>CM044305.1:47358625-48650755 GCA_024291935.2 Okapia johnstoni | reverse complement strand
GGCATCCCAGTTCTGTGGTCCTACACAGAGAAGATGGAGTCACTGGGACTACCAGAAGGGCTGTGGAAGGCTGGAGTCCACTTGTGAGGAGCATGCACATGCTAGCTTTCCCCCTGAAGCAGAGCATAGAAGGCAGATTGAAGACTGCTCTACTGGCTGCCAGGGTACCTGTAACTGCCTCACTGCACACCCCAGCGAACACCACATTCCCACTTACTTAACAAGACAGCATAACACTGGATCTAAGACTGCAATGACTGAGAAAAAATCTCAGCTGTTGAAAGCAGGAGCGAGTCAGTACTGGGGCAGCATCTGGGTGGGGAGGCAGCCGCCATTGTTGGCACATACTCAAACAGTGCTAACAATAGCCCAAAACACTGGCTGTGGCCTGTCACCTCAGTTCATGACCCATTATATACCCAGAGTCCATGCAGGGCCTGCCTCTCTTGTGGTTTGGCTCCAAAACAGGGCAGAGATGACAGGAGCTGGGGACAGTGATTGGCCATGAGGGACAAAGGGAACTTTGACTCAAGGCTGCATCTGAACAGAGTGAGGGAAACAACTGCTGGTGCCTGCACAGGCAACACATCAGAGATAGCTCAAAACTCTGTCTACAGACAACACAAGTGGAGAACCCACCTGGGTCCCCTTTGCTTCAGCACTACTCACTTTAGGGCAAAAGTTCCAGGGCTGAGACAGAGAAAGCACACACTTAAAGGAAACTGAGCCCACTCAGGACTGGCCCTCAGGACTACTGCTCCAGCAATCTGGGATTATAGTGCACTCCCACTAGGGTGGTGATGGCCACTGAGAAGAGGGGAAGTCATACTTCACACTGAGATCCAGCTATAGTCCCTCCATCTTCAGCCCCATACCCTACAAAGGTGATAGCTGCCAGCACACTGTGAAGAAAGACGTGACTTGTGTCCTCATCAAATACAGCTCTCCCACCATAGGCACTAGCACGTGAAGTCTGCATAGGGATGCTCCTACCTAAGGGCAAACCATCAAGACCACAATAAATAACTCTTTCACCTGAATTCATTGGTTACAAGAATACCTACCTTGGAAAAAAGTGAAAACAACATAGAAACTTTATGATAATTGTATTGAACGAGCTACTCAATTCAACTAAGAGTAACTGAATGTTTTCTGCAAGCTAGGTATTGTGCTAAGTGGCATGAGATATACAAAGATTAGTTCAGAACCAATGTCTCTCCCATGAAGGTAGGGAAGATATTCACAAATGTGACTAATAAGATAGATGGCTATATAAACAACATATAAGTCACCATCAAGCAGGGAGTGGTAATTCTAACTCAGAAGGTGGTATTTGGGACTGATCTACAAAGACTCGAAATAAACTTGGAGCAATTAAAAATAAAAGCTAAAGAAAACAACTCAGTTGTGCAAATAAACTGAAAACTGGATAGTCCCAAGGTTTGAGGCCTCACATTGTTTAATAACATGAAGATTATTAAGAAACATCTCTTGTCTTCCAAAGACAGCATCCAATGTAGCAGTAAAGATGAATGTATAAATATCTAACATCAAAGCTTACACAAGCATCATGTGACACAGATAACAATTCAAATGAGGAAGAAATCACATTCAATTGAGAGTACCTGGGAGGAATACAAGAAGGTGAGATCTGAGATGGGCCTTGCAAGATGGAAGGATTACAACAAACAGAGATGAATGGAGGTAACAGCATTCCAGGAAAAATAAATGGCTTGAGTAAAAAGGACTGAAGTGGAACAAAGCTGAGCACAGTTTTGGAGAACACTGAGGAATCCAATTTAGCTTGAAAGCAAAGGATAGAAATGGCAGAAAACGAGACGGAGAAAACCAGCTGAGTGCATAATTTGGAAATTCCTGAAGGTCAGGCTGAATATTCCTTTAAAAAAAAAGATGTTCACAGAATGATAAGTCACTTAGCCTATCTACATAGGAAGGGGTATGATAGATGCTTTGGTTTGGAATACTTCATCTGGAATTAGTAAAGGATGAACTAAATGAAAAAGAGAGGAGCAGCTGGGGAACAGTTTTTGCTCAGGCAAAAAGAAAAAGGGTTGGTTGAAATGCGGTGTGAGGGGGAAGGTGAAAGAAAGATAGAGCGATATGCAAAAGACATTGCTGGAGGTAAACTTCCCAGGCTTTGCCATTTACTGGATGTGAGGTTCTTGGCACAAAGAAAGAGAAGCTGTCTTTGAGGTTTCAAGTCTGGCCAACTCACACAATTGAGGATGCCATGAATCAAATAAGGAAGTCAGCAGGATGTGGGGAAAATGCATAGCTGAGTTTGACTCAAAACAAAGACAAAGTAAATGCTGACTAAATGTCAGCATAAATCAAAACATAAAAACCCAGGTATAAATAATCCTGTTGCATATCTTATTTTGACAGGTATCATGATCTGTTCTCTTCAAACTGCCCAATAAGAGTTATAGATAGTGCTATACCAAGAACTAGAGACCAAAGAAATAAGCCCTGATAAGATATTCAGATGAATTCTTATAAAATCAAGTTTTCAAATAATTCCACACATTTTCATAATGAAAAGGGCCAAGACAGGTTCAACATATAGCCAGGAGGGTTTTTTTTTTGGTATTATGGTTTTTTCTTCCAGTTTTAAAGAAATATAATTGATATGCAGCACTGTATAAGCTTAACGGTACAGCATCATGAAATGATAACCATAATAAGTTTAATGACTATCGATCATTTCATATAGATAGAAAATTAAAATGGAAAAAAGTATTTCTCCTTGTGATAATTATTTGAATTTACTAAGTGATTTCATCTTTGTTCAATTCTTCTATTTTTAATTGGGTTGTTTGTTTTCTAATGTTGAGTTATATGAGATTTTTGTACATGTTGGTTGCTAACCTATTGTCAAATATACCATCTGAAAGTATGATTTGAGCCCTCTCTTTTTTCCTTGATAAGTCTGATTAAATACTTTCAATTTTACCTTTCAAAGAGCAAGCTCTTATCGTTTCATTGATCTTACCTTTTTTTTAGTCTCTATTTCATTTTTTTTCTGCTGTGATCTTATTATTTATTTTCTTCCACTAATTTTGGGTTTCCTTTGTTCTTCTTTTTCTAGTTCCTTTAGATGTAGCATAAACTTTAGGGTTTTTATTTGAATTTTTTCTTCTTTTCTGAGTTAGACTTCTATCATCATAAACTTTCCTTTCAGAGCTGATTTTGCTGCATCCCATAGATGTTGGATCATTGTATTTTTTTGTCTACGTGTATTTTTTATTTCTTCTTTGATTTCTTCAGTGATGCACTGGACATTTAATAGCATATATTTTAGCCTCCAAGTGTGTATTTTTGCAAGTTTTTTCTTATAATTGATTTCTAGTCTCACAGCATTGGGTTCAGAAAAGATGTTTTATATAATTTCAATCTCTTAAATGTACTGAGCCCTGTTTTGTGGCCCAGCATGTGATCTATCCTTGAGAAAGTTCAATGTGCACTTGAAAAGAATGTGCATTCTGCTGCTTTGGAATGGAATATTATGTGTGTGTGTGCCTGTGTGTGTGTGTCTCTGTGTATGTGTATTCCATCTCATCTAGTGTATCATTTAAGGCCAGTACTTCCCTACTGATTTTCTATCTGGATGATCTGTCCATTGATGTAAGTGGAATATTAAAGTCCACTACTATTATTGTTACTCTTATTTTCTCCCTTTATATCTACTAATATCTGCTCTATGCATTTAAGTGTTCCTATATTGGGTGCACATATATTTACAATTGTTATATTTTCTAAGATTGATCCTTTTAGTGTTATATAATGACCCTCTTTGTCTCTTGTTGCAGTCTTTGTTTAAAAGTTCATTTTGTCTTATATAAGTAATGGTTACCCAACATTTGTTTAGTTTGCATTTACATGGAATGTCTTTTTCCATCCCTTTACTTTAATCTGTATGTATCTTGGCCCTGAAGTGAGTCTCTTGTAGGCAGCATATAGATGGGTCTTGCTTTTTTATCCGTTCAGCCACTCTATTCAAAAAAAAAGTTTTATTTTATGTTGGTGTATAGACAAATAACAATGTTGTGATCATTTCAGGTGAAGAGCAAAGGTACTCAGCCATACATATACATGTATCCTTTCTTCCTCAAACTCCCCTCCCAACCAGGCTGCCACATAACATTTAGCAGGGTTTCCTATGCCATACAGTAGGTCATTGCTGGTTATCCATTTAAAATATAGCAGTGAATACTTGTCTTTTGATTATAGCATTTAGTCTATTTACATTTAAAGTAAATATTGATAGGTATGTATTTATTGTCATTTTATTATTTGTTTGAGGATTATTTTGATACTTTTTTGTGCCTTGTTTCTTCTTTTGCTCTCTTCCCTTGTGATTTCATGACTATCTTTAGTGTTATACTTAAAAACCATATTCTTTTTGTATATATGTATCTATTATAATTTTTGGTTTGTGATTACCATAAAGTTTACATATACCAATCTATATATATGTGATTATTTTAAGTTGCTGATCTCTTAAGTTTGAATACATTTTAATAACCCTACATTTTTACAACCCCCAACCACAGTTAACATTTTTGACATCATATTTTACATCTTTCTGTTTTATAAATCCCTTAACTTCTTATTGTGGATATAGACTTTACCAATTTTCTCTTTTAACCTTCCTTCTACCTTTACAAGTGATTGATGTCCTACCTTTACTGTATATTTGCCTTTACCAATGAGACTTTTCCTTTCATAATTTTCATGTCTAGTTGTGGCCTTTTCATTTCTACTTAGAAAAATTTCTTTCACATTTCTTATAAAGCTGCTTTTATGGTACTGGCCTTTTAAAATGTTTGCTTGCCTGTAGAACTCTTGATCTCTTTTTCAAAAGTGAATGAAAACCTTGCCAGGTACATATTCTTGGTTGTATGTTTTTTCTCTCATCACTTACATATATCATACCACTCACTTCTGAATATGGCCAGCAGTTTTTAAACTTTGGGAATTGAACACTATAGACTTGTTCCCTGAGAAAAACATACATTAGCACTTACTCACACATTAAAATATAAAATTGAAAGGAATTTCCACAAAACTCTACAAAGAGTTATACAGAAGTATTTGAAATAAAAATTCAACTTTTTGATAGCCTGCCTAGAAAAAATGATAACTTCCTAGAAGACAGAACTTGAAAAGGCTAGCATGAAGTGGATGAACTGGAAGGACGATGAAGGAAACAAAGCCTAGGACAGAGAATTAAGATACAATTCCGGCTGCCAACTGTTCCTGTGTGCTGAATAGGAAAAGGAGAATAATGCCAAATATTTTAAGTTTGCAGACTCCAATAAGACACTTTATTCAGGAATCTTTAACTCAGAGGTCTTATGTTAGAAGGTTTCACACCACTGCATCAGAGCCCAGTTTAAAAAAAAAAACACACACACACACACAGTCAAATGCCTTTAACTTTAACACAATAGATTACTGAGATGATCCTTATGGAAAGAGGAAAAGGCACCAAATAAAAGGAAACCAAATTTTAAAAATTCAAATCAGGGAGACACAACTCCTGATAGGAAACATCCTAGAGAAAAGGATAGTGTTTATTATTACAATTGAAATATAAAACTCATTTGCTTTTTTTTAAAACTGTCACTCATCTCTACACATCAGCAATCATTTTGCATGCATGCAGGAGTGTGTTATATGTGGAGAAATTTATGTTGAAATGATATCTGCTTTAAGTCTGTAAAAATCTAAAGAGAGATTCGGTGCCCAGCACCTAAATCAAAAACCAATTGTGCCTTTTAACTCTAAAAATGGAAAACTCCCTATCACTGAAAGAGCTGTGCCAATTGGCAGCTTCCTCATATATGCCCTCTATGCAATACCAGGCTCAAGAGCACAATGCAAAGGAGAAGTGATAAGTCTCAACTGAAGCAGCATTCTGACTTCTATGACGTCAGGAACTGTACCAGAAACAATGCCTGATTAGTAGAGCATTTCTTGAGCAAAGGATACAGCTGTACCACATAGGATCAAGGAAAATTCTAAAAGAGAAGTGCCATTATCACATCTCAAGAACACTGGAGGGATGGCACAAACATCTTCACTGGGTCTAAGTGGTAGGTGAGGTTCCAGAGAGGATGCAAGCAACCTGAGGTGAGTACAAAGTAAAGTGTGCCCACACTCCCATTACTGTCTTTTAACTCATTTTAGGTACATCTTTCATCCAAGAAATGTTTCATAAAGTTTTAGGAGAAAATGGGCTAAGGGAAGCAGCAAGGTATTATATAAAGAGTAATAATCCAGTGAGAAATAAAAGCAATTCATAATCCTAGACTAGGACCTGGACAAACAGCCATAAAGGTCATTATTAGAACATCAGTGAAATTTGAGTATGGACTTTATATTAGATAGCAGTATTATATCAGTGTTAAGTATCCTGATTTTAATAGATATACTGTGGGTTTTTAATAAATGTCCTTAGTTTGATAAATAAGTGTCTCGGTGTATTTCTCTTTGGGTTTATCCTAATAGGACTCTGCTCTTCCTGGACTTTGATTATTTCCTTTCCCACGTTAGGAAAGTTTTTGACTATAATCTCTTCAAACATTCTCTCAAACCCTTTCTCTTTCTCTTCTTCTGGGATCCTTATGATTCAACTGTTGGTGTGTTGGAGGTCTCTAAGACCGTCCTCAGTTCTTTTCATTATTTTTTCCTTATTCTGCTCTTTAGTAGTTATTTCCACCACTCTGTCATCCAGCTCACGTATCTGTTCTTCTGCCTCAGTTATTCTGCTATTGATTCCTTCTAGAATATTTTTAATTTCAGTAATTGTGTGTTTTTCATCACTGTTTGTTCATTATTTCTTCTAGGTCCTTGATAAATGTGTTAAATATTTCTTGCATTTTCTCCATTCCATTTTCAAGATTTTAGATGATCTTTACTATCATTACTCTGAATTCTTATTCAGGTAATTTGCATATTTGCTCTTCATTTATTTGGTCTTGTTGGTTTTTACCCTGCTCTTTCATCTGCATCATATTTCTCTGACTTTTCATTTTTACTAACTTAGTATGTATGAGGTATCTTTTTCCCAGGCTGTAGGGTTGTAGTTCTTGTTTCTGGCCTCTGCCCCTAGTGGGTGAGCATGTTTCAGTGGCTTGTGTAGGTTCATGTTGAGGGACTTTTTTCTGCATTCTGGTGGGTGAAAGTGAGTTTCTTCTGTCTGATGGGCAGAACCCTATGACATGCTGTGTTTTGGGGTGTCTGGACAGTCTGGCTGCTTGCTGATGGTTGGGTTTGTATTGTTGTCTTGTGTTGTTTGAGTGAGGCGTCCAGTGTTGGGTGCTGCCGGCAGGTGGGTATTGCTGGGTCTCAGATTTGGATGAAGGCCTTCATGGGAATTCTCACTGATCACTACTCACTGGGGTCAGGAGTTCTCTGACAGTCTAGAGTTCTGGACTCGGCGCTCCCACACCAGAGGCTCAGGTCCAACTTCTGGTCAGGGAACCAAGACCCCACCAGCCGTTTGTCATTTCAATAAAGAAGATTAAAAAAAAATACCAAAAAAACAAAACCCAGACAAATGGTAAAAACAAAACCAGACAGACAGAAACAAAAATGAATGAACATACATACACAAAAGAAGCCAAAACAGCCCAAAGAAAACAAATTATAAGAGAGCAACCTGGAAAACAAAAGAAACCAAAAATGAAATCAACTAATTAAACACAAATCTTACTAAAGCACAAAATAGAAAGCAAAACCTAACCAGAGTGCCAGCTGAGGAATAAAGCAAACAAGACAAACAGACAAAAATGTTAAAACAAACAAACAAACAAAAAAAAACAGAAAAGCAAAGTTAAAATAGAAGTATATTTTTAAAAGATACACACACACACACACACACACACACACACATATATATATATAAAAGACACAGAATAGCAGAAAGCCAAAGTTGTAGAAATACATAAAGGAAATCAAAAGTATGATTTTTAAAAAATCCAAAAAGCCTAAATAATAATAATAAAAACAACAACCACAACAACAGAGGAAAAAGAGAAAAAAAACAGAGCCAACAACAGAATGAATCAAAAAATACTAATATGTATTTTCCTAGGGTCCCAGCTTTCAATGTCCTTACTCCTGCTGTGAGCCACAGCCCACCTCTGCCTTCCTAGGGGTCCTTGCAGTGCTGGGGAGGGCTGGTCTCTGGGCATGGGGACAGCTCAGACACTAATCTGGCCCTACTTCCACATGTGTTTGCCTCCAATATCCACAGCTTCCACAGCTAGAGTCTTTTCTTTTGGGGAACACTCATTGTCCTTTCATATATTCCATAGATACAGTCTACCTAGTTAATCATGTGGATTTAATCTGCAGGTTGTGCAGCTGATGGAAAAGTTTTCAATTCTCTTCCTTAGTTGCTCCACCCCTGGAGCTCATTGTGGTTTTATCTCCACCTCTGTGTGTGGGCCACCCACAGGAGTCTGCTCCAAGAGGCTGCCCTGGAAAACTTGGGTCTGCTCCAGTGAGAGTACAGCAAGGAGGTGGCATGCCTACTTGAATTGCAGAGAACTCAGCAGGGCCAGGTGCACGGGAAGCCAGTGGCTACTGGCACAAGAGATATGAATCTATTAGGAGCCTTTTCTAGCCTCCAGAAGCAGGAACTCAAAGGGCTTCCCTTGCTGGGATCCTTCTCTATTTTGCAGCTACTGGTGCCTGCATGTAGACAGAAAGAGGCTACAGTGGTGGATCTACCACTTGCATATTACTCAGAAGTAGCTCCCTGTTTCCATGGCTACACAGTTTCTCTCCAAAGGCATTCCCTGTTGCGGATTTCCTCCCTCCAGTTCCCTCAAGCCATCTCCCCATGGTCAATAGCAGTCTTTGCCCCAGGATTTCTCTCCAAACCCCACACTCCAGCTCCCAGCCCCTGCATACATCAGTAGACCCGCAACCTTGTCCAAGGTGTGTAGGACCATGGCACTGATTGTCTGTGTGATTCTCACTCTATTCAGGCTGTCACAGATCAGCTGCTTCACCTTGCTCTGATAGCCTTAAATGCTGTGCTTCTGTCCCAACCAATTGCCCTGGTTATGGAAGTCTCTCCCCTACTTCAGCTCCCCCACCCCAAGGTGCAAGTCCAGTCCTACTTGCTCTCCTCCTCCTTCTCCCTTCTTTCTTTTGTCCTACCCAGCCATGTGTGGACTCATATAATCCTTTCCACTGGTCAGGGACTCCCACTAGTATTCAGCCAGTGTTCTGGAGAACTGTTGTATCTGTAGATATATTCGTAATGCACCCATGGAGAGAGATGCACTCCACACCCAATAACTCCTCCACCATCTTGATTCCCTTCTAAACATGCTTGTTATTAGGAAATACATGCTGAAGGAGTCAAGGGAAAGGCTAATGATGTATGAAACTTATTTCTCAAATGGCTCAGAAAAAAATAATAATATGGAAATAGTCAGAGACAGAATTAGCAACATGTTAACAATCAGTGAATATGAATGAATGATGTACTAAAGTTCTTTGTATTATTTTTAAGCTTCACTGTAAGTTTGAAAGTATTGATAATTCAAAATAAACTATTTTTTAAATAGCTAATGTCCCAGGAAAATCCCAAGGACGGAGGATCCTGGTAGGCTGCAGTCCATGGGATCACTAGGAGTCTGACACGACTGAGCGACTTCACTTTCACTTTTCACTTTCATGCGTTGGAGAAGGAAATGGCAACCCACTCCAGTGTTCTTGCCTGGAGAATCCCAGGGACGGGGGAGCCTGGTGGGCTGCTGTCTATGGGGTCGCATAGAGACGGACACGACTGAAGCGACTCAGCAGCAGTAGCAGCAATGTCCCAGAAATCAGTACACCTGGATTCCAGCCATCATGTGACCCTTGGCAATTCACATGGATTGATCTTCCCATTCAATCTCCTCAGACAATAAAATAAGAGTAATGATGTCTATAAATCCTAACTTTCTTTCCAGAAGTGTTCTAAAACACAAAGCAAAAGATGATACCCATGTGGCTGCTAAGTCACCTCAGTCGTGTCTGACTCTGTGCGACCCCATAGATGGCAGCCCGCCAGGCTCCGCCGTCCCTGGGATTCTCCAGGCAAGAACACTGGAGTGGGTTGCCATCTCCTTCTCCAATGCATGAAAGTGAAAAGGGAAAGTGAAGTCGCTCAGTCGTGTCCGACTCTTAGCGACCCCATGAACTGCAGCCTACCAGGCTCCTCCATCCATGGGATTTTCCAGGCAAGAGTACTGGAGTGGGGTGCCATTGCCTTCTCCGACCCATGTGGAAGACTTGGTAAAAACAAAAGCTATAGAGTCAAAGACAAAATTTAAATCCAGTGCTTTACCACTTATATAATCAGACTGTATTGATCCTATAAGCCTCAGCATTCTCATTTGTAAAACAGGGGTAGCAACATGTACCTCAATGGATCATGATGGAGGTAAAATGAGACTATGCCTATAGGAAAGTTCTATACAGTTTAAAGATCTTGGTAATATACCAGAAGAAGGAACCATGTACTCCTTTCCTCTCCAAGTGATGCTATAAGCTTGGCATAATAATACCCTGTCAATGCCCTCTACCTATACATTAGGCATAACAATACAAAATTATCCAACTGCAAGAAATAAAAATACTCATATAATATAATAACTAATAAAATATTAAGACAGTGATATCCTATTTATTTAGCATTATGAGATAATAAACTTAAAACTAATTATCAACTTAAATAAAACTTATCCTTTTAAGCACTGAGAATTTTTTTATTTAACCATTTTAATGGAAAGCTAACATTTAATACTTTCCTATCTTCTTAAATGAATTTTACATGACTCAATTTCATCATAAAGATATCAACAATTAATTTGAATTTGTCATAGACTTGTTGAGTGTTCAAGTATGTAGAACTACTGACTCCTACACAAATGTGCCCAAAGCACAATGATTTAGAGACTTTACATCTGTTTTTCAGGTATTTTCAGTCTCTTTCTCAATTTCACTTCAATTGCCAATAACTTTTCATATCAAAATTCTGTTCCTAGACTTCTTCCCACTTCACATTCACATCCCTAGTTTCTACTTCTAAATTTCTCAGGAATAGGAAAACACATCCTCTACCATGAATTAGAGTGCCCATTGAAAATCACTTTATGTATTTGAGGCCTTTGGGGGCTAACTGCTATAGAGTACCAGTTATATTTTAGATGTTAAGGTTAGAATAACAACGTCCAAATGCATAGTGCTATTACTGAAATGAAACAATGAAATCAGTGTTATGAATGATAAGCTGGTTATTCTTAGCAACTGATCCATGGGCCAGAATAAATTAAGCCAGGGAAGCAAAATTATCTGATACACCTTCCAGTATTTTAGGGAGCTCCCCAGGTGACACTAGTGGTAAAGAACCGCCTGCCAATGCACGAGATCAAGAGATGCAGGTTCAGTCTCTGGGTTGGGAAGATCCCCTGGAGAAGGAAATGGCAACCCACTCCAGTATTCTTGCCAGGAGAATCCCATGGATGGAGGAGCCTGGCAGGCTACAGCCCAGGGGGTCACAAAGAGTCGGACACAACTGAAATGACTTAGTACACACGGATGCCAGTATTTAAGGGGCTTCCCTGGTGGCTCAGCAGTTAAGAATCCACCTGCTAATGCAAGAGACATGGGTTCAATCCCTGGGTTGGGAAGATACGCTAGAGGAGGAAATGGCAACCCACTCCAGTATTCTTGCCTGGAAATTCCCATGGACAGAGGAGCCTGGCAGGCTACAGTCCATGGGGCCACAGAAGAGTCAGATACAACTTAGCAATTAAACAACACAGTGTTTAAGTCTCAATTATTCAACATTTCTTACAAGCACTTAATAAGAAAATACTCTAATTTCTATGATCTCACTAGATTCTCAGGATAAGAATCACCACTTGTGGGGTGAACAGTGCAAGTGTTTTTAATCCTATTTCACACATAAGGAAACTGAGATTCTAAAAGATTAGCTGTACCTGAGATCTGGTTACCAAAGATTTGGGACTTGAATTCTGGTTCTAGGAATCCCAGGCCAGTGCTCATGCTGCTGATTCTGATGGACACTCTGAAGCATCTCTATAAGTGCAGTATCTCTGAAGAACATTTTATCAGCTACAGTCCTAGAGAGGAGGAGGTATGGACTCCTTTCCACAAAATACAAGCCAAACTAAATGGTGATCATCACCAGGCAGAGGATTATAAACTTTGCAGGCTAAAATCTCTTTCCAAGGCTTGGCAATGAGCTGGAATGCTAAGGACAATGTTCAGAACGCCATATGAGAGCTGGAGATGATCCAGAGAGAGGACCAAAAAAACTGGCCAAGAAACTAATATATTTAAAAATGAGGTGCAAATAGAAAAATTACAATTCTTTTGTCTGAAAAGTTAGGGGCTAATGGCTGGAAATAGAAAACTTTAGAGTCACACAAGGTAAGGAAATGTTAACATATATTTTTTAGCAAGTAATAAAAACACAAAAATTAAGGCGGTATCCTCTTGAAGTTTCAAAAAATCAATTTAAGGACAAATTAAAGAATGTAATATTTTCATGTGGTAGACTCAGGGAATTCTTTACTCCAAGTTATGTGGAATGCAATTGTAAGAAAAATTAATATGGAATCAAGACAGAGAAATTAGATTTTTTTAGTATCTAATAACTCTGTGAGGTGATGTCACTCTGCCCATAAACCATCTCTAATGGGTTTAAATAAAAACAAATGTCCAATGTCCAAAAACCATGGGCTGAACAGATCATGGGTGTGAATCAAAGTGGTGTAACTAATGCTTTTATGACTAGTTCATGCAAATATTACAGATCCTGAAGAAAATTTTTAAATTATTTATCAAGTTCCTCAAAAAATAAAAATAGAACTATCGTATAATTCTGAAATTCCACTTTGGGGTATATGTCCAAAAGAACTGAAGGTGTGGTCTCCAAGGGATATTTGTACATCCATGTTCATAGCAGTGTTATTCACAATAGTCAAATGGTAGAAGCAAGCTAAAGGATTTCATCACCACTAAACTTGCCTTATAAGAAATGTTAAAGGGACTCTTTTAAGATGAAAAAAGGGTGCTAATTACTAACAAGAAAATATATGAAAGTATAAATCTCTCTGGTAAAGATAAACATAGTCACAGTAGTGGATTAATCATTTATAAACCAAATATGAAGCTTTAAGGGCTTCCCAGGTGGCTAAGACAATAAAGAATCTTCCTGTATGCGGGAGACCTGGGTTCAATACCTGGCTTGGGAAGATCCTCTGGAGGAGGGCATGGAAACCCACTCCAGCATTCTTGCCTGGAGAATCCCCATTGACATAGGAGCCTGGTAGGCTACAGTTCATGGGGTTGCAAAGAGTCGGACACGACTGAGTGACTAAGGACAACACATGAAGCTTTAAAGGACAAAAGCAGTAAAGATAACTATAGGTACAATAAAGGATACACAAGATAAAAAGATGTAAAATGTGACATCGCAAACATAATAGGTTGGGGGGAGTAAAAATGTAGTTTCAGAATGTGTTCAAACTTAATGTTATCAACTTAAAACAGGCTGCTATAAAACTAGATTGTTATATGTAAGCTCTGTGAAAACCACAAAGCAAATTCTATAGTATATACAAAAAACATGAGAAAAGAATCTAAGCATACCACTAAAGAAAATCATCAAACCACAAAGGAAGGGAACAAGAGAAGAAGAAAATAAAGGAACTATAAAACAGCCAGGAAGCAATACACACATGTGTATCAATAAACTACTTCAACTGTAAATGAACTAAACCCTTCAATTGAGAGAGACATAGTGACTGAATGGATAAAAAAACAAGACCCATCTATATGCTGAAGTAAAGGTATGGAGAAAAGATAGGCCATGCAAATGGAAACTAAAAGAAAGTTGGGATCACTATACTTATATGGCACAAAACAAATTTCAAAACAAGGACTGTAACAAGACAAGGAGGAACATTACATGATGATAAAAGTATCAATCCAAGAAGAAAATGTAACTGTTATATAGGCACTCAACATAGGAGCACCTAAATATATAAGACAAGTATTAACAGACCTAATGGGGGTTCCCTGGTGGCTCTGCCTGCCAAGCAGGAGACCCAGGTTCAATTCCTGGGTCAGGAAGATCCTTTGGAGAATGAAACAGCAACCAACTCCAGTATTCTTGTCTGGAGAATTCCATGGAGAGGAGCCTGGTGGCTACAATCCATGGGTCGCAAAGAGTCAGAAATGACTGGCAACTAACACTTTCACACTTTCAATGGGAGAAATAGACAGTAACACAATAATAGTAAGGGACTTTAATATCCCATGTACATCAATAGGTAGATCATCCAGACAGCAAATCAATAAGGAAACACTAGCCTTAAACACCACATGAATGAGATGGACTTAAAATTTATATATGGGACATTCCATCCAAAAATAGCAGAATACAAATTCTTCAAATGCACCTCCAAGATGCATCGCATGCTAAAGCACAAAACAAGTATCAATAAAATTTTAAGAGTGAAATCTTACCAAGCATCTTTTCCAACCTATGAAACTAGAAATTAGTTACAAGAAGAGAAATGGCGGGGCTTCCCTGGTGGCTCAGTGGTAAAGAATCCACCAGCCAATGCAGGAAACATGGTTTTGATCCCTTGCCCAGGAAGATCCCAAATGCCATGGAGCAACTAAGCCCATGCACCACAACTACTGAGCTTGTATTCTCAAACCCAGGAGCCACAACTACTGAGCCCACTTTCCACAACTACTGAAGCCCACACACCCTAGAGCCTTTGTTCCACATCAAGAAAAGCCACTGCAGTAAGAAGCTGGTGTACTGAAACTAGAGAGTAACCTCCACTCACTGCAACTAGAGAAAAGCCTGTGCAGCAACAAAGACCCAGCACAACCAAAAATAAATTAAAAAATAATTTTTTTAAAAAAGAAGAGAAATGGAAGAAATACAAACACGTAGAGCTAAACAAAATACTGCTAAACAACCTCTGGGTCAACAAGGAAATAAAAAAAATATCTTCAGAATAATGAAAATGGAAATATACAAAATTTTATGGGATACAACACAAGCAGTTCTAAGAAGAAAGTTCACAGCAATACATGCCTACATCAAGAAGTAAGAGAAAAGCTCAAATAAACAGCTTACTTTACACCTCCAGGATAGAAAAAGAAGAACAAACAAAACCCAAAGTCAGTAGAAGAAAGGAAATAACAAAGAACAGAGTGGAAATAAATGAAATACAGACTAAAGAGACAACAGAAAATATAAATGAAACCAAGACCTGAAAAGATAAGCAAAATTGACAAACCTTTGGGTAGACTCACCAAGAAATCAAGGTATAACTCAAATAAATAAAGTCAGAAATGAAAGAGGAGACTAAAAACTGACACCACAGAAATATACAAATCGTAAGAGAATACTATGAACAATTTTATGTCAAAAAATTAGACAACCCAAAAGAAATGTCTTAAGTTCCTAGACACATAGGAACTTCCAAGACTGAATCTTGAAGAAACAGCAAATCTAAACAGATTGATTACTAGTAAGGAGATTGAATCAGCAATCAAAAATCTCCCAGCAAACAAAAGTGCAGAATCAGATGGCTTCACTGGTGAATTCTACCAAGCATTTATAGAAGAAAAAATACCAGTCCTTCTCAAACTCTCTCAAAAAATTAAAGAGAAGGGAATACTTCCAAACTCATTTTATGAGACCAGCATTACCCTGACCCAAACCAAAACCAGACTAGGACATCACAGGCCAATTACTACAAGAAAATTACAGGCCAGTATCCCTGATGAACATAAATGCAAACGTCCTCAACAAATGATAAGCAAAACAAATTCAACACATTAAAAAGGATCATACACAATGACCAAGTAAGATTTATTCCAGGGATGGCTCAATACCTGCAAATCAATAGCACATTAATAGAATAAGGGATAAAAATCACATGATCCTATTGATAGATGCATAACAAAACATTTGACAAAATTTAGTACCCTTTCACAACAAATGTTCTTTAAACATATTGCCCAAAGCAATCTGCAGATTCAATGTGATCCCTATCAAAATACTAACAGGATTTTTCACAGAACTGGAACAAATAATCCTAAATTTGTATAGAACCATAAAAAAAAACTTGACTAGTCAAAGCAATTTTGAGAAAGAACAAAACTGGAGGAATCACTTCATACTGTACTGCAAAGTTATAATAATGAAAACACTATGATACTGGCAGAAAAACACACCTTTTGTTCCACACCTATCAGTGGAACAAAATAACCCAAAATTACACACACTCACACATATGGTCAATCTGTAACAAAGGAGACAAGAATATACGATGGGAAAGGGCAGTGTCTTCAATAAAGTGATGTTGGGGAAAATGGATAACTACATGTAAAAGAATTAATCTGGACCACCATCTTACACCACACATAAAATACAACTTTACAAAACTGAACTCAAAATAGATTAAAAACTTAAGCCTTGAGACTATAAAACTAAAAGAAAGCATGGGCACTTTGTTATATCATTCTTAGCAATGTTTTTTTAGATCTGTCTCCTCAAGCAAGTACAACAAAAACAAAAATAAAACATGAGACTACATCAAACTAAAGAGGTTTTGCACATTGAAGGAAATAACAAAATGAAAAGGTGAACTAGTGAATGGAAGAAGAAATTTGAAGACAATAACTCTGATAGGGGGATAATATCCAAAATAAAAAACTCACAACTCAACAACAAAACTGCAAATAGCACGATTAAAAAATGGGCCAAGAACCTGAACAGACATTATTCCAAGGAAGATATACAGATTGCCAACAGACACATGTAACAATGCTCAACATCACTAATCATCAGCAAAATGCAATCAACGCCACAATGAGATACCACCTCACACCTGTCAGAAGGGCTATCAAAAAAAACAAAACAAGTGCTGGCAAGGATGTGGTGGAAAAGGAACCCTCATGTACTTTTAATGGAAATGTAAACTGGTGTAGCCACTATGGAAAATAATATGGAGAGCCCTCAAAAAATTAAAAATGCACTACCATACTATATAGAAATTCCTGAATATTTAAAAAAGCACTAATTTCAAAAGCTATATGCACCCCTATATTTATTGCAGCATTATTTACGATAGCCAAGACATGGAAGCAACCCGAGTGCCGATCAACAGACCAATGGATAAAGAAGATATCTTTATCCATCCATACATACATACATGCTACAGTCCATGGGGTTGCAAAGAGTCGGACATGACTGAATGACTGAACAACATACATACATAAATACATACAGTGGAGCATTACTCAATCATAAAGATGAATGAAATTTTGCCATTTGCAACAACATGGATGGTCGTAGAGGGTATTATACTAAGTGGAATAAGTCAAGTAGAGAAAGACAAACACCACATGATTTCACTTACAGTTGGAATCTCAAAAACAAAACTAATGAACAAATATAATAAAACAACACACAAGATTAATAGATACATGGAACAAACTGGCAGTTGACAGAAGAAGTGGGGTGGGGAGGATGAGTGAAATAGGTGAGGGAAATTGAGAAGCAGAAAGTTTCACTTATAAAATAAATCACAGAGAAGTCATTATTGTTTGGCATAGGGAATATGGTCAATAGCATTGCAATAACTTTGTATGGTGACAGATGGCAACTAGACTTATTATGGTGATCATTTTGTAATGTGTAAAAAATATTGAATAATTGTGCTGTATATCTGAAAGTAATATAATATTGTAAGTCAATTCTTCAATTTAAAAAAAGAAAGGGAATTCTGATACATGTTACAACATGAATAAACCTTAAGGACATTGTGCTAAGTGAAATAAGCCAGTCACAAAAAGACAAATAGTGTGAGTCCATAATATGGAGTACCTAGAAGAATCAAATTCACAGAGACAGAAAGCAGAATGATGGTTACCAGGAGCTGAGGCAAAGGGGAATGGGAATTATTATTTAATAGGATAGAGTTTCAGGTTTGAAAGATGAAATTAGTTTGGAGATGGATGGTGGTCATGGTTGCACAATATGAATTTATTTAAAAGCACTGAATTAAACCCTTAAAATGGTTACACTGGTAAATGTTGTTATATATATATTTTACAATGATTTTAAAAAATATTAAATTATTCATCGGACTCTATTAAACATACCTCTTTCCCGACCTCATAAGGAGTACTGAAAATCAGAAGGAACTTCTATGAACAGAGAAGAATTTGTCTAAAACAGTATATGAAAGAAAGATAATAAGCCCATCTCAGCTGTGTACTTGGGACCTGAAAGGGGAGGAAAACAACTAAGGCTGGCTTTTCATATAGAAGTGTTTAATTTTTTGTCTAGTATTAATCCTAAAACCATTTCTTCATTTATACAAGTTCCAGGAGCATTCTGAAGGTAGTCCAGATGTCAGATCATAAATCAAAATGCCTAGGTTCCATTCCCTCCTTGGCCAAGGCTCCCTACAATCATAAAGAGCTGTTGCAATGACTCAACATCAGACAGGAAGCAAAGGGAGAGGAAAGTCAAACAGGCCAAACAGTCTGCCATTAAATGTGAAACTATTCCTTTCCAACTTAAGCCCGGTGTGTAATAGACCTTGTTCACATATTTCTTCTGGGGCTTCTAAATTACTTCTGCAACAACTGGAGCATAGTGATAAGTTCAAACAGAGGCCAGCTTTCTAGAGACAGAGGATGTCTGCATATTGAAAGAGAGGATTTCTACACACAGCTCCATTAGTGTACATTAGCCTTCCTCCTATGACTTTCTCTACCAGAATAAGCAACTTGAAGTAAATCAATGTGAAGTCCCTGGGGAATGTAATCAGATTCAAAGATTCAGGCTGTAGGAGGAGATATACTCTCTATAAACCCCACACACACACCACTGTTAGTTTGTTTTTCTTCCAAGCCAACACCATCTGTCTATAAAATCTATGCCATGACCACCCATCCTTTTCCACACCCCCACCCAAGACCCTTTGTTCAACCTCAGCTCTGATGAAACAGACAAAAAGAGTTGTCCCTATTTGTTGTGATTTCAACTGCAAAATCCTATATAAAACATTTGAATTGCTATATGCACTCTGACTGCATTTTAAACCCACTCCCCTAGTTTAGGTAAAAGCAAATCACCAGCTGGAAAAGGGAAGGAAGTCTTTACACCACAAAATATGCTTCAAGCAAGAGGAAAGACAGGCTGGAAACGGAAGGATTTCTGTTAAGAAACCAGGGCAGGAAACCAAGTCCCATATGGACAAGGCCACATACCATTTAACTGTTCTGTGTCTCAATTCATCTGCTGTAAAATAAGGTCTCACTATTCAATTCAAATAAAACATTTAGAGAATACTAAGGATTAGGCACTTTGACCAGACCTACAAAGTGTTCTCTTTCTCAGTGCCAGTAGAATCAAAGCAAAAGTATTATATAACATCACACTCAAGGGCACTACAAATAACAATGTTAATCTTTCTCAAATGGTTATTAAAGAAAAAGAGACCAAGACAAGGAATACCCATACTTTCTTTGTGAATGAAGTTGCCTTTATAAGCTGGCCTAGAAGATTTTCTGATCAGTCCCTACTTTACTGTCACTAGAGTAACTGCAGAGCGTATGAAAGAAAGCAATATGACTCATATTCTTTGTTCTTCTCTTTGTAAAATATGTTCTTGAATTCTGGAGAAATGGCCCATATCCAAACTACAACCAAGTTGCTAACTAAATTAGTTTATTTATGCCACAGTTCAGTTCAGTCGCTCAGTCATGTCCGACTCTTTCCAACCCCATGAACCGCAGCACTCCAGCCCTCCATGTCCATCACCAACACCCGGAGTCCACCCAAACCCATGTCCATTGAGTCAGTGATGCCATCCAACCATCTCATCCTCTGTCGTCCCCTTCTCCTCCTGCCTTTAATCTTTCCCAGCATCAGGGTCTTTTCAAATGAGTCAGCTATTTGCATCTCTTGGCCAAAGTATTGGAGTTTCAGCTTCAACATCAGTCCTACCAATGAACACCCAGGACTGATCTCCTTTAGGATGGACTGGTTGGATCTCCTTGCAGTCCAAGGGACTCTCAAGAGTCTTCTCCAACACCACAGTTCAAAAGCATCAATTCTTTGGTGTGCAGCTTTCTTTATAGTCCAACTCTCACATCCATACATGGCCACTGGAAAAACCATTGCCTTGACTAGACAGACCTTTGTTGACAAAGAAATGTCTCTACTTTTAATATGCTGTCTAGGTTTCTCATAACTTTCCTTCCAAGAAGTAAGCGTCTTTTAATTTCATGGCTGCAATCACCATATGCAGTGATTTTGGAGCCCAGAAAAATAAAGTCAGCCATTGTTTCCACTGTTTCCCCATCTATTTCCCATGAAGTGATGGAACCGGATGCCATGATCTTAGTTTTCTGAATGTTGAGCTTTAAGCCAACCTTTTCACTCTCCTCTTTCACTTTCATTAAGAGCCTCTTTAGTTCTTCTTCGCTTTCTTTCATAAGGGTAGTGTCATCTGCATATCTGACATTATTGATATTTCTCCTGGTAATCTTGATTCCAGCTTGTGCTTCCTCCAGCCCAGCGTTTCTCATGATATATGTTAAATAAGTATATAAGTTAAATAAGCAGGGTGACAATATACAGCCTTGATGTACTCCTTTTCCTATTTGGAACCAGTCTGTTGTTCCATGTCCAGTTCAAACTGTTGCTTCCTGACCTGCATACAGGTTTCTAAAGAGACAGGTCAGGTGGTCTGGTATTCCCATCTCTTTCAGAATTTTCCAGTTTACTGTGATCCACACAGTCAAGGCTTTGGCATAGTCAATAAAGCAGAAATAGATGTTTTTCTATAACTCTCTTGCTTATTTGATGATCCAGCAGATGTTGGCAATTTGATCTCTGGTTCCTCTGCCTTTTCTAAAACCAGCTTGAACATATGGAAGTTCATGGTTCACGTATTGCTGAAGCCTGGCTTGAAGAATTTAAGCATTACTTTACTAGCGTGTGATATGAGTGCAATTGTGCGGTAGTTTGAGCATTCTTTGGCATTGCCTTTCTTTGGGATTGGAATGAAAACTGACCTTTTCCAGTCCTGTGGCCACTGCTGAGTTTTCCAAATTTGCTGGCATATTGAGTGCAACACTTTCACAGCATCATCGTTCAGGATTTGAAATAGCTCAACTGGAATTCCATAACTCCACTAGCTTTGTTCGTAGTGATGCTTTCTAAGGCCCACTTGACTTCACATTCCAGGATGTCTGGCTCTAGGTGAGTGATCACACCATCGTGGTTATCTGGGTCATGAAGATCTTTTTTGTACAGTTCTTCTGTGTATTCTTGCCACCTCTTCCTAATATCTTCTGCTTCTGTTAAGTCCCTACCATTTCTGTCCTTTATTGAGCCTATCTTTGCATGAAATGTTCCCTTGGTATCTCTAATTTTCTTGAAGAGATCTCTAATCTTTCCCATTCTATTGCTTTCCTCTATTTCTTTGCATTGATCACTAAGGAAGGCTTTCTTATCTCTCCTTGCTCTTCTTTGGAACTCTGCATTGAAATGGGTATATCTCTCCTTTTCTCCTTTGCTTTTCACTTCCCTTCTTTTCACAGCTAATTGTAAGGCCTCCTCAGACAGCCATTTTGCTTTTTTGCATTTCTTTTTCTTGGGGATGGTCTTGATTCCTGTCTCCTGTACAATGTCATGAACTTCCGTCCATAGTTCATCAGGCACTCTGTCTATCAGATCTAGTCCCTTAAATCTATTTCTCACTTCCACTGTAAATCACTTAACTATTCTGAATTTCAATTTCCTCATCTATAAAACTGTGAAACCATTATCTTCCCTTTGTTAATTTACCTATGTAAAAAGAACATTAACAGTACCCTGCCAGATTGGTTCACAGGGTTGTTGTAGAGATCAACTGTTTGGTGAACTGAAAAATACGAAGAAAGATGTTATACTTTTATTATTTTTATGAAATGTTATTATTTTTGGTAATAGTTCAAACACATAACTTCACATAAGAATTAAGCTGGTTTTAAACAAGATGTGTATTAGCCCCAAAATTCAATATTCACAGATAACTTGGGCTAAAAAAATGTTTGTACCACCTATGAAACTTACAGAATCAAAAACCAAACAGCCTATTAAAATATGTCCCTATTTTTCTTCCTTAACTAATTTATAATTTTAGGTTTATATTCCATCCTAAAGATGTAATCAAAAAAGCCTAGGATCACCCTCTCCCTCATCCAATATGAAGCTTCCCTAATTCCTTTTAACCACCTCCACTGACTTCAGAGAATTCTCCTTTTAAGGCCTCTACTTTGGTCTAGACAGTCTTCTCAGCAGGAACCTTCACAGACTAGCCCAAGATTGGTGACGTCAGAAACTCTACCACAAGCTCTGGTCTATTGGTCCTGTTCGCTACCATTCATCTACTGCTGTTCTCCAGCTTACAAGCCTATCCTAATGGCCACTTCCTGTAGAGGTGTGTACTAATGGCTGCTCCAATTTCTTTACAGAAGGCCCTATGTCTCATCTTCATAACTCTGCTTTCTGAACCACATGTTCCTCTGAACAGCACTTATATTCTCTTTCATTATTAAAGGAAATAAAATAAAAATGGAACAGTGCAAATATTCAGAAACACTAAGTCTTAGTTCTACTACTGACTAGCAGCATGAAAGTTCTTATACTCTGTAAGCCTTAGTTTCCTCATCTATAAAACTGAGGTAACACTTTTCTTCCCAGATTAAGTTAAACATGTATGTGAAAGTGCCTTGTACATTATAAAGTGCTCTGCAAATATTGGCTTATGCCCATATCTATATCTATTGCCCACATCCAGGTAATTGGTCAACCTGAATGAGATCATGTTCATGGATCCCAGCCTTGCTGTTGCCCAGTACAAACATGACCAATCCTAAATCTCAACTCAATTTGTATTAGAGTTGCTTCTTCATCATTCATAATTGGATTCTCTAAATTCCACATGCTGCTGCTGCTGCAAAGTCACTCCAGTCGTGTCCAACTCTGTGTAACCCCATAGACGGCAGCCCATCAGGCTCCGCTGTCCCTGGGATTCTCCAGGCAAGAACACTGGAGTGGGTTGCCATTTCCTTCTCCAATGCATGAAAGTGAAAAGTGAAAGTGAATTCGCTCAGTCGTGTCCGACTCTTAGCGACCCCATGGACTGTAGCCTACCAGGCTCCTCCGTCCATGGGATTTTCCAGGCAAGAGTACTGGAGTGGGGTGCCACTGCCTTCTCCAAATTCCACATATCTAGGGGTAAATGTTCTATCATCAAAGGTCTGTCTTTTGATCTTCTATTTCATCAAATTCCTACTAAGCAAGGGCCAACCAGAAAAAGTACATCAGTGACTTCAGAGTTCATGACCTTCCCCTACTCCATTCCTGCAGGTCTGTGAAACACTTGGCTGCCTTCAGATCAACACTGGAGGTGCATTCTTGGCAAGAAGCAGTGAAGAGGAAATAATTATTTTCTTTCACAAGCTGAAACTGATTCTGAAAAAAAATCACAGACTCAGCAAAAAGGAGGTTGGTGAAGGGTAGAGACTGTTTTCGAAAGGCACATTAACACTGCACAGAGCCCAAGAGTGGGACTGATTATTGGATTCCCATACTGACTTTGTGATTAACTGTCTCAGTGACCTTAGACAAGGAACATCCCCTCTTAGGTTTGTTTCCTTATCTGAAACATGGACGAGTTAAACGAAATGTTCTCTTAATTCCCTTAGAATTCTATGAGTCCATTTGCAGCAAGATACTGCCCATTAATCAGAAAGAAAAGGGAATAGTTACACAGCATCTGCTTTTCACAAAGGAAATGCAAACAAAATGCCAAGAAACCCCCAGATTTCCCTCCCCTTTCATTCTGCTGATTCAGCCATACACTCCCTGACTGAGTTGTTACCCAACTGCTTTCCCATTTAGTAGCACAACAGAACAATCACTTCCACAAACCCTGGAACACTGGGCTTAGAATCTAGAAGACAAATCACTCCAGATAAACCAAATATGGAAAGCTATCAATATTTCCAATGTTAAGAGCAAGAGAAATCCAGCATAGTGATAATGGTGGCAGAGACATTCTCTTAAGAACTCTCTTTTCAGTTTTTTTTTTCCTGCTCCAAGCAAAAGTTGTAAGCGGCAGCTATAAAATACCTCAATGGCTTGTTACCCACCCTCCTCCCCCCACCTAATAAATTCAGGATGGATGAGTTCAGGATTTGTCTCCAGCTGTCAACTGCCACATGCATAATACATATTTTTTCAATCACAAGGAAAAGCTCTTTCCACAACAGCCTGACTCTGGAAAGAGAGTTGGAAGCTGAAATGTGGCTCTCCTGCTTCTGGGAAGTCCTTAATGAAAACCTTTTGCAAAGAACTGCCTTGAAATTCCTAATATGGTACTATAGGGCTGGGCCTACTGCTTGCCTCTCCTGAGAAATTTCACTCGGCCTAGGGATAAAAATAACATGGGGGGAGGACTTTGTCACCCTTTGGTAACGCCACACATTTCCCAATATACACTATGTTCTACATGAAAAGCAGCTGCATTTGCTGTAAAAAGCCAACAGATTAGCAGAGAAGAGGAGAGGCCTCTGGAACTGCCCAACCAGCTGGTGCAGGCTCTTGGAGCAGGAAACAAAGGGGACAGGTGGCACACCACCAGGATGTAATATACTGCCATTCTTCTGGGACAAAAAGAAAACATAACCAGGCCCTAATTAAATTGGGGCTAGATTGCTCAATAGGGACACCACCTGATCACAGCCATGATAATGGAGGGAAAAAAATGAAAGGAAACTTTCCACTAGCACAGTTCTTCACTGCCAGGTGGGTCACTTCAAACAAAAGCACCCCCAGCCCCAATAAAGAACATCCAGAGTTTTAATGCAATGTACCTACTTTAGAGTACAGTACAGAAAGAGCCTTAGAGTGAGAAACCAGAAAACCTGATTCTGGTCCCAATTCATACTCTAGCTCTAGATCCCTGACAGTTCTCTCTCTTTGCTTCCTTTCTCTAGATATAAACTCAACAGAATGGATGTGAAGCTTTCTAAACCACTTCCCAGGTCTTTTGTTCTATAAGGAAGAGCCAAAGGAAGATGTAGGTACATAAGCCAAGGACCTCTGTTTCTCCAAGCACAGTCTTTTAAAAAAAATGGCTTTGAGATATGACTCACATACCATAAAATTCATGTATTACAGTGTACAATTAAGTGGTTTTTAGTATACTCACAGAGTCGTGCAACTATCATCACAATCTAATTTTAGAAAAATTTCACAATCCCCAAAAGAAATCCTTTACCCATTAGTAGTCACAATAATCCTAACCCCCTCTCTCAGCCGGAGACAACCAGTCACCTAACATACATAGTTCGTTCAATGTTTTTAGCATAATAAGGTAGTGGACTTTTAAAAATATCTGCATCTGTTAATATAATAATGTTTTCCCCTTATTCTAGTTATTTTGTATGATATAAATATTACACTATTATACTGACAAATTTTCAGATATTAAACTAACTTTGCATTCCTGGAATAAATTTAACTTGCTTATGATGTATACTTCTTTTTATATGTTGCTGGATTTGGTTTGGCTAGTATTTTGTTGAGGGTTTTGCATCTATTTTCTTTTGAATATATTTTTTATTTATTTATTTTTGACTGTGCTGGGTCTTCACTGCTGCGTGTGAGTTTTCTCTAGTTGTGGTGAGCAGGGGCTACTCTTCGTTGTGGTGGGTGGGCTTCTCATTGCTATGGCTCCTCTTGTTGTGGAGCATTGGCTCCAGGGCATAAGGGCTTTAGTATCTGTGGCACACAGTCTCAGTAATTGCAGCTGGTAGGCCCTAGAGTGCAGGCTCAGAGGTTGTGCCTGGGCCCAGTTGCCCCATGGCATGTGGAATCCTCCTGGACCAGGAACTCAATCCATGTCCTCTGCACCAGCAGCTGGACTCTCAACCACTGGACTACAAGGGAAGTCTGCTTCTATATTCTTAAGGGAATTAGGTCAATAGTTTATTTGTGATGTCTTTGGTTTTTGGTATCCTGATTAGAGTGGCCTCAAAAATGTATTAAGAAACTGCTAACTTTTGGAAGTTTGAGAAGGATGGGGTATTAGTTTTCCTTTAAACGGTTGGAAAAATTCATCAGTGAAGCCATCTAAGCCTGGGCTTTTGGATTACTAATTCAAAATACTACCCACTAATTTTTACAGTTGTTGTAGGTCTATACAGATTTTCCATTTATTGTGGAGTCAATTTTGGTAGTTTGGGTCCTCCTAGAAATTTGTCCACTCTATCTAAAGTATATAATTCATTAGCATACAGATATTTATAATATTCCCATTTGTTCTTTTTTAATTTTTTTTTAGTTTGGTATAGGGTCTCCCCCTTCATTTATGCTTTTAATATTTTGAGTCTTTTCTCTCTTGTCAGTCTAGTTAATGGTTTCTCAGTGTTGTTATTTTTAAAAACCAACTATTGATTTTTAAAATTTTCTGTTTTAGAGAAAAGAGATCTTCCTATTCTTTATTTCATTTAGTTCAGCTATAATTTTATCATTTCTTTCCTTCTACTTGCTTTCAGATTTATTTGTTCTTTTTCTAGTTTATTAATGGTTAGGTTATTGAATTATGATCTTTTTTCTTTTCTAATATAGTTGTTTAAAGCTATAAAAATTTCCCCTAAGCACTGCTTTAGCTGCATCCCATGAGTTTTGGCACATTGAGTTTTCATTTTTTATTCATTCCAAAATATTTTCTAATTTCCCTTGTGATAGCTTCCTTGACCAACTGGTTACTCAGGAGTGTGATATTTAATTTGCACATATTTATGAACTGTGTAAATATTCTTCTGTTATTAATTTGTAATTTCATCCCACTGTGGCTACAGAACATAATTTGTATAAAGAAATATATTCAGGCAAGTTTTATGGCCTATCAGACGTTCTGTGTTGGAAAACGTTCCATGTGCTCTCAAGAAAAATGTGTATTCTGCTACTGTACAAGTATTCTACAGATGTCTATAGAACATCTACTCGGTTTATAGTGTTGTTCGATTCCTCTATTTACTCATTGAGCTCTGTCTAGTAGTTCTATCCATTACTGAAAGTACAGTATTGAAGTCTCCAACTATTACTGTTAGACTATCTATTTCTCCCTTCACTTCTCTCCACTTTTGCTACATGAATTTTGGGGCACTGTTGTTAGGTGCATATGTTTATAACTGATACCCTCCTGATATATTTATGGTTTTAGCATTATAAAATGTTTTGTCTATATGTCATGAAAATTTTGGCTTAAAGTATATTTTGTCTGATGTTTATACAGTCATCCTAATTCCCTTTGGTTACTGTTTGCCTGGTACATTTTTCCATCCTTTTTCTTTCCACCTATTTGTATCTTTGAACACAAAATGTGTATCTTAAAAGACAGCATGTATTTCAATCAAATAATCCATTTTTGATCAGTTTATCCACTTTGCCAATCTGTACTTTTCTACTAAAAGTGTTCCATTTACATTTTATCTTACTGATAAGATTTATGTCTGCCATTTAGTTTGTTTTCTACATGTCATCTGTTTTCCTCTGCTTTCCCATTACTAACTTTGTGTTAAATATTGTCTACTGTACTATTTTGATTCTCATTACTACTTTCATGATATGTTATTTTCTTAGTAACTGACCTCAGAATTAAAATAACAATATTGTTTAGATTAATTTTAACTTAACTTAGAAAACATACAGAAATGTTAAGTAAGTAAGTAAGTAAGTGTTAGTCGCTCAGTCATGTCTGACTCTATGATCCCATGGACTGTAGCTCCCCAGGCTCCTCTCTCCATGGAATTCTCCATGCAAGGATACTGGAGTGGGTTGCCATTCCCTTTTCCAGGTGATCTTCCCCACCAGGGATCGAACCAGGATCTCCCCCATCGCAAGTCGATTCTTTACCCTCTGAGCTACAGGGAGGAACTCAACAGAAATGTTACTACAACATAATTGTTTCATTCCCCTCCTTTGTGCATGTTGCATTTTTATATATTATAAGCTGATTAACAGGTTTCCAACTACTGCACAATGCAGTTGTCATTTAAACCAGATGGAGAAGGAGTTACTAAAAAAAAAGAAAAGACAGTTATACTGTCTTTCATATATACCTATGTAGTTACATTTACTAGTACTCTTCTATTTTGTGCAGATTTAAATTACCATACACCATTGTTTAATTCATCCTGAAGGACTCCCATTAGTATTTCCTGTAAGGCAGTTCTGCTAGCTCAGTCTTGGTTTCTGTTATTCTGAGAATGTCTTCAGTTCAGTTCAGTCACTCAGTCCTGTCCGACTCTTTGCGACCCCATGGACTGCAGCACGTCAGGCCTCCCTGTCCTTCACCATCTCCCAGAGCTTGCTCAAACTCATGTCCATTGAGTCAGTGATGCCATCCAACCATCTCATCCTCCGTTGTCCCCTTCTCTTTCTGCCTTCAATCGTTCCCAACATCAGGGTCTTTTCTAATGAGTTAGTTCTTCACATCAGGTGGCCAAAGTACTGGAGTTTCAGCTTCAGCATCAGTCCTTCCAATGAATATCCAGGGATGATTTCCTTTAGGGTGGACTGGCTTGATCTCCTTGCAGTCTAAGAGACTCTCAAGAGTCTTCTCCAACACCACAGTTCAAAAGCATCAATTCTTCGTCATTCAGCATTCCTTATGGTCCAACTCTCACATCCATACATGACTGCTGAGAAAACCACGGCTTTGACTATATGGACCTTTGTCGGCAAAGTGATGTCTCTGCTTTTTAATATGCTGTCTAGGTTGGTCATAACTTTTCTTCCAAGGAGCAGGTGTCTTTTAATTTCATGACTACAGTCATCATCTGCAGTGATTTTGGAGCCCCCAAAAATAAAGTCTGTCACTGTTTCCATTGTTTCCCCATCTATTTGCCATGAAGTGATGGGACCAGATGCCATGATCTTAGTTTTTTGATTGTTGAGTTTTAAGCCAGCTTTTTCACTCTCCTCTTTCACTTTCATCAAGAGGCTCTTTCATTCCTCTTTGCTTTCTGTCATAAGGGTGGTGTCACCTGCATATCTGTGGCTATTGATATTTCTCCCAGCAGTCTTGATTCCAGCTTGTCCTTCATGCAGCCCAGCATTTCTTATGATGTACTCTGCATAAAAGTTAAATTAGAATGGTAACAATAGACAGCCTTGACATACTCCTTTCCAATTTGGAACCAGTCTGTAGTTCCATGTCTGGTTCTAACTGTTGCTTCTTGACCTGCATACAGATTTCTCAGGAGGCAGGTAAGGTGGTCTGGTATTCCCATCTCTTTAAGAATTTTCCAGTTTGTTGTGATCCACAGAGTCAAAGGCTTTGCAATAGTCAATAAAGCAGAAGTACATGTTTTTCTGAATGTTCTCCCTTATTTTAAAAGAACTAGCAGAAGAGAGTCATACAACTTGACTAAGCAAAAGAAAGAAAAGATGAAAAGAAAATGAATGGAACCCCAGAAATTATGTGACACCATCACGTGTATCAACATATGTGTAATGAGAATCCCAGAAGAAGATAGAAAAAACTATAGTTTTTTTATCTTTAGTTTTGATAAAGAATTCTTAGTTTACATCATTTTTCTTTCAGCATTTTGAATATGCCAGGCCACTGCCTTCCCGTCTCCATGGTTGCTGATGGGAAATCAGCTCTTAATCCTATTGAGGGTGCTTTTCACCTGATGAGTTATTTTTCTTTTGCTTCTTTTAAGATTCTCTCCTTGCCTTTGGTTTTCATCAATTTAACTATAATGTATCTTAGGTATGGCTCTTCTTGAGTTTATCCTATTTGGGTTTTTGAGCTTCTTGGATCTGGATATTAGTGTTCATCAAATTTGTTTTTTTTTCTATCTTCTTCTGGGATTCTCATTACACATATGTTGATACACTTGATGGTGTCACATAATTTCTGGGGTTCCATTCATTTTCTTTTCATCTTTTCTTTCTTTTGCTTAGTCAAGTTGTATGACTCTCTTCTGCTAGTTCAAATCCACTATTGAACCTCTCCAATGGATTTTTCATTTTAGTTATTTTATTTTTCAACTCTAGAATTTTTATCTGACTCTTCCTTATTATTTTCATCTCTTTATATTGTCTCAGTGAAACACTCTTCTCAGGCTTTCATTGTCTCTTTGGTGAAACACTGTTCTCAGGCTTTTCTTTAAATCTTTAGACATGGTTTCCTTTAGTTCTTTCCTTGGTGATTCAGATAGTAAAGAATCTGCCTGCAATGCAGGCAACATGGGTTTGATCCCTGGGTTGGGAAAATCCCCTGGAGAAGGGAATGGGCTACCTACTCCAGTATTCTTGCCTGAAGAATTCCATGGACAGAGGAGCCTGGCAGGTTACTAGAGTCTGTGGGGTCACAAAGAGTCAGACATGACTGAGAGACTAACACACATATTAGCTGATTTCATTTTTTTCTCTAAATTCCAACATTTAGACTCCAGCAGGGACAGTTTCTACTGACAGCTTTTTTCCTGTGTATGGACCATACTTTTCTGTATGTTTGCATAGCTGATCATTTTTCGTAGAAAATGGGACATCTTAGACAATATAATACGGCTCTTCTGGAAATCAGATTTCCCCCAGGTTTTGTTGTTGTTTCTGTCACTGTCATTGTCGATGTTGGTTTAGACGTATTTCTTAGACAGATTCTATAATGCTTGTATTCCTTGTAGTGTGTGACCCCTGAAACCTCTGCCTGGTTGGATAAGTGGCCAGCCAAAAATTGTTCAGAGATCTCCTTAAATGTCTTGAACCATTATGTCTTCCACTTTTTTCTGAGGTGCTCTGTGTTGCATGTTGGGTCATTTCTTCAACATTTAGCCAAACAGTTTATAACTACCTCAAGTTCAGCCATAGGAGAGAAATTATTAAAAGGCCTTCTCAGCTCTTTTCTAGGCACATGCACAGCCCAGGTCATGCACGTGGCCATCTAGATCCCAGGAATATGTAGATCTTTTCAAAGCCCCCAGTATATATTTCATTCCCCTTTTATGTTTTTGGCCAGGCTTTTGTTTGCCCTACTTCATTTCAGTTAGTCTAAATCACCTGTGATGTTAAACATCTCAGGGATAGAACTTTTCCCACTGAGCTAGCTCTAAGTCAGGTGAAGTAATGCGAAGCTGTGTGAATGGGGCTTCTCTAGCTAGCTTTAAGACATATTAGATAGTGACAAGACTATAGGTCTGTGAGTTTTTGAGGAACTACAAACCCAGTCTCCCCACTAAGGTGTTAAAAGGTTACTGGTTTCCATAGCTACTGTGGTCAAAGGGCTGTCAGTTTTCAAGGCTACCACAAAGCTCTGGAGAAGGGAATGAGAGGCAGGGTTAAGTTAAAATGCCACAAAATCTGCTGCCACTAAGGCTCAACGTGTTTCCATCAATAAACACTCTTCAGATTGTCCTGAGCCTTTTGGTTCATTTACAGAGTTCTGAAAAAGTTGATTTTAACAATTTTTGCCAGTGTCCTTTTTGTTTTTATGGAGGAGTTGATTTTATGAGGTCTTTAATTTACTGTTCCCTCCAAGTACAATCCTAAAGAAATCTTACTCCAGTATTACTAACAATTTGCCTACAATGAACACATTCCTGAGTAGGTAGAAGCTGAAAAAAGCACCAGGAAAAGTCTTTCCAAAAGGTAAACAAAAAATTGCCAGTTGTTACCTCTGTGTGAAGAACTGAGGAACTGGGACACAGGAGGCAAGACAAGGTTTACCCTTTTGTACCGTTTGAAATTTGTACCATGTTCATGTGTTACTTACTCAAAAAACGTTTTTAATATACTTATAAAAGAAGAAGGAGGGGAGTTCCCTGATGGCTTAGTGGTTAGGATTCCATACTTTCACTGCTGTGGCCCAGGTTCAATCCCTGATCAGGGAACTGAGATCCCACAAGCCATGCAGTGTGACCAAAGACACCAGGAGATATACTACACCCTATTGAGAGTTTAAGTGGCACTCTTCATTTACTTAAAGAGTCTTGTTCATTATTAGGACCTTTAACTACCACAGCAGTAGAGCAGATATCTTTGACTTAAGAATTCTTTCCCTTCAGTTTATTCTTTTTTGCTATGGACAGTGCATCCCATGGTCTAGCTCATTTTTCCCCTACAAAGATCAACTTTTGTAATATGTGATAGAATATATATCATATCCTGAACTTCTTTATAGCTCTTCTCACAACTATAATTAAATTATGTAAGTGAGTAATCAGATGTTTAATGTATGCTCCAAGAGGTCAAAGCCCATATCAGCCTTAGTCACCATTGTACCTCCAGTTGCCCAGTTGCTGGACACATAGTGGGTGCTTCGTAAATCCTTTTTGAATTAAAATTAATTACCTTTACATTGTATAAGGCTTTAGCACTTGATACAAGCCCAGTAAAGCATCACGATGGCCCTCCACCCAATGGAGGTGGGAGGTGAAAAATTCAGCTCAAGATTTCCAGGACACTCCTCTGGAAAAGATGTATCTTTCTAGATCATTATGGACTTTTAGGAAATTTCTATAGTAACTGATTAGAGAAACAGATGTCAGATTAAACAGAAGGTTTGGGTTATACTTTACAAAACAAGGGTGTGAAAATGAAGCTGAAAAGTAATTTTCCTTCATCACTTTAAACTCTGAAAAACTTTTCTTAATAAGCAAATCAAGGCATAATCTTCCCTGTACCATTCACCATCCATTTTTAAAAAAACGCTTCTTGTAAATGGTCACACACTGAAAGGCTGGCTTGGTTCACTTTTTCACCTTAGTCCTCACAGCACTCCAGTGTGACTACTTTGGAATCTCGTGTTCCGAGGGCCTTCTATGAATATGGTAATACAGCCTCCAGCAAATTACATATGACTTTGCTTCACAACTACTAACAGCAATACCATGTAACATACTCATTACATTGATCTGAGCTACCTTCAGAATATCTAAAATACAGTCCTTCCCTCAGTATCTGTGGGGAATTGGTTCCAGAACGCCTGTGGATACCAAAATCCACAAAATATTCAAGTCTCTTATATACAATGGTGTAGTATTTACATATAATCTACCCATATCCTCCTATTATGTATAATATATCATGTAAATGCTATGTAAATAGTTGCTAGCGTGCGGCAAATCAAGTTTTGCTTTGGGGAACTTTCTGGAATTGTTTTTCCAAATACTTTCTATCCCCAGTTGGTTGAATCCAGAGATGCAAAACTTGCACATACAGAGCCGACTGCAACACCATGTTCTCCAAGGCACTGATTAACTATCACCAGGATAATGACAGGATATCTGCTGACTGAGAATGTATATATTACATCACCAACTCCTCCCTGCACACCATAGCACTACACCCACTCCAAAGGGATTAAAAGCTTTGGTCTCCCTCAGTATAGAGCTATTCAGGACAGAACCAAAAGGCACCAGGTTGGCACCTCTCAAGAAGCATTCATCAAGAGGATAATCAAATAAGCTAGCATGATTCATGTCATTTATTCACATCAAACATATCAGTTCGATTTTCCTTTTATCCGTTCTCTCAGGAAAGGCAAATTTGCTCCAAAGTTTACAATGAAATCAATTTGCCTTTTAAAACATAAGTTTTCATGAGTCCAAGACAGCCTATGTGTTTGTGGTTTGTGCATGTATATTGACTTTAAATTTTTGTTAATTTTTTTGTATTTAATTAAATACTATCAGTACACTAATATAATGTGAAAATTTATGTAGGTATAAAATAAGATCCTATAATTAAGTTACTCATTCACTTGCCAAATGATTAAATTATAATATGCAATGAAAAAGTCATGGAATGTTAGATCTGAAAGTGGGCTTACATATCCCCTATCCATCTTCACTTATGTAAAGCTGCAGACCAAGGACCCCAGCAAAACGACTTACCAAGGTCACAGATCGATTAGTAGCAGAACCGTCACCATACCCATCACATCTAGAGTTTTTTCTAGACCAACTACTGAATGACCAACAAATCACAGAAGGAATCAAAATATGCATAGAAACCAATGAAAATGAAAACTCAACAACCCAAAACCTATGGGACACGGTAAAAGCAGTGCTAAGGGGTATATTCATAGCAATACAGGCTCACCTCAAAAAACAAGAAAAAGTCAAATAAATAACCTAACTCTACACTTAACGCAACTAGAAAAGGAAGAAATGAAGAACCTCAGGGTTAGTAGAAGGAAAGAAATCATAAAAATTAGGGCAGAAATAAATGCAAAAGAAACAAAAGAGACCATAGCAAAAATCAACAAAGCCAAAAGCTGGTTCTTTGAGAAGATAAATAAAATTGACAAGCCATTAGCCAGACTCATCAAGAAACAAAGGGAGAAGAATCAAATCAACAAAATTAGAAATGAAAACGGAGAGATCACAACAGACAACACAGAAATACAAAGGATCATAAGAGACTATTAGCAACTATATGCAAATAAATTGGACAACTTGGAAAAAAATGGAAAAATTCTTAGAAAAGTACGACTTCCCAAAACTGAACGAGGAAGAAATAGAAAATCTCAACAGACCCATCAGTTCAGCTCAGTTCAGTTCAGTCGCTCAGTCGTGTCCGACTCTTTGCGACCCCATGAATTGCAGCACGCCAGGCCTCTCTGTCCATCACCAACTCCCAGAGTCTACCCAAACCCATGTCCATCGAGTCAGTGATGCCATTCAACCATCTCATCCTCTGTCGTCCCCTTCTCCTCCTGCCCCCAGTCCTACCCAGCAGCAGGGTCTTTTCCAATGAGTCAACTCTTCGCATGAGGTAGCCAAAGTATTGGAGTTTCAGCTTCAACATCACACCTTCCAATGAACACCCAGGATTGATCTCCTTTAGGATGGATTGATTGGATCTCCTTGCAGTCCAAGGGACTCTCAACAATCTTCTCCAACACCACAGTTCAAAAGCATCAATTCTTCAGCGCTCAGCTTTCTTCACCATCCAACTCTCACATCCATACATGACCACTGGAAAAACCATAGCCTTGACTAGACGGACTTTTGTTGGCAAAGTAATGTCTCTGCTTTTAAATATGCTATCTAGGTTGCCCATAACCTTCCTTCCAAGGAGTAAGTGTCTTTTAATTTCATGGCTGCAATCACCATCGGCAGTGACTTTGGAGCCCAAAAAAATAAAGTCTGACACTGTTTCCACTGTTTCCCCATCTATTTCCCATGAAGTGATGGGACCAGATGCCATGATCTTAGTTTTCTGAACGTTGAGCTTTAAGCCAACTTTTCACTCTCCTCTTTCACTTTCATCAAGAGGCTCTTTAGTTCTTCTTCACTTTCTGCCATAAGGGTGATGTCATCTGCATATCTGAGGTTATTGATATTTCTCCTGGCAATCTTAATTCCAGCTTGTATTTCTTCCAGCCCAGCGTTTCTCATGATGTACTCTGCATAGAAGTTAAATAAGCAGGGTGACAATATACAGCCTTGACGTACTCCATTTCCTATTTGGAACCAGTCTGTTGTTCCATGTCCAGTTCTAACTGTTGCTTCCTGACCGCAAACAGACCCACGGAAATTGAAACTGTAATCAGAAATCTTCCAGCAAACAAAAGCCCAGGACCAGATGGATTCACAGCTGAATTCTACCAAAAATTTAGAGAAGAGCTAACACATATCCTACTCAAACTCTTCCAGAAAATTGCAGAGGAAGGTAAACTTCCAAACTCATTCTATGAGGCTACCATCACCCTAATACCAAAACCTGACAAAGATCCTACAAAAAAAGAAAACTACAGGCCAATATCACTGATGAACATAGATGCAAAAATCCTTAACAAAATCCTAGCAAACAGAATCCAACAACATATTAAAAAGATCATACATCATGACCAAGTGGGCTTTATCCCAGGGATGCAAGGATTCTTCAATATCCACAAATCAATCAATGTAATATACCACATAAACAAATTAAAAAATAAAAACATATGATTATTTCAATAGATGCAGAGAAAGCCTTTGACAAAATTCAACATCCATTTATGATTAAAAAATCCTGCAAAAAGCAGGAATAGAAGGAACATACCTCAACATAATAAAAGCTACATATGACAAACCCATGGCAAACATTATCCTAAATGGTGAAAAACTGAAAGCATTTCCCCTAAAATCAGGAACAAGACAAGGGTGCCCACTCTCATCACTACTATTCAACATAGTTTTGGAAGTTTTGGCCACAGCAATCAGAGCAGAAAAAGAAATAAAAGGAATCCAGATTGGAAAAGAAGAAGTAAAACTCTCACTGTTTGCAGATGACATGATCCTCTACATAGAAAACCCTAAAGACTCCACCAGAAAATTACTAGAGCTAATCAACGAACATAGTAAAGTTGCAGGATACAAAATGAACACACAGAAATCCCTTGCATTCCTATACACTAACAATGAGAAAACAGAAAGAGAAATTAAGGAAACAATTCCATTCACCATCACAACGAAAAGAATAAAATACTTAGGAATATATCTACCTAAAGAAACAAAAGACCTATATATAGAAAACTATAAAACACTGGTGGAAGAAATCAAAGAGGACACAAATAGATGGAGAAATATACTGTGTTCATGGATCGGAAGAATCAATATAGTGAAAATGAGTATACTACCCAAAGCAATCTATAGATTCGATGCAATCCCTATCAAGCTTCCAACGGTATTCTTCAGAGAACTAGAACAAATAATTTCACAGTTTGTATGGAAATACAAAAAACCTCAAATAGCCAAAGCAATCTTGAGAAAGAAGAATGGAACTGGAGGAATCAACCTGCCTGACTTCAGGCTCTACTACAAAGCCACAGTCATCAAGACAGTATGGTACTGGCACAAGGACAAAAATATAGATCAATGGAACAAAATAGAAAGCCCAGAGATACATTCACACACCTATGGACACCTTATCTTTGACAAAGGAGGCAAGAATATACAATGGAGAAAAGACAACCTCTTTAACAAGTGATGCTGGGAAAACTGGTCAACCACTTGTAAAAGAATGAAACTAGAACACTTCCTAACACCATACACAAAAATAAGCTCAAAATGGATTAAAGATCTGAACGTAAGACCAGAAACTATAAAACTTCTAGAAGAAAACGTAGGCAAAACACTCTCCGACATAAACCACAGCAGGATCCTCCATGACCCACCTCCCAGAATATTGGAAATAAAAGCAAAAAGAAACAAATGGGACCTAATTAAACTTAAAAGCTTTTGCACAACAAAGGAAACGATCAGCAAGGTGAAAAGACAGCCTTCAGAATGGGAAAAAATAATAGCAAACGAAGCAATGGACAAACAATTAATCTCAAAAATATACAAGCAACTCCTGCAGCTCAATTCCAGAAAAATAAACGATCCAATCAAAAAGTGGGCCAAAGAATTAAACAGACACTTCTCCAAAGAAGACATACAGATGGCTAACAAACACATGAAAAGATGCTCAACATCACTCATTGTCAGAGAAATGCAAATCAAAACCACAATGAGGTACCATTTCACGCCCGTCAGAATGGCTGCTATCCAAAAGACTACAAGCAATAAATGCTGGAGAGGGTGTGGAGAAAAGGGAACCCTCTTACACTCTTGGTGGGAATGTAAACTAGTACAGCCACTATGGAGAACAGTGTGGAGATTCCTCAAAAAACTGGGAATAGAACTGCCATATGACCCAGCAATCCCACTGCTGGGCATACACACTGAGGAAACCAGAATTGAAAGAGACATGTGTACCCCAATGTTCATCGCAGCACTGTTTACAATAGCCAGGACATGGAAGCAACCTAGATGCCCATCAGCAGATGAATGGATAAGGAAGCTGTGGTACATATACACAATGGCATATTACTCAGCCATTAAAAAGAATACATTTGAATCAGTTCTAATGAGGTGGATGAAACTGGAGGCTATTATACAGAGTGAAGTAAGCCAGAAAGAAAAACACCAATACAGTATACTAACACATATATATGGTATTTAGTCAATCGGTAAAGATAACCCTGTATGCGAGACATCAAAAGAGACACAGATAAATAGAACAGTATTATGGACTCTATGGGAGAGGGCGAGGGCGGGATGATATGGGAGAATGGCATGTAAGCATGTAAATTATCATATGTGAAACGAATAGCCAGTCCAGGTTCAATGCATGATACAGGGTGCTCGGGGCTGGTGCACCAGGATGACCCAGAGGGATGGGATGGGGAGGGAGGTGGAAGAGGGGTTCTGGAAGGGGAAAACATGTACACCCATGGTGGATTCATGTCAATGTGTGGCAAAACAAATAAATAAATAAATAATTAAAAATTAAAAATAAAATAAAATAAGATCCTATAATTAAGTTACTCATTCCCTTCTCAAATGATTAAATTATAATATGCAATGAAAAAGTCATGGAATATTAGATCTGAAAGTGGGCTTACATATCCCCTATCCATCCTCACTTATGTAAAGCTGCAGACCAAGGACCCCAGCAAAATGACTTGCCAAGGTCACAGATCCCATTAGTAGCAGAACCATCACCATACCCATCATATCTAGAGTTGTTTCCCACTATACCATCATTCTGCCTCTCTTCATTTGCAGTGTCTAGTGGTACTTCCCCAGAGAAATCTCTTTTTGGAGACTATCACCTTTCATTTTCCTAGCCCATTTCCAAGACTCCTAGAATGTTAGAAGTATCTGGCTCAGAAATTGCAACCTGATTGAATCCAGGCTGTGAATATATTTCATTTAGCTATCACAGTTTTAAAGAAAGTGAAGGCTTTTTAAATGAGATGAAGCTGCTGTATTTTACCCCAATCACTCCAGTTCTGTTAACCCACGTCCAGTAGCTTCATACTTTTCTGTTTCCTCCTTGGCCACAGAGACAGCACTGGAACCTGTGAACCCTGAATCCAGTGCAGGCATAATTAACAGCACACCAAAGTAAAATAAACTAAACTAAATAAACTAATGGAAAATATTAAATATGGCCTTATGTTTTACCAATAACTATATTCACTGCCTTACCAATAAAAAAATCCATTTAGGTTAACTAGTCATATTAAAGTTCTGCAAACTACAACCACTGAATCAAAACAAGCCCACAGCTATTTCTGTAAGCCCCTGCTCTAGCTAAGCTGAAAATGGTTTTTATATTTTTAAACAGTTGAAAAATTCAAAGGAAGATAATATTTTGTGACATGAAAATTATGGGAAATTTACTTTTCAATGTCAATAAAAAAAGTTTTATTAGAACACAGCCACTCTCATTTCCTGTGCGTATTATCTATAGCTGCTTTCTTGCAACAATGGCAATCAAGTAATTGCCACAGAGACTACATGCCCTCAAAGCCTAAAATATTGCCCTTTACAGAAGAGGTCTACTGACCCCTGAGCTATATCAAAGAAAATTTAAAGTTCCTAATAATCTGCAGAAAAGTCACAAATATTTGTTTAGAATTGGAACACCTTATATCACTCTCAGATGAATCTTCTTAAAACACAATTCAGACCATGCCTCTCTGCTAATAAAAATGTTTTTAATACTCCCTGCCTGTAAAGAAAAGCCTGAAGTACTTAATAGGTCATGCATAGTCAAGGCCCTCAACCTTCCATTCCAAGGTCATCTCCCAAACTTCTCTCCTTGCACCATATAACCCAGATGACCTGAATTATTTGCTATCCCTTTACATTCTCTGTCATTCCTACTACATGAAATTCCCTGTCCTGAATATAGTGCAATGCAGGGCCCTCGGAGTCAGATCTGGGCTCTAATAAAGACTCCTGCCCTTATCAGCTGAGAAAGTTACTTAACTCCTCTGAACTTCAGTTTTCTCACATAAAGAGTGGAAATAATAATCCTTGCCTCATAAGTCTGTTATAAGATTTTAATTCTTGGCATACAGGAACATTAAAAAGCAGAGACATTACTTTGTTGACAAAGGCCCGTATAGTCAAAGCTATGGTTTTTCCAGTAGTCACGTATGGATGTGAGAGTTGGACCATAAAGAAGGCTGAGCACCAAAGAATTGATGCTTTTGAACTGTGGTGTTGGAGAAGACTCTTAAGAGTCCCTTGGGCTGCAAGGAGATCAAACCAGTCAATCCTAAAGGAAGTATTCATCTGAAGGATGGACGCTGAAGCTGAAGCTCTAATACTTTGGCCACCTGATGCAAAAAGCCAACTCACTGGAAAAGACCCTGATGCTGGGAAAGATTGATGGCAGGAGAAGGGGACGACAGAGGATGAGATGGTTGGATGGCATCACTGACTCAATGGACACAAGTTTGAGCAAGCTCCAGGAGATGGTGAAGGACAGGGAAGCCTGGCCTGCTGCAATCCATGAGGTCACAAAGAGTCAGACACGACTGAGCAACTGAACACCAACAACATATAGGAACAGCTAAATAAGTGATAAGTCAATTCTGCCCAATTACAATGCTATTTTCTCCTTTGCTTTTCCTTATCCTTCCACAGGGAAATGACCTCTCCGTCATGTTGTATACCATGGTATCCACCTGTCTCACTCTATGGCTCTGATTCGTATCTACTATCTTATACTTTAGTGATCTCTACACATACCTTATCTCCCCTACCAGTCTAGGACCTCCTTGAGGGCAGGATCCCATCTGTGACTTTCTCTGTAACATTTGTAACACCCCTGAGAACAATGGCTTGAATTTAGTATGTGAATGAGTATTTACTGAATGAATGATACATGTTCACTGAATTATATAACATTTATTAGGTGTATCATGTTATGTTGGGATATAAACAGAGCCCACGTCACTTGTTGTAAATACCTAGCCTAAGTGCATAGAAAATATTCATACAACATCAGGGACCAAAGCTGCCAATATAAAAACAAAGAACAAAAAAAAAAAACAAAGAACAGGGACTTCCCTAGTGGTCCAGTGGCTAAGAATCCACCTTGCAATGCAGGGGACATTGGTTTAATCCCTGCTTGGGGAACTAGGATTCCACATGGGGCAAGCCTGGCCTGCTGCAATCCATGAGGTCGCAAAGAGTCAGACACGACTGAGCAACTGAACAACAACAACATATAGGAACAGCTAAATAAGTGATAAGTCAATTCTGCCCAATTAAATGCTATTTTCTCCTTTGCTTTTCCTTATCCTTCCACAGGGAAATGACCTCTCCATCATGTTGTATACCATGGTATCCTGCAAGCCACAACAAAAGATCCCACATGCCCAATGCAGCCAAATAAATAAATATTTTTAAAAAAAGAACAAAAAGAAAAGTGGGCAATATATTCACCTTTCATAGTGCCAATGTTTTTATTTGTAATTGGTTTAAATTATATCACCATTTATTACTCCAACAATTATGAATAGATCACATTTAAGGGTAGAGGGCAAATCAGTCCCTTTCCCAAAGAAGACATACTGAATATCACTCATAACATCAATTACCTCTGATCACAGATCTAAGAAAATCTATATATTCAAATAGGATCCATATTTAATAAACTAATTATCACACACAGCTGTGACTAAAACCTTATCTAGAGCTCTGTACAAAATCAAACACAAGCAGGAAATCAAGTTCCAACTAGCTTAACAACTTAAAAACTGCAGCTGATTTTTGCAGCGTAATGCACCAAGTTTCATTGGTTACTAGAAACACTAACCAGTTGATATGATCGTCAATTTAATAAATTAAATGAAAGAGTGCCAATAATTCTTTACTTTTAATGCCAGATTCCAAGTGACAAAATGAATCCACACACATAAACAAAATTAATCACTGAGCCACGCCAATATAGGGAATGAATTTTCCAACAAGATGACAGCAAAAAATGTTTCCAACTACTTTTGTTTATGGATTTCCCTTTAGAAACCTACCAAAAAGTATATTCAGCCAGTATATTATTAACCTGAAGATGTATTATCAGAAACTTAAAATATTTAGCCGTTTCCATTTACAAAATACTTTCACAATCCATTAACTCCTTTGAGCCTCAAAGCAACTCGGTGAGGTGCATATAATTACCCCCATTTTATATCTGAAATATATGATATGTGCCTTCCTATCCCAAAATGGTGAAGCCAAGATTGTAACCCAGGTCTTCTAATCTAATTCCAGTGTTCTCTCTTCCTTTTTCCTCTATACAAAGCAAAAGTATACCTTTGTTTTGCATCTACCTCACTTACTCTGAAAAAGTTGCCCAGCTAGCCCATTTTGAGGAAGCAGAGTGGGAGTATAAACATTACTGTGGTCAAGACAGCGGGAAACATCCTGCCTTTGCATCTAGCAAATCATGTTTTTAGAATCATGTAACTTAAAGAAAAGAAATGGAGTCTGGATGAGCTGCTGGGTTTTATTTCCTAACTGTCCTATTTTTGGCTTTCTGTGTATACTCAGGAAAGGAAAACCACCATAAATACCAAGAACCCCCTGAGCCAAAATAACTCTTGGATCTTCTGCCCATATGCAAAGGTTTAAACCTGCATAATTGTAGACTCTCACCACTTTTAATCCCCCAAAAGGAAAGAATAAAAACCGCAAGTTACCACTTGCCTAGAAAACTTTTGCCCTTCCTCTACCATTTTATTGAACTGTATTTTTTCTTAAGAATCTTAATCTCTCTGATATGCCTTAACAACTCATTTTTTAGCACAAATACTTTCAGCTTATCCTACACGTCACAAAGCCAGTTCCTTCTGGGGGCTTAGATGAGCTTCATTTAACTATGAATACTGCACTAAGTAGTTTACTGTAACAAGTAAATAAAAAGAAAATCCAAATAGTTCCCACTTTTCCTTTCAGGAACCCTCACCTTTCTAACTACTTTTGTAGCACAATCAGCATATCTTTAACCTCTCAATGAAGTCTATTAAGTAGCAACACACCCCAAACCCTGGGCTAAAGTCTCTAAGGATCAGCATTTCAAATACCCCATCTTTAAAATGCTACCAAGAGTTGACTCTTGTTCAGACTAAAATAAGACACACCATCACATGATCCAATTCAATGAAACAACAAGTAGGAACTTGCAACACTTATGACCAAAGTAGGCAGACAACATATACAGGAAAAGCCCAGACTCCAAGGGGCAAATCAGGAGAGCTGCACAACAAACACCACTGCACTGTGGCTCCCAAGTCTTTCTCCTTGCTTTTGGTTGGCTGTATTCGCCTTAAGAAGGTCCCCACGCTGGACCAGACACACTATTTGTGGGATAAACGCACTCAGAAAAAAAATATTACAGGTATACAGAATATATTTGCCAGTGACTTTGACTTTATTTTTCATAATCATCCTTCAACCAAGAAGAGAAAAAATGAATTATCACCACCCATTCCCTATCTTCCATTCTTCTGGGTATATACTTTGGCACAATGGCTTGATCTGCCTGCACTCTTGTTGGGGATGTTTATTATTCTTTCTCTTACTCCAAACCTTCTGCCAATTAGCAGAAATAAAAAATCTATACACAGTGGGGAGGCGGGGGAGGGTCCCAGAGTTCTTAGTTCTGAGGGCCCAGAAAGCCAAGCCAGGTGAGGTTCCTTCAGCCTGGTGACTCCCAACCTGAGCTCTCGACTATGTTCCCAGGGAGCTGGGCTCCTCCCGCTAGGGACCAGGCAAGTCTCTGTTACACCTGCGAGGGGGATCCAGTGGCACATGAGGTCATTTAATAATTCTGAACTTAGGCCAACCTTGAATAAAACCATAACTCAGTAACTTAAAGAGGAAAAAAAAAAACAACACTAGGGCAAACGTGCTTTCCTTAGAAAATAACTTGCCATTGGCAATTTTTTACTACCCCCATATTTATCTGCAGCAACCAGAGGCCAAACAGGAACAAAACCCTGACTCAAGCTGCTGGCCTGAATTCCCAATTCTTTAGGAGGTTGTGGGGCAGTTCCTTGGTCAGCTTAGATGTCTTTTTCATACATGGGTATAAACATGTCTGACAGCACAAGTGGCCTGTCCCTTTAGAACAGCAGTCTGACAAGAAAGGATAGCTGCCGAACAAGGCAGTCCCTCAGCTACAGATCCTGTCTCATAAAACCAAAACCACTGAAGGGAAAAACCCCAATTCTAGTTGTAGCCACCAACTTCCACTTCTACTGACCCCACTTCCAAAATATCCGGCAAACCATGGGCCTCAGACACTTGGGCTGGGAATCACCCTGAATTCCCCCTTCCCCCGTGGTGTGGAAGATCTCCAAAGGCCAGAGTCACCGGCTCACGGAAACTGCTCATCGAAGTCTTCCACTTACTTCTCATTGCGCTGATAAGCGCGTTGCCGTCTTTGATCACATCTTTGATGAATTTATTGGTCCTCTCCAGTTCCTGCTCATAACACTTGAGCCTCTCGCGGAAATCAGGACTGTCCAGGTAGCAGTCGCTGAACTCCAGCGGGGGATGCCCCATGGTTCTGATGACAGGGATTGGAAGGAGAAAGGAAAAACACAAAGACCAAGAGCATCAGTGACAGAGTACGAGGAAAAGATGGGTTGCGCGAGTGCAGGACCCGTTTAGGAAGCTGTAGCCTCCCTCCCTTTAGAGGACAGATACCTGTTCAGATGAGATTCCTAGGGACAGCTGGCTTGTTTGTACCGGAAACGGGCGGCCCGGCGATTGCTTCAGGTGACGGAGAGAGCTAACTAACGCAGTTGGATCCCGGCGGGGTGCTGCTTAACAAGCAACATACCCCCTAGTCATCGCTCCCCTGACAGGCAGCAGAAACCAACTCGTCTCTCCTCCGGAGAACGGCCTTCCCGAGCAACTGCAAACGTGACACTTCGGCCCGCCCAGAGTGTAGGCGGGGGTGAGCGCTGAGGGTGGGAGGTGCCTCTCCTTGCTCCCAGCTGCCGAGCCAGAGGAAGATTTCCTTTGCCGAGCTCCGCGGGTAATCCGAAGTGCACTGTCCCCTCCCCCTTCTTAAAGCCAGCGCCTCCGCCCTTCCCTGGCGAAGCCCTCGTACCGAGGCAGGGTACTCGGGTTCATTAAACTGTATCTTACTTGCACCCTAGGGTCTCTTTACCAGAATCTGCCGTCTCCTAAAGTTCTTCCTGGTCCGAGGGAGCGGCCTGTTGTCCTGCTAAGCGCCAGAGGTGTTAAGCAGGCGACAATGAAACGTAGCCTTCCTCCAAAGACGCCCAAACGGGAAGAGGAGGGCAACAGCGCGACGCACAATAGCTGCGGTAGCCCGGCGCTTCCCTACGGAAACTGGGGAGCAGTCAGCTCCCTAGACTCCAGCTGGAAAGCGTGGCGGCTTGGGAGATGTAGTCTTTCCGTTTCGCGCCCTGTGACTTCTTCCTGCGATCTCCGCATTACCCCGCCAGGGCGCCCGCTCTCACATAGAGTATTCCCAGCCCACCCCAGCTAATAGCTGTCCCAGCGCAGCCTCCAGGGGCAGGTGCGCCCGCACTAGTTGTTGTTGTTTTCCAGTCGCCAAGCCGTGTGGGAATCTCGTGCGACTCAATGGACTGTAGCCCACCAGGCTCCTCTGTCCGTGGGCTTTCCAGGGAAGCATACTGGAGTGGGTTGCCATTTCCTTCTCCAAAAGATCTTCCCCACCCAGGGACCAAACCCTCATATCCTGCATTAGCAGGCAGATTCTTTACCACTAAGCCACCTGGGAAGCCCCTGGAGTATACCTGGAACGTTTCCAAAATGGGAGGGAGTGAGAACCCAGGAGAGATCAACTGTGGGATGATGTCTCTCACTTATCTTTATTTGGCTGGATTGTTTTTTTTTTCCTTCCTCTTTTTCCAGCTTCCCTCTGACTGACCCACTTCTATTTCTCCTCCCTTTCCCATTTCTATGAGCTCTAATTCCCATGTGCCTTCTACCTGAAGGGTTGACTCCTGCTCTTGAATCTCTGTGTTAAGCTCAGAACCCTCTGCCAGAGAAAAGGAGGCCATAATTAGAATTCATTTTTCCCTGAATAGGACCACAAAGTGTGGTTTTTGTGATCCAACTCATTGCATTGGCTGTTGATTAAAGCACATGATTTTCCATGTGTAAGTAGAAAAGCTATAAAGAGGATGTTATAAACTGTCTTGCAGCTTCCCTGAGAGGCTTCTTGTCCATTGTCTATTGTAGGAGAACTAGGGCTACTCTTACAGGTGGCTGCCTTTAGACTAACAGTAGCTGCTGCTGCTGTTGCTGCTGCTGCTGCTGCTGCTGCTAAGTCGCTTCAGTCATGTCTGACTCTGTGCGACCCCATAGACGGCAGCCCACCAGGCTCCGCCGTCCCTGGGATTCTCCAGGCAAGAACACTGGAGTGGGTTGACATTTCCTTCTCCAATGCATAAAAATGAAAAGTAAAAGTGAAGTTGCTCAGTCGTGTCCGACTCTTCGTGACCCCATGGACTGCAGCCTACCAGGCTCCTCTGTCCATGGGATTTTCCAGGCAAGAGTACTGGAGTAGGGTGCCATTGCCTTCTCCGTAACAGTAGCTAGGGGCTGGAAAATAGTGTGTACATGAGCAAAAAGATTGATTTTAACTTTGGGGAAGTGTTTAGATTACATTGCCTTGTAAAGAAAGCCAAGAAAGCCAGAATTGAAGGAGATTGTAAATAGAGTAGTAACAGCTTCCCTACCTGTATTAGTATCTTATTGCTGCTGTAACAAATTATCACCAACTTGTTGACTTGAAATAGCACAAATTTATTATCTTACACTTTCAGAAGTCAGAAATTAAAAATAGAACTCTGTAGGCCAAATCAAGATGTCAAATAGGCTGTGTTCCTTTCTGGAAACTCTTAAGAGAGAATCCATTTCCTTGCCTTTTCCAGCCTCTGGAAGCTGTCCACATACCTTGGCTAATAGCCCCTTTCCTCCATCTTTAAAGCCAGTAGTGGCCAGTCAAGTCTCTCTCCCACTGCATCACTTTGACACTGTCCTTCCTGCCTCCCTCTTTCTGTTATAAGGACCCACCAATAACCCAAAATAATCTCCCCATCTCAAGATACTTAACTTAAGCCTGCAAAGTCCTTTTGTCATGCAAGACAATACAGTCACACATTCTAGGGATTGTGACGTGGATGTCTATGGGAGAAATATTCTTTACCTTCCACACAATCTATAATTCCATAATCCAGTTCGCACATGTATGGGGACATGCATGCTCAGTGGCTCAGCCGTTTCCAACTCTTTGGGACCCCATGGACTGTAACCCACTAGACTCCTCTGTCCATGGAATTTTCCAGGCAAGAATACCGGAGTGGGCTGCCATTTCCTACTCCAGGGGATCTTCCCCACTCAGGGCCCAAACGTGCATCTCCTGCATCAGCAGGCAGATTCTTTACCACTAAAGCCACCTGGGAAGCCCATAACCCACTTCATGATTCCTCAAAACAATCTTATGAAGTTAGTATTAATACCCATTTAAAGATGAGATAGCTGAGTTGAAGAGAAGTTAAGTGACTTAACCTCAGCTAGTTTAAACTTGAGCCTATCCTGCTTTTAAAAAAAAAATCTTTTTTTAATTTTTTCAATTGGAGTATAATGGCTTTAGAGTGCCATGTATACAGTTCTGCTGTACAGCAATGTGAATAAGCTATATGTATACATATATATACTCCTTTTTGAGCTCCCTCCCTCTTGAGCCTCCCTCCTACCACCCATCTCACCCTTCTAGGCCATCACAGAGCACCAAGTTGAACTTGCTGTGCTATATAGCAGCTTCCCACTAGCCATCTGTCCTACATGTGGAGCCTACCTTGCTCTTAACCACTACACTATATCACAGTAATGGACAAGAGTCCAATGAGGAAACTTTCTGAGAATTAATAGGTAGCCACATCCTAGGAAAGGATTTTATTTCCTACTCATTTTTCTTTATGAGAAAATGTCCATTTTCTTTAAAAAACACCAATGCAGGTACTAAGGGAAGATGCCCAAGGAATGGGTAAATGGTCTTTCATTCCAGGAAGATTCCCTATAATATTCATCAACTAATTCAACAAACATTTATTGAACACCTGCTTTATTTCTTGATTTATAGAGCCTATGCCTATACTTTCATCATGATGAAAATTATCATTAACATTACTAATGTTTAGCTATCATCTAATCCTTGCACTCAAAGTGTTTTACAGTCATCTGTGTTATCCTTTATCTAGACAATGAAACTAAAATGTAGAGAAATAAAAGTATCCTGGACCAAATACCAAGGAAGAAAGAGGGTTAAAATTAGAACTTAGTTCTTCAGTTAATAGCAGTATTAATTGTTATCCTAGATGCTTTGCACACATTAAACCTAACCCTGACAACATCCCCTATAGTATTGGGATCTTCAAATGTTTGTTCACATAATTCCTAAAAGTTTTTTGAGAAGCTATTTACTCCCTCACTCATTTCTAAGTTAACATCTAAATTTTTTCATCATGTTTAAACAGTTGCAAAATGTATAATTTTTAGCATACTATACGTATTGACAATTTAAAATAAAACTGTTATATTACATATTTAAAGATATTCATTGGATTCTAGAAACCAGGGCAGTTGATGTCTGTCATCAAACATTAAATTTGAAATCGTGTAAACTTTTCTTTAACCATCAGGAAAAATACATTGTTTCTTTTTTCTCCCTGAAATCAAATATCCATTACATTCTTCCTACAGAATCATAGCCTATCATAATATATTTTTATAGTTGAAAGTCCCCTACTGAACTCCATATTGAATTTTTCTGCAACAAAATAGGTACATAAATAGAAATTGAATTATTTTTATTTCCTTGTAGCCATGTGTCTAATTATAAAAAGTCTTCTAGATTGAGTTATAGTTGCAATTGTTGTACACACCTAATAGGTAAAAATAGCATGAGTATATTATACATCATGATTATTATTAAACATAAAACATAAAATTTTATTTGAAATGCATCTGTTAGTGAGATGGATGAGAAAGAGGTAGGTTACAGGGTCTTGAGTTAAAGAAGATTCCTGGATGTGAATATTTGAATTGTTGTTTTACTTAGCCTCAAGGGTTTATACAGCCTGAGTCAAAGTATCACAGTAAGATTGCTGACATTTGAAAGGTATGCCTTTCTTTTTAGAGACTGGGGAAAAGAGGTGGGGAAAAGACGTGGGAAAGGCAAATCATTTTTAGCAAATATTTAGCAAACATCATTTAGCAAATAGTACTAAAGGAATTTAGTGACTTGAAAATTGCTTCCCTTTCAACTTTATTCATGATTGGTAAATGGGTAAATAAACTATGATACATCCACGGAATGGAATATCATTCGGGGCTAAAAGGAAATGTGCTATCATGATATGACTTATATATGGAATCTAAAAAAAATGATAAAAACGAACTTATTTACAAAACAGAAATAGAGTCACAGATGTAGAAGACAAACATGGTTACAGGGGTGGGGTGGAAAGTGGGAGGGGGAATACACTGGAAGATGGGGATTGACATATACATACCACTATATATAAAATAAGGACAGGGAACTTGTCCTGGGATATATAATATAGCACAGGGAGCTCTAAACAGTACCCTGCAATAGCCTACATGGGAAAACAATCTATAAAAAAGAGTGGATGTACATGTATAACTGATCCATTTTGCTGTACAGCAGAAACTAACACAACAAGGTAAATCAACTATACTCCAATAAAAATTTTACAAAATAAAAGAAGTGAGCTATTAAGACATGAAAAAACATGGAGGAAACACATGCACATATTACCAAGTGAAAGAAGTCAATCTGAAAAGACTACAGACTAAGTGATGCCAGCTATGTGAGAGTCTGAAAAAGGCAAAACTATGGGGACAGTATAAAGATCAATTGTTGCCAGGATTGTGAGGAGGGGAGAGAGAAAGGAATAGGTAGAATACCAAAGGATTTTTATAGTAGTACAAATGCTCTGTATGATGTCATAATGGTGGATACATTTCATTATATATTTGTCCAAACCCATAGAATGTACAACACCAAGAGTGAACCGTAGTGTAAAATTTGGACTGTGAGTGATTATGATGTAGTTTCAATGTAAGTTCATCAAATGTGCCACTGTAGTGGAGGATGTTGATAATGAGAGGAAGTTATGCATATGTTGGAGGCAGCAGTATAGAGGAAATCTCTGTACCTCCCTCTCAATTTTTGTGACCCTAAAACTGCCCTAAAAAATAAAGTCTTTAAACTTTTGTGGGGGGACAGAAATCCTATTTCCCATGCATCTTGTATGTTAAAGTAACAACACCTCCACAGTCTTAATTCATGACAAATACCTCACCCCTAAAGAATCATTCTATTTCAGCTGTGATGCTGTGGAAAGAATACTGAGTTTAAAGAAATACAAGTAACAGAGGCCTGAGGTTGAATCTGACTCCACTCTTTAGAAATGCTGTGACCTTGACCAAGTCATGTAAACTGTCCTTGGAATAGTACCTTCTTCTAAGGATTAACCATAGATAATGTATATGGAAGTGCCTGGCACATAACAACTCCTTGATAAATGTTGGTTGAATCCAATGCTTTTTCATTGTTCTTGTTCTGATGAATAGCATCAGAGGCAGGGAGGAGTCATTATTCACAATGATATTCCTAGAAAACATTACTCTCTCTCTCTCTCTCTCTCTCTCTCTCTCTCTCTCTCTATATATATATATATATATATATATATATATATATATATATAATAACAGAACTTGATCCCTGTTCTTCATCATCATAGGAAACTAAATTAACATCAACTCACATAGAAACTCTAATCTGGTTTGTGGTGTAATTAATATGCTATCTCAACTTTCAGGACACTCACAGGGTCTGCAGCTTTGTAACATGGCAAAGACTCTCAGAGTTTAAGAACTAGAACATGAAATTAAGTTAATCATTTTAGTGGATTACTCCAAGGTGTAGTTGCAGGACAGCTGTGAGGGTCAACAATGTTCAGTTCAGGTTGTCCAGGATAAGAGCTTATTAGTTTGATGTGTCTGTCTGTCCATCCTTCATACTGGAATCAGAACCAGAGGGAATCAGAAGAGAGGGAAAGTAAAGAAATTAGATGTTATAGATTTTTAGGACATGCAATGTTCTTGCCCAAGAAAGAAAAATACATATCTAGTATTAACTTAATATGCCAGTTTCTGTTTCACCTCTCCCATGTGGGACCATAGCTAGATTCATTAAAATATTTCTTTACAGTGCTTGTTAATCATTTACTTTTCTCCACATATGAAAAAGTGAAATGAGTTCTTTTGAAAATGGTCTCAGTTCAGTTTAGTCACTCAGTCATGCCCAATTCTTTGCAACCCCATGGACTGCAGCACGCCAGGCTTCCCTGTCCATCACCAACTCTCGGAGCTTACTCAAACTCATGTCCCTCGAGTCGCTAATGCCATCCAACCATCTCATTCTCTGTTGCCCCCTTCTCCTCCTGCCTTCAATCTTTACCAGCATCACAGTCTTTTCAAATGAGTCAGTTCTTCACATCAGGTGGCTAAAGTATTGACATTTCAGCATCAGTCCTTTCAATGAATATTCAGGACTGGTAGCTTTTAGGATTGACTGATTTGATCTCCTTAAACTCCTAGCGCCTCTCAATAGTCTTCTCCAACACCACAGTTGAAAAGCACCAATTCTTTGGTGCTCAGCTTTGTGTATAGTCCAACTCTTACATCCATACATGACTACTGGAAAAAACATAGCTTTGAGTAGCCTGACCTTTGTTGCCTGAGTCATGTCTCTGCTTTTTAATATGCTGTATAGGTTGGTCATAGCTTTTCTTTCAAAGAGCAAGTGACTTTAAATTTCATGGCTGCAGTCACCATCTGCAGTGATTTTTGAGCCCAATAAAATAAAGTCTCTCACTGTTTCCATTATTTCTCATCTATTTGCCATAAACTGATGGGACCAGATGCCATGATCTTAGTTTTCTGAATGTTGAGCTTTAAGCCAACTTTTTCACTCTCCTCTTTCACTTTCATCAAGAGGCTCTTTAGTTCTTCTTCACTTTCTGCTATAAGGGTGGTGTCATCTGCATATCTGAGGTTATTGATATTTCTCCCAGCAGTCTTGATTCCAGCTTGCACTTCATCCAGCCAGCATTTCTCATGATGTACCCTGCATATAAGTTAAATAAGCAGGGTGACAATATATAGCCTTGATGTACCCCTTTCCTGATTTGGAACCAGTCTGTTGTTGCATGTACAGTTCTAACTGTTGATTCTTGACAGGAGGCAGCTCAGGTGGTGTGGTATTCCCATCTCTTTAAGAATTGTCCACAGTTTGTTGTGATCCACTAGTCAAAGGTTTTGGTAGTCAATAAAGCAGAAGTAGATGTTTTTCTAGAACTCTCTTGCTTTCTTGATGATCCAACAGATGTTGGTAATTTGATCTATGGTTCCACTGCCTTTTCTAAAACCAGCTTGAACATCTGGAATTACACTGTTCACGTACTGTTGAAGCCTTGCTTGGAGAATTTTGAGTATTACTTTGCTAGCATGTGAGATGAGTGCAATTGTGTGGTAGTTTGAATATTCTTTGACATTGCCTTTCTTTGGGATTGGAATGAAAACAGACCATTTCCAATCCTGTGGCCATTGATGAGTTTTCCAAATTTTCTGGCATATTTAGTGCAACACTTTAACAGCATCATCTTTTAGGATTTGAAATAGCTCAACTGGTTAGTACAGCACTTTAACAGCATCATCTTTTAGGATTTGAAATAGCTCAACTGGAATTCCATCACCTCCAATAGCTTTGTTTGTAGTAATGCTTCCTAAGGCCCACTTGACTTCACATTCCAGGATGTCTGGCTCTAGGTGAGTGATCACACCATCGTGGTTATCTGGGTCATGAAGATCTTTTTTGTACAGTTCTTCTGTGTATTCTTGCCACCTCTTCTTGATATCTTCTGCTTCTGTTAGTTTTCCTCTGTCCATTGATACCATTTCTGTCCTTTCTTGTGCCCATCTTTACATGAAATGTTCCCTTGGTATCTCTCACGAATCCATTTCTTCAGATACTCTTGTCTATCAGAATCCCTTCTCACTTCCACTGTATAATTGCATTTCAGACTCTCTTGTTGACTATGAGGGCTACTCCATTTCTTCAAAGGGATTCTTGCCCACAGTAGTAGACATAATGGTCATCTGAGTCAAATTCACCCATTCCAGTCCATTTTAGTTCAATGATTGCTGAAATGTCGATGTTCACTCTTGCCATCTCCTGTTTGATCACTTCCAATTTGTCTTGATTCATGGACCTAACATTCCAGGTTCCCATGCAATGCAATTCTTTACATCATAGGTAGGACTTTACTTCCATCACCAGCCACATCCACAATTGGGTGTTGTTTTTGCTTGGGCTCCATCTCTTCATTCTTTCTGGAGTTATTTCTCCACTGATCTCCAGCAGCATATTGAGCATATACTGACGTGGGGAGTTCATCTTTCAGTGTCCTATCTTTTTGCCTTTTCATACTGTTCTTGGGGTTCTCCGCAAGCATACTGAAGTGGTTTTCCATCCCTTCTCCAGTGGGCCGTGTTTTGTCAGAACTCTCCACCACGACCCATTCATCTTGGGTGGCCCTACACGGCATGCCTCATAGTTTCATTGAGTTAGACAAAGCTGTGGTCCATGTGATCAGTTTGGTTAGTTTTATGTGATTGTGGCTTTCATTCCGTCTGCCCTCTGATGGATAAGGATAAGAGGCTTATGGAAGCTTCCTGATGGGAGAGACTGACTGTGGGGGAAACTGGGTCTTGTTCTGATGGGCGGGGCCATGTTCAGTAAATCTTTAACCCAATTTTCTGTTAATGGGAGGAGCTGTGTTTCTTCCCTGTTGTTTGACCTGAAGGCAAACTATCATGGATGTAATGAAGATAATGGCGACCTCCTTCAAAAGGTCCCATGCATGCACTGCTGTACTCAGTGCCCCCGACCCTGCAGCAAGCCACTGCCGACCCATGTCTCTGCTAGAGACTCCTGAACATTCACAGTCAAGCCTGGGTCAATCTCTTATGGGGTCACTGCTCCTTTCTTCTGGGTTCTGGTATGCACAAGGTTTTGTTTGTGACCTCCAAGAGTCGATTTCCCCAGTCCTGTGTAAGTTCTGGAGGCTCTATGGTGGAGTTATGCCATACCCAGATCTACTGCACACAGAGCCCCTGCCCCTGAGGCAGGCCACTCCACCCATACCTCCACAGGAGACACTCAAACACAATTCTGGTTCAGTCTCTGTGGGAACTCTGGGTCCTGGTGTGCACAAGTTTCATTTGAGCCCTCTGAACATCACTGGCGGGTATGGGGTTTGAGTCTGAACATGGTTTCGCCCCTCCAACCATCTTGCTGGGGCTTCTCCTTTGCCCTTAGACGTGAGGTATCTTTTTGGTGAGATCCAACATTGTCTTGTTGATGGTTGTTCAGCAGCAAGTTGTAATTTTGGAGTTCTCGCAGGAGAAGATGAGTGCACGTCCTTCTACTCTGCCATCTTTGAGTCTCCTGGAAATGGTCTGGGAGCTTGTAAAGAAAGGTAATTTTCCAAAAGACATTTTTAGACTTTAGTAATTTATAAGATGTGTTTTAAATGAGTTTTATTCTAAATAGATAAAGTAATATATTATAACCCCTGTGCTTCTTATAACAAATCCTGAAGATCTTTGTCCTAAAATGTTACAGTCCTTTCACAAAAAGGCAGAGACGATACAGAAGCTAATTGACCTATGTCAATAATAAGAAAAGAAACTGAAGGGAAATAGGGATGATAAGTAGATGGATAGGATCAGCATGTCACATATGTGATCTTGTTTCCTTTGCATAACAACTCAGTGAAGAAGGTTCTATTGTCACCTTCATTTTACAGATGATGCAATTGATTAAGCAGCTTGGCTAAGGTCACCCAGAAAATAAATGATGTACCAGAGATTTAAATCCAGGTCTAAATCTGAAGCCATTTTTACCATGTCTTCCAGTCTAATACATCAATATCTAATCTTCATTACCTCCCGATTATGTGACTGAATGCACTTAGTACTACAATATGGAAAAAAAAAAAAATAACTCAGGGTCATTTATACATAAGAGCAACAAATTATTTTAAATTATCCCAGGTTTAATATTAACAGGGGTGTTATGTTGAACTTTTTTGAAGAGCTGGCTGACAGCTCTGGCTCTCATGCTACATATGCCCAATCTTCTAGAATTTCTAGATTTGTGATGCATAGAACATAACATTATAGGCATATCAGCTCCCCACAACCCCACCATATGGCTAGCCTTGCCCATAGTTCCACCCTAGCCTAAATCTTGTACTTTGACACCATTCCCAGCCCCACTCTTAACTCTGGTCCATTCTGTGCTTTGATTGGACTTGGCCTAGTTTCTTTACTTAGCTAAAGCCAAGATATTAGGAGCTATAAGTGACAAATGGTTGAAGGAAGGGAAAAATCCTTTTCCACGGTTTGTTTTTGTACATTCAACTCTCCACTTATCCTCCCCCTTCAGGTCTCCTTTTATGATGGCTTTTGGTGGAAAAAGCCATCAATTTTAGTTTTAAGGTATAATATTTTAATCTACATGATTACCCACCAAAATTTTTTACTCATAGGATTCACCGTTTTCATCACAGTTTCATATTAGCAAGTCTACATCAAAGCTCTCTGTTGGTAAGAACCTGAGAGTTTTCTCTTTGTGGCATTTTTTGGTGTCCATTTTGATTCCAAATTAGCCACATTATAAGGATAGTGAAAGTATGGCTGTTTACTTTTATTCTCCCAGAAACTTCTATACTTTTATACTGTCATCCCAGTACAGCCTGCTGTACATCCCATTTTCCAGCATCTTAGAACGTAGTGTGATATTCTGAGGGGGCCAGAAACACCCCAACAGTTCCCGGAAGCTCCTACTGAATAGTGGAACCTAAATCATAATGTTCTACTAATGATTCTTGAATTTTGGCTTGCATAAGAAACACCTATGGTACTTGTTGAAAATGTAGAGTTTCCTATACCTCTCTCACAGTGAGTCTGATGACATGATATAGATTCAGGTATGGGCTGAGGCCAGGTAATGCAGACTGAGGCCTAGAAACAATAAAGAATAAGAAAATGGGGGAGGGGGGAGAGGAATGTATGTGAATCTTTGAGAAATATTAATTTTAAACAAGTACCACACGTGATTCTCATGAAGGGGGTCCACAATCCAATCATCCAGTCTTATGCATTGATATGGGGTTTTATCTATTAAACACTGGTTGAGAAATGAGAGCCCTCATACAATAACGATTTTGATTAATAACATGAGTAGAAGTTTCTACTCCTCATTTTGGCAATAGTTAGGTTTTTCAGCTTCCATACTAATTCCACTTACATATGATTCTAAGCTAATGCTTAAGTTAATGTGATTAAATAACCATGACATTTGTGTAAGATCTTTGTATTTGTGTAACATTTTATATGTGGTCAGTTTTGCTCATAGCACATAGCATGTTACATACTTTTTAACAGAATTGCTAGAATGATAAATTAGGAAAAATAAAACAATTAAAATATTTTTCAACAGGTTTCTGGTCTCAGGTGTTATATACCATGAAGAAGCCTTCAGACAATCAAGCCTAGCAAAGTTTTCTCAGTTTCTCTTTAAGTAAACAATGTGAGATAAAACATGCAATACTTTTGAATCTTTGAATCTCTTCTTTTTTCATCAAAAAAGTAGTATACAAATGTTCAGAATAATCTGTCAGTGACTGCAAATGACTATGCATTCATACTTAAAGTAAAATACTTTAATAAAGTATTCGAAGACAATATAAATTTGTCCTTTTCCAAAAATTAGCAATAATTTAATATTAGTGATTTTATAAATGGACACTGCACACAATGGACACCAAGATGGTTTTCTAAAGAAGGCAACAGTATGTTGGCAATGCTCAGCAAGGACCCCATACATGCCAATCATTTTTTCTCTCTTTGTTAAACCAACATTACCACAGGAAGGAAAGTGGTTTCAAAAACTTACTAAAAATGAATTGTGGGTGAATTCACATTTCAATTTCCAAAAGTCTTGATTAGGCCACTATGTCACTCTACTTTTAGTCTTAAGAGGAACAACTTTGAATTTTAAGTTAATGTGAATTACTGAAAGGTAGAGGAAAACATTAACATTTATCATATCCAAGATGCCTACCTAACCACTATAACAACAATCATCCTTTGAAGTAGGTGTGCCATTCCTCATTCTCCAGATGAGGAAACTGAAACTTAGAAAAATGAACTAATTCATCCAAAGCCACACAGCTTGAAAGTGGTTGACCTAGGAATTAAATCTAGTTGGTGGGACCCCAGGACCTCACTCAACTATTATGCTAGCCTGCATCTGTGCCGAAATATCATTTTTATTACACTGGGCAAACTTTAAAGTCTCACTGAACACTGATGCTGACAAGGAGAGACATAAGGTCTCACAGACAGATTGTGGAAATTTAAACTGGTATGAATGTTTTGGAAAGCGATTCGGTAATATCTGCCACAATTCTAAACGCATATCCCCCTTGACCAAGTAGTTCGGCTTTTAGGAATTTGTGCTATAGATTTCATCCAAGTATGAAAAGATATGGACAAACACATTCACTATAGCATTATTTTGTAGTAGCCAATCAGGAAATCCCTGAAATGACCATTATGGAATTGAATATGCAAACAATGTACACCCATGCAATGGGAGATTATGCACACATAAAAATAATTATTTAGTATGGTTCAAGGCGTATAACTGAACAAAACTGAAAACTAGTTTCATATTAGTATCTAGAGAATGATCATTGTGTGTTTTATATTATATAATTGGTAATATATATAAATTGTATCAATAAAAATGGGACTGGGTACGTTTGTATATGTATTTATTCACAAATAATTTTAATGGTCTTGCTCTGTGGAAGTGGAAATGGAATCAAGAGAGAGAGGACCTTTCATTTTACACCCTTCTGGACAGTTTGAATTGTTACTATGATAATATCTCATTAAGAATGAAATTAAGACAAAAAACAAAAACAAAACCTCAAGGAGAATTATTTAATTCAGTACAATTAGAGCTTTTTTGATGATGAACACAGTAAGAAATACAGTACATCAGAGATCAGAATATGCATATAAATAAGGAAAACAAGTTTCACAAAATACAGCATAGATTGTGTCCTACTATTTTCTATTCTACTCTATTTCATTGTTTTAAAATTTTTGTCACTACTCACTAAAATGATTGCATGAAAAGTGAAAGTGTTATTTGCATCTGACTCTTGGAGACTCCACGGACTGTAGCCTGCCAGGCTCCTCTGTCCATAGGATTCTCCAGGCAAGAATACTGGAGTGGGGAGCCATTCCCTTCTCCAGGGGACTTTCCCAACCCAGGGATCAAACACAGGTCTCCTGCATTGCAGGCAGATTTTTTACCATCTGAGCCACTAGGGAAGCTCTGGGTTTTTTTGTTATTTGTTTTTTGTTTTTTTAGTTTTGGTTTCAGCTTCCTGGTTGGTTCAGATGGTAAAGAATCTGCCTGCAATATGGGAGACCTGTGTTTGATGCCAGGGTCAGGAAGATCCCCTGGAGAAGGGAAAGGCTACCCACTCCAGTATTCTGGCCTAGAGAATTCTGTATAATCCATGGGGCTGCAAAGAGTCGGACATGACTGAGTAACTTTCACTTTCACAGCCCTCATACCATACATTTATAATGTACAATTCAATGTATTTCAGTATATTCACAAAATTGAGCAACTATCATCAAAATAAATTTTAGAATATTTTCATCATCTCAAAAAAAAATCCCTGTACTCATTCTCCATTTCCCTCCAAACCCACCACTTCACAGCCTCCATTATCCATAAATCTACCGTGCTTCTATAGGTTTGCCTATCCCAGACATTGCCTATAAGTAAAATCATAAACTATGTGAATTCTTGTGTCTCGCCTCTTTCACATAGCATAATGTTTTCAAGGTGCATCCATTTTATGGTATGAATCAGCATTTCATTCCTTTTTATTGCCAAATAAAAATCCATTGTATAAATACACCACATTTTGTTTGTCCATTCATCAGTTGATGGTCATTTGGATTTCTTCCTCTTTGGGATTATTATGAGGAAGGCTGCTATGAAAATTCATTCAGTAAGATGAGAAATTAGTAAAAAAAAAAAAAAAGGACAGCAATCAGCTTCACATATATTTGGGCATGAAATTACATATTAATAAATAACTCCTTTGTTCATGGGAAACATGAGGGGAAGGATAGATTGGGAATTTGTAATTGACATGTACACACTACCATATTTAAATAGATAATGTACAAGAATCTACTGTATAGCATAGGGAATTCTGCTCAACATCCTGTAATGACCCATATGGGGAAAGAATTTTTTAAAAAGTGGATATATGTATAACTGATTCACTTTGCCATACAGCAGAAACACAACATTGTAAATCAAGTATACTCAAACAAAAATTAATTTATAAAATAATCCTGTTGTTTAAAAAGGAAATGTAAAAAAAAATTAAAAGTGCTAGAATAGAATGATAATAAAGCTACACATGCCAGAATTTGGAGGCCACACTCAGAAATGTTATACAGGCATATAGGTACAAATTTATGGTATTAGTTGATCAGGAAACAAGAAATGGTAGAAACAAAAAAAGTTAAACATTCAGCTCATAAACTGGAAAAAAACTGCATAAAGAAAGTGTAAAGAAGGAATAAGAATGAGAGAAAATGAAATAGAGAAGAGAAAGAACAATAGATAAGATTTACAAAATGAAAACTGGTTCTCAAAAAAGATAGAAATTTGCAAAACTAATTAATTCTTTAAAGAATTAGGATAAGATAAATAAGATGAAGATTAAATAAGATACAATAGAGATTAAAAACAAGAAAAATGTAATATGCTAATAGATTTGGAAACATAAATGAAGTAGATAAGCTCACATATATCTATAAAATGCCAAAATTGGCACAAAAAGAAAGATAACTTATACAGACAAAGAAGTGGTAGTAAAAATTTTCCCTCTCATAAATCTCTAGGTTCATATTCTTTTACAAGCAAATTCCACCATCAAATTGTCAGTAGTATTTTTTCACAGAACTAGGACAAAATATTTCACAATTTGGATGGAAGCACAAAAGACCCTGAATAGACAAAGCAATCTTGAGAAAGAAAAATGGAGCTGGAGGAATCAACCTTCCTGACTTCAGACTATACTACAAAACTACAGTCATCAAGACAGTATGGCACTGAAACAAAAACAGAAACATAGACCAATGGAACAAGATAAAAAGCCTAGAGATAAACCCATGCACCTATGGGTACCTTATCTTTAACAAAGCAGGCAAGAATATACAGTGGAGAAAAGACAGCATCTTCAGTAAGTCGTGCTGGGAAAACGGGACAGCTACATGTAAAAGAATGAGATTAGAACACTTCAAGTCTAATACCATACACAAAAATAAACTCAAGATGGATTAAAGGCCTAAATCTAAGGCCAAACACTATAAAACTCTTCGATTAAAACATAGGCAGAACACTCTTTGACATAAATAAATCACAGCAAATTCCTCTTTGACCCACATCCTACAGTAATGGAAATAAAAGCAAAAATATACAAATAGCACCTTGAGGTTTTAATTAAACTTAAAATCTTTTGAACAGCAAAGAAAACTATAAACAAGATGAAAAGACAACCTTCAGAATGGGAGAAAATAACTGCAAATGACATAACTGACAAAAGTTAATCTCCAAAATATACAAGCAGTTCATGTAGTTCAAAATCAGAAAAACAAACAACCCATTCAAAAAAGAAAACATACAGATGGCTAACAAATACATGAAAAGTTGCTCAACATCTCTCATTATTAGAAATGTAGATCTCTGAATTCCTAATATATGCCCATCATTCCACTAAAAAAAGACCAAAGATCTGCCCAGTTTGTAGTTTCCTTTGTTGTTCAAAAGCTTTTAAGTTTAATTAGATCCCACTTGTTTATTTTCATTTTAACTTCCATTACTCTAGGAGGTGGGTCATAGAAGATCTTGCTTTGATTTATGTCATTGAGTGTTCTGCTTATGTTCTCCTCTAAGAGTTTAATAGTTTCTGTTCTTACATTTAGGTCTTTAATCCATTTTGAGTTTATCTTTGTATATGGCATTAGGTAGTGATCTAATTTCACCCTTTTGCATGTAGCTGTCCAGTTTTCCCAGCACCACTTATTGAAGAGGCTGTCTTTGCCCCATTGTATATTCTTGCCTCCTTTGTCAAAAATACGGTACCCATAGGTGTGTGGGTTTATTTCTGGGCTTTCTATCTTGTTCCATTGGTCTATATTTCTGTTTTGTGCCAGTACCATACTGTCTTGATGACTGTAGTTTTGTAGTATAACCTGAAGTCAGGAAGCTTGATCCTCCAGCTCCATTCTTCTTTCTCAAGACTACTTTGGCTATTTGGGGTCTTTTGTGTTTCCATAAGAACTGTGAAATTTTTTGTTCTAGTTCTGTGAAAAATGCCATTGGCAATTTGATTGTGAATGCATTGAATCTGTAGACTGCCTTTGGTAGTGTAGTCATTTTCACAGTATTGATTCTTCCAGCCCAGGAACATGGAATATCTCTCTGTTTATGTCATCTTTGATTTCTTTCATTAGTGTCTTATAGTATTCTGTATACAGGTCTTTTGTTTCCTTAGGCAGGTTTATTGCTAGATATTTAATTCTTTTTGTTGCATTGGTGAATGTTATTGATTCCTTAATTTCTCTTTCTGATTTTTCATTGTTAGTATATAGGAATTCAAGTGATTTCTGCATATGGACCTTGTATCCCATGACTACTGAATTCACTGATTAGCTCTAGTAATTTTCTGATAGTTTCTTTTTGGTTTTCTATGTATAGAATCATGTCATCTGCAAACAATGAGAGCTTTACTTCTTCTTTTCCGATCTGGATTCCTTTTATTTCTTTTTCTTCTCTAATTGCTGTAGCTAGGACTTCCAAAACTATGTTGAATAATAGTGGTGAGAGTGGACATCCTTGTCTTGTTCCTGATCTTAGAGGGAAAGCTTTTCGTTTTTCACCATTGAGAATAATGTTTGCTGTGGGCTTTTCATATATGGCCTTTACTATGCTGAGATACATTCCTTCTATGCCCATTTTTTGAAGCATTTTTATCATAAATGGATGCTGGATTTTGTCAAAGGCTTTTTCTGCATTTATTGAGATGATCATATGGTTTTTATCTTTCAATTTGTTGATATAATATATCATGTTGATTGATTTGCATATATTGAAGAATCTTTGCATCCCTGGAATATACCTGACTTGATCATGGTGTAGGGCTTCCCTGGTGGCTCAGACAGTAAAGCATCTGCTTACAATTCAGGAGGCCCATGTTCAATCCCTGGGTCAGAAAGATCCTCTGGAGAAGGAAATGGCAACCCACTCCAGTAATCTTGCCTGGAAGATCCCATGGACAGAGGAGCATGGTAGGCTACAGTTCATGGGGTCACAAAGAGTTGGACATGACTATGAGCTTTTTAACATGTTGTTTGATTCTGTTTGCTAGAATCTTGCTGAGGGGTTTTGCATCTATGTTCATCAGTGATATTGCCTGTAATTTTCTTTTTTCATGATTTTTCCTAGTTTTGGTATCAGGGTGATTGTGGCCTCGAAGAATGAGTTAGCAAGTGTTCCTTCCTCTGCAACATTTTGGAAGAGTTTCAGAAAAATAGACATTAGCTCTTCTCTGAATGTTTGATATAATTCCCCTGTGAAGCCATCTGGCCCTGGGCTTTTGTTTGGGGGGAAATTTTTGATCACCATCTCAATTTCAGTGTTTGTAATTGGGTTGTTCACAATTTCTATTTCTTCCTGGTTCAGTCTTGGGAAGCTGATCTTTTCTAAGTATCTGTTCATTTCCTCTAGGTTGTCCATTTTATTTAGCATATAGTTGCTCATAATATTCTCTTGTGATGCTTTGTATTTCTGTGTTGTCTGTTGTAACCTCTCCTTTTTCATTTCTAATTTTGTTGATTTGATTTTTCTCCCTCTTTTTCTTGAGGAGTCTGGCTAGTGGTTTGTCAATTTTGTTAATTTCAAAGAACCAGCTTTTAGTTTTATTAATCTTTGCTATTGTTTCCTTCATTTCTTTTTCATTTATTTCTGCTCTGTTTTTTATGATCTCCTTCCTTCTACTGACTGGGGGTTTTTGTTATTCTTTTTCCAGCTACTTTAGATGTAGAGTTAGGCTGTCTGTTTGATGCTTTTCTTGCTCCTTGAGGTATGATTGTATCACTATAAACCTCCCTCTTAGAACTGCTTTTGCTGAAACCCATAGGTTTTAGATCATCGTGTTTTCACTGTCATTTGTTTCTAGGAATCTTTTGATTTCTTTTTTTATTTCTTCAGTAACCTCTTTGTTATTTAGTAGTGTGTTGTTTAATCTCCATGAGTTTGTGTTTTTTGCTGTTTTATTTTCCTGTAGTTGATATATAGTCTCATAGCGTTGTGGTCAGAGAAGATATGTGATACAATTTCAATTTTCTTAAATTTACTGAGGCTTGATTTGTGGCCCAAGGTTTGGTCTATCCTGGAGGATGTTCCATGTGCACTTGAGAAGAACGTGTATTCTTCTGTGTTTGGATGGAAAGTCCTGGAGATATCAATTAGGTCCCTTTGGTCTAATGTTTCATTTAAGGTTTGTGTTTAATTGATTCTCTGTTTTGATGACCTGTCCATTGATGACAGTGGGGTGTTAAAGTCCCCTACTATTATTGTGTTGTAGTCAATTTTTCCTCTTATGCCTGTTAGTGTTTGCCTTATGTATTGAGGTGCTCCTATGTTGGGTGTATAGACATTTACAATTGTTATGTCTTCTTCTTGGATTGATCCCTTGATCATTACATAGTGTCCTTCTTCATCTCTTATGACATTCTTTATTTTAAAGTCTGTTTTGTCTGAAATAAGGATTGCCACTCCAGCTTTCTTTTGGTTTCCATTCACATGGAATGTCTTTTTCCATCCTTTTACTTTCAGTCTGTATGTGTCTCTAGGTCTGAAGTGGGTCTCCTGTAGACAGCATATATATGGGTCTTGGTTTTGTATCCATTCAGTCAGTCTGTAACTTTTGGTTGGTTCATTTAATCCATTTACATTTAAAGTAATTATCGATACATATGTTCCTATTGGCATTTTCTTGATTGTTTGGGGTTTGTTTTTGTAGGTCTTTCCTTTCTCTTGTTTTCACTGGCTATGTAAGCCTCTTTAGTATTTGTTGCAAGGCTGGTTTGTTGGTGCTGAATTCTCTTAATTTCTGCTTGTCCGTAAGCTTTTGATTTCTTTGTCAATTTTGAATGAGATCTTTGCCGGGTATAGTAATCATGGATGTCAGTTTTTCTCTTTCAGTACTTTATATATATCCTGCCATTCTCTGGCCTGCAGAGTTTCTGCTGAAAGACCCACTGTTAATCATATGGGTTTTCCCTTGTATGTTAATTGTTGCTTTTCCCTTGATGCCTTTAATATTCTTTCTTTATGTTTAATATCTGTTAGCTTGATTAATATGTGTCTCAATGTGTTTCTTCTTGGGTTTAACCTGTAGGGGACTCTCTGTACTGCTTGGACTTGATTGATTATTTCCTTTCCCAGGTTGGGGAAGTTTTCAACTATAATTTCTTCAAAAATTTTCTCACTGCTTTTCTTTTTTTCTTCTTCCTCTGGGACCCCTATGATTCGAATATTGGTGCATTTAAGATTGTCCCAAAGGTCTCTGAGGCTTTCCTCATTTCTTTTCATTCCTTTCCCTTTATTCTGCTCTTCAGCAATTATTTCTACCATTCTATCCTCCAGCTCACTTATCTGTTCCTCTGCCTCAGTTATTCTGCTATTGGTTCCTTCTGTTGCTGCTGCTGCTGCTGCTGCTAAGTCTCTTCAGTCGTGTCCGACTCTGTGCGACCCCATAGACGGCAGCCCACCAGGCTCCCCCGTCCCTGGGATTCTTTAGGCAAGAACTCTGGAGTGGGTTGCCATTTCCTTCTCCAATGCATGAAAGTGAAAAGTGAAAGTGAAGTCGCTCAGTCGTGTCCGACTCTTCTCGACCCCACGGACTGCAGCCTACCAGGCTCCTCCGTCCACGGGATTTTCCAGGCAAGAGTACTGGAGTGGGGTGCCATTGCCTTCTCCAATTGGTTCCTTCTAGAGTATTTTTAATTTCAGTAATTGTGTTATTCATCTCTGTTTGCTTATTCTTTATTTCTTCTATGTCCTTTGTGATTGTATTAACTGTGTTAAATGCTTATTGCATTTTCTCTATTCTGTTTTCAAGTCTTCAGAGCATCTTTACTATCATTATTCTGAATTCTCTTTCAGGAAGACTACTTATTTCCTCTTCATTTGTTTGGTCTTGTGAGTTTCTACCTTGCTCTTTCATTTGTGTTGTATTTCTGTCTTTTCATCATCTTTTTTTATTTTCTAACTTGCCTCACTTGAAGTTTCCTTTTCCTGGGTTTTAGAGTTGTATTCCTTCTTCCTTTGATTTTTGCCTTGGAGGGAAATGTTGGTTGGGTGGTTTGTGTTGATTTCTTGTCGGGGGTGACTTGTGCCTGTGTTCTAGTGGGAGGAGATCAAGTAGGTAATTACAGAAATACTGGGACATATACACACACTTCCACACATACAGTTTTAACCAAAGCATTCTAAAGAAAAGTGTACAGGAGATTGACTTGATGAGCAAGGGAAACCAGAGGTGATATCAACCATTTGAAAGCAGAGTTAGCTAATGCTCAATCTGGAAACCTGAGCATGAGCAGAAGGCCAACTGGGTAATATAACATAAAGAGCTCAACAATTTAATTTACTTGGTGAAAGAAGAAAGAATAAAGAGAAGGGGAGGAATAAAAAAAGAGAGAGAGAAAGGAAAGAGGAAAAGGGAGGGAAAAGAGAAAAAGAAGGGGTGGAAAGAGGATTAAAAAAATTAAAAAAGAAAGAGAGAAAAGAAAAAATAAAAAAAACAAATATGAATAGATGTGTGTGGAAAAGATTTCTATATATTCAGGAATAGCTACAGCTGGTAAGAACAGTAGGAAAAGCAGTTGAATATATCCAAAACAAAATCCAGAATACTCATCAAGGAAAAAGAAAAAGAAAGTGAGGAGAAAAAAAGAAGAAAAAAACCTAAAATGCATTTTTTCTTGCCTTTTTTTTTTGACAAGAAACACAAAGAGGAAAACTCCACAGCACTGCAAATGTTAATATGGAGGTGGAAACATGTAGGGAGAATAAACCATGTGATTTATCAGAAAAAAAGAAAAAAATCTTAAAATGAATTTTTTTAACGAGGAAAACTCCATAGCACCAAAAAAAATCTAATGTGATGGTGGATATATGTTGGGGAATAAGCAGTGTGATTTATAAGAAGAAAAAAATCTTAAAATGAATTTTTTTATACATATAAGAGAAACAAAGAGGAAAACTCCACAGCACCACTAAATGCTAGTGTGAATGTGGAGATATGTTGGGGGAATAAACAGTGTGATTTATAAAATAAAAAAAAGAAAAAGAAAAAAACGGGAAAAAAAATTTAAAGGGTTTTCAAGGTCATAGTTCTTGGTTGTGGAATCTGTCTCTGTGGATGGGGTTGAGTTAGTGCCCTGTGATGCTTTCCTGGTTGGCAGAGCTTGTGCCTGTGTTCTGGTTGATGGAGCTGAATCTCAACTCTCTGAAGGGCAGTGCAATGTCTAGTAGTAGGTTTTGGAGTGTCTATGGTTTCAGTATGACTTTGGGCAGTCATTCTAGCTTTCATGGTATTAGGCAAGTCTGTTTCTACAGCTGCTTCAAAGTGGCTCTCTCAGGAAAACTGCAGTGCCACCAGTTTCCTACTTGTCCCTGGGATCATTGCCAGTGCTTCTGTTTCCCTGTCCCACCCTGTGCTGCTGGCCGAAACTTGCTAAGTAGGTGCTTGTGTGGATCCTTCTGTGTCCTAGCGTCTTGTGTGGGCTTCCCTCAGCCCCCTAAACTCACCCTCTGCGTCACAGAGCTGTGTGCATTTGACTCTCAGTTCCCGAGGTCCACCCTCTGAGTCGCGGGGCTAGTGTGGACTTGTTTCGGCTCCCCATGCTGGCCCTCTGCATCGCAGGGTTTATGTGCATTTGCTTCGTCTCACTGCCTGCACTCTTTGTCGCAGGGGTTGTTTGTTCTTCTTTCGGCTGTGCAGGGAAGGTTGTGTGTGCTGCCCAAGTTTGTATACCTCCCCTCTATCGGCACCCCAGTCCCGCCCTTTGTGCTGGCTATATTTGTCCTCAGGCTACCTGGGCCCGCCCTCTGTGCTGCAAGGGTTGTGGGCGCTGGCTGGGGTTGTCTGCCCCATCACACTAGGCTACCTGGGCCTGCCCTCTGTACTGCAAGGATTGTGCGCGCTGGCTGGGTTTGTATGCCACACCACTCTCAGTGGCCCGAGCCCACCGTCTGTTTGGGGCCACAGTCCATGCTTACTCCTCCGCCATCTTATTTGTGTTCCCAAAACTAGATAGTTTTATGGAAGAGTTCTTCCAAATACTTAAGGAAAATATTCCAATTTTGTGCAAGATCTTCCAGTTTCTCATTTTATGAGACTAGAATAGTTTTGATATCAACATCACAAAGGAACAGTACAAGAAACGAAAAGTAAAAGCCCATTTAACTTATGAATATAGATACATCAAGTCTAAACAAAATTTTAGAAAACTAAATCTTACAGTGTCCTAAAGTCCAATATGACATTGTCAAGCAGGGTTTATTCCATCAATGCAGGTAATTTCATAGTAGGAAATCTCTCAATGACATTTACTACTTGTTAGAATAAATGAAAAAAGCCATAAGATTATCACTATAAATACAAGAGTATTTGACAAAAAGTCAACTTTTTTTTTAATTGAAAACTTTTAGCAAACTGGGAATAGAAGGGAACTTCCTTAATCATAAAAAAAGGAAACAACAAAAATCATACAACAGTGTCTTAAAGGAGGAAATGTTGGAAGTGTTGTCTCTAAAATTAGAAAAATGCCAGTGAGACCCACAATCACCACTTCCTATTCATAGTTTAAATCAGCAAAAAAACAAGAAAAATTAATGATTTGCTAAGGACTTCCCTGGTGGCTCAGGCAGTAAAGAATCCACCTGCAATGAGGGAGACCTGGGTTCGATCCCTGGGTTGGGAAGATCCCCAGGAGGAGGGCATGGCAACCCACTCTAGTATTCTTGCCTAGAGAATCCCCATGGACAGAGGAGCCCGGCAGGCTACAGTCCATGCGGTCACAAAGAGTCAGACATGACTGAGCAACTAAGCACAATCACAGCACAGAAGAATACATAGAACTGTCATTATTTTCATATGATTTGTCTCTATAAGACAAATCTTGAAGAATGTACAACTAGTTTTATTAGAGATACTAGGAGAGTTTTGTAAGATTTTTGTAGTTTTTATATTTATTTTTATCTGTTTATTTATTTGGCTACACTGGGTCTTCATAGATGCATGCTGCTGCGAAGTAGCCCCAGTCGTGTCCGACTCTGTGCGACCCCATAGACGGCAGCCGACCAGGCTCTGCCGTCCCTGGGATTCTCCAGGCAAGAACAAGGGAGTGGGTTGCCATTTCCTTTTCCAATGCATGAAAGTGAAAAGTGAAAGTGAAGTCGCTCAGTCGTGTCCGACTCTTCGCGACCCCATGCACTGCAGCCTACCAGGCTCCTCCGTCCATGGGATTTTCCAGGCAAGAGTACTGGAGTGGGTTGCCATTGCCTTCTCTGTCATAGATGCATACAGGATCTTTAATTGCAGCATGTGGAATCTAATTCCCTGACCAGGCATTGAACCTAGGCCCCTGCATTGAGAGTGTGGAGTCTTAGCCACTGGACCACCAGGGAAGCCCTGGTATCATTCTTAAATTAAAGTATAGTTAATTTACTATGTTATCTTAGTTTCGAGTGTACAACAAAATAATTCGGTCATGCGTTTATACATATATATATATATTATTTTTCAGATTCTTTTCCATTATAAATTGTTACAAGGTATTGAGTAGGTCCTTGCTGATTACCTACTTTATATATAGTAGTTTGTATATGTGAACCCCAAACTGCTAATTTCTCTCTCCCCCACTATCACTATCCCCTTTGTTAACCATGAGTTTGTTCTCTATGGCTGTGAGTCTATTTCTGTTTCATGAATAAGTTCATTTGGTATCAGCTTTTAGATTCCACCTGTAAGTGGTAACGAGTAAATTATGGGAGTGTGTCTGGTGAGGTCTTTACAACTTCCAAATATTCTTTTGATTCAGTGTAATAATTAATTAGAAAATATATAATTCCATTGCTAACACTAGCAAGGGGGTACTCTTTCTGCCCCCTTCTGATGTCTATGTCAGAAGCTTTCTCTATCCCTTTTATACTTTAATAAACTCTATTGCACAAAAGCTCTGAGCGATCAAGCCTCGTCTCTGGCCCCGGATTGAATTCCTCTCCTCTGGAGGCCAAGAATCTTGGCCGTCTTTTCATGGTCCAGCAACAACCTTTCATAACCATAACTAGAATAAACAATGAAGTGATAAACATGAAGATATAAAATAAGACATTGAAAACATAAATCGTGTATGAAAGAAGTAAAAAGTATAGATCTTTTAGAATGTGTTTTAACTTAAATGACTACCAATTTAAAACTAGATATAGCTATGGGTCAACATATATGAACTCCGTGGTAAGCACAAATAAAAAAACTATAATAGATATACAAAATCTAGAAAGAAAAGAAAATGAGCATGGTAATAAAAAAAAATCATCAAACCACAAGGGAAAATAAAAAGAAGAAATGAACAGAGAAGAACTCAAAAACAACTAGCAAACAAGTAACAAAATAGCAATAAGTACGTACCTATCAATAATTACTTTCAATGTCAATGGACTAAATGCTCCAATCAAAAGACATAGGGTGGCTGGTTGGTTAAAAAATAAGACCCATCTACATGCTGCTTATAAGTGGCACACTCCAGTGTTAAAGGCACTGACTGAAAATGAGAGGATGAAAAAAGATATGCCATGCAAATATAAGCAACAAGAAAACAAGGATAGCAATACTTCTATGAGAAAAGATAGACTTTAAACCAAAGTCTATAAAAAAGTCTAAGAAGGTCAGTCTAAGCATATAATGATAAACGGATTAATACAAGAAGAGGGTATCATACTCATTAATATATATGTAACCAATATAGCAGCACCCAACAATATATAAAGCAAATATAAACAGACATAAAGAGATAAACTGACAATATATACTAATAGTGCTAAGTCACTTCAGTCATATCCAACTCCTAGCAACCCTAAGGATCATAGCCTGCCAGGCTACTCTGTCAATGGGATTTTACAGGCCAGAATACTGGAGTTGGTTGCCATTCCCTTCTCCAGGGGATCTTCCCGATCCAAGGATTGAACCCAGGTCTCCGGCACTGCAGGCAAAATCTTTACCATCTGAGCCACGAGGGAAACCCCATACTAAAAGTGGGGGACTGTAAACCCTACTTACATCAATGGACAGATCATCCAGACAGAAAAGCAATAACAAAACTATATGAAACTAGAAATTGATTATAGGAAGGGAAAATGGAAAAGCAAACATGTGGGGACTAAACAAGATGCTGCTAAAAAAACAGTGGATCAATAAAAATATCAGAAATTACCTTGAGACAAATGAAGATGGGAACACGATCTTCCAAAACCTACAGGATGCAGCAACAGCAGTTCTATGAGGGAAATTAGAGATACAGGCCTTCTTCGGTAAACAAGAAAAACCGCCAACGATCTAATTGACTACCTAAAGGAATTAGAAAAAGAAAAACAAACTGGGTCCTAAGTCAGTAGAAGGAAGGAAGTAATAAATATCAGAGAGAAAATAAGGACCAGCCGCCAAAAACACAAAAGATTAATGAAACCAAGAGCTAGCTTTTTGTAGTTGTTGTTATCTTTTTTTTTTCCTTTTTTTTTTTTTTTTTTTACAAACTCTTGGTTCGAGGGCTGACTTTCTATAGATCGCAGGGAGAGAGCTGCTCTGCTATGAAAGAAACCTCCACCCAGAAGCAGGTCATGAAGGAATGGTTTAGCACCAGGTTCCCCACAAATGTGCGGCGTGTGATGGGCGAGGGGTCAGCCGCTTTTCTGGCTGCTCCCCATGTCCCAGGACGAAGGGCTCTCCACACCGGACCCCAGTCCCAAAGGGCTCGGTGTGGCAGCCCACCTGTGGGACAGCAGGGAACCAGCTATCCAAGGTCCAACCGAGACAGCCACGGCACTGCCCTATCCTTCCACCTGGGCGGGATTCTGATTTAGAGGCTGCTGCTCGGAGAAGGCAATGGCACCCCACTCCAGTACTCTTGCCTGGAAAATCCCATGGATGGAGGAGCTTTGTAGGCTGCAGTCCATGGGGTCGCTAAGAGTCGGACACGACTGAGTGACTTCCCTTTCACTTTTCCCTTTCATGCATTGGAGAAGGAAATGGCAACCCACTCCAGTATTCTTGCCTGGAGAATCCCAGGGACGGCGGAGCCTGGTGGGCTGCCGTCTATGGGGTCGCACAGAGTCGGACACGACTGACGCGACTTAGCTTCAGTCGTGTCCGACTCTGTGCGACCCCATAGACGGCAGCCCACCAGGCTCCTCTGTCCACAGGATTCTCCAGGCAAGAATACTGGAGTGGTTTGCCATTTCCTTCTGATTTAGAGGCGTTCAGTCATAATCCCACAGATGGTAGCTTTGCCCCTTTGACTCCTCAGTCAAGCACATACCCAAATGTCTGAACCTGCAGTTCCTCTAGTACTGAGCAGGATTACTATGGCAACAACACATCATCAGTATGGTAAAACTAACCTGTCTCATGACGGTCTAATCCCAGCTCACGTTCCCTGTTAGTGGGTGAACAATCCAACACTTGATGAATTCTGCTTCACAATGATAGGAAGAGCCGACGTTGAAGGATCAAAAAGCGACATCACTATGAACACTTGGCTGCCACAAGCCAGTTATCCCTGTGCTAACTTTTCTGACATCTCTTGCTTAAAACCCCAAAGGTCAAAAGGATTGTGAGGCCCCGCTTTCACAGTCTGTATTCCTACCGAAAATCAACATCAAGGGAGCTTTTGCCCTTTTGACCCCACCACCACTGGGGTCAGTGAAAACAATGATCAGAGTAGTGGTATTTCACTGGCTGCCGCAAGGCTGGCAGACCCCATCCCACTCCCTCATGGGGACAGGGTGGGGGTGGGGACGCTGGAGGCCTCCCACTTATTCTACACCTCTCTTGTCTCTTGACCGTGCCAGGCTAGAGTTAAACCCGACAGGGTCTTCATTCCCTGTGGCTGATTCCACAAGCCCATTCCCTTGACTATGATTTCGCTGGATAGTAGGTAGTGATAGTGGGAATCTCGTTCATCCATTCATACAAGAGCTAGCTTTTTGAAAAAACAAACAAAATTGATAAACCTTTAACCAGTTTATCAAGAAGAAGAGCAAGAGGACCCGAATAAAATAAGAAATGAAAGAGGTAATAAGTAACAACTGATACTACAGATTAAAAAATCATAAGATAATACTATGAATAGTTATATGTCAACAAATTGGACAACTTATATGAAATGGACAAATTTTTAGAAGCCTACAACCTGCCAAGACTCAATTAGGAAAAAACAGACAAGCTGAACAGACTGATCACTAGTAGTGAAATTGAATTTTAATTGAAAAATCTCTAAGTAAACAAAAAGTCCAGGAACAGAAGTCTTCACAGGGGAATTCTACCAAGCATTTAAAGAAATAACACCCAATATTTTCAAACTATTCCAAAAAATTTAAGAGGACGCTGCATTCCAATTCATTCTATGAGTACACAATTACCCTGATTTTTTAAAAATTAGTTTATTTTTAATTGACGGATAATTGCTTTGTAACATTGTGTTGGTTTCTGCCATGTGTGTGCATGCTCAGTTGCTTCAGTTGTGTCCAAATCTTTGTGACTCTATGGACTGCAGCCTGCCAGGCTCCTCTGTCCATGGGATTCTCCAGGCAAGAATACTGGAGTGGATTGTCATGCCCTCCCTCAAGGGATTTTCCTGACCCAGGAACTGAACCTGTGTCTCCTGAATCTCTTGCATTGAAGACAGATTCTTTATCGCTGAGCCACCCGGGAAGCTCAGTTTCTGCCATATATCAACGTGAATCAGCCATAGGTATACATATGTCCCCTCCCTCGTAAACCTGCCTCCCACCTTCCACCCCATCCCACCCTTCTAGGTTATCACAGTGCCCCAGTTTGAGTTCCCTGAGTCATACAGAAAATTCCCACTGACTATTTTACATATGGTAGTGTATATGTTTCCATGCTATTCTCTCTATTCGTCTGAGCCTCCTGGGTCCATAAGTCTGTTGTCTATGTCTGAGTCTCCATTGCTGCCCTGCAAATAGGTTCATCAGTACCATCTTTATAGATTCCATATATATGCATTAAAATACAATATTATTTTTCTCTTTCTGACTTACTTCACTCTGTATAATAGGCTCTAAGTTCATCTACCTCATTAGCACTGTTTCAAATGCATTCCTTTTATGGCTGAGTAATATTCCATTGTGTATATGCTCCACAGCTTTTTTATTCCATTCATCTGTTGATGGACATCTAGATTGCTTCCATGTCCTAGCTATTGTAAATAGTGCTGCAATGAACATTGAGCTACATGTGTTGTTTTCAACTATGATACCCTGATATTAAAACTAGGCAAAGATATTACAGAAATGAAAATTACAGACCAGTATTTTTGATAAATATGGATGCAAAAATCCTCAACAAAATATTAGCAAACAAAATCCAATATGTAAAGTAATCATATGCCATGATCAAATGAGATTATCCAGGACTCATGGAGGCTCAATATTTGCAAATGAATTAATGTGATACAACACAATAACAATAAGTTAAAAAATCATATGATCATCTAAACAGATGCAGAAAAAGCATTTGAGAAAATTGAACATCTATTTATGATAAAAACTCTCAACAAAGTTGGTATAGGGGGAACATCTCGCAACATAAATAAAGGTCATTTATGACATATCCACAATTTACATCATACTTAATTGTGAAAATCTGAAAATTTTTCTTCAATATCAGAAACAAGACACAGATGCCCACTATCACCACTTCTATTTAACATTGTATTGGAAGTCCTAGCCATAGGTGTCAGAGAAGAAAAAGAAATTAAAAGCGTCCAAATTGGAAGGGAATAAGTAAAACTGACACTATTCATAGATGACATAATACTATATATAGATAGAAAACCCTAATGTCTCCACCAAAAATTATTAGAACTAATACATGAATTCAGTAAATTTGCAGAATACAACATTAATATGCAGAAATCTGTGGCTTTACTATACATTAGTAATGAAATATCAGAAAGAAAAAGCAAGAAAACACATCATAAAAATTAAATACCTAGGGATAAATTTAACCAAGTAGGTGAAGGATCTATACTCTGAAAGCAATAAAACTTTGATGAGGGAAATGGGAAGATACCCATATTCTTGGAATGGAAGAATTAATATTGTTCAAATATCTATACTACCTGAAACAATCTACCTGGTATTCTAATGCACTCCATATCAAAATAGCCATGAAATTTTTGACAGAACTAGAAAAAATAATTTTAAAAATTTTATGGAATCTCAGAAGACTCCAGATAACCAATGTGATCTTGAGCAAAAAGATCAAAGCTTAAAGTATCACCCTCCCTGACTGCAGACTACAACGTAAAACTATAGTAATCAAAACAGTATGGTGCTGTCACAAAAACAGACAAATAGATCAGTGGAATAGACTAGGGAGCCCAGAAATAAGTCAACACATACATGGGCAAATAATCTATGACAAAGGAGGCAAGAATATACAGTGGAGAAAAGATAGTCTCTTCCATAAGTGGTGTTGGGAAAAATGACAGCTATGCATAAAAGAATGAGATTAGAACATTTCCTTACACCATAAATAAACACAAAATGAATTAAAGACCTAAATATAAGGCCTGAAACCATAAAACTCCTAGAAGATAACACAGGCAGAACAGTCTGACATAAATTGTAGCAATATATTTTTGGGATCTGTCTCCTAAAGCAAAAGAAAAAAGCAAACATAAACAAATGAGATCTAACTAAACTTAAAAGCTTTTGCACAGTAAAGAAACTATTGACAAAATGAAAAGACAACCTATTAAATGGGAGAAGATATTTACAAATGATATGACCAATAAGGAGTTAATATTGAAACTATATAAAAATCTCATATAATTAAATATTAAAAACCTTCAACCTGATTTTAAAAATGGGAAGAATACAATGGGAATTTGCTGTATATTTGCTGTATAATGGGAATACAATGGGAATACTCTGGGAACTCAAACTGGTGCTCAATAACAACCTAGTGGGGTGGGATGAGGAGGGAGTTGGGAGGGATACTCAAATAGGAGGGGACATGGGTCAACGTATGGCTGATTCATGTTGATGTTTGGTAGAAACAAATGCAGTACTGTAAAGCAATTATCCTTCAATTAATAAATAAATCAAAAAAATAAAGCAAGAAATACAAATGGGCAGAATACCTGAATAGACATTTTCCAAAGAAGACAGATGGCTAACAGGCACATGAAAAGATGCTCAACATCACTAATTAATAGAGAAATCCATATCAAAACACAATGAAATATTGCAAAAATGATACTGTATATATATGTATTATATATAGAACATATATTATATATGTATATATTTCATATATAATGGAATATTATCCAGCCTTGAAAGTGAAAGTCACTCAGTCACATCTGACTCTTTGCAACCCAATGGAGTATACAGCCCATGGAATTCTCCAGGCCAGAATAGTGGAGTGAGTAGCCTTTCCCTTCTCCAGGGGATCTTCCCAAACCAGGGGTCAAACCCAGGTCTCCTACATTGCAGGCAGAGGTGGATTCTTTACCAGCTGAGCCACAATTAAACCCAAGAATACTGGAGTGGGTAGCCTATCCCTCCTCCAGTAGACCTTCCCAACCCAGGAATCAAACCAAGGTCTCCTGCATTGCAGGCAGATTCTTTACCAACTGAGCTATCAGGGAAGCCACATGGATTGACCTAGAGACTATTATGCTTAGTGAAATCAGTCAGACAAGAGGACAAATACTGTGTTTTATCACTTATGTGTGGTATCTAAAAAATAAAACAAATAAATGGATAATAAAGAAATAGAGTCATAGGTATAGAAAACCAACTAGTGGATACTAGTGGCGAGAGGAAAGAGGGAGGGACAAGATAAGAATATGGCATTAAGAGATACAAACTAGTGTATAAAATACATATTCAACAGGATATGTTGTATAACAAGGAAATATAGTCATTATTTTGTAATAATTTTAAATGGACTATAATCTATAAAAATATTGAATCACTATGCTGTACATGTGAAACTAATATATTTAAATCAATTATACTTTAATACAAAAATAAACAAATGCAAATCAAAATCACAATGAGATATCACCTCATGTCTGTCAGAATGGCTATTGTCAGTAAGACAAAAATAACAAATGATTACAGGACAGGCTATGGAGAAAAGGAACTCATTCACTCTTGGAATGTTAATTGGTACAGTCACTATGGAAAATCTTATGGAGGTTCTTTAAATTATTAAAAATAGAATTTCCATACGATCCAGCAATTCCACTTCTGGGTGTTTACCCAAAGAAAATGAAAAGAGTAATTCAAAACTCCTATGTTCACTGTCTCATTATTTACTATAGTCAAGATATGGAAACAGCCAAGGTGTCCATTGATACAAGAATGGATAACGATATATATGTAGTATATATATATATATATATATATATATATTTGTGCTTAGTTGCTCAGTTGTGTCTGACTCTTTGCAAGCCCATGGACTACATACAGTCTGGCAGACTCCTCTGTCCATGAAATTTTTCAGGCAAGGATACAGAAGTGAGTTGTCATTTACTCCTCCATGGGATCTTCCCAATCCAGGGATCAAATCCCTCTTGTGTCTCCTGCATTGTCAGGTGTATTCTTTACCACTGCACCATCTGGGAAGCCTCATATGATATTACTCAGCCACAGAAATGAATGAAATCTTGCCATTTGAAATAACGTGGATGGACCTAAGGGTATATGCTAAGTGAAATAGATCGGACAGAGAAAGACAAATACAATACAATTTTACTTGTATGTTAAATCTGAAGAGCAAACCAAATGAACAAACAAAAGTAAACAGAAACAGATTAACAGACACAGGGAACACCCCGGTGGGTGCCAAAGAGGAGGGGAGCCGAGGGACTGATGAAACAGATGAAGAAGATGAAGAGGTACAATCCTCCAGTTACAAAATGAATAGGTCATGAGAATATACCATACTAAATAGAGAATATTGTCAACGATATTGTAATAACTATAAACAGTGACAGATATTAATAGCAATTAGGCTTATCCTGGTGATCATCTAATAGTGTATATAAATGTTCAATCACTATGTTGTACAAATGAAACTAATATAACATTATATGTCAATTATAAAGAGTTTTTAAAATCTATGAATGGGACATAATGTACAAAATTATGATTGCAGCTAATGCTATGTATATAGTATGATCCCTAAGTTTTTGACCCTCCTTTAGTATTAGTTTGCTCAGTCATGTCTGACTCTTTGTGACCCCATGGACTGTAGCCTGCCAGGTTCCTCTGTCCATGGATTTTCAGGCAAGAATACTGGAGTGGGTTGCCATTTCCTTCTCCAGGGGATCCTTCCAGACCCAGGGATTGAAACCCAGGTCACCCACATTGACTGGTAGATTCTTCACTGTATGAGCACAAGCGCGTTATGCTAACACCCCTTCCTAGACCAAGTTCCTGTTGCTGGGGATCCCGACCTCTTGCATGTTGCTCTTCTTTCCCTTTCTTTATTGCCTCTCACTGTCTTTACCCACCCATCAAGTCTCATTCAGATCCCACACTGCCTTCACACAGTCCAGGGTGATCTTCTCTCTTCCCAACATGTGCCAAACCATTGCTGATTACTATTCAATTTATATTACCTTGCCACCTCATATTATTGCTAGATAATTTTTCCCTGCTTTTTTTTTTCCCTGTATTTTTCTTACCTAGTTTAGAAAACTTTAGAAGGGTTACAAGCTGTGTTTCAGTCATTTATATCTCGGCTTCTGGCCTAGCATTGGTACCTTGGGCATTGACGACAGGCTGAGTAAGACAAGAGGGCATGTGTAAATTCTGCTCCTGCCCAACTATGTATGATGGTCAAGGACACTAAGCCAATGTATTAATTTTAAACAAACCCATGGCACTTGAGACCATTGGGACAACATTTTTATCAGGGGATAGCATGTCACTCTGCTTCTCAGATTTCGGGATGCTGATTTACTGACTTCAGCCAGCTAGTAAATTCCAGACAGCGTATTGGTACTGATTTTCCATCTGAAATCACAATCGCCTGTACGTTGTTGCAACACTTCTGTCTGAAACTCTCCTCCTGTGTGCTTTACTCCTATGGGAAGGAAAGAAAATGCTGAATAAATATTTCAGCATGCCACCACTTATGGACAATGAGTATGTGTGGAGAGGCACGGAAATGAGAGAAGCAGCTCACAATTATAGGTTTAGTTTTGTCAGGGACACTAATGGGACAAACAGGACCATATTTTTTATCAAAACTAAGTTTGCTGTCCTAAGAAATATGCAGTAGGAAGAGCAAAAGAGTATTCAATAGTTCCGTCCTACCTGAGGAAGAAAATAGAGAAAAAACATTCTCACGAAACAAATGAACCACAATGTACAACAAATTCCCCAGAATGAGATGTCTCTGATTTACTGCAGGAAAAGAGTGGGGTCTCTCATTTCAACTATGGGTCTGGCGGGCGTGGTTTTATTTGAAAGCAGTTGCCCTATCCCCACCCAGCCTCAAAAGAATGACTCATGCACCTGCCCCCAGGGCCAAATGTTTTATACAAATTTATTTCTACATCACCATGGCAACAGTCAAATATATGCTCTCCACTTTGGGGGTGGGTTAGACTGAATAATACTGCCATTTTTTTTTTTTTTGGGTATCTGATTTGACTAGTTATAGATTATGAAATAATAATCACAGGAAAGAGGCCATTTGGTACAAGAGAGCTGTCCACCATAGCATGAAGCAGAAGCAAAAAAGAAAAGAAGGAGACCAAAACAACACATTTTTTTTGGTTTACCAAAAATAAATAGATAATAATTCTTTTAACTTTGTTTAACAAATCGTATGTCTACTCCTGTGAAATTAGCCACACATAACACTGAACCACCTAAGGAAGATGGGAAAATAGAGATAATGATAGTTACTGAGGTTTTACTATGAGGTGCCCTAATCCTCACAGCTTCACTTATTTTTATTCCTGTTTTACAGATGCAGAATCTGAGACATCGGAGATGAGATTAACGGTTATTCAACAGGTAAGTTACAGAGCAAGGATCTCATACTCTGGAAGTCTGATCCAAGGGACCCACGTCAACAAAACACTACAATCTGATGACCAAAGGTTAATGAGGAGAGAGGAAGATCCTCAGTGTCATCTGGTTGTGTTAATTTGTTGGTTTTTATGCCAACTAAAGTCAGATTATATCAAGGCTTTGAAGACTAAAATAGGGTGGATTTCTAATTTGTCAGTAGTTAAATGATAAACAAGCAAAAAAACTGAGGAAGTGGTAGAGTTAGTAGAGTAGAGGGTCCCAGCTGGTAGGATGGGACATATTCCACTCACAGATGCATGGAGAAAGTTTCTGTTTGCTGCCAATCAACCTAAATTCTCCTTATGCTCCCTCCTTATGCTCGGTGTTACGTTCCACAGCAAGGACTCACCCATTTTGACCAGGCATCTTACAAACTCATAGCTCTCTCTATCTCACAAGGGGAACTTCTGCTGGGGACGGATCGGGACCAACTCCACCGCCATGAATGGAAACACAAACCACCAGAACTTATCCTACCAACAGAGAGCCATCAGGGACCACCCATGACACCATAATGCACGCTGAAGTAACGTCTCATTTGCCGGACACCCCACTCGCTGCTTGATATTGCTGGACTCAGAAAGGGCTAATAGCTTGGGTCAGAGCCATTATTTGAGAAGATTAAAAAGGGAGACAATGACCACATTCATTTAATGCTCACAACTAAGAGATTCTGGTTGGACATAAATTCAAATGCAAATGAGGATCTAAATGGCAATCACTTATTTTTAGGCATTGATAATAATTTAAGCATTTTGTCAATTGTTGTACTCAGCAGGTTTTTTAGGACCTAGTCAGGTCGTTAAAGGTAACATTGAAGTCAGTAACTATGGGGCTTAATGCTTTATGCTGGGTTCATAATGCAAAATGGCTTGTGTTGGAAGCCTCAATATTGTTAAAGTGTCAGCCCTTCCCAAATTGATAACATAGATTAATTGTAATTCCAATCAAAATCCCAGCAGATTTTATAGATATAGACAAGCTATTATTATACCAAAAACAAAATGAAACAAAATCATTGTTTAATATCATTAAATACATCATCAGTATTCAAATTATCCAGATTGACTCAAATGTGGTTTTGGTATTACTTTTTTTAGCTGTTTGTCATTTTGGATCAAGATCCAAATAAACTTTGTACACTTCAGTTGATTTTGGTCCTTGCAATTTATTGTCAAAACATCCCCCTTGCAATTTATTTGCAAAGTCAAGACTTGAGAGGAAATGTTGACCCTTTTCAGGGTATGCCACAAACATGGTTGTAGTTTAGTTTCCCTCAGTTTGGATTTTGTTCACTGCATCCCCACAGTGTCATAGAACACATCCCTTTGTCTTCTGTATTTGTTATAAACTAATAGTTTGATGTAGAGCAGGGATTGCCAAACCGCAACCTGCAAGCAAAATTCAGCCTGCTCCTGTATTGCCCCTGAGTTAAGAATGTTTTCTACTTGGTATATTTTGAATGTTTGTGTCCACCCCCAATTTCACATATTGAAACCTTAATTCCAAAGATGATAGGATTAGCTTTTGGGCCCTTTGGCAGGTGATTAGTTCATGAGAGTAAAGCCTTCATGTATAGATCAGTGTTCTTAGAAAAGAGAACCCACAGAGCTTCCTGGTCCCTTCCAATATATGAGGACACAGTGAGAATGTAGCAGCTTTCAACCAAAAAGAAGACTTTACCAGACACTGCAACCATGTTGATGCATAGATCTTGGACTTCAGGACTTCAGAACTATGAGAAATAAATTTCTGTTGTTTATAAGCTATCCAGTCTACTGTATTTTGTTAAAGCAGCCCAAATGCACTGACACTACATTTTTAAAAAACTAGAAAAAAAAAACACAACAAAACTTTTATTATTTTTGAATATGCAATAGAGATAACAGGTGGCCCAAAAAGCCTAAAACATTTACTATCTGTCCTCTTACAGAAAACAGTTCTCAACCTCTAGTTCAAAGGACTGGTTTTCTGACAGTTTAAAATGTGTTTGTACACAGTTATTGTTCTAATGAGGTTTTTGATCATTTATATTTTCCTAAGAATTTGTCCAACTCCTTGATATTTTCAAACTTGCTACATAGATTCATACATAGTACTCTCATGTAAATTTAAAAATTTTTTTTCCATTATTACTCTTGGCCTAAATTTTAATCCCACCTTTACCAGTAACAAAATTTCTGGGCAATTTGGAGCAAGTCACTTACCTCGTTTGAGTCTCATTTTCTTATAAAATGGGAATAATAATTAAACCTTACTTAACAGAATTTTTGTGAGAATCTGATGCGATAATGTATGTAAAATTGGTTTGTAAATAGTAGGACTCATGCAGATGATAGTTATTTTTTATTTGCTAGGTTATTTTAATATCAAGTCATTTTATCTTTGTGGACTTTTCCTTTTAATCTTGACATTTGTTGAGTTAAGGGATTGGACCTTGTACACAAGTGATGGTGTTAGTCTTAGTAAAGACAACTGGAACGAGCGGGGGCAGAGAATGTGATTACACATGTTCACAATGCGTAGACACGGTGGTGAAAGTTTGTAGTTCTCTTTTGATTGGTATCATGTTCTCAGTCAAGTAGAAGGCAAAGTCATCATCTGAAATTCAGGACTGAAAATGAAATGTTGAAGTCTTGAGGAGAAAGGTCTGATCTAGGTAATGGGTGGGTGAATAGAGATGTGAAATATGTGTGATCACCAGGCAGCATTAAGGGTTCATGAAGCTTTGAAGCCATTTCAAGTGCAACCAGAAAGCACATTAGGCTTTACTTCAATCACAATTAGCCGACTGTGCCAGTGTTGGGCTTAAATAGGATTGGACTTTTGCCAAGTAAGAATGATAAAGCAACCCTTTCATGGATCACTGTCTTGTCATGGCGAAGGGGCTTGTATAACTCAATGAAGTTATGAACCATGCTATGCAGATGCTGTCCAAGATGGGCAGGGCATAGTGAAGAGTTCTGACAAAACGTGGTCCATTGGAGAAGGAAATGGCAACTCACTCCAGTTTTCTTGGGTGGAGAACGCCATAGACAGTGCAAAAAGGTAAAAATATATGAAGCCAGAAGATGAGCCCCTCCCCACCAGGTCTGAAGGTGTCCAATATGCTAATGGGGAAGAGCAGAAGGCAATTAATAATAACTCCAGAAAGAATGAAGCAGCTTGGCCAAAGCAGAAAAGACACTCAGCTGTGGATGTGTCTGTTGGTGCAAGTAAGGTCCAATGCTGTAAAGAACAATATTGCATAGGAATCTGGAATGCTTGGTCCATGAATCAAGGTAAATTGGACATGGTCAGGCAGGAGATGTCAAGATTGAACATCAATCTAAATTAAACCCCTTATGATTATACAGTGGAGGTGATGAATAGATTCAAGGGATTTGATCTGGTAGAGGCAAAAGCTGCTTTCGCCAGGAGAAATATCAACAATATCGGATATGCAGGTGATACCACTCTAATGACAGAAAGTGAATAGTAACTAAAGAGCCTCCTAATGAGTGAGAAAGAAGAGAGTGAAAAAGCTGGCTTGAGATTCAACATTAAAAAAAAACTAAGATCATGGCATCTGGTCCAATCACTTCATGACAAATAGAAGGGAAAAAAGTGGAAGCAGTGAAAGGTTCTCTTTTCTTGGGCTCCAAAACCACTGTGGATGATGACTGCAGCCATGAGATTAAAAGACAATTGCTCTTTGGAAGGAAAGCTAAGACAAATGTAGACAGTGTATTAAAAAGCACAGATATCACTTTGTCGACAAAGGTCTGTAGAGCCAAAGCTATGTATGGTTTTTGCAGTTGTCAGGTACCCATATGAGAGTTGGACCATAAAGAAGGCTGAGTGCCGAAGAATTGATGCTTTTGAATTGTGATGCTGGAGAAGACTCTTGAGAGTCCCTTGGACAGGAAGGAGATCAAACAGGTCAACTTTAAAGGAAATCAACCCTCAGTATTCATTTTGAAGGAATGTTACTGAAGCTGAAGCTATAATATTTTGACCACCTGATACTATGTGCCCCTAATGCTGGGAAAGATTGAAGGCAAAAGAAAAGGACAGCAAAGGAAGGGATGGTTAGTTAGCATCATCAAATCAATTGACATGAGTCTGAGCAAACTCTGGGAGGTCGTGGAGGACCGAGGAGCCTGGTGTGCTACAATTCATGGGGTTGCAAAGAGTCAGATATGACTTAGTGACTGAACAACAACAATGTTAAAGTAAAAGTGGGGCAAGTGAGTTGAGAGTGTTGCAACGGAGTGACGAGCAATTATCAATGGAGTTTAAACTGACTAAGGAGGGAAGGGAGGACATCAGTTGGATGAAGGCGAGCCAGTAAAATATTGGTAGATCAATGAATTGTATGTCCCAACAGGATCAAAGCATAGAAGAAGTGAGGTGGTCTTGTTTCTTCCTGAGCTTTAATTTCTTGCTCATTTCATATATATTAAAGAAGTGAGGTTTTATAATAATTCATACACAAACAGGTAGGAAATAATTTGGACAGCTGGACTAAATTTATAAAGTAACTCAGATATTAGTTAATCATGTACTCATCCTAAGTGACAGCAAAGTCTAGGAAATTGAGTGTCCTCTGCCCACATTTGTTATGTCCACTCACACTGTTCTCTTTTCCCAATCTTATTGATAGAGGAAACTTACTTTAAAATGATTCCTATATGGTGCTTTTCATATTGTAAATTACTTAAAGTAAGAGGAGAGGTGCTATTTTTCACTCCTCAGTGTTTCCTTTTCTATCCTTCCTCCTTTCCTTATTCACAATCTTCCTTTCTAACATGAGATGTTAGGGAAAGGTGGGAAGAAATGCAGAGTCCTACAGGCACATTTTGTTCTGTTGTAATTTTAATGAACATCTAATTACATAGGTTTTGTTTTCTTTTCAAAAGTGTACTTTTCAGATGAATTTATTCAGAGCAAACATTGACTAGATATCATATTTGCTTAGTTCTTTTTGTCAACTGAGCCAAAATAATTATTCCACAGCAGCCCTGTATTCACCCATTTCCTAGTTACAAAAGAGGAAGTATTGCTGCTAAAAAGCAAGATAGTACAGTGCCAGAAAAAGAGGCCGAAATAATAAAAGAAGGAGGTAAGGGAAGGAGTACCTCCCCTTGGCTAGCCATATACTAACATTCACCACTTAGTTTACCTGAATTTCATTTCACACCTCAGTCTCCCTTGGCCATTCGACCTGACTTTGCTGACAGAATAGTTTTATGCCCCCCTTCAACTGTGTGAGCCCAAAGCCTCCCATCTCAGTATCCCATTTATGGGACTCTTTATCTCCAATGCTTCAATGGCAGTGTAGGTAGATTTTCTCTTACTTGAAAACAAAAGTATCCTAACAAATAAAGGACACAACTTTGTATTTTATATATTTATATATTTTGATTCTTTATAGCAAACCTGTATTTCTGTTATAAGTATTAGTAGCTAACATTTAACCATAGTCCTCACAACTCTATAAGGAAGGTATTCTTATTGTCTCTGTTTCACAAATAATGAAACTGAGGCACAGAGAAGTTTTATAACTTGACAAAAGTCAAGTGAAAAGTAAATGGTGGAGTTGAGTTTCATATGCAGGTATTCTGGTCCAAAATTTGTGTGCCTATTCACTTCACAAAGTTGCCTCTCTTTTTATAAATGTAAAGAAAAATGAAAGAAAATTGGCTTCCTTGGCACTCCCAGTGCCACCACTATTTTTCAGATCTCTATCATTGTGTGTGTGGACTGGGCATCAAACACCTTTCATGCCCTGCCTCATATCCTCCTAACATTCTACAAGCATGTCAAACCTGATATCAGTTGTCTACACTGTGATGTATCTCACTTTCTGTCATAGGCCTGTAGGAATCTATTCTGCCATTTTGAAGCATGCATAAGTTTGGAAGTGCAATGAGTTGAATGCTCCATGTAGTGACCCTTGAGCAATGAGATATGGGAGCTGTAGAGAAACATTACAGTCTTCTGTCCCTCCAAAGGATGATTCTGCATATACATTCTATGTGGTTCCTCAGTGAGATCTATCCCCAGTTTTACAGCTTGAAAACGTAATTTTCTAAGCTCCAATACTTTGGCCACCTGATGCGACAAGCCAACTCATTAGAAAAGACCCTGATGCTTGGAAAGATTGAAGGCAGGAGAAGGGAATGACAGAGGACGAGATGGTTGGATGGCATCACTGACTCAATGGACACAGAGCACAAGCTCTGGGAGATGGTGAAGGACAGAGAAGCCTGGCGTGCTGCAGTCCGAGTCACAAAGAGTCGGACATGACTGAGCAACTGAACAACAACAATGACTTTCCTTCCATTTCTGCTTCATTCTTCCTGATTTCCTACTCCTGTTGCCTGCAATCACCTCCCAACATCAACATATATGAAAGTCCTTGTCTCAGGCTCTGTTTTTTCAGGATTAGACCAACTACTAATCTAATAAGATGTAGTTAACTTTATTTTTCACACACTTTTTCAGTTAAGCCTCCAAAACTGGCTTTGAATTAAGTTAGTGCTGACATTGTATCCCCATTTTAATGAAGACATTCTTTTTCATATATTACAATAATGTATGTGAATGATTGTTTTAAAAATTACACAGACAATGAGAAGACCATCCTTCGTTAATGGGCTTTTGTCCTCATCTTTTTCTTCTCATGGTTGCAAGATGGATGTTGCACCTTTAGATATGATGTCTACATTCAAGGCAAGAAGATTATTGGGAAGGGGGAAAGCCATGCAAACTGAATTTCTCTCTTTTATCTAATCAAGCAAACACTTTCCAAAAAGGCTCCCTGGATGCCTCCATTTTTGTTCTCATTGACCAGAACTGGATCATATGGATATAACTGTCAGGAAAGAAACTGGAAAATTAGAAAATAAGATTGCCATGATTTACTTGAATTAATGATGATTCAATATTTGGGCCTGGACACATTGCCACACTGAACAAAAGTAGAGTTCTGATAAGAAGGAACAAGGTGTAAATGTATATTGTTTAGGCAATTAAATTGTTATGTCTACATAATCCTTGCATTTAACATAAATGCTATTTTTATAAGCTGCTTTTTTTTCAATTTACTGTATCATGGACATCTTTATATGTCAATACACAAACAACTGTCTTGTCCTTTCAAAACTGCAAGCTGAAATGTGTATGCATGAAGTATACTAATGTCTGAAACATACTTTGAAGCATATAATAAACAAATGATGCATGAGTGGATTGATATATGGATATATGGATAGAGATCTGATAAAGCAGATACAGCTAAATGTGAATTGTAGAACCCAGGTGGTGTGTATATGGTTGCTCACTGTACTATTTTTTCACATTTTACTCTATTATGCTTTGAACATGTTTATATATTTGAATATGTCATAGTAAAATGCTGGGGAAAGTATTAGTCAAAAATAATAATATATAAAAATGTGTCAGTATGAAAAAATAAATTGGAAATAATCTCTTTTGATATAAAATTACAACTAAGACACACACTAAGTATCTGAATGTAATTTTATGGATTGAAGAAGTAACATATCAACTGCTCTAATGAAAGTATCATGGCTTGAAACAGAATAATTAATATAGGTATACACAATTATAAATATTGCCGGATATACTTCTACCTGAAAAAGTATGTCAATTACTATTTTGAGAGTTTGTTCATGTTTTCACAACTTTTTATCTTAAGAGTAACTGTGAATTTTTTTAAGGATCACCTATCCAAAAACATAAAGTACTCTACTTCATCTTGTACCAGTTTTCTACCCTATTTGTTAAACAGGGAACAAGTGTGTGTAGCCTGAAAAAGCATCCAGGTAACCTGCTGCTGCTGCTAAGTCGCTTTAGTTGTGTCCGACTCTGTGCGACCCCATAGACGGCAGCCTACCAGGCTCCTCTGTCCATGGGATTTTCCAGGCAAGAGTACTGGAGTGTGTTGCCGTTGCCTTCTCCAACCAGGTAACCTGAATACTGACTAAATCTACAACTGCACTATAACCTGAACTCTTCCTAGCCCAGTTGTCAGAAGCTCTTGGAAAGCTCAGGGATAAAGTACACAGTGGAGGAGTTAGAGAGAGAAACTTATTTTGGAGATGATGTCACCCTGCTTATTTAACTTATATGCAGAGTACATCATGAGAAACGCTGGGCTGGAGGAAGCACAAGCTGGAATCAAGATTGCTGGGAGAAATATCAATAATCTCAGATATGCAGATGACACCACCCTTATGGCAGAAAGTGAAGAAGAACTAAAGAGTCTCTTGATGAAAGTGAAAGAGGAGAGTGAAAACGTTGGCTTAAAGCTCAACATTCAGAAAACTAAGATCATGACATCTGGTCTCATCACTTTATGGCAAATAGATGGGGAAACAGTGGCTGACTTTATTTTTCTGGGCTCCAAAATCACTGCATATGGTGATTTCAGCCATGAAATTAAAAGATGCTTACTCCTTGGAAAGAAAGTTATGACCAACCTAGACAGAATATTAAAAGCAGAGACGTTACTTTGTCAACAAAGGTCTATCTAGTCAAGGACATGGTTTTTCCAGTAGTTACGTATGGATGTGAGAGTTGGACTATAATGAAAGCTGAGCACCGAAGAATTGATGCTTTTGAACTGTAGTGTTGGAGAAGACTCTTGAGAGTCCCTTGGACTGCAAGAAGATCCAACCAGTCCATCCTAAAGGAGATCAGTCCTGGGTGTTCATCCGAAGGACTGATATTGAAGCTGAAACTCCAATACTTTGGCCACCTGATGTGAAGAGCTGACTCATTTGAAAAGACCCTGATGCTGGGAAATATTGAAGGTGGGAGGAGAAGGGGACGACAGAGGATGAGATGGTTGGATGGCATCACTGACTCAATGGACATAGGTTTGGGAGGACTCTGGGAGTTGGTGATGGACAGGGAGGCCTGGCGTGCTGTGGTTCATGGGGTTGCAAAGAGTCGGACACGACTTAGTGACTGAACTCAACTGAACTGTAGCGATAAAAGTTGTAAAAACCTCAAGGAAGGGGGAAAGGATTAGAGAATGGAATAAGGGAAGGGCTGGGGCAAGACAGCAACAGGGAAAGAGGTGGAGGCAAACAGAGAGGTTAGGGAAGGTTTATCACTAATTTTTTACAACAGGAAAAAAGAGAAACTATATTTACACTAGGAAGGGTGGAGTGTTTATATAGAGAAATGCTATACTTTGGAAGAGGCAAGTGCCAAGAAAGGAAAATATTGAAAGTGGCAAACATGCCTAAAGTTTATAGAGCTGGAAGGTTGCTTGTATATTAGAGAGAGAGGGCTAAGATGGGGTTAATGGATGAGGATATCCATGGGGACCAATGGCCTCAGAGAGAATGAGCAAGGCTGGCTTTGGCCCCAAAGGGAGGAAAGTCTAATTGCATTGCCTAGCACTTCCAGAACAGTATCAAATAGTGGTGATAATAAGCATTCTTCTCCTGTTCTTGGGTTTCATTGGAATGCCAGGTATAGCAAGAGGTTGCTTTTGGTTTGATGCAGACTGCTTTACCATGTTAAGTAACCACACTTCTATTCATACTGTATTAATATACTTAATTTGTAAACAAAAAATATCACCACCATTCAAGTTCTCAAGTACCAAGTCATTAGCTGTTGCAGTTCACTGATCTACAGCACACACTGAAAGGAATTTAGGATGAAGCATTCTGTGTTTTGTATATATGGGCCCCTAGATAGTTAAGATGCAATGCGTATCTAAGGAAGAATTTCATTGACCCCAGATTCTTGCATCTTCCCATACATAAAAAAGCACTAATATAATTGAGATACCTAAACCTCACGACTAGCAGTAACATTTTATTGAGATGTATGCTTTGTAGTTCAGTCACTAAGGTGTGACCAACTCTTTGCAACCCCATGACCTGCAGCTTGCCAGGCTTTCCCGTCTTTCATTTTCTCCCAGAACTTATTCAAACGCATGTCCACTGAGTCAGTGATGCTATCTAACCATCTCATCCAATGCTGCCCTCTTCTCCTCTGGACCTCAAATTTCCCAGCATCAGGGACTTTTCCAATGAGTCAGCCCTTCGCATCAGGTGCCCAAAATATTGGCACTGCAGCATCAGAATCAGTCCTTCCAATGAACATTCAGGGTTGATTTCCTGTAAGATTGACTGGTTTCATCTCCTTGCTGCCCAAGGGACTCCCAACAGTCTTCTCCAACACCACAGTTCAAAAGCATCAATTCTTCAGTGCTCAACCTTCTTTATGGTCCAACTCTCACATCCATACATGACAACTAGAAAAACTATAGCTTCAACTATATGGACTTTTGCTTTTTAATACACTCTATCATTTTGTCATAGCTTTTCTTCCAAGGAACAAGTGTCTTTTTAATTTTGTGGCTACAGTGACCATCTGCAGTGATGTTGGAGCCCAAGAAAATAAAGTCTGTCACTGTTTCCACATCTATTTGCCATGAAGTGATGGGACCAGATGCCATGATCTTTGTTTTTTGAATGTTGGGCTTCAAGCCAGCTTCTTCACTCTCCTCTTTCATCCTCATCAAGAGGCTTTTTAGTTCTTTGTTTTCTGCCAGAGTGGTATCATTTGCTTTTTTGAAGTTGTTGATTATTTCTCCAAGCAATCTTGATTCCAGTTTGTGATTCAACTAGCGCAGCATTTCACATGATGTACTCTGCATAAAAGAGCAGGGTGACAATATACAAACTTGATGTACTCCTTTCCCAATTTGGAACTAGTCCATTGTTTCACATCCAGTTCTAACTGTTGCTTCTTTGTCCTACATACAAGTTTCTCAGGAGACAGATAAGATGGTCTGGTATTCCCATCTCTTGAAGAATTTTCCACAGTTTGTTGTAATCCACACAGTCAAAGGCTTTAGCATAGTCAATGAAGCAGAATTAGACTTTCCTTGGAATTCCCTTGCTTTTGCTATGATCCAGCAGATGTTGACAATTTGATCTCTGGTTCCTCTGTCTTTTTGAAACCCAGTTTGTATATCTGAAAGTTCTTGGTTCATGTACTGTTGAAGACTAGTTTGAAGATTTTTGAGTGTAACCTTGCTAGCATGTAAAATGAGCAACATTGTATTGTAGTTTGAACATTCTTTGGCATTGCCCTTCTTTGTGATAGGAATGAAAACTGTCCTTTTCTAGTACTGTGGGCACTGCTGAGTTTTCCAAATTTGATGACAATATGTGCACTTTAACAGCATCATCCTTTAGGACTTTCAATAGCTCAGCTTAAATTCCATCACCTCCACTAGCTTTGCTCATAGCAATGCTTCTTAAGACCCACTTGACTTCACACTCTATAATGTCCAGTTCTAGATAAGTTGACCACATCATCATTGTTATCTGGTTCATTAAGATCTTTCTTGTATAGTTCTTCTGTGTATTCTTGCTATCTCTTCTTAATCTCTTCTGCCTCTGTTAGGCTCTTACTGCTTCTTTTCTTTATCATGCTCAGTCTTGCATGAAATGTTCCCTTGATATCTCCAATTTTCTTGAAGATATCTTTTGTCTTTTCCATTCTATTGCTTTCTTCTATTTCTTTGCTTTGTTCACTTAAGAAAGCTTTCTTATCTCTTCTTTCTCTTCTCTTGACCTCTGCATTGAGTTGGGTATATCTTTCCATTTCTGCCTTGTTTTTCATTTCTCTTCTTTTCTCACCTATTTGTAAGTTCTCCTCAGACAACCACGGATATGTGTATTTCTCAACCTTCCCCCCAAACCATATATATACTGTCTCCTGCCCTAATTCTTTGGAGCAGTTCCTCACAGCTATCTGGGAGGCTGTCTCTCCCAGGCTATAGTACTTAGTTAAGTTTCAAAATAAAACTGAAATTTACAGTTCTCACATTGTTTGGGGATTTTTGGTTGTTGTTGATTTTGGCAACCATGAAGGGACCCAAGGCATACTTCCCACCTGAACTATATTATACTAGAGGCCCTGGTCCTATGTTCATCCCCTCCTCAACAAGTCCAGACCAGTGAGTATTTTTCCAGTTTAGAGACACTGGGAAAAAGTATATGGTTGAGAAACACTGGGAAGATTTGCTCGGTTGAAAGACACTGAGTGGTTTGGACTCGTTGACTAGGTAGGAGACAGGCCTAACATCTTTTCTCAATTTGACTACCTTAATAGAATTTGTCAGAATTAAAGTGAAGATACCATATGAGAGTTCTCTGCTTTAAAGAAAAGGGACACAGCTCTTTCTAGCCAATTATGGCTTTCTCAGAAATTGAGAAATTTATGGGAGTGGTGAAGGCAAGTCCTCACACCATGCAGTGGTCCAATGGGGAAAACCACTCATTAATTAAAAACTTGCTCAACCAGCGACGCACAATGTAAAAGTTGACCAAGCACCCATGGTGGCTTTAGACTGAACGAGGGAGAAGCTGAGACACATAAACGCTGAAATGACTCTAGGGTGACACCTAAAGGAGTTCAACTCACAAACAGCACATGGGTCCACCATATAATTTCATTAACAATTTCATTCCAACAAACCAACTTTAAAGTGGGTAAGAGTTTCCCAAACAGTGAAATGAGGTGAGTCAGAAAACCTCTGATGTAATACCCCAACCAGGTTTATGTATGTCCAGATGAAATTGAATAAGTGTCTCTTATTCTCATATCTACCAATTATTGGTTGACAATCCTGAGTTTTATTTGTCAGTGAATAAAAAGGTACCTGACTCCTCAGTTAACGGACACTGAAGAGGATTTTCCAAGTTTAGAGAATTTATATTCAGAAGTCCTTTTCCACTGTGAATTAAAGGAACTCTTGCCCTGAAATGGCCAAGATGAGACTCATTTGACATTCCAAAATTAGTTTCTATGCATGCAGTTAGAAAAAGCTGACAGAAGGTAAGAATTCTTACCATATCTGTCAGTTTCTTTGATCTCTGCCTGCAGGGTTGGCTGGAAATTAGAGTGGTAAGAGTTCTTCTCTTTTCTAAAATTAGGTTAGTGGGAATAAATTTTTGTAAAGTTAGCTCCTTCGACTCAGTGACTTTTGGTTTGAAATGTGGAAGAGTACTCTAGGTTTGTTAATCCTTTTCCTACCAGACATGGTCAGGTTTTCTTATTGTTGTTTCTGTCTTTTGTGTCTTTGATCATATGGAGGAAAATTATTGGTCTGATTAGGTTTTCCTTTAATCTTGTTATATATCCTGAAAACTTGTCCTACTCATCAATAGACATCACTTTGCCAACAAAGGTCTATACAGTCACAGCTAATGATTTTTCCGGTAGTGAGGAATGGATGTGAAAGTTGGACCATAAAGAAGTCTGAGCACCAAAGAATTGATGATTTTGATTTGTGGTGCTGGAGAAGATTCTTGAGAGTTCCTTAGACTGCAAGGAGATCAAACCAGTCAATCCTAAAGGAAATCAACTCTGAAAGTTCATTGGAAGGACTGATGCTGAAGCTGAAGCTCCAATACTTTGGCCACCTGATGTGAAGAGCCAACTCAATGGAAAACTCATTTCCCTGATGCTGGGAAAGATTGAAGGCAAAAGAACAAGAGGTTGGGAGAGGATGAGATGGTTTGATAGCATCACCAACTCAATTGACATGAAATTGAACAAACTCCAGGAGAGAGTGAAGGGCAGGGAAGCCTGGCATGCATGACTTACTGACTGAACAACATCAATAGACAAATGACGGATCCTCAGAATTTGAAAGACTTTGAAATTGTTAAAATTTTAGAAAGTGCTCATCTTAAACACTTGTACCTATTTTAATTGGTATGCAAAGTCCCCAAAGACTTCTAATTTCCAAAACAGCTTCTTTGGAGGATTTGTTGTATAAGGCTAATGAATGATTAAAGATGTAAAAAGTATCTAAAACAAAAGACTATAAGATTGACATAGCTCCTACTCCCCTCTATCCTCCTTTATTTGAGTACTCATTCTTATAATCCTCTGTGTGAATTGCTTTTCCACTCTGAAGAGACTGTTAAGCAGTTACCTTTAGAAATAGGACCACTTGAGGCTGTAGGCAATCCTCTTTGGGTCAAGGATTGAACTGAGGGCCATAGTTAAAGAATTCCTTAAATGCAGAGAAGATACTCAAAATTTTTTGTAAACAGATTACCTTGATGGGAGGCCATTGGTCTGACTAAACTAGTGAACACAGCTGATATTCACAGCCTGATAAGGAACTTTTTGGCCTTCTCCCCCAAGCTAAATATACCCAGAGGGAAAGAAAGGCATCCCAACATAGGTGGATGGGTATGTCCATCCTTTGATGTTTATGAAAGTGAGTGAAAGTTGCTGTTTGTGTCTGACTCTTTGCAATCCCATGAATTATACAGTCCATGGCATTCTCCAGGCCAGAATACTGGAGTGGGTAGCCGTGTCCTTCTCCAGGGGATCTTCCCAACCCAGGGATCAAATCCAGTCTCCCTCATTTGCAGGCAGATTCTTTACCAGCTGAGCCACCAAAGATGTAGCTACTCAATTCCTTGATGGGCTTTCCAGGTGGCTCAGTGGGTAAAGAATTTGCCTGCAATGCAGGAAAGGCAGGCAGATGCAGGCAGATGTGGATTGGGAAGGTCCACTGCAGGAGGGCATGGCATCCCAGTCCAGTATTCTTGCCTAGAGAATCCCAGGGACAGAGGAGCCTGGTGGGCTACAGTCCATAGGATCACAAAGAGTCAGACACAACTGAAGTGGCTGGGCAAAGGATGCATGCACTCAATTCCTTGAGGAATTAAAAAACAGCAGTATTCAATTTTACAAATCTACTCTTTCCAGGACCGGAGGTATGGCTTGAGAAGCAATTCAAAGCCCATCAATCCTTTTTTTTTTTTCCACTCCCTCAAACATCCCCTAGTCTTCCCTGGTGGCTCAGATGTTTAAAAAAAAATCAGTCTGCAATGCAGGATACGTGGGTTTGATCCCTGGGTTGGGAAGATCCCCTGGAGAAGGGAATGGCAACCCATTTCAGTATTCTTGCCTGTAGAATGCCATGGGTAGAGGAGCCTGGTGGTCTACAGTCCATGGGATCGCAAATGGTTGGACATGACTGAGCAACAAACAGTGCTAATTAACCCAAATTTCCCCTATCTATCTTAAGAGGTTTGTAAGTATTAAAAGAAAAAAAATTCTGGCCTTATGGGAACAAAGCCCTCCTAGAAGGATCTTGCATTTCTCTCTCTGAGCCTTTGAGATGTAAATGTTCTCCCTGGTCTTCTCCAGAAAGTTTTATATAGGCCATCTTTTTAAAGTGCAAATTTCAGGAGTGTAATTTTTATGGAAAGAAAATGAATAGGGAGATAGGTCATTTGGAACTTGACTTGTCAAGGACAAATATAAGTCTTCAGTGTCTTCTCAATAAATATTAGTAAAAAAAAAAGGGTTTAGCCATCTAAATAAGTGACCATCTGCCAGAAACCCAATTCAAATCTGACCTTTTCTGTAATGAATGGGTATTGCTCTATTGTACCTGACAAGGCTGAAAATTTGGAATGGGAACAATGGGATCTCTACTTGTGTGTGTCTACATATATGTGTATGTTGTAGATGTGTGGTATAGTCAAAATTAATTTGTAAAAGAGTGCTATTTAGTTGGTTTAAAGAAAATTAAGCACTTAGATAAATTCTCAGAAATATAAAAGAAACTAAAATGAATTTCAATTTCACAAGATTTGGGAAATATTCAGTACTGAATTAATGTTTGGTATTCAAGACAGTTTAGTTCTTTATTAATATAGACATGTCTTTAGAGTTATCAGCATTAAATATAATACTTTTGTTGTACCTAGATTTACAAGAAGTTAAATAAGATCTTATTACATCTGTTGAAAATTTGTCAGCCAGAAAAATGACTTGATATAATAAAATTTTTAATAGTAAATTAAGTGTGTGTTCAGAGTTTTTAAGTGAACTCTTTAAGAATAATCATGTTTTATGGTGTGTCTACTTAAGAGTTTCTCTAAATCTTTTTGGCAACTTCAAACTTTAGAGTTTTGCTAATTTAAGGTAAATGACAGAAGTTTATTGAATATCTAGGTCATCCCCTAATAAGATACTGAAACATTAATTACTAAACATAAGCTTCCTTTTACAGAGAAACTAAAGATATTGAAGACTATTTAGTAAATATGTTTGGTGCCACATGGAGATATCTTCTACAGAATGCTAATATTCATAATGGCTTACTTCTTAGTTTTTGTTAGAAATGAAGGTTTTTAAGAGTTTAGAATTCTAATTAAAATATGTAATTAAAACCACTAAAATTAATAAAGAAAACATCTTTGCATTCAAGAAAAAAAGAAGATATGAGGAATGGAAACACATTTATTTCCAGGAAGATAAAGTAGTTTTGTCCTAAAGGTAGGTTTAAAAGAGAGAGAGTGCAGGCTTTGGCAGCACATATACTAAAATTGGAATCACACAGAGAAGATTAACATGACCCCTGTGCAAGGATGACACACAAATTTCAGAAGCATTCTATATTTTTTTTTTTTTTTTTTTTTTTTTTTTTTTAGTTCTACCAGTTTATTGCTACCAACCCATCTCCCTCCACCCTCATGCACGCGTGCTCAGTCATGTAACCCCATGGACTGCAGCCCATCAGGCTCCTCTGTTCATGGACTTTTCCAGGCAAGAATACTGGAGTGGGCATTCTATATTTTTATTAACGGATGCAAACTCTTAATAGTGATTCAACTCAATAAGCCTTTTTGTGGCTACACCAAGTATGTAAGAGGTTTCCTGCAAGAGATCACAAAGGATCCAGCCCTCACAAGATGCAGAAATTTCACTCCCACGGATGTTCTAAGAAAGTAAAGACCTTCATTGTACAAATGGAAACAACAAGGTTTGAGATGACAAAGTTTGCTTATGGACTAAGATCCCTTATGACAAACTCCCCTGAGAGCTGACTCTGTCAGACAAAGAATTTCTCAATTTGGAATTCCAGTATACTGAGTGACTGCCAAATGTACATGCACCTTCTGTATGTTAGAGACATACTGGAAACATTGGGGTTATATTACCATGGTTTTGACTAGAATGTCATATTTGAGAAAGTCCATAGAATCAGATATGACCAGATAGCTTTAAAGAACTAAGGTGAACTTTATGGAGCCATAAAGCCTATTAGGATTGTAGTTTTTGCTTCTTCTGTCTTCTGTTCTTCTGATGGAAGAAGAAGGTAAGAGGATTGTGCAAGCTTGCTGATGGGAGGGACTGGCTGTGGGGAAGACTGGGTCTTGCTCTGGTGGCCAAGGCCATGCTCAGTAAATCTTTAATTCAGTTTTCTGTTGATTGGTGGGGCTGTGCTCCCTCCCAGTTAGTTGTTTGGCTGAGGTTCCCAGTACTGGAGTCGACAGGCTCTATGGTAGGACTAAAGTGAAGTCGCTCAGTCGTGTCTGACTCTTTGTGACCCTGTGGACTGTAGCCTACCAGGCTCCTCCATCCATGAGATTCTCCAGGCAAGAATACTGGAGTGGGTTGCCATTTCCTTCTCCAGGGGATCTTCCCGACCCAGGGATCAAACCCGGGTCTCCCGCATTGCAGGCAGATGCTTTAACCTCTGAGCCACCAGGGGCTAAAGGCGACCTCCAAAAGAACTTATGCCAACATGCACCGTCCTGGACTGTGGTTGCCAGAGTTCCTGTCCCCACAGCAGGCCAAGTCCGACCTACACCTTTGCAGGAGACCCTCAAACACTCACAGGCAGGTATGGCTCAGTTTCCTGTGGAGTTTCTTCAGTTTCCTCAGTTCCTTCCCCCTGGGTCCTGGTGAACACAAGGTTTTGTTTGTGCCTTCCAAGAGTCTCTGTTTCCCCTAGTCCTGTGGAAGTTCTGTGATCAAATCCCACTGTCCTTCAAAGTCAGATTCCCTGGGGATTCCCAGTCCCTTTGCCAGATCCCCAGGTTGAGAAGTCTGATGTGTGGGGATTAGAACCTTCCCAACAGTGCAAGAACTTCTTTGGTATTATTGTTCTCCAGTTTGTGGGTCACCACCAAGCAGGCATGAGATTTGATCTTAACATGATTGCGCCCCTTCTACAATCTCATTGTGGCTTCTTTGTCCTTGGACATGGGGTATCTTTTTTTGTGTGGGTTCCAACTTCCTCTTCTTGATGGTTGTTCAGCAGCTCGTTTCAATTTTGGTGTTCTCACAGAAGGTGAGTTCATGTCCTTCTACTCTGCCATCTTGAGGATTATAAATCAGATAAGTTGCTACACTGAAAGCAGAGAAAGTCCAGCACTGCTACACCTATGAATCTCCCTTAGCTATTGTGAACACACAATGAACATGGGAGTACAGATATCTTTTTATATCTGTTTTCATTTTCTTTAGATATATACCCAGGAATGGCTTGCTGGATCATAAGGTAGTTCTATTTTTCCTCTCTTGAGGAAACTCCAAGCTGTGTTCCATAGTGGCTGCACCAATTTACATTCCTATCAACAGTGCACAAGGATTCCCATTATTGTTTGCTAATTCAAATTATACTTAAAAATTTTATATAAAGTTTTAATCCACACATTTTAAAAATTGTTTCCACTTCTTTTCACTCTCTTCTGATTTCTTTGACATCTTTAGCTATATTCCCTGGACAGCATATTCAAAAGCAGAGACATCATCCCACCGACAAAGATCCACAAAGTCAAACCTGTGGTTCCTCCAGTCATCATGTACAGATGTGAAAGCCAGACCACAAAGAAGGCTGAGTGCTGAAGAATTGATGTCCCTGAATTTTGGTGTTGGAGAAGACTCTGGAGATTTCCTTGGACTGCAAGGAGAGCAAAGCAGTCAATCCTAAAAGAAATCAATCCTAAAGATTCATTGGAAGGACTGTTGCTAAAGCTGAAGCTCCAACACTCCAGCCATCCGATGCAAAGAGCCAACTCACTGGAAAAGACCAATGAGTATGACCATATGGTCAAAGCTGTGCTTTTTCCAGTGGTCATGTATGGATATGAGAGTTGGACTATGGAAAATGCTGAGTGTCAAAGAATCGATGCTTTTGAATTGTGGTACTAGGGAAGACTCTTGCAAGTCCCTTGGACTGCAAGGAGATCGAACCAGTCAATCCTAAGGGAAACCAACCATGAATATTCATTGGAAGGACTGATGCTGAAGCTGAAGCTCCAATGCTTAGGCCACCTGATGCGAAAAGCTGACTCACTGGAAATGACCCTGATGCTGGGAAAGACTGAGGGCAGGAGAAGAGGGCAACAGAGGATGAGATGGTTGGATGGCATCACTGACTCAATGGACATGAGTTTGAACAAACTCTGGGAGATGTTGAAGGACAGGGAAACCTGGTGTGCTGCAGTCTATGGGGTCGCAAAGAGTTGGATACAACTGAGTGACTGAACAACAGCCATAACAAAGCCCCTTGGAAAAACAACCTGTTTACCTTACAGAGAGCCCAACAGCCTTACCAGGTAAATAAGAAAGGTTACTTCCTTGAAGGCCAAGAACCTCAAAATATTTTGAGGACCCCAAGAAGAGGGGTGTTCACCTGATCTATATGTATCTATATAGATATAAATATAAATAGTACAGGCAGATCTGATGCCAATCTTTGGTATGACTTTACTGACCTTGAGTGGCTTTTTATTAAAATTCAATCTGAGATTCCTTATGGAAGTTTCCACCACAGCCAACTTAAAAAAGCCTGCATGATTAGTTATACTTATGCAAATAATCAGGCGAAATTTACTGAAACCAGACTTCTTTTGCAAACAAATTAGTCTTCGTTAGGGTATATTTTGTAGAAATGAGGGTAATTTTAGAGAGAAAATGATTGTTTCTGTGAATGCTGAGTTCTAATGTTGTTAATTGTCTTTGAGGTTTTGTATTTACTGCCCAAGGCTCACTTCATGGATGTCCTTGTTACTATGTTGCATTGGGACAAAAGTTTAGTCCAATTATTAAAAGGATATACTAAGATTGTTTCTGAAGCTTATCACATGGATCTATTTTTTAATGAAGACTGGGTGACCTATGGCCTACAACAAGGAGATGATGTATAATATAAAAGATATCATTGAAAGGACTCTCTCCAACCTAGATTAAAGGACGCTTGTCAGATTCTCTTAATTAACTCTTGCACAGCATTACTTACTTATTTAAGTAGTGGCTCAGTCCTATCCTACTCCATGCGACCCCATGGACTGTAGCCTACCAGGCTCCTCTGTTCATGGGATTTTCTAGGCAAGAATACTGGAGTGGGTTGCCATTTCCTTCTCCAGGGGATCTTCCTGACCCAGGGATTGAACCCTGGTCTCCTGCATTGCAGACAGATGCTTTACCATCTGAGCCACCAGGGAAGCCCCAGTTATGCACAGCATAACTGAAGAGAATTGATTCTTGGGTTCCTATCTCCCACTTAGAAAGGGCCCCTGCATTGGATTTGTCTATAGAGAGGACTGCTGACCTCAAACTCATCTTAAGATAATACTCAAACAGAGGAGAAACTATTTCCACCCCAGGATAAGAAAAAGACATTAGAAGGAGATTGCTATGCCCAGATGCTGGATCTGACCCACATGATTATTTATAGTGTTTTTTTCATTTCTTTGACTTTTGCACATAACTCAAATGTTTTTCTATTGGGGCACAAGTCCCATATAGAGTCTAAAAATTAATTCAATTGTTGGATTTATGGTCAATTACCTACAACAAGAACTTCTTGGTGGATTTCTCCAAGGCTCTAATTGGACAACCCTTAGAAAAATTACTTTAGAAGAAAGAAGTTATATTTCTGTTTGAGCCACTTATGATATTGCTAGATTGGAGGCCTTCACTTGGCCAACCAATCATACTTGTTCTGACCATGGTCATAAATATGAATTACTTAAATCTTCCTTAATCACCCTTGTTTACTATTGCTTTTCCTGATAGCCTCCTATAACTGACACTCCCCACCCTCAAAACCCAATTTTGTCTTTAGCAGAAAAACATCTATTTCTGCTTTATTGACTATGCCAAAGCCTTTGACTGTGTGGATCACAATAAACTGGGGAAAATTCTGAAAGAGATGGGAATACCAGACCATCTGATGTGTCTCTTGAGAAACCTGTATGCAGGTAAGGAAGCAACAGTTAGAACTGGACATGGAACAACAGACTGGTTCCAAATAGGAAAAGGAGTACATCAAGGCTGTATATTGTCACCCTGCTTATTTAACTTATATGCAGAGTACATCATGAGAAATGCTGGTCAAGAAGAAACACAAGCTGGAATCAAGATTGCCGGGAGAAATATCAATAACCTCAGACATGCAAATAACACCACCATTTTGGCAGAAAGTGAAGAAGCCTCTTGATGAAAGTGAAAGAGGAGAGTGAAAAAGTTGGCTTAAAGCTCAATGTTCAGAAAACTAAGATTATGGCATCTGGTCCCATCACTTCATGGGAAATAGATGGGGAAACAGTGGAAACAGTGTCAGACTTTATTTTGGGGGGCTCCAAAATCACTGCAGATGGTGATTGCAGCCATGAAATTAAAAGATGCTTACTCCTTGGAAGGAAGGTTATGACCAACCTAGACAGCATATTGAAAAGCAGAGACATTACTCTGCCAACAAAGGTCCGTCTAGTCAAGGCTATGGTTTTTCCAGTGGTCATGTACGGATGTGAGAGTTGGACGGTGAAGAAAGCTGAGTGCTGAAGAATTGATGCTTTTGAACTGTGGTGTTGGAGAAGACTCTTGAGAGTCCCTTGGACTGCAAGGAAATCCAACCAGTCCATCCTAAAGGAGATCAGTCCTGGGTGTTCACTGGAAGGACTGATGTTGAAACTGAAACTCCAATACTTTGGCCATCTCATGCGAAGAGTTGACTCATTGGAAAAGACCCTAATGCTGGGAAGGATTGGGGGCAGGAGGAGAAGGGGACGACAGAAGATGAGATGGCTGGATGGCATCACCGACTCGATGGACATGGATTGGGTAGACTCCGGGAGTTGGTGATGGACAAGGAGGCCTGGCGTGCTGCGATTCATGGGGTCGCAAAGAGTCGGACACGACTGAGTGACTGAACTGAACTGAACTGAGGATGGTATTTAAGGTGAGCATTTTGGTAAATTACCAGTTTTTCTGGGTCTCTTCTCAGGAATGTTATTAAACCTTGTTTGATTTTCTCCTGTTAATCCTTCTCCTGTCAATTTAATTCTTAGACAAGCCAGAAGAATGTAGATGAATAGAGGAAAATTTCTTCCTCCTTGACAGTAGCCTTCAAATCCATTCAGTACCTTGGGGGTGGGAGGGGAGGATATCTCTTTGTCAACTCTTTTTTTTTTTAAAGTAACACATGTATATAGTAAAAATTTCAAAGTGGATGAAAGGTCATACAATGAATAGCCTTCCCTTGAAAGTCAATAAACAGTCCCTCCCACTTTATTGCCAGTCCACCAGTTTCTTCCTCAGAGGCAACCGCTGTTACCAGTTTCTTTGTAGCCATTGGCACATAGTCTGAATATTCAAATACATGGATATACATTCCCTTCTACTTTTTTACAGAGATGATAGCATACCATGTAAACTGTTCTGCACCTTGCTTTTTATATATTAAAATTTATTTTCTTCCAAAATTTTGTCCTAATGAAATAGGCTGCTTCCTTTTTGAGTTAATTTTGACCATTTCTTCAGAAAAACTGCTTGTTTCCTCAATATTTTCCAGTTGTTTTCAGAGTTAGAACAACTAATAAAGTTCTTCATACCCATTGGTCTGTTAATCCCACTTCCACCACTTACAAAGTTTCTAAGCAATTTGGGGCAAGTCCTGTGACTCCTGATGTAGGGTGAATGTTCACAGTGTAACAGAGGGTAATGAGTGTAGCATATTAAAGAGTAATGAATCAGTTTGGAAATTTTTTGAGATATAGTGGCAATTAAGAACATTAAATAATTACTATTTTAGGAGTGTAGCCCTATGCCACCCCCTTCCTCTTCAACTTTCTTTCCTGAGTTTCTCTCTTCATAGCATATTATCTCACATTCAACTTGTACCCTATTAGTTAAATGAGGAACACTGGCAGTTTTAGACTGAAAAGCCAGACACTGACTTTCTCAACAATTGTTGTATGGCCTGTCCTCCTCTTAAGCCAGCACTAAGGCCATCTTGAAATCAGTGGCAAAGAGGCCAAGAGATAAGGTTAGGTGTTATAGTTGTGGTTTTCAGTTGGGGAGAGAGAACTAACTTTGGATGTTGGCAAGGAAACAGAAAAGGTTATTAAAGGCCTCAGGGAAGCCAGAAGGGACTTGGTAACCTGATACGAGTGCTGAGATCAGGACAGGGTAGGAGTGGCATTGAGGGTGAGAATGGTACTGGCAGGGATGGTGGAGGATGTATGGGAGGCTGAAGCTGGGCCTGGGGAATTGTACATAATATTCTCTTGTAACTTTCTTTTAAAGTTTCATATCTACTGGCCTAATTTTTAATATTATTCCCATCAGTATTTGCACAAGTACTGAAAATGTGCTTGTTCTGACAAGGTGAATTATAAGAATATTTAAACAAAACAGAACAACACACACACCTCATTATTTTGGGAATTTCATCACACTACAGCCACATTTTTTTATGTTTACTACTTGTGTGCTTTCCTAGATTGCCCAACCAAAAAAATAAAGCTCCCTATTTCACATCATCTCCTACCCTGTTTGTTAAAAGTGGAAAACTAGTATTTACTTGCCCCAACAGGCACTCTAGTGTATTGCTCACATCAACAATGGATGTATTGCCTGATCTCATTTTAGCCTGGGGCGAGGTGAACTGGAGTCTGAAACACTGAGAAAGTCCCGAGATGAGACAGAAAAAGAGACAGGGACATGCAGGAGTATTCCTTAAAAAGTTACTTTAATATTTACCCTGTTTCAGCCTTGAACATCTTCAGTACTTGCCCCAGATCGTTTAGGGGCGACAGTAGAAGGAGCAGTTGGTAGGGAAGTCTTCATCCTTTTATTCAGCAGCTGGGAAACAGTCGGTCGGCCGCTGGGGAAGGGCAGGGTTTTTACCTAAGGTGCAGCTCTGGGTGAGGTTGGGGACGGCACACCGAGCCTCCGCCTGAGAGCCGGAAGCAGGCGCTGGAGGGGGAGTGGCGCTGAGCCGGGGGAGGAGTGAGAAAAGGAAGCGGCAATCCCCTGGCACACGGAGCCGGCTGAAAATCAGAGTTGAATGTTAAAAAGGGAGCGTATTTAGCGACACTTCTGGCCCCGAAGAAAGGAACTGAGGCGACGCGAACCCCTTGTCCAACACCCAGAAGACGAGAGCGGACCGCGGCCTCCACGAGTTCCGCAAAGGGTGGGAGGCCAGGATGGCAGGAGGCAGAAGCGGTGGAGTCTCCAAGAGACCCAGGGACAGCAACGCCCAGGCCCCTGGTGAGCTTGGGATCTGCGACAAAGGGGACCGAGGATGTGAGGCAAAGTGGCCCCTTAAGGAAGTAGGGTGATGGGCTTGTACTTGAGAGTACTGGAATTCATTCCTCCCAACAGGTCCTTCCTGTATCAGATGCCAGATCCAGTCCCAAACCTCTACCTGTTCTTTGGGCTAACTGCCCCCCCCATTCCCCTCGCCGCGCCCCCCTCCTTCTTTCCACACCTTTTTGTGAAACTCTCATTCACTTTCCTTTCGCAGGCTCTCACCACTTGTCCTCCTCCCCTTCATTTTGTTAAATTCTGAGCTTTAGGCGATTTAAGTATCTTTGCATCTGCTGTCCCCTGTTTTATCGAGACTTGTCACTAGTCCTCAGTGGAGTAGCAGCATTCTGGGATTAATGAGAGATTGATTCTCATGGGACATTATAACTTTATTATTTATTTGCTCAGTGAACCCCCGTCCTGTTTTAATCCCTGCCCTCCCTTGTCATAGCTCCTTGCAATCCTCTTCATGATGATCTCTTGCTCCTGTCTCTGCAGAGGACAGAATTTCTATTGCAAGTACTACAAGTCCAAAGCCTGGACATTTATTTAAGAACACAGGGTTTGGAGTTAAAGTTACTTGGCGTGGAATCACCCATTCTGGCCCATGTATGAATTTGGGCAAGTCATTTAATGGAGAGTATTTCTTCATGTGTAAAATGGAGATAAAAATAGCTGCCTCAAAGAGTTTTTAGGTAGTTGAAATGACATAATTTATGTGAAGTGTCTAATAAAATTAGTACCATAACTGAGTAGTGTCAACTCAACGTTTCTGCGCCCCCATCCCACCTCCCAAACAACATTTAGTTATGTCCTAAATAGTGTTTTATCAGCAGGTGCTTAATAAATGGTACATTCCTTTTCTCTGTTTTAAACTGTCAACATAGTAGAGGACTGACCTGGGAGTCAGGTGAAACTGATTCTAGTTATGGTTCTGCTTACTAGCTTTATTTGTTCATCTCTTCATTCTTTTGACAAATATTTACTGAGCATCCACTATGATCCAGGCACTCTTTTAGGCATGGTGGATACAACAGTGAAAGAGAGTGAGTAGGTCCAAGTTCTCATGGAGTACTTGTGACCTTGAGGAAATCACACTGAACCCCAGTTTTGCCTTTTGGAAAATGATAGTCACCACAGAGTCAGAGTACTAAATGAACTAATATAAGCATAGGGCATGGTATGACATAGTTACAGGTGTTTAGATGTTTTTAGTTCCTGTTTTTCATCTAAACTGCCCCACTTCTCTTTTATGAAGCTTTCCCCCAATGAATTTTAATGATTCTGATTACTCATTACTCAGTATCCAATACACTTCTATTCAGCAGTGTTTGTTGAACTCCCACAAAGTGTAATACACTATGCTAGTTGCTTAAGAAATACAAATGGCCTGTCCTTATGGTACTTACAGTCTGATTTTAGACATAAGACAAACATACAATGCTAACATAAGACAGTATGTAAGAAAGTTACACATAACATTTTAACATAATTTAAAAGATGCTATCATGTTGGAGAAGGCAATGGCAACCCACTCCAGTACTCTTGCCTGGAAAATCCCGTGGACGGAGGAGTCTGGTAGGCTGCAGTCCATGGGGTCGCTAAGAGTCGGACACGACTGAGCGACTTCACTTTCACTTTTCACTTTCATGCATTGGAGAAGGAAATGGCAACCCACTCCAGTGTTCTTGCCTAGAGAATCCCAAGGACAGGGGAACCTGGTGGCCTGCCGTCTGTGGGGTCGCACAGAGTCGAACACTACTGAAGCGACTTAGCAGCAGCAGCAGCAGCTATCATGTCTTGTTGAGGTGATGAAGCAGGCGACATGATAGAAGTTATATTTGAGGGAGCCTCAAAGGATGGGTAGGATGTGAGCATAAGAGCTATAAATGATTGAATACCTGATATGTGCCAGGATTGTGCTAGACATCCTCTGCATATTTTCTAAACTTTGTAGCAACTATTTCAGTTAGGTGGTTTTTAGACTATGTTGTACTTGCAGGTGAGGAGATGAGACTCAGATTTGATGATTTCCCTAGGGTGACCAGGCTGAAATTTGAACCTGGGTCTGCTTCTGAAACCAAGACTGTTACCATTAATGCTTCTCATCGGTGAAGATACAGAGGTTCGGAGATACTAATGCATTTGTAGAACAACAGAGAGATTACTTTGGCTGAAGCACAGGGAAGTATTAGAAAATAAGCCTTAAAAGATAAAGCTACTGAAGTAGAGAGGCAGTATAGAACAGTGGCTTTGTGTTCTCTGGGGTCAAATTGTCTAGATTTGGGTCTATGCTCTGTCATTTAACTAGCTGTGGGATATTGGGGAAATTAACAAAAAAAAATCTCTCCATGCCTCAGTTTCCCTATCTGTAAAATGGAGATAAAGTAATACAGGGTTGTTGGTGGACTGAATAAGTTAATACACATAAAACACTCGGTAGAGTGCCTGGCACATAATAATCATGCAGTAAGTGTTATTTCCTATTATTGACTACTCTGCTGGGAGGTTTAACAGGCAACAACGAGTCAGTGGAAATTTTTGAGGGGGGAAGGGTTTTAAATCATGAATTTGACAACATAACAAAGGAAAAGTTACCGTGGGAAATGTGTGGAATCTAGAATCCCAATGCAATTGTTGCAGTAGCTCTGGGATGAAGTGATGGCTACCTGGATTATAGCAGCAGTAGATGTGAAGATTTGAGAAAGGCAGAATCCTCGAGGATTTGCAGTGCTAGCGAGAATGTGTCATAGTGTTTTTCAAATTTTAACATGCTAGCAATCATCTGGGGAATCTTGTTAAACTGCAGATTCTCTTTTAGTAGGTCTGAGATGAAGCCTAAGATTCTGCGTTTCTAATAAGCTCCCAGATGGTCCTGCTGCTGCTGCTCCCAGTATCACATTTTGAAAAACAAGGCTATAGATAAATGGGAGGAAAGTGATACCCTGAACAGAAATACAGAAGAGGTTGAGGGCCCTAAATGTTGATTCATTCACTTTTGGAAATGTTTAGTTCCACATGTTGGCAGGCCATCCAATAGATATCCAGCAGGTAGTTGGACACTAAAATCTGGACTTCAGGGCTCACAAGAGGTCAGGACTAGAGAGGTTGATTTGGAATCATCTGTATAGAGTTGAAAATATAGAATCTTGGGTAATGCTTGTTTATTGCCTATCTATTTAAGTAGCAGAAAAAAAGAGCCATAATAATCGCTGTAGCCTAGGGTCTGGAAGGACTGGTCCCAGGTGGACCATGCCACTGAGCCCCTACCCGCCTCCTTGGACCAAGTTGTTTCCTGCTTGATTTCACCCACCCCAGCCTGCATGTTGACCTTGTTAACTTCTTTTTCTCTTCAGAATTTTGGTCAGTAGTATGACCCATCTGCTCCCAACTGCTTTCTTAAGGCTGCAGTCCCCACATTTACTGTGTGTTTTTGGCCCTGCCTTAACTTGCTCCCCTCATTGGCCCAAGCCAGGCAGCAAAGTGTGCACATGTGTTTATATGCACACATGTATATGTATATGCACAAGCCTGCCAGCACAGAGGAAGGGGAGGGACATGAGGTCCAAGTCACCTTTCATCCTCACTAAGGGGCTAGTCAGAGAGCAAGGTGCATTAGCTGAGGGCCTGGTAGCACCGTCTCATATATGGGACTGGAGAGCTTCAGATCCTGCTTCAGTTCACTGAGCAATGTTACTGATTCTCTGGAGAAGAGATATTGAGGAAGGGTTGGGATGAGGGGTGATTGGAAATCACATAGCACTTTAGTGACTGCAGTCACTTCCAAAACCAAATAACTGGAGTTAGGCCAAACTTACCAGGTTAAGGGCCCAGTCTTCCAAAAGATTGGCCACTTCATATACCAGCCACAGGTTTGGAGGTTCCTAGGACCACCCTCACTCCTGAACTGCTGCCTACAAATTCAAAGGTTCCTGTGGTCAGGCTCTGTAATTCACTAGAATGACTCACAGAACTCAGGACAATGCTATACTCAAAATTACACTTTTATTATAGCAAAAGGGTACAGTCCAAACCAGCAAGAGGGGGAGATGTGTAGGTTGAGGTCTGAGATAGTTCGTAACACAAAGCTTCCTTGTCTTCTCTCTGTGTAGTAAAGGCAGGACCTTGTTACCCTCCTGATACATTGATGTATGACAGACAGTATGTAGAATATTGCCAACCAGGGAAGCTCACCCACATATCTAGAGTTTTTACTGAGGTTTCATTACATAGGTGTGATTGACTGGATCATTTTTTCTTCCACTCCCAAGAGACCAGGTTTGTATCACAGTACTCAAACTTGACCTCAATCCTCTAATCTTACGTTTGGTCTTTTAGGAGTGGTTAGCCCCTATGCTCAGTCATCTATTAGCATAAAGTAAGGGTCTACCATGACTCACTTGTTAGCTAAGCTGTTAAGGCTCATTATGAACAACAAAAAAATTACTATCCTTTAGGAAAACCCAAGAGTTTAGAGTCTACCTCCCAGGAACAGGAAACAAAGGCTAGCCAAATACTTTATTCTACAACAGTGACAGAACCTGAATTGACTCCCTGGGACCCTGAGCTCCTAAAGTTTATTTAAGCCCTTGCTGTGAGCCTGCTACTTAAGTGCTTTATTTCTATTAGTATATTTCTTCCTCAGGACAACCCTGTGATGATGGTACCATAATCTCAATTTTACAGATGAGAAAACTGAGGCACAGAGAGGAAAAGGAACCTGCTCATTTTCACACAGGTAGTGAATGAAGAAGTTAGGATTTGAACTCGTGCAGCCTCCAGGAGAATTGCACCCTTAACCAAGGCTCTCCACATACCACATGTTGAGCATTGATTATGTGCTAGGTGGCATGCAGGTGTTACCTAATTCTTATAGTAGTGTTGTTTCCAAGGGAGGGCAATTCGGCTTCAAAGCCCATTCGTTCTGCACTGCCCTGCCTACCCTAGCTGTAGCAGGCAACAAGAAAACTCAAAACACGAAATCCTGGAATTTGAAAGGACAGTATCATAGTAGTGAAGAGAGAATAATGACTTCAGAATGGGGTGGTTTACACATAAAGTGTTGAAGAATATTCAGAAGACGAAACTGAGAAAGGATTCTTATATTTCCCTTTTTTTAATTGCAGATTTTATTTATTTATTTATTTTGGCCTCAACCTGTAGCGTGTAGGATCTTAGTTCCCTGGTGGTTTGGTGGTGGTTTTGTCGCTAAGTTGTGTTCAACTCTTGAGATCCTATGGACAGTAGCCTGTCAGGCTCCTCTGTCCATGGGATTCTCCGGGCAAGAATAGTAGAGTGGGTTGCCATTTCCTTCTCCAGGGTATCTTCCCGACCCAGGAATCGAACCCAGGTCTCCTGCACTGCAGGTGTAGGATCTTAGTTCCCTGACCAGGGATCAAACCCATGCCTCATGCTTTGGAAGCACAGAGTCCACTTGACTGCCAGGAAGATCCCAGGATTCATGTATTTCTTGATTGTGAGGTCACTATTAGCAATGTCAGTAAAGTTGTAGGAAGACCAGTACAGATTACAAAGGATTAAGCAAGTAAGAGCCTGAAAAGCAGTTTGATCAGAGAAGAGGAGAGGAAGGAGAGCAGTTTGAGGTGGTGACAGAAGCAAGGAAGTGAAATATTTTACCATTTTATTATGGGAGCTTTCATATATTTACTTTTATTTTTTAAAATATTTTTTTGTTTGCTTACTTATTTGTTTATTTGGCTGTGACAGGCCTTAGTTGTGGCATGTGGGACAGGCCTTAGTTGTGGCATGTGGTTCCATTCCCTGACTAGGAATGGAACCCCAGGTTCCCTGTTTCAGTAGTCTTAAATTAGCCACTGGAACACCAGGAGAGTTCCTCAAATATTTAAATAAAATAAAGAGTAGTATAACAAATCTCATATAACTTTCAGCATTCTGCTATTATTTCATTTATTTCCTTGCCACATTTTTTTTGAAAAGAAAATAACCTTTTTATTTTGAGCTGATTTTAGACATACAGAAAAATTGTAAAAATGGCACAGAGAGTTCCTGTATACCCCTCACTCAGCTTCCTCTAGTGGTAACATTGTATATAACCATAGTACAAAGATCAGAACAAGGAAGCTAACGTTGATACAACACTATTAAACTATAGTTCTTATTTGAATTTTATCAAGATTTCCACGAATGCCCTTTTTTGTTCCAGGATCTTATCCAGGATCTCACATTGCATTTAGTTGTTATTTTTCCTTAGTTTTCTTCAGTTTGTAATGGTTCTTCAGTATTTCTATGTCTTTCATGATCTTTTATGAGTATTTTAAAGCAAATCCCAGATGTATCCCTTTACCCATAAATACTTCAATATGTTTATCTAATAGGTAAGGACTGTTTGTTTTCTGTGGTTATCACATGTAACATAATAATAATCACTCCTTAATATCATCTAATCTCTGTTCACCTACCAATTTTCTAAAAAAAAATGTGTTTTTACAGTTTGTGCAAATCAAGATCCAAACAAGGTCAAATTGCATTTGGATAATAAATCTCTTTTAATATATGTGTCCTTCTCTTTTTGATGTAATTTATTTGTTTAAAGTCATTTCTCTTGTAGAATTCTCCACTTTCTGAATTTGGCCTATTGTATCCTTGTGGTATTTTTAGTAGGTGCCTCTGTCCACATATTTCCTGTAAACTCTTAAGATCTAGAGATTTGTGTATATTTAGGTTCATTTTGGCTTGGGTAAGGGAGGCAGAAAGAAAAATGAACTTAGGTGGCCCCTAAAATTAGGAATCTTTTGTTTATTTTTTAACTTTATGTTGAGAAAAGTTTCAAACATATACAAAAGTAGAATAGTAAAGTGCACTCTCATGTACCCAGCCTTCAAAAATAATTACCAATTTATGGCTAGTCTTCTTTCTTCTGTAGCCCAACCCACTTCCCTTCTGTACTATTTTAAAACAAATCCCAAGCATCATTACATTAATAAATATTTAATATGTATCCCTAAAAGATAAGAATTCTGTTTTTAAAGAACATAACCACAATATCATTAGTACATGTAAAAAATCAATAATTCCCTAATATCAAATATCTTGTCAGTGTTCAAATTTCCAGCTCTCTCTTAAATGTTGTCCTTTTATAATTTAAAATCTGACCCACCACCTATTTTTATAAATAAAGTTTCATTGAAACACAGCTGCACTTCATTTTTTTATGTATTGTCTTTGACTTCTTTCGTGCTGCAGCAGCAGAGTTGAGTAGTTCCAACAGAAACCATTTAGCTCTCAAAACCTATAATATTTACATTTGGATATTTCACAGAAAAAGTTTGGTATCCTCTGCTTTAGGCAGTTATCTTTTAGAATCATTAAAAGTAAGAAACAATGCTTTTTATATTGACTTTCATTTAAACCACTTCTGGAGATCTTCATTTCCTTGTGTAAATCCAAACCTCCTTCTGATATCATATTCCTTTCTGAAGATTATCGTTTAACATTTCTTGGAATGCATGTTTCAGCTTTTTGCTCATCTGAGAAAAGTCATTATTTTGCCGCCTTTTTGGGGGGGGTTATTATAAGACTTTTATTTAGCAAAGACAGTGTTACCTTGAGAGTGGATTAGAGTATGTTTTATGTGTATAAAGTCGTAATTCATGTTTTGATGCTGTTAAACTTTAATTTTATTTCATTTTATTTTAGGAAGCAGGAGAGGTTTGCAGTTTTCTTTGAGAAACCAAAAGGGAAAGCAGTTATCCCTCATCCAAGGCAGGAAATAGTCAGTTATTGCTTTACAGCAGCATTGTTGTTTCAAAGAAGTTAGAACTAGTCCCTCTTTAAATGACTTTTTAATTCAGTCAATGTTACTGCAGTATAATGCCTGTTCAGTAAAATTCACCCATTTTAAGTATGTAGATGGTTTTCAAAACGTACTTGATTCTGAGATCATACTGGGAGAATGAATAAAAAGTGTTTGGAGTTTGCAGTCCTGAGAAGCATCTTTGTTATCTGTGATTCTGGTTCCTTTGCAAGGCAAAATCACATATGCCTGAAAAGACAGCTGTCATCTCAACTTTCACTGATGTCCTGTTCCTTGGGACATTAGGAACAGGAAGTCAAGGATATTCTGGAAGGCTCCAAGTTTCTGGGCCTTTGAGTTTAGTATGGATGATCCCAGGGCCTTTTCCCTCTGCTGCATTTTTTTCCTCTTTCTGGAGGAGAGACCAAAGGCACAGGTGGATGTGTCTTGCATGGAGCCCCATGGTCCATGGATGTGGCTGGTGGTCTCCCATGAACCTGAGACATGTATTGCCTTTCATTTTTAATAGCTATTTTTGTTGTTTTTTGAATTGTGGGTTGACAGTTTTATTCATTGAGCACTCTAAAGGTGTGTTTGTCTTCTTTCTTGGATGGTTTTGAGTGAGATGTCTATTGTGTATTTCTCCTGATTGCAGTGTCTTTTTTTCTCTGGTTGCCTTTAAGGTTTTCCTCTTTAACTTTGGTTTTCAGTAGTATGGATGTGTCTAGGTTTGTGGATTTTTGCTTTTGTTTTGTCTTTAGGTATTTATCTTGATTGGGGTTTTCTGGACTCGGATCTATCATTTGAGGTCTTCTATCATTTTGGAAAACAATTCAGCCTTTACCTTTTCAAATATGTTTTCAGATCCATTATCTCTCTCGTGGGATTTCAAAAATATACAAATTAGATTATTTAATATCAACCCCACAGTTCTTGCATGCTGTATTCTGTTTGGGGTGGTCTTATGTTTTTTTTTTCCTGTTTTATTGAAATATTGACATATAACATTGTATAAATTTAAGGTATACAATACAATGACTTGATATATGTATTTTTTTTCTTTTCCAGCTCTTGTTTCTGTTTAGATAATTTTCAATGACCTATCACCGGTTTCTTTATTTGACCTTGTTGAGTCTGCTGATAACAACTGTTACTATGTTCTTTTATTTCTAGCATTACCATTTGACTCTTACAGTTTCTCTTTGCTGAAATTCACCATCATTTTTGCATATATCTTCTACTAGAACCTTTTAACACATTAATCATGTAGTAAATTTTTCTGCTTAAATTCTAACGTCTGAGTCACCTCAGAGTTTGGTTTAATTGCCTTGTGTTGTCACAGTGTGTTGTTTTTCTGTGTATGTATTTATGGGGAAGGGGTAATTTTTTATTGATTGCTGGCTATCATATTTAATAGTAGAGACTGCCTGGAAATGGCACATCTTTTTTATTAACTTGTTACTATAGGGGTTAAGTCAATCTAGTAAGGAATTGAACCTGTATTTGGGTTTTGTCCTTGATAGGGGAACTGTCAAATGCATCATCAGCTTCAAATTCCTCTCCTATTACTTTGTGCATAGGGAGGCAGTAGGTTTTCCCAGTGTTTTTCTTAGTGTTCCTTCTCTATGTTTAGTTTTCTGCATTCTGTTTGCCTCTGCATAAAATAGTGGGTTTCTCTCTAAGCTCTAGCCCCTCCCTTAGCACTAGATTGCTCTTTTTTGTTACTCCATACTTGCTAGCCTGGTGGTGGAGACCTGGGAGGTAGGGATTTTTTGTTGTTTTGATCCACCCTCTGCCCTGTGTCCCGGAGTCTCCTGGGTGAGACTTTCTTAGTGATCCCATCTCTTCCCCTAGCTGAAAGCGAAAGCCGCTCAGTTGATTCTCTGCGACCTCATGGACTATACAGTCCATGGAATTCTCCAGGCCAGAATACTGGAGTGGGTAGCCTTTCCCTTCTCCAGGGCATCTTCCCAACCCAGAGATTGAAGCCAGGTCTCCCACATTGCAGGCAGATTCTTTACTAGCTGAGCCGCAAGGGAAGCCCCTAGCTGGAGACTCTTAATAGTCTGGCATTAGGATGATTTCCCATCCTTCTCCCAGGGGTAGCGAGGTTTGTCTTTTCCCTTTCCCCAGCCACAGTGGGTCTTCACCTGTGCTCTGGAAACAACAGAGTTTGCTGATCTTCCCCCAGTAGCTTTAAGGCTCTTTTTCTGTAAGGGAGAAGGATCTGAGCTGGGCTATCTACTTTTCTCAGAAGAGGCAGCTGCTCCCCACCACCACACCTGGATCAGTGGAAGTCTGTGGAGAAGAGCCTGCAAGTGGGTGTGAACTCCTCCTGTGTCTAATCCTTAAAAGGGTGCTATCCTGTCATAACAGTCCACACTTGGTCTTTAGCAGTTCATTTTAAGTTTTAGCTGAATTCTTTACCATCTGTGATGCCCAGTGTTGTTCTCATGCTTTGCTGCAGATGAGCCAGTGCTCATGTCCCATCTCTTCTTGGAAGTGCCTGTCTTTCCTTAGATTTCTTTCATGCTACTTGGTTGTCCTACAACCTCAGCTCTGATGGGTTCAAGGAAAATTATGATTTTGTAATTACTCTGGCTTTTTCTCATTGTTCTAGTGGATGGAATGCTCATTCAAGGTTTCTATATCCTGATTAGAAATCAAACTACAGTGTTGTAAACTCACTTGAGATAGTTGCTCTTTGTGTGGTTATGTATTTAATTTAGCAGGTTCATTTGTTCCATTTTTCTTTCAGTTTTAGGGACTGCTTTTAAATTTTAATTTTGTTTAATAATTCTGTGAGGTATTTATATGATTTCAAGTCATAAATATGGAACAGTGTGTATTATAAGAAGCCTAACTTCTCTCCTTGTTTCTTCCACCTTTTCCCCTCCTTTCCTAAACAGGAAGCTTTAAAAAAAATCTATAAATGCTACTTACATTACATATGACTTAAGTCACTTTGTGTGTGCATGCTCAGTCTCTCAGTCATTCTGACTCTTTGTGATCCCATGGACTGTAGCCTGCCAAGCTCCTCTGTCCATGGGTTTCTCCAGGCAAGAATACAAGAGTGGGTTTCCATTTCCTCTTTCAAGGGATCTTCCCAACCCAGGGATCCAACGCAGGTCTCTTGCATTGTAGGTGGATTCTTTACTGTCTGAACCACAAGGGAAGACTATACTTTCAGGGATCATTTCTAAGTCATATTGCATGATTTAGTTCTTATTTTTATTTTTTTTTATTTTTTATTTATTTTTTTTTTTTAGTTCTTATTTTTAAAAGGTAACATTCAGATGTGTGTGTGTGTGTGTGTATAAATATATTTGTATCCCTTCCTTTCTTAGATGTAGCATGTATACAAACTTTTCTTCACATTCTTCTTTAACACGCCATAATATTGGGGTGGTGAAAAAGTTTATTTGGTTTTATGTGTAAGATGGCCCCAAGTACTGCTTAGTTGTCTTTTTTTAATTTTTATTTTTTTAATTAAAGTATGATAACACATTTATAGGAGACTTGGAAAATACAGAAAAAGGTTGCATATAGTTCCACTGCATATTACAATTATTTTTAAGTAGATAAACTAAGATTTTTATTTGGAGTTTCAATATCAAACTCTCAAAAATTAATAAATGAATATACAGAGAAGTAGAAGGATATAGTAGATCTGAAAAGCACTGTGAACCAGTTCACACAACAGTAGGATACAAATTCTATTCATGTTCCCATAGACTGTAGACTCAGAGACATTGGAACATATCCAGGGACATAAAACAAAGTGCAAAATTTTCATGGTCTAAAGGTATTGAAATTATACAGAATCTGTTCTCTTGTGCTCACTTGGTTGTGGCTGACTCTTTGCAATCCTATGGACTCCCCAGGTTCCTCTGTCCATGGAATTTTCCAGGCAAGAGTACTGGAGTGGGTTGCCATTTTCACGCATTGTGAAATTATGTTAGAGATTGGTAACAAAAGATATTTGAAAATAACCAAAATTTTTCAAGTGCATTGTGACATTTACCAAGAGATATTACTTAGACTTAGCCATTGAAAGCTTCAATAAAGTTAGACTGAAAAAAACAGAGAGGGTGATTGCTGAGAAGAAATGCTTAGTTGTATTTAACTTCATTTGAACCAATTTTGTTACCTTGTGACAGCTGTCATATCACATTCATTTTTTAAAAACTTACCAAAATTGGTGAATTTTTGTATAGCCATTTTAATATTGAAGATGGGAGGAAAAAAGCAATATTTTTGGCATATCATACTTTATTATTTCAAGAAGGGTAAAAACACAAGTGAAACACAAAAAGATTTGTACAGTATATGGAGAAAGTGCTGTGACTGATACAACATGTCAAAAGTGGTTTGGGAAGTTTCATGCACTGGTTGATGCTCCATGGTTGGGTAGAACAGATGAAGTTGATAGCGATCAAATCAAGACATTAATTGAGAACAATCAAAGTTATCAGGTGGGAAATCACCGACCTACTCAAAATATCCATATCAAGCATTGAAAATCATTTGCACCATCTTGGTTATGTTAATTGATGTTTGGGTTCCACATAAGTTAAGCAGAATAAAACCCCAAAACTTCTTGACCATATTTCCACATGTGATTGTCTACTGAAACATAATGAAAACATTCCATTTTTAAAAACAAATTGTGTTGGGCAATGAAAAGTGGATACTGTGCAGCAGTGTGGAACAGAAGAGATCATGGGGCAAGTGAAATGAACCACCACTAACCACACCAAAGGCCGATCTTCATCCAAAGAAGATGATATGTACATGGTGGGATTGGAAGGGAGTCCTCTATTATGAACTCCTTCTGGAAAACCAACGGATTACTTCCAACAAGTACTGTTCCCAATGAGACCAACTGAAAGCAGCACTTGGCAAAGTGTCCAGAATTAGTCAACAGAAAATGCATAATCTTCCTCAGGGTAACACAAGACCAGGTTTCTTTGATGACCTGGCAAAAACATAATAGCTTGGCTGGGAAGTTCTGATTCATCCACTGTATTCACCAGACATTGAACCTTCAGATTTCCATTTATTTTGGTCTTTATAAAATTCTCTTAATGGAAAAAAAAATTTCAGTCCCCTAGAAGATTGTAAAAGGAACCTAGAATAGTTCTTTGCTCAAAAAGATAAAAAATTTTGGGAAGATGGAATTACGTAGTTGCCTGAAAAATGACAGAAGGTAGTAGAACAAATGGTGAGTATGTTGTTCAGTAAAGTTCTTGGTGAAGATGAAAAATGTGTCTTTTATTTTTACTTTAAAACTGAAGGAACTTTTTGGCCAACCAGATGGTTCTTTAGAGATATCCTCATTCCTTCTTACAGCTGCATAGCATTCCATTATGACATACCATGCTTTATTCAACTAGTTCTCTGTTGATGGACATTTGGGCTATTCTCAGGGTTTTTTTTTTTTTTTTTTGCTTTTACAGGTAGTATTGTAATGAAGAGCCTTGTGTATATGTCTTGTTATTAAGATGTGATCACTGAAAGGTCACTGAAAGGTCACTTTTTTTCAGTAGTTCTGCAATCTTACTAGCTATGTCCTGTTAAGATTTCATGCTTGAAAGAAACTATTTGAGGCCAAGAAAATATCTATTGTTGTTGTTTTAGTTGCTAAGTCGTGTCTGATTCTTTTGTGGCGCCATGGGTTGACCCCCTACCAGGCTCCTTTGTCCATGGGATTTCCCAGGCTAGAATACTGGAATGGGTTGCCATTTCCTTCTCCAGGGCATCTTCCTGACTGAGGAATCAAACCTGCCTCTCCTACATTGGCAGACAGATTCTTTACCACTGTGCCACTAGGAAAGCCCATAAAATATCTATGACATTTACTTTATAATTTTTTTCATCATATTCCATCTCCTTCTTTAAAAGAAACAAGTATTTGAGAGTTTTAATTAACCTTATTGTTCAATGTTTGGTAAACACACCTTACTTTAAAAACTGTATCCAGTGAAACCAGTGAAGTTGCTCAGTCGTGTCCGACTCTTTGCGATCCCATGGACTGTAGCCTACCAGGCTCCTCCATCCATGGAATTTTCCAGGCAAGAGTACTGGAGTGGGTTGCCATTTCCTTCTCCAGGGGATCTTCCCAACCCAGGGAACGCCCAGATCTTTCGCATTACAGGCAGATGTTTTACCGTCTGAGCTACCGGGGAAGCCCCTAAACTGTATAAAACCCTATAAAAAGATATAGTCCTGCTCTCTGGGAAATGATGTCTTTGGGGGAATCCTGCAGTTTATTACAGGCTTTAAATTTTTTTCCCTAACTCTTCTCAGTTTGCAGGCCTTTCTGATATATCTATCTCACAAGACATCCCCGTGGAAGGAGAAATCACCATTCCTGTGAGATCGCGCATTCGGGAATTTGACAGCTCCACATTAAATGAGTCTGTTCAGAATACCATTGTAAGTTAGATGAGTTGAGAGAATTTCTGTTCAGTGTCATGGGCTAAATAACTAATAGCACTTTGTAATATTCTTGTTTGGTTCACTAATTTTCAGTGTATTTTATTTATTGAAATTTAAGATTCTCCCCTAGAGAATAATTTGGTACAGCCTTTTTGGAAATCAGTTTGGCTGTAATGGACATTAAGGAACTTAAAATGTCCAAATATTTTTAAGGTGATAATTCTGTTTCTCTAGGTATAGTATAAGGAGAAAAAAATTCAATACAAAGATAATTTTAAAAGAAAAATATTTATACAAAGATGTTTGTTACAGCAGTCTTTACAGTGGGGAAAAATTGAACAGAAGGGTAATCGGCTAAGTAGATTATGTTACATCTATGTGGTAGAATGGTAAAAACCATTAAAAATCATGTTTTCAAAGAACTATTAATGACGTGAAGAAATTTCTAGGTGAAAAAATTAGGACAATTACCTCAACTATATTTTGAGAAGTTAAATGACTGTACCCTTCTTCAAATATCTTGATTTTTTTAAATCTGACTTCTAGGATTCTTTTGTTAGAATGAATGGGAATGTTGAAAATTAATTGATTTTACATACTGTGAAGAGTATGGTAGCTTAGGAGCAGGCCCTTTGGCTCTTGTGACCTTATCATGTGTGAACTGAAAGTTAGATGCTGTTTTGCAGAACAGATTTTACTAGTGCTATTATTTTTATTTCTTTAAGTAGCATATTAAGAGGGCTATATTTCTCCTTTGCAGAGTTTAAAAAATCAAAACAGAACTGATGAATGTAGTAAAGAGTTAGATGTTGGCTTTAGGAGTTAAAGGAAAAGTTAATAGAGAAAGGAGTTAATACAGAAACCCCGCCTCTCTGGTTTGTTTGTATGGTGAAGGAGCTAGACTGTAGTTATGGCTCTAAAATTCAATAAAGGGCTCCTAGGGGGATTGAAATTTAAAAAATTGAGCAAATTCAAGGGGCTACTTGGCAGCCTTGGTCATTACAGTATAACACATTGTTTTTATCTTTCAGATGCGTGATCTAAAAGCTGTTGGGAAAAAATTCATGCATGTTTTGTACCCAAGGAAAAGTAATACTCTTTTGAGAGATTGTAAGTATGTGTAGTTTTTGAGGCTTTGCTGTTTTTCATTATACTTTATCATAAGCATTTATAAGGCTTTGTGGTAATAAAACTGACATTTTGCAGGATGAAAAATATGTAAATGAATATATTATAGATGAAGTTTTTGAAAAAAATTAAACATTGAGGATGGAATTTCAGAGACTGGAAGATTTTGCTTAATATATTGTCGTCATCAATAAATATAGACTGTATATTTTCACTTGCTGTAATAGACACTGCAAAAAGTATTTCTGTAAATGGCAAACACATAGGGACTTTGTTCAGCCAAGAAACTTAATGATATCCGAGGGAAAGACAAAATGTTTAAATGTTACATTAGAGTAACAGCTAATACCCATTAAGGATTAACAAATTAATAGTACTTTATTGACATTTCTATTTTCAGAACGATCATTGTTGACTGCTTTAAGAGTTCCAAAACAGTGTTTGCAGAAAATTATGCTATTATTTAGAATTTATTCTCAAAATTTTTCGACTTTTAGTTTTTCTTTTCAAACATTCTTGGTTTTTCTTAGTACCCTTTATCAAAAAAAAATGACTCAGTTGTTTCAGAATAGTAACAATGATGTTGGATATGAGTGTACCTTCTATTTTGGCAGCATTTCTGCTGTAACATAGGGATGTCAAATATGTGGCAAATGTGCCATCACTGTGTGGTGATTGGATGCAGTGTCAGAATACTTTTTCTGAAAAGTACGTTGTGTGTTGAAGCCAACACATGATTTGCTACAGCTGGTATATAATGGAAAGAGCATGGACAAATCTGGGTTTTGAATAGTGATTCCATCACTAGCTGTGTGATTTTGGATAGTGGTTCCATCACAAGCTGTGTGATCCTGGATAAGACAGTTAACTTTTCTGAGGTTGAAGTTTCTTCCTCACAAAAGCTGTCTTATCCAATGAGATGCCACTTCAGATCCATTAGGATGGCTCTTATCAAAGAAATAGAGAATAAAGAAATACTGGTACCTATGGATAGAATAGTGAGATTTATAGAGACAGAAAGTAAAAATGGTTGTCAGGGACTGAGGGGGATATTGGGAAGTTATTGTTTAATGGGTTGGAGTTTCAGTTTGGGAGATGAAAATTTTATTGTTTACCTAGTTAACATAGTCTATTAGAGTGTTAGGATTGTGATTTTTCTTTTTTTTACATCTTTTACAAACTTTCCACAGTGGTATCAAAATTACTCTTTCAGGTAAAGTTATGTACAAGTGAAGTTAAAGTTAGAAGTAGTATGTACCTTTTTTCATATTATTTGAGGAAGATAATTGTGCTTTAAACTTTATGTTACTGAACTATTGTTGTATTAATTACCCAACAGCTATTGGTTGAGAACCACCGTGCTTAGACCTGATATTGGCAGAGCCTTTATAGTTTTCAAAAGTTTTCATGTTATTTGTTAACATTTAACCCTATGAAATTACCAGTGTTGGGCTGTTTTCTCACTTTATAAGAACAGCAGTTCTGTACTAGTTCAGTGTAGTAATTATGAAATGGAAGCTGTGTTGTAGAGTAGAAAGGACTTTAGTAGGAATCAGAAGATTCTGGTTTTGTTTCTAGGTTCTGGTCCTACCCCCACACCTAACTGTTTATATTAACTTGGGCACATCGCTTCTTCTCAACTTCATTTTTCATATTTTTGAGGTGAGCCTGATTATACTTGCCTTGTCTAACATAGTCTCAGATTGGTGAAGTGACTTGGCTTTAGTCTTCTTTCCGACTGTGCAGGGTGGGGCATGTAAGTCTTCTGACTCCTTGCCTATTGGTCTTTAACGATAGCTTGCTGGAATGTGGCTTAGTAGGTGGTGTATTTGTTAGTCGCTCAGTTGTTTCTGACTCTTTCCAACCCATGGGCTGTAGCCCACCAGACTTCTCTGTCCATGGGATTCTCTAGGCAAGAATACTGGAGTGGATTGTCATTCCCTGCTCCAGAGGATCTTCCTGACCCAGGAATTGAACTCTGGTCTCCTGCATTGCAGGCAGATTCTTTACCATAGTAGCTGGGGAGAGGGGTGATTTGTGTTATATGAAATGAGCAAAATTTAAAGGATATGTGAAGAAGGGCATTCAGAATTGGGGAGCAGAGAAGGCCAGTAGAGGGATAGGGGAGGTGGAAGGTATGGGCAGACAGAGAAAGCCTTGATGTCTGAATGCCAAGAATGGCAGAATAAAAGACAGAAAATACTATGTGCTTGTGTCTTAACAATTTTGTCTTTTCTTTTCTTGTAGGGGATTTATGGGGCCCTTTGATCCTTTGTGTGACGCTTGCATTGTAAGTACTTATATTTCCTTTCTTTGTCATTTGAGATAGACTAAACTTTTTTCATGGAGTTTCAAAATTGAAGGGAATTTTGACTGAATTTTTCATTTTGGACTTCTTTGACAAATTATACTCCTTATGCATTTATATCTAAAAAGTCAAGTAGCTTTCTAGATCAGTTCAAAGAGTGATGGAATTAAAGATGTGAAAATTATGCCCACCCGCATTTATCAATGAGTTCTTACCCTGTTTTAGTCATTTCTGTTCAACATTTATTCACACTTATTTACCTCTCTCCATGGGATTCTCCAGGCAAGAATACTGGAGTGGATTGCCATTCCCTGCTCCAGAGGATCTTCCTGACCCAGGAATTGAACTCTGGTCTCCTGCATTGCAGGCAGATTCTTTACCATAGTAGCTGGGGAGAGGGGTGATTTGTGTTATATGAAATGAGCAAAATTTAAAGGATATGTGAAGAAGGGCATTCAGAATTGGGGAGCAGAGAAGGCCAGTAGAGGGATGGAGAATTTACCTCCCCATCATTAAGCTAAGTGAATTAAGTATCTTAAAGGTTTAAGTACTAAACAATTAAAGTACTATTTATTTGCAAACATAATTCTTTTAAAATTTTACTAAAAGTATAAGTGAGATTAAATTAGAAGTGGTTGAGTTCAAAGCAAGATCATGTTTCACAAAGTGTTACATTTTCCATACTGATTGTATGTAAAGGGAAAGAGGACAAAAGAAGGAAATCAAAAGTTCTGCTGGAGAGGGTAATATAACCACTGTTAGAGTGGAAAAGATACTACCCTAGGATCCATTTCTGGGTTCTAATCCTAACTTTGCTATCAGCAGAGTGACTTTGGGCCACTAAAAAATCTTTTAAATACTGTCTCTTATCCCCATAACAAGAAGTGAATATTATTCTCCTCTTTTGACAGACAAGCTCAGGTTCAAAGAGATTGAGGACTGAACTAAACGTCACATAATCAATCAGTGGTAGACCTGGAATTCCACTTCAGGTTTCCTTGACTGCCCATTCTCTACCTCTGTGATTATTACACATCTCTTCCTACCTAACCTCTCTGGGTTTCCTTTTCCATATCTATAAAAGTAGATGGTTGAGGGTCCTTTCCAGGCCTAACCTATTGTGATTGTAGATTCAAATGTCTTACTGGCTTCTCTAACCCTTTTTAAATGTAAAGTCAAGTGCATGGTAATTTAGGTAAAAAACGTGGAGTGCTCTATCTTATGCTTTTAATAACCATATCAAGGGACATAATCCAGTGCCTTGATATAAGTGTTTATATTAAAAGCTCTGAGCATATACTTTTTTAGTTTTGAAAGATTAGAGATTATGGAATTTAATCCTGCTTATTTGTAGAGAAGAAAATCGGAGTCCCAAGACATCAAGTGATTTGCTCCAGTTTACATATCTGGTGACAGAATTAGGATCAATATCTGAGTCTCCTGCCTTTCAGGCCAGTTAATCCTCTTTCTGTCATACCATGCTGAAGTAATAGGAGTTCCAGAGAACAAGTGATCAGGGCTAGCATTCTTCTCATCAAATTGTCAGGACTCGGAATGGAGTATGCAGAACCATAGAATACAAAAGCCTGTGCTGGCAAATAGCATAGCAGCGCAAGACTTACACTGTGATTTGTCTATACTTTGTAATAAGAAGAGGTTGTTATAAAAGAAGAGGTTTTGAGGTGATGTTATTTATTCTGTTACTGAAAAAAATGACACAGAGTACAAGTGTAAGTCCAAAATTCAAAACAGTTTATTTGTGTGTTAAATTCTTAAGATTTAAGTGACTGTTCAATTACTCAGTTTCAAAGAAAGCCTTTTAGTGATAATCTGTATGTTTTGATTTTTAAAAGATCAACAACTAAATAGGCTGTTTGCATTTTTAAATGCCAAAATTAGAACCTTAACCCAAGAATTACAAATTCAAATATGTATATGCATGCATTGCAAATTGGTGACCAAAAGTCCTTGTGAAGGAATCTGCTGCTGTGTCAACTGCACCTGATTGTTGCCATGTAGAAATGCAGGCCCAGTGATAGAAACTCTTCTGATTTTTTAAGAAAATCCAGAAATACATATTTTTATGTGAAATCTCCCAGTTTTAAAATAACATCAAATTGAATTTAAGACCTTTTAAAAGTATTATATGGACGAGCAACCTCATGTCCGTGAGTTACACTTAGCCCTTCAGTTTATATCCTCTGCTTAACCAAAAAAAGGTCTTCAGTAATCCATTTAAACATTCCCACAGGATCAAAGGGAGCATCCCTGTAGTCCTGAGGGATTTGGAATTTGAAATAAGGGAGCCTTGCCATATACTTGAGGCATTTTCCTTTTGTACAGCCTATAAGATCTTCAAGTGAGATATAGAGCAGCACCCTGATTCAAAGTTTGAGAACCTGTACCTTAACTATGTTGCTCTAAATAAGGTTAGGCAATTCTCATGCCATTTTCTTGTCACAGAATGCTTCAAAGAGGCTCTGTAGATAGCGAAAAAGATGGAGGGCCCCAGTTTGCAGAAGTGTTTGTCATTGTCTGGTTTGGTGCAGTTACCATCACCCTCAACTCAAAACTTCTTGGAGGAAACATGTGAGTATTATTAAAATGCATCATTTTCCATTTCCAGGTTATATATCTTAGATTTTTAAAGGAAGTCTGGCTTGTTATGTGTTTTTCAAAAAGAAAAATCAAAATAAATGAGAGCAAAAAGAAAGTTATCTTAAAGCCACTGAACAGAAATAACCTAGTTGAATTAAATTATGTTAAATTATCTGGGGTCCTTTGATAAGCTTCAGATATTCTCTCTCCAGCCCCTGAAATTATGTGCAGAACATTTTGTTAGAAGATTACATTTGTCTTTGGGAACAGATGCCCCATAGCTTTCAACAAATGCTCAAATAGGTCTATAAACCAGAAAAGATTAAGAAACAAAATCTTAGCAGTTTAGTGGGGAAAAGAAGTCTCTAGGAATTAGGGTAAATCATCTAGATCCTAAATGGCTGACTGTTAAGGAGTTTAAGAGAGAGGAGGAGAGTATGGGGAAAGAAAAACTATGGCATATGTTTAATACAGAGGCTTATCCTCATAAAATCAACATTAGGGTATAGGTAATATCTATCTGGAGGAAAGTAATGATCCATGATACACAGAAATCTGTATAATAAACTGTATCATGATATAGAGCAACTATATTTATGATCTTTATGGATATATGTTGTTTTTTAGATCTTTTTTTCAGAGCCTTTGTGTGCTGGGATACTGTATACTTCCCCTGACAATGGCAATGCTGGTTTGCCGGCTGGTACTTTTGGCTGAGCCAGGACCAGTAAACTTCATGGTCCGGCTTTTTGTGGTGATCATCATGTTTGCCTGGTCTATAGTAGGTAAGAATGTACTTATCTCTGTGGTAGCAGAGCAGACTGAAATATGGGTTAGAGACGAAGACCAGATGAGGAGCAGTGTAACTTATAAGTCATGTTAGTGATATGATTCTTGCTAATGTCATCCATAGAACCATCTGCTCTCAGTAGGGATAACATCCATCTTATCTGAGTTGGCTATCTGGACTTTGAGATGTGGAGTCACATCTTCCTTGTTTCTTCAATCTTTAAATAATGGATAGGGTTGGGAAAGGAGATTACACTAGACCTAGCTTAGTCCTGGCATATAGGAAGCATAGGTGACTTGAGAAATGACTTGAGCCTTTTCCAGACAAATTAATCATGATAATAGTTAGCATTTACTGATTCCTTATTTACTTATTGTAGGCCAGGCACTGTCGCAAGTACTTGATATATGTCATCTCATTTAACCCTCACAACAACCATAATAAATAAAAACTGTGTTATTATTGTTCCCATATTTATAGATGAGAAACAGACACAGAGAAGTTAAGCAACTTGCCCTGGGACACATAACTAGAGAATAGGGGAGTCAAGTGTCAAACTCAAGTAGATCACATACCTTTTTAGAACTGTACTATAGCACCACCCAGTATAGGTTGTTAAATATCATTACATAGTACTTTTCTGCTTCAGTAGAAAATTCTGCTAAAGATTAAGGAGAGCCTATATCAGTGGCAATGAATGCTATTTATTCATTATTTGTATGTCCCTAAAATTCTCTTGAAATCCCACCTTAAACCGAAAGTGTTCACTAGCTTCTTTTTAATGGGATAGATAGGCTGCCTAATATTTTTATGTGCAGTAACATCTCTTTGTTTTAGAAAATGGTTAAAAGCTAAGAAGTAATCCAAACTAAGGCTTAAGAATGCCAGAATTGCTATCCCAAAGACTATTAAGCTTGGGCACTTCAACTGCCTATGGAAGAACCCCTCATTCCCTCACTTAGAATCTGATGATTTACTGTACATGTAGTTCTAAATAGCTTAGTTATCCAGTGTCCAGGCCCACAGGGGTTCAGCAAGTAGAATCTTAGAAGAGAGAGAGGTACCTGTAGTTCAGCTAATGTGTATTAAGCACAAACTATGTGTCAGGCATTGTGCTAGGCATGGTGTCTATCCTCTGAGTTCACAATCTAGGCATGTAAACACTTAAGGGCCATGAAGTGTTCCAGGTGGGCAGTGGAAGTCTGTGCCAGGGTATAGTGGGGACACAGAAGAGGTAAGTGGGCAGTTCTACCTGGGGTGGTAGGATGCAAGATGGTTGTTCAGGAAAGATTTCCTTGAAGGATCATTATTGAATAAAGAGGTGAGTAGGTGTTTTCCTGAATGGTCAAGAGGGTTGACACCTAAAAGAGCTGATAGGGACTTCCCTAGTGGTCCAGTGGTTAAGACTCCATGCTCCATATGCAGGGAGCTTGGGGTTTGATCCCTGGTCAAAGGACAAAATTCCACATGCCACAACTACGAGCCTGCATGGCGTAACTAAAGAGCCCACATGCTACAATGAAGATCCCACACGTGGCAATGAAGATCCAGTGTGCTGCAATTAAGACCTGGCACAGCCAGAGAAATAGATAAATAGTAAAAGAGTTGATAATAAGAACAATTACTCAAAAAATACAACAGTGTGAGACCATTTGCCATAGGAGCTTTGTAAGCCTTTTCAGCACAGTTCAGTAGCTTCTCAGAAAAGTGTAAGAAACCCATTTTAGAAAGATTTCTATCTAAAATGGTTGGAAAAAAGCTTTCCATACTTGAACCAAGCAGCTCTCAGCTGCTGCCAAATGCGGCTTTAAGGTCACAAATATAACTGAACTTGTAGTATATAATTCTGTGTCCCAGACTATGCCAAGCACATTCAAGTTTAGTAAGTGTTAATAGTTGTGACACTCATATTGTATTAAATATTCCTTTTGTTTTGTTTTGTTTAGCTTCTACAGCTTTTCTTGCTGATAGCCAGCCTCCAAACCGCAAAGCCCTTGCCGTTTATCCTGTTTTCTTGTTTTATTTTGTCATCAGTTGGATGATTCTCACCTTCACTCCTCAGTAAATGGAAATTAAAAACCAGGGAATTCAAAACTCATCTCAAAGATGCAATTCACCATGAAGCTTTGCCTCTGGCCCTCTTTTGTCTATTTTGGAGTTACTTGGTAACTAGGTGTATGAGGTGATTAAAAGGGAGCTATAAAGCACCGTCACCATTTATGTAAGGAACTAATGTTTGAAAAGCTGTCCTTTCCCTCTTAATGTTATTTCTTTAAAATATGTGTGCATAGTACACACAATATAATGCCTCCTAAGGCATGATGGGATCACTGTGGTTCATTTGGGTGACAGCCAATGACTTGGAAAGCAACATGGATTCATCCTGCAAGTTGAATAGAGTTGGTAACTATATTTTCAGTTTTGAGAATACCAGTTCAGGTGCAGCTCTTAAACATATTGCCTTACGACTATTAGAATATGCCTCTTTTCATAAATAAGAAGGGATAGTCTGTCTATTTTATTTCTCTTAAGCTTAAAAAGACAATGACAGAGGTTGGGAACGGGGTTCATAGATGTGGGAGGAGAAAACATGCACTAACCAAAATTCAGATTTTGATTAGAGACAATTCTTCACTTGTTGCTTAAAAAATAAAAATCAAAGGACATCTAAAACATAAAGTTTTTTTTCTTTCTGTATAGTCACCTCTCTGCCGTGTTAAATAGCAGCTCAGTGACACTTTAATTTTCAATCTTACTCCCAAGTTCTGTATTTGCAAGCTAAGATATTAGCAGTGAACATGTAATTTTCCTTCGACTGAAGCTCTTAGTGGACCAATGCTTGAACTTACCCAAGTAGAAGACCTCAGAAATTTAGATTGGTAGGTCCCTGATGCATATTATCATGTGGGCACCTTCTATTCAGGGTAGAATGAGGCAGTTTGGATACAACATAGCTCTAAGGAATTTCTTGCTGTTCTTTGTAGTCTGGCCTCTAACTAGAAAGTAAAACTAAATCAGAAGGCTGCATTCAACCATGTGAACATGGAGGGATTTAGTGTTCTGATGGCTTATTGACAGAACAGGTAGATGCTTAAAGCATTACATAGGATGAGTTGAGTTTACAGCTGTCACCTTTTATACTAATGGGCTTAGCAGTTTTTTGATTAGGTGTGTTTTTCAGGTTGGTAAATAGCAGTTTATTTTCTTGGTTTTAGGCTTTATTTGTAAAGCCAGTTAGATTTCTTTTAGACAGCTACTTTTTTGCACATGTGCACCTACTTGTATTCTCAGCTGTTTATGCACACAAGTCTGAAGGGAGCAGAGTATCTGAGACAGGCTGATTCTGAGCTAATTTGGGCTCCTTTAAGGTAATATGAGCTGCTGCCTTCTGTAAATTGCACAGTGAAGAACTCTTAATAGACAAAGATTAGGAGTCAGGCAGAAAACATTCATTGTAAATATACAGTTACTTATAAAGATAGCAATTTCTTATTCCACATTTTTTCTTTATCATGGCATTTAAATATTTATTCATTTGTATTTGAAGATGATCTACACATAGATATGTAATTTTAAAAGCATATTTTCCCCATCCCTAGATTAACCAAGACCAAGTGAACAGTACTAGGACAAATGAGTCCTTGGAATGATATTCAATTACAGAGCATTGCAAAGTTGGGTCTCTCTGTCCCAGTCTTGTCCAGATATTTTGGTTATGTATTTGTTTCAATTTCCCTTTACAATTTCAAAATAAATCCTGTTAGGAGTAAGCCAATATTTCATTCTTGAACTGGTAAATATTTATATTTTGAAATATTTTGAAACTGGTTCTAAGTTTGAAATTGGTCCTAACTTGTCATCCGTTTCCACTGTCTGAAATTTTCTAACTTCTCACGAAACACACTCTCTTCCAAAGTTGTTTTGTAATCGGCCCCAATGATTATAATGTAAAAGAAATAATCATGCTTCTTAAAAGGGAATTCAATCTTTACTTAATTTTACTCAGGCTAAATATTTGATCAGAAATTTCTAAGGCCACAACTTTGGTGGGTGTCTGTGTGTGGTTGGGGGTAGAGGGATGGTATTACACATATTGGGTGTTAAAGTAACTTGTTCTGTTTTAATATGTTGGTTTTGGGTGACTTAGGGAATAGTTTTATTTGAAATTATCTTTCTGAAAATGAGTGGTCAGTTTGAGGGTATAAATAAATATTAATATATGCAAAAAAGTGCATTGCTTTCTGTCACAGAAGACCTGAGTAATCTGGAAGTCATAACCCTCAAAACAACTTTCCCTGATTTGCTGCAGAGGCACATGGCTAATTATAGAAAGCAAGACCAGAAGGGAAAAGGACTCAAACAAAGGAAACTCTGTTCCAAGAAATGGAAGGTTTCATGTTTTAGATGAAATTCAAGCTTGTGAGCTTCATTGCATAATGTGGTGCATTACTGCCATTGTGGTTTATCACTTGCTGCTCCTACTTCTGAGACTGACTGTTGTCAAATTCTTTTAGCAATAGGAAAGGTGAAGACTGGATTTAATTGCTGTTCAGATTATAAAAAATTCAATTGATGCAAATATCTTTATGCAGTAGTGTTAAAATTCAGTCACTAATTGTCAGATCTTTTGCCTTTTGCCTCTTAAGTGACTTATTACGTGAGTTGAGTTGTATCTTTTTGTTGTGTTGGGGATTTTCTTTTGGGCAAGGTGAGGGGGATCACAGGGCGTGGTAAACATTTTACTGTTTATTTGTTTTTTTATTAAGTGTCCCCCAAAAAGTGATTAGAAGGCTAGTAAGCATATATTTGAAACTTTAGCTGTGTACACTACATAATCTAAGCACTTACTGTGTTTGGACTTCTTGTTTATTCCTGGAGATGAAAATGAAAATCTCCCATCATTTCAGATTCTTGGGTAGCATCAAGTCATTGAAATTTATCTAAAACCTATCACAATATGATCAGATATCCATTGCATGCAGTTGTTTTATTCCAGAGTAGAATACTTAAATTGTGATTCTTAATTAAACTGTTCATTTCTCAGACAATTTAGATAGAAATAAATGTGTGAATGTTAATCCATATATCATATATGTAAAATAGAAATACTTTTCTGGATTCTGTGGGCTTTTATTAAAAATAATTTCTAGGGATTTACTTAGGCCATAGGATGGCTAAATAATAATGTGACAATAATATTACTGCTAATAATAGCTAACATTTATTGGGCACTTACTGTGTACCAGACACTTCTATTTTTTTAAGAATTTTTATAACATCTTTATTGGGATACACTTTACCATAAAATTCACCCTTTTAAAGTAATGTACAGTTCAGTGGTTTTTCAGTGTATTCACATAATAGGGCACCTATCATCATTATCTCATTTTAGAACATTCTGTCATTCCACAAAGAAACCCCATATCCATTTTTCCCCATATCCAAACTGCTTTTTCCCCATTCCCCACCCCCTGGCAGCCATCAGTCTTCTTTCCGTGTTTGTTGATTTGGCCAGTGTCCGTCTGCCATCCAACCATCTTATCCTCAGTTGCCTTCAGTCTTTCCCAGCATCAGGGTCTTTTCCATGCTGCTCTTGTTCACTCTGTTCTGTTTCAGAGCCTTTGTACTCTGCACCGTCACTGCTGGTAATTTCTTGGTCCTCTTCAATATGCTGTTTTAATCCTCATCTTTCCTATAAAGAACCTGTGAAAAGAATAAATCTGTAAAATGATTTGTGAATATTAAATGTACAAATAAAAAACACTGGAAAAGGAGAATTTGCATGTGCCTTTCTTGCGCTAAAAGGCAGGGGGATATTTGCTGCATAGTATTTTCAGATATACTGTCATCAGAAAATATTGAATGCTGTGTAGGATTGCACAGCCAGCAAGTTAGAAAGGAAGTCACATTTACTGAGCAAAGAATATTTACCAGGTGCTGTTTTTTTTGTTTTTAAATTTTTTGCCACTCCGCGGACATGTGGGACCTTAGTTTCCTGACTAGGGATGGAACCAAGTCCCCTGATTAGAAGCATGGAGTCTTAACCACTGGACCACCAGGGAAGTTCCATAATAGCTGCTTTATAATCCCTGTTGTTCCCAGTGAAGTTAAGGTTCTTGCCTCATTGCAAAAGAATTAGGAGACAAGCAGGGAAGTTAAAGTGACTTTGAGCAAGAAATACTCTCTCAGGAGAAGAGTGGGCAGACAGAGCTGTTGCTCTGGGTTTCTTTGGCAAGCCAGTTATGAGAGGTATACAAATGAAGGAATGGAATAATCACTAGGGAGGGAGGGGTTTGGGGGTAGTATTCCCTGATTTTCATCCCAGCTTCATCTTCTGGAGGGTGGGAGGGATTTTTGTCCTTATTTAGCTTGTAATTGTCATGGTGTAGGTTCATGATGGGTCCTTATGTATAAGGCAAATTTTATTGTAATGAGCCTAATGAGCAACAGGTCACATTTGAACAGAGGAGATTCCCCACTTTTCTTTGTCTGCTTCCCCGGCACTTATCACCCAAAAGGTGTGGTTTCCTGTCAGTCTGCTTTACTTTGTCTGTCCATGGACCCCTGCTGTTTACAAGCTGCATAATCTTTTGCACCTTAGTTCCTGCCCGCATTTCTCAGGTCTTATCTAGCTACCTGCCTCTGCAACAGTATCTTTAATCACAGCAGTCTTTTGAGGTTGATGGTATTATCATTAATCTCACAGTTGAGGAAACTGGGACTCAAGGAGGTTAAAAAAAATTGCCCAAAGGTACATAGTGGTGCAACCAGGATTCAGACTCAGGTTTTATGACTCCATAGTCTCCTATGTCAGTTTCTTGCAAACTAAAATCATGCTTACTCACTTAAATGAAACTAAACCAGATCAATCATGCAGCTTAAAAGAGTGGTGAGAAACAGCTTTCAGCTTTGTGCTATAGACTATACCCCCTCTCAGTTTACAGTCTGCGTGGAGAAACTATATTCCCTACTCCACTGCCACATATAATAGTTGAAATACATGGTGATTCTTGTTTTTGGTACCACATAAGATGTCATAGTCATCAGTAAGAATAGGAGAAAGTCTTTGAAATATTGAGAGGAGAGGAGGAAGAGCATTCCAGATAGCAGAGAATACTCATGAGCACAGGTGAAGAGGGAGCAGGCAAGCCTGTAAAGCCATCTGTGTGCACGTGTGAGTGTGGCACATTGCCCTGTGCACAATCACAGTGCTTTGTTACACTTTTCTAGCTGTCTTTATACATCTTCCTTCACTCTGTGAGGTAGGTAAAACTAAGCTTATTTTGTAGTTAAGGAAATAGGCTTGGGAAATGAAGTAATACGCCTTGGGTTACAAAGCCAGCCAGTCTCTTAAGAACACAATTGGGAAGTTGTTAATACAGTGATTTTTCTAATAACTCACATAATGAAGTGAATTCAACTGAATTGGGGAAATGAAGTTAGTGGAATAAGGTGAGACCAAATTATAGAAAGTACTGAAAAGTAGGAAATCGTAAGGTAGGTCTCATGGTAAGAAATCAGGCATCTCCAAACTTTCTGAAATGGTAATATCTTGATGAGAGTGACTTTGAAGGAACAAATGAGAACATGAGAAATTGGATTGGAAGAGAAAGGTAGAAGAAAGTGCCAAGAGCAAGAAATATGCTCTTCTGTGCATCTGGGAAAATGACATGTTTCTGAGAACAGTTGTAGAGGTGCCAAGTTTGGCTATCAAAATAGTTATATCCTGGAGACAACTGGAAATAGGAGTCTGGAGAGTTGTAGAAATCATAGATACGTAGGTTTGAGCTGACAGATGTGATGCATGTTGAGAGAATGCATTGTCTCAGTCTTCGTGACAGGCATAGTTGATAGAGGGCAGGGCTGCAAAAAGAAAGATGAGAAGGAAGAGTCTTTTCAGGCACAGAACATTAGACCTGAAAGGAATTTAAGAGGGAACTGATTCAATTTGCTCATTTTGATTCAATTTGCTCATTTTACCAATGAAAAGCTAAGTCCCAAAGAAGGAAAGTTACTTATCTAACGTTACTGAAAGGAATCAGAATATAACCTAGTTTTCTTCACTTTTGGTCCTCTGTTCTTTCTATAACATCAGAGAGTAGAATACCTAAATAGGACTGTAACCTGATACCAAAGAAGAAAGAAAAAAGGAAACCAACACTTTCTTTGGTCAGTGGGTAGGTGCATATTTAACAATGAAATAGGAAGGAGCACATGAGAGTTATAGGCTCCAAGGAAAAGGGTTTATTAAGGGAGCAACACCCCAAAGAAGATGAAAAGGACTTTGATTCAGAATATAATTGATAGGTTAAGCTTTAGAGCTTGTCATCCAAACTTCTCAAAAAAACTTGTCTGCACTCACATGTAACTAACACCTCAACTAACTGCAGTCTGGCTTTTATGCTCACTTTAGTGTTCTCATTCCTAATTGCCAAGTCCTTACATCACTGACACTATCCATCACTCCTAATTTCTCCTGGAAGTAATTTCCTCTTGTTGTCCATGATATCAAACTGCTGGTTCTCATAATCATCTGTTTCTTATTAATGGGCTCCTCTTCCTGTCTGCCTCCTGCTCTTCTCAATCTACAAACTCCCTACATAGTGAAATCTACTCTCATAATTTCAACTGCCACAGTAGGCTTTTGCCTGTTCAATGTGCGTTTCCATCCTCTTTCTAGTTCTTTTGAAGAATTCCTCCCTTACTGGTACTGTGAGGTGTCATCCGTGGCACTCATATCCTCCCTTCCACAGATGTAGACATGAGGCCTGTGTGGGAATGCTAAGTCACTTCAGTTGTGTCCAACTCTTTGCAACCCTGTGGACTGTAGCCCTCCAGGCTCCTCTGTCCATGGGATTCGCCAGACAAGAATACTGGAGTGGGTTACCATACCCTCCAGGGGATCTTCCTGATCCACGGTCAAACCTATGTCTGTTATGTCTCCTGCACTGGCAAGCAGATTCTTGACCACTAGCACCACCTTCAGTTCAGTTCAGTTCAGTCGCTCAGTCGTGTCTGACTCTGCAACCCCATGAATCGCAGCACACCAGGCCTCCCTGTCCATCACCAACTCCTGGAGTCCACTCAAAATCATGTCCATCGAGTCGGTGATGCCATCCAGCCATCTCATCCTCTTCCGTCCCCTTCTCCTCCTGCCCCCAATCCTTCCCAGCATCAGGGTCTTTTCCAATGAGTCAGCTCTTCGCATCAGGTGGCCAAAGTATTGGAGTTTCAGCTTCAACATCAGTCCTTCCAATGAACACCCAGGACTGATCTCCTTTAGGATGGACTGGTTGGATCTCCTTGCAGTCCAAGGGACTCTCAAGAGTCTTCTCGAACACCACAGTTCAAAAGCATCAATTCTTCGGCACTCAGCTTTCTTCACTGTCCAACTCTCACATCCATACGTGACTACTGGAAAAACCACATCCTTGACTAGACGGACCTTTGTTGGCAAAGTAATGTCTCTGCTTTTTAATATGCTGTCTAGGTTGATCATAACTTTCCTTCCAAGGAGTAAGTGTCTTTTAATTTCATGGCTGCAGTCACCATCAGCAGTGATTTTGGAGCCCCCCAAAATAAAGTCTGACACTGTTTCCACTGTTTCCCCATCTATTTGCCATGAAGTGATGGGACCAGATGCCATGATCTTAGTTTTCTGAATGTTGTACCACCTAGGAAGCCCCAACTGAGCCAATCATGTTATTTCCTTTTCTTCAACACAGTAATTAATGAAAGGATGAGTATCTGTCCAAGTTGGCCTAATTAGAGGCCTCCTTAGTCTTTTCTGCTAGAAATAGTAGGAAAGACTGTCTTCCTTTTGGATAGTGAGTTGTAAAGATACAGGCCTAGGGTGGTCAGTGGCCAACTTTTTCTCCACCTGGAGGAAGACAGCAAAACAATATGAGTTATAGAAAGAGAATCTGACAACTGAGGAACATTTCAGGAGGTTTGAGCCCTGAATCTAGTTGTGTCCAAATACAGCAAGCTCTAGTCCTGAACGGATGAGCCAATAATTAGTTTGAGGAATTCTGATAACTCTGAAATCTTATCCAGAACTTTGATGTATAATCTAACATGACATATATATATAATTGCCTGCTGGATGGTCACTTGAAAGTCCCATATGGTCTCTAAGCTTGTCATGTCTTAACTGGATTTGACTGGTCCCCCAAAAGCCTACTCCTCTTCCTATGTTCCTTATTGTAGAGAACATCATTGCCATTATATCCAGTTACCCAAGTTAAAAATCTAAAAATTTGCCCTAAACTTCTTCCTACTTCCCCATATTTATTCTCAACAATATTGCTAGTTTTACTCACTGAACCCAGCTCAACTCCATCTCTTCCTCTCTATCCTCACTTACAGTTTGGTTTCAGTCCTCATTTTTTCTTGTTTGGACTATAGCAAGAAACCTCTATGTAGTTGACCTGCTCAAATTTATTTGTCACACTATTGTCAGAGTTACCTCCTTTATAGATTTGACCACATCTCTCCTGCAAATGGATGGGGAAACAATGGAAACAGTGACAGACTTTATTTTCTTGGGCTTCAAAATCACTGTGGATGGTGACTGCAGCCATGAAATTAAAAACATGCTTGCTCCTTGGAAGAAAAGCAATGACAAACCTAGACAGCGTATTAAAAAGCAGAGATGTTGCTTTGCCTATAAAGGTCCATGTAGTCTAAGCTATGGTTTTCCCAGTAGTCATGTACAGATGTGAGAGCTGGGCAATAAAAACGGGTTTTTTCTCCAGAGCTCTAGATATGTTTCTAATGAACAGTCATGTTTGAAAACAACTGGACTGCATGATGATCTTTTTACTTTTATCTATTTGTTTCACATTTTTTATTTCATATGCAGTGCTCCCACTTCATTTAGTTTATGTTCTCCAATTTCTCCATCTCTTTTTTTTGATGTTCTTTCTCAAGCCTTTATCAAGTGTAGTAAAAAAGCTTTTGTATACATAGATATAAATATGTATAATATATATATTTTAGCAAACTTATGAATTTTTGCCTAACTAAAAAATTATGACATTTTGATTCCACTTGTTTAACTTAATATGAATAATTTTAAAAAAAGGCTGAGTGCCAAAGAATTGATGCCTTTGAACTGTGCTAGAGAAGACTCTTGAGAGTCCCTTGGACAACAAGGAGATCAAACCAGTCAATCCTAAAGGAAATCAACCCTGAATATTCATTGGAAGGACTGGTGCTGAAGCTGAAGCTCCAATACTTTGGCCACCTGCTGCGAAGAGCTGAGTCATTGGAAAAGACCCTGATGCTGGGAAAGATTGAAGGCAGGAGGAGAAGGGGAGGACAGGATGAGATGGTTGGATGGCATCACCAGTCAATGTACATGGGTTTGAGCAAACTCCAGGAGATGGTGAAGAACAAGGAAGCCTGGCATGCTGCAGTCCATGGGGTTGCAGAGTCGGATACAACTGAGCAACTGAACAACAACTCCTGAGTTTAAATCTCTCTACTGCCTCCCCATCTTCTCTAGGATAAAGCTGAAAGTCTTTATAACACGGATTATAAGGCCTTCTGTTATCTGACCCAGCTTTCCTCTGTAGCTTCAGTTCCTGGCCTTAAATTCTGTGCTCTTGCAACAATGAACTACTTGTTCCCAAATACCCACTGTGGTATTCCTCTGTGCCATTGCTCATGCTGTCTCCTCTCCATACCCACCTTTTCCTTTAAAAATCAGCCAGGCCTTACTTCTTCCAGGAAGTTAACTGCCCTGCTCCTGGGCAGTTTCTAACTCCTGCCCTATTCCACCTGGTTTAGGTATTGTATTCTGTGCTACCATAATACTCTTCATTCCATCAATAAATATTTATTGAGTAAGATTAAAGTGAACAAGATAGCCTCTCCCTTCATGGAAGTAACATTTTCTTGCCTTGTGGTAAAGTTCATATCAGTCACTACACTTTACACTGAATTAAGTTGAATTATACTTACCTGTTTGACTTTTCTGCTAGATCATAAGATATAAAAGGACAAAAATCATGGATAATTTAACTTTTGATCCTCAGAACCTGGCAGGAAACTGGTACATGATAGACACTCAATATTTGTTGACTGATTTAGACTCAGGAGGGTCATTCCAGAAGACGGGTAGGAGGGAAACGGGAGTAGGGTTAGGTCTGATCCCAGGGGGGACAGGGAAAGAGAGACTGGAGAGATAGATAAAGGGATAAATGTGACTACAATGAGGAAAGCATGTTAGTAGAGGCTATGGGAGCTCAGAGATGTGTTTTTATGCAGTGTTTTGAAGCAGTTGGTGACCCATGAGGCTATTCACTCTGTATAGTTAGCAATCTTTTCTGAAAAGGGGAAAGCCTGCTGCTCTGCTATAAGGGAGAGATTATACGCTGATGTTCAGTGTATGCTTTCATTGATTCCTCCCTCATGCTAGCCCTGCAAACTGTGTATAATTAGTACCATTTTACTAATGAGAAAGCAGAGATTCAGAGGTGAAATTATTATCCAAGGCCACACAGTTAGTAAGTGGCAGAGCTGGGACTTGAGCCCAGGTCTGATTCTAGACAGCATAATCATTTTATTATTAGGTTCAACTGCATATAATAGAAAAAATGCCGGATAAGAATGTATTAAATAAGATAGAGGTTTATTTCCGTCTCATATAAAAAAGTCTAGAGGTGGGAGGTCTGGAGTTGTTATGGTGATTGCCTGGCATCACCTGGGACTAAGCTCTAATTTCTTGGTGCCACCATCCTTCCTGGAGGTTACCTCATGGTCTAAGACAGCTACTGAGCCTAGTCTATTATATATGCATACCAGTTAGCAGTTAGAAGTAGGGTAAAACAAAAGAGTAATTTTTTTCCCCAGGCAAGTCAGCTCCCTTTAAGCTATCTTCTGAGAGGTTAAACACAGCACTTATGCTTATACCTCCTTGCTAGGAAGCTTATATCAGGCATATATAGCTGGGGTGTGGAGGGGAGATTGGAGAAATGCACTCTTTCGGCTAAGTGAATTTGCTGCCCCCAAATAAAGGTGGACTATTGCTGTTAAAGAAAAAGAGGGACTAGGTATTGAGTGCACCAAGCAATCTCTGTAAAAATATTGTTTCAGTACATTTTAGGTATAATTTACATATAATAAAGTGCTCACTTTAAGTGTGCAAGCTGATGAGTTTTGACAAGTGTAAGCAGTTGTATAATCAGCACCACAATCAAGATATTAAATATTTTTATCATTTCTAAAAGGCCTTTTGTGTCCCTTTGTAAACAAGGTCCTCCAATCCCTGGATCCAGACAATCAGTGATTTGCTGTCACTTTAGTTTTTCCCATTCTATTGTGTTGGCCAAAAAGTTCATTTGGTAAAGACCTGAGTGAACTTTTTGGCCAACCCGATAGAATTTCATGTAGTCTTTTGTGTCTGATTTCTTTCACTCTGCATGTTTTATAAGTTGATTCTTTTTGTTGTATGTATACATAGTCTCTTCCTTTTTATGGCTGAGTAGTATTGTATGGTATAAATATCCCATGGTTTTAAAAACCCATTGTCAGTCAAGATGGCAGAATAGGAGGATGCAGTATTCAGCTCTCCTTACAAATACATCAAGAATACATCTACAAATGGAACAATTCTCACAGAGCACCTGCTGAACATTAACAGAAGACTTCAGACCCCTCAAAGAATAAGAAAAATCCCTTCGCAGCCAGATAGGGTGAAAGAAAAAAAGAAAAGAGAAATTGGGAAGGGACCAGCGTGCCTGGCAGGAAGCTGAAGATGAGGAGAGGTCCCTGCACTCAGAAAAACTCCCTCACAGTGGGGAAATCCGCTGGGACAGAAAGGGACCTTTGGTGAGATTGAAGGGGAATGCAGTGAATGGTATGTGGAAGGCAGGGCAAAGTAAGGACTATGTGCATGGTCTGGGTCACAGCCCAGCACACCCCAGCCTGAGTCATGTGTCTCCTCTTGTGGAGGGGGACTGGGTTCTGGAAAGTGGGATTTGGAGTGCAGATCCAGGGAGGAGACAGCTGTTGGGTGTGAAAAGACAGCCTGCAGGGACAGGAGTGAGGAGCTCCACAACAGGAGAAGTTTTTGGAAGAAGCCTGGAACATCATAGAGCCAAGGCATCATTGTTGAGTGGCATGCAAGGGTTGGAGCCACCATTGCAACCCCCTTTCCCACCTGCTGGCTTCTGCCTATGCAGGCACTGGGAAGGGCACTCATCTGAGCAGGCTCACCCACCCCTCAAGCCAAGGCCTCTACCCCCGTAGGCTCTGAGGTCCTGAGTACCACTCATGCCAAAGACTTCTCAGAAATCAGCCCTAGGAAACTCAGCCAATGCTGGAGGGGACTGAGTGCTAAAGTGTGGGGTTAGGAGATCAGATCTGGGGAAAAGACTACTGTTGGCTGCATGGATACAACAGAGGGAACAGGAATGAGGGGCTCCGTGGCCAGGAATACTCCTAGAAGAGGGGTGGTCTGCCTAGGAAACAAGGAGCCATTGTTGAGTGGCGCACAAAGAGTGGGACCACCACCCCCCCCACATGCCATTCTTTTAAAGATATGTAATATGTCTTTAAAAAATGTGTCTTTTATGTTTCTTTTTACTTTTTTGTTATTTTATGTTTTTTATTTTTTGTTTTTGTTAGCTTAGTCTTTATTGATTGTTTTCATTTTGGAGGTCATTTTTTTGGTTGTTCTCTTGGGTTTTTTCTTGTTTTTTTGTTTTGTTTGTTGGCTTGTTTGTGTTTGTTTTTATAATTTGTCTTGGGCTTTGTTTCTTTATTTACTTTTTCCCCTTTTCTCTAACCTTGCCATGCATCTTGCAGGCTCTTGGTTCCCCAGGCAGGAGTTGGGCCTTGGTCTCCAGGGTGGGAGCACTGAGTCTAAGATACTGGAGTGCTGGAGAATTCCCTGACTCAGGGAATATTAATTGGCATGTGCTCCCCAGAGGTATTTATCTTGACATCATTACCCAGCTCCAACTGCCTGTAGGTACTAGTGCTGGACACCTCACTCCAAGCAACCAGAGGGATAATAACACAGCCCCAACGATTATCAGACAGGCTGCCTAAAGTTGTAGTAAGCTCACAGACACCCCAAAACACAACACGTGATGCAGCCCTGTCCACCAAAGTGCAGGCACCAGTCCTTCCCACCAGGAAACCTACCCAAGTCTCTGGACCAACCTTACCCACCAGGGGGCAGACAACAGAAGCAAGAGGAAATACGACCCTACAGCTTGGAGAAAGGATACCATAAACAGTAGGGTAGACAAAATAAGATGACAGAGAAATATGTTTCAGATGAAGGAGCAAGGTAAAAACCCACAAGAAAAAAGTAAATGAAGATGAAATAGATAATATAACTGAAAAAGAATTCAGAGTAATAAGAGTAAAGATGACTCAAGACCTTGGAAATAAAATGGATGTATGGATCAAGATGATCCAAGAAACCTAGAGGGACAGGGACCTAGAAGAACTAGAGAACAATCAACTGAAATAAAAAATACACTAGAAGGAATTAATAGGATGATAAATGAGGAGAAAGAACAAATAGGTGAATTTTAAGATAGAATGGTGGAAATAACTGCAGATGAGCAGAATAAACAAGAGTGAAAAGAAATGACAGTCGCAGAGACATCTAGGACAATATTAAATGTACCAACATTTGAAGTATCGGGGTCCCAGAAAGAAAAAATAAAGAGAAATGGTCTGAGAAAATATTTGAATAGATTATAGTTGAAAACTAACATGGGAAAGGAAATAGTCACCCAAGTTCAGGAAGCACAGAAAGTCCTATCAGATAAAGCCAAGGGGAAACACACTGAGACACATAAAATCAAACTATCAAAAGTTAAATACAAAGAATAAACATAAAAAGCAGCAAGGGAAAAGCAACAAATAACATATAAAGGCATCCCAATAAGGTTATCAGCTGATTTTTTAGCAGAAATTCTGTAGACCAGAAGGGAGTGGCCTGATGTATTTAAAGTGATGAAAGGTAAAAACCAACAACCAATAATTCTCTACCCAGCAAGGATCTCATTGAGATTTGACAAAGAAATCAAAAGCTTTACAGACAAGCAAAGGCTAAGAGAATTCAGTACCACCAAACCAGCTTTACAACAAATGTTAAAGGAACTTCTATAGGCAGGAAACACAAAAGGATATGACCTACAAAAACAAACCAAAAGCAATTAAGAAAATGGTAATAGCAACATACATATTGTTAAATGTAAGTGGATTACATGTCCCAACCAAAAGAAACAGATTGGCTGAATGGATAGAAAAACAAAATCAGTATATATGCTGTCTACAAGAAACCCACTTCAGACCTAGGGGCACATATAGATTGAAAGTGGAGGAATAGAAAAAGATATTCTGGGCAAAAGAAAGCAGGAGTAACAATACTCATATCAGGCAAAATAGACTTTAAAGACTTGCAAGAGACAAGGAAGAACATTGCATAGCCATCAAGGGCTCAGTCTAAGAAAAAGATAATAGTAAATATTCATACATCCAATGTAGGAGCACCTCAGTACATAAAGCAAATGGTAACAGCCATAAAAGGGGAAATTAATAGTAACTCAATAATGGGGGATTTTAACATCCCCTTTTCCAATGGACAGAACATTCAGACAGAAAATGTATTGCAGGCAGACTGTTTACCACTGAGTCACCAGGGAATCCCCAGTAAGGAAACACAAGCCATAAATGACACATTACACCATATATTTAATTGCTATTTATAGGACATTTTATCCAAAATTAGCAGAATATAGTTTCTTCTCAAGTGAACATGGAACATTCTCCAGGATAGACCACATCTTGAGTCACAAATCAAGCCTTGGTAAACTTAAGAAAATTGAAATCATATCAAGCATCTTTTCTGACCACAGCACAATGAGATTAGAAGTACATTACAGGAAAAAAAAATAGTAGAAAACAGGAATGGATGGAGGCTAAACAGTGTGCTACTAAATAATCAATGGATCATTGATGAAATCAAAAAGGAAATAAAAAAATACCTAGCAACAAATGACAACCAATACATAATGACCTAAAAACCTATGGGAGGCAGCAAAAGCATTTCTTAGTTTATAGCAATATAATCCTACCTCAAGAAACAAGAAAAATAAACAACCCAATCCTTACACCTAAATCAACTAGAGAGAGAAGAGCAAAAGACCCAAAGTTAGTAGAAGGAAAGAAATCTTAAAAATTAGAACAGAAATAAATGAAGTAAAAACAAAACAATAGTAAAGATCAATTAAACTAACAGCTGGTTATTTGAGAAGATTAACAAGATTGATAAACCTTTAGCCAGACTCATCAAGAAAAAAGGGAGAAGACTCAAATCAATAAACTTAAAAATGAAAAAGGAGAAGTTACAACTGTCATCACAGAAATACAAGTGATCATAAGAGACTACTACAAACAACTATATGCCAATAAAATGGACAACATGGAAGAAATGGGAACATTCCTAGAAAAGTACAACCTTCTAATACTGAACCAGGAAGAAATAAAAAATATGAACAGACCAATCACAAGTAATGAAATTGAAACCATCATTAAAAATCTTCCAACAAACAAAAGTCTAGGACCAGATGACTTCACAGGCTAATTCTATCAAAAATTTAGAAAAGAGTTAACACCTACCTATCCTTCTCAAACTCTTCCCAAAAAATTACAGCAAGGAACACTCCCACACTTATTCTATGAGGACACCATCACCCTGATACCAAACCAGACAAATACATCACACAAATTACATGCCAATATCACTGATGAACATAGATGCAAAAATCCTCAACAAAATACTAGCAAACAGAATCCAGCAACACATTAAAAAGATCATACACCATGATCAAATGGCATTTATCCCAGGAATGCAAGGATTCTTCAATATACACGAACTGATCAATGTGATACACTATATTAACAAATTGAAGAATAAAAACCATATGATCACCTTAATAGGTAAGCTTTTGACAAAATTCAATACCCATTTATGATTTAAAAAAAATCTCCCCAGAAAGTGGACATATAAGGAACATATTTCAACATAATAAAGGCCTTATATGAGAAACTCACAGCAAACATTATTCTCAGTATTAGAAAGCTAAAAGCATTTCCTCTAAGATCAGGAGCAAGACAAGGGTGTCCACTCTAACCTCTACTATTCAACATAGTCTTGGAAGTCTTAGCCACAACAGAGAAGAAAAAGAAAGAAAAAGAATCCAGACTGGCACAGAAGAAGTAAAACTGTCACTGATTGCAGATGGCACGATACTATACATAGAAGATCCTAAAGATGCCACCAGAAAACTACTAGAGCTAATCATTGAATATAGTAGAGTTGCAGGATGCAAAAATAACACACAGAAATCTCTTGCATTCCTATACACTAGCAACAAGAGATCAGAAAGACAAATTAAGGAAATAATCCCATTTACCACCACAACAAAAAGAATAAAATACCTCCGAATAAACCTACCTAAGGAGGCAAAAGACCTATACTCTGAAAAGTGGAAGATACTGATGAAAGAAATTAAAGATGACACAAACAAATGAAGATATATACCATGTTCTTGGATTAGAAGAATCAATATTGTGAAAATGACTGTACTACTGAAAGAAATATACACATTCAGTGCAATCCCTATCAAATTACCAATGGCAGTTTTCACAGAATTAGAACAAAAAATTTTTTGCAGTTTGTATGGGAATACTGAAGACCCCAACTAGCCAAAGCAATGTTGAGAAAGAAAAACAGAGCTGGAAGAATCAGGCTCCCTGACTTCAGACTATACTGCAAAGCTACAGTAACCAAGACAGTATGGCCCTGGCACAAAAACAAATATAGATCAGTGGAACAGGATAGAAAGTCCAGAGATGAACCCACACACCTATGGTCAATCTACAGCAAAGGATGCAAGAACATACAATGGAGAAAAGAGTGTCTTCAATAAGTGGTGCTGGGAAAACTAGATAGCTACTTATAGAAGAGTGAAATTAGAACACTCCCTAACACCATATACAAAAATAGACTCAAAATGTATTAAAGGCCTAAATGGAAGGCCAGACACTGTAGAACTCTTAGAGGAAAACATAGGCAGAATACTATTTGCAAGAGTGTTGATAATTCTTTGATAAATATCTTTGATAAATCACACAAAGATCTTTTTTTGACCCACCTCCTAGAGTAATGAGAATAACAAAAATAAACAAGTGAGATAAAAATAAAACTAATAAAACTCAAAACCTTTTGCACAGCAAAAGAAACCATAAACAACACAAAAAGACAACCCTCAGAATGGGAGGAAATATTTGCAGATGAAGCAACTGACGAGGGATTAATCTCTAAAATATGCAAACAGCTCACACAGCTCAATATCCAAAAAAACAAACAACCCAATCAAAAAAATGGGTGGAAGACCTAAGCAGATACCTCTCCAAAGAAGATACACAGATGGGAAAGAGGCACATGAAAAGATGTGCAACATCACTAATTGTTAGATAAATACAAATCAAAATTTCAATGAGGTATCACCTCACATGGGTCAGAGTGGCCATCACCAAAAAATCTACAAACAATAAATACTGGAGAGGGTGTGGAGAAAAGGGAACCCTCTTAACTGTTGATGGGAATATAAATTGTGTAGGTTGATAGAGTCACTATGGATAACATTATGTAGATTCCTTAAAAAGAACTACCATATCATCTAGGATTCCCACTGCTTGGCATATACCTAGAGAAAACCATAATTCAAAAGGACGCATCCACCCCAATGTTCACTGCAGCACTATTTCTGATAGCCAGGACATAGAAGTAACCTAAGTATCCATCAACAGAGGAATGGATAAAGAAGATGTGGTACATATACACAATGGAATATTACTCATCCATAAAAAGGAATGAAATTGTGTCATTTGCAGAGACATAGGTGAACCTAGAGAGTGCCATACACAGTGAGGTAAGTCAGAAGGAGATAAACATCCTATATTAATCCATACATGCAGAATCTAGAAAAATAGTGTAGATGAACTTATTTGCAAAGCATAAATAGAGACACAGACGTCAAGGACAAATGTATGGCTACCAAGGGTAGTGGGAGGAGGGTAGAAATGAATTGGGAGATTGGGATTGACATATATAAGCTACTATGTATAAAATAGGTAACTAATGAGAATCTACTGTAATGCACAGGGAACTTACTATAAAGCACTTGGTGCTCTGTGGTGACCTAAATGGGAAGGAAATCTAAAAAAAGAGTTCTAGAAGGCCAAGAAGTTCATTCTCTTTTTTTGGTAAGATGTCTCTAGTAGGGCTTAGTTGTTTTTAATATTCTAACAATTTTGTTAGAATACAGCTGTTATGTCAGCATGCATTTAAAAAATTACAAAATGTAGTGAATTTAATATTGAAGATGGAAGAAAAAAGCAACATTTTTGGCATATTATGCTTTATTATATCAATAAAGTTAAAAATGCAAGTGAAACACACACAAAAATGCACCATGTGTGGAGAAGATGCTCTGTGTGATTGAACATGTCAAAGGTGGTTTGGGACGTTTTGTGTTGAGATTTCTTATGTGACAATTTTCCATGGCTGGGTAGGTCAGTTGAAGTTGATAGTGATCAAATCAAGACATTAATTGAGAATAATCAATGTTATGTCATGCAGGAGATCACTGGCATATTCAAAATAACCAAATCAAGCATTGAAATCATTTCTACCAGCTTGGTTATGTCAATCACTTTGATGTTTGGGTTCCACGTAAGCAGAAAAAAACAAAACAAAACTTCTTGACCATACTTCCAAATGCGATTCTCTACTGAAATGTAACTAAAACGTTTTAAATTTGTTTTTAAAACGAATGGTGACAAAAGTGGATACTATACAACAATGTGGAACAGAAGAGATTGTGGGACAAGTGAACCAAAGACAGGTCTTCATCCAAAGTAAGTGATGTTGTGTACATGGTGGGATTGGAAGGGAGTCCTCTATTATGAGCTCCTTCCAGAAAACCAAAGGATGATTTCCAACAAGTACTGCTCCCAATTAGACCAGCTGAAAGCAGCACTTGATGAAAAGTGTCTGGAGTTAGCCAACAGAAAACACATAATCTTCCATGAGGATAACACAAGACCTCATGTTTCTTTGATGACCAGGAAAAACTGATAAAGCTTGTCTGGGAAGTTCTGATTCTTCTGATGCATTCCCTGGACATTGCACCTTCAGATTTCCATTTATTTTGGTCTTTACAAAATTTTCTTAGTGGAAAAAATTTCAATTCCCTGGAAGACTGTAAAAGGCACCTCTAATATTTCTTTGCTCAAAAAGATAAAAAGTTTTGCGAAGATGGAATTTATCAAGTTGCCCGAAAAATAGCAAATGGTAGTGGAACAAAATGGTGAATATGTTGTTCAATAAAGTTCTTGGTGAAAATGAAAAAATGTGTCTTATTTTTACTTAAAAACCAAAGGAACTTTTTGGTCAACCCAATAAGTTTATGTATGACTGATTCACTTTGCTGTACAGTAGAAAATAAACAATAGTACTATCCACTTGGAGCAACTATACTCCAATAAAATAATAATAATAAAAGCTAGCATATATAGAAAAAGTAAAGAACTTTCTTGTATGTGGAAATTTTTAAAATCCATTCTCATGTTAAGGAACATTTCATCTGTGCTCTATAATTTGTCATCAAAGCCACATTTCCTACAGGGTGCTTCCTGCAATGAGAGTGTGATATAAATACCAAGACAGGTTCATTCCTGGACTATGGGACTTCTCTGATGGGCGATTTTGGTTTAAGGACTCCTGGACTGGCTCACTGTACAGTTCTTAGAACAGCACTATAGTCAAAGATGCTTTCAGCCAACCTTCCTTCTCTCTCTTCTTCAGTCGATATCAGACCTGCATGATGATCTGATGGCTCTTCTAATCTCCCTTAGCTCTGTCCTCATTTTTTCTCTCGGGATTTTCCCTGATACGTATCTAGCACATTTTACCCAGCCCTATCAGAGGACTCAGACTCACACAGATGACTTTCAGTGTTTGGCTATTTTGAATAGGGTAGCTATGATCATTTTTGTTCACGTCTTATTATGAGCTGTTCTTTCATTTACCTTGGATAAATACCTAGGAAGGAAATTGTTGAGTTACATGGTAAGTGTATGTATTTTTAACTTTGTAAAAAATTGCCAAGTAGTTTTCCCAAGTGGGTGTATCTAATTATACTCCCACCGCAGTGTGAGAGTCCTGTTGTTCTACATCCTCCTAAACACTTGGTATTTCTTATCTTATAAACTTGGTGTTAATAATTTTAGCTATCCTAGTGTTTGTGTAGCAGTGTTTCATTGACTACCATATTCTTATCCCTTACATAACCACAGTTTGACCCTAGACATGTCTGAATAAAAAGCCTGTGCTTTTTCCACTATCTGAGATGCCTAGCACTAGAATGGAAGATGTGAGAAAAAAATATTAAGTCATTAGGTAGAAAAAGGAATGAAATTAATGCTGTAAGGAATGCTAAATAAATGGAGATGTAAGTGAACAAGTATATAACTAAGATAAGACTCTCAAATAAAAATAGAAGCATTCAGTCATGGAAAGGAATGAAGTACTGTTACATGGTAGAACATGTACCTTAAAACGTTATATGAAATAAAACAGGCACAACAGATAATATATTATGATGCCATTTACATGAAATATCCAGAATACGTAAATCCTTGGCTCTCTCTGAAGTAAATAGTTGGCAATTTTTTGTTGGAAATGGGTCCCTGGTAGGTCAAGAATGTGAAGACCTGCCCTGCTCTGCTATGTGCCCCCTCCCCCTTTTTTTAGGCTTTCATCTAAATCCATGCAGAAATGCTGGGAAAATAAGCAAAATATGGTCTTCAGATGAGGTGAAGAGCAAGAGAAAAAAATTCCATAGTATTTGATCTATATTTGTTAATTTGGTATATTTAAGGGAGGTGGTTGGGGTGGATGGAGATTTAAATAACAGTATTAATGTTTATTCAGTGGCAGCTATGTGCTCGGAGAAGACAATGGCAACCCCCTCCAGTACTCTCGCCTGGAAGATCCCATGGACCGAGGAGCCTGGTGGGCTGCAGTCCATGGGGTCGCTAAGAGTCAGACACGAACCAGGCTCCAGTCCATGGGGTCGCTAAGAGACACGACTGAGCGACTTCACTTTCACGCATTGGAGAAGGAAATGGCAACCCACTCCAGTGTTCTTGCCTGGAGAATCCCAGGGACAGGGGAGCCTGGTGGGCTGCCGTGTATGGGGTCGCACAGAGTCGGACACGACTGAAGCGACTTAGCAGCAGCAGCAGCAGCAGCTATGTGCCAGACACTGGACTAGACATTATATATATATATATATAAAATGAGGCATTAAAATCTGTTTAGGAACAAATAAAATCAACAAGGAAGAAGGGAAGCAAAAAATGAAATACAAACAAAAACAAATAAGCCTAACTATATTTCAAATGAATAGCATAACCTCACTGAATAGAAAAATAAAGTACCTTTTAAACACAACATTTGTGTTTAAATATATATATATAAATATATATATATTTATACATATTATATTATATATATATATAATCTCTTTGATTTTACAATATTCATAAACTGGTTGCAAGAAACAGAAAATCAACTAACAAGCTATATACATATTCACTTACCTGGACATCCAGAGGGCTGGCCTAACTTCTGCCACAAATGAATCATCCACATGCTTGAACAATGTCTTTAAGACTTTGTTTGTGTGTCTTCACCCCTCTGTCAGCCCTGGGGGTTGACTTCATTCTCTGATAGACTGTATTCATATAATTGCAAATATGGCCTTCAGCTGCTCACAATGTACACGGTCCTCAGAGCTCAGATCAAGCTCTTTGAAGGACGGGCATTTTCTCTCATGGCAACAAGGATAAAGCTGGCCTGGGTAATTTACACTCCCTTGGAGCACTGTGTCCAGGGGAATAGAGCAATCCAATTAATTGTTTTAAGTGTCTCTGTCTGTGGTGGTGGAGATAGACTCCTGCACATTGATAACTGTTGGCAATCACACAGTGGATGAGGGACAGGTCCCCAATAGGAAGAGATGTGAGGAATCAAAAACATAATAGACATCACTTCATCTATGTCAAGTGAGTATTATCATCTTCATTTTACAAATTAAGACACTAAGGTGAAGTGATGTGCCCTATATTACACACCTAAAAGTTTGGAAGTCTGAGTTGGAAGAGGCAGCATGAAGAGTGGACAAAGCTCTGGACTATGGATCAGATAAACTGGATTTTACCCTGGTTTGGCCACTGACTATGTCATATATATATATATACATATATATATTTGATATATAGACTGGCTATATATATATATATATACACACATATATAAAATAGTTTATATTATTGTATTATAAATATATATACTATATAAACAACTTGGAGGGAGTCAATTCCACTAAGTCACATATTCCCCATATGTGAAATGGGAATATAATATCCCTGTTTCTGAATTCATCGTGAGGGTTAAGTGGACTATTATATGAAAGCACTTTGTAATAAACTGTGATGTAATTTTGGAGTGTATTGCTTTGTCTAGGATATTTGGCAATGGGAACAGATATTTTACAGTTGCCAGGTTTTCTTTTTTTTTCACTCACAGTAATATTGACCTTTTTGTGGGGTATACAGTTCTATGAATATATATAGAAATAAATTTGTGTTATCAGAATATAGAATATTTCCTTCAACCAAAATATATCTCCATAGTGCTGTGCATTTATAGCCTATGCTACCCTCCCCCCACCCAAACATTGGCAACTACTGAGCTGTTTTCTTCTGCTACAGTTTGTCTTAAGAGAATAGTATGTAAACTGGATCATACAATCTACCATCTTTTGAAACTGGCGTCTATCATTGTTAACATAATATTGATACATTTTAGATTCATCTAAGTTGTGTAAATGTGTAGTTCTTTCCTTTTCATTGTGGAGTGCCACCTCATTGTAAGTATCATACAACAGTTTATCCATCCACCACATGAAAGTCATTTCTGTTGTTTTCCAGTTTTATGCTATTAGAAATAGAGCTGCTATGAATATCCCTGCACAAATCTTTATGTGAACGTAAGTTTTAAATTCTATAGCATTACTTAGGAAAGCGATTGATGAATCATATGGTAAATGTACAGTTTAGTTTATAAGAAACTGCTGGATTGTTTTCCAAAATGGCTATAAAATTGTGCATTCTGACCAGCAATATAGGAGATTTCTAGTTGTTTTGCATGCTATCAGCACGCTGTGTTGTCAGTATTTTTTGAATTTCAGCCATTCTAGTAAGTTTGTAGTTGCAGTTCATGTGTGTCTTTGTTTGCATTTCATTAAGAGCAAATGATGTTTAACATCTTTTCATATGGTTATTTGCCACTCATATCTTCTGTGAAATGTCTGTTTATGTATTTTGCCCATTTTCTGGTTGGATTGCTAGTATTTTTTTCTGTTCAGTTTTGAGAGTTATTTATATATGCCAGACAAAGGTCACTTGTCTGATACATAATTTGCAAATATTACATCATGATCTCTAGCCTGTTTTTTTTTATTCTGTTAGCAATATTTTTCACTGATTTATTACCAAACCATCCATCTCCATAGGCAACAGCTTTCCCCAAAATTCGATTTTTTTGAGTCAGGAGTTAGTGTCTGTCCCAGGATATACATCTCATCCTTCCAAGTAAGATCATAAAGCAGAGTAGGGAGCTGAAAGTTTCATACCCAAATCTATACCCTTAGGATGTAAATCTGGCTTGTCTCACAGAGAGAAAAAGGGCAACATGTATGCTACTTCTACCCATTTCCCTTGTTTTCTACAGAACCTGTCTAATTGTAAAACAGTATTATAATTAAGAGACCCTCCAACTGGTCACTGTTCGTCATCTTCCAATGGATACTGTGGCCATGCAGTATCACATAGGAAGATCAGGTGTGTCTTCTTTAAGCTCTGAGGATCAAATCTATCCTAGTTTTTCAGGATACAAGTCAAAGGAGTGAGGCTGGAATTGTTAGCTCCCATCTGTAAGAGAGAGAGAAAAAAAGCAACCAGCGCCATCTTTCTATTGGAGGCGTCCCTCCCTGCTCTAGATAGGGGTGGAGACAGGTCTTCCACCTAAGCTTCCTTCCCTGGCCAGAGTTAACCTGTCTCTTACTGACACAGGTATGCCACTACTGTCCCTCCCCATTATACCACCGGGGTGGGGTGGAGATGCATCAGGGTAGACCTGATGGCATCCCAGACTAATGTGCAGTTCCTCATCATTAAAACCTTTGCTTGCCTCTGATGCCACCTGAGGTGCAATCAGAGTAACCTTCCAGAATTCCTCCCAAACTAATACCGCTAGTGGAAACATTTGTCTCGTGAGTGCCTGTGCACAACCCTGAGTATATTCCTGACTATGATAAGAAGGGTAAATCATAAAGAGACGAACATAAAACAAAGATGTTCCTTCTGAGCGTCACTACACCAGTATAAGTGGTAGCAAAAGAAATAGTGAAGGGCTGGCCAGTGAGGAAAAAGTGATTTTGGTCCTCGAGTTATTAGGGCCAGCCCTTCCAGTTCATCCCCACAGATTCCACAGAAATAATATCTAAGGAGTTGGGACAAAACCACTGTAGAGCTTCCTCTGGTCTACTAAGAGCTAGCATTACTAAAGGAAGAAGCCCACTGTACTTCCAATCTGAGTAACCTTTAACCTGAGAGACGCTGTTGGAGCTAGACCTCCGTCTAGCTTCTGAACTTTCAACTCCTAGTGAGGCTACACGGTTCCTGACTACCAATCTACTTTGGGACCAAAGTAACAGTACACAGTAACAGCATAGATCAAGAGTCTCTTGAAAGTCTACGATCTGACAGATTAGGTTAATAGTTCTAATCCTCAGAAAGTTATGAAATGGTCAAAGAGACTGGAAAGTTTGACTGAGAAAGGAGAGTTCAGTCCACACACTTCGTCCATCTCAGGCCACTCCCCTGGAGGAGACATTAGGTGCCTCTTGACATTATCAGGTCGGTATAATCCCCCGACAGGGTTTCTGCCATAAGCCGTATGAGGTCACCTCTGAACCACAGATTAAGACACAGCTACAGGGCTTCCCTTGTGGCTCAGCTGGAAAGAATCCGCCTGCAATGCGGGAGACCTGGGTTTGATCCCTGGGTCGGGAAGATCCCCTGGAGAAGGGAAAGGCTACCCACTCCAGTATTCTGGCCTGGAGAATTCCATGGACTGTATAGTCCAGTGGGGTCGCAAAGAGTCAGACATGACTTTCATTTGGTCAGCACATGTGTGTCTCTTTCAATCATATACACAAGCACACCGTAGAGTTAGTAAAGTACAGCAGAAAAAGTGTTCACTAGGAGAACAAAGAACTAGAGCTCCAAGCATCTGTGGCAACCTAAATGCAATTAGAATCAGACAGTCCTTGCCACAGCCATACATATGCTGGGCAGGAACGCGGGTCTCCTGGAAGGGGCAGCAGCTGGGAGCTGGAGTTTAGAAACTGTGGAGCAATCCAAGGGCAAGGGCTGCTGTTGACTGTAGAGAGACGGATCGAGGGGATGTGAGGGAGGGGATCGTGGTGGGAAATGCCTGTGGAGGAAAGCCAGGCAGTCATGGAAGCAAGGCGATACTGCTGAGTCACGCATAGGGAGTGCAGCCATCACCATAGTCTCTCTCTCTCTCGCCACACACCAAGGGCAGCTGAACAATAGAGAGGCTGGCCCATCAAACTCCTGACACACTGAACTACAGAGTAGGACCCCACCCAGGGTGCTCCTTTCAGTGACTGATGTGCAGCTCTATAGAGTAGGACCCCAGTGGGGGGGGGGGGGGCTCTATGTGCCTGACACACCAAACAGAGAAGGACCCCAGGCAAGGGATCCCTCTAAGTGCCTGAATGTGCCTAGCTACGGAGAAAGACTGGCCAAAGAGGCCTTCTGATAGCCAGCTATAAGAGGCTCAAAAAAAGACTCTGATAGGGCCATAACTCCTGCTGCGGAAGGAGTCTGTGTCCCTGGACACTTGGCACCACCAGGGTTCCCGCAAGCCAAGCAGCTGCACCACCTTCACACTCAACTCTCACTGGGGCAGAGCTGCCACAGGTAAAGAAAAAAAAAGTCTTGCCTTTAGGCACGCAGGGTTGCTTCGGTCCTGTCCGACTCTTTGCGACCATGTAGACTGTGGCCTGCCAGGCTTCTGTGTCAGAGAAGGGGTTCTCCAGGCAAGAATACTGGAGTGTATTGGCCAATACTGGTTGCCATACCCTTCTAGAGCAGTATATTCTCTGCTGCCCTAGCCACCAACCCCCCTGAGTATCTGGTGCTGCCAGAACCCCTGTGACCCAAGCAGCTGCACCACTTTCACACCTGGCCCTCACAGGGGCAAACCCAAGCCCTCCAGGGCAGCCTCAGGAGCTAAACTCCAGTGGACGACGCACATGTAGAGGTGGAAATAAAACCACAGTTGAAACCCATGGGCACTGTGGCTTAAGGACGAAGACCCAAAACCTTCCCACAAGCTGTACAAGCTGCAGATTAAATCCACACGATCAACTAAGACTCTGTGTCTGTGGAATATGTAAAAGACCATTGAAAGCTCCCACAAAAGAAAATGCACTAGCTCTGATAGCTGTGGACATTGGAGGCAAGAACACACAGGAATAGGACCAGATTAGAATCTGAGTAGCCCCCACAGCAGGTCCAGAGATCAGTAAAGTGTTGGAGGGCATCCTAGGGAGGTAAGGTGAACTGTTATTCCCAGCACGGGAAAGTACTCTGACAGCAGTGACTCAAGAAAAACATTTATTACTCTAATTTTTTTTACTTGTTCTGTAGATTCTTTTCGATTTTTTTCTTTTTTTTCCCCTTTCCCCTCCTCTATTGTAGTTGTCAATTTTATTGGCACTAAGAAATCCAATTAAACTTTTGAGCTTTTTTTTTCTTCACTCACATTTTTTATTGTTGTCATAAACCTGTGCCTCTACGTTGGGCTTTTGCAGTTCTGTGGAGTTTTCCTCTTTTCCTTTCTCTTTTCTTAATTTTAATATTTTAAACCTATTATTACTTTTCTGCATTTATTCCTCTGTTTGCTTTTCCTATCATTTTTTCCCCTTGCAGTTAATCTTTCATATATATAAATCTTCCTTATCTACCTCTATTTAATTTTGCATATCGATTTTTCTTTTCTTTCTCTCCTTTCCTCTCAAAATACTTGTTAGGTTTCTTTTCATGGCTTTATTCCCCAACTGGGACCTTGCCTTAGTTTTCTTTTCCAGTTTGTGCTTTAATTAGTTTAGTTCTGGTAGATATAATTTTTGGTTTCCTTTGTTCACTGGGTCAAATTAATGCACTTAATTTTTGTTGGGCTGTTTTGATATACATATACAATGTATATGTATATGTGTATATTCAGTCACACTTTCTATTGTTGTTATAAACCTCTGCCTCTTTATTGGGCTTTTGCAGTTCTGTGGAGTTTTCTTTTTTTCCACTTTCTTCTTTCTTCTTCTGTTTTTTTTCTCTTTTCTCTTTTTTTATAATTTTAATTTTTATAAAACCTATTATATTTTTTCTACATTTATTCCTTCACTTGCCTTTCCTACTGTTCTTTCCCCCTTGCAGTTAATCTTTAATGTATATACATCTTCTTCATCTACCTCTGTTTAACTTTGTATATCTATTCTTTCTTTCCTTTCTTTCCTTTCCTTGCAACATATTTGTGAGTTTTGTTTTCATTGCTTTATTGCCCCAGTTGGCACCTTGCTTTAGTTTTCTTTTCCAGTTTGTACTTAAGTTAGTTTTGTTCTTAAATGGTAAACACAATTTTTGATTTCCTTTGTTTGCCAGATCAATCTACTGTAGTTAATTTTTGTTGGACTGTTTTCACTTTGCTCATGGGTGTATATGTATATGTGTATATTCCATTATTTTAATTATTATTTGTCTGATTTTGTAACTGCCATTTTGTCTGGGGTTCAACTTTGGTTTCTCGTTTTTGGATATTTGTTTTACTCTCCATTAATGCCATAAAAAAACCACTAGTAGAATCTTTGTTCCTGACCAGAGATCAGACTCTGAGCCTTTGGAGTGGGAGCACTGATGCTAAGGCCCTAGACTACCAGAGAACTACCCTTAGGGAGTATCAAATAGTGAGAACCCACACAAAGGAAACTACTTGAATACAAGACACTGCATCACCCAACCAGCAGTCGCACCCTGTGCAGGACGCCTCATCTAAACAACAAACAAAACAAAGATACAAACGCAATCATCAGCAGACAGGAGCACCACCTCACTCAGCCTTGCCCATCAGAGGAGAAACAAACAAACAAACAAAAAAAAACTCAGCACAAATCTCACCCTATAAGCACAAAGCTCACACAAACCACTGGACCAAACTTAGGAGGGCAGAAACCAAAAGGAAGAAAGAATTCAACCTTCTTCAAGGAAAGAATTCAAGTTTCCTTGAAGCCTGGGAAAAGGAAACCTCAAACACAATAACTTAAAAGAAAATGAAAAGACAGAGGAATACAGCACAAATGAAAGAACAAACTAGAAACACAGAAGTCCAAATAAATGAAGAGGAAATAGGAAAATTACCTGAAAAAGAATTCAGAATAATGATAGTTAAGATGATCAAAAACCTTGAAAACAAAATGGAGAAAATGCAAGAATCAATGAACAAAGACCTAGAAGAATTAAAGAATAAGCATACAAAAACAAACAACACAATTACTGAAATTAAAAATACTCTAGAAAGAATCAATAGCAGAATATCTGAAGCAGAAGAACGAATCAGTGAGCTGGAAGATAAAACGGTGGAAATAACTTCTAAAGAGCAGAATAAAGTAAAATGAATGAAAAGAGCTGAGGACAGCCTCAGCGACCTCTGGGACCATGTCAAATGCACCAACATTCGAATTATAGGGGACCCAGAAGAAGAAGAGGAAAAGAAAGGGTATGAGAAAATTTTTGAAGAGATTACAGTTGAAAATTTCCTCAACATGACTGAATGACTTTCACTTATCCTCCATTAATAGTTCTCTATTGCTTCTTTTATGTTAAATATATATTTTCAGTGTACTATTTTAATTTTTTTGTAATCTTTTTTACTACAGTTTTGGGTTATTTTCTTACTTTTCCCCCATGGGGATTATAATTCACATCTCAATTTAAAACAATCTTCTTCAGATTAGTTTAACTTAACTTTGCCGTGCCATGCTAAGTCACCTTCAGTTGTGTCCAACTCTTTGTGAACCTATGGACTGTAGCCCACTAGTCTCCTCTGTCCATGGGATTCTCTGGGCAAGAATACTGGAGTGAGTTGCCATTTCCATCTCCAGGGGATCTTCCTGACCCAGGGATTGAACCTGCGTCTCTTGTATCTCTTGCATTGACAGGCAGATTCTTTACCAATGAGCCACCTGGGAAACCCCTACTTAATTTAATAATATACAAAAATATTACTCCTGTAGAGACTAGAACTCCAACTCTATTCTGCACTTTCCATTAGCTTCCAGGCTTCTGGTTTCACTGTGATTGTGAGTTTTAGGTTTTCAAGTCTACTGTGGAGCCGGGAAGTGGGTACAGCTGTAGGGCAAGTTAAAATGCCACAGAATACACTGTTACTGAGATTCAGCCCTTTTCTTGAATCAACACTTCTCTAATTGTTCAAAACTTTTAGTTAATTTCCAAAGTTCTGAAAAAAGCTAATTTTGAACATTTCTGCCAGCATTCTTGATTTTATGGAGGCAAAAATTTTGGATGTTCCTTACTCTGCCTTTTTTGATGACATTACTCTTACCAGCACTGCTAAAAATAAGACAAAACTTTTACCTTTCTCCCTCCACAGTACTAAGGGGGAAAAGCCCCAAATCTTTAACTTTGCCTTAAGACCTGCTAGTATCTAACCTCTTTTTATCTTTCCAGATTCATCTCTTTTCCCTTGGCACTCTCTTCTCAAACAACAGTGAAATTATTTCACCTTTGTTTTTGAGTCTTTGCACATTGAATCCCATCCCCACCATCACCACCACCACCAATTGGGATTCTCTCCCTTTAGCCACATTTTATCTTGTTAATTCTAGATGTTTTAATAAGTCCCTTCTCCCTATACAAGTTTAAGTCCTCCCTCTATTTGTTCCCTTAGCAATTAAACATTTGTTGTGATTATGTTGGCAATGTCTGCTTTCTTATTAGAACATAAGCTCTGGGATGACATGCCTATGTTGCTCATAGTACTAGTAACTTAGTAGATCTTTAGTAAATCTTTAGTAATATTTAGTAAAATTTTTAGTAAATTTATTTTAGTAAAATTTAGTGGTCATGTATGGATGCGAGAGTTGGACTATAAAGAAAGCTGAGCGCAGAAGAATTGATGCTTTTGTGCTGTGGTGTTGGAGAAGACTCTTGAGAGTCCCTTGGACTGCAAGGAGATCCAACCAGTCCATCCTAAAGGAAATCAGTCCTGAATATTCATTGGAAGGACTGATGCTGAAGCTGAAACTCCAATACTTTGGCCACCTCATGTGAAGAGCAGACTCATTAGAAAAGACCCTGATGCTGGGAAAGATTGAGGGCAGGGGGAGAAGGGGACGTCAGAGGGTGAGATGGTTGGATGGTATCACCGACTCAATGGACATGGGTTTTGGTGGACTGAGGGAGTTGGTGATGGACAGGGAGGCCTGGCGTGCTGTGGTTCATGGGGTCACAAAGAGTCAGACACGACTGAGCGACTGAACTGAACTGAGTAAATATTTGTGAGTGAATGGACATTATTTTCCCATATAGTTGAGGAAACTAAATATCAGAGAAGTTAAGTAACTTTCCCAATGTCATTCATGTATTAAATAGCAAAGTTATGATTTCAGAGTCCATGCACTTTCCTTTCTGCCATACTGCTTCTGTGCGTGCTTGTGCTAAGTCGCTTCAGTTGTGGCTGACTCTTTGCAACCCTACGGACTGTAGCCCACCAGGCCCCTCTGTCCATGGGATTCTCCAGGCAAGAATACTGGAGTGGGTTGCCATTCCCTCCTCCAGGGGATCTTCTTGACCCAGGGATTGAACCTGTGTCTCTTAGGTCTCCTGCATTGGCAAGTGGGTTATTTACCACTAGCGCCACCTGTGAAGCCCTGTACTGCTTCTATGTGGCCTCTCTTGGATTGGTGGACTGCACATCCTTATGAACTCAAACCTGACTCTCTGGAAGAGGGGAAATGGTATCCTGGCTTGGGTAAAGCAGTTTTCAGGTTTTCTCAGCACTTAGGATGGGAATAATCCTGCCTGGGGAAAGCTGGCCTGGCTGTGACTAGCAGTGAAGTGAAAGCCAGCCTCTTACCACGTTCTTCCTCTGTATCATCACACTGGGAAACAGTCAGAGCCAAAAATGAGAGGAAAGCTAAACACTGTGTGCTGGCCAGGACAGAAAAGTCTGTACCTTTGGTGGGAGAAGGCAGGTCATTTTTAGGATGTTTTTGAAGCACAAGGAGAGAAATGTTCAACCCCTTTTGACCCCTTGCAAAGAGGCTTGTGCCTTCACCTCTCGCCACATGTCACCGACACCCTAGTTTAGATTTATAATCCAAGGGCTTTTCTCCAATATTCATCTTCCTACAGCCTCTCACTGACATGGCATTGTTGACAACGCCTTCTTTCTTGGCCATTGATTCCTCTGTGAGCCACATGCACAGCTTCATGTTACTGAGCATTCCTCCCACTTCTCTGCATATGCATTCTCTGTACTCATTAGGATCTTCTCTTGCTGTCCCTCAGTGTAGTTGTTTAGAAATGCCAGTTTTGATGCTGGGAAGATGTATAAAGTGAGGCTGAAGATGGGGATGTTGAAAATCTGTGTAGAGAAGTGCTAACTCTTCTCTATAGAGAGTAATTCTCCATTCTTGATTTCTGGGAGAAAGAATTTCCTAAACACTGTCCTCTTCAAACTCTAATTGCTGAGTTTAGAAAGAGAAACCAGCATGTAATTCTAGCTCCTTCCTCTCCACTCCTTGAATGGGAATGGGGATGATCTTCCCATAGAGAGTGTGTACTCTCAGTGGATCTCCACCATGCAACCACCTTAGCAGGACACACCCCACCCTGCCTTATGGGGAGTCCTGGGATGTTCTAGCACTGCAGACAAGTGGATAAACTGTTCCAGTTCTGGGCTTTAGTATTAGGAAATCAATTTGGTCTTGATATACGCTGTATTCTTATTCTTTATGGATACAAAGACTGCATTTTGTTATCCATAGGACTTTCTCCTTTGTCTCATTTCTCAGTTCGTTCAGAACTTAGGCAGGGAAGACAGGGCCTACTATTTGAACCCAACCACCCTATCACCCTATAACAACTTTTTCACTCTCATTCTCAGCAGTCAGTTGTCTATCCTTTGACCCAAAAATTGAAGGATTTTTCTTGAACAAAAATGACAAACTCTGGAGAAAATACCCCCGTTTTCTGATGTTTTGGAGTGTCCTAGTATATCATCCAGCTTACCACCCAGTCATCCTAAAAAGAAGCCTGCCAGTCAATAAGCCCTCACCAGTTCCCAACCAGATTTTTTAAATGTTTGTTTTTAAATTACTTCATAAATACAGAAAAGTTGAAAAAATATTAGAAAAACTCCTGTATACCCTTCACCTGCATTCCCAAAAGTATTACATTTCACCATATTTGCTTTGTCTTATTCAATTTACTTATCTATATCTATCTATATCATTATATATATATTATTTTAAAACCATTTGAGAAGAAGTTGCAGACATGATGCCCCTTTACTCTTAAATACATCACTGTCAATTTCCTAATAATGAAGACATTCTCTTACATAACCACAATATAAATATCAAAACTACAAAATTAATATTCAGATGGTAAAGAAGCTGCCTGCAATGCAGGAGATGAGGGTTTAATCCCTGGGTCAGGAAGATCCCCTGGAGAAGGGAATGGCAACCCACTCCAATATTCTTGCTGGAGAATTCCATGGACAGAGGAATCTAGCTGAGAACTGGTGAGGGCTTATTGACTGGCAGGCTTCTTTTTATTCAATGGACAGAGGAGACTGGTGGGCTACAGTCCATGGGGTCACAAAGAGTCAGACATGACTGAGCAACTAACACTTAACTGTTACCTAATCTATCAATGTTATTCAGATTTCACGAATCGACTCACTAATATATTTATAGCAAAATCAAAATAAATTCTTTTTCTAGTTCAGAATTCAATCCGGTTTCTTTTAACCTTGATGCTTCCTGTCTTTCTCTTTCTTGACATGATCTTGGCATTTTAGGAGAGTATAGGCCATTTACTTTATAGAACCAATATTTCTCACTTTGAGTTTATCTGATGTCTTCTCAGGGTTGGATTTCGGTTATGCATTTTTATTAAGCATACTACGAAGGTGATGTTTTATCTTTCTTAGTGCATCATATCATCAGATATGTGATGTCCATTTGTCCCATTACCGGTAATGTTCACTTTAATCACCTGATTAAGTTCACTGTAATCATATGATTTAATCACCTGTTTGCCAAGTCTATCCACTACATTACTACATTTTCTTTGTAATTAATACCTGGCTTGTAGGGAGATACTCTGAGACTGTGTAACTATCCTAGTTCTCATCAAACTTTTACTCACTAGTTTTAGCATCCATGGATGATTCTTGTCTGAAACAATCATTTCTATGGTGGTTGAGAAATGGTAATTTCCTAATTCCAGCATTTGTTCTACATTTATTTGTTGGCATTCCACTATAAGGAGGTGTTTTCTCTCTCCATTATGAATTTATTTGTTTATGAATACCTGCATGGACTCAGGGATTCTTATTTATTCTGTGAGTTATAGTCTCTTACTTTCTTTGTTTTGATACTCAAACTGTACCAGATTTGACTGGTTCAGTTCCTTCAAACTGACTCCTGTGTCTTTTTGATATGTCCCCAACATTCTTTGAGCATGTTTTTTGGGCAAACCAAGATTTTCCAGGCTCATCTTGTATTTTCTTAGCTTTAGTCTGAAACTAGCTCTTTCTTCATTTGTAATGGCAATGGCAAGAAAGCAATACAGATGAAGCTCTCAGAGGATGAGCTAGAATAAATGCAGATATAAACATATATTAAAAGCCATGCTGATACTTCCAGTTCCAACCCAACACCACATGGTTCATTCTAACCATTTTTCCCTATTAGTAACTTCCCTGATAGCTCAGTTGGTAAAGAATCCACCTGCAATGCAGGAGACCCCGGTTTGATTCCTGGGTCGGGAAGATCCCCTGGAAAAGGGATATGCTACCCAAACCAATATTCTTGGGCTTCCCTTGTGGCTCAGCTGATAAAGAATCCGCCTGCAGTGTGGGACACCTGGGTTCAGTCCCTGGGTTGGGAAGATACCCTGCAGAAGGGAAAGGCTACCCACTCCAGTATTCTGGCCTGAAGAATTTCATGGTCTATACAGTCTAAGGGGTCGCAAAGAGTTGGACATGACTGAAAGACTTTCACTTTACAACTCCTTTTTTTAAAAGTGAAAGTCATGGCTCCCATTTCTACAAACTATTTACTTCTTGCTCATTTCTAGAACACATATTAAAGTAGTTTTGGAAATGATAAATCATACCTCTATTTTTAAAAACCCAACTAACTAGAGTTTGATATTTGCTTATACATATGTTTTTATCTTTAGCTTGAGGCTATATGGTCAAATGTTGTGTTTAAAAAGTACTTTATTTTTCTGGTCAGTGAGGTTATGCTATTCATTTGAAATATAGTTAGGCTTATTTGTTTTTGTTTGTATTTCATTTTTTGCTTCCCTTCTTCCTTGTTGATTTTATTTGTTCCTAACCAGATTTTAATGCCTCATAATAAAATATGAATTGAAAGTCAAGGATCTCCAGATATACGATTGTTTCCAATGCTAAATACAGAGAACAGATAAGAGGTTAATTTGGAAGAAAGAGTAAAAATTCAGGGGATAGAAGTGCATTAAGTCTAATTTGTCTCAAGAATACTGGATTTAGAAAACAAAAGCAGGTTGATAAGGAAAAAAATCAGAGAACAAAAGAGAGTTCCTGAAATTTAAAAAATATTTCTATTCTTAAATTCTTTAAATCGATGGAGGAATTGGTGGATAAATCAAGAAAATCTTCCAGAAAAGAAAACAAAAAGACAAAGGTAAAGAAAATATAGGATAAAAATGATAAGAGATATAAGAGAATCAATCCAGGAAATTCATTGTCCAAGTACTAGGGATAACATAAAGAAAGAAAAAAGAAAGTATAGAGGCAGAAAATCATCAGAGAAATAATCCAAAAGGTTTTCCCAGGAACAAGAAACATGAATGTCTAAATTGAAAGGGCATAATGAATATTATCCCAAGGAATGAAAAGGAACCTAATATCATATTGTGAGAATATTAAGGAGAAAAAGATGATCCTAAAAGCTTTCAGGCAGTTAAAATCAGGTCACATACAAAGAAAAAAGAATCAGACTAACCTTGGGCTTCTTATCAAAAAGCTTTGCATTTTAGAAGATAATTAAGCAATATCGTGAAATAATTATGACACGTTTTAAACCAATAATTCTACACCTAACAGAACTGCAAATTAAGTATGATAATAGAATTTTTAAAAGATATTCAAACTCATAAAGTGAAAGTCACTCAGTTGTGTCTGACTCTTTGCAATCCCATGGACTATACAGTCCATGGAATTCTCCAGGCCAGAATACTGGAGTGGGTAGCCTTTCCCTTCTTCAGGGAATCTTCCCAACTCAGAGGTCGAACCCAGGTTTCCTGCATTGCAGGCGGATTCTTTACCAGCTGAGCCACAAGGGAAGCCCAAGAATGCTAGAGTGGGTAGCCTATCCCTTCTCCAGCAGGTCTTCCTGGCCCAGGAATTGAAATTCATACTCATAAGAACTCATAAAATTGAACTTCCACCTACCTTTTTATTGGAAAATTCCTTGAGGATGTGTTCCACCAAATGTGGGAATATACCAAGAAAGTGTAAACATTAGATCATAACCAGGAAAACCTTGAAGTTCCAAGATGATAAGAAATGTACATTTGTCCTGACAAAACAACCCAGATAGAAACAGGAGGACAACCTCTACTGGGGAAACCTCTGAACAAAAAGGAATGGCTAGAATACCTAATATGACAGAGAGTTTGAAGAAAATTATTGAGAATATGATGAAAATAAGTTTTTTAGGAGGCGAGGCTAAGATGGCAGAGGAATAGGACGGGGAGACCACTTTCTCGCCCACAAATTTATTGAAAGAACATCTGAACGCTCAGCAAACTTCACAAAACAACTTCTGAACGCTGGCAGAGGACATCAGGCATCCAGAAAAACAGCCCATTACCTTAAAAAGGAGGTAGGACAAAATATAAAAGATAAAAAGAGAGACAAAAGAGTTAGGGATGGAGACCCATCCCAGGGAGGGAGTCGTAAAAGAGGAGAAGTTTCCAAACACCAGGAAACCCTCTCACCGGCGGGTTTGGGGGAAGATTTCGAATCTCGGAGGGCAACATAACCGGGAGAAAAAATATAAAACCCACAGATTACGTGCCTAAAGGCAACTCCCAGCAAAGGACCCCAGACGCTCGCATCTGCCACCAGCAAGTGGGGGCTGAACGGAGAGGAGCGGGCGGCACTGCTTAGGGTAAGGACCGGGCCCAAATGCCCTGAGGGCAATCTGAGGGAGCTAATGTGAGATAGCAACCTAAACTGTGGGACAGCCAGAGAGAGAGACCTATCCCGCGAAAAGCCAAATCTAAGGCACTGCCGGCCCACTCACAGAACAAAGGACTGAGTGATACCAGAGGAGAGCTAGCCGACTGCGGACCGCTCCATCCCCCGCCAGACACAGTGGGCAGATGGGACCAGCCAGAGCCGGAAAGGGGCAAACTCGGCCCCAGAGAGGGCACTCCCTACCAAACTGCAAACAGGCTTCCAGTTTCTAAGCAAAGACTGCCTGAGAGCCCGGAGGGTCGACAGCCGCCGGGAGGGTCGCAGCCAGAGACCAGCTCCCCAGAACTGACACAAAGCACCCCGGAGCCGGGCGCGCCGGTAAACCGAGGCAGGGACCAGGGAGGTGATAAGCCGCACCGCCCCAACAGGGGAGAGTGCACTCGCCAAACTCCTGGCTGCTTGAGCTGCTCCGACTGGGGATTGGCACAAACCGCGGACCCAACCGAGTCTGCGCCTTTGTGGAGTACCTGGGAACCTGAACCTGAGCAGCTTAGACCTGGGAAGTGCACGCACCTCAGGGCCCACTCCCCGGCAGAGTAACCTGAATCCTGAGCAGGGTAGACTGGGAAAGCACACACGCCGTGAGCGGGGGCAAACCCAGTGCGGCCGAGACACTGAGAGCTCTCCACACACACGCCAGTGATATTGGTTTGCAGTCTTCCTCCTTCCCCACAGCATGACTGAACAAGCGAACCTAAAGAGACCACCTCTGCCCCTTTGTGGCAGGGCGGAAATTAGACACTGAAGAGACCTGCAAACAGAAACCAAATAAACAGAGGGAAGCACTTTGGAAGTGACAGGCCAACAAATTAAAATCCCTGTAGTTAACACCGACTGCATTGAAAGGGGCCTATAGATCTTGAAAAGTATAAGCAGGAACAAGGATCTATCTGAAACTGAACAGACCCCACACTGCTCACAACAGCTCCAGAGAAAGTCCTAGATATATTTTTACTATTATCTTTTTTTTTAATTTTTTTTCTTTCTTTTTTCTTTAAGTCCTCTATTACACCTTTAATTTTCATTTTCATAACCCACTATTGCCTTGCAAAAAAAAAAACCTATTTTTAAAGCAAACTGCCTACATATATCTTATACTTTTTGTGTTTCATTTTTTACTGTTTTTTTCTGTTTTACTTTTTTTATTGTTGCTTTTTTTTTACTGTTTTACTGTTTCTTTTTTTTTTTACTGTTTTACTGTTTTACTGTTTTTTTTCTTTTTATACTGTTTTCTTTTTTTTTTTTATCATATTTTTTATAAGAGTCTAACCTCTACTCTAGATTTGTAATCTTTGTTTTACGTATTTGATATCAATTTTGTACATTTAAGAACCCAATCTTTAGTACCCATTTTTACTCAGGAGTGTGATTACTGGCTTGATTACTCTCTCCCCCTATTGATGCTCTTTCTTCTCCCCCAGGGAGCCTCTATCTCCCACCCTCCTCCTTCTCTTCTCAACCCAATTCTGTGAATCTCTGAGGGTGTTCTGGGCACCAGAGAACACTTTGGGAACAGAATACTGCCCAGATCTCTCTTTCCCCTCTTGATTCCTCCCTTTCCACTCACGCTCACCTCTATTACCTTCCTCCCTCCTCTCTATGTATCTCCGTGAACCTCTCTGAGGGTTCCAGAGTGTGGAGAGCACAGAGGGAAGTGCTTACTGGCTAGACTGCTCTCTCCACCTTTGAGTCCCCCTCTTCTCCTCCTGGTCACCTCAACCCACCCCCCCTTCACCTCTCCATGTAACTCAATGAACCTCTCTGGGTATCCCTCACTGTGGAGAATCTTTTCACCATTAACCTAAAAGTTTTATTATCGATGCTGTATGAATGGAGAAGTCTTGAGGCTACTGCAAGAATAAAACTGAAAGCCAGAGGAAACATTAATTAGTAAGAGATCATCCAAAAGCCTCCACATATACACTGAAACCAAGCTCCACCCAAGAGCCAATAAGTTCCAGAGCAAGACATACCACACAAATTCTCCAGCAACGCAGGAACATAGCCGTGAGCATCAATATACAGGCTGCCCAGTGGCACACCAAATCCATAGACATCTCAAAACTCAATACTGGACACTCCATTGCACTCTAGAAAGAAGAAATCCAGCTCCACCCACCAGAACACCGACATAAGCTCCCCCAGCCAGGAAACCTTGACAAGCCACCCGTCCAACCCCACCCACAGTGAGGAACCTCCACAATAAAGAGGAACTTCAAACTACCAGAATACAGAAAGGCCACGCCTAACACAGCAATCTAAACAAGATGAAAAGGCAGAGAAATACTCAGCAAGTAAAGGAAAATGAGAAATGCCCACCAAACCAAACAAAAGAGGAGGAGATAGGGAATCTATCTGAAAAAGAATTTAGAATAATGATAATAAAAATGTTCCAAAATCTTGAAAACAAAATGGAGTTACAGATAAATAGCCTGGAGACAGGGATTGAGAAGATGCAAGAAATGTTTATCAAGGACCTAAAAGAAATAACAAGGAGTCAATATATAATGAATAATGAAATAAATGAGATAAAAGACACTCTGGAGGGAACCAACAGTAGAATAACGGAGGCAGAAGATAGGATAAGTGAGGTAGAAGATAGAATGGTGGAAATAAACGAAGCAGAGAGGAAAAAAGAAAGAAGAATCAAAACAAATGAGGAAAACCTCAGAGACCACTGGGACAATATGAAAGGCCCCAACATTCGAATCATAGGAGTCCCAGAAGAAGAAGATAAAAGGAAAGGCCATGAAAAAAATACTCGAGGAGATAATAGTTGAAAATTTCCCTAAAATGGGGAAGGAAATAGTCGCAAAAGTCCAAGAAACCCAGAGAGTCCCAAACAGGATAAACCCAAGGCGAAACACCCCAAGACACATATTAATCAAATTAACAAAGATCAAACACAAAGAACAAATATTAAAAGCAGCAAGAGAAAAACAACAAATAACACACAAGGGGATCCCCATAAGGATAACAGCTGATCTTTCAATAGAAACTCTTCAGGCTGGAAGGGAATGGCAGGACATACTTAAAGTAATGAAAGAGAATAATCTACAACCCAGATTACTGTACCCGGCAAGGATCTCTTCCGGAGTCCAGCTCCAGCTGGTCCAGGGGTTCCCTCAGGATGGACGGTGTCGGTGATGCGAATGAGAAGACACAGCGAGTCTTGGTGTTTCCAAGTGTCTTCTGACTTTATTGTTTTTAAGACAGCTTTTATATTTTTAGTGGTATGTAGAAACAAATGTAAAGTATAGAGTCATACCAAATCAGTTTAATGGGTCAACAGTGTTGACCCTTACCGACATTGTTTGCATATCTTAGTTCATTTTGTTTACATCATCTTCCGGCCTGGGGGCCTGCTAACATCTTTTGACTCTTTATTGATAAGGGTTGTTCAGTCAGAACACTTTTGTATCAGGCACAGCAGGAAAGAATTCATCAATAGAAAGTTTCAAGGTAAAACCCGTTTTCGGTAATCTATCCTATGCCTTGAGCTTAACAGAAAAGAATGTGATTCCATAAAGTCATAGAACAGCAAGCTGAAAGTCAGCTCTAAGTAAGAATCATCAGTTAAATCAACAATTGTCTTATTATTTGTATTAAAGCCAAACTTCTATTTATATAAATCTCTAACTATTATGCTTTTATTATATAGGCTAAATACGTTAAGAGCAAAAACATAGTGAGTAAATATAAACTAAGTAACAGTTTCATAAAGCAATATTTTTTATATTTCCTAACAAATCTTTTTCCCTACAAAAGGTTTCTGTGCCCATTGGGGCTTTCTGTGTGGTGGCTCTCAATGTTGTTTATTGTTAAAGAGCAGTCATGCACATTAGCTCCAAAGACACAGGTATATTTATTAAACGAACCAATATGTTAGTAAAAGGAATTTGTATTAGTATACTCTATATCCTAGATAATTTTATTAGGGTGTTACCATTCAGGGCCCTTATCGATTGAGGTTTCAGATAGATCTATTTTAGAAGAGAATCAGGAAAAGCCTTTTGCCCAAGTCACAGAAAATAAGAAGAGGTTTATTATAGCTAACACCAGAAAGACAGATACCATCTTTAAGGTGAGTGCTGAGGCAGCCTTCCGAGAACCCCTGAGGCCTGAGAAGCTGTGCTCGGATCAGTCCTCTTCCTCATGACCTTGCCATGGGTGGGATCTCGTGAGCTGGCTCCCGGCAGATTTCATTCAGATATGAAGGAGAATTCAAAAGCTTTACAGACAAGCAAGAGCTGAGGGAATTCAGCACCACCAAACCAGCTCTCCAACAAATGCTAAAGAATCTTCTCTAAACAGGAAACACAGAAAGGATGTTTAAACACGAACTCAAAACAACAAAGTAAATGGCAACAGGACCATACTTATCAATAATTACCTTAAATGTAAATGGGTTGAATGCCCCAACCAAAAGACAAAGACTGGCTGAATGGATACAAAAACAAGACCCCTATATATGCTGTCTACAAGAGACCCACCTCAAAACTAGGGACACATACAGACTGAAAGTGAAGGGATGGAAAAAGATATTTCATGCAAATGGAGACCAAAAGAAAGCAGGAGTCGCAATACTCATTTCAGATAAAATAGACTTTAAAATAAAGGCTGTGAAAAGAGACAAAGAAGGACACTACATAATGATCAAAGGAGTAATCCAAGAAGAAGATATAACAATTATAAATATATATGCACCCAACATAGGAGCACCACAATATATAAGGCAAATACTAACAAGTATGAAAGGGGAAATTAACAATAACACAATAATAGTGGGAGACTTTAATACTCCACTCACACATATAGATAGATCAACTAAACAGAAAATTAACAAGGAAACACAAACTTTAAATGATACAATAGACAAATTAGATTTAATTGATATTTACAGGACTTTCCACCCCAAAACAATCAATTTCACCTTTTTCTCAAGTGCACACGGAACTTTCTCCAGGATAGACCACATCCTGGGCCATAAATCTAGCCTTGGTAAATTCCAAAAAATTGAAATCATCCCAGCCATCTTCTCTGACCACAATGCTTACTGCATTAGACCTCAATTACAAGAAAAAAAACTATTAAAAATTCCAACATATGGAGGCTAAACAACACGCTTCTGAATAACCAACAAATCACAGAAGAAATCAAAAAAGAAATCAAAATATGCATAGAAACGAACGAAAATGAAAACACAACAACCCAAAACCTATGGGACATGGTAAAAGCAATGCTAAGGGGAAGGTTCATAGCAATACAGGCGTACCTCAAGAAACAAGAAAAAAATCATATAAATAAACTAACTCTACACCTAAAGCAACTAGAGAAGGAAGAAATGAAGAACCCCAGAGTTAGTAGAAGGAAAGAAATCTTAAAAATTAGGGCAGAAATAAATGCAAAAGAAACAAGAGACCATAGCAAAAATCAACAAAACTAAAAGCTGGTTTTTCAAGAAGATAAACAAAATTGACAAGCCATTAGCCAGACTCATCAAGAAACAAAGCGAGAAGAATCAGGTCAACAAAATTAGAAATGAAAATGGAGAGATCACAACAGACTACACAGAAATACAAAGGATCATAAGAGACTACTACCAACAGCTATATGCCAATAAAATGGACAACTTGGAAGAAATGGACAAATTCTTAGAAAAGTATAACTTTACAAAACTGAACCAGGAAGAAATAGAAGATCTTAACAGACCCATCACAAGCACGGAAATCGAAACTGTAATCAGAAATCTTCCAGCAAACAAAAGCCCAGGATTAGACGGCTTCACAGCTGAATTCTACCAAAAATTTAGAGAAGAGCTAACACCTACCCTACTCAAACTCTTCCAGAAAATTGCAGAAGATGGTAAACTTCCAAACTCATTCTATGAGGCCACCATCACCCTAATTCCAAAACCAGACAAAGATGCCACAAAAAAAGAAAACTACAGGCCAATATCACTGATGAACATAGATGCAAAAATCCTTAATAAAATTCTAGCAAACAGAATGCAACATCATATTAAAAAGATCATACATCATGACCAAGTGGGCTTTATCCCAGGAATGCAAGGTTTCTTTAACATTCGCAAATCAATCAATGTAATACACCACATTAACAAATTGAAAGACAAAAACCATATGATTATCTCAATAGATGCAGAAAAAGCCTTTTGACAAAATTCAACATCCATTTATGATAAAAACCCTCCAGAAAGCAGGAATAGAAGGAACATACCTCAACATAATAAAAAGCTATATATGACAAACCCACAGCAAACATTATCCTCAATGGTGAAAAAATTGAAAGCATTTTCCCCTAAAGTCAGGAACAAGGCAAGGGTGCCCACTTTCACCACTACTATTCAACATAGTTTTGGAAGTTTTGGCCACAGCAATCAGAGCTGAAAAAGAAATAAAAGGAATCCAGATAGGAAAAGAAGAAGTAAAACTCTCACTGTTTGCAGATGACATGATCCTCTACATAGAAAACCCTAAAGATTCTACCAGAAAACTACTAGAGCTAATCAATGAATATAGTAAAGTTGCAGGATATAAAATTAACACACAGAAATCCCTTGCATTCATATACAGCAATAATGAGAAAACAGAAAGAGAAATTAAGCAAACAATACCATTCACCATTGCAACAAAAACAATAAAATACTTAGGAATATATCTACCTAAAGAAACAAAAGACTTATATATAGAAAACTATAAAACACTGATGAAAAAAATCAAAGAGGACACAAACAGATGTAGAAATATACCGTGTTCATGGATTGGAAGAATTAATATAGTGAAAATGAGTATACGACCCAAAGCAATCTATAGATTCAATGCAATCCCTATCAAGCTACCAACGGTATTTTGGTAGAACTAGAACAAATCATTTCACAATTTGTATGGAAATATAAGAAACCTCGAATAGCTAAAGCAATCTTGAGAAAGAAGAATGGAACTGGAGGAATCAACCTGCCTGACTTCAGGCTCTACTACAAAGCCACAGTCATCAAGACAGTATGGTACTGGCACAAAGATAGAAATATAGATCAATGGAACAAAATAGAAAGCCCAGAGATAAATCCACGCACCTATGGACACCTTATGTTCAACAAAGGAGGCAAGAATATACAATGGAGAAAAGACAATCTCTTTGACAAGTGGTGCTGGGAAAACTGGTTAACCACTTGTAAAAGAATAAAACTAGAACACTTCCTAACACCATACACAAAAATAAACTCAAAATGGATTAAATATCTAAATGTAAGACCAGAAACTATAAAACTCCTAGAGGAAAACATAGGCAAAACACTCTCCTACATAAATCACAGCAGGATCCTCCATGACCCTCCCCCAAGAATATTGGAAATAAAAGCAAAAATAAACAAATGGGACCTAATTAAAATTGAAAGCTTTTGCACAACAAAGGAAACTAGGAGCAAGGTGAAAAGACAGCCTTCAGAATGGGAGAAAATAATAGCAAACGAAGCAACAGACAAACAATTAATCTCAAAAATATACAAGCAACTCCTACAACTGAATTCCAGAAAAATAAACGACCCAATCAAAAAATGAGCCAAAGAACTAAACAGACATTTCTCCAAAGAAGACATACAGATGGCTAACAAACATATGAAAAGATGCTCAACATCACTCATTATTAGAGAAATGCAAATCAAAACCACAATGAGGTACCATTACACACCAGTCAGAATGGCTGCTATCCAAAAGTCTACAAGCAATAAATGCTGGAGAGGGTGTGGAGAAAAGGGAACCCTCTTACACTGTTGGTGGGAATGCAAACTAGTGCAGCCACTATGGAGAACAGTGTGGAGATTCCTTAAAAAACTGGGAATAGAACTGCCATATGACCCAGCAATCCCACTGCTGGGCATACACACCGAGGAAACCAGAATTGAAAGAGATGCGTGTAACCCATTGTTCATCGCAGCACTGTTTACAATAGCCAGGACATGGAAGCAACCTAGATGTCCATCGGCAGACGAATGGATAAGGAAGCTGTGGTACATATACACAATGGAATATTACTCAGCCATTAAAAAAAATACATTTGAATCGGTTCTATTGAGATGGATGAAACTGGAGCCCATTATACAGAGTGAATGAGCCAGAAAGAAAAGCACCAATACAGTATACTAATGCATGTATATGGAATTTGAAAGATGGTAATGGTAACCCTATATGTGAGACAGAATAAGAGACACAGATGCATAGAACAGTCCTGTGGACTCTGAGGGAGAAGGTGAGGGTGGGACGTTCTGGGACAATAACATTGAAAACATGTATATTGTCATATGTGAAGCGGAACACCATTCCATGTTCTATGCATGGGACGGATGCTCAGGGATGGTGCGTTGGGATGACACAGAGGGATGGGAAGGGGAGGGAGGTGGGAGGAGGGTTCGGGAGGGGGAGCACATGTGAACCCATGGCTGATTCATGTCAATGTATGGCAAAAACTACTACAATATTGTAAAGTAATTAGCCCCCAACTAAAATAAATAAATTAAAAAAAAATGGGACCTAATTAAAATGAAAAGCTTTTGCACAACAAAGGAAACTATAAGCAAGGTGAAAAGACTGCCTTCAGAATGGGAGAAAATAATAGCAAACGAAGCAACAGACAAACAATTAATCTCAAAAATATACAAGCAACTCCTGCAGCTCAATTCCAGAAAAATAAACGACCCAATCAGAAAATGGATCAAAGAACTAAACAGACATTTCTCCAAAGAAGACATACAGATGACTAACAAACACATGAAAAGATGCTCAACATCACTCATGATTAGAGAAATGCAAATCAAAACCACAATGAGGTACCATTTCACACCAGTCAGAATGGCTGCTATCCAAAAGTCTACAAGCAATAAATGCTGGAGAGGGTGTGGAGAAAAGGGAACCCTCTTACACTGTTGGTGGGAATGCAAACTAGTGCAGCCACTATGGAGAACAGTGTGGAGATTCCTTAAAAAACTGGGAATAGAACTGCCATATGACCCAGCAATCCCACTGCTGGGCATACACACCGAGGAAACCAGAATTGAAAGAGATGCGTGTAACCCATTGTTCATCGCAGCACTGTTTACAATAGCCAGGACATGGAAGCAACCTAGATGTCCATCGGCAGATGAATGGATAAGGAAGCTGTGGTACATATACACAATGGAATATTACTCAGCCATTAAAAAATATACATTTGAATCGATTCTATTGAGATGGATGAAACTGGAGCCCATTATACAGAGTGAAGTGAGCCAGAAAGAAAAGCACCAATACAGTATACTAATGCATAATATGGAATTTGAAAGATGGTAACGATAACCGTATATGCGAGACAGAATAAGAGACACAGATGCATAGAACAGGCTTATGGACTCTGAGGGAGAAGGCGAGGGTGGGACGTTCTGGGACAATAGCATTGAAACATGTATATTATCATATGCGAAACAGAACACCATTCCAGGTTCAATGCATGAGACAAATGCTCAGGGCTGGGGCAATGGGATGACCCAGAGGGATGGGATGGGGAGGGAGGTGGGAGGGGGGTTCAGGATGGGGAACACATGTAAACCCATGGCTGATTCATGTCAATGTATAGCAAAAACCACTACAATATTGTAAAGTAATTAGCCCCCAACTAAAATAAATAAATTTATTTCAAAAATTAAAATAAATAAATAAATAAATAAAAGTGGACATTTAATTTCCAAAAAAGAAAAAGAAAATAAGCTTTTTAAAAGTTAGGGAAAGATAAAGTCAATTGCAAGCACCAGGACAAAAAAAAAGTTAAATAAAGAAAAAAATGTGTTATAGTACACTACTTGACTCTTCAGTGAACAAAATTTACAAAGAAACAATGATGTAAGAAATGTACTGCTTTACAACTTTTCATATTAGCATAATTTTCTTACCTAACCTTTAATAAACATTTTGTTGTACATGGAAGTTAATTTTGGGAGTCCCCATTTACATAGACAGCCCCCAACAACATGCAGGTTCAGCAACATGCATTTCTTCAAAAGTAAGTTTGTAATGGTTCAGAACCATTCAGGACTGCTTGAACTCACTTCAGGTGAAGTTTGTGTTTCCAACTCCTACAGTTTATTCCTCAATTCTTACTGTGTATTTGAAATAAACAGTGATATCATTGTGATTATTAATAAAAGTTAAGCAAAAGTTTCACTCTATGTCTCCTTTCTGGCCATTATTATCATATTTGTTACTGAAAATCAATTTTGTTATAGAGATGGATGGATGATAAAGAATACCTTCCCTTAGCTTTTACTTCAGATTTCCTTCCAAACTTTGCCCTCTGTACTTTTACATTGACATACTGATAATATTTATATCATATCTACTTTGTTCTAAATACTTATCTCCTGTGCTATTTCCTTCCTGCCTAACTAGGGGATTGGAGAAGGGTGGTAGGGAATTCCTGAAACAAGAAGCCTGCAGAGAGATATAAAAGAACTCACACATTTGCCCTCAACCTAGCCAAAGGAATGCCCCTCTCCATTTTTTCAGTATATGTTTGTTTTAGAATGGGTCCTGGGATTCATAACTAGATTCTCCTTCCCTCCTTCATCCCTCTGAATATAAATGTAAACCCCTGGTGAGCTGGTTCAGAGGACTAGGAGTTATCCCCTAGGGGCAGCAGCGACTCCAGTAAGGTAAGGCTTCAGGGTACTGCTCCATATCTATGTCAGCCTGGAACAGGGCTAAGAGATTCACTGAATCTTGTCCCAGTTCCATCCTACTTCCCTGCGAGCAGACAAACATATACACCAAGAGATGTGGCACATCTTACAGAAGTGTGACTCCTTTCTACTGTTCACCACATAGTTTTTCACATATGCTATTACCATTTCTCAACGTGGCAACCTCATGCACATTTTTACTCGCATTTTATACATGATGAAATGGAAGCTCAGAGAGGTGAATGTGAGTGGCAGAGCTCAGATATTACTTCCAAAGCCATATGAACTTGATTCCAGGACTAGAGGGAGATTGACAATGCTCTGCTGCCTGTGAGCCCCTGTTGCTTCCTCCATCTGAAAATTCTTATCCTATGATGTAGATTAGGGGGTTTGGGTCTCTAAGAAGGTTCCAGGTTGAGTCTGTGAATCTGTATACCTTCTCCTTCCTTCTCTTTTCCCTTGATAAACTCTGAGTCTGCCTCTTACACCCTGGGAAGGAAAGCAAGATAGAAAAGGAGGAATGAAAAACAAATCAAGGAAGAAGGCTACAAGCTCTCCAAGAGTCAGCATTTCTCCACAGGTAGGCAAAATGGAATGGTCTCGTTGTTATACAAGGTGGCATTAAATGTGATATAACTGACTGCACTGTGAAATGCCCTTTTGGAAAATTCCAGATGATGATAAAAATGAGGCATGCTCAAATGGATTTAAAATTCCAAAGGGTTGGAAAGTGAAAGGCTCTGTGAAGTGTGTTTCTCTTTCTTTCTCTCCTCCTACCAAGAACTTTTCAGCAATGTTCTCTTCCAGTTAATGTTGAGCAATGAGCAAGACTACTTTTAAAGTTGTTTCTTATGGTATAGATGGGGTCTCCTCTTTTGTTATGTAAAATGAATGTCTAGGATATCAGAACGGAATTATAGAGTGAGCCATGTCTTGAATCCACAATGTGACCTGGATTTAAGCCGTAGCTCTGTCATTAACCCACTTTGTCACCCCGGTCAGTACTCTCTGGGCCACAATTTTCTTGTTTATAAAATGGGAGTGACAGGAAAAGGTGTTAAACTAAATCTTAAAATTTTTTTTTCTGGTCATAAAATATTTATGTAGGTATACTTTAAGGAATGATAATGAATATAAAATTTAGAGCAGCTTCACAGTGGCGTTAGTGGTAAAGAATCCTGCCAATGCAGGAGACACAAGAGACACAGTTTCAGGAAGATCCCCTGGAGTAGGAAATGGCAACCCACTCCAGTATTCTTGCCTAGAAAATCCTATGGACAGAGGACCCTGGCAGGCTAAGGTCCATAGGGTTATAGAGTGGGACACCACCGAGTGATTTAGCATGCATAAAATTTAGGATCACAGAATGAAGCAATTTCAGTTCTCTCAAAGTCAGTCCAGTCTTCAATGCTCTGAAGATGTAAAACCACTGGTGAGACTCATTAAAAGAGTTTGAGTCCTTCTGGGTTTATGGCACATGCTCAGCCTGTCTTTTTCCTCTCAGGAATATGTCTCTTTCTTACAAAATAGGAAGTCTCTTCCAGTTCTTCCATTTGGTATGTAATATAAGGAGACATTTCTGCCCTACCTTTTCCCTTCTCCAGCTCCCCGACTAGGCATTATGTGAATGCCCTGTCCTTGAAACTGAACTAGTACCTTAGAAGAATGAGGTATGTGCACGTCCAGGCAAAGAAGGGAGGAAGAATTATGGCATGGTCGGGGAAAGGCAGAATTGAGAGGCAGACATATGGGTTCAAATTTGGGCTCCACTACTTTTCAGCTGTTGTGATTTTAAGCAAGTCACATAACCTTTCTGAGCCTTAATTTACTTGTCAAAACATGAATATTTTCTGCCTTGTGGGGTGTAGTAAAGATCAAGTGACAGAAGATATGTGAAAGGGGTTAGACAGTGTCTATTCCAATGAAATTATCCTATATTCCAGTATATAAATCAAGGAATCAACACATCTACAAGCGCTGGTGAGGAAGGAGTAGGGTCTAGACCCCTAGCTTCTGACACTTTCCCTCTCCTCTCATAGTGGCCTGATATGCTTCCACAGAGCACTTTGAACCCTTCCACCTACCCTAGGAAGAAACTGAGGCCTGATCCAGACCAAGGATGGTAGGGATTGAGAGGATGAGAAGATTCTAGAATTTAGGTGTGTGTGGTATGTTTGCTAGAATAGTCGTTATAATAACTCAGATAGATAATTGCAAAGCATTACAATTTTGTCAGTGAGAAGGGCATTTGGGGAGCCATTTGTAATTCCAATTTGCTACAAATAACTCCCTTACCATTAACACTCAGTAAAGGAAAATAACTGACAAACTGAGAGAGCAGATGGGACTGATGGAACAGTGGAACATGGTGAATGAAAATTAGAAGAAGCCTGGAAGAGTCCCAGGTTTTTGGTTTTGGTTACTGAATCTGTGTGGGTGCTGTTCACTAAGGTGAAGAATAAACAAAAGTACAAAATGAGGAGTTCAGTGTTGGATGTGTTGCATTTGAGATTCCTGTGACACATTCGGCAAAAGGTATTGAATAGACAACTGGATGCATGGGTCTGAAGTTGAAGGAGACATCCGGTCTGAAAACAAAGGTTGGGAGTCATTAGCACATAAAATGTGGTTGAAATCTTGAAAATGAGTGAGGTCATCTAGGGAGAGCAGAGTGAACCTAGCATATAAATTTAGAGAAAAGCAGTGGTTGTGGAATAGGCAGAGAAATATGTCTCCCTGAAGGAGATGGGGAAGGGTAGAATCAGAAACAGAAGAGGAGATTAAGGAGAATGAAGTGTCTTCAACATAAGAGAAGTGTTTTAAGAGAGAGGAAGTAATCAATAGTCAAATGTAGTGAATATGTCAAATAAGAAAATGACCAAAAAATGAGTTGCCTCGGTTTCTCTCTTTGACAGTACCGCCTATAAAAGATTTAAGGATGAAAAACCAAGGATAGAGAATTTTGTTAGAATTGACCAATTCACTTCAAAGTAGCTTAGGCAAAAGTAGTGTAATGTAGGGTGGAACAATCAAACTCAAGAGACGGGAATATAGCAGGACCTGAGGAACCATTGGCTCTGAGCCCTTGAACACTGCCAGGACCTAAATCTAGCTGTATCTCACTCTCAGTTTCTCTCTGCAAGCCATCTTCAGTCTCTCCTGCAGAAAACTGGCCCTCTTCACATGGTAACATGGCCTCTGAACCTGACATAACCTGAGAGTGAGCGAATCCCTCCAGATAGTAAAGTTAAAGGGTAGAATTAGATTTGTTGTTGTTCAGTCGCTCAGTCATGTCTGACTCTTTGCGACCCCATGGACTACAGCACAACAGTTTTCCCTGTCCTTCACCATCTCCCGGAGCTTGTTCAAACTCATGTGCATTGAGTTGGTGATGCCATCCAACTAGCTTGTCCTCTATCTTCCCCTTATCCTCCTGCCTTCAGTCCTTCCCAGCATCAGGGTCTTTTCTAATGAGTTGGCTCTTTGCATCAGGTGGCCAAAGTATTGGAGTTTCAGCTTCAGCATCAGTACTTCCAATGAATATTCAGGATTGATTTCCTTTGGAATTGACTGGCTTGATCTCCTTGCAGTCCAAGGGTCTCTCAGGAGTCTTCTCCAACAAAACATCAATTCTTCAGCACTCAGCCTTCTTTATGGTCCAACTCTCACATCCATACATGACTACTGGAAAAACCATAGCTTTGACTATATGGACCTTTGTTGGCAAAGTAATGTCTTTGCTTTTAATAAGCTGTCTAGGTTTGTCACAGCTTTCCTTCCAAGGAGCAAGCATCTTTTAATTTCATGGCTGCAGTCACCATCTGCAGTAATTTTGGAGCCCAAGAAAATAAAGTCTGCCACTGCTTCCATTGTTTCCCCATCTATTTGACATGAAGTGAATTAGATGGTCCAGGCTCAAGTCAGCTAACCATCCCTAGATGCATCTCTGGATTGATAAACTATGGTCAGAAAGTATGTTTTGGGAGGCAGCAGTAGTATTGGGTGTCTAAGAATGCAAAACACACACAGTTTTTAAATGCACAAATAGATACAATTCTATTTTCTCACTGGTGCGTTATGTCCGACTCTTTGAGATGCCATGAATTGTAGCCCGCCAAGCTCCTCTGTCCATGGGATTCTCCAGGCAGGAATACTGGAGTGGGTTGCCATTTCCTTCTCCAGGGGATCTTCCCAACCCAGGGATTGATGCCGCATTTTTTATGTCTCCTGAATTGGCAGGCAGGTTCTTTACCACTAGGACCACCTGAGAAGCCCTGTATTTTCTTGCTGGCCTTCAGATATTCTTTTTTTATTTTATTTTAATTGGAGGCTAATTACTTTGCAATATTGTGGTGGGTTTTGCCATACATTCACATGAATCAGCCATGGGTGTACATGTGTTCCCCACCCTGAACCTCCCTCCCAGCTCCCTCCCCATCCCATCCCTCAGGGTCATCCCAGTGCACCAGCCCTGAGCACCCTGTCTCATGCATCGAACCTGGACTGGTGATCTATTTTACATATGATAATACACATGTTTCAATGCTATTTTCTCAAATCATCCCACCCTTGCCTTCTCCCATAGAGTCCAAAAGTCTGTTCTTTACATCTGTGTCTCTTTTGCTGTCTCGCATATAGGATCATCGTTACCATCTTTCTAAATTCCATATATATGCATTAATACACTGTATTGGTATTTTTCTTTCTGACTTACTTTGCTGTGTATAATAGGCTCCAGTTTCTTCCACCTCATTAGAACTGATTCAGGTGCATTCTTTTTAATACCTGAATAATATTCCATTGTGTATATGCACCACAGCTTTCTCATCCATTCATCTGTCGATGGACATCTAGGTTGCATCCATGTCCTGGCTATTGTAAACAGTGCTGTGATGGGGTACACGTGTCTCTTTCAATTCTGGTTTCCTCAGTGTGTATGCCCAGCAGTGGACATAGATGCAAAAATCCTTAACAAAATTCTAGCAAACAGAATCCGACAACATATTAAAAGATCATACATAATGACCAAGTGAGCTTTATCCCAGGGATGCAAGGATTCTTCAATATTCCCAAATCAATAAATGTGATACACCACGTTAACAAATTGAAAGATAAAAACCATATGATTATATCAATAGATGCAGAGAAAGCATTTGACAAAATTCAATATCCATTTATGATAAAAATCCTCCAGAAAGCAGGCATAGAAGGAACATAACTCAACATAATAAAAGCTATATATGACAAACCCACAGCAAACATTATCCTCAATGGTGAAAAATTGAAAGCCTTTACCCTAAAATCAGGAACAAGACAAGGGTGCACACTCTCACCACTACTATTCAACATAGTTTTGGAAGTTTTTGCCACAGCAATAAGAGAAGAAAAAGAAATAAAAGGAATCCGGATTGGAAAGGAAGAAGTAAAACTCTCACTGTCTGCAGATGACATGATCCTCTACATAGAAATCCCTAAAGACTCCACCGGAAAATTACTAGAGCTAATCAATGAATATAGTAAAGTTGCAGGATATAAAATTAACACACAGAAATCCCTTGCATTCCTATACACTAACAATGAGAAAACAGAAAGAGAAATTAAGGAAACAATTCCATTCACCATCACAACAAAAAGAATAAAATACGTAGGAATAAATCTACCTAAAGACACAAAAGACCTATATATAGAAAGCTATAAAACACTGATTAAAGAAATCAAAGATGACACAAATAGAAGGAGAAATATACCACGTTCATGGATTGGAAGAATCATTATAGTGAAAATGAGTATACTACCCAAAGCAATCTATAGATTCAATGCAATCCCTATCAAGCTACCAATGGTATTTTTCAGAGAACTAAGACAAACAATTTCACAATTTGTATGGAAATACAAAAAACCTCAAATAGCCAAAGCAATCTTGAGAAAGAAGAATGGAACTGGAGGAACAACCTGCCTGACTTCAGTCTCTACTACAAAGCCACAGTCATCAAGACAGTATGGTACTGGCACAAAGACAGAAATATAGATCAATGGAACAAAATAGAAAGCCTAGAGATAAATCCACACACCTATGGACACCTTATCTTTGACAAAGGAGGCAAGAATATACAATGGGGAAAAGACAATCTCTTTAACAAGTGGTGCTGGGAAAACTGGTCAACCACTTATAAAAGAATGAAAGTACAACACTTTCTAACACCATACACTAAAATAAACTCAAAATGGATTAAAGAGCTAAATGTAAGAACAGAAACTATGAAACTCCTAGAGGAAAACATAGGCAAAACACTCTGATGTAAATCATAGCAGGGTCCTCTATGATCCACCTCCCAGAGTAATGGAAATAAAAGCAAAAATAAACAAATGGGAGGTAATTAAACTTAAAAGCTTTTGCACAATGAAGGAAACTATAAGCAAAGTGAAAAGACAGCCTTCAGAATGGGACAAAATAATAGCAAACAAAGCAACGGACAAAGAATTAATCTCAAAAAAATATACAAGCAACTCCTGCAGCTCAATTCCAGAAAAATAAGCAACCCAATCAAAATATGGGCCAAAGAAGTAAACAGACATTTCTCCAAAGAAGACATACAGATGGCTAACAAACAGATGAAAAGATGCTCAACATCACTCCTTATCAGAGAAATGCAAATCAAAACCACATTGAGGTACCATCTCATGCTAGTCAGAATGGCTGCTATCAAAAAGTCTACAAACAATAAATGCTGGATAGGGTGCAGAGAAAAAGGAACCCTCTTACACTGTTAGTGGGAATGCAAACTAGTACAGCCACTATGGAGCACAGTGTGTAGATTCTTTAAAAAACTGGAAATAGAACTGCCTTCAAATATTCTTGATTGTGAAGATTAAACAAGTTAATACGTGTGAAATGTTCTTTGTAAATTGGAAAATACGACAGAAATGTGTTATTGTTGTCAAATGTAGACTCCCTTATATTTCCCTCTGGAATCGTCTGATTTTTAATTAGGCAGATTTCATTAAAAAAAAATGGAGAGTGGAGAATTTCTCAGAAGTAAGGAAGTTGCAACAGAGAGAACAGAGCAGGAAATGAGGAGTTCCTGAAGCCTTGGAGCTCCTGAGATTTCACCTATCTCTGTCTACTTCTGCCCCATCTTTTCCCCAAAAGAGAAAAGTGTGCCCACATCCATGGACAGAGGAGGCTGTGTGGTGTCTCTAAAGCCTGCTGGTCCTGTCTTTACCCCTATAGTCTTTGGTCTTTATACTCCAAATGCCAAGGTCTTAACATTCTTCATGCTACCAGATCAAAATCTGTCTCCTCCTGAGGGCCTCTGTCTGTGGGAAAGGAGTCAGCCCCTCTCCCCACAATGGCCAAATCTACTGCAGCTTGATCAGCTCTGTGGACCTCAGCTGGGTCCAAGGAACCCATCCCACCCCAACATTATAAGATGTGCTCACCTTTGATGCCAAAATGACCTGAGCTCCAGATAAATTAGGCCCTACTGGAATGCCTAATTTAAAATTAGAGGATTCTAGAAGGAAATGTAACAGAGCTTACATTTGGTAATAATAACACATTTCCATTGCATTTCCCGATTTACAAAGAACGTTTCATGTGCATTACTTGTTTAATCCTCATGATTAAGAACAGTTGAAAACCAGTGAGAAAAGCGTGGAATTGTATCTGTTTGTGTATTTAAAAATCATGTGTAAGTTGTGCGTTTGATGTAAGTATTTAACTTAGTAGAGGTTGCTGTGGAAGCCAAGCTGCATTCATAAAGAGCTCCATTTTTATTTTCTTAAGAAAGTGTAAATCAGTTCAAGAGCACAACACTCTCCTTGTCCGAGTTACCTTTGGCCACATCCAGCTTAGCTGTTTAGCCCAGGATAAATACCCCCTTCAATTTACAGATCCCAATACTACCACATCCATCCTATCATTTAATCTCAAAAACAACCCTAGCAAGACAGATTGTCACCCAGATTTTCAGAAGGGGAAACCAAGGCATGGAGTGATGCAGAGGTTTGCCCAAGATTAGTCAGCTTCTTGGGACTATAAGGTATGTCTACTTCCTTTCAGCCTAGGGCTCCTTCCCTTCCAATAGAAATGTCTGTTTTGTTCCTGAAACTAGATTACAAGCTCTTTGAGGACAGGATTGTGTCTTTCTCATCTTGGGTAAACACGTAGTGGCTGATGCTCAAAAAAGAGCTGACTGCCTGACTTTCTGAATAGCGTACAGATTCATCACTGTCTGTAAGCTGAGGAGCTCGCTGCTAGTGAATTCCAGGAATTTAGAACACTAGCCTCTCTACCCATTGCCCGGCCTTGCCACCAGAGGTCAGCACTACTGTTCCTGAGCCCAGAGTCCAGGGCGATGAAAAAGCGAAAAGTGAGAGTGAAAGTCGCTCAGTCATGTCGGACTCTTTGCAACTCCATGGACTGTAGCCTGCCAGGCTTCTTTGTCCATGGAATTCTTCAGGCCAGAATACTGGAGTGGGTAACCATTCCCTTCTCCAGGGGATCTTCCCAACCCAAGGATTGAACCCAAGTCTCCTGCATTGCAGGTGATGAAAGCCAAAGGCAAATTGGAGTTTCTGTTCAGGAAAGAATCTGCCTGCAATGCAGGAGACCTGGGTTCGATCCCTGGGTCAGGAATATCCCCTGGAGAAGGAAATGGCAAACCACTCCAGTATCCATGTCTGGAAAATCCCATGGACAGAGGAGCCTGGTGGGCTGCAGTCCATGGGGTCACAAAGAGTCAAGCATGACTGAGAAACTAACACTTTCACTTTTCCTAATAGCTAGAGAGGGGAGCCCCACTGCCCATGGGAAGAACCAGCCCACCACATGCATTGAGCCCTGGCCTTGGTAGGATGTGCCAAAGTCTAAGGCTTTGATGAGGCAGGTGGTTGATGAGATGTGGGATGGAGGGTGAGGAGACAGAATAAGACAATGCAAGGAAGCCTGGCATAGAGAGATCAAGGCTCCAGTTCCAGCCAGGTGACACTTTTTGCCCTCTGGCCTAATTTTTCATCTTTTTCTCCTGTTGTATTTTTTATAGCTCTTGTCAGTACCTGGCATTTTAATTTATTTTTATTGCACATTTATTTACTTGTTTATTGTTGACAAATAGATATAGAGGACAACCAAGCCATGCCCACTCGTGGAGACACTCCTACTAACTGGGGTACAGGGAGGAGCTGGGGTTGATTTTTTTTTATTATTATCCCCATGAGGCTTCTTGTTGGAGACTATTGAGTATGAGAGTTACTTATGCAGACTCAGGAGCCAGCCTGCCAGGACTAGAAAGCTGGCTCTACCACTTGCCAACTGTAAGGACCTCAGGCAAAAGTAACTAATTTCCTCATTTCTAGCTATCACTCAGGAGTTCTGTGAAGGTTAATGAAGCTATCCATGAAAAGTATTTAGAGAGGTGTCTGGCACAAAGTAAGTGCTTAATGCATGTTAGCTATGATTGTGGTTATTTTATTAGAACTCATCATTATACTTTCCTCTTAATGTTCTATATTTTATTTCATCATTGTCATCACTGTTATTATTACTCTTCTTTTGGTTTCTTTTCCTTCCATGTATGTATTTTTATTCCTCCAGTCCTAAGGATGAATGGTAGATAGAAAAATGAAGACCCAGAAGCCCAGGAGTGGCTTGTCTCAGAGTTCACCAAATTACAAGAAGGTCACAGCTTCTTAGCTCAAGGCTTGTTTTTCCTGAGTCTGGGCCTCTTGGGAGGCTTTTGGCCACTGTGGCAGACTCTGAGTCAAGTTGTTTAAGCTGAGTGGTGACAAGCTCAAGGAGACAGATCCTTCTGCACTGAACTTGGTGCTATGGGGTCTATTATCTAATATTGCCCAGGACCCAGCCACTGCTGATCTCTTTCCCACATAGCTGAGACCTTTCAGTCCTACCTACTGGCCCAGCCCCATTTCTGGCATACATCCTGACACTGGGCAGCTCAGGCCCACCTGCTGTACTCAACATCAGAACTTTGTTGTGGCCTGGCCCTGGCCCTGCATCCTGGTTCATGGGGCTCTTACTGGTAAAGGTGACCAAGTAATGGTGACCAAGTTCCCACTTTGATCCCTAGTTCCATCCTTGGTGATCTGAGTGTCCTGCTTTGCCCTTACTGATCCCCTTGTAGACTAGAATTTGGCCATTTTTCCCCGCTGGAATCCTTCCGCCCACAGACAGAGACCCTCCAGGTGCCACATCCTCAACCCCCCACCCCCTAGAGTACTTGGCATTATCTGTCCATGGACTCGTCAATTGCCACACTCTCCCCTAAGACATTGTATGAGACTGAAGACCTGCACTGCCGTCTGGGGCTTCCCAGGTGGCGCTAGTGGTAAAGAATCTGCCTGCAATACAGGAGACCTTGGTTTCACCTCTGGGACAGGAAGATCCCCTGGAAAAGGAAATGATACCCCATTCCAGTATTCTTGCCTGGAGAATCCCATGGACAGAGGAGCCTGGTGAGCTATAGTCCATAGTGTTGCATAGAGTCAGACATGACTGGAGCATCTTAGTATGCATGCTCCCCTGAGCATCCCCACTCCTGGTTGTCACCTCGGCTCTCCAGAGAGCCTATTCTGCCTGCCTTCCTGCAAATGTAGCAAGGTTTACCCTGTAGTGCCTGCCTAGGTCTTGCCATCTCTCAGGGAATCCAGGTTTGCTGAAGCCATTATCCTTTGACAAAGAATTTCATTCTACCCACCAAGCCTGGCAAAGAAGTTCCCAAGCATTTGCTACCCTAACCCAAAGTCTCCCTGCGTCATGCCCATAGGCCATTCTGGAGCCCAAGGAGGAGGTCCCCGCTGTGTCATTGGCCCAGAACTTGTTCCAAGCTAGTTTACTTCTTTCTCCTGCCCTGTTTCTCAGTCCTCTTACCCACATCTATGACTCATTCTCCATTTTCTTCCCCTTTGCTGGCTAGCTTTCTCACCCTGCACTTAGCCTTGTCAGGTTCTCTCTGGCCTGTGAAGGCCGAGACAGCAGCTCCTTTGTCAGAGCATTTGGAGCCACTGCTTCATGCAGGAAATTGCTCATATGCTGGGCTGATAATGACCAACAATCCTGCTGACAATCAGATGCTCAAGGGATTCAGCCCTCGGTTACCACCACCTCCTGTGAGGCCAAGTCAGTGGTGGCCTCTTGGGGCTGTCACACGTAGAAATGAAGCCCAAGGCCTCCCCATAGAGGTGGAGTGGGTTGGCCCAAGGTGAGGGGTGCTGGGCCTGTCTAGGAAATGTAGCAGAGCTTGATCCTTGGGGAATCTCATGTCCCCTGCCCTGCCTCTGACTCTCAGCCTACCAAGTTGGCTGGACCAGGGGGCACAGGAGCTAGGAGGTGCTGAGCTGACCTACTTATGGGCAGAACCACTGTGGCAGTGGACAGGGACACTGCATTCCTGAGCTGGAAAGTCTGCATTTCCCACCTGAAGCCCCGGGGACTGGGAGACCAGACTTTCTAAAAGCAGGAATTTCACTTCTCCAAGGGACATCTCATGTCTTTTCTGGAGATCACATTCAGGCCTGCCTCAGTCTCTGGCTGCTTGCCTTAATGGTCCTGTAACACACAGAACCCTAGTCTCCATCCCATTTTCCAACCATACCTGGGCCCCTCTCTTGGGCATGAGGAAATTCCTGCCAAGGCAAGGGGCATTTTGTAGAAACGATTATCTGCTTTTCATCTGCTGGAACTCCTCATTTAATATGGTAGTCTTCTGTCTCTGAGAGAGGAATGGATAGGGAATTCCCAAAGTCTTTGGTGTCGGGCCTCCTTGGTGAGGAAAATCAGGAGTCTGAAGGAGCTCAGGGATTTAAAGGTATAAAGGTATATTCTGATTCTCCATTATAATCAAGTATTGGATTGGTCATAATAAACATGGGAGCTAGAGGACCCCTAGAGCCATTTGGCTCATTGGTTTCCAAACCCGGCTATTCATCAGAATCACCAGAGAAACGGACCCTACTCCTTAAGGTTCAGATTCAGGATATCTGGGAAGTAGCTTGGCAATCTCTTTTTTTAAAATCAGATGTGTAGCCAGGTTTAGAAGTTACTGGTGTAGTTCAGTGCCCTCATATCGCAGATGGTGGAACTGAAGCTCAGTGAGGCATTTTTGAAGGTCATATGGCAACTACCTAACCTGACATTGAAGGCTGTCTGATCTAGTTCTAATCTACTTTTTCTTATTCTAGCATCTCATTTATACCCGCTTAGGACTGCATAAAATAAAATATCTAAAATTCAGGATAGCAGTTAAATATGAATTTCAGACATACTTGTACTAAAGAAGTATTCATTGTTGATTTGAAATCCAAATTTAACTGAGCATCTTGTATTTATATTTTGCTCAGTGTGGCAACTTGATGCAACCTACACAGCAGACCACCTGAATGAACTTTGTCACATGTAATTAATAGGTAATTTCTGAATTCCTACTGCTAGGCCTCTGCTTTGCTAGCCCCTCTGTCTGGAATACTCAATCCGTTATTTCCCCAAATCTTGTGCATTCTTCAAGCTGAATATATATCTTCTTTCAAATGTTCTTATCCTTTGAGCTGACTTTGATCTATCCTTTCATAGTACTTTCCTTGTCTCTCTATTTCCACCTCCCTGGCTCTATATTGGATCCGAGTTCTTTTACCTATTGGCTTAACTCTTCTGTGGAGCATAAACCAGCCCTCCACCAGGACGGGGACCATATCTGAGTAAAGAGTAATGTGTAAAAGCATGGGCCCTGCGATCAAATGGGTTTTGCTTGAATTTTAGCACTGCCAATTACCAACTGTGTGAACTTGGGCAAGATTTTCCACCTCTTTAAGACTCTATTTTCTTATCTGTAAGATGATAATTATAAGAGTAATTTCTACAGAGAGTTGCTGTGAAAACTAAATGTGATAAAGCTTTGAGAGTGCTTAGAACAGAGTGAGAATACATAAAGTGCTCAATAAATGGCAGCTATTGTTATATGTCATCATCTCTATATCTTTGGGGCCAAGCACAGTGTGGTGATCAGTAAGATCTACTGAATGAATGAATGAATACATGCATAAAAGGCATGGATATAAGATCCTGAGCCCCATTGATGGAAAGTGCTAGATGCCAAAGGGAGTGGCTTTGTACTGAAAACTACACGAGCATTGGAAAACTATATTCCCTTGGGAGAAAAATTTCTGTCCTCCAAGAGCTTATATAATAGCATATTCCTCTCTAGGGGAGTAAACAGCTGTTTGGAGATTGCAATGCAACTATTTGTCTCATAGGAACACTTCTATGCTTCCATTCTCTACTGTGGTTATTAGAAATGGAAACCTAGACTTGTGCCTTTCACTCCATTCCTGTCTGCCTATGGACTGCTGGGAAACTTGATTTCCATTGGGCTTTGCTCTCTCCCTCTGTTATAGTAGATTTCACTGATTGAAACATTGGTAAATATTTAGAGACCAAGGGGAAAAAAAGATGAAATACAATGCCAAGATCTGTGTAGTAGGTGTCAAGTAAATATTTGTTGAATGAATGACTGGACATTGGTGAATGAAAGGTAGAATATAAGCAAATAAATACATAAACAGTTTTTTAAATAAAATAAATGTGTAATAATTATTCAAACACTTCTTTTAGGTTACCATGTTCCTGTTTCAACCTGGAAAAAGGACTGATTAGGCCCTGCCACAGGAATCCTGCCTGAACTCTGGTGCAAGTTACCATTCATAGTCACCTCTGTTAGGCTCTCATGTTAGGAACATGAAAAGTTAGTTGGGCCAACTTTCCCTTGTATAAAGCTAATGATGGGGAGCTCACTACTTCATAATCTTTACTACATTCTTGATCTATGCTACAATCTTTGAATGCTTAGAAAAGCTTTGACTGCTGCATCAATGGTATAGATCTAGTATTAGAACCCAAACCTCCCTATAACCCAGACTAGGGTACTCTCCACCATAGTACACTTGGAACTATAAAGCTGCATTTAGCAAGTGTTAGTTGCTCAGTCATGTCCAACTCTTTGTGACCCCATGGACTGTTGTTTACCAGGCTTCTCTGCCCATGGGATTCTCCAGGCAGAAATACTGGAGTGGGCAGCCATTCCCTTCTCCAAGGGATCTTCCCAAAACAGGAATTAAACCCGAGTCTCCTGCATTGCAGGCAGATTCTTTACTGACTAACCTGTATTTAACAAAGTTGGTAGGAAAAGAACTGTCCTAGGAAGCAGGAGATCTGGTTCCAAGTATGAGCTTCAGCATTGGCTCGCTGTGTGAAGTTGGGTAGTTCCTTTCCTTATGTGGGCCGCAGTTTCCCTCTTTGCTCTATGAAAAATTTCAAACTGAATGCTCTGTAAGACTCTTCCAGCACACATGTTTCAGAATTCTTTAATGAGGCCTAATTAGGATCTAATACAGTGGTTCTCAAAGTGTGGCCCAAGAATCCCTAAAGGTCCCTGAGACACTTTTCAATGATCAATGGGGGGGGGGTCCTAAGATGGTGGAGGAATAGGATGGAGAAACCACTTTCTCCCCCACAAATTCATCGAAAGAACATTTGAACGCTGAGAAACTCCACAAAACAACTTCTGAACGCTGGCAGAGGACATCAGGCACCCAGAAAAGCAGCCCATTGTCGTCAAAAGGAGGTAGGACAAAAGATAAAAGATAAAAAGAAAGACAAAAGAGTTAGGGATGGAGATCCATCCCGGGAAGGGAGTCTTAATAGAGGAAAAGTTTCCAAACACCAGGAAACCCTCTCACCGGCGGCTCTGGAGGAAGTTTTCGAATCTTGGAGGGCAACATAACCGGGAGGAAAAATAAATAAATAAAACCCAAAGGTTACGTGCCTAAAGGCAACTCCCAGCAGAGAAGTACCCCAGACGCTTGCATCCGCCACCAGCAAGTGGGGGCTGAACAGAGAGGAGCGGGCGGCATTGCTCAGGGTAAGGACTGGGTCTGAATGCCCTGAGGGCAATCTGAGGGAGCTAATGTGAGATAGCAACCTAAACTGTGGGATAGCCAGAGAGAGAGAGAATTATCCCGCGAAAAGCCTAAACCTAAGGCACTGCTGGCCTGCTCACAGAACAAAGGACTGAGCAATACTAGAGAAGAGCTAGCCGGCTGCGGACTGGCCCATTCCCCGCCTGATGCAGCGGGTAGGTGGGTGCCAGCCAGAGCAGGAAAGGGGCAAACTCGGCCCCAGAGACGGCATCCCCTACCAAACTGCTAACAGGCTTTCAGTTTCTAACCAAAGACTTCCTGAGATTCTGGATGGTTGACATCCGCCAGGAGGGTTGTAGCCAGAGATCAGCTCCCCAGAAGAGACACAGGGCACACCAGAGACGGGCGTGCCTGGAAACCTAGCGGCTGGGACCGGGGAGGTGATAAGTCGCACTGCACCAGAAGAGAGTGCCCTCGCCAAGCACCTGGTTACCTCAGCTGCTCAGATCGGGGAATGGCACAAAACGCAGGCTCAACCGAATCTGCGCCCTTGTGGAGTACCCCAGCACCTGAACCTGAGTGGCTTAGACCTGGGAAGTGCATGCAACTGAGGGCCCACTCCCTGTAAAGCAACCTGAAGCCTGAGCAGGGTAGACTGGGAAAGCACACACGCCATGAACGGGGGTGAACCAGTGTGGCCGAGACACTGCGAGTATTCCCCACACACGCCAGTGATATTTGTTTGCAGTGTTCCTCCCTCCCCACAGCACGACTGAACAAGTGAACCTAAACAAGAAACCACCTCTGCCCCCTCCTGTCCAGGCGAAAATTAGACACTGAGGAGACCTGCAAACAGAAGAAGCCAAATAAACAGAGGGAACTGCTTTGGAAGTGACAGGTGCAACAGATTAAAGTCCCTGGAGTTAGCACCAACTACATTGGAAGGGGCTTATAGATATTGAGAAGTATAAGCTGGAACAATGAACTGTCAGAAACTGAACTGACCCCATACTGCCTGCAAAAGCTCCAGAGAAATTTCTAGATATATTTTCACTATTATCATTTTTTTAAATTATTTTTTAATTTTTTCTTTTTATAAGTCCTCTATTACTCCTTTAATTTTCATTTTTATAACCCACTATTACCTTGCAAAAAAAAATGACCCTATTTTTAAAGCAAACTTCATATATATTTCTTATACTTTTTGTGATTTTGGGTTTTTTTAATATTGTATTTTTAAGAGTCTAACCTCTACTCTAGATTTTTAATCTTTGTTTTATAGTATATGATATCAATTTTGTACATTTAAGAATCCAATCTTCAGTACCCATTTTTACTCAGGAGTGTGATTACTGGCTTGATTTCTCTCTCCCCCTTTTGACTCTCCTTTTTCTCCCTCAGGTCACCTCTATCTCCTCCCTCCCCCTCCTCTTCTCAACCCAATTCTGTGAATCTCTGTGGGTGTTCTGGGCTGCAGAGAACACTTAGGGAACAGAGTACTGCCTAGATCTATCTCTCTCCTCTTGATTCCCCCTTTTTGCCTCCTGCTCACCTCTATCTCCTTCCTCCCTCTTCTCTTCTCCATGAAACTCTGTGAACCTCTCTGGGTGTCCCTCACTGTGGAGAATCTTTTCACCATTAACCTAGAAGTTTTATTATCAGTGCTGTATGGATGGAGAAATCTTGAGGCTACTGTAAGAATAAAACTGAAAACCAGAGGCAGGAGGCTTAAGCCCAAAACCTGAGAACACCAGAGAACTCCTGACTCCAGGGAACATTAATTAATAAGAGATCATCCAAAAGCCTCCATACCTACACTGAAACCAACCACCAGCCAAGAGCCAATAAGTTCCAGAGCAAGACATACCAGGCAAATTCTCCAGCAACTCAGGAACATAGCCCTGAGCATCAATATACAGGCTACCCAAAGTCACACCAAACCCATAAACATCTCAAAACTCACCACTGGACACTCCACTGCACTCTAGAGAGAAGAAATCCAGCTCGACCCACCAGAACACTGATGCAAGCTTCCCTAACCAGGAAACCTTGACAAGCCAATCATTCAACCCCACCCGCAGGGAGGAACGTCCGCAATAAAGAGGAAATACAAACTGCCAGAATACAGAAAGGCCACCCCAAACACAGCAATATAAACAAGATGAAAAGGCAGAGAAATACTCACCAGGTAAAGAAACATGATAAATGTCCACCAAACCAAAGAAGAGGAGATCGGGAGTCTACCTGAAAAAGAACTTAGAATTATGATAATAAAAATGATCCAAAATCTTGAAAACAAAATGGAGGTACAGATAAATATCCTGGAGACAAGGATTGAGAAGATGCAAGAAATGTTTAACAAGGACCTAGAAGAAATAAAAAGGAGTCAATATATAATGAATAATGAAATAAAGGAGATAAAAGACACTCTGGAGGGAACCAGCAGTAGAATAATGGAGGCAGAAGATAGGATAAGTGAGGTAGAAAATAGAATGGTGGAAATAAATGAAGCAGAGAGGAAAAAAGAAAAAAGAATCAAAAGAAATGAGGACAACTTCAGGGACTTCTGGGACAATGTGAAACGCCCCAACATTCGAATCATAGGAGTCCCAGAAGAAGAAGACAAAAAGAAAGGCCATGAGAAAATACTCGAGGAGATAATAGTTGAAAACTTCCCTAAAATGGGGAAGGAAATAGTCACCCAAGTCCAAGAAACCCAGAGATTCCCAAACAGGATAAACCCAAGGCCAAACACCCCAAGACACATATTAATCAAATTAACAAAGATGAAACACAAAGAACAAATATTAAAAGCAGCAAGGGAAAACCAAAAAATAACACACAAGGAGATTCCCATAAGGATAACAGCTGATCTTTCAATAGAAACTCTTTGGGCCAGAAGGGAATGGCAGGACATACTTAAAGTAATCAAAGAGAATAAACTACAACCCAGATTACTGTACCCAGCAAGGATCTTATTCAAATATCAAGGAGAATTCAAAAGCTTGACAGACAAGCAAAAGCTGAGAGAATTCAGCACCACCAAACCAGCTCAATCATCTTTTCTGACCACAATGCAGTAAGATTAGATCTCAATTACAGGGAAAAAACTATTAAAAATACAAACATATAGAGGCTAAACAACATGCTGCTGAATAACCAACAAATCACAGAAGAAATAAAATAAGAAATCAAAATAGGCATAGAAATGAATGAAAATGAAAACACAACAACCCAAACCCTATGGGACATTGTAAAAGCAGTGCTAAGGGGAAGGTTCATAGCAATACAGGCGTACCTCAAGAAACAAGAAAAAAGTCAAATAAATAACCTAACTCTACACCTAAAGCAACTAGAGAAGGAAGAAATGAAGAACCCCAGGGTTAGTAGAAGGAAAGAAATCTTAAAAATTAGGGCAGAAAAAAAGGCAAAAGAAACAAAACAGACCATAGTAAAAATCAACAAATCTAAAAGCTGGTTTTTTGAGAAGATAAATAAAATTGACAAACTGTTAGCCAGACTCATCAAGAAACAAAGGGAGAAGAATCAAATCAACAAAATCAGAAACGAAAATGGAGAGATCACAACAGACTACACAGAAATACAAAGGATCATAATTGACTACTATCAGCAACTATATGCTAATAAAATGGACAACTTGGAAGAAATGGACAAATTCTTAGAAAAGTATAACTTTCCAAAACTGAACCAGGAAGAAATAGAAGAACTTACCAGACCCATCACAAGCACGGAAATGGAAACTGTAATCAGAAATCTTCCAGCAAACAAAAGCCCAGGACCAGATGGCTTCATAGCTGAATTCTACCAAAAATTTAGAGAAGAGCTAACACCTATCTTACTCAAACTATTCCAGAAAATTACACAATTTGTATGGAAATACCAAAAACCTCGAATAGCCAAAGCAATCTTGAGAAAGAAGAATGGAACTGGAGGAATCAAACTGCCTGACTTCAGTCTCTGCTACAAAGCCACAGTCATCAAGACAGTATGGTGCTGGCAAAAGGACAGAAATATAGATCAATGGAACAAAATAGAAAGCCCAGAGATACATTCACGCACCTATGGTCACCTTATCTTTGACAAAGGAGGCAAGAATATACAATGGAGAAAAGACAATCTCTTTAACAAGTGGTGCTGGGAAAACTGGTCAACCACTTGTAAAAGAATGAAACTAGAACACTTTCTAACACCATACACAAAAATAAACTCAAAATGGATTAAACATCTAAACGTAAGTCCAGAAGGTATAAAATTCCTAGAGGAAAACATAGGCAAAACACTCTCCAGCATAAATCACAGCAGGATCCTCTATGATCCACCTCCCAGAATATTGGAAATAAAAGCAAAAACAAACAAATGGGACCTAATTAACTTAAAAGCTTTTGCACAACAAAGGAAACTATAAGCAAGGTGAAAAGACAGCCTTCGGAATGGGAGAAAGTAATAGCAAATGAAGCAATGGACAAAGAATTAATCCAAAAATATACAAGCAACTCCCGCAGCTGAATTTCAGAAAAATAAATGAAACAATCAAAAAATGGGCCAAAGAACTAAACAGACATTTCTCCAAAGAAGACATACAGATGGCTAACAAACACATGAAAAGATGCTCAACATCACTCATTATTAGAGAAATGCAAATCAAAACCACAATGAGGTACCATCTCACGCCAGTCAGAATGGCTGCTATCCAAAAGTCTACAAGCAATAAATGCTGGAGAGGGTGTGGAGAAAAGGGAACTCTCTCACACTGTTAGTGGGAATGCAAACTAGTACAGCCACTATGGAGAATAGTGTGGAGATTCCTTAAAAAACTGGGAATAGAACTGCCATATGACCCAGCAATCCCATTACTGGACATACACACTGAGGAAACCAGAATTGAAAGAGACACATGTACCCCAACATTCATTGCAGCGCTGTTTACAATAGCCAGGACATGGAATCAACCGCGATGTCCATCAACAGACGAATGGATAAGAAAGCTGTGGGACATATACACAATGGAATATTACTCAGCCATTAAAAAGAATACATTTGACTCAGTTCTAATGAGGTGGATGAAACTGGAGCCCATTATACAGAGTGAAGTAAGCCAGAAAGAAAAACACCAGTACAGTATGCTAATGCATATATATGGAACTTAGAAAGATGGTAATGATAACCCTGTATGTGAGACAGCAAAAGAGACACAGATGTATAGAACAGACTTTTGGACTCTGTGGGAGAAGGCGAGGGTGGGATGATCTGAGAGAACAGCATTGAAACATGTATATTATCAAATGTGAAACAGTTCGCCAGTCCAGGTTTAATGCATGAGACAGGGTGCTCCAGGTTGGTGCACTGGGATGACCCAGAGGGACGGAATAGGGAGGGAGGTGCAAGGGGGGTTCAGGATGGGGAACACATGTAAACCTATGGCTGATTCATATCAATGTAAGGCAAAAATCACTACAATATTGTAAAGTAATTAGCCTCCAACTAAAATAAATAAATTAAAAAAGAATGATCAATGAGGTCTCCCTTTTCAAATTATATATCTTTGAGAGGCAGGATTTTCTTCACATACAAGAGACTGAACATAGAAGCAACCATGAGAGTTCAGCTATCTTCTGTTAAGCCAGATATTAAAGAGAGCAGCAAGAAACTGTAAAACCATGCCACTCTTCTCAGTAAATTTATTTTAGGAAATATTGTTATTCTTCACAAAATATATTAAAAATATGTTCTAAAATATGTTATGTGAACATGTCTAATTTTGAAGCATGTTTTTAAAATGAATGAATCCATCAGTCCTCTTTAAACATCTCAGTCTTAATTTCTAATACCATAAATATCCATAGAAACAACCCACATAAATAAAAATGCCTAGATCTTTAATAATAACTTTTAATAGTATAAAGAGATCTTGAGAGAAAAAAGTTTAAGAAGGTTCTATTAAGGTCTCTGACTTCCTTTCTCATTCTATAAAAGCCTTTTCACTTTAGTGGTTCCAAATATGATCTGCTCAATATCTGACAGAGGGAAGAACACAACGACCTTGGGAGGTAGGCCATTCTTTTGAATTCACAGATCTAAGCTATACCAGATAATATACTATCTCCCTTACCTGTGTTCCTTGGCACAGACTGGTGACTTGGGCCTTAGACAAGACACCCTATGTCAGGCAGTGCCAGTTTCTGAGTGGAGGAAGAAAGAGGCTAGTCTCATGAGGGTTAATGTGATAGCCTCCCTGCTTGTCTGTCTATAAGTTCCCAGCCCCTCTAGGTCTACCTGTGCTAATTGCTATATTCTCCATACCCTATTCTTCACCCCCTCAATAACCGGCCCCTCTGGACCTTGGCCACCAAACAAAAGCAGCCTGTTATGCCCATCATGGGAGGTCTTGGGTATGAGGCAAGGGAGGCCCTCCCAGATTCAGAGCCCCCATGAGTTGGGGAAGAAGGACAGAAGTAGGAAAGAAAGGAGGAAGAATCTGTGTTGACTGAAAGAAACCACTACACACTAGGTTCTTCATGTTGCTTCTTCCTTAATGACAAGTCTGGAAGGTAAGTAGTGATCTTTATCCTCATCTTCATGTTTGTTGTTGTTGTTCTTCAGTCACTAAATTGTGTCCAACTGTTTGCAACCCCATGGACTGTAGCATGCCAGGCTCCTCTGTCCTGCACTATCTGCCAGAGTTTGCTCAAATTCACGTACATTAAGCTGACGATGCTATTTAACCATCTCATCCTCTGTGCCCCCTTCTACTTTTGCCTTCAGTCTTTCACAGCATCAGGGTCTTTTCCAATGAGTTGGCTCTTTGCATCAGGTGGCCAAAGTATTGGAGCTTCAGCTTCAGCATCATGTTACAGCCAGGGAAACTGAGGGTCCCAGAGAGAAAGTGACTTGCCTAAGGTAGTTATATAGCCCCAAAGTAGCTGGGCCTGGATTTGAATTTGATGTCTAAGAAGATGTATACAGAGGATCCTCAGCTTACAGATGAGGAGACAGAAATGAGGTGACTTTCCTGAGGGCACACTGCTAAAAGGCAGCAGAACCAGTATTCAGATCTAAGTCTGTCGAGTTCCAAAGCCTTAGCTTTTTCAGTAATACCAAATAACACTTCTTGAGAACTTTCTGTATGCCAGGCTCTGTACTAAATGCTCTAACTCATTTAATTTAAACCTCCCAATCAGGTAGGTACTATTATTATCCCCCACTTAACAGATGAAGAAATTAAGGCTGCCCAAGGTCACCTAGTTAGTAACAGAACTTGGATATGAATCCAGACAGTTCAGCACCACAGTTCATAGGCTTAATGATTGAACGCTACTATCCTCAAGCTCAAAGCTAAACTAGTGTGAGAGGCCCAGAACTGAAATCTGGTCTCTCAGGTCAGTATGCTGTGCACTATTGCCTCCTGAATGAATGTCCAAAGGCACAGCTGGTGCACCTCCGCCCAGGTGCCTGAATCTAATGAAGGGGGTCATTCTGGGATGCCTGCACTCCTGCCGCACAGCCTCTGTGGCTCTCCATCCTCAAACATCTGGCTGAGGGGGAAGAGGAGATACTCTCAAAGGAGGAAACACTGCTCCACTTTTGGTTCTTGTGTTACTTGCCTGCCCCAGGCAGGGGGCTTCCCCTCATGAGCATGCATACAGTTGGAGGTGGGTGGGAAGGAGCCATTTGCCTTGTGTCTGAATATCCTTCTGACAGACCCCAGCAGAACAAACATCTGAGATGGCCCAGAGGCTAGAGAGAAGGTGAGAGATCCGTTATCACAACTTCCCCAGAGTACAAATAAGGAAACTGAGGGCCACAGAGTAAGTTGTAAGCAGGGCTGGAGGGATCCTTAGAGACCCTCAAGACAAACCTATGGACCAAACCACAGATGAGGAAATTCCTCACACATAGGCAGAGGCTTGCTCAAAGTAGGCTTAAGATCTTCTCGGGCCCCAGGATTTGGCCCTTTGCCTAACCAGCGTGAAATCTCAGAAAGGGAAGTGAGGCCAGAGGGAGTAAGTTATTCTAGGACTTGTGATGACATATCCCCCCAGAGACCCAAGCCTGGGGTTGGTCCCTGGGACCCTCTGGCCATCAGCCATGGCACCCTGCCTGCTGAAGCTTTGGAGTGGAGGAGGGGAATCACTATTTATTAATGGCTTCCTGCCCAAAAAGCCTCTAGAAGTGGCTAGTGCTAACTCTGTTTCCATGGAAAGAGCTGACTTCAGTGCATCCAGAGGGTTCAAGACTAGATTCCAGGCTAAACTGGAACTGGAGTGTTCTGAGCATGGGAGTGGATAAAGAAGGGAAATTGTCATCTGCTTTGATGTTCAGAAAAGGACACATAGCCAGGATATCTGAGTTGGGAGAAAGCTGTGATGCCCTGAGACAGGAGGATGGAGGAAATGATCTTTGAGAGCTGGGGTTCTCTTTGGGGCATTCCCTGACTTCCTATGGATGCATAGGGGCAGCACAGCAGTTCTGAGAAGGGTAGTAATTACCAGAAGGGATTTTCCTCCAGACTTGCCCTGTGCCTAACTCCAAACAGGAGCCATACAACAGACTTGAGACTTAGTGACCTGTGAGCCTGCCTCTCATTGTACAGTTGGAAAACAGGCCCAGAAAGGAGGGGGCCTCCCCAAAATGCCAGAGTGAGTCACGATTACTGACGTTAGAGCAGGATAAGGAGGATGACCCTGTGACCCAGGGCCCAGAGCCTCCTGTCAGAAAAGTTTTCTAAATCCTTTCCCCTTCTGTGTCTCCACACCAACCTGAGTCCTGCTCAGGTCAAGGGCTCTCCTCCCTGGTTGCTTTTCCTTGGCACTCTTTCTGGTGTCCCTGTGTGGTCTCGGTTACCCAGAGGCCCCCAGGAAGGGCTGGTGTGTCATTCGCAGGTGGCAGGAGCAAAGCAGGCCAGCGTGCAGGTGGCAGGACTGGCGGGTAAGCTGCAGCAGGCTGGATGCTCCAAGCTTGAGAGCTGAAATTCAGGGAATTTCAACTGGCATTGCTGTCCAGTACCAGCCAACTGGTTAACGGTGGCGAGTTTGAATCAGCGACCCGCCTCCTGGCCCCTCCTCCTCAGCTAGCCTCTCTTCCTCCCTCCCTCCCTCCTTCCCTCCCTCGGGCCCTCGGGAGAAGGGCAAGCGAGCTGAGCTCAGGCCGCTGCTCTCCACCTCTTCCCGAGATGAGCCGCTGATGGAGCGCAGGATCAGAGCTGGCTCTGACTGAGTCCCTGGTCCTGGATAGCCTGGTCCCCAGAGCGGGAGAGACCTGTGCCCAGAAGAGCTCTGCTGGGCCCTGCCAGTTCCCCTCACCCCACCATGCCTCTGTTGGACGTGTTTTGGGCTTGCTTCAGGAAAGTGAAGGTAAGAGGTTGCCCAGACCTAGCCCACTCCACTACTCTGGTTTGAAGGAGGCAGCTGGGGACCACTGAGTGCTGGCTGGAAGGCAGATAGGCTTCTGAGATTACCTTGGAGCTAGACAGGCTTGGGTTCAAGTCTTACCTTTGACAACAGCTCTATGATCTTCTACTGCTTTCCCACAGAAATAAGACAGCTGGCTGGCTCTTCTTCTAAAACTTGCCTCTGTTGCTTCCCTGGCCCTGCCACAAATACAAGATTCTTAACCTCTCTGAGCCTCCGTTTCCTCAGCTTTAAAATAAAGACAATAGTGACACCAACTTTATAGGGTGGTGAGGTTGGTGTTATTGTTTACATATTAAATGTATGGAAATATAAGAGACAATCTGTGTAAAGTTCCTAGCATGATGCCTGGCATGTAGCATCCATACAATACAAGTAATGGTAACTATTATTATGATTATTGCTACTATTTTCCTTCAACATATATTAAATACCTACTCTGTGCTAGGCACCATAGGAATTACACAAAAAACCAAATAGCTTTTTTCCTCAAAGAAGAGGTAAGAAAAGTGTTAAATCTTTATCAAGACATATGCCAGACACTATGCTAGATAGTTAGTTGGCCAGTAAATAGTTGTTGAGTGCTTGCAATATCTTGGACATGCAGGATACACAAGAACAGCAGGACCCATGAGGATGTAGAGGATATTATTTCTGCTTTAAAGAATCAGAGAACTGATATTTATTTCATATCTGGTATGTGTCAGACATAGGCACTTTCTGTTTGTCAACTGTGGTAGTGATTTTCACCATAAGCAAGCCATTGTTTTCCTGCTTTTATAGATGGGGAATGGACACTATGAATGATCAATAAATATTTACAAGATCACTCAGATATGATTGGCAGAGTTGGTATCAGAACTCCTAAGTCCATAGTCTTGTTGACACTATATGGCTTCCCATAGCTGCACCCAGTAGGGAGAACTTTTGACAACTAGCCTGATGACATAGAAGACAGGATGAAAGTCAAGCTGGCATCCTTGGAGGGGCTTGGAATGGATTCACAGGAGGTCACATTTGGGCTGAGCTTAAAGCTTGAAGGAAGAGAAGTTTGTCAGTCCAAATGGGGGGAAAGGCATTCCAGGCATGCCTGGAAGAGGGAACTTCATCAGCAAGAGTCTGGAGGCAGTTGAGTAGTGATGGGTTGGAGGAAGGCTGGTTCCATCATGTGCCTTATTGCAGGGTTTGAGGAGAGAGGAGCTGGAGATGGAGGACCAGAGTCTACCTCGCATAGAATTTGGAACTGATCTGTGGATTCTTGGCCCTCACCTAGTGAGGTTCTCAAATGAGCTTTTCACTCATCTGCAGTAAAACATGAGAAAGGTAGGGCTAATGCATTGCAGTTTTCAGAAAGCTAAATTAATTCAAGTCAAAGGACTATTCTTTATTTAGAGATTACTATTACCTTCTTATGGGGGTGGGGTTCAAATGATTTCTTTTTATGAAATAAAAGTGTGAGATTTTAAAAATATCAGTCCTCAGGAAAATTAAGTTTCCAATACTCTGACTGCTCCCTTCCTCATTTATTTAAATATTGTCTTCCTCACCATGAAATTCCAAAACTTGGGGACTGTTGATTTAGGGGATGGAGGAGTTCAGTAAAATATGGATATAGTTAAGTGGACATTTTTAAGAAAATCACTCCAGTGGCCTTGGGCAGAAATGGTGTGGAGAGGCCCAAGTAGTGATGTGAAAGCCAGGAAGGTGGCTGCGATGGCAGTAAGGAGTGGGGAGGAGATGATGAGAGATGGAGCCAATGAGAAGAACAGGGCAAGGGGGAGGTGAAAGTACCTATGAGGTTGGACACCAGACTGGTATGACTGTCCACTCCCTGGAGAACCATTCTGGGTGTTTGGCATGGATTTAAACCCCTTTGTGTTCATTACCCCAATCTGTCAGGCTCCTGGCAAACGCTCTCAACCCATGCCAGTCTCTTAGAGACTGTTGGGGTCAGAGACCCTCAAGGAAAAGTCAGGGACCTCTATCCCTGGTCCCAGACACTAGCACACATGCACACATTCACTCATGTGCATGTCCGCAAAGATGGAGCCTATACCTGTGTTTCTGCATACTCTCAGCTACACACATATAGGCATAGACACGCCATTCAAGTGTGTGCACACACACATACACACATAGAGGCAAATATACGCACAATCACACATGCACACACAGATAGTACATATCCACAAGCATGTAGACTCACACACATGCACACATGCACTTACAGAGGTAGGCGTGCATGCACACAAACAGATACTCTCCCATGCATGAGCTTGCAGGCACACTCACAATTATGGAGACATACAGAAGCATGCATACAGCATAAAGACACATGTGCACACATAGAGCTGTGGCAGACATGAATCAACGCACAGATCTCAGAGTAAGAGGCGGCCTGCCAGATCTACGCACACCTTGAGTTTTGTGTCTCTTTTTCCAGCACTACTGCTTTGCAGACCCAGTCAAATGGGCAGGGCTTCTGGGCTTGTAAACCCAGTGAGGGGTATGGGACGCCCTGAGCCACTCTGCCTCCCTGAGCTGGGCCCCTTGTGAGCAATTGCATGGCTGTGTGGGAGGAAGCTGTGGCAGATGCAGAAGCTGTCTACAAGGAGGGGCATGGCCATGCCTGAACCTGCTGTAGCTGAAAGGGCCATCTCAGATGTCTCATTCAACCTTCTTGTGGTCCTGATGGGGAAACTGAGCTCCTAGCATCCAGCACCACATGGAGCTCTCCATCAGCTGAGGATGTTTGAAGAGGGAGGAAGCAAAGAGACTTAGAATCCCAGCCCCCACCCCATCACACACACACACACACACACACACACACACACACACACACATGAGCTGTGTGCTTTTAAGCAAGTCCTCTGTGAGCCTCAATTTCCTTGTCTGCAAAATGACACTAATCAAGGCCTGCCTCACAGAGATGCTATGAGGATTTGGGAAGGTTGTGTCTTTAAAGTGCCTGGTGTGGAATAAGTGGTCAACACACATGACTCGTTGGCAGTAGATTTCTGAACTATTCGCTGGGAGCATCAGAGCAAAGAACAAAGGTTATTCCACGTTTGGCAACTCCAGGGTTAAGGACTCAAGTCTCACCAGCTCCTTTGCCACAACTCCTCTTCAGCCCTCTCCTCTGGCCCTGTCTGACTCTAGGACCAGAAACAACCTGTTTGGGAGCTGAAGGGTAATACTTCAGAAGCTAGTGTTACTGGGAAGGTGGGAAGAGGTCAGGCCAGGGTCCAGGACTGCCTTGAGCTGTGCTGGGGTTAGGAGTAGCCAAGGGGTAAGGTGTTTGGATGTGAGATGAACTCATGTAAACAGTTCCATACATGTCTGATGCGTCTTCCCTGGAGGCCAGTGAAGGTTGAGAAGGTATCCATGACCTCTCAACACAGCACCATGTATGCATGAGAGTCCCCTCAGCCTCATACTCACACGCATACACACAGGACCATTTCTCTGATGTGTCTTTTTGCCCCATTCCAGCACCAAGCATGGTGTGACCTTTTCCTCTCTTCAAACTATGGATAAAGAAACTGAGGCTCAAAGAGGGGAAGAGATGTGCCCAAGGTCACACGTGGGGTAAGGACACAGCCAGATCCACACATAGTCTGTAGCCTTCCTACTTGTTCTGTGGCAAAATCCAAACACAGCTTGTCTCTAGTAGAATATAACAGCAATTCCGACAGGACTGCCACATACATGCACATAAACGCATGTGGTAATAACCTTGTCTCACCTACCTGTTTTTATGGGAGGCAAGGCAAATCAGACTGAAAAATCCCTTGTAAACTAGGAAGCTTTGTCAAGGTTGGCCATCCAGTTTTGGTCCAACAAACAATGCCATGCTTTTCCCCAGTCACTGTACACTCATACAGCCAGGACTATGAGTGCATATGTGCACAAGGGCTCTCCTGAGTTCATGCAAGGACACACTCTCAAGCACCCCCTCCTGTGTGTACAAATCCTCCTACTTCTCAAGGCAAAGGAAAAGCTTAACTGGAGACCAGGGTACTTTCTTCAACAGCACAGCTGGAAAAATTGAGGGATAGGGGTGAGGACCTCCAGAATTTGCCCCTTCTCCTCCAGTTGGCTCATCTCAGCGCAGTTGGTGAAGTTTGCTCAAGAAGCATCTGAGATTGGACAGTATTTGTTCTGGGAAGTGGGAGAAGTGCCCGTGAGCACTAAGGAGGTAAGATGGGGAATAGGAATCAAAGCTTTGACTCTGACTCATGCTTTGGACACAAATTCTTACTTTGCCTTCAGCTTCTTTGGTACCAAAAAGAGTATGAGTGGGGGTTACTGGGAGTGGAGGACATGCCTGATGATACGGCTGGTGGAGAAAGAAGGAAGGGGGAAAACCTGCAAATTGGCAATGCCAGTTCCCTACACTGCGCTCCCACCCCCGCTCCAGCCCAAAGCACTGCAGAACGTGATTAGCTACATTTATAGAGTACATGGTATATGGTAGACACTTGGTATATGGTACCAAGTCCTTCACAAATATTAACTCATTTCACTGTCACAATCAACTCTGCAAGGTGGGTGCTATTACACTCATCATTCTCATTTGACTGAAATACAGAACAGTTAGGAAATTTATCCAAGGTCACACAGCTTAATAGCTTAATAGCTGTGATAAACTTGGGATTTTAAATCCAGGTAATCAAGGTCCAAAATCCATGTTCTTTCCACTATGTTTATGTAATCTTTGCCTCAGTTTTTTTTCCACCTATAAAATGAGGGGGTTAGATTGGTTTATCTCTGAAAGTCCTTCCAGCTTCAATACTCTCATTATACTTAGTATCATTGACTGAAAATAAAAAGCAAGATTCTTGCATCTTCCCATACATAGAAAAGTGCTACATTCATTAACTTGAGATATCTGGTTTTCTTTAATTAACAGTAATCTTTTGATGTTCCAGCTATCTGATCTTTGAAAGCCCCATATATCCTTGTTCTTCCTTTACGTCTTCAGAGCAGTCTTTCAGAGCTATCTGAGAGGTTGTCTTCCGGGCTTGAAGCCCTCAGAAAGACTGTCCAATAAAATTCTCAAGTTTTTCTTGAGAATTTCTCAAGTAATTCTCAAGTTTTAGGTTGTGCTTTTTTTTTTCAAGTTGACAATATATACTTCTCTGAACTTTTAAGCTAAGTGAAAATAAATCTGCTCCCCAAATGTCAGTGATTTCCACTCAAGTTCCCTGGGGAGTGGAGCTGAGCCCAGGCTCAGACAAATGAGCCTGCCCTGGAGGCCAGTCCTCCCAGCAGCCCCTAGGGCTGGAGAATAGCCTGAGAAGCTCTGGGAGCCAGGGCCTGGCCTGCATTTCCAAGACACTAGTAACAATAACAGGGAGCAGCAGCTCAGGCAGCCTGTGCTGGGATGTGGGGTCAGAGGTTTCACAGTGGAGTTATGGAGTGGAACTCCTTGATCCCATCCCTTTGGCCCACCCCTGAGCAACCTCTGCCACTAGGGACCTTGGAGTCCAGTTAAAACAGCAGCTCCAAGGCTGCAACTGCCAAGGGGCAGAGGAAAGGAAGTTCTGCATTTGGGAAATGGGGTTTGAGGCCCTGGAAATGAGTGTGAGTTAAAATTCCCTGGCCTTTTTAGATAATCTGACCTGGGTCCTCCTGGGAGCTTCAGAGAAGAATGGAGTATAACGATACAATGTAGTAGCTGCTGGAAATGTAACTGCAGCCCAGCTTCTGCCTTTTCTTCCCCTTTCAGAGCCTCAGTTTCCTCAACTACAATATGGGGATAATAGTCCCCACTTCAAAATTGATTCCAAGGGTGACACGTGAAAGGGCTTGCTGCACAGTAGGTACTTAGAAAATTTGACTTAAATTTGAAGGTAGTTCATGGGTTGCTCTTGTGATCCTGGGCCCATAGCTTGGGCTCTCAGTTTCCTCATCCATAGAATGGGGTGAAATTCTACCTGCCCAAAGAGAGCCTAGAATTGGTGATATACTGTGGAGATAAAAAGACAGAAGGAAACACTGATATTACTACCCTCAGGCTCAGGAAGTGAGTTGTTTAGGCCATTCCACTCACTCTTCCCATCTCTACCCTTGCTCACACTCTGGGTCAAACTAGCTCAGAATCTGGAAAAGAGTCCCCATTCTGCTGTGGTACCATTGCATCTCCCCTCTCCAGTCCCTTACTGCACTTACCCTGTCTAAGGCCCCTCTCCCAGAAGGACTCCCAAGCTCTGGGCAGGAAAGAGGGTCCCAGTTGGCTGGTGGGAAAATCAAATCTTTGGGATGTGACATTCCTGAGATTGTCCAGAGAACCCCTGGGAGTTGCAGCTGTTTGTGCTCTCTCTCTTTTCCTCTCGCTGTCTCTCCTCTCCAGCCCAGCTCTCTGCCTCTTGTGGAGGTGGGGTGGGCAGTAGGGCATGAAGCTGCAGAAGGCTGGAGCAATACAGGCCCAAAGGCTAGGAGCCAGACCTGGAGTGGCCTTGCAGGCCAAGTGAGGAGTGGGGAGTGGGGAAGGAGCAAAAGACACTCCACCAGGACTGGCAGGCAGGAATTAAGGCAAAAAGAGCCCAAAGCAGCAGGATATCTGTCAGTCGGTGAGTTAGAAAATTATATACAGATCAGCATCCCTGAGGCTACAGGTTGGATCCCCTTTTAGGGGTGGGTGGGTTATTAGACCATGGTAGTTCTGGTGGGTGGGAAAGGAGAGTCAGAACTTCTGAGAGGCTCACACATTTCAAGCTAGTCTGGGATAGCTTGCACCCTCAGAGAAAGGAAAAAAGAACCCTCTGGGATTCTTCAATATGCTGTCCCAGATTGAGTTCTACAAAGGCCTTCTTGAAATCCTTTCTTCCAGTGTCTTTTCCAAGTTGGAACTGTCCTTAACCTTCTTCCTTGTGATGAAAGGATTAGAATGATCAGGCACCCACCTATCATTATAGGCAACAAGTCTGAGGTCTAGCAAAGAACTGGTCAAAGGCACATGACCAGAATGCCTGCTATCACTCAGTCCCACTTTAAATCTCTCTCTCACTTTAAATGTCTCTTCTGTTCTTTCCAGAGAAGAAATTGGCTTCCCTCAGGACCACACCACCTCACACCCAGCAGATTTCACACCCTACCCATGAACACACGTTCCCAGGCCACTGGGATGGGGTTTAAAAGTGACACCATGACACCAATGCTCCAACTGAAGACCTGGTGGCAGGCTCAATCCAGCCCTCACCTGCACACCACCCTCCATGTACCCAGCTACCTCCATGCTGGACTGTGAACTCCTTTAAGGATCCAACCTGTGTTTTATCCACCCCTGTGTCCAGGTGCTCTCATGACCAGCCCTAGGCTGGGGCCTGTGGCACAGGGCTGGCCAGGGGTTGAGGCGGAGCAGGGAAGCCAGGCAAGGAAAAGACTAAAAGTCCCCACTGACTTGCCTTCAGATAGCAGGGCAAGGACTGGGCATAGAGCCTGCAGGCCCAGCAGAGAGGATGCTGGAATGGTGAGCTCCGAATCCACCAATGATGCTGAGAACTCTTCAGGTCTGGACAAAGCCTGTCAGTACCCTTTGTGGATGGCCTCCAAACTACCCCCCTCAGACCCCTTGACTTCTCACTCAGCAACCAGCTTCCTATCTGGCTCTTTTTATACTCTTCCAACAAAATTCTCTTTTTCTCTCAAAAACTCTGTATCTGTCTCTTTCTGTCTAGCTACTCTGTCTCCCACTAGATGGCAAGCACCTCAAACACAAGAACCATGTCTTCTTCTGTGTAAGTTTGTATCTGCAGGTCCACTGCTGGGGCTACTGTACAGTTCTGAGCAGATGTTCCACGTAGGCTTCAAATCTGAGAGGTTCAGAATCAGATTCATTACAAAAGGAAAATTATCCTCCCACTTACCCCAATCAGGCCTTTCCCTCCGTTCCTGACCCCAGTTAATAGCACCTCCACCTGGTCCTATTAACTGGTTGCCCAGGCCAGAAACTTTGGACTCATCCTCAACTTCCCTTTACCTCCCACATCCTGTCACTTACTGTGGTCCCACTAGGTAGACAGTTCATATATTAGTCCCTTCTTTTCTGATCCCAAAGGCCACTGACCCAATCTGCTCCAGCCTCCCTGTCTCAAGTTTTACCTAACTTCTCCCACTCTGATTCCCAATTCTTCACTCAACAGACAGAGTAACATTCTGAAACATAAACCCTGATTAGGCCCCTTCAAGAGTTCCCCACTGGGCTCTGGATAAAGTTCAAGTTCTATCACATGACCTACAAGTTTCTTCATGATTTGGCCCTGACCACTGCTCCACACCCAGTTCTTTCTCTCTGTCTGGCACTCTGCTCTCCAGCCAGATATACACTGTTCCTCAAATCTCATGTTTCCATACCTCCTTGACTTTATTTCTGTTCCTCCTCTCATGATTTTTTTTCCTGTATTTACATGGAATTGTGATGATTTGTACTTGTGGCCTACCTCTTGCCTCCACTTGACTATGAATTCCTCAAGGGGAAGGAATATATCTAATTTATGTGAAGCCCTGGGTACCTACCAAAGGGCCTGGCCCTTAGAGGCTCATAGTGAGTAAATGAATGGATGAATAACTGAATGAGTCACTGGATGATAACCAACTGGATGGGAACCAATTGTTACCACCAACCCTGGTCTTCTTCCAAAGTGCCTATCTCTACAACTGCTGGGCTCCTGGCTCCTTTGTCCAGAATCTCCACGTAAAAGAATATGTTTTACAACCAAGAAAACAAAAAGAGTTTTCAACCTGTAGCAAACTCTGTGATGTAAAAAATTTCATACCCCATTTCCCCCTGTAAGCCTCTCAGCTACCAAAATAGTGCCAAGATCAGGGGTCCAAAGCAGAGTGGGTTTCATGGCCAGATTATCCTGGACCCCAGAGAGAAAAGAATAGGATAAAATAAAACTGGGAGTCCCAACAGCCTAAACTGTAAACTTGGTTCTGCCATTTACTGCTGTGTGGACTTGGATAAGTAACTTCTCTTCTCTAGGCCTCATTTTCCTCATGTGTTACATGAGCATAAGGAAACCTACCTTGTTTATGACAGTCTACGTTGTGATAGGTTACTTATTTATAACCTGCAAATACCTGTGTAAATTTAAAGCCTAATTAGCTCCTGAATTCTCTCACACCTTTAGTGGGTTAGGGTAGGAGAGGAGGGAATTTAATATGAATAGAATATGATTGCAGAGTAACAATGTGTCCTACCCACCAGTTCATATCCTAATTTTCCAGAACTGTCACATTTAAGATCTCACAGGGCCCTGCTTCCACTTTCCCTCCCACCCCTTCAACCTTCTTTTTTACTCCCCTTTTGTCCACCACTGAAAATTATATTGACTTGATTAATCATGGGTCCACTTTGGAGCTTTGTAGCAGAATTTCATTAGTCTCTCTCAATTGGGCTTTTCCCTCTCTTTATACCTATCTCATTCTAGAACTTTCTATCTCCCTGAGACCAATGTCTCTTGAGGATTTTGCCAGTGAACACTCAAGGGGGACACCTCTTACCCTTACTCTCTCTTGTGGCCAGTTGTGGGTTGGAGATTCACCAGATTTTGTCTTGCAGTCTACAAAGATAGATCTGACTTTTTTCATTTCAGGGTCTCTTAGGACTGCTATTAATCTCCTGGGACTAGAAATCATTGTGGTCAAGTGTCTGCACCTGGTATAGCAATCTGAAGGGATAAGAGAGGTGAAAAGTACTATGGCAACTCATTTCCTTACAAGATTTTGGTTGGCTTAGAGACTAGCTGCTTGAAGGCAGGAGAATAGGCAAGAAATCTCTTCTACCTCTAAGAGGAACCCTTCTTTCTTTCCTTAACTATTGTATTCACATCTTTACCACTATCATTTTAACCTAAGCCACCAACATTGCTTACCTGCACTACTGCAAAGGCCTTCTAAGAGAGACTCCCTGCTTCCTCTTTAGCTCCACAATCCATTCTGCACACAGCAGCCAGAGTGATCTCTCTATGATGTAAATCAGATATTGCCAGTCTCTTGCTCTATGCCCTCCAATAGCTACCTAACATCATTTGAATCAAAACCAAAATCCTCACCCTGGCCTTCAAAACCCTGCATAATTTGGCACTTGACTCTCTCAACCTCTGTTTGGAATGTTCTGTACACAGATTGTCACATTGTTGGCTTCTTCTTGTCATTCAAGCCTCTGCTCAAAGTTCAGCACCCCTGAGAGACACTCTCTGGTCACCTTTTCTAAAGCAATCCCTGCCTATTCCATCTATTCTATCACTCTCTACCTCATCCTGTTTTTTTAAGGTTTCTCCTTCTTGGATCTTACTGATAGCTATAAGTTACTTATTGACTTATTTACCTATTTGATTTGTCCCTGCTCCATGAGGACAGGGACCTTATCTGTCTAAATCTATGCTATATCCTTAGCACCTATTATAGTGTCTTGTAGGGCATTGGTGTTGTTATATTTCAGTCACTAAGTTGTAGCTGACTCTTTGCAACCCCATGGACTGCAGCATGCCAGGCTTCCCTGTCCTTCTCTATCTCTCATAGATCACTCAAACTCATGTCCATCGAGTCGGTGATGCCATCCAACCATCTCATCCTCTGTCGCTCCCTTCTCTTCCTGCCTTCAATCTTTCCCAGCATCAGGGTCTTTTCCAATGTGTCAGTTCTTCACATCAGATGGCCCAAGTATTAGAGCTTCAGCTTCATCATCAGTCCTTCCAGTGAATATTCAGGTTTGATTTCCTTTAGGACTGACTGGTTTGATCTCTTTGCAGTCTAAGGGTCTCTCAAGAGTTTTCAGCACCACAATTTGAAATCATCAATTTTTTGGCGCTCAGCCTTATTTATGGTCCAACTCTCACATCTGTATGACTACTGGAAAAACCTTAACTTGAAACATACAGACTTTTGTCAGCAAATTGATGTCTCTGCTTTTTAATATGCTATCTAGGTTTATCATAGCTTTCCTTCCAAGGCTGCAGTCAATTTCTACAGTGATTTTGCAGCCCAAGAAAATAAAATCTGTCACTGCTTCCACTTTTTCCCCTTCTATTTGCCATGAAATGATGGGACTGGACGCCAGGATTTTAGTTTTTTGATGTTGAGTTTCAAGCCAGTTTTTTCTTTCTCCCATTTCACCATCATCAAGAGGCTCCTTAGTTCCTCTTCACTTTCTGCCTTTAGAGTGGTATCATCTACATATTTGAGGTTGTTGATATTTCTCCTGGTAATCTTGATTCTAGCTTATGATTCATCCAGCCCAGCATTTCTCATGATGTACTCTGCATATAAGTTAAATAAGCAAAGTGACAATATTCGGCCTTGTCATGCTACTTTCCCAATTTTGAATCAGTCCATTGTTCCATGTCAAGTTCTAACTGTTGCTTCTTGACACACATACAGGTTTCCTAGGAGACAGGTAAGGTGGTCTAGTACTCCCACCTCTTTTAAGACTTTTCCACAGTTTGTTGGGATCCATACAGTCAAAGGTTTTAGCAAAGGCAATGAAGCAGATGTTTTCCTGGAATTCTCTTGCTTTCTTTGTGATCCAATGAATATTGGCAATTTGATCTCTGGTTCCTCTACCTTTTCTAAATGGAGCTTGTACATTTGAAAGCTTTTGGTTCACATACTGCTGAAGCCTTGGTTGAAGAATTTTGAGCATAACCTTGCTAGCATGTAAAATGAGCACAATTATATGGTAGTTTGAACATTCTTTGGCATTGCCCTTCTTTGGAATTGGAATGAAAACTGACATTTTCCAGTCTTGTGGCCACTGCTGAGTTTTCCAAATTTACTGACACATTGAGTGTAGTACTTAAATTGCATCATCTTTTAGGATTTGAAATAGCTCAGCTGGTATTCCATCATCTCTACTAGCTTTGTTCATAGTAATGCTTCCTAAGGCCCACTTGACTTCACACTCCAGGATGTCTGGTTCTAGGTGAGTGACCACATCATGATGGTTTTTCTGGGTCATTAAGACCTTTCTTGTATACTTCTATGTATTCTTGCCATCTCTTCTTAATCTCTTCTGCCTCTCTTAGGTCCTTACCCTTTCTGTCCTTTACTGTGTCCATGCTTGCATGAAATGTTCTTTTGCTATCTCCAATTTTCTTGAAGAGATCTCACGTCTTTTCCATCCTACTGTTTTCCCCTATGTCTTTGCATTGTTCATTTAAGAAGGCCTTCTTATCCCTCCTTGCTATTCTCTGGGGCTCTGCATTCAGTTGGCTATATCTTTCCCTTTCTCCTTTGCTTTTTGTTTCTCTTCTTTCCTCAGCTATTTGCAAGCACTCCTCAGACAATCATTTTTCCTGCTTGTATTTCTTTTTTCTTTGGGATGGTTTTGGTCACTGCCTCCTATACAATGTTATGAAACTCAGTCCATAGTTTCTTAAAGGAACTATATCAGATCTAATCCCTTGAATCTATTTATCACTTCCACTGTATAATCATAAAGGATTTGATTTAGGTCATACCTGAATGGTCTAGTGGTTTTCGTTACTTTCTTCAATTTAAGCCTGAATTTTGCAATAAGTAGCTCATGATCTGAGCCACAGTCAGCTCCTGGTCTTGCTTTTGCTGACTGCATAGAGCTTCTCCATCTTCAGCTGAAAATAACATAATCAATCTGATTTCTGTATTGACCATCTGGTGATGTCCATATATAGAGTCGTATCTTGAGTTGTTGGAAAAGAGTGTTTGCTATGACCAGCGTGTTCTCTTAACAAAACTCTATTAGTCTTTGCCCTGCTTCATTTTGCACTCCAAGGCCAAACTTGCCTTTTATTCTGGGTATCTCTTGACTTCCTACTTTGGCATCCCAATCCCTGATGATGCAAAGGACATATTTTTTGTGTGTGTTAGTTCTAGAAGGTGTGGTAGGTCTTCGTAGAACCAGTCAACTTCAGCTTCTTCAGCATCAGTGGTTGGGGCATAGACTTGGATTACTATGATGTTGAATGGTTTGCCTTGAAAACGAACTGAGATCATTCTGTCATTTTTGAGATTGCAGCCAAGTACTGCATTTTGGACTCTTTTGTTGACTATGAGAGTTACTCCATTTCTTCTAAGAGAGTCTTGCCCTCAGTAGTAAATACAATGGTCATCTGAATTAAAGCCACCCATTCCCTTCAATTTTAGTTCACTGATTCCTACACTGTTGATGTTCATTCTTTCCATCTCATGCTCGACCATGTTCAATTTACCTTGATTCATGGACTTAACATTCCAGGTTCCTATGCAATATCGTTCTTTACAACATCCGGCTTTACTTTTACCACCAGACATATCCACAGCTGTGTATCATTTCTGCTTTGGCCCAGCTGCTTCATTCTTTCTGGAGCTATTAGTAATTACTCTCCGCTCTTCCCCAGTAGCATACTGGATGACTTCTGACCTGGAAGACTCATCCTTCAGTATCATGTCTTTTTGCTTTTTCTTACTGTTCATGGGGTTCTCGTGGCAGGAATATTGCAGTGGGTCGCCATTTCCTCCTCCAGTAGACCACATTTTGTCAGAACTTTTCATTATGACCCATCCATCTTGGGTGGCCCTGCATAGCATGGCTCATAGCTTCATTGAGTTACACAAGCCCCTTCACCATGGCAAGGCTGTGATCCACGGAGGAGTGGGCACTCTATAAATATTTTGAACAAAGTAATATACAATATTCTTTATCATTTAAAATAGTTTTGTGTATTGCAATTTCTTACAAAGTATGTGAACTTGGGATTATTACTATCCTAGGCTTATGGATGCAGAAAGTGAGTTTTGAAAGATTATGGGTAATGTCCGATGTTACATAATCAATAAATAGGGGAAGGGAACCCTATTGGAACTTGAGCTTTCCAATTCCAAATAGTGCTTTTTCCACCAACATACTTTACTTCTAACCTGGCTGATGCTATGCCGAGGATGGTAAATGTTCCAAGCAAATGCTGACTGATTCTATGATAATTCTTATTGTCAGGCCTTGGAACAGTACTGGGACCTGCACAGACTGCCTCCAATCTCCTGAGTTGGAGGTGCTCTTATTCTATGAGAATGACATGAACCAGAGGAGTCAATCAGTGGAGTGAGAGAAAGTAGTGTGGAGTGGGTAGTCAGGAGTCTGAGCTTCTAAGCTCCACTTTGCTCTCTACGTGTACCTCATTTTCCTTTTCTGTGGGCCTCCATGTGCATTTCTGTAAAATGGGTAGATTGAACTTGCTGACTTCAAGGATTCCTTCTGATTCTAATATTTTGTGGGGCTCTGCAATGCCTTAATTTCTTCTCTCTTTCTTTTACAGTGCTTCCCGTTGCTGCAGGGGAAGAAGAATGCAGGTAAGTGTGTAAGGTGGGGCTCCCACATAGCATGCAATAGCACTGAGCTTCTCAGTGATCCTCACAGATTAGCTGATCAGGTGTCTGGGCTGTGGAGCTGATGTCCTAGTGCCGAAGCTGGAGATGTCCTCTGTCTCCCTCCAGTGGGCATTTCCTGAGCTCCTTTCCCGAGGTCCACTTCTGAGGTCTTTTGAGGTGAATGAGCACTCAGAACTTCTGTATTTCTCAGATGGACGGTTTTCTCCAGTCAGGGAACCAGGGGAAGGTCTCCCTATAGAGCCATCAGCAAGTGGCAGCCACCCATATGCTTCCCTTTTTCTCAGATGCTTTCTTTTCACTAGAAAGTATATCAGGCATGGGAGATATGTTGGGAAAGGGAACAGGTAAGAAGAGGTGAAGGAAAGAGCCTTGGCATTTGGAATTCGGTATCTGTGATATTTCCAATGCTTACTTTATTTGGAAATCTACCAAGAGAGTTAGTTAGGACTGAAGGGATGTATATATAGCCTTAAGGGAGAAAAATCTCTCTCTTTCCTCTCCTGCAAATTTCTTTGCTTAACTATCTTCTGCCTCTGGTGTCCCACTTAGGTGTGAACAAGTGGGTGGCATTCTGGAGCACCTACCTTCCGTTGAAGAGGACACAGTTGTTTAGAGATGACTACTTTGGGGAGAAAGAGAAAGAAAGATATTGACCAGGAATGAATTTGCTGCTAGAGCCTGGACTCCTGGCATCAACTGGGCTTTTCTGAGGTCATCTAGGTCATCCTCTTGGCTCCAACCTGACCTCAGCCATTTCCACTGGCTACAGTTTTTCATCAGGGTGAGCTCAGGACTTGAATGAGCATGGCTGCTAGATGGCAATTAGGGTTGGGGCTCAGGGAAACAGAAAAGCACCAATTAAGAACTGGATGATAAGAGCCTGCACAGAGTATCTTGGTAAGATGTTGGAAGAGACAACTGGAGCCCTTGCTCCTGAGGACCTCCCCAGGTCACTGGTCTTACAAGGAGGCAGAGAAGGGATCTGGTGACCTCCTAAGGGCTTTTCCACCTTAGGACCCTGAGTTCTTGGGTGGTGGCTGCTCAAAAGGAAGAGCCAGCAGGGAGAGGTGTTTATTTGCATTGCTCTGACAGCAGATGAGAGGGGACCCATTTTGGAGCAGGAACACTGCTTTGATCAGCATACAGCATACATCTGTTTCTCTCCACTGCCCCCCTCTCCCCACCTCCCTCATCTCCTTCCAGGGCTTCTTGCTGGGCACAGTTCCTACTTTGCAACAGAGACTTCTGAGGGCACAATATATGTGGGCCGCCCATAATGGGGAAAGGACAAACTTCTCTATTTCAGAGACACCAGCAGCAAAAGCTAAAAAGAAACCCTCAGATGCTGAAATAATGACCCCTCCCAGAAAAAAGCACTGGCAGAAGTTGCCAAGTTGCTTCATTAGATTGTCTGTGCCAGGCTGAGTTGCCAGGGCTGCATCCCGGAAGGGTGGGCACCAGGTGGCTTGAGTGGTCTGTGGTTTCTAGAGGAAAGAGGAGTGCTTTTAGAGGGTAGGGCCAGGCAGAAGAGGTTGTCACCTATGGAACTGAGCTAGAACAGATTTTTGTGCTGCTTCTCTAACTTAAAGTTTGAAAATGTCTATTTAAGGACAAATATGAACACATTGCCTTAGGCTGATTGAAAGACAATCTGGAACAAATTAAGAGTTTATGTGGATATGGCAGTGGAAGCAGCAAGACACCAAAAATCAAAGGACCTGGATTGTAGTCCAAATTTCATAACCAATTCACTGTGTGAGCCCAGGCATGGAACTTCCTCTCTCTGGACCAGTGTCCACGTCTATAAAATGGAGCTTACTTCATGGGGTTCTTGCATGGATTGTAAGAAATGGTGCATTTAAAACATCAAAGTGCTGAGCAAATATGATTATTTTTGAGATATAGCTCAGGGAGGGAGAGAACTTTTGATTTATTATTGATTTTTTGGGACAAGGTTATGCTTTCACCTGTTTTAAAATTCAAGAGATATGAAAATACAAAATCTCCCCACCCCTGTCTCTTCACCACTCAGCAATCCTCTCTGATATGACCAATGTTACCAGCTTCTTGGGCCATTGATGAGTTTAGAAAGTCTTAAAGAAAGTGAGCTGTACTATCAAGGACTTCAGTGGAGGCTATAGATGCCTGCTTTGGGGTCAGATTGAGGGGAATATGCAGGGAGGGCAATGAAGAAGGAATTGCAGGGCAGGAAATGTGGAATAAGCATTTGGGAATCAAGAAGCCTGGGATCTAAGTCTTGACTGCACAACTCATGGTTGAAGGATCTGAAAAACCTTCCCCTCTCTGACTCTCAATGTTCTATCTGTACACTGAGCCTGTTGTGTTCTCATATGCCATTCTTGCAAATTTCCACCAGAGTAGAATGGAAATGGTGAAGGGAGGACTGACCAGGGACCTTTTAGAGAAGAAAAAACCAAGACGTTGACTCAAAGCTGATGACTGAGTATGCTTTGCATATGTAATCTTCTTCCTATTAAGATTAGTCAATCAAAGGTTTCTCTGTCATGCTACTGCTTCTCTCTTAGTGGTTTCATGAACAGAGCAAATCTTTGGCACCATCTGCACAGGAGAACATTAGGAACATCCAACAGGCTTCAACATATATAATGCTGTCCAGGCCCAGGAGGATGGCTTGAATGACCTTTGATGATCCTGCTATCATGGCCCAAGCATCCACTAACACAATGTTCCCCAAATTTCACTTATTGGTGAACCAGCTTCACAGTTTTTGCCATCATTTCATCCTGTGCACTATGTATTTACTATGTTTCTTTACTTCAGCCTGATTTTAAACTATAACCTCACTTCACTGTAGGAGACCCAGGATTCCTGGGTTGGGAAGATCCCCTGGAAAAGGAAACAGCAACCCACTCCAGTATTCCTGCCTGGAAAATCCTATGGACAGAGGAGCCTTGTGGGCTACAGTCCACAAGGTCACAAAAGAGTTGGACACGACTTAGCGACTAAACCACCATCAAGCTGTAAATATCTATGAAATAAGGGATTGAGGTACTGGTTACAGCTTTCCTAATACATAATGAATTCACATATATCTATCATAATTCAAAACATTGATGTATCACTCCAAATCACCCCACGCATATATACCAAGCATTGGAAACCAAAAGTAATGGTTACACAAACTGGCAGGTCAAATGGGCCTTTAGGCCTCTGTGGCTCACTCCAAGACTTGCTGAGTGCTCCCAGGCTCCCTATAGCACTCCATACTCCTTACTCCTGTTCCTTAAGAATGAATTGCTCCTGAGATAGAAAAAAGTTCTGAAGCCTAAAAGGAGCCTCTTCCCTCCAAACAAATTCTGACCTGAACCATTCTGAACTGCCTCACAGGTACTGAAGTGAGAACACTTGACCAGAGTACCAGAAGTTCTAGGTTCCCATTTGGTCTCTGTCTTTGACCAGTTATGTGACCTTGGATCTGTCCCTTCGCCTCTCTCGGTCCTAGTGTTCCCAATTATAAAGTGAAGTGCTTGGTCCAAATGACCTCTAAGGTATCTTGCTGCTCTGAATGAAACTCAATGACTTCTTGACTTATAGAGCCTATAATTCTGTTTAACCCATTAGCTCCCATGTCCAGCAGCCCACAGAGGTGAGAAGCCTGCTGACCTTCCCTCCCACTGCCCTACACCAAATCCTCCCTGAGGCCCCTTGTTCCCAGTGCACAATACTCCTTTTGTTGCCTGTAGCCATTCGGGACTTCTCTCCAAGCTCCTGCTAAAGTGGCTGAGGTGACCTGGTGAGGGGGTGGGGGTAGTAGTTGGCCTGTAACAAGAGTCCTGGCTCCCCAACCCACCTGGCTCCAGCCTGGCTGCAGGTTTGGCCTGAACACCAGACTTCATCCATCAGCTGCCCCAGACCCTTCCCTCCAGCTCTGGGAGAGGAGAGAGACTAGTTTAAAAAGGAGAAAATAGAAACAAAGACACTTATTTAAGTTGCTATTAAACATCACTTCTAAGGTTCAAGAGGAGAGTACACCGAAACATTGAGCCTATGAAAATTATCAGAATAATAATAATTAACTCCCTCTCTTTTGAAAATGACCAAATCATTATTGTAACTAATTCTTGACAGATCTGGCCATTTAACATTTGCCTTTTGATGAAGAACTTTTGCAGGCCATAGCTTATCTAGCAATTGACAGATATTTTACCCAGCAACTTGGAGTAGTGTAAAAATTGACTTAGTTAGCGGGTTCCTGGAATTGATTATCATTTGAGACAGGGAATCTTTCAACCGTGGTCTACAGTGAATTCAGACAAGGTAAAAAACACTGGACTGTGGGTTGAAAATTCCAAGATCTAGTCCCAAATCTGACATTAACTCCTTCTGTGACCTTGAGTTTCCCTTGTGTGAGCCACAATTTTCATGTATGAAAAATAAGAAAGTTGAACTAGAAGGTCTCAAGGTCCTCTGTACTCTACTCTGTGTCATCCTCCACCTCTTGTTCCTGCCAGAGTCAGATTGAAAGGAGGGAGAGGCGGGGATAGGGTCAGAGGAAAGGGCAATTTCAAGATGTTCTTTGGGATAGGGAAAGGATTTCCAGACCCATAGAGGAGAGTCTAATAGCTTTTTGGGGGGTCAAAAGGGGAAAGAAAGTCCAGGTCCCCAATGCTTGCTTTCAGGAATGCAAAATAGAATGCCAGGCTTACAGATGGGCCAGGCAAGAGGCACAGCTTAGTTGACCATTTTTGCAGCCTGGGCCAATCTGGAAGATCAGAATAAGGGCTGTGTGGCACAGGACAGCTACCCACAGGCTAGGTGGAGGAATGGGAATTGCAAATGGAATGACAGATCTGGAAAGGACCTGACAAGTGTTATTAGACACTTCCACTAGGAAGTCACATGAATTCTTCAAACTCAACACTAAAAGTCGTAGTTCTTCATCATTTTCCTGGAAACCTTCCTTCTCTAGGATTCTTTTTCTTGGTTAACATACTATCATCCACCCTGTAACTCAAGTAAGAATCATGGAAATCGCCTGGGCTCCTCCCTCTCTTATTGGCTATCACACAGTCACCAAATCATGTCCATGAAACGTCTCTGTAATGTTTCTCAAATCTGTCCTTTCTTTTCCACCCACACTGTCATAGTCCTCCATTTTGGCCCTTAGGAGCTCTGTCATGGATGGTTTCTATGGTGCCTAACTGGTCTCCCTGACAGCTTGCTTTCCCTTCCAGTCCACCTTCCATACTGCTGTCAGAGTTCTCTCTTTAGAAGAAAAATTTGGTCATGCTCAAAAACCTTTGATTATTCCCTACCTTTGGTCAAAATCCAGATTTTTTTGCATTGGCAACTAAGGTTCTTCACAACTTAATAACCTATCTTTCTTTCTTCATCTGCCACCACATCCCCACATTTCTGAGCCCCATGGGACAGTATTTCCTGTGCATACAATGAACTATCATATTGGACTCTCCACTGCATGTATCTTTGCCAGCCCCCCTACTTGGCTTGTCAAGCCATCTTCTGGTTCTCTGGACCAAGCCCATCTTGTCCATATCTCTATTATAACACAACATGCTGTTCTGCATTTGCTTCTTTTCTTTTCTGTATCTCCCATGGATCATGAGTTGTTGGTGTACAAGAGCTACATCTGACTGACCTCCATATTTCCAGAACTAAGTAAGCACAGGGCCTCACATTAACAATGAATCTGCAAGGACTGCCATTTACCTTTGATGGCATAGTGAAAGAACTTCTGGTAATTAGACTAGTGACTTCTTTCTCAGCAGACATTCTTCCCTATCTTTTCAGCTCTGAACTAGCTATTACAGATTAACATAGAGCCCACTGGCTATTACAGATTAACATAGAGCCCACTGGCTCCAGAGGACAAATTGTCTTGAGACAGAGCTTTGAGGGGCTGAGAGTTGCAGTCAATGGTACAGATCCATGTAAAACACATTTCCACCAAACCCTTGAAACTTAGAGGTTGCCTACATCTCAAGGCAAGAAGGGCACTTAAAGACCATATTTATATTAACTGGTGGCTTACAAACTGAGTTTGAGGAACTCTAGAGTTCCCAGAGATTCACTGGGAGATATGAGGGGAGGACAGAGCTGCAGGGTTGCTTCACTAAACCAAACTACTTCACCTGTTGGAGGTTCCATAAAGGTTTAATTTGGAGAACTGAAGTTGGTCACATAAAAGTAAATATTGGTGACCACTGCTTTAGTCCAGTGGTCAACTGCTAACAGGCTCCCTTTTTACCATTCCTGCTATGTATCCACTCAGGCTCAGTCCAAACTCCAGGTATGGTCAAGCATTCCTTTTCACTCTGTACTCAGTAGAAAGTCCTTCTTTATGTGAAGCCAGAATCTTCCTCACAACTTCCACCCAGTGGTCTTCTTTTCACCCCTTGCAGTCTCATGGAAGTTGTTATATTCCTCCTCTCTATGACCAATCTGCTTGCGTTTAGAATTTCCCAAAGTCTGAGATATAAGGAACCTCGTAGCTCATACTGTCCAATGCTCCCACTGCATTTGGTAAAACTGAAGCTCAGAGTAGGTAGGTGATCTGCAAAACAGAAGACAGCACTTAGTAGTAAAACTGCGACTAGACCCCCAAGTCCCCACTCTTGTATAATGTCCTCCTAGAATCTGTCTTTTCAGAGAGTGAACAGCACCAGCTCCCAATTTCTCACAGTCCTGATGATTCTCCCCTAAACTTGCTCCAGATTGACAGTACCCAAGGGCTGAAGATCAGTAGCTCAGCTGATAAAAGCTCCATAGCAACCTGGTTTTGGTCAGCCTAGGGTAAGGGCAAGGCAAAGTAGAACAAACAGGCATCAGAACCAGAGTTGGCTGCTTCCTCATCACAGCCTAGATGCTGTTATCCTCTTTCCATGGGACTAAAATTCCATCCCAACAGCACTCCTCCCATGGCAGGGCAGCCAAGGGGCAGCTTTCAGAGGCCCCTTCTGACCTGTTTGCTAGAGGGTCCCTGCTGTGTGACTCTCCACATCCCCAAACCAGAAACAGGAAGAGTTGATTTGGTTTATGTTTCAAGAGGAAAAATGAAAACATGGGAAGTAGGGCTCCTGAGAACAGAGGCTTCCAACTCTGTGTCCACGTGCCCCTGGAGCAGGATATTTCAGGGAATACATTCCACCACGGAAGGGAATGGCCTTCTTACTGAAAACAAAACACAAAGCCCTTCAAGGTTTGGAAAAGGAAAAAGGCCAAAGGAGACACTTAAGGAGTGGAGGAGAAATTGTTTCAGAATATCCAACGCTCCCTACCTCCCCCATCTGCTACTAGGCACTATTATACATTGACCTCACTGCTGTTATCAGCACATCTTGACCCCAGAGATGCCCTGCTCCCTTTAACCTATGGCCCCGGAGAAAGTCAAAGCACCTTTTCTTGTTTCCCTGAGGATCATCAAAGTAGGCTGGCACTCAGAACCTTTCTCTAAAACAAAGAAAAAAAAGCAGAATGAATAATGAGTTCATTAATCCATTAACAGAACATGCAAATGGCAGAAAAACAATCAAACTTTATGAAATACATGCTTCTTTTCTTGAGAAAGCCATAAAAAACAGGGAAGCACTTTGCCAGTCCCTAAATATCTCTCACAGAATAACTACTTCATCAGCCTACATAAGCAGCTGTAAGCTTGCCTGATTTTCTCCCCTCTCAGCTCTCTGTTGCTGGGAGGTAGATGCCATCTTGTTTCCCAATCACAGTCACCAAAAGGTCTTTTAGGAAGTAAAAAACCTTCAAGAATCCCTGGTGTCCTTTCCAGTTCTGGTTTCTGGGCTGAGGAACATGCCTTGTTCACAACTAGTTGGCAGGGTTGAAGTGTGGATCACCTGGGTGCCAAAGAAACATGGTCCTGCAAAGCAAACAGTTCTGGCTACAGAGCTTCTATATGTGTCACGTGTGTGAAAGCATGCACACATGTGACCTCTTTACCAAAATCTTGACCTTCACCACACAAAAGCCTACTACTGTCTGTTGCTTTTCAATGGTGTCTCTGTCCCTCTGGGCTAGAGGTAACCAGAAGCTTTTCCCAGAAGATGTTTCCAAGAGCATCTGCTTGGAATAGCTCATTCTCCCTAAAAGATCTGCGGGGGAGGGAAACAGCATTTTAAAATTAAAACAGGCATAAATATAGGTAATGGAATAGCATGCAAATTTCACATGAATTTGTAAGATAAATATAGAGACGTCCAGGAAATTTCTCACTTGTGACTGGCTACATGGGCTTTCCTGGCTCCTTGGGGCTGTGCAGGGAATGAGTTCATCTTGTTTAGTTGTTTGGGGGTACTATGGTGCAAAAGTTTGAGAAGCACTCACTAAGCAGGTAGATTCCCTGAGGGTAGAAACTTTGTCTCATTCCCCTCTGTATCCTCATGCCTAATACATAGCTTCAGATATGTATATCATATCTGATATCATATGAGATATCATATTGACATCATATATCAAAGATAAATAACCTCAGATATGCAGATGACACCACCTTTATGGCAGAAAGTGAAGAAGAACTAAAGAGCCTCTTGATGAAAGTGAAAGAGGAGAGTGAAAAAGTTGGTTTAAAACTCAACATTCAGAAAACTAAAATCATGGCAACTGGTCCCATCACTTCATGGAAAATAGATGGGGAAACAGTGGAAACAGTGACAGACTTTATTTTTGGGTGGCTCTAAAATCACTGCAAATGGTGACTGCAGCCATGAAATTAAAAGACGCTTGCTCCTTGGAAGAAAAGTTATTACCAAACTAGACACCTTACTAAAAAGCACAGACATTACTTGACAACAAAGTCCATCTAGTCAAAGCTATGGTTTTTCCAGTAGTCATGTATGGATGTGAGAGTTGGACTGTAAAGAAAGCTGAGTGCCAAAGAATTGATGCTTTTGAACTGTGGTGTTGGAGAAGACTCTTGAGAGTCCCTTGGTCAGCAAGGAGATCCAACCAGTCCATCTTAAAGGAAATCAGTCCTGAATATTCATTGGAAGGACTGATGCTGAAGCTGAAACTCCAATACTTTGGCCACCTGATGTGAAGAACTGACTCATTGGAAAAGACCCTGATGCTTGGAAAGATTGAAGGTGGGAGGAGAAAGGGACAAGAGAGGATGATGAGATGGTTGGATGGCATCACTGACTCAATGGACGTGAGTTTGAGTAGGCTCTGGGAGTTGGTAATGGACAGGGAGGCCTGGCGTGCTGGAGTCCATGGGGTCACAAAGAGTTGGACATGACTGAGTGACTGAACTGAACTGAACTGAATACATAGCCAGCCACAGAGACAGTGCTCAAAAGCTATTTGCTTCATGCTTCCATCCACCCATCCACTTATGCATCCTTCCCAAAACGCCAGTGAAAAAGGTAGTTTAAGGTTGATGAGAAGGGCTCGATTTCTGAAGAATTCGGACATCTCTGGGTCTGATGTCTGACTCTGTCACTTATCAGCTATGTGATCACCTCCCTGAGCCTCAGTTTTCTCCGTTTGAAAGTAAAGATCCAAATACCCAATTCTTGGTTTGCTGTGGGAACTAAGTGTGATAGTGGGAGTGAGACAGCTCAATAAGCTCCCAAAGTGAAAGTATTAGTCACTCAGTCGTGTCTGATTCTTTGCGATCCCATAGACTGTATAGCCTGCCAGGCTCCTCTGTCTATGGGATTCTCCAGGCAAGAATACTGGAGTGGGTAGCCATTCCCTTCTCCAGGGGATCTTCTGGACCCAGGGATCGCTCTCAGGCAATATACAAATAATAGTTATTAAATGATTATGAAAATTACCACCGTGACCAGTCCAAGCAAGAGAGTGGGGGAAGGGAGAGATGTTTTCTCCAGTCCAGAAGTCTGATTTGAGATTAAGAAGGCAGGAGCTGAGACCTCAGGAATGAGCCCCTGGGCCTCTGGGATGGGGAAGGCCCAGGTTAACTCTTTGCTCTGGAGCCCCACCCCCACTCCAGGGAGCCAGTGTGTAGAGGCCAAAGGGCAACTTTGGGCGGAGTGATGGAAGTATCAGATGTGCTTCTACTCACCTCCCAGTCTTCAAAGACCAGATGTGCTCGCTTTCTCATATCAGCCCCTTGGAGGCCTGGTTCAAAAGGGTCGTTTGTCAGTAGGGTGAAAGTTATAGTCAGGCACAATGTTTTGGCGGCTAACAGCTCTGTGATCTTGGGCAACTATCTTCTTCTCCGCTCTGATTCCGCAATCATTAAAATGAAGGAATTGGATAGAGCGGCCACTAAGGCCCTTCCATCTCCTACACACTATGGTTGTGTGACACTTAATTGAATAGTGTTTGACCTTGTTTTTCCAAAAATGTGAGCAATCTGATCATCTGACAGTTTGACGCTGAATCCTGGACCTTAGTGAAGAGCAGTGTGGGAGGCCTGGCTGGGCCCCCTTCTGTATGTAAAGCCTCCTGGTCCCCATGGCCCCTTCTGATCAGGTCTGGCTGGACTGGCCCATCCCCAGAGCCACTCGTGATCATGTTCCAGGTGAGGGGCAAGTGGGTGAAGCAGGTGTTTCCCAAGGCCGGGACTCAGGCCTAGGTACCTCACAATATAAAATGATGAAAGGAAAGAAAACAGGAAATCCCACCCACTTTATGTACCTAATTGATCAGGAAGAATTCCTTCTAGTCAGCGAGGTTGTCTCAGAAGTTACTGACAGCTGCTGAGCTGGAGTGCTGCTGTGGTCCCTGGGATTCAGAGACTCCCACTTCCATCTCAGTCTGTTCAGACCTTTGCCATTCTTTGAAACTCAATTCAAATAGTATGTCCTCCCACTTTTAAGTCTCTTGCATACTGTGTATATCTGTCTTAGAGAATGGATCATGTTCTGCCTTGTACTGGAGTATTTCCTTCACATGCTGTGCTGTGCTTAGTCACTCAGTCACATCCAACTCTTTGTGACCCCATGGACTATAGCCCACCAGGCTCCTCTGTCCATGGGGATTCTTCAGGGAAGAACACTGGAGTGGGTTGCCATGCCCTCCTTCAGCATTGCAGGTGAATTCTTTACCTTCTGAGCCACCAGGGAAGCCCAAGAATACTGGCGTGGGAAGCCTATCCCTTCTCCAGGGGATCTTCCCAACCCAGGAACAGAACTAGGGTCTCCTGCATTGCAGGCAGATTCTTTACCAGCTGAGCTACCAAGGAAGCCCATTTCCTTCACATACTGATTAGGAATCATTCTCAGAGGAAAAACCTTAATGAATATCTGGATATAAAATAGAGAGCCAAAGTCCCATTAATCTTCACTCCCATTTTCCAACTTAGCCACCATTAAGAAGTTATTCTAGTAGCTTCCCAAAAAGGTTCTGTTATCAAGGTTATTGAAAATGTTAGAGAGTGGGAGGCTTTGGAGGGAGCACTTGCCCTGGAGATTAAACACCTGGGTTTGTCTCTCAGTTCTCCACTCAGCTAGGGTGAATTCTCTCCTATGTTTGACTCTTAGTCCTTTGGCCTGTAAAATGGGATAACAGTTCCTCTCCTGCTATCTCACAGCATTGTTGTAAGGACCAAATGAGACAAAAGAAATAAAAGTATTTGGACAACTGTAAAGGATGCTCTATTTATCTCCATGCTTGTCTCTGTAACTTGCTGTCAGCACATTGAGAACAGAAATCTTGGCCCATCCAGGGTTGGATCCCCATTGCTCCTAGTTCTGATGACTTGTCTGGAACAGGCAGGGGGTCACTCTTGGAAGGGATGGGGGTCAGGCATGGAGCTCAAGCCCAGGGGCTGTGCTACATCTAGAGGAGTTGGTGCTTTGCTCCTGCCCAGGTTCTGGGCACACACTTGCCTGAGCTTCCTCTGGAATCAAACTCAACCTCAAACAAGGGAATCATTTTACTAAAGTCACTTGGCTTTTAACATGCTGATCCACTTTGTAAAGCTCCCAGTTCCTCAGATTCTGGCCCAAAGTCCTGTTTTCAGGGTTCTCAGCACACACACGTGTGTGTGTGTGTTTGTGTATACATATACATAGATACAAATGAGAGAGAGAGAAGTGGTCAAGAAAATTCAATTTTCTAATGGACCAGATATAAAATGGTTGGAAATTAGAGCTAGAAAACTCCTCATATATCATTTAGTCAAATCACCACCTCCCCTTCAACCTTTATCAGATGGAGAAACTGAGACCCAGAAAAGAGCAGGGATGCACCCAGGGAGTTAGTGGCTCTGACAGTCAAGCAAAGGTAGGCAGAGGGACAAAGCTTTGGGCTTTGAGTTCAAGTTGAGGGAACCAGCTGGGGAAGGTTAGTGAGCCCCGAGAAGAGATGAATGTGGCCAGAATGAGATCATTTAGGAGAAGAAGTTAGGACCAGCTGTGAAATTCCCCTGGCAAGCAGAAATATAAGAAATATGAGAGTTCTGGTTTGGCAAGTTATGAGCCTTGCTGAGCAAGGAGAAGGAGGAGAGAGGAAGAGAAAAACAGAGGGAGCCAGAAAAGGAGCTGAAATGGAAGAAGGAAAGCTGACCTGGGCAAATGGAGGGCATTTAGAGTGCTGAGTCAGTAAGGGCTGAACTTAGCACGTCAGCAGAGCCTCGTCACCTGTGGGACATCCAGCCACCTTACAAGTTTCCGCTGGTCTGCTCTCTGGTTTCCTCTAGGCTCTGAGCATGTGAGCCAGTACTTATTTTCTTAGCAAACTCACCCTTTTCCCATTGTGCACTGTTTGGGGAAGTGGCCTCAAACCGTAGGATTTACCTCTGCAGATTTAGCTTGAGGGCATACTGAAGCCTGGCCTGGCTGCCAGAGCAGGAATGTGCCTGCTCTACAGCCATGGTCTGGTTTCAGGCACACAGTCACATTAACAGGTGGAACTCAGCCCATTTTGCAGATGAAGGTTAAGAGAACATGCCAATGGAAACAACCACAAGAACAGCAAAAATAACTAAATATGTATTGAGAACCAATAGTAGGACTGATCAAGGCGGGCCCTAGAGTCAAAATGCCTGTATTCAAATCCCAGTTGCACCAACCATTAGCTGTGCAATCTTAGATAAGTTGCTTAACTTCTCAGTGCTTCTGTGTCCTATGTGTAAAATGAAGATAACAATTGCGTCCTCTTGAGAAGATTTGGAAGGAACAAATGAGTTGACTCCGGCACAACCTTTAAACAATGCCTGGCCCTCGGTGCTCAATAAATAATAGCTATCACTGTCACCATTGTTACATGCTGGGCACTGCTCTAAACATTTGACTTGTGTTATGGCCTGTAATGATCACTCAGAAGGGAACTGAGGCCCAAATGTGAGGACATGTCTAGTCCATTTGCTTTTCCTTAGGTGTAAACTAAATCCTATGTGGGAGCTCAAAGTATAAAACAAAAAGCAGCATGACTCTGATTGAACTAAGGTGGGATAGGCTCAGCCTTCCTTTGTTCTCCCTTCCCCAACATCCCCACAATAGGCCTAAGGCTCCTACCTAGCCACTGTGAGGCACAATTTGCAAGCCCGCTGATCTAGTCCATCTAACCTTTTTATGATCAGATGAAGATATCATTAGACCTGAAAGGGCAAGTAACCTGCCCAAAGGTTATACAGCAGGTCAAAGGCTGTAGGGAACACAGATGGCAACACCGGGCTTGAAGGATAATAACTTGGTCAAAGAGAACAACCTCCTTGGTTAAACTAGAACATAGACCATCCAGGCTTGGGTGGAGGAGAGCGAGGAAAGAGGAGGGTGGTGAGCAGGAGGGGAGGGGAGGCTGACCCAGAGATCCTGTCCATGGGCCCTGAGTGTGAACAGCCCCCCTGGACCCTCATATCTGGCTGGGCCCACCCCAGACTTTAAGACAACAAGACAAGGCCCTGTCCTCACAGAGCCTCTAACTACACAGATTTGGGGGTTTTGTTCTGACAAGGGATGTTGCCCCTGTCCCTGAGCTCTCCAGTCTGGGGGATGTAGCTGACATGGGGGCTAAATCCTGCCATTTAGCCCTTCTGACTGAACTCTTGGCATGAGAGAACATTTTCAAGAGACTCTTCCTCAGGGATCTGGAACAGCAGCCTGGTTTCCAACTCACTGTTGTTGGGGAAGTACAAAGGGACAGCCTGGCTCTCCGCCCCTTTCACTGCTACACTTGTGTTGCAAGTCGTGTTCAAGGCTCACCACTGTTTGTTTATCTGACAACCTGCACTTTGTCAGCTTTTGTTTGCAGACTTTGGCGTGGGTTAACGGAGGATACCACACAGAGGAAAAATTACAGATGTTTCCCTTAGAGATGTTCCCCCCTAGTAATAGAATTACAGCTCAGCTATTTAAAATCCTAAAAGATGATGCTGTTAAAGTGCTGCACTCAATATGTCAGCAAATTCGGAAAACTCAGCAGTGGCCACAGGACTGGAAAAGGTGTTTTCATTCCAATCCCAAAGAAGGGCCGTGCCAAAGAATGTTCAAACTATCATGCAATTGTGCTCATTTCACATGCTAAGAAGGGCTTCCCTGATAGCTCAGTTGGTAAAGAATCGTCTGCAATGCAGGAGACTTGGGTTTGATCCCTCAGTTGGGAAGATCCTCTGGAGAAGGGAAAAGCTACTCACTCCAGTATTCTGGCCTGGAGAATTCCATGGAAAATTCCATGAGGTCACATAGAGTTGGACACAACTGAGTGACTTTCACTTTCACTTCACTTTCACATGCTAGGAAGATAATGCTCAAAATCCTTCAAACTAGGCTTCGGCAGTATGTGAACGAAGGACTTCAAGATATACAAGCTGGATTTAGAAAAGGCAGAGGATCCAGAGATCAAATTGCCAACATCCATTGGATCATAGAAAAAGCAAGAGAATTCCAGAAAAAACATATACTTCTGCATCACTGACAACGCTAAAGCCTTTGACTGTGTGGATTATGACAAACTGTGAGAAATTCTTCAAGAGATGGGAATACCAGACCACCTTACCTGCCTCCTGAGAAACCTGTATGCAGGACAAGAAGCAACAGTTAGAACCAGACATGGAAAAATGGACTGGTTCAAAATTGGGAAAGGAGTATGTCAAGGCTGTATATTGTCACCCTGCTTATTTAATTTATATGCAGAATACATCAGGCAAAATGCCAGGCTGGATGATTCACAAGCTGAAATAAAGATTGCTGGGAGAAATATGAACATCCTCAGATATGCAGATGATACTACTCTAATGGCAGAAAGCAAAGAGGAACTGAAGAGCCTCGTGATGAGGGTGAGAGAGGAGAGTGAAAAAGCTGGATTAAAACTCAACATTCAAAAACTAAGATCGTGACATCCAGTCCCATCATTTCATGGCAAATAGATGGGGAAAAAGTGGAAACAGTGAAAAATCTTATTTTGGGGGGTTTCAAAACCATTGCAGATGGTGACTGCAGCCACGAAATTAAAAGATGCTTGCTCCTCGGAAGGAAAGCTCTGACAAACCTAGACAATGTATTAAAAAGTGGAGACATCACTTTGCTGACAAAAGTCTGTACAGTCAAAGCTATGGTTTTTCCAATAGTCATGTACGGATGCGAGAGTTGGACCATAAAGAAGGTTGAGCACTGAAAAACTGATGATTTCAAATTGTGGTGCTGGAGAAGACTCTTGAGAGTCCCTTAGAATGCAAAGAGATCAAACTAGTCAATTGTAAAGAAAATCAACCCTGGATATTCACTGGAAGGACTGATGCTGAAGCTCCAATACTTTGGCCACCTGATGTGAACAGCTGACTCACTGGAAAAGACCCTGATTCTGGGAAAGATTGAGAGCAGGAGGAGTAGGGGAGACAGAGGATGAGATGGTTGGATGGCCTCATTGACACAATGGACACGAGTTTGAGCAAACTCTGGGAGATAGAGAAGGACGGGGAAGCCTGGCATGCTGCAGTCCATGTGGTCACAAACAGTCAGATATGGCTTAGTGACTCAACAACCCCTCAGAGAAATGTGGGACTTCTCTGTGCCCCTTCTGACCTGATCATTTGAACCACTCAGACCCATAAGACCTCAGGAGGATGACAGAATCTGCAGGGCAGGGCAGGGCAGGGCAAGGCAAGGGCAAATACTGAAGGGCAAAGCCTGCGTACAAGGCCCTGAGTCGCTTGCCCCTCCCTGGATGGGCCTAGGATCTCCATCTGTATAATGAGGGGGTGGAGCAGTTGCTCTCTGAGGGCACACCAGCTCCATGCTGGGCTTCGGTGGAGGCCCTGGCCCATTGGGTGCTCTCTCTTGCACTGGCCTGGAATCCCAAAGGAACACACCAAGTGACGGATGCAAACAGAGTCTGCTTGCTGCCATGGCTTGCCAGTCCTCCTGGCTAGTCACACAAAGGTGAGGCTGTAGATGACTGACTTCCCCACCCCTGTCAAACTGCAAACTCTTTCCCTGACACGAAAGCTGTTCATGGCAAAGCCAGCTGCTTAAATGGACTGAGTCCTGGACTCCTGAGCCAGACTGCAGGGTCCCTGTTCCTGTTTGTTGGTACCTCATCTTACCAGGTAATGGGGAGAGGAGGAGGGGCTTCTGCAAGTTCCATCGGGGTGAAACTGTGTGTGCTAAAGTCAGGGAGTGGGAGTGGGTGTGACTGTGGGTAGGTGCAATGACTACTTCCCACATTAAGCAGAAAGAATTAGTGGACACTAAACTGATCAGCCTGCGTGACACAGGCTGACAAGGAAGGAAGGACAGGAAGGAAGCAGCGAGGCAGGTGAAGGGCTAAGGGGTGGGTTTGCCTCTGACAAGCTTATCTTATTGATGATATCTCATTTGGTCACATGACAGTTTGGGGAAGTAGGAGTTGAGTTGAGTTCAGTTCAGTTCAGTCACTCAGTTGTGTCCGACTCTTTGTGACCCCATGGACTGCAGCACGCCAGGCCTCCTGTCCATCACCAACTCCCAGTGCTTGCTCAAACTCACGTCCATCAAGGTGGTGATGCCATCCTGCCATCTCATCCTCTGTTGTCCCCTTCTCCTCCTGCCTTCAATCTTTCCCAGCATCAGGGTCTTTACCAATGAGTCACATCAGATAGCCAAAGTATTGGAGCTTCAGCTTCAGCATCAGTCCTTCCAGTGAGTATTCAGGACTGATTTCCTTTAGGATTAACTGGTTTGATCTCCTTGCAGTCCAAGTAGGTGTTACCATCTCCCTTTAATAGTGATGAAACTGAAGCCCAGAAAAGTGATATGACATGTCATCTAGTAAGTAGTATTGATGCTGATGTTCAAAGTTCAGGCTGCTTTGAGAGTTACAGTTCTTAGGGACCTCTTCTCTGGAGCTGATAAAATCTGTGTAACTTATACACTGTTGCTGCCCATCCAGTAACTCTTATAAGACTAGGCTTCCAGGACCTAGGAATGATCCTTTCTATTTTACTAAGGCCCAGAAAAGGCTAATGGTTGGGCCATAGTCAGACAGCCAAGAGGAGACAGGAAAGACTGTCTCCATCTTTCACCTTTCTGCCTTCAGTTGGAGGCAGAACAATGATCCAAGAAGTACTCCACTGCAATTCTATGTCTGGTCATTTTCCATTTAAAAGTGCTCTCAGATCCATTATCTAGAGGTTTGTGGGGCAGGAAAATATTATTTCCATTTTCTAGATGAAGAAACTCGGGTTCAGTAACTCGCCAAATGTTGCACAGCTACTGAATGGTGGAACCAGGACTTGAGGCCAGAGTTGTGCCCAAACTGCCCTCTACTTGTCCACAGAGTGCATTTGTCCAGCGTGGGAAGGATAGAGTAAGTTGACTGAAGCATAACATTTTAGCCTTAAAGCAGCAAACCCCAACTCCCTGGAGGAATGACATTTAAGCTCTTTTCCATATGAACCTCTGAATTGCAGACAGATTGTGGGGCCCTTGGGAGGGAAACACAGAAACCAGTGAGGTCAGTTCTCTGGAGTAGAACCCAGAGCTGCCAGCTTTCATGACTTGCTAGATGTAGATGCCCCAATAGCTCAAATGGCTCTGTGGTAAGGGTGCCAGGTTTGAGTTAACCACACAAAGGGCAGGAAGGGATGCAGAGGCCTTCTCTGTCTTCTCCTCTCACCAAAGGCCATCTTGATGTTCCTCTACCCTAGTGATGTTGAGGAGAGAAGACCCCAAATCTTTCTGCTACCAGTGAGTTTAGGCAAGGCTGCTTCTGAGTCATTGATTCAGCCCTTGAACAAATATTCCCTAAATACCAACTCTGTGCCAAGCTCCTTCCTGATCAATGTATATGCCATAAATAATAAAACACAGTCCCAGGCCTCAGAGGATCCAAACTCTTATTGGACAAGGAAGACATACAGATAATTCAATATAGAATTGTTGCTGATGAAACTGAGCTGAAGGAGTGACTGGAAAGGGAATAGCTTATTCTATTAATAAGGGGGGCTACAGGTTCTGTGGGACTTTGCCCAGTGAAGGAGATAGGGCAAATACCTTAACCTCTTTATGCCTCAGTTTCCTCATCTGTAAAATGGGATAATAATAATAACTACAGGGTTTGTGTGATGACTGTATGAGTTAAAATGTACAAAGAGCTTATGGTAGTGCCAGGTACATTGAAAGCACCATGTAAATGTGAAATGATTGAAGGAAATAAGGATAAACATTTTGTGTGTGTGTGTGTGTGTGTGTGTGTGTTGAGAGAAGAACACATGTAACATATTAGGATAGTTAATGAAGTTTAGTGTGTTCTGGGAATGCCAGCTGCTTTGGCTGGGTGAGCTTGTGTGGAACCAGGAATGTCAAACTTAGATGTGTGGACTTGTCCCTGTAGGTGATAGATAGCCCTTTCTGAATCTGGATCTTTGCTATGGAGGTTGTCAGAGGACTCCTGTGTGAAATGCTAGTGCTCTTTCACCAGCCCAGCAGGTGCTGGGTCCAAGAGACTGCTGGCGCCAGGAAGCAGTCAGTTGCCACATATGAATGGAGAACCAGCTCCTGGCTGGGTTGTGGGGAGAAGACACTACATCTCTGCCCTCAAGGAGCTTCTCATCTCATTGGAATAATGTCTGCTTCTGCCAACTCAATTTTCCTGGTTTGAAGTTGTGGCAATGCATGGGTGAAAGGCTCTGTCGTGGCTGAAGAAGCAGTGTGTATAGTGATTACCAACCACAGCTGAAAGATTTGTCTGGGTTTAAAGCCAAGTGGTCACTTCCCAGCTGTGCGGCCTTGGGCAAATTACTTAATCTCTCTGTGCTGCAATTTTCCCACCAAAAATGAGGGCAATGATAATAATCTGACCTCCTCACAGAGCTATCATGATGCTTAAAGTGTGATCATACATGGAAAGTGTTTATAACTTTGACTTACATAACAAGTGCTTCATAAATGTTATTGTCTACTCTCAGTGACTGAAGGCCTTCCATGTGCCAAATGTTTGGAATCCCTGGGGTCTAAGGCAGGGGCTTAGAGGCTTATGGATGCAGAGGACCAATGTGGCTCATCTTCCTGGAGTGTCAACTTTCCTCAAAGGCTTAAAGGAGCAAAGCCCCCTTTTTTATATGAAAACAATATGGATGTACACCGGAATTAACCAGAAAATTCAAGAAGATATTTAAGAGCAGGGATTTTAAAGACATTCCCTGCTTGGATACAAAGCTTTGGGTTATAGCTTCAACCCCTGGGGGTTCTACACATTTTTCTCCCTCAGCTTTAAGGGTCCTTGGGTACAAAAGTTCCAGCCAAACAAAAGTGAGCTCATGGAACTTTTACACTGGATCATTCTTTGGGGTAAAGGTGATCTCCACATCACATGGGTAAAAACTGAGGTTCAGGGTTCAAATTCTGCCATCATCACTTTTTAGGTGTGTGAACGTAGCAAGTTACATTATCTTTGTTGGCCCTCACTTTCCTCATCTATAAAATGAGATGATGATGATAATTAAATGCTTTATTGGTTGTGGTAAGAATTAAATAGATTCATACACAAAAAGTACTTAGAACAATGTCAGGCATATATCGGGCTGGCCAAAAAGTTCATTCAGGTCTGTTCATAATGTTACAGAAAAACTGAAAGAACTTTTTGGCCAATCCTATAGTTAGTGCTTAATACACATTAGCTTTTATTTATTCATTTTTAAATTTTATTTATTTATTTTTGGTTGTGATGAGTCTTCACTGTTGTGCAGGCTTTTCTCTAGTCATCCAGGCTCTAGAGCACAGGCTCAGTAGTTGTGGCACATGGGCTTCATTGCTCCCCTGCATGTGGGATCCTCCTGGACCAGGGATTGAAGCCATGCCTCCTGCGTTGGTAGGTGGACTCTTCACCACTGAGCTACCCAGGGATGCCCCACATTAGCTTTTACTAAATCCATTCTCACATTTCCTCCCACAACCACACTGTCAAGTAGGTGTCATCCTGTCCATCTGTTGAGACAGGAAGTTGAAGCTTCGACAGGAAGTTGAAGCTGTAAGAGGTTAAGTCAGATGCCCCCTCCTATTTATTAACAGAGGGCATTCCTGCAATGGGGTGGAAATGAGAATAAATGATCTCTGGGGGTCCTTTCCAGTTCCTAGGTCCTGTGATTCAAGTTAAACTTTGAAGCCCTTTCATATTACTGTTCTGGCCAGAGCCTAAGCAATGGAACTCAGGAAATAGGGGAAGGACTGGCCAGGGAGAGAGATGCCTTAGCAGAGTAGGAAATGACTGCTGCTATCCTTCCTTCTAGGCTGCTGCTGCAAGGGACTATTGCCTGCATGCCAACCCCACCAGAGAGCAAAAGGGAAACTCCTGTCCTTGGATGAAGCTGACCAAGGCCTCCTTTTCCTCAGAAGGGAACTTGCCCTTGTGGGAGGCTCTGTGTAAGGGCTGCAGAAACTCAAAAGTCAAAGGCTTGGCAGCACCAAGCTAGCCACAGACAGGGCCCTCCTGATGGCTGTTTTTCCAGAATGGGGACTCCTAATAGGCCAGTGGGTGCTGAGAGAGAGAAGTGGGCTCCTTACTGATTTGTGATCATACAAGGGATAAACAAGAACTCCACAAGGCAGAATGGCCTAGTGGAAGTAGACGGGAGATGTTTCAATTCTGAAATGAATTGTGTGACCTCGGGCAAGTTCTCTTCCCCATGTGAAGAATATATTCATTCAATAAATATTTGTGAACACCTACTGTTGTGCCAGCTCTGTCCTGGCAAAGGGCAAATGACATGGCGATCATCAACATGTTAATCTTTGAATCCCTTCCAACTCTGCCACTGATGCTGTGAAAAATGGGTGCAAATTTCAGACAAATAAGCACAAATCAATTCACAAACTTCTTCCTTTTCCCAGCCTGTCCCTCACAAATGGGTTTGCTAAGCTCTCATCTTGTGGCACAAGGAAAAGAGACAGTAGAGGGAGGGGCTGTGAACTTCACCTGTGTATCCTATCCTTATTATCACCATGTCTTCATGTTGGAATTATTTTCTTCATGTTGGAACTATTATCCTCATGTTACAGATGAGGAAACTGAAGCTCAGAGAGGAAAAATGGCTCAGGTTATGCTGCAGTTAGGGTAAAATCTCCACCCCCTCACTAGATACCACCAGAAGTGGAATAGAAATGTCCAGGTCTGTGAGTTGGCATCTTACTGCCTTTCCTCCATTGTAAACAAAGGCTGATAGGACTGCCCACAATTCCCAATCAGGTGATGTAAGTTTGCTTGTGTAGGTGGAAGTTAAAGGTAAGAGAATGGGTTATGTAACTTAGGGTCCTGGGTCCAGGCTTTTTTTGGTGGTAGAGAGTTTCAAGGGATCCCTGTTGGAACCCAGGGTCCAACTGCTCTTGTCAGACAGAAAACAGGGGTGGTGAGAAGTGTGCGAATGGAGTAGGCCGAGGAGTGAGTCAGTCAACCAAGAAGGCGGGAGCCATTGTTTCCTTGACCATCTGGCTGTTGCACAAGGTCTTCCGTCATGCCACATGGTCTGTGAGATCTGGGGTAGACGGGAGGTGGAGGGGCTGACTTTCTGACCAAGAAGACCTTCACTCTCTCGAACTGGGGTGGAAGAAGTGGTGATGGTGAGACACTTCTCAAATAGGGGGACTGGTGGAGAAGGGGACTACAACATGGCTGGTTGGCGAGGCAGCACAGTGGAGCCAAATGACTTGAAGTCGGTGTAAGACCGCGAAGTGGGAGTTTCTGCTCAAGGTGGGGACGTGGAACTTTCTAGTCGCCCCTGGAGGGGCAGAGCTCGCTTGGCTCCTCCCACTTTCGGTGCTGCCAACCGCGCGCTCAGTCCCCGGCCGCCACCAGCGGCGCAAGCGCCGCCGCGAAATCTTGGCCCAGGCTCTGGGCTGGGGGCGGGACTTGCGGATCCTGAAGCTCCGGAGTTGGACGCCACGGGATGTGAAGGGCACCCGCGGGGACCCGCAGAGCTGGAAACCAGGTGATCAGAGCCGAGAGAACCCTGCGGGAAGTCAGGGCTCAGCTGCACTGCCACCCGCCGCCGGCTCCGCACTCCTGGTTTCCTCCCCACCTCACATCTCAACCCCGCGCCTGACTGGCAGCGCCCTCCCCCCGCCCCCCTCCCCCGTTTCAGACCTTTCACCCCTGCAGTCCGCTTGCTTATAATTCCTAGCCATCTCTCGCTCTGTCCATGGGTACACCCTACTTTGATCCCTATAGTCCGTCTGGCTTCGTCCCTCCCCACCTTTCCTTGGGTGGGCATCCTACTCTCAGAAAGAGCAAAAACTGCCTACTATGGTTATTAACACATAGTAGGCAGTTTTAATAAACAGTATGTTCCCGGCTCCCTATTCCTCTAGCACTTTGTTGCTGCCTCTGGCATGGCATTTGCACCCTCCTGTATGTCTTCCTGTTCCACTATATGTATTTTTACCTCTTAATTCGAATGTCTGTCCACCCTACCCCATGTTTTGTCTCCATGTCTTACTACTGAACCGGTAGCTCCCTACACTCTCCATCACTCCAAGGGCACTTTCCTTCCCCACTCTGTCCCATAGTTGTGTGACACAGCCCAGCCACCCTGGCAGCATCTTTTTAGTCAGCTAGAAAAGCCTAAAAGCTCCATCCCCATGGTCTCTTTTCACTCCAGAAAGTCTCCAAGAGTGCCTGGAACTTTGTATTTTTTAAAATGGAAAAAATATATATATTTCTTTGAGCACTGAAAAAAACCTTTCAGGTTCTGCCCGTTCTTTTCCCCTGGTAATTTCCCCCTTGCTGCCACTCAAATACCACATAGGAAATAGCAAACCAGGTTTAGATTTGTCGTGGAATGTGAATGCATTGAAGGATGGGGGCTGTGGAGATCCTCAGATCAGACCATCTTATTATGTGGGGACTGAAGACCAAAGAGGGCAAGATTCTCAGCCTAGTCACACAGTATCCTTGTGGTAGAAGCAGAGTAGAAGCCAGAGTTGCAGTGTCCTGGCCCCTGATCCAGGAGCCTTGGAAGGAATGGGGCCCAGGAGCAGCTTTCCTGGTGTTTCTTGGGGGGCTGCTTGATCCAGACACATCAGATGTCCAACCTTGCTGTCTTTTCTTCTCTCCCTGTCCTTTGGGACCTGGCTGCCTGCCTTCCTGGGTTGAGCATTCTCCATCTAGGGATGCTGTTGCCTTCTACACTGGCATGGTTTTTCCACGAATGCAGGGACCCTTGTTGAGCCTATCTACCCTGTTCCCTACCCAAGCCCCTAAGGGTGCCTGGATGCCCACTATGTTGACTGACAGGTTGTTGTGTATGTGTAGGGGAGCCCTAGCCCTGGCTCAGGGTCGAATCAGAATGTGTGTGTGTGTGTGTGTGTGTGTGTGTGTGTGTGTGTGTGTGTTTGTGTGTAGGGATACTGGGGAAGGGGGAGAGCTGTGCTTGCTGAAGGGCACACTGAGATGAAACAGGAGTCCAAAGCCAAGAATCCAAGCCATTGCTGAGTGAACTTGGAGCCACATCACACATCCCATGCCCTCTCTGATGCCATCCTGGGACCTCTGAGGGTTATACTTCAAGGGAAGGAGACAGGGTGGATAAGTGGCCATATGTCTGGCACTGTCTGCCTGAGTTGAGATTACCAACCCCAGAGACCCATAATCATGGGGTTGGTCTGGGCCAGGCTGTGGGCAGGAACTGTAAAAGCTACTCTCTGTCCCCTTTCACCCCCTCGCCCCAGCAGCCCTCCAACTTTGTGGGCTGCAGCATGAGGTCAGGCTGTGGTGGGCTGATGGTGGAGACTGTGGGTGGGAAAGAAGAACCCCTCCTCCTTCATCTCCTCCTCACATTCCCAGAGTTTGTCTTGGGAGCTGCTTCCCAGTAGGGACATGTGGAAGGGTCCTGGCAAGGGGGCAGGATCTTGAGCTTAGTTCAGAGGCTCTGGGTGTCCACTGCCGCAGGATGAGATGAGGACAGCACTGGAGGCAGACTCCGAGTCTCCAGTCCTCTGGACCAGCTTGGCCTCAGCCCCTCCCTTTCTCTGAATTTCATCTCAGCCCCCCGCCCTTTTTCACACTTTCATCTGCTCTTTCTTGCCTGGCCCCATGCTAATCCCCACCCTCAGAGGACCCTCACACCCCACCATCCCTTCCTTTACAGAAGCTCCATGCATGTAATTTTCTGGGAGTCCTACTCCCACAGGAACACACAGAGAGACTCACAGGAGTAGAGAATAATCTGGAAAGAAGGGACCATAAATACCAGGACTCAGCCCTGTTTTTTCAGATAAGGAAACTGAGCCTAGACAGGAAAGAGCAAGTTTGAGGACTGAAGCTAGATTGGACAGAGGTGGCTGTTGGGGAAGGTAGAGGGAGGTTCCTCTGATCTCAACTGCTTGTTCGTGTGCATGGGGAAGGTGCAGGGCAAGGTGACAGTCTCGAGCTGGAAATGGGCTTGCTTTTGCTTATTTCCCTTTAGCACACTGTGACCTTCCTCTGAAGGACAGGAATGGCGTGGGCCATGGGGGATGGGGGTGGACATCCTGCTCTGGGAGTGTGTGCCCAATGTGAACCCACCTATTTTTTTTTTTGACCCAAGGCAGGCAGACCTCCCCAAGGGAACTGAGCGTGGGAGGGGGGTGGTATTGTGGGTCAGGGATGGGGGGCTTGCAGCAGAAAACCTCTAGCTCCTTTGAGATAGTCCTGTAAAGCCAGACCAGAGTCCCATCCTGGATGTGTGAAAGGGGTTCATTGCTTGGTCTGTTGTGTGGATGCTGCAGGCCTTCAAGCTGACACTTTTATCTGGTGTTTGGAGGTGTTGAGGGGTGGGATGGGGCAGGCTCTTGGATGTCTGGGGAAGAGCTGAGTACTGGGACTAAGTGGGCCTAGGTTTTCTGCCTCCAGTTGCCTAGTCCAAGTGTCCAGAGGCAGTCATGAGCTGCCCCAACAGTCTCCTCTTGATGGCTGCAGAAGGCAGGTGGCAAGTAATGATTGCCTCTGCATCCTAGCTCAGAGAAGGCAAGTGACCCTTGAAACTCCCCTAGCCTGTGCCTGGCTCAGCCAGTGCTCAAGCTCCCCTCGCAGCCAGCCCAGGGGTCCAAACCCAGCACAGAGCTCCCCCTTGCAGGGTGCTCTGGCATGCAGAGCGAGCATAGCCATGGTGGTCCCCTGGGTTGTGGGCTGACAGTGGGGTCTTTGTGCTTTTCCCAGGACATAGCTCTCTGTCCCCCACCTCTACTTGGCAGTACTCAGTGAGGTGCCTATGTGCCCCTCACCTTTGGAAGTGCATATGTTCCCACCTCCCTACATCTGGCCTTACTCCAGCTGCCCCTCTGAGTGCAAATCCCCCTGACGAGGCCATGGCTCCTCAGGAATATTTTTTAACAAGCTGTAACAATCCCACATTGTGGCAACCTGATCAATAGCCCCCTCCAGGGAGCAGGTCTTTACCCTCCCAGGCCTGACTGGTGGGCTTTCCATGAGGCCTGTTTGAATGTGTGTGCAAGTGTGAGTGCATATGTCGTCCCCTTCTCCTCCTGCCTTCAATCTTTTCAGGATCAGGGTCTTTTCAAATGAGTCAGTTCTTTGATCAGGTGGCCAAAGTATTGGAGTTTCAGCTTCAGCATCAGTCCTTCCAATGGGACTGATTTCCTTTAAGAGACTGGTTGGATCTCCTTGCAGTCAAGGGACCTCAAGAGTCTTCTCCTACACCACAGTTCAAAAGCATCAATTCTTTGGCGCTCAGCTTTCTTTATAGTCCAACTCTCACATCCATACATGACTACTGGAAAAACCATAGCTTTGACTAGATGGACCTTTGTTGGCAAAGTAATGTCTCTGCTTTTTAATAAGCTGTCTAGGTTAGTCATAACTTTTCTTCCAAGGAGCAAGAATCTTTTAATTTCATGGCTGCAGTCATCATCTGCAGTGATTTTGGAGGCCAAAAAAATAAAGTCTGTCACTGTTTCCACTGTTTCCTCATCTATTTTCCATGAAGTGATGGGGCCAGATGCCATGATCTTAGTTTTCTGAATGTTGAGTTTTAAGCCAACTTTTTCACTTTCCTCTTTCACTTTCATCATTAGGGAACCTATAGGACCACTGCAGGACCCACATTCTTATATCCTTTTAGCCTTTTCCAGAAACATGGTAAGTTTGGCTCAAAGCCTTAGGGATGCTTACAAATATAGCAACCCAGTGTCAGGAAGAAGGTCATCTTCCTTCCCACTCATGATAAAAATTTCTGACTCTGGGTAGGATTTTTTTTCCGGGAGTTAGTTCTGGCATTCAGGCTTCATCCACACCCAGGACCCAAGGGGACATGGCTCATCTTGAACAAAGTGCCAGCTGTGTGCAGTCTTGTCATTGAGAGGAACAGAGATGTACACAACTTGCTTCACCATTTCTCCCCTCATTCTCATCAGGGCTGGCAGGGAAGGAAGGTGGAAGAATTCCAATTTGGCCTAGCATACTGAAGGCCAGGCAAAACGGGGGCACCTGGGGCTAGGTCTAGCTCTGCCATTGCCTCAAGCGACTTTAAGAAAGTTGCAGTGCTAAAAAACATTGATTTTTGCTCTCCTCTGTGCTGTGTACTCTGGGAAACAAGTTGGATGCTGTCCTTGCTTTCTAGGAACTTCAGCTTCATTTCTCCCATTTGTTAGGTATGAAATCTCCCATCTATTAGGAGAAAATAACTAGTGTGCAGGTATTATTCTTGCCATGGATTTGCTTGTAAAACTTGAGTGAGTCATTTCTTCTTAGTTTATATTTTGTAAATGTGGAGGATAGTGATTGGATGGCATGGGGTCTTGGGTACTCCCATCCTTGGCTAATAGGAGTCCCTGATTCAACAAGGAAATCAAAGTGTGAGATTGTATTGGACCCTTGTGAGGAAAGGCTAGAGAGAATTCAAATCTTTACACTCTGTTTCTTACTGAATTTAAACAGGCTTTCTGGTGGTACTTGTCACAACTCTTGGGAGCCTTCTTGTTTCATGATTAATGCATCTTCCCAACCCAGGGATCAAACCCAGGTCTCCCGCATTGCGGGAGGATTCTTTACCGTCTGAGCCACAAGGGAAGCCCAAGAATACCCTTCTCCAGCAGATCTTCCCGACCCAGGAATCGAACAGGGGTCTCCTGCATTGCAGGTGGATTCTTCACCAACTGAGCTATGAGGGATTTTTAACATGATTAGTGCGGATACCCCAAGTTTTCCCTACATTTCTCTGCACAAATAGAGTTTGGACACAGGGCAGAGAGCTGGGAATCGTGGGGGAGTTGCAGAATGCTGAGGCCTGAACAAGGTGGGAATGGCAACTTCCTTCTCAAATACCTAATGTTCTTTTGGTTGTCCCAACTAATCAGGGATCTCACCGAAGTTGTGTCTTCCGAACTCCCCGTAAATTATCCTCAGCAAGCAACTGAACCTTCCCGAGCGCATGGTCTAAGTATTTAAATCCCCCACACGAGTGCCAGACACAGAGCTCAATAGATATTAGTCTGCACGCCAGTCACCCCGCTTCTTCACCCTTAGTTGCTGGCCCTGGGTTTGTACCTTCCTCCAATGTCCCCCTCCCTCTCAGCGGTGTGACCGGAGGTAGAGGCAGCGGCCCGGGGATTGGAAGAACATGAAGGCAGAGCCCCACCCACCACAATTTGGGCCGCTTTGTGGGAAGTTCGGTGGGCCGGACTGCGCCCTCATTGGTTGAAGGTCCTGTAGGTGGGCGGGGCGTCCCCGCCACCGGACTCGCCGCTGCTCCGTCCCCACCTGCGCCGAGAGTGGCTCCGGGTTGACAACAGCTAAGCGGCCGCAGCAGCTGCTCCTCTGGCTGGCACCGTTACCCCCGCCCGACCCCAGGCTCCGCGCGTGCCTGCCGCCCGCTGGCAGCTGCGTCGGGTCTCGAACCCAAAGCGACGGACGCGGCCTTCAGGTGGGAATTGGGGCGACGGCCGGAGGAGGTCAGGGCCGGCGAGGCGCCAGGGCTCCCTTGCCTCGCCTCTCCAGCGCGCTCTGGCCCCGCTCTTAGCGGTTCGGCTGCGCAGCGTCCACAGGAGGCGCAAGGGGAGAGAGCCGAGCCACTTGCGTCCCCGGGATTTGAGGCCCAAGTCGCCGAAATTGGGGGACTCCCGGAGCCTGCCGGCCGCTATTCTCCCAAGAAAGCCCCGCGAGTCGGGTAGCGGAAGGCAGCTGTCCGCGCATTACCCCCGGGCCTGGTTGGAGCCCAGAGCCATGGCTCTGAGGCTTCGGAGGCGGGCTGAAACTGAGCGGGGTGGCGGGGTTTGGGCTCTGTGGTCGAGTCACGCCGCTTTTCCTCTCCTATTCTCCTTCCTCTTCTTTTGAGCGCATTTCCAGGAAGCCCCTGGTTGGGCGGCCTGGGCTTTCCCCTCAGGCCACTACCTTCCCTTCTGAGAAACGCCCGGACTTTCCTGATATTAAGACAGCGGCGGAGATCAAGCGAAATCCTTTGGATAAGTAGCGTCTTTCAGGGCTCCGTTACACCGTGAAGTCCAAGATGGTTTTGGATTAGAGAACCTGTGAGCCTTTTAGTGAAAGTTTTGGAGATTTCCCCGTTTAGATAGTATGAGGTTCTCTCCTCCATTTCTGTTCTCCCAAGACTTTTTAAAGTACTGAGTTACAACTCAGAAAACCAAAGTTCAGCCACTAATTCATGTGACCTTAGGCGAGTCATGCTACTTCTGTGGGCCAGTGTTTTCAACTGCACCTTGGTTAGTGGGCTGGATTTCAGTATATAAGGGACCAGTCTCTTCCACCCTGACATCTGGTGACTTGCTGCGTGGGTCCAGGCTCTTAAGCTGGCAGGTAAAGTGTTTCTGAGATGCTTGGGGTGACAGGAGCTATGCAGATTTAGAGCCTTGTCGTGATTATTCAGCTAAGCCAGCTGGAAAACTAGTGGTGCTGGGAAAGGCAAGCAAGACAGCAGCCAGACTGAAGGTGGAGAGTAGTGGGGCCAACCCTGAGCCCTGGGCCCCCGAGGTTGGGCTGAAGGGCCCTGGCTTGTCTCCATCTCACTCAGAGCACCCACGTCGGGGGGCCTGGAGGAGACGGTGATGAATCATACCAATGGCTATTTTCAAACCCTGACTCCTACTGTGGATCTGTTCCTGCCCCCACTCTAGGGGTTGATGTCCCCACCCATCATCTGTCTTACTGCTCTCTGAATTTTCCCTTCACTTTCATCCTCCTGGAATAAAAGATAATTCTTGTCTGGGGATGAGAGGAGGCAGCACAAGAGTGTAGAGAAGTAGAGGAGGTGGCATCTGCAGGTGCTTTCTGAGTGGTTGATGGAGTAAGCCAGAAGAGTGTGATGGGAATGATGATTTTGGGGAGTGGGGGACTCTCACCCGAAGGCTACAGCTACCATATTGCTAGTCATTCTGGGCTGGTCCTCATTTTCGGGATCTGACCTTTGTCCAACTATGTTCTGGATTTGAGAGTTGGGATTTCTGTTCCTTAAAAGCCAGAAAGTCCTGAAAGGAGGAGAGGATGGAGTCTATAATGGGGATGCTGTGGCAGATGTCAAGGTTCAGCAGGTGACAGGTTTAACAAAGGCAGGGTGTGCCTCTACCTTCTTGGGGAAAGTGAGACATGGGGTCTCTCACTAGAAGAAGGAGTTGTCTCTGGCTTGAATAGATTAAAGATAACTTTTTTCTTGGGCTCCCAGTTTGGGTAGGATCCAGTGTCATGGCCTTTGGGAGGCTATTATCAGATAAAGTAAAGAGGGGATGTGAAAGATGCAAGGGCTTTAGGATGGGATGTGTGAACTCCTCCACCCTGCAACTGTTAACAGAGGAGTTGAGCACAAGGCTGGGCACATAGTTGTAGCTGTCAAATGTTTATTGCAGCTTTATTCATCTGTGACTTGGGGCTTTATTTTATGTGTGTGTATTAAGGGGGAACAGGTCCTAGTAAATTTGAGTCACTGGACAGGAGGCCCCAGTCTGGGCCCTTGTCACCAATCTGAAATGCTGTGTTTGTGTGTTGAGCCTCCTCCTGCCCAGCCTTCCACTTTGGAACTTGCATGCCCCACTGTTGCTGTCCCTTTTTACCCCGACCTTTCTGGGACTGCAGAACTGGAGGTAAAGTTCCTCAGGTGTCTAGCGTGGTGTCGGGCAAAGAACAGGGGAGTGGGAGCAGGACACATGGAGGTTCTAATTCAGGCTCTGCTGTTCCATTCGATCTCTTAGACTCTTGGTTTCTCCCTGCTTTTTCCACTTCAGTAAATTAAATGAGAAGATCCATGGCTAAGTGTTTGGTAAACTACCAATTGCTGTGTAAATTATTAGTCATTAAGTTCTTGGTACTAGTTATTGTGAAGGACACAAAGTGTAACCCCCACCTTCCGGAAATCTGCCATCTAGTAGATGGGAGTTAGTGGCATGGACGATACATGACACACCAAGTCTTTACCTTGGTGAGGGCTTTAAGAAGTTATTATGAAGAATTTCTAACATACATAAAAGTAGAGATGATTGATGGAGTAAAGTCCCATTAGCTGCACATGGCCAGTCCTTCCCTATTTATACCTCCGTCTACTTCACTCTCTTGTTATTTTGACATGAATCCCAGACACCTTATCGATTTATCTATAAATAGTCATATTACATTTATGTGTATGAATGATAGAGACTCAAATGATAGACACTGCACCGTCTCACCTGAAAACAGTTCCTTAATATCATCAAATATTCTAGCAGTTCATATTTGCGGTTGTTGAGGATGTTTTGCCCTGGGAAGACTGACCTGGGGAACAGTGAGTTTTGACTGATGGGAAGGTGACTGACAGAGGCAGTGATATTTGAGCTGAACCTTGAAAGAGAGACCTAGGAAGGGTCTGAGCTGGAGGGATTATGGAGCCCTAGCCCCCTTGTTTTAAAGTGCCTGCCGCTGTCTCTGAGGCTTCAGCTCTGGGGCTCAGGCTCCCAAGGCTGACTTGTGGAGGCTTCTTGTGGAAAGTATGTGCGTGTCTTAGTTCTGTAGGGGTAAATGAGAGTTCTGAATTTCTTTCCGGCCTCCCCAGTTCGAGGGCCACCCAGGAGTTTGAGGTCGGCAGGCCTGGGAGAATTCCTGGGAGGCTTCTCGCCTCCTGGCCTTCCCCTGCCCCTGGCCCCCAAGGCCAGTTCCAGTTCAGAGCAAAACAGGATGCATTCAGGATGAGCGTCTTTCCCAGCTTGTCATCTAATCACCATGACCCAGCTTGGAGCTTCCTCTCTCATTCATGATAAAAACCCTCACTGTCTCGCTTTTCCCTCCCACCCCAGTAAGGGTGTGCTGACTTCCTCCATATCCGGGCCAGCCCTCCTCCACCCCCTTGTGTAGCTGAGGGAGAGTTTACCTCATTCAGGCCTTGCTACCCCAGAGTCTCCTGCTCTTGGGCTGTCCTTGGGAAAGGAGTGGCTCCTTTCCAACAAACCCAGGGTCCTGCCACTGCATGGTTAATGATTGAGCCACATAATAACCACCTTGGAAAGTCACCTCTAGGGATGGCCATTAACTAACTCTTTGTCCACCCCAGGCCTTAAAGGGACCCCATTTTGAGCCCCCCTTTCCCCAAGGGGACATTAATGAACATTCAGGCATGAGAACTTCTGGGGCCAATTAAACTTCTGCCCCTGTGTTTTCACTTGGGGAAACAGAAGTAGTCATTCACATTGATTGAAGGATACATACGCATCCTGTGTGGTATTACAGAGACAGGCAGGGAGTTGAATTAATAAGAATTCAGATGGACAGTGGGGTAAGGGTTTTTTTTTAGGCATAAGAGTCATAGGGGGTGGGGGTGTTTCCAGGAGCAGTTGAATCCCTGATCTCAATTTGAAAGTCTAAAAAGCAAGAAATGCCCACTCAAAGGGTTTGCCATTACTAGGGGTGGGGTGGGGCTGTGTGTGTCTGTTTTCAGTCCAGTTGTGGGTCCCTTCACACCAGACTGGGACATAAGTCCTGAAGCCTCCATAGTGGAGGAGGAGGCATTCCTCAGAGAGCCTGTATCTTGACAAGCAGCGGGAATTGGGAAGGATCAAGCTAGGACCCACGTCCAATATAGATAGCTCTAGACCAGGGGTTCCCAACCTTTAGGCCACAGATTGGGAGCAGTCTGTGGCTTGTTACTAACCGAGCCACACAGCAGGAGGTGAGTGGTGGGCGAGCGAGCAAAGCTTCATCTGTCTTTACAGCTGCTCCCCATCACTCTCCCATCACCCCCAGATGGGCCTGTCTAGTTGCAGGAAAACAATCTCAGGGCTCTCACTGATTCTGTGTTATTGTGAGTCATATAATTATTTCATTATATATCACAGTGTAATAATAATGGCAATAAAGTGCACAATAAATGTAATGAACTTGAATCATCTTGAAACCAACCCCACCCTCCACCCCCATCCCTGTCCATGGAAAAATTATCTTCCACAAAACCGGTCCCTGGTGCCAGAAAGGTTGGGGACCACTGCTCTAGACCACAAGTTTTCTGCAGTTTCAGTGAGACAAGAAGGAACCAACATTTAGCGAACCACATGGGCCTGTGATAGGGTCAAGAAACCTGGCTTCTGGTTGTGCCTCTCTCCAGCTACCTCTCCATGAGTGACTTCAGAAAAGACAATTTGCTTTCTCTGGGCCTAGCTCGGGTCCATGGCATAGACTTGGTGGTCTCCCAGGCTTCCTTCTAGCCATGAGACTATGCATTCCCAATCAAGAACGTTTTCTTATCCACAAGGCAAAGGGGAACTGGCTTCAAATTGTGCCATGCCTAGTCACTAAATACTCTCAGCTGGCTGGTCAGTTAGGGTTGGCAGGGCCTTGAACTACCACAGCTTGGGTTTTCCTTGAGCGTGGGCTTTTGTGCAGTTTGCTCTCTTGCCCCTCCCCATGTTTGTGTCTGCCCCAGGTGGCCACCCTCGACTCATTCAGCCACAAGTTAATGAGTGACCTGCTCCCCACTGTGTAGTACCAGCCCGCAGTGCTCCTGAGATCCCAGGTCTCTGTGGGAACTGGCCAAGGGCCTAACCAGCTCTGGTCACCTTTATGCTTCTCGTGCAATACACTAGAGGTAGGAAGCAGACAGAGCTCAGGGAAGAAAGGGCACTGAGTCTAACTCTCCTTCAGTAGCTTGGGTTTTCCCCTCCAAGTATTCGAGCAGTTCCTGTCACCCATCTTCAATAAGCTGGAGCACAGTGTTTCAAGGCAGTTGCTTACATCCATGGAATCTCCAAAGTTTTTTTCCCATGTTGAGCTGATCTCTGTCTCCCTATGGCTTTTACCCCCGGGTCCCAGCTCTGCCCCCTGGGACCACCTAGACCCTATCTGTTCTCTCTGATCTGTGGATGTCTGAGGACAGAACCCGAGTCCCTCTGTGTTTTCCCCAGATCAAACAGCCTCAGATCCTCCAAATGTTCCTCAGAGGACCTGGGACCAGTCTACTTCCCAGCCTCATTACTGGCCTTTGCACATTCTACCATTTGTGGCTCTGGGGAGCCCTTCACTCACCTCCTTTTATTTGTACCCTCAACTTTTCCAGACTTCTCTATTACCTTTTCATGGTGACTCCAGCAGGTCGATTCTGAACCCCAGGAGTCTTGGGTCCAAACACCTCATACAATTCTCTCTGATTTGTTTGTCATTCTGGTCCAGCCAGCTCCCATGACTGTGGTGCCCTGGGAGGGTAAGGCCTTCTTCTCGGTGTCCCCACAGCTGAAGGCAAGCCTGAGGAGAGGAGGCGCTCACTGGGATGGGCTGATTGCATTGTACTGTGTGGGGGCTGACCATATAGCCTGCTTTTCTGCCACTTGCTTTTGTCTCTTGAGCTGGTGGGGGGTGTGGGAAAGGGATATTTTAAGGAGCATCAAAGCTGGAAATGAGTCTGAACCATGCCCACAGCGGGGCCTAGAAGTGTGAATCAGATGGGGAGAAACACCAGCTCAGCCACGCCTCTAGCAGTTGATGATGATGACAGTGACAAGTCCTACCATTTCTTTAAAGTTTCCAAGGGACTTTCAGTTCCATGATCCCATTCTGTTCTCAGAGCAACCCAGTCAGATAGACCATGTGATCCCTGCAGCAGGATCCTGGCTGATCCCCACCTGAAGCCCAGAAAGAGGAAGTGCTCAGTCTCCAGGGAGGGAGGATTTGGAACCCATGTCTTCTGACCCTCAGCCTTCCCTGTTTCCCCCAAACCACACCCAGCAGCCAAGGCGGCTGGGGCTGACTTGGCAGCTTCCTCACTGCAGAGGAACCTCTGCCCAGGCTGTAGTTCTGTTCCCATGGTAGAGGGAGGGACCTTTAGGGGAGGTGCCCGAGGATTTCCTGTCCTTTATCTGGGCTGGCCAAAGGCAGTCCTGTCTGAGGTGTGAGAGAGGCATTTGCAGCCAACTTTTCTGCTCCAGGCTGAAGTCAAGTCAGGTGGGAAGGGGCAGCAAGCTTGGGAAGCATCTTGCCCCAAACATATGGTCTGAGCAGCCCCCACCCGAGTAGTGTCTTCTAAACGAGACAAACAGAGAGGGTCATGTGGGAGAGGGGCCAGAGTGGAGTCGAAGCAAAACACTCCCTGAAGTGTACACATGATGCCTGGGGCAGGAGAGTGTCACTGTGAGGAGTGGGGACTCTGGTATAATGCAGCACTGGGTGACTTCAGGCAAATTCTGTAACCTCTGTGAGCTTTCATTTTGTCAGCTGTGAGATGGAGGTATGTACTTACCTCAGCGGTTGCTGCATATTAAATCCAATAGTATAAATAGCACTCTCACTGTTATTGTTGTTTAGTAGTATTTTCTTCTACCTTGTTACTGCTGTTTCTCACTGACTTGGAGACATGCTATGCTCAAACCTGCCACCTCTCAGGGCATAAGTCTGGAATTTTCTGTCAATTCAGATTCTGCCTCCTCCTGAAAAGCTCTTCCTGACTGTGCCTGCCTCCAGGGCTCCCTTCCTCGGGGCTCCTTTAGTGACATTTATGACTCTGTAAGAGACAATGATAACACCAGGAACAATAGTGAATTCTTCTCAATTCTTGACACATTTGAATTTACTTAGCTCCCATGCAATTCAGTAAAGTGGGTACTATAATCACCCCCATGTTATGTTTGAAGAAACTGAGTCAGGGAGAGGTTAAAATAAGAACTTCCCCAAGGTCATGTGGCTCGGGGGTGATGGAGCTGGTATCAGGACACAGGCAGTCTGAGTCCACCACCCACATCCTTAGCGACTGTGTCATGGTTTCCCCTTCCCTTTCCCAGATGCCTGCCTGGGAGGCAAGAGCTAAATCTCGAGTCCTCCACCCCTGCCTGACTGCTCCCCACACCCACCAGCAATCACTGACTCCTGTACATACAGTCCCCTGGTCCTTGCATGTTCCAGACCCCCCAGGGATGACAGATGGAGAGGAGAGAAAACACTGAGGGCTGGGTATCCATGCTCTAAAGCAGAGCTGCACTGAGGTGGGGGAGGGTGTGCAGGAGGGAATGGGGATTGTTCTGATGGTGGCAGGCTTGCCTAATTAGTACTTTCCAGCACTGAGGGTGGAGATCAGGCTGCTAGGTGGCATCAAGAGAAGAGACATTTTAGTGAGCTATCTTCACAACCAGGTTGCATTATTTAGAATGTGTGGGTGGTTAGGGGCAGGTGGGTGGCCGGCTGGATTCACGTTTGTGAGCCCTCCAGTTGGCCTGGCACATGCTGAAATTGGGTATGTATGTGAGGGGCTTTTGTCTAGATGTGCTAGTCCTCCCTCTAGTGTTCCCACCTCAGGGCTCTCAGATGCTGCGAGCTTCCTTCCCTCAGGTTGTACCAGCTGCCAGCTCCATTACTTTCGAGCTCATTCTGTTACTTGCCTCCAAATGAGCTCCAGGGGGTGCTTCAAGGACAGTCCATCTTAGCCTCTGCCTCCCTGAGAAGGAAGGGCCTAGTACCAGCTTTGGCTAAGTACTCCAGGAGAGTTCAGTGTTTGTTCAGTTTTCAGACCTTGGTGCCTACCATAGGACCCAGTGCAGAGTAGGTGCTCAGGTAATATTGGTTGAATAAATACACAACCAAGGGGGAGTGAATTTGGAGGGGAGAGCCTGGGGATGCTGATGTGAGAACAGATCAGCAGGAGGGCTGTGGGCATTTACTCAGTTTCCTGGTTTCATCTGTAGTCCAGTAGAAGCCATTTGACCTTTCAGGGGAGCCTGGCATGCTGCAGTCCATGGGGTCACCAAGAGTTGGACACAACTGAGCGACTGAACTGAACTGATGTTTCATAGCCTTAGTTTCCTCTTTTGTGCAACAGGCCTGCCTTGGACAGGGCTGTTGTGGAGACCAAAGAGATACAGGATGATCAGGTGCTTCTCCACTACTGGGAGCTTACTTCAGGTTAACGGTTCATACTGCAGAAAAACTGGTATATATTTTTTTATGTCTATGGCCTAGATGATTTCTCCTGTTTAATGAGGATTCTAATGTAGTGGCTCTGACTCTGGAGCCAGACTGCCTCAGTGTGGATCTTGGACCACCACGTCTTCACTGATGACCTTGGGAAATTACTCTGTAGCTGTGGGCTTCAGTTTTCTCATTGATCAAATAGAGATATTATCAGAGCACTAACCTCACAGGGTTGTTATGAAGGCTCAATAACATAAATCATATAAAAAGTACCAAATCTAATGCCTGGGACAATAATGATGACTTGTTGCCCTTTGGCTGCTATGATTATTATCTCATTTTATATTTGCAAATACCTCATGTTGTCAGTACTATGATTGTAATGCTATTTGACAGATGAGGACACTGAGGCATAGAGAAATAAAGTCTTATCCAGTATGATCTATATAAAGTCCTTAGCTCAGGGTCTGGCACATAGTAAGTAAATATTAGTGTCTATCATGAATTATTCTTAATACACAACATAATTACGGTCAGTATCAAAAATTGTTATCAATAATGATCACAGCCAGAGCTGAGAAGTAGCAGAGCTAGGACCAAAAGTCAGGTCTTCAGATCGCTAGCTTGTTACTCTTCCCACTCACCATACCGCAGAACCTGTATGCTCTGGAGTCCTAACACGGCCATCAGGCCACTCTTTGGGGTTTTCCCTTCCCTTCACCTCACCATGGCCTGAGCATACCCATCATCACCCCTGTCCCTACCGTCTCCTTTGTGCTCCTTGTCCCAGCCCTCCCTTTGGCCGCTGCTGGGCTCCAGAGCAGGCTTGTGTCTGTTGGCTTCCAGAGGAGAGCAGACCTGGCCTGAGGAGGCTACTTCTCTCAAGTCCATTTCCTCTCTGTCAGAGACAATTTTCTCTGGATCTCGGGGAGGGGCCAAGCTCCTTCAAGGCATTTCCTGCCCAGGAGTTTATATTTGGCCTCAGCAAGAGGAAAGGGAAGTTGGGTTTAGGAAGGGGGGTTGGGATGTAGAAGTGGTGGTACAGGGTCAAAATAGGTGAGCACCAACATTTTGCAGAACAGGAGAGGGAAGCAGGAGATGGCGGATGTCCCTTCTCTTAAGTAAGTTTGCATGCTCACAGGAGCTTGGGATGGGAGACCTAAGTGCTCCATGAGGCAGAATGCCTCCACCCTCATGCAGAGTTTATCTTCCATTCTCACACCTTTGGTCCTTGGTTCCTGAATGTATGGTTTCTGCTCTGGGGCAAGGTGGGCTGCCAGTCAGCCAGTCTGCTGAGTTGCAGATGTGTGCTCAGTTCTGTGTCCTCACTGTGGAGATGCTAGAGGAGGGGGTGAAGTCGAAGGTTTGCACAATGTTTAGTTGGGAAACAGGACTATCTAGGTGTTGCCAAAACATGCAGTAACCCACACCACATAGCACTGGGGAGACTGAGATACAAAGGACCCAATTGCTGGAGCTCCAGTGGAATGGGGGACACAGTTATGTGCTGTCAAGAAGGTGAAGGAAATATTCAGGGGGAGGCACTTAATTTAACTGGGTGGTAGGGGGTTGGTGAGAGATTGGGGAACAAAGTCTTCATGGGATAGGGTGTCTGACCTCCATCGTGATAAATAATAGGAATTTGCAGCTTCAAGTCAGGCTGGGTCTTGAGTGTGGAGGTGGAAATCAGTCTGATGCCTGCCCCAGCTGTGGGCAGTAGGGAGCCCATTAGGTTGCAGACTAGGAGAGTGGCCAGGTCAAAGCTGGGCTCTTGGGAGAAGAAGCTGGAAGGATGACCTGTTGAAAGGGGAGCCTGGAGGCTGGGAACTTGCAGGGCTGAAATAATCCAGGCATGAGAATCTGGAGCACGATTGGGAATGGGAAATCGAGACTGTTGGATGGAAAAATGGATAGAAGTTGGTGGCTAAATACATGAGCAGAGAAAAGACAGACCAGCCTGACTGGAGGTTTAAGCCTTAATGTTTGGTGCCTTTGGAGGCTGGAAAACAGGAGAGCTGAATTGGAAGGGAAATATGGGTTTGTTCTTGGTTCCCATTGAGGGTTCTCTCTTGAGTATCCCAGAAGAGAGCATGCCAGAGGAGGCTCCCCTCTCTACTGATCACACGTACTTCTGTTCTGGGTCTAGATTTTGGTGAGTGGCCATTGAAAGATAGGGAAACTGGCTTGCCCAAGGTCATCCGACAGGTTCCTAGTGGAGCTAAGATCAGAATGTAGTTCTTCTGACTTTGGACCCAGTACTCTTTCCACCCATACCACAGTGGAGGGCAGTTCCATCTGCCCCATACCAGTTAGGCTGGCATCTCTTGCCTCCAGGCTGGGGACTGGAAGTGATGGAGTAGCACGTGGATTATTAAAACACCTGTCTTTCCTTGTCTCCCATGACCTTGTCAGAGCACCTGGGATGGGGTAGGGGACAGGATCCCCTAAGGGCAAGAAAGCTAATGGAGCCTCTGTGGCAGAGCAGGTGACAGCTTTGACCTTCACTTTCACAAGGAAGCCCTGTGCCAGGCAAAATGTCAGCTGTCTGCTTTGGTTCTGCTGCATCAAGTGCTTGCCTAGAAGACCACAGACTGGGCTGACTCTGGACCCGAATTCTCAAGCAGCCCCAGCAGGCCAGAAGTCTGGGTTAGCCACAGGGTCCTCATGGCCCTCCTCCACTTATGGCTGCATACTGCAGCTTGGGCTACAGCTTTGTGTATGTGTGTGGAGACAGAGCACAGTTGGAAATTCCTTGTATCACTTCCATATTTATAAAAACTCCAAAAATAAGAACTATCACCTCCCCTGGCTAACCCTGAAAGGGGTCCACAGTGTCCAGAGATAAGGGACCTACAGTGAACGTTGCATTCATTCTTCACCTCACTTCTCAGGACATCCCCAAGGTGGGCTGGGGCTGCCTGGAGGTGCTTGAGGCCCCCAGGTAAGGTGGAAGGAAGCTGCTCTTCCTGGTCTCTTACAATTCAGGTCTGGAGTCAAGCTTTATTTTATTATGGGAGGTGTCCTGTGCATTGTAGGATGTTTAGTAGCATCCCTGGCCTCTACTCGGTAGATACTAGCAGCATCCTTCCCCAGTTGTGATGACCAAAAATGTCTCCCAAAATTGCCCAAGGTCTCCTGCAGTGGATGGGTGGGGGGTTAAATTGTCGCTAGTTGAGAATCCCTGTGGCCCCGTGGCCATGGCATGGACATGGAGTGTTAGAGAAGGCGGGCCGCACCTATGAACCTGCCACTGGCCAGCAAGTAGATTTGGTGGCTTCATTTTGTTGCCACCCAGTCCCACAGTAGCTCCAGCTGAGACCAGGGCTCACATCCAAACAGGTGCAGCAGGGGCCCTGAGTTCTGCCCAGCCACCAGAGGCCAGTCAGTGTCTAGCACTATCAAGCTCGGCCGCTTGACATCAGCAGTCCTTGCTGCGGCACCCCTCCTGCAACGGTTGGAATGTGGGATAAGAGCTATTTTGGTCTCAGTCTCCCTTTCCCCCTCCCCTGGAAGAATCTGGTTAGAGTTGTGATTCCAGCTAAGAGTACGAGAGACAACCAGTACACCTGACCTCCCAGTGGACAGAGCATGGTAGACCCCGGCATGTCTGCTGCAAGGTCAGGAGGGGAAGTCTTGACAGTCCCGGCATCCACAACAACTCTTAGTCTTGGCCCTTGTGAAGGCCTTTCTCCATCGTTCTCCCAGAGAGAGAGGTGCATATCTGGGTGGTCACCTGTTGCAGCACCTTTGCCAGGGTCAATGCAAATCCCACAGACCCCTTTATGCAAATTCAAATGAAGTACTGCCTCAAGGCTTAATGGACACACTTCTCGTGGCCAAGGCCCCTAAGTGTAACCTTATGGGAGAGTGGAAGGAGCAGGTCATGAGCAATTGGGGTCAGCTGAGATCCAAGCCCTCTGCTGGAAGGCCAACACCTCTTCTTCAAGTGAGGTCCCTCTCTAGGAGTAGGGGTAGGCAGAGGAACTGAGAGCTGCATCAACCAAGAGAAATGATCTGAGAAGCTCTTTGCCAGGACTTGGCATTTCCCAGGTGCAACAGCAAGACGAGTGGTCGGTGGCCCCTCTGCCTACCTTGGCGACCAGCTTGCCCTCACAGAGTCCACCCTGGAAACTTGAGTTATCACATAGATACCTGGGAACTTGGGCTTCACATAGACAACAGGCTCCCAGGGCTTTCTTCACCCTCAGAACATTGGCTCTTTCCCCTAGGCTCACTGGAAGTGGGAGACACCATGCTGAAACAAACCTTGTTTTGGAGATACCCATCCTGCGTTCAGCCTGGAGAAGGAAATGGCAACCCACTCCAGTATTCTTGCCTGGAGAATTTCATGGACAAAGGAGCCTAGTGGGCTACAGTCTATGGGGTCGCAAAGACTCGGACATGACTGACTGACTGTCACTCATCCTGCATTGAGGGCCAAGGGGGAGATGTCCTTCCAAATAGGCAGCTAAGTAAGAGAAACGAAACCAAGTTTGTTGAAAGCTGCCTCATGGAATAAGTCAGCTAACTAAATAAATTGCCTTCACGGACACCCGCAGATGTCTATCACATGCATTCACATCACTGTTCGTTGGCCCTAAAGAGAGCACGGGCCAGTGATGAGAACAGGCCTGAGTGTAGCCTCTGGAAAGAATCTTTCTGAAGACCTATGCTGTGGCTTTTTACCTGGTTATGTCTGTCTTGGGCAGTGGTTCTTGATCCTGGGTGTGCTTTCAAATCACCTGGAGAGCTCTCAAAAACAAAACAAAACTAACTCTATCCCCAGAGAGTCTGATTTAATTGTTCGTGATTTAACTGGGCCTCAGGCACTGGCATTTTCAAGTCCCCCAGATTATAATGTGTAGCTCAAATCGAGAGGGGACTGCTCCGGTAGTAACAAGAACACTTTGATCTGAGCCTCTGTGACATCTACCCCTTTCTTGTCCTAGGCCCTGGATCTTGCCCAGTCCTGAGGCCTGAGCTGGATTTTGGGTTGGGAGGGAGCAGGCTGAACCAGGACTTGGGCAGCAGCTGTCTCACAGCCCACAGGGTAACCAAAAGGCATAAAGGGCTTGAGTTCCCTGACAGTGGTGTGAAGAGGGGCAACTGGCAAGTGAAGAGAGTGGCTGGATGAGACCTGAGCTCTGGCAGCTTAGTTGCTGATTGTCTTTTCTTCTCCTAGCTCACTTTCTCACTTCTTCATACCTAGGACACAGTCTGAACTGAACTTTAAAGACTATGTGGATACAAAGTTCAAGTTGTCTTAATAAAAGCACCCCTCTCTAATGATAACTTTCATACAGCCTCTTTCAAAATCAGACAGAACCCAGCCAGATGCACACAGTAACCTCAGAGGTAGACAGTAAAGTTGTTAGTCCCCAAATTGTAGATTTGGAAACCAAAGCTTAGAGAGTAAAGCAAGTTGCATATGATGATTTAGGCAGCAAGTGGGAGAGTCAGCTTGATTGGACAAAGCTTTTTCTCCAACTCAGTTATCATCTTTGGGTGTTATTGTATTTCCTCAGTGGGAAATAGTGCTGCCTTTTTCCTGAGTGCATAAACTCTTCCCTTGTTCATATAGAGTTTCTCTAAAACAGAAGCCCTGCTTTTCTCTTCATTGTATCCTTCTCTGTATAGAAAAATGTGCCATGCTAAGAGGATCCCTGGATGTGGCCTGTGGAAGTGTAGGTGTAGATACTGTCATTTACCCCTGAGACAGTACACTGCTGCTCAGCTATTTCTTCTTTGTCATTCCCTCTGGGAGATCTGTGAACATGGCCCTGAGGCATGATTGACTCTGGAGCATTCTAGTATGTCCTCTCCCCCAACCCTTGAGGGGATCGCCTGGGCCATTCCCCAGGGAATCTCGGCTTAAATCTTAGTGGAATCCAGCTTGTGCCAGCTGGATGCTGTCCTTGACCTGTCCTGGCATATTACCCCAGTCTTGGCCAGCAAAATGCCCTGCAGAATGCAGTAGTTAAAACTGTTGGAATTTGCACATCTGGACACAGGCAGGACCAGGGGCCACAGACATTCCTCCATCACTTGTCTCAGCCTGCCCAGTGTCACTCTTCCTGCCAGGCACATGAGGCAATCCTCGATCTGGGCTGCCTGGGCCCCAGCCTCAGGTAGACTGACTACTGGGGATGGGTGGTCACTCCTGGCCCCAGCCTGGACAGGCTAGGATTGGTGGGAAGGACAAAGCAAAGCACTTTAGCTCAGCCCTAAGACAAAAGTCCCTGACCACTCCATCTAGGAGGGAGCCTCAGGGCCTCTCTGGCCTCTGCGAAGTGGCCTATTGTCAGGAGCCAATGTCCCTGACATCCTGCCAGGTAATAAGCCATTATATTCTCTAGATTCCTGCCAGGAAGTGCTGCTGGGGATTCATTCAAACCCTGCTTCTAATTCCTTGGCTGCTTTGTCTTTTAGAATTGTTGTGGCCTCTTTGATAATTCTGCCTCCTAATCTCACTTCCTTGAGCCATCTAGTTCCAATTCTGACAGAGATATAGATGCAGCCACTATCCAGGCCCAGAAAAGAATACTAGTTGGGTCTCTTTCTCCCATTTTCTCTTTTTCCTTGGGGCCTTTCTGTCAGGGTTGGGTAGGAACTCTCTGCTGAATGCTCAGTACAATGTGCCAGTGCTTTTTATTGCTGGTATTTTATTTAATGTTCTCAATAGCTGTTAGAGGTGGATTCTATTATTGTCATTTTACAGAAAAGAATACTGAGTCATAGAGAGGTTAAACAACTTGCCCAAAGTTAGAGAATTGGCTAGTCAGACTGCTTAGTTAGAGAGCAAGTGACTGACCAGGATTTGAACTCAGACTTGTCACTCCACTAGATCAGAATGGCAGAAAAAAGTTTGGGGACCTGGAGTTGGTTCCTTTGAATCTAAGCCCTATGTTTATGTGGCATCTGAAGGCAGGTGCCATAATGCAATGGAAAGAGCACAGGACATGGAATTAAAAGATGGTAGTAATTTCAGTTGTGACACTTAATTCTGTGTAATTTGGTAAAGTCCCTTGGGCCATTTCCAGTATGTCCATACTGTAGCTTTTAAAAAATACTGATTTGGAGAATCTTACCACAGATCAATTAAATCAGCTTCTGGGGGTGGTCTATTGTCAGGAGCCAATATCCCTGATACCCTGCCAGGTAATAAACCATTGTATTCTCTAGATTCCTGCCAGGAAGTGCTGCTGGGGATTCATTCAGACCCTGCTTCTAATTCCTTGGCTGCTTTGTCTTTTGGAATTATTGTGGCCTCTTTGATAATTCTGCCTCCTAATCTCACTTCCTTGAGCCATCTAGTTCCAATTCTGTCAGAGTTGGGTAGGAACATCTAATAGATCACCCAAGGACTTACTTAAATGTAGATTCTGTTTCAGAAAGTCTGGGATTCTGCCTTTCTAACAAGTTCCAAGGTGAAGCCGATGCCGCTAGTCCAATGATCACACTTTGAATAGCAGGAAGCTAGAGGGCTCTAGAAGCTAGAGGGCTTGGAGAAGGAAATGGCAACCCACTCCAGTGTTCTTGCCTGGAGAATCCCGGGGACGGGGGAGCCTGGTGGGCTGCCGTCTCTGGGGTCGCACAGAGTTGGACACGACTGAAGCGACTTAGCAGCAGCAGCAGCAGCAGCAGAGGGCTCTAAGGGCTTCCCTGGTAGCTCAGCTGGTAAAGACTCTGCCTGCAATGCAGGAGACCCTGGTTCAGTTCCTTGGTCAGGAAGATCCTCTGGAGAAGGGCTAGGCTACCCACTCCGGTATTCTTGGGCTTCCCAATGCGGGAGACCTGGGTTCGATCCCAGGTTTGGGAAAATCCCCAGAAGGATGGCAACCCACTCCAGTATTCTTGCCTGGAGAATCCCCATGTACAGAGGAGCCTGGTGGGCTACAGTCCATAGGATCACAGAGTCGGATGCGACTGAGCGACTAAGCAGAGCACAGCACAGAGGGCTCTACGTATGAATGAAGAGCCTTGGCACCCACCTGAGTGAGCTGGTTCCCCTCCCACCAACCCTGGCCAGGGCTACTGCCAAGCATTAGGGGAGTGGGCAGCCTTCCCCTCTCCCACGGGCCCTTGTGACTCAGGTGAAAGGTGCAGATGTGTAAGATCAGGACTTCATTCCTGCCATCTTCCACCTCCTCCAGGCTCAGGAAGGGCAACCGGATGCATCTCCCTCTGCCGCCTCCTTCTTGTTCTGCCTCTAGCCATGAGTGACCAGGGGCTACAGTGGTCTTCGAGGGTGTGTTCCTGACATGCAGACCTGATCCTGGAGGGTGGTCTCCTTGCTTGGGGTGGCCTTTTCCCAGGGGGGCTGGTAGGAGCAAGAGACAGGGAAGTGGCTGTAGCAGCTGTCCTACCAGCAAAACCATGTCTGTCAAATGCGGCCTAGGCTGGAGTGAAGTTCCTTAGGGCTGTTTTCATTGTGTCCTCAGATCACCACTGACCTAGATATCCAGATCCTTTTCTGGTCTTGCATTGCCCGCTGCCAGAGGGGCTGAGGTACTGCTAGCTGGGCTCTGTGGGAGCAAACACTTTCCAGTACCTCTCAGAGTTCCTTGTGATTCCTAGATCTCTGTCGTAGGTTAGAAGGTTATGGTGACGTAAAACACGTGTGCACACAGATGCAGGCATGGGTACAGACTGAGGTGCCTGAGGGGGAGTGTATCCAGGTTCATGGTCCCACACTGATCTGTGTGGACCATGGACATGAGCAAACTTGGCTACAGTTACTTGCAGAGACAGATACTGGGACAGCAGCAGCCAATGCACACGCTCTCAGAAATGCAGAGTGTTCATCCCCACCCCTGCCCTGTTGGCCCATTAAGCCCTCAGGGGCTCCAGAAGCTGCAGAGCCTTTTCTTCCCTGCAACAACTCCTCATTAGTGACCCTTGGGGAGCCTGTCTTTTTCCGACCAACTTCCACCTTCCCGCATTCTTCCTTCCCTTGTCTACCCACCTATCATCTCTGAAATACCTTTGTGTCCTTTACCTTATGATTCCTAGCTGCCAGAATCTCATCTTGGATTTCCCTGTGGGAGAGCACTGGGGAGAGAGCTCATCCTGTCTTGGAAAATCCCCGCCAGTCTCCTTGGAGGCTCCTGGTTATAGTCTCTAAGGAAGTGAAAGAAATGTAGGGGCAGGACTCCATGAGCAGAGCAGCTCTGCAGAGGCAGCAGCCTCTCTGTGGCCCCAACATCAATGACAGCTCCCATGGTCCCAGCCCCACTGCTCCCTGGCACCATGGGTGGGGAACTGGGCAGTCCCAGGGTTATGCTGCAGATACTCAGCCTGCCATGTCCAGGAGGGCCTCCACTGTGGCTTTAGTCCACCTGCAAGTCTCCACTGAGGCTAGCAGGGGTATCTCACCCTGTGCCAGGCACTCCCAGGGCAGAGTTGGGAGGCTAACCCAGCCATTGCCCTCCAAGACTCCCATAAGCCAGCACTATCAGCTGGACAGTCAGCATTGGGTTGTGCCACAAAGAGGCCAAGCCATGGGGAAGGGCTGGAGCAGTCCGGGGAAGCCCCACGGGGATGGAGGCATCCCCACCCGGACCTTGGTGATGGGGGAGGAAGAGCTGCCATGTTAGAAGGGGTTGGAACCTTGAGCAGGAGTCACATTGAGCTTGGACTCTGGCCTCTGCACTATTGCCTTATTGTGTGAGACTTGTAGATGAGCCCTTCCTTGCTGAACCTGTTTGAATATATGTAAAATGAGCATATTAAAATCCGCACAGCTTATGGTGTGTGTTAAATGAGATTTGTTATCAGAACGCTGGGGAATGTTAGGTATGATGATGGAAAACAGAATAACGCTGTTGAACATTTTATATCCCTAGCTGGACCTGGGCTGTAGAAGGGAGTGCCTCCCCGGTGGTAGGGGAAGGAGAGGATGAAGACATAGTGGTGGTTTCTTCCCCTGGCAGTATTCCTTGACCCCAGATGTTCCTTGGAGTTGTTTCTGGTGGTGGTCCTATTTCTTGGGCAGAGAATACGGTGTGAGAGAGTTGTCCCACCACATCCAGGGAGTAGGGTTTGGGAGCAGAGGGGAAATCCTAGCTGTGACATGGAGTGAATGTGCTAGCCCCTTCGTGCTTCTGTTGTCACTTCCAGGTCACCAGAGCTATAGGTAGCTCCCTACTGGAGGTTCAAGGGTGCCTACCCAGGGTGGCTTGCCGCCAGTACCTGCTAACCTTCTTCCTCTGCATGTCTCTCTTCCTCTCATCTGTTTTAGAAGCTGAGGCCAAAAAAGCATGCAGGTGGCTCCGAGCAACAGGATTCCCTAAGTATGCTCAGCTTTTTGAAGGTAAGGTCACTCAGTGGTTCCCCCTGCCCCACCCCAGAGTTGCCTTATCCCTCCATTTTTCAGTTGGAACATGGGGCCCATAAGATTTTTTTTCTCCCACCACACAAGAAGCTGTTTATCCTGGCCTGCTCCCATAGTTACAACCTCTGTCCTGTCTTTTCTCCTGCCTGCTCATCAGCTCTCACAAATTCTGCGGTCTCCCATATGTTAAAGCATCTTGTCTCAAGCAGGGCCACTGCACTGCACAGCTCCCAAGGACGGGATTTATGTAGACGTAACATGGAGGGTGCACTCTGGCAGTCCTGCTTTCATCTCCCCTCTCCATTGCCTTATTTCTCTGCTTTCCTTCATTTTTCTGTTTTTCTCTAGAGTTGTTCATACTTGCTGTTTCCATTTCTTCCCACATCCCCACTTGTACCTTGGCTTCATCCCCACCTCGCTAACAAAACAGTCCTTGTCAAGTTCACCAGGGACCCTACATGTGGTCAAATTCAGTGGTCACTTCTCAGACCTGACTTAATCTCTCAGTAGCATTCAGTGCAGTTGGCCCCTCCAGCTCCTGGACTGCCCTCTTCTCCCAGCTTTCTGGCACCCACTCTCAGTCTCCTTTGCCGACTCAGCTTCTTCTAGCTGCTCCTCATTGTTAGAGTGTCCCAGGGCTCTGTCCTAGCCCTTCTTCTCTCTGGACATTTATCTCTGAGGAGATCCTTTTCTGAGCACCATGTATATTCTGATGACTCCCCAATGTCTCTCTGTCCAGACCTTAGGCCCAAACTCCAGATTCATCTCTTCAACTCTCAATTCAGTATCTTTGCTCAGCTGTCTGACAGACGTCTCAGATGTTACCACCTGATGGCGCCACCACCACTTAAGCCCCACATCCCGGCATCATCCTCTGGTTCTCTTTTCCTTTGTGCCTGTATCTAACCCTTCAGCAAGACCCTGCTCCCTCCAGACTATATCGTGAATCAATCTACTTCATACCACCTTAACTGTCACATGGGTGTGATCTGCTCGCCCAGCCTAGTGCTACAGCCTCCTTTCTATGCTCCGTCCACTACTCTGATGTTCAGCAGCTAGAGAGACCCAGGGAGTGCAGGCCTGACCACAGTATACCCTACTCCACTCTGTTACTCCTCCGTGGGCTTCACGGCACACCCAAAATGAAGTGAGCGGCAGCAGTTTGTTCCAGCCGACAAAACTGCATCACCCAGCTTTCACATGCTTCTCTCTGCTTTGCTCACTACTCTCTGGGCTCCTTTCTACCACTTGCTCACACCAGACTCTCGCTCTCCTTGGAGCCTTAGTTTTGGTCCTGCTGGAGACTTTCTCCCAGACTCTTTGCCCAGTCGGCCCCTTCTTGCTCTTCAGGGCTCAGCTCAGAAGTTACTGCCTTAGTAAGGCCTCTCTTTACCCCGTCATCCTGGCTCATGTCTTTGCTAACATTTGTAACAGCATAGTTTGTTTCTCTCACATACTGTTCACCATCTGTTGCCCCTGTGAGCGCGCAAACTCCATGAAAGCTTGGATCATTTTTGTCTCATTCGCTGTTGTGTCCCCAGTGCCTAGGAGAAAGTTGGTGCTCAATTAACATTTGTAAATGAGTTCATGGGCTTGTTTTACCAGTAGGCAGAGAGGTGTGAGATTTTGCAGGTATTCTCTCCTCTTCCTCCGCTCCTTCCTCTCTCCCTTTCCCTTCTCAAACCCCAGGGAGTAGGTGCTCTTGCTCTGAGCAGAAGGGAAAGGGAGCTGTTGTTTGACTGCACAGTGCCCTTGAAGCTATTCATCTGCTGCTCTCTTGCTCTTCACTCTTCACTCTGTCTCTGTGCATGTGATATCCTCACTGCCCATCCCCAGGCACTAGAAAGCCATGGTCTTTGGCCTTTTTTTCTCTTCAGTTTAGAGCCTCCAAACATTCCTCTGATTTGTCCCCCTCTACTTTTTGAGGCCAGATCACGACTTCTTGGATCCATCCTTCTAACTGGCCTTCCTATCTTCCATCTCTGCATTCCCCTCCTTGCTCTGATCCAACCCCACAAGAGCCACCAGAGTCAGCTTCCCAGTGAGTGCTCCTCTGCTTGAAATATGTCACTGTCTGCAAAAAGAAGTCTAAAGCTTTTTTAGCATGACACCAGAGGCCTTTTGCAACATGGCTCTGACCAACCTTATCAACCTCAGTCCTCCCCTCACACATGCACTGGTCTGTTTACTGACCATTTCCCTCTCTACCTTGTCACAGGCTTTGGTTGAAGACTGGGATAGGAGTCTCTGTCTCTCTCTCGATCCAAATCCCATTTCTGTTCTCTAGCAAGACTTCTCTCTGACTGCACCTCTCTGCCTTCATGGAAGTTGCTCGTCCCACCCTCTGTGTGCCGTCTATGCCTTCTGTCTACTCTGTTCTTGAATGTGTCCCATCTCTGTAGTGGTTGGGTTTTTTTGTCTCACATCTATGAGTTCCTAGAAGACAAGAGCCCATAATCTCTGCAGCATCATGTCTACAACTGAAACCTTCATGAACACAGGGACTTGGGAGGTGTTTTGATGTCTTGAGCACATGAAGCAGTGGACGGCATCTTCCTAGTATCTAGGCTAGTCCCTGAAGGCTCAGTGGCTTGTGACCCTTGGGTGAACCCTGCTTTGTTTTACTTGCAGGAGGCTGATGACCTTGAACAGTTGTGCCTCGATGAAACTGGAGGTTCATTTTCAATGCAAGCAGGTGAGTTAGGGCAAGGATAGTGGCACCTATCCTTGTGGCACCATGGGGAACCCAGGACATATGCAAACCACTTAGGAAACTAGTTCCAGTGTCCTAGGAGTCTGGGCTGTTCGGGGTGGTGCCTTGCTCCAGCTTGGGAGTAGGATATAGGGGGCTTTATGAGGCTGCTGGGTTTCGGCTAGCCTGGTCTCAAAGTTGGGGTATGAGAAGAAGTACCCTGACCCATAGCGTCACTCAGCCTTATCAGCCCACCACTCCCTCTTGGATTTTCTAATAACCTGACCTAGCGATGGCCATCCCTCAGGGAAGTCCATCTGCCTACATGCCTTTTCTGTGATGGCAAAAATTCTTTGACTGGGGGGCAGAGACAGAATAATGTGATGGAAAATCATGGCCTATATGATCTTAGAAGATCTTAGAAGTCAGGATGTCCAATCTCACTTCATGAAGTCTTACCACACTAAGCCTCATTTTCTCCAGCTCTACTATGAATTGAGGGCAGCATTAATATCCTCCAAAAACCTTTCTGACTCTGCTAGTCTGGGATTGCAGAAACTAAGATGGCTCTGGGTCTGCATGTAGCCCTGAAGGTGGGGGAATGAACCTATCCTTCCCTGGGGTCAGACTTTATGGGTTTTCTTTGGAGCTTTTTCCACCAGAGTTGTGCCATCAGCAAGTTGCCAGGGAAACGGGAGATCTTGGGCTCCTAACCCCAGCTCTGCACTGACTTTTCAGCGACTTTGGACAAGGCTCTTCTCCTCTCTGGGCCTCAGTTTCCCCACTTTGCGAAGTAGAAAACTAGAAAATGTAAGATATCCTTTCTAGCTCTGGAATTCTGGGATTCTTATCTAAGACTATAGCCTCAAGACTTGCTGGGAGGCTGGTGAGGACAGGATGTCAGGATGCTTGGATTCCAGCCTGGCTGTGTCACTCACTTGAAAGTGAAATTGTTAGTCCCTCAGTCATGTCTGACTCTTTGCAACCCCATGGACTATAGCCCTCCAAGCTTCTCTATCCATGGGATTCTCCAGGCAAGAATACTGGAGTGGGTTGCCACGCCCTCCTCCAGAGGATCGTCCTATAACATTGTATGGGTTTCCCTGTATGTAAAATGGGTAGGGATTTGATTGATCAGATGACCACTACCCTCCATCCAGCCTTTCTCCATGACTCCTGGCTTCTTCCGGAACTCTGAGAGTCAGTTCCCACTCTGAGGATGTGTTCTCAGTCAGAGAGCAGGGCCCTTTGCCCCCAAATCCCCAAAGAGTTTGGAGGCAGAGAGTGGAGCCCAAGAAAGGGCTTGTGGACTGGCCACCTGTGACCCTACCCTGTGATGCCCTTCTCAGAATGAAGACTCAGAGGAGGAAGAGCACTGTACAATCAGCAACCACTGGACCTTTGAGGGAGAAAGTAAGCAGTGGTCTCGCATGGGTTCCTCTGACTTGTTGGCCCCACCGAGCTCTGGCCTGCCAGTGACCTCTAGCTGTGAGGGCGTCCTCACAGAGCTTAGTGCCACCTCCCTGCCTGCCATCACTGTGAGCCTACCACCTGAGCCAGTGGATCTGCCCTTGCTAGGCCATTCTTCCAGCCCGAGTCACTGGCCCTTCCTCAGCTCCACTCGGGGCCAGAAGGGCCCCCAGGACAAAACCAAGAAGCACCGTTCCCAGAGCTTCCTCAAGCACCTTGAGTCTCTGAGGCGGAAGGAAAGGGGTAGAGGCCGGCATGCAGTTCTGGAGCACAGCTCAGTCACCTCAGAGAAGGTTGCCAAAGCCTCCTCTTTCCAAAGTCGCCATGGCTTCCTCTATTGGGCCAAGAAGCAGGCGGCCACTTCAGCCAGTGGCAGTGGTGCTGAGACTCAGAGGGCCTGGGAGACCTGGCCTGTGGCCACGTTCCAGCATCCTCAGCAGGCACACCAGGGTGATTGCCTGGTGCATGTGCCCAGAGACCACAAACCCGGCACATTCCCTCGCTCCTTGTCCATTGAGAGCCTGTGCCCTGAGGATGGACACCGCCTGGCAGACTGGCAGCCAGGTAGGCACTGGGGCTATGAAGGGCGCCGGGGCTCCTGTGGCTCCACAGGCAGCCACGCCAGCATCTATGACAACATGCCGGAGCTGTATCCAGCTGAGCCTGTACTGGCTGGGGCCGAGGCTGAAGAGGAGGAGGAGGAAGGTGGGGACAGCTACACTCACCTGGATGACATCCTCCAGCACCTGTGGGGGTTGCAGCAGCGGGTAGAGCTCTGGTCTCAGGCCATGTGCCCAGACCTGGGGCCTGGAGATAAGGAAGAAGAAGAGGAGGAAGTAGAGGAGGAGGCCACTTCAACAGTAGAAATAGCCACCGATGGAGTGGAAGGCCAGACCAGTGAGGCTCGGACCCAGGGAGAGGCTCCAGCCCTCAGGGAGTCCCTAGCCCTGGGCCAGGTGGATGTGCAACTTGGAGTCCTGCCTCAGCCTCAAACCCCCGCCAAGGCTGAGTTCCTGGCACAGGCAGAGGCTGGGGCCCCGGGCTTTGCCCAGGATCATGAGGAGGAGACACATTCAGGGGGGGAACCAACCTCTTCCTCCAGCCTGTCTGTGGAAGAAGGACACTTTTCCAACACTCTGGCCTCCTCCAGTGAGCTGGATAGTAGCGGGAACTCCACGCACGAGGCTGAGGCTACAGGGTCCCCGACTGGACTCCAGACATCAGTACCCTGTGAGCGACGAGATTCAGGTGTCGGTGCCTCACTTACCAGACCCTGCAGGTGGGAGTTCAGGGTAAGGGTGGGGCAGGGCTTCTGTTGTCTCTCTCTTTCTCCCTTCTCCTCCCCCTTCTCTCATCTCTTCCCTTATCCTTTTTCTCCTCTCTCTTCCTTACCCCTCCCTCAATACCCCCCCTTCCCGCTGCCAATTTTTTAGTCACAAGGCGCAGGGGAAAGTTCTTAGGGGCTGAGTGATTGCCTGCCAGCAGCCAGTCCCAGAAGAGAAAGAGAAAAAGTATGGGACTCAGGAATCTAGAATGTAAGCTTTAGGACCTGCCTCTGCTACGGCCTGTGCAAACTGTAGCTCCTTTTGGGTTTTAGTTAGCTCATGTGTAAATCAAGGGCATTGCAGGAGATGGTCTGTAACCCCAAGCTTCACTATTCTGGGTTTCTCAGAGCATCCCCTCCCCTGCAGTCTTGAATGGAAGAGGGGCTCATACTGCTTGCTGGCACTAGATGGGCCTGATCTCTGTACCACCCTCCCTGACAACATCTTGGCCTCTGGGCAGCCCTGGAAATCAAGACTAAGCTTCCTCCACCCTGGAGCCCCGCAGCAGTGCTGACAGTGGTCCCATCTCTGTATATTTTTTTCTTTGGTGGGCGGGGGAGGAAAAGGACCAGAAGAATACAACTTTTCCTAAGGTTTGCTGAAACCTGCTCCTCCAGCCTTCTCTACCCCCTTGCCCCCCACTAGGAAGCTCCGTTGGCACAGCTTTCAGAACTCTCACCGGCCCAGCCTCAACTCAGAGTCGCTGGAGATTAACCGGCAGTTTGCCAGCCAGATCCACCTCCTGCACAAGGGCTCACTGCTGCGGCTCACCACCTTCATGGAGAAGTACACCATCCCCCACAAACAGGGCTGGGTCTGGTGAGTCCTCCTGGGCCAGAGTGGGCACTGAGCTGCTTATCCAGGTCCTAGATCCTCCCCTGCCCCACTCCAGGATCCTGGGAGGGTCACCTTCAGAAGGTGGGTCAGGCAGGCGGAGCCCCTATGTCAGTGGGCTGGTGGGATGTGCTGGGAAACTGGAGAGGCCAGCATGACTCCAGGTGCCTTATGTATGTCTGTGGGAGATGCACATGGGATTTACATGAGTGTGAGCCATGAATGGAGGAAGGAGTGAAGGGGGGCCCCAGGCCCCCCAGCTATACCTCTTCTATCCCAGTGTCCATGCTGCCACCAAGGAGATTGTCCTGAAATGCAGCTTTGGTGGTCATTTTCCTGACAAAACCCTCCTGTGGCTCCCTGTTGTCAAAGAATAAGGTCCAGTTTCCATCCCATCATGATCCTTTCACATTCTGACCCTGCCTCATCTGTCAGGGTCTTTACCCTACCATACCCAAACAACACCACCATTCAGGCCAGCAGACCAGTCACCCTTCTCTGAATGTAGAATCTGGTTCCTGCCTCTTTACCTGTGGCCATGCTCTTCTCTCTGCCTGGAATGTCTTTTTTTCCCATTTCTCCTCTGGGACAATGCCTGCCTATCCCTCAAGAACTGGCTGAATTTCTACCTTCCCTCTGAAGCCTTCTCTGACCTGCTAGGTACAGTTCCCCTCCATTGTGGGTCTTCCTTTAAGTTCTTGGCTCACTTCTGGCCAGGTGTATTGTCACTGCCTGTCAATGCAGTCATCTCCTTGACCAGACTGAGAGCTCCCCGTGTTCCTCTGGGACTCCCTAGGACTGGGCCTAGAGTGGGTGTTCGATGAACATTGACTCTGGGCAGATGGTATGTTTCTTACTCCACCTGAGTCCCCAAGACTGGAGACAGAGTCTCCAAGCTGTGTCTGGGCTTACCCTGTCCCCATTCCTGATCTTTTTTCTCTCCCTTGAATAGGTCAGTCCCCAAGTTCATGAAGAGGAACAAGACACCGGACTATCGGGGCCAGCAGGTATTTGGAGTGCCGCCCCTCATTCATGTGCAGCGCACAGGCCAGCCACTGCCCCAGAGCATTCAGCAAGCCATGCGCTACCTGCGTAGCCAGTGCCTGGACCAGGTGAGGCCTTCCAGGGACCATGGGGAGAGATAGCAATGGGAAAGAAGTCCAAGGCTGAGGGATCAGGGAGGGGAGCCACTCTGGCCTTCCCCCTGGGTCGGGCTGGCCCAACGGAGACTTTTCCTGTACTCATGAAGGCCAAAGAAGGATGGACTCAAGCTCCCTTTCACCTGGCTCTGTGCCAGCGTTTTTTCTCACCCAAGTGCAGTAGTCCCCATCTACCAGGAGCCTGCCTTAGCCTAAGACCTCGTTTTTCTACTTATCTCTCCTAAGGCCATCTCTCTCCTTGGACCCAAAGCTATAAAAACCCATCTCTTTGGGTTTTCCTCTTCTCTCCTACCCTGCCTAGCAGGAAGATTTCCAGGCTTGGGGGTCTCTGTGGTGGCCCACACTCCTGACACCCAGTCTATGGCTGGCCTCACAGTCTCCTTCCCTCCCCTGCATGGGCCAGGTGGGCATCTTCCGCAAGTCTGGGGTGAAGTCCAGGATCCAGAACCTGCGTCAAATGAATGAGACCTCCCCTGACAACGTCTGCTATGAGGGCCAGTCAGCCTATGATGTGGCTGACTTACTGAAGCAGTATTTCCGGGACCTGCCTGAGCCCATCTTCACCAGCAAGCTTACTACCACTTTCCTGCAGATCTACCAGCGTGAGTCACCCACCTATCCCCAGTCACTTGCCAGGTTCTCAGCCTTCCTGAATCCTAGGGTTTGTGGAAGATAAACCTTGTGCAGGCAAGTACAGCCATACCCATGAGCTCAGTGAAAGATTTTCTATGCTGAGTTGTAAGGTTGTTAAAGACCACATTCTATTCCCCAAACCCATTATATGGAAGGATAGACTGAGGCCCTGAAGAAAGGCAAGAAATTCCACAAGGGTATACTTCACATTAGAGCCAGGCTTGATCTAGCACCAAGAGAACCCCCCAGAGTCCACCTTCCCCCTCACCAATTTCACCTTGGGACTGCTGTGCCTTCTGCATTCCTGGAATGCAGAGGCTCTTGGGGAATAAGGAAGCCCTTCTGTCATGCCTTCCTCACAGTCCTCCCCAAGGATCAATGGTTGGCAGCCACACAAGCCGCCACCTTGCTGCTCCCCGATGAGAACCGAGAGGTACTACAGACCCTGCTGTATTTCCTAAGTGACATTGCCTCTGCTGAGGAGAACCAGATGACGGCCGGTAACTTGGCAGTGTGCCTGGCACCTTCTATCTTCCACCTCAACGTTTCCAAGAAGGATAACCCCTCACCCAGGTGAAACAGGGCAGGGCATGGCAGGGAGGGTTTGGGGCTCATTGGCTTTTTGGCCCTGGTTGGCTGGCACTGCAGTTCCCAGGTATCACCACAAGGGGTCAGTCTGACTCTTCAGGGGCCCGGGGCTGATTGGATGCTGTGAAGCAGGGGCTTGGAAAGGGCCACAGGTTGTTTTGTGTTCAGGACTGGCAAGCGGGCTTCTGGGGAGCTTGTCTTGTGCCCTTGTGCCATCCTCTCTTCCTGGCCCTTCCCTCCAGGATCAAGAGCAAACGCAGCCTAGTTGGCCGGCCAGGCCCTAGGGACTTGAGTGAGAACATGGCTGCCACCCAGGGCCTATCACACATGATCAGTGACTGCAAGAAACTTTTCCAGGTGAGTCACTCTAGGCTATGGTGCCTACTTCCCTGACCCAGTAGAACCAACATATCTGACCTTTGCACCCTAAATCAGGGATAGGGCCGATCTTGATACATATGCCTCAATCTCCTACTTTCACCTCTTCCCCTGCAATTTTTCATCTACCACCCCACAGCAGCCAGACCTCTGCTCCCTTAAAAAGAACCTGGCAGACCCCACAGGCTCTAGAACTGGGGGCCCCTGACCCTCTGCCACTCCCCATGGCCCCCAACCCAGTCTGTGTATGCTCTCCCAGGTGCCCCAAGACATGGTGCTGCAACTGTGTGGCTCCTACAGTGCGGCTGAACTCAGCCCTCCGGGCCCAGCCCTGGCTGAACTGCGGCAGGCCCAGGCTGCTGGTGTAAGCCTGAGCCTCTATATGGAAGAGAGCATCCAAGAGCTGCTGCACAATGCTGCTGAGCGCTTCAAGGGCTGGATGAGCATGCCGGGTCCCCAGCACACAGAGCTGGCTTGCAAGAAGGTGAGGACATTGCTGCCCAGGCTGGCCATGGGACCGGGAGGGGGCATAGCACATGCTGTGTGCAAGGATCGCCAAGGAAGGAGCTGCTCCGCCTCTCACTGAGCTTCTGCATGGAGAATGGAGAATGGCAGGCAGCAGAGCAAGCAACGTAACGAAGGGAGAAGCAAATGAGACCAGGGCTCTGTCTTGGGGAGCACCTGCTGACATTACCTTCCCGAAAACCTGCTCCAGACAGGTCACTACTTTTAGAGCCTCACTCCCATCCCTCCCTGCACCGCAGTCATGCTGAGCTCCTTACATTTCCAACTTTGTGCTTCTTGCCGCTGCTGTTCTTCTGCCAGGATGGACCTGCCCCAAGCATTACATTTCCCCAGCCATTTTCAGCCCCAACTTGATATGCCCCCTCCTCCATTCAAAGGCTCCAGTCATACCCCAGGCTGGAAGTGACTTCTCTCTGCCCTTCTTGACATGAGCCATGTTCTTTCCCCAATTCTGATTATAAGTAAGGCCACAAGTCCGAGGTTTGCCATAGTCATAGTAAAAACCCCCTCACAGGATCAGGGGAAGAGGCTTGTACAGGGCCTGGCACATGCAAAAGGCACCAGGAGTGGCAGCTTTTGTTGCTTTGCATGTGCTCCACTTTCCACCCTAGGTGGGGGAGTTCACTGAGGATGACCACCATCTTTGGTTCCAGAAATTCCAAGCACTGTGCCCATTGCTTGGTAGCGCCTAGTAGGCCTTGGAGAATATGTGTCCCGTCATCTTTTTGTGCTCTTGAGCAGGCAGAGGAGCAGAAATCTGGAAAGGAGAAAGAGGACAGGAAACACAGGGCTGGTCTGTCTGGATCTGGCTGGGGTTAGCGGAGTAGCCCTGCAGCCTTCCCTTGTTGGGGCCTGGAGTGAGGGCAGGCCGGTGTCCAGGGGTGGAGTGGGAGTTCTCCAGCCCTGACAGCTGCCCCTGTCCCCACTTTTGTGGCTCACAGGCACCAGACGGGCACCCGCTGCGTGTGTGGAAGGCATCCACAGAAGTGGCGGCCCCACCAGCTGTGGTGCTACACCGTGTCCTGCGGGAGAGGGCCCTCTGGGATGAAGATCTTCTGCGGGCCCAGGTGTTGGAAGCCCTGATGCCGGGTGTGGAGCTGTACCACTACGTCACTGACAGCATGGCACCCCATCCCTGCCGCGACTTTGTGGTGCTCCGGTGAGGGGCTTGAGCTGTCACCCTTCTGTGCTTGGGGGACTGGGGAGGTGGGGAGGAAACCGATGTCAGGAAGCTGAATGTGTGCATCCCTTCCCCACAGGATGTGGCGCTCTGACCTGCCCCGTGGGGGTTGCCTCCTTGTGTCTCAGTCCCTGGATCCTGAGCAACCTGTGCCGGAGTCAGGGGTGCGGGCTCTGATGCTCACATCCCAGTACCTCATGGAACCCTGTGGCTTGGGCCGCTCCCGGCTCACTCACATCTGCCGTGCTGACCTCAGGTACAAAGCCTCCTCAGCCCTGGTGTCCTCCCCTCCCCACCCTGCCCCATGCCCCTGATCCTAGGAGGCAAGTCCTATCTTCCTTGTCCCTGGCAGGGGCTCAAGGGAAGAACCCACAACTCATGCCTTCCTGCTTCTACCTCCTCAGGGGCCGTTCTCCTGACTGGTACAACAAAGTCTTCGGACACCTGTGCGCCATGGAGGTGGCGAAGATCCGGGATTCCTTCCCAACCCTGCAGGCAGCTGGCCCTGAGACAAAGTTGTGAGCTTCAGCCTGATCCCAGAGTGCCACTGCCCAGGCCCCCTGGCACAAAGGCAGTGAAGGGGGATGAGAGCAGAGAGCCCCCAGATGGATGCTGCTCCTAAGGGTAGAGGCAAGGCCACGCAGTCCCCCTTACTTCCTGAAGTTCCTCTCTGTACAAGGGAGCAAAAGAGAATTTCAGTGTCCAGTCTCCATTCCACCTCCACCCCTGAATCTGTGTTCTGCCCTTCTGAGAGAAAGGAGTTGTTTTCAGAGCAGAAAGACAGCTACTGCCCTCTGGGTCCATGGAGCAACCAGTCAGTCTGAAGTCTTCCCAGCTCTCCTGCCTGCGGGTTGAGGAGGCAGAGAGAAGTGTGTACTCCCAGCTCTCTGCTATTCCGAGAGGTCAAGCCATCCTGTTTGTTGCTAGGGTCCCTTTGAGGTTGGACAGGAGGTTCTGGTCTTGCCTTTGGGCCCAGCATTGATCCTGAACTGGCTTTTGCAGAGAAATTGGACTGGAGTGGACAGGCACAGGGGCAGAGCACAGCGCAGCCCCAACCACCATGAGCTGTTTGATTTGTGTAAATAAGATGCTGATTTTTATGAGGCTGATTTAATGAGGGGCAACGATGGGTCCCAGTAGGTGACATGACAATTTGGGATAGCTTGGGATGTGAGAGTGGGGAGAACCTTCCTTTCTCAGATCTTGAGACCAATGAACCAGTCTCCCCTGACTTGGGCCCCATACTTTATCTGCCACTCCCTAGGGTCCCATGTAGCCATTGGCCATGCACTGCCATGTCTAGCGAGTAAACAGACACTGCACAGGCTGAGTAAAAGCAGATGGTGGTGAGGAGACGCTATCTGTGTTTGCATCACTTTTCCTGCTCTTCTTGCCTGTGGTAGAAGGCTGATATGACAGCCCCTTCCTCCAGCAGAGATCTGGCCCCTGGTTCAAGCAGCCAGCCCATCAGATGGAAAGGCTTAGTGTCATCTCAGCCCACTGGGACTTGATCCAAACCTGACCTATCCCACCTACCAGTCATGTTGGTTCACATGCAAAGTCAAATGCCAAATGCCAACTGGTGCTTTGTTATTTTTTGGCTGAATAAACTGGAGTGGGATGGGTTCTAGCCAACCAGCTGTAATGTTTAAACCTATCTATTTTATTTGTACCTATAAATACTGTACAGTCAGTATTTTATCAATATTAAAATGTGTTTATGTACATATAGATAAATATATATATATATATATTATACAGACACATCTATCTATCTATCTATCTATCTATCTATACACACACACACACACACACACACACACACACATACACACATATTCTATCATGAGTGTACCATAATTTGTGGGTGGGGGCAGAGGTCTAGTAAGCCTCGGGGGGCAGGGCACTTAAGATGAGACAGGGGAGGTGGGAGCACAGTCCATGTGATACCCCCAGTGCAACAATAAAGCATTCCGAGAGATGCACTCTGTCTGTGTGGTTGTCTTTGCGGAGATGATTGGCCAGGGACAAGGGACAAGTTACGATGCAGGTTCAGTTCAACCTCAGGTTCAGATGTTGTGAACATTAACAATGCAGGACACCAGGGGAGGCTGCAGGAGAAATGGGAAAGGCTTCAGTCTTTCTCTTTGGGTGTTGATTGGGGCTGGGGGAAGGTAGGATTCCAAGAAGCCAGGGCCTGTTCCTAGAAGCCACAAACCCTATTCTCTGACATGACCAGGTCCCCTATCTGAGCAGCTCCCAAGCATGACCTCATGCATGCTAATGATAGCCCTATGGAGGGATGCCTTTGGCTATGCTGTCCTTTATTCCTCTATTGCGCACAGCTCAAGCTGATGGATAAAGAGTTATGACCCAGTCTCAGAAAGCTTGGGGACCCTGTTCTACCCACAAGACATGTCTCACTACCTCAGGGAAGCCCCTGATTTGGCTCCAGTGACCAGCAAAGAGAGGCCTCCTCATACTGACTTCCTGTAGGAAGTACTTTTTTGGTCACATTGCTGTAGCCATAAAATTCGCAAGGTCTGAGGGGCAGCTGGAGAGAGTATAGGCTTTCCAACCAGTCTATTTGCACCCTTTGAGTACTGTTGAGCAACCTGGAGAAAACAAGTCCTGCTCTCTCTCTCTTGCTCAGAACCTCGGCTTCCTCTTGGGCCAAACAGGCCAGTGATCACCTCGTCACAAGTCTGACTCAGTAAATGTTCAACATGGCCCATCCCAGTCTGTACCTCTACCCCACCTTTACAGATCAGGGTACTTGTCAAGTCCCTTTCTCTGCCACCTTCTTCCAGTCTCTTCTGGGTTCAGCCATACATACATGTCATTGGCCTTTCCTCACTGCTGCTGCCTGGGGGTCTTGGCTAGACCTGGAAGAGAGTGGAGCAGAGGGCCTGTTAGCCCCTTAACTTTGGGAAAACAATGAAGGCAACCCATGTATGATGGTAGGATACGAGATCACTCAAGCAGCTCTGGTGTTAGGCAGCACTGGTATGAAGCCCAAGCCAGTACTTTTCCAGTTAGGCAGCTAGAGGACCTTCTGGCACAGTGCTGCCCCACTTGGTCATGGAAGGAGGCCATGGTGATGGTAACAGAGAATAAGGCTGAGCATGCTGTTCATGGGTGGTGTGAAATTGACCTCCCAGGTTATGGTCACTCGGAGACAGAAAAGAGTTACAGAGGAGGCTCTTAGAAGGGCCAGAGAATTCTCCTAGTCTTTCAGCTCTGGACTCAGGCCCTGGACCAGTTGCCTGGTGTGGCTCCTCCATGTTTGGCTTTCTGAGAGAGGTAGTACCAAGCAGGGGAGCTTCTCTGGGCCTTAGTGTTATTCCCTTGTGTAAAGCAGAGGCCTCCATTCCTCTATCCCTGCATCTCTGCCTGGCTCACCATGCAGTCTGTGAATGGACTGCTCATAGACATGGGAGTAGATGTCATAATAATGAGAGTCACCCAGGCCGCTCCCACACATGGCAGGCACCACCCATGGCCATTTGTAACCCTCAGTCTTGTATCTTGATCCACCTTGAATTGGCCTTTCCCTGGTGCCAGAGAATTTTCATCTTCAAATTCCCAACCTATATACTTCCCCAGACCCACTACCTCAATGAAACCAGACTGTGGGTGAATCCCACATGGGAACCAGACAATCTTATCTGCAAGCATCAATTTGCTATTTTCTATAGTCTCCAGTGCCCTGTTGCCAGAGTGGCTGAGGGTAGATGGTAGACAAACCCAGACAAGATCTATCATCACCAGGTTCTGTGACTTTAAGTGGCACATTAAACCTTTCTGATTTGGTTTTCCTCACAGAAGACAAGGCTAATGATTGTGTCTTGTAAGGTTGTTGTCATAGTCAAATAAACCAATGACTGAATATGGCTACACAGTGCCTAGGACATGGCAGACATGAATAAATCATACTCTCCCCTGCCCTGCCTCCTCCCTGCCAGTCAGTCTCTGTGGAGCACTTGGGCCTGGGTGTGTGGCTGGGTGGGGGTGGGCTACATACGCATATCATTTCCTGACTTGCACCAATACCGCACCTACCCTTTTGACTCTCAGACCCCTGCAACCTTGGCTTTCGCCATTCTGGACACACCTACCTCTTCACCAGGCTCTAAATATCCTGGTGATCTCTTTGTATCCTAACCACTGATTGGTTTTCACCCTACTTCCTCCTGAAGAATTTGGCCCCATGGGCTGATCTTCCTGCTTATCCTTCCATGCCCTCCTTTCTTATCCTATCCTCTCTGACTCACCTTGTTCATTAGGGACCTCGCTGACATCCATTGTTTCAGTTTACACCTCTGTGCAGATGCCCCTACCATCATGATGAGAGCTCCATCACTTCTTTTGGCTCTGGCCAGTATTTCCCACTGTATAAATAGATCTTTCCACCTGGAGTCCCCATCTGCATATGAAACTTAACAGGCTCAAGCCAAACTCACCATCTTCCCACATACAGTCTGCTCCCTGCTTCCTGCTCTGTCTCAACCTGTGGTGATCTCTTCCTGGCTGCCCAGCTCAGATCCCCACATCAGCCATGATCCCTCCTTCTTTCTCAACCAATGCATCCATCCATCCATTCATTCAAATGCTCATCCATTCTGCCATTAGACATGCAGTTGTGGAATGTCAGTTTTTTGCCAGACTCTGCTGAAGCACAGAGAATACATCAGTTAACAAGACTGATAAGATTCTCACCTGCCTTTAGTGCCCATTCTAGTGGATGGGTGGAGGGAGGTGGACAAGCTAACTTCAGCTATGATAATGGTGATGAAGGCATTAAAACGTGCTGAGGTAGTGACTGAGAACTTACTCCAGTAGGGTGGTCACAGAGGGCCTTTTTGAGCAGGTGATATGGAAGCTAAGACCTGAGGAGAAAGAATGGGCCGTGCAAAGATTTAGGGTAAAGAGTTAAGGGCAGAAGAAATACTGAGCAAGTACCACGACCTTAAGGGGGAGACAGAGTTGACATTTCCAGGTCAGGGTGGCTGGGGTGCAGGGAATGGGGGAAAGTGGGAGAAGGTGGGGTCAAAGACGTAGGGCCAGATCATGTGGGCCTAATGAGGAAGTAGCCACATCCAGTTGAGTCTTGCTGCATGGCGTTCCCCCTTCCAGCCCCTGCCCCAGTGTCTGCAACAGCCCAGTTCACTGTGCATTTCTTTCTACCTGGATATTCAGCAGAGGTCCTTACCTCCTGTCTCTCCTCTTGCACCCTTTTTCACCTATACTCAGTACCAGGTTAATCTTTCTAAAGTCGAGTGTCTTTCTGACTCAAAAACTGTCAATGCCTCCACTTTCCCTCCCCCTCCAGTTGACTACTAAATTATGGCATTCAGGACCCCACAATGCAGCCTTGATCTGCCCACCAAGTTTCTTCCCCCTTCACTTCTGTTCTCCAGCCACATCCTGGGCATGCTCCTTTAGTTCCTTTACGTAGGACTCTCTTGGACTCAGTAGACCCAGGTTCAAGTCTCATCTCTGCCAGTTCTTAGCTGTGGGGCTGTGGACAAATTATTTAATCTTTTGGGGCCCCAGTTTCCCTATACATAACTAAAATGAGGTTCAGAGAGATGTGTGAATTATTTAGCAAGGTAGGTTGATTGTTGCGAGGTACTCTCACCCTCCAACCTCACCAGTCTAGCAACACTCAGGCGCAATATGTCTCTACAATAAAGTCATTCCCAGAACTTCCAGAAAGGTTTGTTCTATCCCTCCTCTGAGTTGTCATTGCCCTTTACATCTAAGACCTCCATCTTGCTGATGCCTCATCTTAGGATTCTTTGGGCACCAGTCACATTGCCAGTGTCCCCATTAGTTTAGGAGCACCTGGGATCCAGATCCTGGTGAGATTCATCTCTGAGTCCTTCATAGTGCCCAGCTTGAGGAGGCTGGGAGGCCCAGGGAAGGCATCTGGAGACACAGAAGTGGGATCAAGTCCTGGTTCTGCCACTTGTTAGCAGTGTGAACTTGACTCTCTGAGCCTCATCTGTAAAATGGGTTCAGGAATGCCTACCTCTCTAGGGTGTTGCAAGGAACCCACATATCCAGTACAGTGCCCAGTATAATCCTAGGCAGAAAGGGACCACTTCCCTGTGTTTACTGTGTAGGCTCCTTTACTCCAAGCCCTTGCTGTCCAAGTCCCACCCCCTGCAACTTGGTTTGCCCTCTTCTGTCCTGTTTACACCCTTCCAGGCTCAGCTAGCCTCACCCACCCAACCTGCCTCTAATCTCATGAAGTATTTTTTCAGTAAAATTTTATCACATAAAACTGACCTCAAATATACAAGCTCATCTCTTCCTCTAGGCTATGACATCCAGGACAGGGGCCAAGTGAGAGGCATCTCTGTAGTTCCAGTGGCCAGCACCAGGTCTGGTCTAGAAGAGCCAGTGTCAGGGAGCTCAGGGAGTGTGTGCTGAATGCAATTGAATGTTTGCGTGTAGGAGAAGGGAGACATGAAAGAACATGAAATTTGGGTTGTGGGAATGGGAAGGGGCCCTGGAGCTCAAAGGAACCTGGGGAAGTTTGAGTAAGGACGGCAGCAAACTTCCGCCACCCAGGAGGGAGCACATGGATACTGATTGCTGACTCTATACCAGGCCCACATGGGATATCCTTTAACTTCAAAAGCCCCCTGCGCAGTGTTATCATCCCCTGTTCCTGGATGGAGATCTGAGAGTCTTAGAGGCAAGAAGACTTACCCTGGGGTGCACAGCCAGCAAGTGGCTCAGCTGGGACTTCCACACAGACTCCCAAGGTTGTCTTCTTCCCACTCCTCACTGAGATCAGAGGGAGAGGATGCTCCCACCTCTTGCTGGTAGTGTCAGTGTGTCTGCTAGAATGGTGAAGAGGGAACCGGGAGTGGTAGGCATGAGAGCTATTGAACAAGGGGGGAAAAGCATTTTAGGAAAGCTGAAACCAGGATGGAGGGCAGAGGGACAGGGCTGCAGGGATGCACACTAGTCATGGAAGTTACTTTCCTCTGCCCCAAGCCACCCCCACAGGCTGCTGGGGGTTGGTCTGCCTGCCCCTAGGATTCCTGCCCTGCCCGAGAAGGGCCATAGGGTGGCCTTGGGCTGCTGCAGCCTCTAGACAGGTGGATGATATCTCAAGCTAATGGAAAAGGCCTGGGATTGAGCAGAGACTGGAGCAGCATATGAACTTTCGAGGCCCTGCCTACTTTTGTCTTCATAGGCCCTTCCTTCCTAAACAATATTTTAAATTGCATTGATATAAAAACAAATATTGTCTGAGCTGGACTAATCATTAGAAATATATCCATTGGCATTATATTCATTTTTCTCTCCTGATAATAAAATAAAGTTAAAACATTTTCATGGGCCCTAGATGCTGGGCCTACAAAACTAATAATAAGCTGGACCTGGCAGAGGCCAACACAGAAGCTATAAATGAGTAAAAACACCTCTGCTCAGGGGGAGAGAGGTCCTGAGGTCTGCACAGCTGGGTGTCCATCTCTAATTTCCCTTTGGGCACATTGAACAAGAATGTGGACACTCCTTATCATTTCCCAGCTCTACTCCAACTACACTCCTAGTCCAGAGAGGCAAGCAAGTTCCTGTCAGGGCCTCTAACGGGCTTCTATGACCTTAGACAAACTCCTTGCTGTCAGATGGCAGTGATTTATGGCCCCAAGCTCTTGACTGGGAGGCAAAGCCCCCGGCTCCCAGCTTCTCCTCTGAGCGGCCGGGGAAGAACTGAGCCTGGCCTAAGACTGGCCTCCTTCCAACAAGCTCCCCCAGGGGGCAGAGTCAGCTGAACCAGTGGCTCCAGCTTGTCCCTGGAGTGGGACATGTTGTCCAGGTCACAGAAAAACATCAGCATAAACAAGCACTGATTATGTAGTCAGAGGAAATGGCCATGTCCTGGCCTGTGACAGCTTTATGAGGACAGGAAGCAGAGTTGAGGGGAGACGAAGATAGGGGTGTGTGAAGAGGCAGGGTGCTGAGAAGGGAGACAGGGCCCAGGGCCCAGGGCAAGACGGGGGAGTCATAGAAATGAAACCCAGCCCCTCTTCAATGTGGTTGACGCAGTTTGCCTACCTGTTTTCTCATTAGATGTTCACAAAACCTCTGGTGGCTCAGACGGTAGAGAATCTGCCTGCAATGAGGGAGACCTGGGTTTGATCCCTGGGATGGGAAGATACCCCAGAGGAGGACACAGCAACCCACTCCACTATTCTTGCCTCGATAATCCCATGGACAGAGGGACCTGGCAGACTGTAGTCCATAGGGTTGCACAGAGTCAGACATGACTGAAGTGACTTAGCACGCATGTGGGGATGGGTCTGGAGCAGAGGCTTGCCCCTACATGCCCAGCGGGAGACTTCTCATTGAATTCATTAGGAATTTCGAGAGGAGAAAGCCAGAAGCTTGGGGCTCAGCCATGGTGTGAACACCTAGCAGGACAGGCAAAGTCTTAAAAACACCCAGCTGGGCAACAAAATGTAAGTGATGCATTGGCCTAGGACTTGGCATTGAAAATCTGCAGTTTTACTACTGATATACTGGTGAGTCCCAGTGTCCTCCGCCAGCCTCTGTCCCCTTGCCTCCCACCAGCTCTCACCCCAGGCCACCTGAGTCCTGAGGTCTTGTGTGGATGGGAGTGTCCAGGCCTAGCCACCAAGTGTTAGCCCTGGAGTTAATGGGTTTTAGTGGAAACAGGAAAGGAATGTGGCAGAGAAAAGCCATCAGAGAGGTACTGGGAGCTTTGGAGCTGGACTAGCCCACCACATGGCAGCCTTTCCAGGAAAGGGAAGCAGAACCACAGTAGCTGCCTTCAGTCTAACCCAGTGCTTCTCAATGGAAGGCAGTCTTGCCTCCCAGGGGACATGTGACAATATCTGGAAATGCTTTTGATTGTCACAGTTAGGGGGCGGGGGGTGGTGGTGGTGGTGCGTGTGCTTGTGGCACACAGAATGGCAGAGAAGCCAGGGATGATGCTGCTTAGAACACAGGACAGGCTCCATAACAAAGAATTTCCCCACCCCAAACATCTATAGTGCCAGGGCTGAGAACCCCTGGTCTAACCCAAAGCCTTCCGGCTGTGGTTGGGGTTAACTGGCCAAGACCAAAGTCTGGAGATCAAGAGTGAGAAGGTAAAGGGAGAAGAAAAGGGCTACAGGGATCTAACTGTACCACATAGCTCTGCTCTCAGAGCTCTGAAGAAGCAGCCCTCACAGCCACTGCAGCTTGGGCAGCTGGGTGCAGAGAGAAGTGGCAGGATGTAAGGAGAGAAATGTCAAGCTGGTACCTTGGAAGTGGCAAGCAAATATATAAGACTGAGTGCTCTCCAGGAGCTCAAGACTCCACCAGACACCCAGGGAGGCACAGTACCTAAGAGTCATCTCTCACAGCCACATAATCCTTTACATCCAACTATGCATTGCTCTGTCCACTGGCTTCTGTGGTTCTCATCAGTGCTTCAGGGATAGGCAGGATGAAGGTGCTTCTGTCTGCTCTGGGGTAGTAGAAAAAACCCTACTCCATGAGTCAGGAGCTGTGAAGCTGTTGGTGGTCTCAACTCAACTCTTTTGCTTCTCAACTATGTGACCCTGAGCAAGACCTCCACAATCAGCTCTTCTTCTAAGCCCACAGGATCTAGGAAGCTGAACCAGGGTATGCCCTCCACACTCTCCATCAGGGGGTAGATGTGGGGGCTTCTGGGCTCCTTTTCCCTGAGAAGAAGCCCCTGGCCCTCTCCTGGGTATGGATAGACCTATGCATATACACATGTGCCCATGGACATGTGTGTTGCACACATATACTCATGGGTGCACACACAAAGTCATACACACAGTCCAGACTCTTTGTTCCCTGGCTCAAGCAAATGTGAGGAGAAGAATGGATAGGATCAAGAACTTACAGAAAGCAAGGATCTTAGCCCCAGGATGGTTTCATGAGCAGCTGGGTGAGCTTACTGCTATCCAGACTTCCGCAAGGCAGTGAACCTAAGCAAGGGGGTGCAGCAGGTGGCTGTTGCTGAGGCAGGAAGCCCAGCTTTCAGGTGGGGTGCAGTCAGAAGTAAGGCCTCCAGTCAGCCTTTCTTGGACTGCAGCCCTCCTCTTAGACAGCTTCCAGGAAAGTGTCACAGAGTTGCCCTGACAACGTGGCCAAGAAGTTTGTAAACATCTGAGACGATGTCTCTTTCCTAGTGGGGTTCTTGCCAGGACCTCAGCCTTGTGCTATCCTGGTTTACCTACACACAGGGGGTGAAAACCAGCAACCAATGTGTGGAGAGGTCTCTCTGCGTCATTATTGTTCATGGGGTGCTCAGGCTGTGCAGCCAAGGTTTAAAAGCAAATAAGTGCCACCAGGGTAAGAGACCAGTGCATGATTCCACGTTGCTGACACAGAGGACAGGCATGCCAGGTTTTACTTATAGCAAGAGAGGAGAAAGAGTTCTCAAGATTCAGTCCCTTGCAGAGCGTGGGTCCCCCAGGGCTGGAGGATCTGTTCTGAAGCATGACTACAGGTGCTACACTTCATGCTGCAGCAGAAGAATCCCATTCTTCCGCTCCCTGCCTCCAGGGGCTGAAATACAGAAAGTTGGGGGACATACTTGAGGGTCAATGATGTGGAGGATTAAGCAGAACAAAGGAAAGTACATAAAGCCTGGAACGGAGAGAGAGTCCCTCACAAGGCTGTAAGCTCAGCACAGCATTCCAGGCCCAAGACCTGCTGGGGGTAGGGGGTGGACAGCTGCAGGAGACTGCCTTTCCCAACATTCACTGAGCCTTTTCTTATCTCCCCTCCATCTTGCTCCCATCCTCAGAAGGACAGAAACCTACTCATAGCCACTAGGGAAAAGTCCTGAAGAAACCAGGGAAGGGGTGCCAAAAAGGCCCCAAAAGCCAGAGCAGACCGGGGCCAAGAGCAGGGCTGAGTTTAGGGCTTACATGGGCAGCAGGTGTGCTGGAGGGCACATGAGGGCTGGCTTGAGTGGAAACGTGCATGGGCTGCAGCTTTATTGGATGCTAATAAGCCAAGAGCCATTGACCATTTGTAGAAAAGCTGCATGCTGCTGCTGCTGCTAAGTCACTTCAGTTGTGTCTGATTCTGTGCGACCCCATAGATGGCAGCACACCAGGCTCCCCCTCCCTGGGATTCTCCAGGCAAGAACACTGGAGAGAGTTACCATTTCCCTCTCCAATGTGTGAAAGTGAAAGTGAAGTCACTCAGTCGTGTCTGACTCGTAGCGACCCCATGGACTGCAGCCTACTGGGCCCAGAGTTGAATAAAGCCCAGACTGCCTACAAGGAGTTCAAAATCCCATGCAGGAGGCAAATATGGAAATTGTTCAATACATGGCAATAACTCACAAGTCAGACATAGGCACAGCCGGGAGAGTAAAGGATGAAGAGTGGGTGGGGAAAGCCAGAGTAGGTTTCACAGAGGAGGCACAGTCTAAATGTCTTCAAAGATGAGTATGAATTAGGCGACAATGGGAAGGCCAAGGAAGGCATTCCAGTTGAGGGACAGCATGAGTAAAGACAAGGGAGCTGGAGGTGTATGCAAGCACCAGATTGTAAATGGCATTCAGAGCCACTGTTTTTCAAACTGGGTTCTGCTGAGTGCTATGTCCTATGAGAAATATGGGATAGATGACATACATATTAGCATAGTACAGATGCAGATCTGCTCTACAGTAAAGACATCTGTTTTACTTTTTTGAATGAAGCATTTTCCTAACCCTTTTTGTCTCCAAATCCTAATGATCATCCCAGGCCACATAATTTGGGGACTGCTGCCATAGACTCAAGAGAACAAGCAGAGGGTTTTAGGTTGCGAGTGGCAAGATTGGGCCTGTTTTTTGGAAGGCTCACTCTGGATGCTTGTGTGGGTTGTGGACATGAGAGGACAAGAAGAGCTGCAGGGAGATCAGGGGAGATAACTGTAATCATGAAGGCAGGAGAATTAAGAGTCCCACTCATAGCAAAGATACAGCAAGGATGGTTCATGACAGAGCCAGCCTCATCTTTTTGAATTTGGCCCAGTCCATGTGCCCTAAAGCTTGCCCACAGCCCAGGACTGAGCCCTCATGGTCAGCCCAGTCCCACTTCAAGTCTGCCTGTACTCTCCCTGACCAGTCTTACTCCACCTTTCCAGCCTCAGTTCCTCCAGACTGCCCAGGATGCCAGTGTGCTGACAGTTGAGGAGGTTGGGTTTCTGGCTTCTCTCCATCTTAAAATCTTGAAAGACTGGGTTCCCACAACACCCACAGTCCTCAAATCCATTTCTCCCTAATGGAATTTGTAGTATGAATACGACTGGCCCCAGGCTTCCTTCTCTTTTATGAAGCATTTTATGATCTCCCACTAGAGGGATTATTTTGGGAAGGCTAGCTGAACAATGAGGATGGAGGTACAAGTAGTAGCTTATCTTCCCATGGATTAGCCTCAGTTCCACACCCTGGTAAAGTGTAGAAACACTCTAATGGGCTATTGCTGTAAGCAATAGCAATGGGCACCTTTCTCCACATAGACACACACTGCATACACTGAACAAGGCCCCCAGCCTACAGGTGCCAGGACTGGCCCAAATGTTCGCAAAAATAGCATGTAGCCAGTGACACTCATATACTCATTCAGAGACTCAGACACACGCACATGCGCACACACACATAACATCTTGACCTGATTGCTTATATGAATTCATTTGGACACCAGGAATATTTTGTTCTGACTGCTTTAATGGGGTGGATTTGACACAGATATTTTTATAAGGCCTAAAATTAAACCACTAAATCTTCACCTTAAAAATTATTATTATCAAGTTCTATTTGAATAGGACATCCCAAGTTAGATCCTGTAATTTGGTAATGGTAGTGAATAATTCTCTTACAACTCTAGCTTAAAAGTTAAAAAATGAATGTAGTAAGTATAATCATAGCTAGTTGTTATCCATAAGTTATTATTAGCTTAAAAAAAAAGTGTTACAAGTTTAAGATAGTTTATGTATGCCTCATGGTAACTGTAAGAAGAAAACCTCTACAGATTTTTACATAAAAAGAACATATAACAGAAGCACATGATAAAGAAATCAAAGCATACTGATACCAAAATACATCAAAACATGAAAAAGAGATAGCAGGGCAAGAAACAAGGATCAGCATATCTTCAAAACAACCAGAAAACAATAAATAAAATGACAACAGTAAGTTCTTAAAAAAAATTATAATGGTAAGTCCTTACCTATCTATAATTACTTTAAATATAAATGGATTAAATTCTCCAATCAAAGGACATAGAATGGCTAAATAGATTTAAAAAAAACAAGATCCAATGATATGCTGCCTACAAGAAATTTGCTTTAGCCTTAAAGATGCAAACAGACATAGTGAATGGATGGAAAAAGTCACTTAAAATAAATAGTAGTTTAAAAAAATCAAGATATCCATAATTATACCAGACAAAATAGGTTTTAAACTAAAGATAGTAAAAAGAGACAAATAAAGTCATGACAAAATGATAAAGGGGTCAAATTCATCAAGAAGATGTAACAATTATAAGTATTTATGTGCCTCATATCAGAGCACCTAAATACATAAAACAAAAACTAACAGAGCTAAAAGGAGAAATAAACAGCAATATAACAATGATTGGGGACTTTAATACCCCGCTCTCAACAATGGAGAGATCATCCAGATAGACAATCAATAAGGAAAAAGCAGATTTGAGCGGCACTATGGACAAAATGTATCTAACACACATATATAGAAAATTCTATCCAGCCACATCAGAACGCATTCTTCTCAAGTGCTCACAGAAAATTTTCAAGGGTAAACCATACATTAGGTCACAAAACCACTCTTAGCAAGTTCAAGAAGATTGAAATCATACCAACTATCATCTCTGACCACAATGGACTGAAACTAGAAATTAATAAGAGGAAAACTGGAAAATTAATGAATACACGGAAATTAAACAACAGCCTCCTGAACAACAAAGGGATAAAAAGAAGAAATTAGGGGGAATGAAAGACTCTCTTGAGATGTATGGAAATTGCAACACAACAGACCTGAATTTATGGGATGCAGTAAAAACAATTCTGAAAGGGATGCTCATAGCATTAAACATCTACATTAAGAAACAAGAAGGATTCCATAAGCAACCTAAAATTACACGTTAAGGAACTAGAAAAAGAAAAGCAAACTGAGCCAAAAGTTAGCAGAAGAAAGGAACTGATATATATGAGAAAAGAAATAAATAAAAGAACAAAAAAGATCAACCAAACTAAGAGCTGATTCTTTGAAAAGATAAACAAAGTTGACAAGCCGTTAGCTAAACTAGTCAAGGAAAAAGAGGATAAGACCCAAATCAACAAAATTATAAATAAAAAGGAGACATTACAACTAATACTACAGAAATACAAAGGATCATAGGAGGCTGCTATGAACAGCAATATGCCAATAAACTGGCCAACCTAAAAGAAATGGAAAAAGTTTTAGAAATATATAACTTACCAAGATTGAATAAGAATAAACTAGAAAACTTCAATAGACTAATTACTAGTGAGGGGATTAAATCTGTAATCAAAAATCTCCCAATGAAGAAAAGCCCAGGATCAAATGGCTGCATTGGTGAATTTTACCAAACAATTAAAGAAGAATTAATACCAACCCTTTTCAGTCAGTCAGTCCTTAACCCTAACCCTGACCCTTTTCAAATTCTTCCAAAAAACCGAAAGGGAAGAAATAGTCCCAAACCCCTTTTACAAGACCAGCATTATCCTGATACCAAAACCAGAAAGGGATACTACTAGAAAAGAAAACTATAGGCCAATATTCCTGATGAATATAGATGCAAAACTTCTCAATAAAATACTAGCAAACCAAAGTCAGCAACACATCAAAGGATCATGTACCATGATCAAGTGGAATTTATCCCTGGGATGCAAGAATGGCTCAACATACACAAATCAATAAATGTGATACATCACGTTAATAGAATGAAATAATCATATGATCATCTCAATAGATGCAGAAAAAGCATTTGACAAAATTCAACATCTATTCATAATAAAAATCTTTAACAAATTAGGCATAGAAGGAGCACATCTCAACATAATAAAGGCTGTACATGAAAAGCTCACAGAGCTTCCCAGGCAGCACTAGTGGTAAAGATCCCACGTGCTAATGCAAGAGACGAAAAAGACACAGGTTTGATCCCTGGGTCAGGAAGATCCCCTGAAGAAGGATATGGAAACCCACTCCAGTACCCTTGCCTGGAGAATCCCATAGAAAGAAGAGCCTGGAGGGCTACAGTTCATAGCGTCACAAAGAGTTGGAAATGACTGAAGTGACTCAGCATGCATGCACATATGAAAAGCCCACAGCTAACATTCTACTAAATGGTAAAAGGTTGAGAGCTTTTCCTCTAGGATCAAGAACAAGAAAAAAAAGAACAGGATAAGTGTGTTCACTCTCACCACTCAATTCAACATAATGCAAGAAGTCCTAGCTAGAGTAATTAGGCAAAAAAGAAATAAAAGTTATTAGAATTGTATAAGAAGAAGCAAAATTGTGTCTATTTGCAGATGGCATAATTTTATATTTAGAAAATCCTAAAGACTCAACCAAAAAACCATTAGACTTAATCGATGGATTCAATAATTCTGCAGGATAAAAAATTAACATATAAAATCAGTAACATTTCTATACACAACACATTTTCTGAAAAAGAAGTTGATTTCATTTACAATAACATTGAAAACAACAAAATACTTAGGAATAAATTTAACCAGGAAAGTGAAAGATCACTACTCTGAAAACTGTAAGACATTGATGAAAGAAACTGAAGAAGACACAAATAGATGGGAGAGTATCCCAGGTTCATGGATCAGAAGAACCAATATTGTTAAAATGTCAATACTACCCCCCAAAATGTTGATACTACCTAACTGCCAAAAAACTATACATTCAAAGCTTATTTCTCAAGATTCCAATGACACTATTTGCAAAAGTAAAAAAAAAAAAAACTCCTAAAATTTATATGGAACCACAAAAGACCCTGAATAGCTGAAGAAATCCTGAGAAAGAACGCAGTTGGAGTCATCATACTTCCTGGTTTCAGGCTGTGCTATAAAGCTATAATCATCAAAATAGTATAGTACTGGTATAAAATTTCAGCTTCTTCAGCATTAGTGGTTGGGGCGTAGACTTGGATTACTGTGATATTGAATGGTTTGCCTTGGAAATGAACTGAGATCATTCAGTAGTTTTTGAAATTGCATCCAAGTCGTGCATTTTGGGAACTTTTGTTGACTCTGAGGGAAACTCCATTTCTTCTAAGGGATTCTTGCCCACAGTAGTAAATACAATGGTCATCTGAATTAAATTTGCCCATTCCCTTCCATTTTAGTTCATTGATTCCTAAAATGTTGATGTTCACTCTTGCCATCTCCTATTTGACCACTTACAATTTACCTTGATTCATGGACCTAACATTCCAGGTTCCTATGGAGTATTGTTCTTTACAGCATCAGATTTTACTTTCACCACCAGACACATCCACAACTGGGCATTGTTTCAGCTTCGGCTTGGTCTCTTCATTCTTTCTGGAGCTGTTTCTCTGATCTTCTCTAGTAGCATATTGGACACCTACTGACCTGGAGGGTTCATCTTCCAGTGTCATATCTTTTTACTTTTTCATACTGTTCATGGGGTTCTTAAGGCAAGAATATTGAAGTGATTTTCCATCCCCTCCTCCAGTGGAACATGTTTCATCAGAACTGTCCACCATGACCCATCCATCTTGTCTATTTCTGCTTCATTGACAATGCTAAAGCCTTTGACTGTGTGGATCACAACAAACTATGGAAAATTCTCAAGCAGATGGAAATACCAGACTACCTTACCTGCCTCCTAAGAAACCTGTATGCAGGTCAAAAAGCAACAGTCAGAACTGGACATGAAACAACGAACTAATTCAAAATTGGGAAAGAACTACGTTAAAGCTGTATATTGTCACTCTGCTTATTTAACTTATATGCAGAGTACATCATGCAAAATGCCAGGCTGGATGAAGCTCAAGTTGGAATCAAGATTGCCGGGAAAAGTATCAATAACTTCAGATATGCAGATGACACCAACCTAGTGGCAGATAGTGAAGAGGAACTAAAGAGCCACTTGATGAAGGTGAAAGAGGTGAGTGAAAAGCTGGTTTAAAACTCAACATTCAAAAAACTAAGATCATGGCACTTGGTCCCCTCACTTCCTGGCAAATAGATGGGGGAAAAAATGGAAACAGTGACAGATTTTATTTTCTTGGGCTCCAAAATCACTGCAGACAGTGACTGTAGCCATGAAATTAAGACGCTTCTCCTTGGAAGAAAAGCTATGACAAACCTAGACAGCATATTAAAAAGCAAAGATGTTACTTCGCTGACAAAGGTCCATATAGTCAAAGCTATGGTGTTTCCAGTAGTCATATATGGATATGAGAATTGGACCATAAAGAAGGCTGAGCACTGAAGAATTGATGCTTTCGAACAGTGGTGCTGGAGAAGACTCTTGAGGGTCCATTGGATTGCAGGAAGATCAAACCAGTCCATCCTAAAGGAAATCAACCCTTAACATTCATTGAAGTACTGATGCTGAAGATTAAGCTCCAATACTTTGGCCACCTCATGTGAAGAGCCGACTCATTGGAAAAGACCCTGATGTTGGGGAAAACTGAAGGCAGGAGAAGGGGGTGTCAGAGGATGAGATGGTTGGATGGCATTATCAACTCAATGGACATGAGTTTAAGCAAGCTCTGGGAGATGGTGAAGGACAGGGAAGTCTGGTGTGCTGCTGTCCATGGGATCACAAAGAGTCGGACACGACTGTGCAATGAACAACAACATATATGAGATAATGGATATTACCTGAACCTATTGTGGAAAACACTTCACAATATAATTAAATCATACCATAAGCTGTATACCTTAAACTTGTAAAGTGATGTATGTCAATAATTTCTCAATAAAACTGAAACAAAATTGGAAATCATAAAATATGCATTATGGATGTATTTTATGCATACCAAAAAAGATGCATAAAATCAAGTAAAAGTCTTGGCCCTGCATTAAAGAAATAGCAATAAATGCACATTAATGCTTTACTAGAAAAAATAGAAAAGGGCATCCCTGAACTTACCCACTTCACCTCACTTTATTGGTGACGCTAGCTGTGATGGAGATTGATGAAGGAATTCAGGAGTGAAGGGAGGATCAGGGATGTCAGAAGAGTCCATTGCCTGATGATAAAAACAGTGCTTTTTTGTCATAAACCAGCAGCTGTCTGGGCATAATGTGTTCAATGGCTCCAGCAGAATGTTCCCCAAAATGTGTGTTAAAATGTGCTAAAAACTAAAAATAGTTACTATATGAACTAGCAAGCCTACTTCTTGCTCTCATATAACTTTCCAGCTATATGAAGCTGGAAAAGATGAAAACTTTAATTCAAAAAGATACATGCATCCTTATTTAGATTTTAAAAGTATCTTTGATATTAATCTCTCATTTTGATACTGATTTCTGATTTAAATGCTTTGTTCTCTGCAATCACCCTCTGTGTTTTTTCATTCTTTTAACTTTATTGAGGCTTTAAATAGCTAAGTCAAAGATCTCTCTTGATAAATGTCACATTGCACTTGAAATTATGTGGGTTATTTTCAAATATCTTTTGATACTGATTTCTAACATAATTCCCCAGTGGTAAGAGAACAGACCTATGATTTCAATTCCTTTAGATTATGAAATTTTTGCATCTTGTGTTATGTCCCCAGATATGTTTCAGTGTCTCCTGGTTTATAGTCTATGGGAACTTGAATAGAATTTGTATCCTACTGCTATGTGAAATTTGTATAAATCTTAATTACATTGAGTTGGTTCATAGTGCTTTTCAGGTCTACTATATCCTTCTACTTTTCTATCTACTCATTCTATTAATTTTTGAGAGTTTGATATTGAAACCAACTAAAAATATGAATTTGACTACTTAAAAATAATTACAATATATAGTGGAATTACCTATTAAGATAAGATAGTCTTCTGAATAATCATAATCTTGTAAAAATCTTTAATTTTAAAGAAAAGAATAAAGGTTGAAATCAAAATATAAACAAAAAATATAGTGGAATTATATGTAACTTTTTTCTATATTCTTCAATCTCCTGTAAATGTGTTATCATACTTTAATAATTTAACAAAGAAAGAAAAAAGATACATGCATCTCAATCTTCATAGCATCACCATTTTTGATAGTCAAGACATGGAAGCAACCTAAGTATCCACTGACAGATGAATGGATGTAAAAGATGAGGTATACACACAGAATGGAATACTACACAACCATAAATAGAACAAAATAATGCCATTTGCAGCGACATGGATGGACTTAGACATTGTCATACAGAGTGAAGTAAGTCAGAAAGGGAAAAATTAATATCATATATCCATTATTTGTGTAATCTTAAAAAAAATGATACAAATGGACTTATTTACAAAACAGAAACAGACTCACACACATAGAAAATAATGTTATGGTTACCAACAGGGAAAGGGAGAAGGAATGAATTAGGAATTTGGGATTAGAGATACATACTACTATATTTATTTTATTTCTTTTAAATAGATAAAAACAAGGCCCTACTTGGTATAGCAAAGGGAACTATACTCAATATCTTGTAATAACCTATAATGGAAAAGAATCTGAAAAGGAATATATATTCATATATATGTGTGCGTGTGAGTCACTTTGCTATACACTTGAAACTAGCACAACATTGTGAACCAACTATACTTAAGAAAAAAAAAAAGAAAGAAAAAATACGCTGATAACAGTCATGCATGGAGAAGCAGGGCAACACAAGCACATGTCCACACAGTGGCACAGAAAAACAACCCCAGACACAAAGATGCACAGGTGCACACACAGAGAGACACATACCCCTGCACAAATGCACATGAGTCTCTGACATGCATCCTGTCCTTTCTCATGTATGGGGTTATACAACCCTGGGTTGTGGTGTGTCCTGTTGTGCCTCTGCTAGCATTAGATTGTGTGGTGGGCACATCAGTCACAGGGCAATAGCAGAGGCCAGCTGGCTCTTATACCCCTTCAGAATGTGGATACTGGATGAACTGCTTGTCTGGGAGCCGGTGGGGCTGAAGGAGGGCTGGAGCCCTGGACCTGGGCCCAGACACAGACCACCCTGTAGCCCTCACCCAGCAGTAAATCACGCACGTGGTCAGTCCTGCTAACAGAGGTGACAAGGCTTATGTTGGATGATGCTTTGCGTGCCCCTTGCAGGGCCCAGGGAATGTCCTTGTCTTCAACTACTTGCCCTGTAAGGGAAGGAGGCAGCCTATCTGGGAAAGGGAAGGGAGAGGGCCTGGGCCTCTGGCCAGCTGAGGGCTATGTAGAGGAAGGAGACAGGAGGGCAGTACTCTTCAGGCTGAATGAGGTATTGGTCTGGACAGGTCCCAAATCAGGCCTTCTAAACAGACCAAATTGACAGGGGACAGGGCTAGTGAGTGACATGCTTTCACCTCTCACTTGGGTGAGGCCCAGCAAGATTACAGAGTGAAGGGGCCTCTTCTTTCCAGAGCTTAAAAGTCTTCACAGCTGTTCTGTTACTTACAGGCCAAGCTGACTCTGCAGCTGAAGGGGATTGGCCTGGTACATGGCACTGTCTCTCGTCACACCCTCATTCCCAGATATGCACACACACACACACACACAGGCATCATGCCAGTCCAGCCAGAACCTTCTGTTCTGAGGGGACTGTTGCACTGCTCCTGACTTTCCATCCTCATGGGAAGGAACTTTGTTCAATTTCAGGCCAACTTCTGACCTTTTCAGTTTTATTTTCCCAGAGGCTTTTTTAGCTCCTTTTAGTCAACTGTCATAGAGTTGTTGTGAGGGTTAACTGAAGTAATATTTAGTTAATAATTAGAACAGTGTCTGGCATATATTGAGAGTATATTTACGTGTGTTAATAAAAACTCATAGCTACTATGCATCGAGTACTTCATAGGCATTTGGTACCTTACAGGTATTATTTCATTTCATCCTTACAACTGAACTCTGAGGTTGGTACTATAATTATCCCCATTTTAAAGATGAAGAAATTGAGGTCTATAGAGATTTAAGAACCTGTCCAAGATCATTTATGTATGAAGGGACAGAACAGTGTTTACAATCCAGGCAGTCTGGTTCCAGAGCCTCAGTGTTTCATCTCTAGGCTATTGTGCCATGTGAGCTAGGTGTGCAACTCTGGGACACTCACCTTCTCTGCCTTGGGACCAAAATCAAGGATTCATGAGGTTGGCCCTTCAGTGGTTCCCTCCAGCCTTCAGGATAAAATCTCATATTTCTGGTGTGGCATACAAACTATCCCATAACTGGCCCCTGCACATGTGCCTCATCCTCCGTCACTACTTTCCCTTATGTTCTTTGCTCTGGCCATGCTTGACCTCTTGCAGTTCCTGGAATATGTCATGCTTTCATTTATTTCCTAGGCCCTGATCATGCAGGGCCTTCTGCCTGGAGAGCCCTTTCTCTTCCCTTTTCCCTGGTTAACTCTTATTCCTTACTCAAATCTCAAGTCAGAATTCATTTCCTCCTGTAAGCCTTCTTTGTTCTTCCTCCCAACCCTACTCTGGGGTATGTGCTCCGTGCTCCTTTCACATGATTCTGGCCTGTTTGTGTGTCTGTCTTCTCAACTATGGATTGTTAAAAGGCAGGAACTGAGACTCAGTTCCTCAAGTCCCCAGCACCTAGCCTGGGCCTAGTCTGATGGGAGCTCAGGCCATGCTTTTGAGCAAATGACTGGCAATATCAGCTGAACAGGGCAGAGCTGTGACTCTAGAGAAAGGGGTGCAAGCCAACCATCTGAACTGAGTCGTCCATTGAAGGCAAGGGAAGACACTTGGAAAGGCTTTGTCACCCAAGCACTGGGCCATCAGCAGGCAGAAGTAGGAATGATTCTGCTCCTGTGGGTGAGATGCAAGAAACAAGGTCAATACTGAGGAGAAAGATGGCAATGAGGAGAGAGATGAAAGAAAGAAAAAGGAAAGAAATGTAAGAAAAGCATCTCCGTCTGCCAAATGTGTGCCAAATATATGAATGGTGGGTTACTATGCTGCATTCAGACACTCCATCTGTGGGTATGTTCTCTCCTAGAAAGAAGACACTTCTGGGGTTACTGATCTGGGGAAGTGGCCGATCCAGATGCAGAAACTCAAATTGCTAGAGAGGCCCTTTGGTAAGACATAGCCTCTGCAGCCCTATCAGATCCATGGACATTCGGGTGGCGCCTGCATTGTGGAGGCAGGCAGGCCAGGAGCTGGAATGGGACTGGCATGAGCCTCAAGAATAGCTTCTTTTGTAAGCCAGATAATGCAATTTTATGTCATTTCTATCCTATTATTCATGTACCTGTAGAGAAGCCTTAACTATACATTCTACACTGAGGACAGAGAATGAAGGAAAATGTTTTAGGTCCCCCCATAGGTCAAAGCATTAACTGGGTCCTGCCAGTGTGAGTATGAAGTCCAGGGAGACTAGATATAGCAGTAATTAGTGAGAGGTCCACAAGGTGAGTCTCCCTCCTCTGCCAACCCTGGGCCATCTGGGCTTTCTTATTCTTTTTTAACAGATGCCAAGGGTAGTTTTTATAAGGAACAGAAAAGAGGGCCCAGGAAAATGAGAAAAGGGGAAGAGAGATGGAACAATGAGAAGAACAAAGTCTTAGAAACACTTGCAGGGCTCCTAGGACCCAGATCCCTTTGAGTGTTAAATAATGTCTCTTTAATAAGAAACAGTCAGGAAGAAGTCTTGGCAATCAGAAGCGAATAACAACCTTACAAAAAAGGCTTATGCAAATAGGCTGCCTGGAAATGCTCTCCATTCACAGGTTTGTGAGTCAAGAGGCTGGATGACCTGGCCCACTCTGAGTGACAGACCTGAGCAAATCTCTGAAGAGGTTGAGGGAGGGAGGGATGAAGGGAAAGATGGAGGGAGAGAGATGGGGGTGGTGGTGAATTGATTTGGAGAACAGGGTCAGAACTGCCTGCTTGCCAAACCCAGAGCAGAATCATGTCCTTGTAGCTGGAACTTGAATATATCTGGGCCCAAGTCCCTGGGAGATGGCGCCATGGAACTGATCATTATGGATCCACCATTGTCTTATGGCTGACTGCATCAGTAGCCCACCAAGGTGGCAGGGCAGATATTATTATTCCCATCTTTACAGACCAATGTACAGAGGCCATCAATGGACAGGTGTCCAAGTGACCATAGCAGAGCAGTGGTAAAGTCAGAATCTGAACCCAGGTCTCCTGATTCTAAATCCTAGGATGTCCAAGGTAGAAGGAACTCAATGTCTAGGAGGAAATGGATGACTTGGTATATTAGTAAGGGGTCTCTGGAGAAACGGAACCAATAGCATAGATAGATAGATAGATAGATTTATCATAAGGAATTAGGTCACACAATTACAAAGGCTGAAAAGTCCCAAGACCTGCCATCAGCAAGGTAGAGACCCAAGATAGCTAATGTTTAAGTCCAAAGGCCTGAGAACCAGGATGACTGATGATGTAAATGCCACTCTGAAAGCTGGTAGGCTCGAGACTCAAGAAGAGCCAGTGTTACGGTTCAAGTCTGAAGGCCAGAACAGACTGATGTCCCAGTTCAAGCATTTGAGCAGGAGTTCCCTCTTATTCATAGCACAGGGGAGGGGGCATGGCAGCCTTTTTGGTCTATTCAGGCCTTCAACTGACTGGATGATGCCCACCCACATTAAGGAGGCAATCTACTTTACTCAGCCTACAGATTCAAATGTTAATATCATCCAAACACACCCTCACAGACACACCACAATCATGTTTGACCACATAGCTGGGCAATCTGTGGCCCAGTCAAGCTGGCACACAAGATAAACTATTACTTCTAGGGAGAGGATGAAGCTGAGCCTATGGCTCCCTCCCTGTTGGAAGTTACTCATTGCATGGGATTTGGTAAAGTGTGTTTCTGGTGAGGTAAAAGATGAGGAGAGGGAGAGAACAGAGGAGCAGGCCTTTTGGAATGAATAAGGAGATAGTCCATGGGTCAAGTGCCAGGAGGTTAATGGGAGGCCATGGAAGGCCAGGTCTTTATGAGTGTGTGTACATACATAAAATGATGGGGCCACTAGGGGCTCCTGGGTTGGGTGGGTTGGCTAAACGTGGGGGAATGGGCAGGAAGAATTCACCAAAATCCTCTTGATCAGCCCTGATAGACACAATCCAACTCATCATGTACTGTAGGAGCTGGGGGAGGCAACCACAGGGAAATTGACTGATGGGGGTGCCACCTCTACTGAGGCTGGGATGAGTCAATAGAGAATCAGCCCAAGGGAAGTAAAAAGTGTATGGAGTGGTTGCATGCATGCGTATTAAGTTGCTTCAGTCAGGTCTGACTCCTTCCAACCCTATGGACTATAGCCTGCCAGGCTCCTCTGTCCATGCGATCCTCCAGGCAAGAATACTGGAGTGAGTTGTCATGACCTCCTCCAGGGGATCTTCCTGACCCAGGGACTGAATGCACATCTCTTGATTCTCCTGCAATGGCAGGTGGTTTCTTTACCACTAGTGCCACTTAGGAAGCCCATGGAGTGGGTAGAGGGGTGTCTGCTAGTTTATTAGGGCTGCCATAATAAATTACCACAAGCTGAGTTGCTTAAACCAACAGAAATTTATTCCCTGGAAGACAGAAGTCTTAAACTGTTGGCATTGCCACATTCCCTTAGGCTCCAGGGGGTGAATTGTGCCATGTCCCTGTCCGAGCTTTTGGTGACTTGTAGGCAAGTGTTGCCATTCCTTGGCTTGTAGCTTCATCAGTCCAATCTCTGCCTCTGCTTCCACATTGCTTTCTCCTCTGTGTATCTCTCAAAACTTCCTATGCCTTTCTCTTATAAGGATGCATATTATTGTGTCTAGAGCCTACCTGGATAATACAGGGTAATTGCCTCATCTCAAGATTCTTTACTTAATTAATCTGCAGAGATCTTTTTTTCTAGCGATTAGGACTGGATAGCTGTGGGTGAGCATTATTGAATCTTCTACAAAGGATGAAATTGAAGAAAGTAGGGAAAATCACTAGGCCATTCAGGTATGACCTGAATCAAATCCTTTTTGATTATATAGGGAAGGTGACAAATAGATTCAAGGGATTAGATCCGGTAGACAAAGTGCCTGAAGAACTATGGATGGAGGTTCATGACATTTGTTACAGGAGACAGTGACCAAAACCATCCCAAAGAAAAAGAAATGAAAGAAGCCTTCAGAATGGTTGTCTGAGGAGGCTTTACAAATAGCTGAGGAAAGAAGAGAAGTGAAAGGCAAGGGACAAAGGAAAAGATATACCCAACTGAATGCAGAGTTCCAAAGAATAGCAAGGAGAGATAATAAGACCTTCTTATATGAACAATGCAAAGAAATAGAGGAAAAGAATAGAATGGGAAAGACCAGATATCTCTTCAAGAAAATTGGAGATATCAAGAGAATATTTCATTCAAGGAAAGAAATCAAAGATGACACAAATAGATGGAGAAATATACCATGTTCATGGATTGGAAGAATCAATATAGTGAAAATGATTATACTACCCAAAGCAATCTATAGATTCAGTGCAATCTCTATCAAGCTACCAACAGTATTTTTCACAGAACTAGAACAAATAATGTCACAATTTGTATGGAAATACAAAAAACCTCGAATAGCCAAAGCAATCTTGAGAAAGAAGAATGGAACTGGAGGAATCAACCTGCCTGACTTCAGACTATACTACAAAGCTACAGTCTTCAAGACAGTATGGTACCAGCACAAAGACAGAAATATAGATAAATGGAACGAAATAGCAAGCCCAGAGATAAATCCACGCACCTATGGACACCTTATCTTTGACAAAGAAGGCAAGAATATACAATGGAGAAAGAACAATCTCTTTAACAAGTGGTGCTGGGAAAACTGGTCAACCACTTGTAAAAGAATGAAACTAGAAACACTTTCTAACACCATACACAATAAAAAACTCAAAATGGATTAAAGATATAAACGTAAGACCAGAAACTATAAAAAAACTCCTAGAGGAAAACATAGGCAAAACAGTCTCTGACATAAATCACAGCAGGATCCGCTATGACCCACCTCCCAGAGTAATGGAAATAAAAGCAAAAAATAAACAAATGGGACCTAATTAAACTTAAAAGCTTTTGCATAACAAAGGAAACTATAAGCAAAGTGAAAAGACAGCCTTCAGAATGGGAGAAAAATAATAGCAAATGAAGCAACTGACAAAGAATTAATCTCAAAAATATACAAGCAGCTCATGCAACTCAGTACTAGAAAAATAAATGATCCAATAAAACAATGGGCTAAAGAACTAAACAGACATTTCTCCAAAAAAGACATACAGATGGCTAACAAACACATGAAAAGATGCTCAGCATCACTCATTATCATAGAAATGCAAATCAAAACCACAATGAGGTATCATCTCATGCCGGTTAGAATGGCTGCTATTCAAAAAATCTACAAACAATAAATGCTGGAAAGGGTGCAGAGAAAAAGGAACCCTCGAAGGGAACCCTGTTGGTGGGAATGCAAACTAGTACAGTCACTATGGAGAACAGTGTGGAGATTCCTTAAAAACCTGGGAATAGAACTGCCATATGACCCAGCAATCCCACTGCTGGGCATACACACTGAGGAAACCAGAATTGAAAGAGACATGTGTATCCCAATGTTCATTGCAGCACTGTTTACAATAGCCAGGATATGGAAGCAACCTAGATGTCCATCAGCAGACTAATGGATAAGAAAGCTGTGAAACATATACATAATGGAGTATTACTCAGCTATTAAAAAGAATGCATTTGAATCAGTTCTAATGAGGGGGATGAAACTGGAGCCTATCATACAGAGTGAAGTAAGTCAGAAAGAAAAACACCAATATAGTATATTAACGCATATATATGGAATTTAGAAAGATGGTAACGATGGCCCTACATGTGAGCAAAAGAGACACAGATATAAAGAACAGACTTTTGGACTCTGTGGGAGATGATGAGGGTGGGATGATTTGAGAGAATAGCACTGAGACATGTATATTACCATATGTGAAATATATCACCAGTCCAAGTTCGACGCATAAAACAAGGCACTCAAAGCCAGTGCACTGGGACAACCCAGAGGGACGGGATGGAGAGAGAGGTGGGAGGGGGTTCAGGATGGGGGACACATGTATACCCATGGCTGATTCAAGTCAATGTATGGCAAAAACCACTGCAATATTGTAAAGTAATTAGCCTCCAATTAAATAAATAAATAAAAAGAAAATTAAAACAAAACAAAACCACATTTAGTAGAAGGAAAGAAATAATAAAGATTAGAGCAAAAATAAATAAAATAGAGAATAAAAAACATAAAAATCAATGAAACTAAGAGTCAGTTTTTTGAAAAGATTTTAAAAATTAATAAACTTTTATCCAGAAACATCAAGAAAAAAGAGAAGGCCGAAATAAATAAAAGCAAAAATAAAAAAGTGTTACACCTGACACCACAGAAATACAAAAGATCATAAGAGATTTCTATAAAAAATTATACACCAATAAAATGGACAGGGCTTCCCTGGTTGCTCAGACTGTAAAGAATGCACCTGCCAATGCAGGAGATGCGGGTTAAGTCCCTGGGTTGGGACAATCCCCTGGAGAAGGAAATGGCAACCCATTCCAGTATTCTTGCCTGGGAAATCTCATGGACAGAGTAGACTGGCGGGCTGCAGTCCATGGGGTTGCAAAAGAGTTGGACATGATTTAGTGACTAAACAACAATAAACAGCAACACAATGGACAACCTGGAAGAAATGGATGAATTTCTAGAAATATATATTTCCTCAAGACTGAGTCAAGAAGAAACATAATATATGAACAGACTGATTCCCAGGAATGAAATTGAACCCTTTAAAACAAACAAACAAAACAACAACAGCAAAAAAAAAATTACCAACAAAGAAGTCTATGACCAGGTAGCATCACAGGTGAATCCCACCAAACATTTAGAGAAGAGTTAACACCTACCTTTCTCAAAATATTTCAAAACATTGCAGAGGAAGGAACCCTTCCAAACTCATACTATGAGGCCAGCATTGCCCTGATACCACAACCTAACAAAGATATCACACACAAAAAGGAAAATTACAGGCCAGTCTCTGATGAACACAGATACAAATATCCTCTACAAAATGTTACAAACAAAATTAAACAATACATTTAAATGATTATAAACCATGATCAAGTGGTATTTATCCCAGGTTCAACATCCACAAATCAATCAATATGATATACCACATTAAAAATTGAAGAATAAAAATATATGATTATCTCAATAGGTGCAGAAAAAGTATTTCACAAAATTCAACATCCATTTATGATAAAAACTCAACATAGTGGGTAAAAGAGGGAACAAACATCAATATAATAAAGGCCATATATTACAAGTCTATAGGCAACAGCATACTCAATGATAAAAAGCTGAAAGCATTTCCTCTGTGATCCAGATCAAGACAAGGATGCCCACTCTCACCATTTTTTTGTCTGTTTTTTTTAAATAATTAAAAAAATTTAAATTCTACTCTCATAACTTTTATTCAAGATAGTATTTGAAGTCCTAGCCACAGCAATCTGACAAGAAAAAGAAATAAAAGTGATCCAAATTGAAAAGGAAGAAGTAAAACAGTCACTATTTGCACATGATGATACTCTACATGAAAATCCTAAAGATGCCACCAAAAACTACTAGAGCTCATCAATGAATTCATAACGCTGTAGGATACAAAATTAACACATAGAATTCTGTCGCATTTCTATACACTAGCAATGAATCATCAGAAACAGAAATTGAGAAAATAATCCCATCAAAACGAATAAAATACCTAGGAATAAATCTAACTAAGGAAGTGAAAAACCTGTACTTAGAACAATATAAGACATTGATGAAAGAAATTGAAGATGACACAGACAGATGGAGAGAGATACTGAGCTCATGGATCGGAAGAATTAATATTGTTAAAATGACCATACTCCCCAAGGAAATCTATAGATTCTATGCCATCTCTTTCAAAATATCAATGGCATTTTTCAGAGAGCTAGAAGAAATAATTCTAAAATTTGCATGGAAACACAAAAAACCTCGAATAGCCAAAACAATCCTGGGAAAGAACAGAGCTGGAGGCATCATGCTCCCTGACTTCAGACTCTGCTACAAAGCTATAGTGATCAAAACCAATATGATACTGGCACAGAAATAGTTACATAGATAAATGGAATAGAATAGAAAATGAACCCGTATTTACAATCAATCTATGACAAAGGAGGCAAGAATATACAATGGGGAAAAGACACCCTCTTTAATCAATGGTGCTGGGAAAACTGGACAACTACATGCAAAAAAATCAAACTGGACTACTTTTTCACACCATATACAAAAATTAACTCACAATGGAGTCAAAAGGATAAATGTAATGCTCAGCACCATGAAATTCCTAGAAGAAAACATGGGCAGTACACTCTTTGACAATGGTCTTAGCAATATTTTTTTGGATTTCTTCCCAAGCAAGAAAAATGAAAGCAAAAATAAACCAATGGGACTACATCAAACTAAAAAGCTTTTGCATGATGAAGGAAACTATCTACAAAGTGTAAAGGCTACCTACTTATACAATACTGCATGTCAGTTATATCTCAATAAAAGTGGAAGAAAAAAGAGAAATAGCAGCTTATTATATAAATAGGAATAAATGCAGGAATTAATACCAGGAGAAACCATTAAAGGAGAAGAAGGTCTAGCACGGGAAAGGATGGGGAAAGAGATGGTTGGTTGTTATATTGACACTTCTGGTCTTTGATTTTTAACCACATGCATGTGTAATATTTTGACTTCAAAAGTACTTTTTAAACTCTGCAATTCTAATCCTGTCCACTCCTGCCCTCAAATCCTAAGTCTCCCCCTAGTGATACATGTTAAATTATAAATTATTTACATATCATTCAAAACTCTTTAAGATCTGGCCCCAACCTTCATTACCAGCATCATTACTACTCTTTTCCTTAAAGTACCTGAGACTCTAGTCATAGCAATCTTTTTGCAACTTCTTGGGTGCCATATTCTTTCATGCTTCCATGCTTTTGCACACTTTGTTGCTTCTGCTTGACTTTCCCCTCCTTCTCTTCCCTCTCTGCCTTCTCCTCATCTCCCTGATGAACCCACACTCATCTTCCCAGAGTCTGCAAATGTCATCTTCCCTAGGAGGCCTTCCCTACCACCCCACAGTAACAGTTTTGTCCTCTTTCCCCTGTGCTGTCTCAGAATTTAGTACATTGCCCTACTATAGCACAGATCACATGGGATTTAACTTGATGGGTCTGCTTCTCCCACTGGATTGTGGGATGCTTTATTGCAGTGACCAGCTTTGCTTCATGTTTATAGTCCCAGGGCTTATCCCATGCTTTATTGAACTGAATGTGTTTCTAAAGGGCATTTGAAAAAATACTTCACTAAGAAACTAGGGAAAATCAAATTAAGTCTCAGAAAGCTAGTACAGGTGATTGTGTTACAGCATCACCATAACTATGAAGAAAGAAATGTTGATGGTGTGGTAGTTCTTCAAAATGTTAGAGTTACCATATGACCTAGCAGATCCACTCCTAGGTATATATCCAAGAGAAATGAAAATATGTTCGCACAAAAACTGGTATATGAATGTTCATAGCAACATTATTCATAATAGCCAAAAATGAAAATAACATAAGCACTTACCGACTGAAGATTGGATAAACAAAATGTGGCATACCCATACAAAGAATATTATGTGGCTATAAAAAGAATGAAGTACTGATACATACTACAATTTGAATGAACACTGAAATCATTCTAAGTGAAGCCAGACACAAAAGGTCACAAATTGTATGACTTCATTTTTCTGAAATGCTCAGAGTGGGCAAATCTATAGAGACAGAAAGTATATTAATGGCTACTTGGGCCTGGAGGTGAGTAGGAGGTGAATGGGAGTGACTACTAATGGGTACAAAGTTTCTTTCTTGGGTGATTAAATGTTCTAAAATTAGATAGTGACGATCACACAGCTTTGGGAACTATGCTAAAAAACATTGCGAACTTTAAAAGGGTAAACTTTATGGTTTAAATGATATCTCAAAAGAGTCGTTTTTAAAAAGAAGAAATCTAGAAAAGATCCTGGAAAGAAATACACCAAAAAGTCAACAGGTTGTTAACTTTTCATTGTGGGGTTTTGTGAAGGTGATTGTTATTATTTTTCTTTTCTTCTATTTACAGTGTTTTCCATACATTCTACAATGAACATGTAATTAAGATCAGACACTTCATGCTTTAAACCATCAAGGAAGAAGAGAATTAACATGTTCTGAGCACATGTTATGTACTAAGTAAGATAACCCCCACAGCATTCCTGTCAGGTTGCTATTTCTTTTTTCAACTTCACCAGGGTGACAAGGGAAAAATGAGACTTCAGGATTCACTGTCTTTCCTCATTCTCTCCCCCTGTCTAAAAAGCTTCTTGGGTTTTCTGGCTTCATTTGGGGCCTTTGGTTTGTTGAACTGGTAGTAATGACTGAAGGAAAATTGAAAGAGACTTTGAAAGTTAGGACTGATTTATAGTAGAATAGAGAGTGATCAAAGAAAGCAAAGAAGACTCTGGGGAAAGATCAGAGGAGAATGGAGAAAGAGAAGATGTGTCAAGGGCTGAACATAGAGGGAATTACCATGTGTAGAAGGATGGACTAGATTTTGGGTGTCTGGATTTTTTAATCGTTCTGATCTCAGCTCAGACATGAGCTCCTCAAAAGCCCCATGATGTTGTGATGTCCACTTCTGAAGGAACTGCTCTCACCTCTATCTCCATCTTGTTCCATCCCATTACCCTGTGTTATCTTCTCTGTAGTGTTGATTACTATCTGAACATGTCCTGTCTTCTTTCACTGGGATGTGAGCACTGTTTCAGAAGCAGAACCTCCTCTGGCTTGTTCAATGGTCTGTTGCTGGACTGGGAACCAGGTCTGGTAATGTGTGGTGCTCAGAATGTGAGAACTGTGCTTTCTGTTATCATTCATTGACTCCTCTCTCCTCACTTATCTCCACTTTTTCTAATGTTCATCCTTCAAAGCCCCAGTTAAGACCCAGCAACTACTGAAACTTATATCTCTTGGCTAGAAGTGAGCCCTTGACCTTGACACATGAGCCCTCAACTACTCCCATACTGGTCTCATAAGCTCTTTGATATCAGGGTTAATTTCTTATACGTCACAGCAACACATTTTACTGAGCTTATTTGTGTGCACATGCCATAAAATCAACACATGAGAAAAAATAGTCATTTTAGACTGATAACTTACGAAGAAAATAAAAAAAGGTAAGATGATGACAAGGTAAGATGACGAAAAGGGTTGGGGGAATGGCACTAATTTCATCTGAATGGTTGGAGAAATTTCTCTGAGGAAATGACAATTGAGCTGAGATTTGACTTGAATCTTTCTGTATCTCCCACAATGCCCTACATATTGCCTTTGCTGACTGACAGACCATGGAGTGTCAGGAGTGGAAGTTTCCTAAAGATTCTCTAGACCAGGTCCAATCTTACACAGGTTTCATCTCCTGATAGTAAGCTGCTGCCCCCAGGTAGAGCAATCTGCCTCAAGGTCCCCAAAGTTTCCCACTTCAGTTGGTTCTTCAGACACCCTTATGAATAGCTATAGAACCAACATTTTCTAGGCACCTTTTGTGTGTCAGACACGTCCATACTCAGTGTCTTACCTCTTACCTAGTAGTACTACTATTATTATTCCTATTTGAAAGATGAAGCAGACTCAGAGAGTTTATGTAACTTGCCCAAGGTCACACTGCCAGCAAGTGTGTAGTGAATGTGCCTAATGCCAAGACTGGTGCACCTTGCTATTATCTCTTGCTCTCCCATTACTCGGAAGTTTAAACTATCTTGTTCAGGCGTTGAGATTCCTAACTTTGGGATTGGCTTGATGTCATTGGAGCTATCTCACTAGAGATGTCAAGTTAACCTTTTCCATCAACTGACCCTTTAGAGACACCAAGGTTTACTGTCTTTATTTTTTGTAATCATTACATGAAGACTGAGATCATGTCTGACCCCAAACGTTCCTGGCTGGATAGTCTCATGCCTCACTCAGGCTCCTTTCTCTAAATCTGGGACTCCCTCATAACCCCTGTGTGTGTAAGAGAGAGAGACAGAGAGAAAGACAGAGAGTAACAGACTGATGCTCTTTACTTGCCTGGTGCCCAGGCTAAGAGGTCATTCTGATCCCTATATTGTGACTTCTTCTACCCCCCAACCCAATCCTCAAATCTGCTGAGTCTGTTCTATTACCCCTTTTACTTTCTTCAGGGGGTCGACACTGGTATCTTCTCTTTTGTGCCTCAGAGAGGAACCTGTTAATCTCTTATATCTCCTCCCTCCCTCAGCCTCCTTTTCAGTCTCAGCTAGGACTGGCTGCCCTAGAGGTGAAAACAGGGAGCAGGAGCCCAGGATTTGGGAATCTCTGAACCACCCCATTATGAGGGGCGCACGCCCTCGTGTGTTCGCCTTACATAAATTCAGCCTGAGATTACAACCTAGGGCCCTGCTGGCAGAACCTTCTTTCGCTGACCTGGCCAAGGATTCTAGCCTTTCTCTGGCCTGCCTATGCCAATGCCTCCCTGGCGTTTGAATCAGTCTAGGTCTTGGGGACTCCCTCTGGTCTCATTCCAAATGGAACACCTCCTGGTTGTTTTCCCCTTTCCCTCTCTCTCTCTAACAACTGTAACTGTGCTGTACTTAGTCGCTCTGTCATGTCTGACTCTTTGCCACCCCAGGCTCCTCTGTCCCTGGGGATTCTCCAGGCAAGAATACTGGAGTGGGTTTCCATGCCCTCCTCCAGGGGGTCTTCCAAACCCAGGGATCCAATCCAGGTCTCCTACATTGCAGGCAGATTATTTACCATCTGAGCCACCAGGGAAGCCCAAGAATACTGGAGTGGGTAGCCTATCCCTTCTCCAGGGGATCTTCCTGACCCAGGAATCAAACTAGGGTCTCCTGCATTGCGGGCGGATTCTTTACCAGCTGAGCTACCCAGGAAGCCCAACAACTGCAACTACACAAGAATAATAGCCACTTTTTGGCAAGCATGTGATATGGGCCAGGGGTTTATATTCATCAACTAGTTCAAGCTGCACAACACCCTGATAGGTAAGTGATATTTTCTCGGTGCATGATAGGCACTTGTGAGCGAATTAATGGTTTCTCCCCAATTCATCATAGGGCCAACAGAAGCTTAGGGAAGTTACAGAAGTAATGGGTCAGAAACGGAATTGAAACCCAAGCCTAACTGACCTCAAAGCCTGGCTCGCAACAGTCATATCAGGATGCTTCTAAAACAACTGCAACACCATGAATTCCAGTTCACAGGCCTGTTTGAGGGAGAAGCTGATGGATGTGGTTAGGGATACTGTATTTAAAGTCACACAGCTAGTAAGCAGGCACCACCACTTCCTTGTTCTGTGAGTGTGGGCAAGTTGCTTGACTTCTCTGTACCGCAGCTTCCTTATTGGCAAATGGGGATAATAATAGTAACAACCAGAGGGTTGGACCACTTTAATGAGATAATATACATAAAGGGCCTAGCATGGAGCTTGGTATATGGTAATTACTCAAAAAATGTTTATGATGGTGCCTGAGACAAACACAACATGATAGCCCCTTCTAGCACCTTCTCTCTGTCTTGTTCCTTACTGCATTCCTTCCACCTCTTTATTCACTGTACTGGGCTGAATGTGGTCACCACCATGTCCATGCCCTAATACTTAGAACCTATGAATATTGTCTTATTTGGAAAAAAGATCTGTCTTTGTAGGTGTGATTAAGTTTAATGATCCTGAGATGAGGAGATCATCCTGGATTATCTGGGTACATTCTAAATTCAATGACAAGTATTCTTATAAGAGAGAGGCAAAGGGAAATATGGGTATCAGTATTTAAGTATTGTTAACTTCCTATCATAGTATTTAACTTATGGGATATCAAGGAAAAGAGTAAATAGCTTTCAAGAACTTTATTTCCTCCTCTGCAGAAGGGGTCAGTGTACTTTGAGTGGTAGGCAGGATAGTTGTATTATATTGGCAGAAATATGACCTTGTTATTATCTTTATCTGGAGATTAAGTATGGTTTAGAGATGAATATGGGTGCCAAGTAGACAAGGGGTGGGTGGGTTGCCTTGCAAGGGCACGTCTGCTTCTAGAGGAAGACCACTGTGCTTCTGCCCAGAAGTGAGCCCTGGGAGGCTCTTCTGGTAGGGCTGAGATTTCCTGCAGGAAGCAGTTCTATTCTGCTCTAACGTGAGGAAAATGGGCAATCAGAGTCATAGAAACCCGTACCTTGTTGCCTGGCTCTAGTCATTTCAGTCTGGACCAGTTTAAAAGCAGGTGTTGCCAATCCACTTTAGTCATAATCCCTTCATGAAGTGCCCTTGGAAGACACCTGCAAGCTCTGCACCTTGGAGAACATGCCTGGGAAATGGAATAGGCTGTCTGCTTTCCAGAGCTGTCAACTCCAAGCTAAGGCCTTGGGAGAACCCCAGTGGTGGGTGCAGGTAAGGGAGAGGGGTTGAATCACCTCAGACTCCCACAATAGGTTCTTTTCCTTTTCAGTCTGGGCAGGTATTCTTCACACCAAGGCCTACTAAGAGCTAAGTGACTGAAAGAGAGTCTCAGGTGAGTGGCTAACGTGGGCAAGGGGAGAGGATAGAGTGTCTTGGTTGCCAACCTCACCAGGCTGGAGAAAGGCAAAATGGCTCAGGGAGGCCACAGACAAGAGTAAGGTTCAGGTTGATGGGCCCTCTACTCAATGGTGTGTGTAGACCTGGGATGGTTTGCTATCAGATTCTAGCACCTTGTAGGCTCCCAGGGGAGGCCCAGCAGTGTTTGTGGACTGACTGACCCATGTTTGTTCCTGATAAGGTCTATTTTACAGATAGCAACCTCTGATGGACCCTCCTTCTGCAGGCCTGGATTCTTAACTTTTTCGGGTGTCCATTGTCTATAGGAGTCTACTAGTCGGCTCCAGCCTCCTTAGGTGACAGGACCTGAGAGACTGCCCATCTTGGCTGAGCTGACTGTCCTTCTGCCAAATGAGCAAACTGGAGAAGCACTCTAAGAGAGAGAACAAGGAGGATAGATGCAAAGCCAGTTTCTCCATGCTCCACAGAGTTACAATCTTTGCTCTGCCCACACCATGCCATGTTGTCAGGGACTGCATCATAGTCATCCCTGTGTCCCTTCCAGGAGTAAAGGCAGTGTCTAGTATGTAGGAGATGGAGGCACCTGTAGCTTTGAGCCAGAGAGATCTGCATCAAACTTCAGGGCCTGTCAAATACTAGGCATAAGATGCTGTTTGGGTCACTTAACTTCTGAGAATGCCAGTTTTCTCATTGGAATATAAAATGACTTTGAATGAGAGAATAGATACAAAGTACCTGGAATGTAGTAGGTGCTCGTAGATGGTACCTGTCACCACCATCACCAACATCATCATCACCAACACCATTAGCATTTATTGTGCACCCACTGCATGCCCGTCCTGATGCTTGGCTTTGATGCAGAAGATAAAGGAAAAGCAGTCAGTGATTTCTGCCCCAGGTTAGAATGTAGTGGGAGAGCTCAGATACACAGTAATATTGGAAATCCAAGTGCTGATCAGAGGTACACAATCAGGATATGGAGATCAAAGGAGAGAACAGATCTGCGGGCTCTGGGCTTCTAGGAAGGCTGCCCAGAGGAGGTGAGTGATATGGTAGGCCTGGATAGATTGAATCAACTGAGGCCTCACCCAGCCCCAATTTGGTCAGCGCTTGGGAGGTGGAGGTATGGCAGGGGTGGGGTGGAGGAGGTTGGTCGTGAGACTAAAGGCTTAGAAAGAAGTTGGACCTTCCCTGGGAGGTACATTGAGCTTGGGCACTGGGGTCTTGATGATTAAAGATGAGAAGGAAGGTCTCTAAACTAAGCTGGACTAAGTAGAGAGTGGGGAAGGGAGGTTTCAATGTCAGAGATCCTAGCTTGGTTGGCTCAGGGGCAGCTGGAGGGTGGTGGGCCTGGGGCCATATATTTGCCTTTGGTTATCTGGCCAGTTGTGTCCAGTCCCTTATCTAGCCTCAGGATGGCCCATGGGCTCATAACATTTCTACCAGTAGGCTTGGGTTTATCAGTCGAGAAAGCCCAGACCTGACCCTTTAACCATTTTTTTTTACTTCACTGAAAAACTATGATTACATATTGCTGACCCTTTAACCTTTATTGTAGGTTGGGAGATAGGCAGTTAGTTCATAGGCTAGTGAGGGGTCAGAACTAGGAGGGCTGGGGAGAGGAGGAAGCACTGCCTCTTCCCTGGGTTCCTCGGGTTGTTCAAATATTTGCTCTGCTTTGGGTGTTCCTCCAAGGGATTTTATTCCCTGTGTTTATGGGGCCTGACAAGTCCAGTGTGTTCTCTAAGGAGCCAGGGGCAGGATTGGGCAAAGATGCCATTTCTATAGCCAGCATCGTCCTCCTCTGGGCTTACTAGTTCTCTGTGATGGGGACTAAGCTGGGGTTAGTGACAGATGGGGACAATGGCTGCTCCCCACCCTGAATTCCTGAGCCCCTGAGAGTGATGAATGGCCCAGCCCCTCTTTGTACATTCCCCAGGTAACTGGAGTGAGGGAATGACAGGTGGGCCAGGCTGGAGTGCTGCAGAGTTTCCCCCATAGCTGCCCTCCCTGGGGCCAGAAAGCAAGGACAGGAGGTACTGTTAGAGTAAGCTGAACCCAGGTCAGTGACACACAGGAGCTCAAGGATATCCAAAGATGAGGCCTCTAAGGAGCCAAGGGTCCCAGCTGCAGTCCAGAGCCTGTGCTACCTGTAGTGCCACCCATAGCCATGCGCTGGCCCTCAGATCCCCTGTTCTAGGCTCTTTTCAGGCACAGGGGAAGGCCATTTGCCTCTGTAGGCCCAAGGGCTTTGGAAAGATTTCTAGGAGTTCAAGGTAGGGTAATGAGGTGCAAGGAAAGGATAACAAGAGAGGGAGGGAGAGGGCAGGCCCATCTCAGGAAGAGAAGGTCTCTTATCTCTAGTGTCATCCTGCCAACAGCATGATGTGGAGCCAGGCTGACACCTGGAAGATCAAGGTAATCTCAGTGCACACACCCATAAACCAGGCTTGAGGCTGGGGCAGGGACCAGGGATTGAACGTCTGGTTGAACTCTTGGCTTCTGGACCACCCCCTCTTTCCCCAGCCACTGGGAATTGCCATGGCTACAGTGAAACTAGGCTAGCAGGGCTTACCCACCTGGGGCTTGGTCTGGGGTGTGGTGCAGCCAGGAGAGGGGTGTGAGGAAGGGTAGCAAGGCTCCCACCCTGGGCTTGCCCTGAGCCTGATCCAGAGATAGAGTGATGGGAAATGCAAGGTGTTCACTGGGGAGGGAGGACAGCCTGAGCTCAACACAGACCCCGGGTGGTCTCTGCCAGAGGGCAGTGAAGGCAGAGGCAGACCAGGAGAGAAGCGGCTAGTGGGACAAAGAAGTTGGCTGGGTAAGAGAGGGCTCTGCAGGCTGAGGGTGGTAGGGGCAGCGGATGCAGCCTGATTGAGCCTGGAGCCTCAGTTTTCTCTTCTCTAAAATAGGCCTATCAGCATCAATCTCAGGGATGTTGTGAGAATTAAACAAAGATAGCATAGCACCGAGGGTGAGAGTGCCCAGCTACAGTACCTGGCATACAGATGGGGTTCAAGAAACACAACTCACCCTCTCCCTGTAGGGATCAGTTGTGTATATCTGTGAAGAGGGTGCAGGCAGAGGCTGTGGGTCTTCAAGGGGACAGACAGGAGGATTAGGGTAGGCCAGAAATGACTGTAGACAGGGGAGAGGGCTTCTAGCCTCATGGAATAGTCCCAGCTGGCATCACCCCAGGCCTCAGGGCAGGCTTCCTACCCTCTGACCCTTCACTGTACAAGGTCCACACTTTGACACATATTCCTTTCCAGGGCCCTGGGGTATCTGAGTAGAGTCATGTGTCTAAGCTCAAGTTACGCAGCTCTATGGCCCAGGTTTGAATCCTGACTCTTCTTCTCCCTGGCTGTGTGGCTTTGGGTGAAGAAATTCACTTCTCTTGTCTCAGAGTACAAAGAAGACAAGGAAAGGTCAAGGACAAGGGCCACAGTAATAAGAAGGGGTGTGAGTATTCATGCACATGGACAGGACAATCCCATGAGAAAATGTGGAGGCTAGACTCTATGTCCCGTGGGGGTAGGAACCAGGCCTGTCAGCTGGTGCTGTGTGAATCGATAAGCAAGAAAGACAGTGAGTCATGTATGAATATGTACATGTGTGAGAATATGAGAAGAGCTAAAAAATGTACGTGTGGCACATAAAGCATGTGTGAACCGGTGAGAACATGTGTGACTGGGAATGAGGGTGTCTCTGTGGGAGGCTCTGTGGAGGAATAATAGTTTTCCATTTAGTAAGCGCCATGGTGGGCTGGCTGTGATGGTTGAGACCTTTCTGTGCATTATCTCACTCCCCGCCTCAGCACAGTTCCATGAAGGAGAGATGATCTTTCCAGGTTACAGTATCAAAATTAGATAGACTCAAAATGGGATTAAAGAGGATTCCTAAATACAGATAAGGACCTAGGATAGGACTATAAAAACTTCCTAGAGGAAAACATAGGCGAAAATCCCTCTCGCTGTACTATTAATGTTCACACAGCAGGATTCCGCTCTGATGATGTACTTCCACCCCCTATGCAGATGTATTGGAAATAAGAGATAGCAAAAATTAAAACTGAGGGGACTATTGAATCTATGAATATAAATAAAGGTTCATAGCTTATACCAGAAAAGTGAAAATATGGAAAGCAAATTGGGTGAGAAAGATTAGGCTTCGCTAGATGTGGAGGAAAATTAATAAGCTAAAATTGATGCATATGGAACAAAGACTATTAATTCTCAAGAAATATATAGATGGCAAACTCTCCTGCTAGGGCTCAATTGACAGAATAGAAACTTAAAATGATGCCCAATCGCTCTTAAAGGTGGGCCTCCATAAGAACTGGAACAGACATTTTCCCAATAAGATTTAAAGACATAAGGTCGGCTTTTAAGACAAACATCGGATGAATAACTGAATGCTGCTAGAAAACATCACTTGCATATTATAGAGTAATATGTGAAAATCTCTCATCAAGCATAGTTACTCCCACAATGGGTGGTAGGTACCTCATTGTGCATTGCCGCAAGTCAGATTTGGATGCTGAGAGTTCAATAAAGGTTTTTGAGACAGAGCTAATAGAATGATGGCAGAGGGGGTTGTGTTGCGAGAATAATGGGAAACACTCTATACACTGTTGCGGTGGAATATGCCTAACACATATGTGTAACACGCCATTATGGAGATCAGTGTGGTAGATTTCCTCAAAAAAACGCGATAAATAGAATGCCTGTATGACCGAAAGTCACTCTGCAGACTGGGTCATATCAACGAGCGTGGAAGACGCAGATAAACTTGAGATATGGATAGATTGACATGTGTACCCCGCAATGTTCATCTCAGCACTGGTTTAATTTAATAGCCCAGGTACTATGGAGAATGCTGCTAGAATGTCCGTGTCAGCATGAACGGTAAATTGGAATACAGGGATAAGCTGTTTGGTTTCTATCAATAACCCAACTGGATATGTGACATTATTACTTCAAGACTTCATTTAAGAATAGCAAATATGCGATTCGAATCAGTGTCTATGATGCTAGGTTGAAACTGAAACATGGTAGCACTTTTATATTCAAGAAGTTGTATAGTAGAATGCTTTCAGAGAAGAATATTGGAATAAAACCGGCAATAAGTTTTCTCTGAAATGATATACTCAAAGAGACTACTATTTTTTATATTAATGCGCAATTTCTCGTCAAAAATCTCGGGTAAAGCATAACTCTTGCTGTATGTTGAAGTGACAGCAAATAGAATAGAGATACACAGATTGTTATAGAAAACTGTATTACTAGGACTCAATTTGTGGGAACGGGTAACTAGTCTTGAGACTGCGAGGTGTGCGAGTGTGTATGGGAGTAATGGCTATAGATTAGCAGTAATCATTGTAGATCATGATGAAACTCGCGAAATCAAATCCAGTCAGGTATCGATGGCAATGAATGTACCAGGGGTAGCTCGGGGTCTTAGGGGTGCACGGTCGGATATTGAACCAGAGGGATGGGTTCTTGGAAGAGGTGGTGGGGAAGGGTTTCTGGAGGTGGAATGGACATGATGACATTCCATTGTGGTAGAGATTTACGGTCTCATATGTATGCGAAAACACAAATTAACTCATATCTGTAAAGTAAAGAGATAAAATATGATAAATTAAATTAGAAGTTAAAATAATAATAAATCGCTCAAAATGTGATAGCTCTTAATAATTGGTTTCCTCAGTTGTTACACATGTATAAGATTAGAAGTATGTCTTTTATCGAACATGACGCTCATCTAGCCAGTGAGATAAGGGTGGTAATTACTGATGGTAGTAGTGACTTTTTGTGATATTGTTCTGTAAAAAATTGTAGTTGCGCTTTATTTTTCTATATTATATATTATGGTAACTAGTCAATTTTTGGAATTAACAATAGTTAACGTTTGATTTTTTGACATGATCACAGTTTTTAGTCTATAAATATGCTTAGCTCTTATATGATTATAACAATTGAGTAAGAATGATTCATATGAATAATAATATAGCAAAGATAAAATCTCACAAGATAAAGAGAGGCACTTAATGAAAATATTCTAAGGGTTTTTTCAATTAACTCAGAATATTAGTCGATGAGAAGAAGGAAGCTATTGAGAAAAAGAAAAATACATGATGGAGGGAACAATGTAGTGAAAACCTACAGCAGATAAAAACAATGGTTTGTTAAACTCACATAAAGTCATTTAAGGCTAGGTGGGTATTTTACTCTCTATAAATTATATGCGCAAATGTTATGAGTGTGAAGATGAACTTTTGACGCAGGTTATCTTTATGAAATAAAACAACGTTGGGGATTTATATTCAGGTTGTACTACGGGATGGGTATTGAGAAAGTGATAGTAGATAGAAGGATCATGCAAGAATTCTTATATTCATTCCCCACCGATATCTTGATATGAAAATGCATTAGGTTTCGGAGGTTTTAATTAAATGAAAGCCTGCGCACTCAGTAAAGATTGTGGGAACAGCAAAAAGGGATAACTGGATGGTAGATAAGGAATTAGTGGATATTTGCAGACAAGTTATAACTATGAGGGTAGAATTTTATTTACGCATTATGTAAATTTATTTACCTAAATTATATTAGAAGACGCACAGTGAAAATAGTATAATTCAACTTTAAGACAGGATAATCTTTTAGTTAGTTTCATTAGTAAGGCAATTGGGAACAGACTTTCTGATTGATTCCGATGTAAATGAACATATTCCTACTTCATCTCACCTAAATGACCATATAGACCACTTGAATTAGTTAATTTATGTGTGCTCCCTTTATCAATGCCCAAACTTTCCAGAAATAGAGTTACTCGTTAAGAAACATAAGATGCAGAAACCAAAGTTATTTAGTTAACTAGGAGAAAAACATATGGTATGACGTCCACAGCACTTGTCATGTTGGAGACTGATTTTCAAGCATGTCATCTCGATATAATTTGTAATAAAGATTTATTATTTTATAGGCCAAAATATGCTCGCAGTTTGACTATATGGATGTAACATGATATAATAGGCAATTACATACCTCCTTTGATCTTATTTTGGTTATGTTTAATTAGTAAATTCACACTCAAAATAGCGTTAATTTCTCGAATTTGAAACTTAGGACATTACAAATTTCTTTTCATAAGTGGCATGGAACTTTCAAAAAGTGTTCAACATGATTGACAGTTCATAGTGAGCTGTAAAGAATTCTCAGGGAAATTGTAAAACAGGTGGTATTCAATTTTTGGATGTAGTGTCTATTATAGCTGTAATCTGGTGTATTGATTATGTCTACCTGTATAGACCCCTTCATACTGTTTTATACATTCACAGATATATGACGTGAACCCTCCGAGAAAATGGACTACTGCAGTACCCAAAGATTAATCCACAAGCTAATATCTGATTACATTTTACTAAAATGTCCCCAGTTTGGTGTATCTTCCAATGGTTAACGAATATTACTTGCTCCTAATGTGCAGGAGGACATGGGCTTTGATCCATAGTGCTTTAGGAAGATATACCCCACCATGCACGGGGCAATTGTGAAGCTGTGTTCTCCACAATTACTGGCCTGATGCATCTTAGAGACACTATACGGAAGTCACAATATGAACCATTTCTTGAACCTTGACACGCAGCCCATGAGACAGATCGCTCGATCTAAACAAGAGAAGCCACCGCGTGATGAAAGATATCTGCGCACTGCAGTTAAGATGTAGTCACTACCAACCTTTTCTGGAAAAACTTATGAAGAAAGAGCCGTTAGTGTTGGTCTATGCAACATTGACCCAGGGCAGAGCACAAAAATTGACAATAAGATATGTAATATCATTTTTTATAAAGAATCCACTGTTTTAGAATAAGCAGCTTATGCTCATTCCACAGGTAGGACATTGGTGGACTACTGTGGTTTATTGACTTAATAAAATATGAAATTTATAAGAAATGTAACGCACGCAGATCAAGGATAATTAAAATGAAGAAACTTTTGTGTCTGTGTGGGTTCAGACAAAATATTGATGAAGATCTGTACATGATTGAGATGAGAGAAAACCTTAATATCAGTTGTGTAAAAAGTCTATGTCAATTGATATCGATATGAGTTTTTCATTTGCGCTGAGTGAAATTTCTTCAAGATCAGGCCAATAAGAGATAATCAAATCAGTGTTTATGTAAGAGGGCAGAGATAGAGTTGGAGTAGCTTGATTACTTCTTGGTGTATGGGAAACGCCATTTGTCCTAGGGTAAAAGTGGGCATATAGGATCAAATTCTTCAGGACATGACAATGTACGTCTCTTATGACACGGTGGTTAGAAGTTAAGGTACCCACTGTTCTCAAAACATAACTGACTGGCCCTGGTTAAAGTATGGACAGCTCCTTTCTCTATATCTACAAACAAAACCACCTCAAACGCTTGTATTAACTTAGTAATGAAATCTCCATTCAGTGTACAGTTTTCACGTTGCTCTGGATTCTTGGGCATCTCCTGCCTCCCTCACTCTCACGGTAATTAACGTCTTAATTGGCTGTTGCCTGGGGAACAGGAGAGCTGCTGCAGGCAGATGACCTCATGGGGGGTGGAGGGAGGTGAGGTGCCCAGGTGGCTATTTGCCCTGCAGAGCTGGGAGTTCCCCCCTCTCCCCTCTGCCCTGTTCACCCCTCAGCTTTGGCATCCTTTGGCCTGGTGGGGAAACAGAAGCCCAGGGTGGAGAACTAAGCGGGTATAAGGCCAGGTGGCCTGTTCCTTTTCTGGGCTCTATCACAGGTGGGTGTCCCCCTAACGCAGCTCCCACTAGCCCCCCAAACTTGGTCTGGGGCTTGGAAAGAGGAAGAGGCTTGCCCAGGGCTGGGCCAGCACGCCGTACACTTTGACCCTGGCTCCTTGCCAGCACGGCTGCTAACAGACTGCCACTTGCAAGCGCCTTGCAGGCACTCCCAGAGTGGCCATGGAAGGAGCTGGGCCTTCCACCATCCACCTCCACACTGCCTCCTGGCCAGCTGCCCACTCCAGAGCCAGGTGGAAGAGGGAGCAGAACAGCCAGCCCCTTCCAGGTGGCAGTCAAAAGGGTTTTTTTTGTTTTTGTTTCTGTTGCCATTTGTGTAAATACTAGTCTTTTTGGAAAAAAAATAATGTAAAGATGTTTTTGTATAAACTCTGAATTATTTTCTTGTTGCTTCTTTCTTAGAAAAAAATGAGAACAAAAAAAAAAACACATGGAGAAATGGGTGTAAAAATGATGTCGTGATGTTTGGGGAATGAAGTGTGAGTGTATGAGTGAATATATGAATGAGACACAGAGAGAGATTGAGTTGTGTGTGTGTATGCATGATTTTCACCTGACCAAAACACTGGTGATCTGGGCAGGTGTGGAAAGATGGTGACTATCCTAGTGGAGCAAGATGCTACAAGTGTTCTGTGCCCTTCCTCATCACAAGTTCCTCTGCCCTCTTGTTCTGCTAGATACTGTGACCATGTCCCCCTCTCCATCCTGTGACCACTGTGGCATAGGCCACGGGCATCTGCCCAGTCTGGCATTAGGCTCAGCTAGAGAGAGTAGATGGGGGAGGGGATGTTCCCATGGGGACCTGGGTGTGTCCACAAGTACTGCCACCACCTGGCTGGGGCTAGATCTGGAACCTGCTGACAGGCCCAGCCCTGCCCTGCCTCAAGACACCTGGAGGTGGATGGAAATAACTTCCCAAGAGCTGGGCCTCAGCTTTGGCCCACTGGGTAACCAGGTTGCTTTAGGCTTCCTAGTTCGCTTCTTAGCCAGAAGAGCCTTCTCTCTCCTGCACACCAGAGTTCTCAGCATGGCATACTCGGGGGCTTCTGGCTGACGGTTAAAGACCTGAGCACCCAGTCTCCCTCCCACAGGCTGAGGGTCTGAGATAGGAGTGAGTACCCTGAATAGGCCTCAGTCCCACAGCAGAGATGCAGGCTGGCAGGGCCTAGAGCAGCCCACAATCTTCTAGGTAGGGGATTAGCTATCGAGATGACTGAGACAGATATCAGGAGAGGAGAACAAGTGGGATTCCAGTAGCTAAAAATGGGTAAGAAGGAACTAGAGGAAAGGAGGAGGAGGAAGGAAGGGGAGGGTTAGTTAGCAATCCAGAGCAGGAAGCCCCAGCACACCAGCCAAGGAGTAGGCAGGGCTGTGAGGGCTGGAAGTGGGAAGCGCACAGAGAAGGCTATGGGAGGAGAATCACGGGACCTACACGGTGAAGGGGAGGGACTGCCTGCCCAGAGCAGGGCCCCTGCCTGGGCCCTCAACCCCCACACCACCCACCACCCACACACACACATACCCACACCCCACAAACCAACACACACACACACATCCTTGCCCGCCTTCATTTTTTGGGTACTACTGAGGAAGTGTGCTTCCTTGCGGCTCTTGAAGAAGGGGGCCATTCCCTCCTCATTCCCTTACTGTCTGTGTGGGTCAGGGAGGGACCAAGCCTAGCTAGCTGGAAGCAGGAGGTGTGAGCTTTCTGTGGTAGGGCCCCAGACCGGCCCCACCCTCAGCACTCCTTCCTGTTCCAGCTGGGCCTAAACTCCCGGTGAGTCAGGGATAGAGGATGCTTCCCAGGTGAGGGTGGAGCTGCTTGGCTTCCTCCACATGCTGAGCCCAGATCACCAATGAAGCCAAGCTGAGCGGGTGCTAATCAGGCCTCAGTTTCCCTGAATGGCTAGGCCTTGTGGGACTGAAAGGCCAGGGCTCTTGGGACTTACTGCACTGGTCCATTTTAAGCTCCCAGCCTCCCTGAGGCACCAGGGATGTGGACGGCTGGACACCCTCTAGGCAGGGACATGAGCATAAACCAAAGGACCCAAGAAAAGACCCGGCCCTACTGGGACCATCCTAGGTTGGGCCCTGCTGAGAAAGCAGCCCTTTGGCCACCTGGCATCAATCACTCTCGGAAATCCGGCCTGCCTGCCTGTCTGCCTGTTCTCCTGTCCTGCCCAGGCACGTCACAGTCCCACTGACACCCCTAGCTGAGTCAGCCCCAAGCCTGGGGGACCTCCTCACACTCTGCTGGAAAGCAGACCTTTGGCCCACCTAGGCATTCAATCACTCTCGGAAATCCGGCCTGCCTGCCTCCTGCCTGTTCTCCTGTTCCTGCCCAGGCACGTCACAGTCCCACTGACACCCTAGCTGAGTCAGCCCCAAGCCTGCTGGGGGACCCTCCTCGCCCATCTGCTGCCAGCCTCCTGTACAGCTGGCCATCAGATCTGGGGAGTGAGGGCCTCAGCTGGTGCTTGTTAGGTTGGCTCCCCCTTTGGGAGGCTGCTGAGGGGGAGACCAACCCCCATCCGGGACAGGGGTCACAGAACCCAAACTGAAAGCAATTTAAGGGCATGGGGGAGACGGTAATTATAGGTTCTGTTTCCAATGGTTAATTATCTAGCTGGCAAAGAGAAAGGGAAGAGGGAAAGCTGGAGGGGAGTGGATAAGGAATGTGTGAATGGGAAGGGAAGGGCAGGAAGAGTTTGCCATGGGGCATTTTGATATAGGGGAAAGAGCCCTGGGCTGAGAGGCTGGAGCCCAGGGACTGTCCAGTTCTACCATGACTCTTTCTGACTAAGGGCAAGCAGGTGTCCCTGCTTCTGGGCCTCAACTTCCCTGTCTGGGTAATGAGGAGTAGGATTACATTTCTTCAGTTATTCAGAGAATATGTACTGAGCACCTACTATCTGCCAGTCAGCAATCTGAGCACTAGGGTACGGTGATGAACAGGATAGTCATGGTCCCTGCCCCCCAGGACCTCACATTCTAGAATGACCTTTAAGTGCCTGGTTAGTTCTTAAAGTGCTTCTGTAGTGATGTGAGAGGCAGAATGGAGGATACACAGATTAAAAGCTTGGGTACTAAAGTTAGCCTTCCATGTGTTCATTCATCCATTTTTTAACAAGTGTTGAATGCCTGGCACCAATAAAGGGTAGCTGTTGCTTCTCCCACGAGGTGTGGAGTGGCCATTTCAGCTCTGGGAGTGCGCTTCCCAGGGATCATTCTTGCTTTGAAAGTGGCCCCCAAGCTCTGGCTAGTCCCATCTTCATTGACCAAAGCTGGCCTTTTGCAAAGTTCCTAAACATTGTCATCAGAAGTTATCTTGAGGTCTCACTCCCAATCTGCATCCTCTATCCCCAATCCCACCTGGGCTGGGGGCTGAGCAAAATATACCCATGATAAATACATCCCAAAGCCAAAGTAGGAAAGATGTGTGTCCTCAGCCCTTACCTACTTCTATGGCTCCATGGGCTGGTCTCTACCAGCCTTTTCCAGGAGCAGTAGGTAAATACCTGGATTCTGGCCAGGGCCCTAGGGAGAAGCTCCAGGTGGCTCCTTTGCTCCCCGGGTACCAGGAGCAGCCAAGGAGACTGGGAGCCACCCTGCACTGGGGCCTGTCTGCCGACTGGATTCTGATGGACAGAGCCCTTGTTCTTGGGGGGACCAGTGGGTTGCCTCCCTCACTGCTCTCATGCTTGTTCAGTAGAATCTGAGAGGTCAGAGGCCAGGAAATGGTAGAGCTAGGACTTTCCTGAGAGTCCTTTCTAGATCAAATGTGTCATGGGGAAACTGAGACCCAAATACCAGAAGGGACTTACTGAGAGGCCTATGAAGAGTGCTGATAGGGCCACCTCTTTTCCCTCACAGGTCACAGCTGTGGGCCCTTTTTGCACACAGCTGTTTTATTCTCCCAGAATCCCCAGGAGCCCTTTTGAGTGAACCAAACAAACCTGTATATACACAGTATTTATATTGACAAACTATGTACGTTTATACAAGGCAATTACCAAAAGGACACATAATCCTGAGGAAAATATGGTCCTGGGAGGTTTATGCCTGGTCAAAGCAGATCTGGAAAAGCAAATGCACTAACAGTTTGCCCCCTCCCTGTGGCCCCTCTCTTGTGGCACCTCACGCAGCTCTGAAGTCACTCCTTGACAAGGACAGCCTGACAGCCTGGAGGTCTCTGTAGCAGCCAGACCAAGGGATTGGACATCTCGAGGCTGGGTGGGGCCCTAAATGTCTTGGTATTCATCCTTCCCTGGGAACCCAAGGCAGTGGTCCAACCTCCCTTGCACACCTCCAGGACCTCCCTCCCTCCCTCCCTCCCTCCCCCACCTAGGCAGCAGGCCTTTCTGGACAGCCTGACTGTTAGCTGTCCTTGCCCTGTCTTCAGGCCCCCTGCACACACTAATAGCCATGGCAGTAACATGCTTTCACATGCAAATTGCTATGGAATTCTCAGCCCCTGCCTGTGCCCCAGCCCTCAAGGCCTCCCCCTGGGCAGATTCAGAGAAGAGAATGGAATCTTTCAAGCTGTTTGGGCATTTAGAGACCTACTAGTCCAGCCCCCTAGTTGGATGGATGGGAAAACTGAAGTCCAGAGAAGGGAAGAAGGAACTGCCCAGAGTCACACAGAGAGTTTACCAGGACTGGCCCTCACCCAGGTCTTGTGACTTTCAGCCCATTGCCCCTTCACATCACCGCACAGCTAGCTTCCCAATCCCTCTTCTCCCACCCCATCCCCACCCAAGGCTGTTAACTGTGGGCTCTGGGATCCCTCCCTTTAGCACAGCCACTCATCCAGGGCACTCTCAGTGGAGCCTGGGAGTGTAGAAACTAGAAATGAAAAGGCCAGGAGTGCCCATGACTTAAGGGCACGGCCCAGGGAAGGAAGCCTTTCTCCTTTCACACAGGCAACAGGCAGGATTTGCTCACTTCTCTCTGTGTGTACGCCCCACCTCCAGTACCCTGATCTTGGCCAAACTGCTCTTGTCCCCCACAGCAGGCCTACCAAGCCATGCCAAGCCTTTTCCTGGGCTCCAGCCCCACAGATCTCCCAAGCTTTGTGTAGCATCACGCTGCTGGAGTTGCCACCAGCAAAGCCTGGACCCTGGAAGACCCTGGGAGGCCCCGGGAACCCAGATCCCAGCTAGGGTATGGAAAAATCTCCTTTCTCCTCTGTTCAGCTGAAACAAGATCGGAATTTTCTGAATTGAACTTTACAAGGAAATGAAAATAAACACCAAAGAGGGGGAAGAGACCAGTTTACAAGAGCACAGGTGACTGTTCCCAGCTCAGCTGAGGTCTTGCCACAGATGGGTTGGAGCTAGAAACTTCTGGGTTATCCTTCAGTTCTGCCTCTTCAGCATCTATTAACTCTGCTCACTTCTTATCACTCCCAATGCTGCCACACTGGTTCTCCTGCCTGGATTATGGCAATCACCTCACAACTACAATCCTGCCTCCATCTATCCCTCTCTCTTGCAAACAGCAGCCAAAGTCATTTTTCCCAAACTCTATCCTGTCTTGTCAACTTCAGTTTCCATTTCAGCATTTCACGTTTGTCAATCATCCCTTAACTCCATAGCACAGTGGTTGAGGCCCTGGGTGATCTGGCCCCTGCCCACCTCTTGTTTCTCACCTCAACCCCTCCACACTGCATTCACCTCACATTCCAATAACACAAATCTATTCACAGGTCCCTGAGCAGGACAGGGACCCTTAAGCCTCTGAGTCTTTCCATGTGTACTTACATCAGCCAGAAATGCCCATCCCCTTGCTCCTGGCCTGCAACTCCTATGCATCCTTCGTGTACATTCCCAACCCTCAAATCCAGGCAAAGTTGGTACTCTCTTCTCAGCTTTTGTTGTGCTTCTGCTAACACTATGTGGCTTGTGTCTGTTTCCCCAATATATTTTGAGTTTCTGGAGAGCAGGAACTGTGTCTTATTTGTCTCTGTGTCTCATTTAGAGTGGGACCCAGAACAGAGCTGAGGACAGAGCAATATCAGTGAAACTTTGAAACATTTGTCCAATTGAATGGGCTTGGCTGGGCTGTCTCTGCCCTCTATCTGCTCACATTACTGTCCAGCCAATCTGCAGAGTCAATGCCTTATTATATTACCCTACAATAAAAGCAAACATTTATTGAGTACTTACTACGGGCCAGGCACCATGCTCAACACTTAGTCACATGCATTGTTCCATGGACACTTTATGTTTCAGTGAGGTCTCAGGAAGGTCCTTATCTGAGGTAGAACCATGATTAGCCTCATCTTACAGATGAGGAAATGGAGGCTCAGACAGGGAAAGTACCTTGCTCGGGGGCACACGGCTAGGAAGTTGTAGAGCAGAGTTTGAAATCAAGAAGCCAGAATCCAGAGTTCACATGCTCAGGTACTTTGCCACTTGAGAGGAGTGGGGTGGCAGTGCCAGCATGGGGAGAGAACAAGCTGGAGTCCTGCAGCCTACAGCCTTGATGTCAGCCATGTGGCTTCAGAGGCCTCCTAGTACGGGGCTCCAGATCCCACACTCTGGGATCAGGCTGCCAGGATTACATCCCAGCTTTGCCACTTTCTGGCTATGAATTCTTGAACAAGTTACTTAACCCCCTCTGTGTTCCTGTTTTTTTTTTTCCATAAGGTGGGTCTGAGAGTAGCAGTCATCTCATGAGATTGCAGTGAGGATAGAGTGAATGTGCACACAGGAAGCCCTGAGAACAGGGTCCTGGTGATTGCTCAGTACATGGATCTTCAGAGCCATGATGGTTGTGCTACCCCTCTTCTCCATTCATGCCCTCATCACCTCCCTCTCAAGCCCAAGGCCCCAGGGCTTGGCTGGCCTGACCTTGACTCCTGAAATCCCAAGGGGAGGAACACCCAGTTTGCTGTGCCCCCAGAGGAATTTGCAGTCAGAGTTGGGAGGCCTACATTTGAGGCCTGACTCTGGCACTCATACTTGAATAAGTCATCTCTTTTCTTGAGGCCTGGGTTTCTTCTTCATTTGTTGGGAATGGAGTGATGTCAGCAAAACTGCTTTGTAAAAAGCAGCAAGTATACCTTGATGCAAGGAGCTATCACTTCCCATCAGAATGTGTATTCCTTTAGGGCAGTGAACCTGGTACTCAGTTAAAAGCTGATGAAAGCATGAATCAGTGAGTGTCTCCCACCAGAATCCATGCTCATCCTCAGCCAGGCTCCAGCAGCCAGAGGCCCAGATCTGAAGCAGAGACACCAGAGCTTCCAGGTACAGTTGGAAAGAAAGATGCAACACTAAATGGCTTTTTTTCTACACTCATTAGGCTAGTGATGTTTAAGCTAGTACAGCCTTTCTGGAAGGCCACTTAGGTAATAATATATATGTATATATGTAAATTATATATAATATTTTATCATTTATATATGACATATATATGATATTCATCAAAGTCACTGTCGTGTCCGACTCTTTGCGACCCCATGGAATATAGAGTCCATGGAATTCTCCAGGCCGGAATACCGGAGTGGGTAGCCTTTCCCTTCTCCAGGGGATCTTCCCAACCGAGGGATTGAACCCAGGTCTCATGCATTGTAGGTGGATTCTTTACCAGCTGAGGCACAAGGGAAACCTAAGAATACTGGCGTGGGTAGCCTATCCCTTCTCCAGCGGATCTTCCCAACCCAGGAATCAAACAGGGATCTCCTGCATTGCAGGTGGATTCTTTACCAACTGAGCTATCAGGGAAGCCCAAATATATGATATATATCATACATAAAAATTATGTGTGTGGCTCAGTCAGTAAAGAATCTGCCTGCAGTGCAGGAGACCCGGGTTCTATCCCTGGGTTGGGAAGATCCCCTGGAGAAGGAAATGGCAACCCACTCCTGTATTCTTACCTGGAAAATCTCATGGACAGAGGAGTCTGGTGAGCTGCAGTCCGTGGGGTCGCAGAGTTGAGCACGACTGAGCGACTAACACTTACTTACTTACATATATATATATATACACATATATATATAATACATATATATTCCATGGGATCGCAAAGAGTCGGACACGACAGTGACTTTGATGAATATCATATATATATATATATATATATATATATATATATATATATATATATATATATATATCTCAAAAATCTAAAACGTTATCCTTTTACTGGGTTTGTCACCTCTTAGTAACTCAGTTTCCTCATCTGTAAAATAGGGCTGCTGTTACTACCAATGGCATTGGGCCATTGAGAAGATGAAGACATGGAAAAGGCATTGAGAAGATAAGACATGGAAAGCCCTTAGCGCAGGGCCAAACACATCATGACCACTCAGTCAACACTATTATTACAATTACTATCTCCATATGTGATAGTTGCATAACTGCCTCTGTCATTAGAATATGATCTCTTGAAGGGTGAGAACTATGCTCTATTTTTTTTTTCTTTCTGAATCTCCAGGGCCCAGTATAGAGCTTGGCACATAGTAGATGCTGAGTTTGGTAAAAAGAACAAAGCCCTCAACATGAAGAAGAGGCACCTGAGACCCAGGAGAGGGCAAGTCAGGAGTTGGGCCTAGAATTCAGGTCTTCTGTCTTCAAATTGTGGTCTCTTGGGGATTTGAGGATACAGGTGGGGACTGGGGCAACCACTCAGATTCCTTGAGCTGAACTGCCTGGGTTGTTTTCTGTACTTTGGGTCTGGGGTCCCTGTGGTTCTGACCACAGGATCTCCAGGGCTGGAGCAGTTGTGCAGCCCCTCCTCCCCATTCTTGCCCTCATTTCCTCCATCTCAGGCTCTAGCCTGGCCCAGTCAAACAGGAAGATTCATTAACCGTCTAAATATACAGAACCCAGGGGCCATGTGCAGCCTGCAACAGAGCTGGGGTCCCAGCAGGGCCAGAGCCTGAGGCAGTGGTGCTGGCTGAGGGCTGACTAGGAGGGGGTCTGGGAAGGGGGAATCCCCAGGAACAGCTAATGTGATGATTGATGGGAAGGTGAGTGAAGCCAGGCCAGTGCCAGGCCCCAGATCTCTCAGTCTCTAGTCCCCTTTGTAGCCACCTATCCTTGCATACCCTCTCTCCACCGGGCAGGTCCAATCCTGGTCCTCACGACCAGTTTTGGTACCTAGTACCCCTCTCTGCACTCCCCAACCCTTCAGTGCTGGTCCCTGAGCCTCTGAAGTATGAAGCCTAAGAGGTAGGTGACCAGGAGTGGGGGTGGGTTTCCCTGGGCTCCTGCCTGCTTATTATTGTAAGGGCTATTTCTCTAATCAAAACTTCCCAATTACCCAAGGGCCCCTCTGATTAATATTCCATGATAACAGGAACAGGTCACATCTGGCTGCAGGAGCTGGAATTCGACACTCCAGGAGTTCTGTGATTGGTCTGCAGGAAGAATAATAAACTCTCTTTCTCTTGCCCCCCTTTTCCCTTCCTTCTAATTCGGAGGCTCCCCTTTTCCTCTACCTCCCATTCCCCAGGCCCTGTCTGCCCCTCTCGATCCCCATCCAAGCTCTGTGCTTTGCCCTGTGCCCACCTCCCCAGTCTTGGGCAGCCTCCTGGCCATTACCAGCCTCTGCTTTGCTAGCTTGGCTCTTTGGCCCAGGAGTGTTTTACACTGAGATGTGGCAGGCTGAGCAGGTAGGGTCATTGCTGAGGGATTATGGGTTCTCTGAATGTATCGTCTCATCAAGTTCTCATTACCATTGTCCTACGAGGAGGTAGTGTTATCCCTGTTTATTGATGGGGTGTGGTACACCTGAGAAGCCACAGGACTTGTCCAGTGTCACAGACTTTAAGTGACAGCACTGGGGTTTCAAACTCAGGGCTTTCTGCTTCCAAGGGTCCTCTTCTCTCCACCTCTCCCCCTGATCTTCTGAGGACAGTGTCCGTCCCTGGATATCTGGATGGAGATGTGACCAACAAATAGGGCGTAGTCAGTGTGACGGATTTTTAGGCAAAAATGAGCTGAGATTTTTTTAGTTGAATTTCATAGTCCAGAGAGGAGAAAAGACTTGCCCACATCCATGTGGGAAGGTAGCACTGAATATGGGACATGACCCCAAGTTTTCTAACCCTCAGATGGAAACCCCTTCCATTTCTCATTTTGCGGACAGCTTTCCCACCACAGCTACATGCAAGGGACTACTAGATGCCACCTTCCTTCCACCTGATCTGCAGAGACCTGCATAGGGCACAGCTGCTTGAGTTCGCTCAGTCTTCACTGGGGAGCTTGGCAGAAAGAGTTCTCTGCCTAGAGCTGGGTTGGGGGTGGCAGGGCTAGGGATTGGGATAGATACTGGGGGACAGAAAGGATTTGCCCTGAGCCAGCCCTACCTTGGGCTTTCCAGGTAGCTCAGGTGGTAAAGTGTCTGCCCGCAATGCAGGAGACCTGGATTTGATCCCTGGGTCAGGAAGATCTCCTGGAGAAGGAAATGGCAACCCACTCCAGTATTCTTGCCTGGAGAATCCCATGTATGGAGGAGCCTTGTGGGCTACAGTCCATGCTCAGATACGACTGAGTGAACTCAGCCCTACCTTAGGGAAAGTTGTGTGGCCCTCTGGTCGCTGCTTCCTCCTCTTCCTTAGCCACCGTGATTCTCAGTAGCCAGGAGGAGGGGTAGTCCCCGTGGGTGTCTGCGACACCCATTTTCTGTTCCCCTTTCCAGTGGCAGGGCACAGCCTTGATCAGTGCCTTACAGCAGTTTGCCTTTGTTGAGGAGGGGCAGGCCAGTAAAGTGTGTCCCCTTCCCCTTACTCCCTAACCTGGCCCATTCCTCTGCCTCTTTCCCCTCTCTTAGCTCCCCTGGCATATACTTTCATTCATTGCTGTTCAGAAACACCCTGGAGCCACCTTTCCAATTCATCACTGGGTAAACCGAGGGCCCTGGATAAGGTGACTGACTAAGGCTTTGACTCAGTCATTTTCCCCAGGGTCCAAGAGCTCTTTCCATCCCCTCCATCTCCCAGCTGGACAGTCCTGGCCAGAGGGCTAACACATGCTCACATCCTGCCCCATGGTGGGGTCTGAGACCCCACTGTATTTTGTAGTAAGTGGTGAGGCTTCTGGGACACAACTACTCAAGATTAACAGAGGCCCAGATGGGACTTGAGAGATCTTGAGCCCTTCCTGTGCAGTAGGGGCCCATGTCATCTCTCCATCTCTGCTATCTCCCTGCCTCTGCTCTTAGTGCCCTAGCAGCCCAGTCTCTCAACTCAGACTCCTGCCTCTGCCTCCTCCATGGTCTGACATTACCTTTGTCTTCTACACTGAGGGAAGTCTGACCTTCAGTTCCAGATCCAGAGTAGTAACAGAGCTTCTCTATGCCTCAGCTTCTTCCTCTTAAGGTGAGAATAAAAATCAGGTCTATCTCATAGGGCTGTGAGGACGAGCTGAGAGCATGCACATAAAGCATTCCTGGAGTGGAGGACGCCCCTGTCATCACCCAATCTGGTAATAATGATAAAAGCTAACACCAAGTGAGGGGTTGCTCTGTACCAGGCATTGTTCTAAGCATTTCACGTATGAGAGTTTATTTAATCTCCAGTGCAGTTTTCCATGGTAAGTGCTATCATTCCCATTTCAAAGATGGATATGCTAAGGTACACAGGTGTTATACAATGTGCCAAAGCTCACATTTGCTAGTACTCTGTGAAGCAAGCATTTGAACCCATGTAGTCTGAATCCAGAGTTTGACCTCACCCACTGAGCCATTTTGCCTCCCAAGAAACAGTCCATGCCTCCGCAGTACTTACAGGATAAAGTCTAAATTCTTTAAGCTGCCACTCAAGGATCTCCTCCTGACACACACACTATAAATCACCTTGAGAACTGAACACCAAGGGTACTCACTTGCTTCCAAGCCTTGGTTTAGGCAGTTTCCCCTACTTGGAATGGCCTCTGCCCACCATCACCATACACACACACACACACACACACACACACACACACACAAAGTCCCTGTATGTCACACGTGTGTGCATGCTAGGTCGCTTCAGTTGTGTTTGACTTTGTGTGATCCTATGGACTGTAGCTCACCAGGCCGCTCTGTCCATGGGATTCTCCAGGCAAGAATTCTGGAGTGGATTGCCATACCATCCTCCAGGAGATCTTGCCGACCTAGGATTGAACCCTGGTCTTTTATGTCTCCTGCATTGGCAGGCAGATTCTTTACCACTAGTGCCATCTGGGAAGTCGTGGATGTCCACACAGACACAAATCCAGTCTCTCCAAGTGTTTAACTCATCTCCAAAGCCAATGGGTTCAAAGTAAACACCTGGAACGGTGGGGTTTGTGTATGTTTGTGTGTGGTGAGGGTGGAGGTGGGGGGTGGTTTGAGGGAGAGGGGAAGTGTAGAGGGACATTTCGAGTCTGACCACTCTCGTGAGGCTATATGAGACCTTAGATGTCCCCTGAGCCACTGGTCCTTGACCATTTCACCACCTAGAACTGTCCTTTTTAATTTTTCCTCCCCATTCTTCTCTTCCCCTTGTGCTGGATCCAAAAGCTTTAAAGATCTTGTCTACCAAAAACTGCATTTGAAAAATATAAAGCAGACCCAGCAGGGAAGGCTGGTCTCCTGGCAAATCAGATACCACATTTGAGAGGTGTAGGGATTTTACCTTCTCTCTCTACCCTGCTTCTTCTGAACTTGAGTTTGAATGACTTGATGCGACTTCTGGGCAAACCAGATGCTGGAGCTGGGCCCCCCTGCAAATGAGAACAGAAAGATCAGTCTTTTTCTCTCTGTTGTTGGTGTGATTTTATTGTCATGGTCTAGGACTAACTGCAACAGACAATTGATCCTACTGCCCAATTATTGTCAGAAAGCAGGCCTTGAGATCAACTACCTGAAAACCCAGATCATCAGCATTGGCGGACAGCCCCCAGCACTCAATTGGTTTCTCTCCAACAATTTAATACAACAGGTCAAATCATTCAGTTACTTGGGGGTGCAATTTGCAACCTGTTCATCTTGGAGGGTTCACCAGGAAGCTATATTGCCTAAATTAGATGTTCTTGGGACGTTTTATTGAGAGTTTTTAAATGGCCACAGTGGCAATTGGTAACGCCTGCTTTGAAAATGTTCCAGACAGAGATGGCTGCAGGCCTGACTCCATGGTGGAGAACTTTGTATGTGGGAGGGAATTCAGAACTGTTTTCAGGGGAATGGTGTCCTCATCCATGGGAACCTTCTGGACCTTTCTGTGAGAATCTCTCTTAGGCCCTCTTGACCCATCGAAGCCCTCCCCTCTGCCAGGCTCTCCAGTCAAGCACAGGGCTCTGCCCAGCATCAGTGACTCACCACAGCGACACTCTGGGATCCCTCTGGATAACTTAACCTTGAAGCCCCTGACGCCCCAGCCTTATCAAGAGCTCATTCCAAAGAATTAATATTTATGGTGGGCTGTCTGCAAAGCAGACTCCCCACCTATCTCCTGGAGTCTTTTATTATCCTTAGTTTAAGGCAGTTCATCAGTGAGCTGGGTGTTTGGAGTGCAACACTGTGGTCTTGCCAGAGGCAGAAAAGTGATTATTAGTTTGGTTCTGGTAACAGAGAGACCTGGGTTTGCGTCTAGCCCTACCACTTTTGGCCTGTGTGTCCTTGGGCAAGTGATTTCACCTGATGCTCAGTTTCCTCGTCTGTAAATTGGGAAATAGCTATTAATGACAATAATAAAAAACAACAGTAACAATGTTAGTAATAATTAATAGCAACAATAAAAAACAATACTCACCTCCTGAGTTGGTTTGCGGGGGGGATCGATGCCTGGCACATAGTAAATGGTGGCTATTATTGTTTGTTTTTGTTCTTGGAGAATTGCCCTGGGTCCTTGTAGCAGCTAGCTGGAGGGAATATTGTGAGAAAGTCAGCCTGGTCATCGCTAACTTCAGGGATGTTATTGAAGACACTGCATGGTAGCTTCTCTCAGGGTCCTCTTTGTGAAGGGTTAAGGGAAAGATGTGATTTCCTTTCTGACCAGGGAAAGCCATGCTTCCCTGGAACACTTGCTTTATTTTTATGTTACAGATGCTGTGAAGCTTATAATTGATGATGTTTGCCTCTTTAATGTGGCTACCAGGAGAGCTGAGAGCCAAATGCAGACTCTCGTAACTATAGAACTTTAGAGAAGGGATTTTGTGTGTGTGTCAATTTTACTTCTGGCTTTATTATTTTCCTACCTCATTTTTCTTTATCTTGATTTCTCTCAAGTACATATTTTATCATTTCCTATTTTATGGCATTTGTTCAGCTGTCCCAAATCTTTTGATGAATAACTTGTGATATAAATTAATGTTCTAAGAGGCACCATCATTTGCTGAATGTTTTTTGTTACCAGTGCTTACTAAGAATTAAATTATTTAATCTCACAATCACCCTATCAGAAAGGGACAATTATTATCATCTCTCTTTCATAGATGAGAGAACTGAGGTTCAGAAGGCCAAGTTACTCACTCTAGGTCACATGGCTTGGTAGACCTGGGAAGCAATTTCTACTGTCTGAGTCCAGAGCTATACCATCACTCTGCTGTGCACCTCTGATAGGTAGGCAGGTTTCTACGGGATATTTGTGTATAGAAGACAGGTTAGATAAATAGGTATAGGCAGGTAAGGCAGGCATAGGTGGCAGACAGTGAGATGAAAGATATGATTAGTTTTTCCATAAGATAACTAGGGTTGCCTTATGGAGGTGATATAATTCTAGCCCAACGCAAAAAGAACTTGATGTCTTAGCCTAAACAATCCTACCATAAAGAAATGTTCATTTTCCCTTAGAGATTTCAAAAATTGAGATACTCGTGGCTGTTCATTAACACCTTCAGAGACCCCACTTCATTCATGCGTGTATCTATTGTGCAGCTACTCTGGCTGGGCACTGGGGACACAGATAAAACTAAGGCACGATGAGTCCCCATCCTCAAGGGGTTCCTGACTCACTGAGATAGACATACATGACGACTAGAAATCACGGTACAATTGCTGAAACCCAGGCCTTTCCAGAGTGTTTGGGAAGTACAGAGGTAGCCAGGGATGAGGAGCAGGAGGTTAGTGAGAGTCAGGAAATGATTTAAGTCATCATCTCGTTGAGAAATGCTTCCAAGATGAGGAGTTGAGCTAAGGGTAGAGGATGATTAAGAGTTTGCGTGGCTCAGACGGTAAAGCGTCTCCCTGAAACGTGGGAGACCCAGGTTCGATCCCTGGGTCAGGAAGATCCCCTGGAGAAGGAAATGGCAACCCACTCCAGTACTCCTGCCTGGAAAATCCCACGGACAGAGGAACCTGGTAGGCTACAGTCCATGGGGTCACAAAAGAGTCGGACACGACTGAGCGACTTCACTTCAGGCTACAGAAGTGCCAGAGGGCAGACAGAATCACATGGGAAAGGTGCAAAGGTGGGTGAGACCAGGGCACTTTGGAGAAGCTGCAAATAATCTATTCTGGTTGGAAGGCAGAGGGTATTTCAGGTGGCCTAAGAGATGAAGCTAGAGGAGTCAGGAGGCCAAATTATGAAGGGTCAAGGCATTTGGAGTTTACCTTAGGACTGATGAGGAGTCCTGGAAAGGTTAGAGTCAGGGAAGGCACCTGAACAGCTTGTTGTTTTAGAAAGTCATCCACATCCTCAGAGCAGAGGGGGAAGGGGTCAAGGTGAGGAGAACAGCTAAGATGTAGTTTCCACTGTCCTATTCTGAGCCACTATTAGATGTGCCGCTCTCTCAGCCAATATTTATTGAGCACCTATTAAGTGTCAAGCACCGTTGTGGGCACTGGAGAGATCTCAGTAAACAACATAGACAAATGTTGTCTCTGCCCTCGGAGACACACAATAAACACTAGACATAATAAATAAGTAATCTATATATTATATTAGAAGGTGATTTGAGTTACAGGAAAAGAGAAAATAGAGCACAATTAGGAGGTTCAAGATTGTCATGGTGGGCCTGGCTTCAGGCCTTATCGAGAACGTGATGTTTCACTAAAAACGTGAAGACAGAAAGCAGAGGTCATATGGGGACTCTTCCTGTGTCTGATTCCCACAGGTGTTCACAGCCCAGGCCAGTGGACTTGGGCTTTAGCAGTCCTGGGTTCAAGTCCTGTTATGCTGGGCAGGAAACCACCTCTGGGAACTTCCATTTTCTTCTGTGCTCCTTGCCTTGGGTGGCTGTGGTGACATGATGGGCACAACAGTGCTTTGTAATCTGACACAGGCAGGGCCCAGAGGTAAAGTGGTTATCACGAATCTTCTCTCCAGCATCCCTTCCCAGGCCTCTGGTGACCCCAAGGCACTTTGCACCTGAGGAGCCAGTGGAAGAGACAGCTGTGGGAGAGTTGCTGACTGTCTCTTGCTCCAGGGAGGGTGAGTAGCTTCTCTCAGCTCCAGAAAGGCTGAAACTGGGCCATGGGCTGGGCCTGTGGCATTGTGGCTGTTGCCTCTACCATGCACCACTGGGCATGAACCCACCATGTGGCAGAACTGGAAGAAAGCCCTGACAAATGATCCAGCGCAGCCCCTATGGGACAGATGGGAAAGCTGAGGCCAGGGAGGGCAAGAGACTGACTCACAGGCACACAGGGAGTGATTTAGAAACACCTGGCCTTGGGGTCTAGGTCTCCTAGCTCTCACGTGGATTGAGGTAGAGCCAGGAGACTGCTTTGACCCAAGTGAGTTTGTTCGTGGTTATGGACTACCCTGGATTTTTTATTTTCCTACTGAGGCTTCCTTTGGGGACTTGGTGCCCACTGCTAAAAATAGCTAACATTTAACATTCTTCCAAGAAAGTTTCACTCATTATCTCATTGAGTCTCTCAACAACCCTATGAAGCACTCTTCTTACCTCTCTTCTTATTAGTGAGGAGACTGAAGCACAGGCAGGTTAAGTGACTTGTCCAAGGTCACACATTAGGAAGCAAGGGAGCTGGCTGATTTGGGCAGTTCTGTTCAGAGTCTTTGTTATTTAGCCATTAGGTTATGCAGGTGTGAGATGAGTGTGTGTGAAGATGTTTGAATGTGTGTTAGGAGGGGTTCCTGGCTAACTCCTGATTGCTCACTCACGCTCTGCACAGGGGTTGCCTGGGGGACGGGGCAAGCTAGCTAAGAGATATTTCCCTGGCAGGTCCCTGTGGGAGCTGGATGGGGGTGCCTGTGGTTCACAGGAACCATGACTTAGAACAACACACACAGTGAAAACATGCACAGATAGCATTTATAGAAGACACCGTTTGCACATGGTTCTCCAACTGTGGTCTCAGGACCAACAGCCTCGGCATCACCTGGGAACTTGTCAGAAATGCAAATTCCTGGGCCCCACCCCAGTTATACTGAATCAGACAGTCAGGGTGGGGCCCAGCCATCTGTGTTTTAACAAGCCCTCTAGGTAATTCTGATGCGTGCTCAAGTGTGAGCTTTAGGACAGATGAGAGGGGCCCAAATCATGTTGGGGTGTCTGCTTCCATGTACATGTATGCATGTGCTCAGGGCACAGCAATTTACAGCCTGCAAAGGGCTTTCTCACCCATAACTTCTTCCGATCCTCTCAAGAATGGGGATCCTGTCCACTTCCCAAATGAGTAAACTGACATCCAAGGAGGTGAGGTCATACAGCAGCTGGTTACTGACAGACACCAAGACTGGCAGTCTTCCGCCCGGCACCCAATGCCTATCTTAGATCTTCCCACCCCTGCCCGCGATGCTGGTCTAGAGCTCCCCCTGCCCACCACAGACTCTCAGAGAAAAGAGGCAATAGAGTGATGGCTGTTCTTGGCTTCTTGCCCATTCTGCTCCACTCCCCCCTCCCTCCAGTCCGCAGCACTTGTAGAACAAGTTCCTTCTTCCCCAGGTGAGTTCATCTGGCAGGGCAGTAGAGAGGCATCCATAGAAGGAGGAGAAGCTCCAGGGACCCAGTAGCTGTTTTCTAACAGATACTTAGAAGTACATCTGGGGCAGCAGAAGTTTGGGGCTTAGAGTCCCCTGTCCATTTCCTCTGATGGGTATGGGGGCTCCACTGAGGCTGGCCAGTCCCAGGGCAGGGTGAAAGCCGACTCCTGCCCAGGCCTGTCTTCCTCTCCTACCACACAGCTGCTCTGGGGGCCCTGGTAGGGAAGTGAAGGGCCTATCTAGCTTGCCAGGAGAGTTGGGAGTGATACAAAGGGACGGGGAGAGAGGGGATGCCTGCGTCCAAGGAAGTAAGGTGTACATACAATCAGTTCAGTTCAGTTCCGTCGCTCAGTCGTGTCCATCTCTTTGTGACCCCATGGACAGCAGCACACCAGGCCTTCCTGTCCATCACCAACTCCCGGAGTTTACTCAAACTCATGTTCACTGAGTCGGTGATGCCATCCAACCATCTCATCCTCTGTCATTCCCTTCTCCTCCTGCTTTCAATCTTTCCCAGCATCAAGGTCTTTTCAAATGAGTCAGTTCTTCACATCAGGTGGCCAAAGTATTGGAGTTTCAGCTTCAGCATCAGTCCTTCCAATGAATACTCAGGGTTGATTTCCTTTAGGATGGACTGGTTGGATCTCCTTGCAGTCCAAGGGACTCTCAAGAGTCTTCTCCAACACCACAGTTCAAAAGTATCAATTGTTTGGCGCTCAGCTTTCTTTATGGTCCAACTCTCACATCCATACATGACCACTGGAAAAACCATAGCCTTGACTAGACAAGCCTTTGTTGGAAAAGTAATGTCTCTGCTTTTTAATATGCTGTCTAGGTTGGTCATAACTTTTCTTCTGAGGAGCAAGTGTCTTTTAATTTCATGGCTACAGTCACCATCTGCAGTGATTTTGGAGCCCCCAAAAAGAAAGTCTCTCTCACTGTTTCCCCATCTATTTGCCATGAAGTGATGGGACCAGATGCCATGATCTTAGTCTTCTGAATGTTGAGTTTTAAGCCAACTTTTTCACTCTCCTCTTTCACTTTCATCAAGAGGCTCTTTAGTTATTCTTTGCTTTCTGCCATAAGGGTGCTGTCATCTGAATATCTGAGGTTATTGATGTTTCTCCCTGCAATCTTGATTCCAGCTTGTGCTTCGTCCAGTCCAGCATTTCTTGATGTACTCTGCATATAAGTTAAATAAGCACGGTGACAATATACACCCTTTACATACCCTTTCCCGATTTGGAACCAGTCTGTTCTTCCATGTACAGTTTTAACTGTTGCTTCTTGACCTGCATACAGATTTCTCAGGAGGCAGGTCAGGTGGTCTGGTATTCCCATCTCTTTAAGAATTTTCCACAGTTTGTTGTGATCCACACAGTCAAAGGCTTTGGCATAGTCAATAAAGCAGAAGTAGATATTTTTCCAGAACTCTCTTGCTTTTTTGATGATCCAGTGGATGTTGGCAATGTGATCTCTGGTTGCTCTGCCTTTCTAAATCCAGCTTGAACATCTGGAAGTTCACGGTTCATGTACTGTTGAAGCCTGGCTTGGAGAATTTTGAGCATTTACTTTGCCAGTGTGTGAGATGAGTGCAATTGTGCGGTAATTTGAGCATTCTTTGCCATTGCCTTTCTTTGGGATTGGAATGAAAACTGACCTTTTCCCATCCTGTGGCCACTGCTGAGTTTTCTAAATTTGCTGGCATATTGAGTTCAGCACTTTGACAGCATCATCTTGTAGGATTTTAGGTGAGTGACCACACCATCGTGATTATCTGGGTCATGAAGATCTTTTTTGTATAGTTCTTCTGTATATTCTTGCCCACCTCTTCTTAATCTCTTCTGCTTCCGTTAGGTCCACACCATTTCTGTCCTTTATTGTGCCCGTCTTTGCATGAAAATTTCCCCTGGTATCTCTAATTTTCTTGAAGAGATCTCTAGTCTTTCTCATTCTATTGTTTTCCTCTATTTCTTTGCATTGATCACTGAGAAAGGCTTCCTTATCTCTCCTTGCTATTCTTCGGAACTCTGCATTCAAATGGGATACAATCAGGAGACCATAAAAGTAGGCATAAGCCCAGATGGTGTGGGCAAACATCTGGCCCAGGGATTCTCAGCCTGGGCTTTGTACAGTGCTAGGGTGATCTACTGATACATTCTCAAGGGTCATGAGATCTTTGAGAATTGAAGTTTTATGTTCTTATTTTTGATGGTAAGCTAAACAGTTTTTCTTACACTTACAAAGACAGCTATAATTCACAACTGGAAGACATTTTCATTGCCTATCTTCAGTTCTGAAGGCATTTCTCAAGTATGGGCCATGCAGATCTGGGGGTGGGAGTTGTAGTTGTCCAATAATTTCTTCTCAGAGGCTGTTTCAACTGAAACTTTTATCCTATAAAGGGAAGACACATGGATTCCATTCCAAGGCTGAGTGGCACTGATCTAGTCCAGCCACTTCATGTTTCAGTAAAGGGCACTGAGGTCCAGAGAGGGCCTGGCACTTGCTCCAAGACTTCCAGCAATTCATGAGCAGGTCTGGGACTGGAGGGCTGGGCTCCCATACCCTGTCATGCTCTACAGGGGTTGTGGCACACACCAGCTCAAGGAAAGTCAGGGTGGCAGGAGAGTGGGCCTCAGATATCTCCATCATGGATTTGTCTCTCCTCTTTCTATTCATCAGAAATGTATGGACTCATTTGGATCTTTTTAAGAGACCCAGTCAGCCAGATGGTGCATGGGGGAGAAGGACTCAAAGCTTCATGCCGTGGTGACTACTATGTCTCCATTTGGTGAGAGATACATAGATAGGCGAGGTCCAATCCCTGCCTCCCCCCAGCTCCTGCACTGTGTGGGGAGACAGATATAAAAGTGACAATGCCTCACAAGTCTCCAAAGTGCACTTTTCCATTCATAGTAATAACAGACAGCTATTGAACATTTAGTCTATGCCAGTAAACGCCAGTATTTATATTTCACATGTAAGATGGCAAGATGTCATCGAGGAAGGTAAGGTGTGGCCCCATTCTGTAGACAGGGAAAATGAGGCCCAGGAAGCTTAAGTAAAATGCTTCTAGGCAGCAGAGCAAGGCAGACTGATTCCTGAGCACACTTTTCTTAACACTACCCTGTCTTATGTGGTCCTTGTAATAGGCCTGGAAATGAGTCAGGAAGGGCCATTTCTCCCCATTTCATAGAATAGGAAACTGTGGCTCAGAGAGGGGGAGTGACTGACTCACAAGGTTTGAAACCTGGAAGTGTCCTGTCTGATTCCTCATCGCAGACCTGAGACCAGGAGACTTTTGAGGATTTGCTAGCATGTCAAACTTGTCAAACAAGTTTGCAATGACAATGGCAAATTGGTTGCAAAGAAATATTTCCAGTCACCGGTTTTCCATGTAATAGTAATTTTCAGACACTATAGGAAGTTTTTTTTGCTGCCTTTGAGCATGTTTGCTTCTTTTCTGGAATTTTCCATTTTTATATCTTTGAGAAGAATAATTTGGGAATTAATTTTCAACTCACTCTTCCTGCTCTGGTTGTTCAGAAGTGTTTCCCTGAACTTTGAAATCTTACCTCTGATTCTAAGTAAATTGCCCCCAAAAGCAAACAAGTTGAAGCTGAAATGTTTCCATCTGCTGCTTTCAACTTCCCTAACTTTGTGCAACCGAGGATAAATATATAACCTTTAAATGCAATATAATCTACTTTTCAAGTGATTTGCCTTTAAGTTTTTCAAATAAGTGTTTTGGCCAACGATGCCAACTATCTCTGTAGCTCATGTTCTCACCGATTTCAATATCCACCCCTTTTCAATGTAAGCAGCTTTTGCTTAGTATCTTTTTGACTGTGCCATGGTAATCATTTGCTCCCATTGGGAATGCTTCTCACTGTCAGAATTGAAGTGCTGTGTGGTTTCCGGGACAGGGACAGACTTAGGCTGAGCTTTGTTTGTGTAATGGTGCTTGAAAATATTGGCAAGAAAAATGCCAGTGGGCCTAATGTCTACACACACTTGGCACACCAGGTGGGGTGGGAGGTGAAGGAGGCATCTGAGGCTCTTGGAAGGAATCAGGGCATATCATTCATTGCAGCCCATGTGCTGCTGCCTCAGTGCCAGTCTATGTTGTCCAAGCCACTTGGTGCTTCCAACATTGGCCTTCCCTCAAAAACTGGTTTGGGCCCCTCTCCTCGATGGCAGTGGTGTAGATTCCAGGCTTGGAGTAGTTGCTCCAGTGGCCCTGCACACACTGATCCTTCCACCAAATGAGGTAACACCCTCAATGCAGCTGGTCAGGAAGAATAGGAGTTTAAATGAATCAGAGATAACACCCCACAAATAAAAACCAAACTCTTCCCCTCAGCATGGACACTGAAGTAAAAATGCTTTATGTTGTCAAAAAGTTTGTTAAAACATCTCCTTGTAAGTCAAAAGGATCAATGCCTAGAAAAGCAGTGCCTAGGAGTAGGAATTTTTCTCTAGTTTATCATTTACAGCCAACTTTTTTTCATCATTTCACTTGGAGCCAGACCAGATGGGTTGGAAAAAAGGTCCTCATCGCCTTCTCCCTGGAGTTGCCCAGAGTGCTGCTGGGTCCATGGTTGAATTGAATTCAGCTGGGCCTCGTGCCGCTTTTGTCCACACACATGCACCACAATATCCATATTGAACTAGATCCTCTGGCTTTAGAATTCAGAGAAGATATGCATGTGGACCAATTGAGGTCAAATCAACCGTATAGCCATTATGGATTCAAAGTAGATTTCTTCACCTTTTTTCCAAAATTGTCCAGGTTTTCCAGATTTCCTACAATGATCATGCATTACTTTTGTGATCCCACAATAAAGAGTATCAAAGTACATACTCTAAATGCAGAATCAAACTTACATACTTGACACCATGATAGGCATTTTGTGGTTGGGTCTGTGGGTCCCTGTCCTGGACTCTTTCATCCAGCTGGGAGCTTACTCTCCAAGCTAGTAACTGGGCTCCTCCCATCCCTCCTCTTTCCACACTGGCTACATCTGCCAAGAGAGCCAGGGAAGAAGGTGGGGGACTTAGGTCTCCATCACTGGAAGGGTAATGTGATTAGTCTAAGGGGACACATAGTAAATTGAGGCTAGGTTGGGATAAGACAGCAAAATTGAAGATGGCAGGAGTCACCTATTCAGCACATGTTTTCTTACTGCCAACTGTGTGCCAGCTGTGGGAAGTGTTCAAGAAGGCAGAATTCTACCCTTTGAGAGGCAGTATGATGTATGGCTCCACCATTTAGTGGCCTTGCAACTTTGAAGGTCAACCCTTAAGCTCCTACAGAATCAGCCTCATCATCTGTGAGATGTGGACATTGATTATCACACTATCACCGAAAGGATGCATCCAGGGCTTACTGTTAGATACGTATGTATACTTGACACGTGTGATCGCATTGCATCTTCATAGCAAACCTACAAGGAATGTACTCCTTCTCCCATTTGACTTGTGGGAAAACTGAGGCTCAGAGAAATGAAATGATTGGCTGAGCATCACACAGCAAGCAAACAATGAAGGCAGAATTTGAAGCCAGGCAGGCTGACTCTGGAGTCTTTGCTCTTTATCACTGTGTTTTAGTGCCTCCCATCACTGAGCTGGTGTCTTGAGTCAACGGGGCATCTGTACATCAAATGTGCCCAAAGGTCCCAGGGTAGAACAAAGGGGGTGGTTATAGCACCCCACTTCACTGCCCTGGCACACAGTAGGTGTTCAACACAAGCTGGTCCACTTCCCTTGAAGATCTCCCAACCCAACATGAGGAGCCGAGGGAAAAGGGCAGAGTTGTGTCCCACCCAGGAAAGCATTTCCATCGCAGACAAATCTCTTCAGCTTCCTGCTTCCCTGACCCTCAGGAAGACCTAGAGCCTCTCTTCTCCCTCCTCCTACCTACACTTCAGGGCAGACCTCTTATGCCCCTCCCCATGGTCTGTCTGGGCCGGTCTGTCTCCCCGACCCCGGCAAAGCATTAAAAATTGAAAGCTCCTTTGAAGAGAAAACAGTTTAATAAAAGCTCCATCCATTTTTCATGAGAGGATCAGGAGAAGGATGGTGAAGAGAGGAGAAGGCAGGATGGAAGAGATGGGATTGGGGAGCAGGGAGAGCAGTGAGGGGCATAGGAAATCCCTGGTGGGGGTTCAGCAGAGCAGGGGTGAGGAAGTGGAGCCTACCCTTTCCCTGAGCTCTGCTAGCCCCAATGCCCTCTTTTCTACTTCCTTTTATCAGGATTCATCCTGGACCTGTTGATACTGGGAACTATAGCTTCTTCCTTGAGGGAACCTCCTGCCTTCCGTTTGGGGAAGGTTTCTGGGCTGTACTATCTCAAGAAGGGGAGATAAGATGACCTCTAGCCTGGAAGGGTCTTTCTCTACAACTGAGCAGCCCCCCAGGTTGTGTATCATAAGACTGGTTTCTTGAGCCCTGGCCACATGTTTGGACCCCAGAAGACTGGGCAGGGCAGGGCCAGGCCAGAACACTAGGCTGAGCACTGGGCAGGGAGCTGAGTTTCAGTAAGAAATCCAACAGAGAGGTCAGAGCATGAGGGGTTGGAGGGAGTTAGGGCCAAACACTGGCTCATTTTCTTTGGACCCTAGAACATTTTCTGACCACAGGAGACACAATTATACCCACTCTTACATCAAGTCTCTATGTTTTCTTATCTCTTCCACCTCAAAAATGATGGGCCCACCCAGGAAAGAAACTTCACAGACTGGCATTGGCAGGAGAGGTATATACCTAGGTCTGGATAAATATGTGTCTATTTTTGGCACAAGCCTGTGTGTGTACATGTGATCTAAAAGTGCCAGTATGTGTGTCTAGTGGCATAAGTGTGAGTGTGGATAACCAACGGAGTGTGTGTGCCTCTGTGTGTGTATGAATGTATGTGCAAGGATATGGGCTGGTTGCCCATGTGTGAGGACTTGATCCTACTGCTCTCTGCTTCTGAGCAAAATATACCCTCCCGGAGCACATGCCAGAGAGAAGGTGGGACAGGTAATGTAGATGAGAGGGTGATGGGACAAGGGGAAAAGAGGTTGGGCCCCAGAGAATTGAGCAGGCCTGGGGTCTTGATAGACAGGAAGACCAGATGTGCCAGCCCCAGCCACAAAGGTGTTCCTTGCGTGCCCTGGGAACTGAGAAGGGGTTTGCTTTATCAGCACCCCAATCAGGAGGCCTGTGTGTGTTTGTATAGGGGCAGGGGCTTCTGTTTCATCAGCAGGATCAAGGAGGGCTTCGAAGAATGTTCCTGGAGTGATGGTGGGAAAGGAGGCTGAAGGATGCATTGATGGTGACTCTAGGTTTTTCAATCAAAACCCCAGGCCAGTTTTGGCAGAGCTTCCTCTCCACCCCTCTCCAGCTTAGAAGGAGTCTGAGCCTTGGGTTCTGGCCTCCAAAGAGCAGAGTGGGGAGTGAGGTCCTGGTTCCAGGAGGGGATTCTGGACCAGTGTGGAGTATCCTAGCTGGGCCTTCCTCTGGGTTTGTTCCAGACATGTTCCCCTCGCTGTTCTTCCATCCGTCCATCTCACATACATTCACTGAGGTGTGACTCTCATGCCAGGCATTTTATCAGGACACTGAACAGGCAGATATGTCCCTGGTCTCCAAGACTACTGAACCTAGTGCATTCTTGGCTGTTCTTCTCCATGGCTTCATATATCCTGCCTCCTCTATGGCCCTGTAGGGTGGATGGCTGGCCCTGGTGCTGTCAGTTCAACTTGGTAGCTCAACAGGGAGTAGGAAGACACAGATCTTGACTCCCATTCACTGAGTGACCTTGGCAAATTTCTTTCCCTGCCATGTCCTCCATTTCCCTATTTGTCCTGGCACTGATTGCCCTAAAATGCACTTAGAGGGCCTTTCCTGCTTCAGTGACTGTTTTTGCCTTTGGACACACACTAAGATCTAGGATCTCCCAATTCCTGGGGACTTTTTCCCTTGGTTAATGGCTCTGGGTAGCCTTAGGCAATTGATGGCATCTCTTTAAGCCCAGTTCCCTCAACTGTAAAATGAGCATAATAAAACTACCTTGCTCATAAGATCTTTGGGGGCATTAGACTGTGTGTGCTCAGGTATGCAAAAGTCCTGGCACACAGCCTGTGGGCCTAGAGCAGCATGAGACTGTTGCACTGGGGCTGGTGATGGCATTCCTCAAAGTCCTTAGTCTCAGGATCAGGCTTAGCTCCCCCTGCATATGCAGGCAGGGGTGTGAGTTAAGGCGGTGGGCATGGGGATTGGTGAAGGTGCTGTTCTGAGACTCAGAAATCTGACAAGGGATCCAGGGAGAAAGGCCACACTAGGCATGGGCTCCACTTGCCCTGGTTACCTGTGCCCATAGGCCCTAGGGCAGAAAAAAAAAGGGTGGTTATAGCACCACACCTTATCACCCAGCTTACCCATCATTCCTTAACTGTAAATGTCAGAACTGAAGAACAGCTGGCTGGCAGTGCCCTTGGTGGTTAAAGCCTGACAAGACAAGGAAAAGAAGGGATATAGTGGGAGGCTAATGGCCATGAGCTTGAGCCCCTTTTCCCCAATTCTCCTTCCCAACTGCCCTCCTCCCCTCCCCACCCCCAACCTCCTCAGAGGAAGGCATGGTCCTCCTCCTCCTGAGGGTAACCAGCCCCTTCCCCAGGGGACCGCACTCCAGTTATTTTCTCCCTTATGCTGGCTTCCTGCCCTCAGCCTGCAAATATGTTCCAGTTTTTCCCTGAAAGCAAAATATCCCCTCCTCCATGCTCCTCAAGCTCCCACCCTCCTGCTTGCCTCCCCTCTCACAACTGAACATCCATGCTCACTGTCTTCCAGCCTGGTTTGCCTTCCATTCTCCTCTCACTGTGAAAGCCCATGATGTCTGCGTGACTAAAAGTTATCTCTCCCCCACTCGGGCCTGGACACCAACCACTTGCCAGTTTGGACACGGTTGTCCGGCCCCTCCTTACTGGGCTTCTTCAGAACTGCCCTCTGCGTCCTCCTTTCTCTCTACTAGACCTTCTCAGGCCTCTCTTTTTACCTACTGCCTCACATCTTCTGAGTGTTAATAATTATCCATTCTAAGAGTTTCATCATGTTGGAGGACTCACCAAGGAGGTGGGCGATGGGGTTGGAGGTGAACAGACAAGGGAGGCAGTTGTAAGGGATGAGTGGGAGACACAGGGAGGGCCAGAACAGACAGGGCCCTGTAGGCCAGGGGTGGGAGTCTTGGGGCTTTCTTCTAAGCCAGAGTGAGAGGCCAGTGGTAAGCAAGAGAGTAATTTGATCTGATCTGCATTTTTAAAAGACTCACTCTGGTCTCTGCATTGAGAACAGACTGTGTGGGTGAGGGGAGGTCTGTTGGGGTGAGTGAGCATGGTTGCTTGAGCTGGGTTGGTGGAGGGGGAGGTGCTGAGGAGCGGACTAGGAGGAGATTAGGATACATTTTGGGAGTAGAGCGGATGGACTTTTCTGATGGATTGGATGTAGGAGGTGAGAAAAAGAAAAGATTCAAGGGTAACTCCCAGGTTTGGGGCTAAAGCAATTGGACAAATAGTGATACCATTTGCTGAGCTGGGGTGCACTGAGGGGAAGGAAGGTTTGGGAGGAACTCAGGATCTCTGCTTTGGCCATGTCAACTTTAAAATCGTGTTAGACATTAAGCAGAGCTGTCAAAGTAGGTGGGCTTCCCAGGTGGCACTAGTGGTAAAGAACCCACCTGTCAATGCAGGAGATATAAGAGACATGGGTTTGATCCTTGAGTGGGGAAGATCCCTTGGAGGAGGGCATAGCAACCCACTCCAGTGTTCTTGCCTAGAGAATCCCATGGACAGAGGAGCCTGGCAGGCTACAGTCCATAGGGCGGCAAAGAGTGAGACACTACTGAAGTGACTTAGCATGCAAACATGCATGTCAAAGTAGGCAGTTGTCTGGAGCTCAGTACAACAGTCAGAGCAAAAGATATATAAACATGGTAGAGATCTGAGGTTTTACCTCTGGCCTTTGAACCCGCTCTTCCCTCTGTCCAACACTCTGTCCTCACTGAGCTCAAATATCACTTCAGTCTAAAGTCACCTCCTGCCCCTACCCGAGGTGTGCTCTATCCCACAACCCTATTTTATTTCCTTTCCAACACTCATCACTACCTGAAGTTATCTTGTTCACTTATTTCTTCACATGCTTCTCCCACTGTGAGAGATTATAATTCTATGAAGGCAGGGCTTGTCTGTCTTTTGTTCACTGCTGTATCTCTGGGGCCTAGAGCAGAGCCTGGCACATAGTAGGTGCTCACTAAATCTTTGTAGACTGAATGAATAAGCACTTTACAATGTATCAGATCCCTTCATCCTGACAACCCAATGAGAGTGATAATTGTAACCCTGAATTTTAAGAGGAAGAAACTGAGGCTTTGAGAAAAGTCTAAATCCATACCTTTGGAAGGGGTGTAACTAAAAGTCAATCCCGTGCCTATTTAACTTCAAAGCCCATGCTGCTAATCACTCACTTGTGCCAGAATGTGCTTTTGAGACAAGGCTTGGGTTTAAGGCCATCTCTGCCACATCTTTGCTCTGAGATCTTGGTCAAGTTCTTAAGCAGTTCTGACTTTCAATTTCCTCTTCTCTGATTTGGGCATGTGAATCATCCTTTATTTATAAGATTGTTCCTAGAATGCCATAGGGGAATGCACAGGAAAGAGTTTTGTCCATCTTATCAGTGCGGACCTAAATGAGGGACTAGTACCTTCTTTGGGCTTCAGTCTGCTTCTCTGAATAATGGGTAGGAACTGAGGAGAGTATAGAAGGGATTAGATATCTCTGATCATCATTCTAGCACTGACATTCCAAGAATCCTGGGTCTCCACCATTTGTAGGAATGAATGGACTATAAATGTTCCAATCATGAGCACTGTGAACACAGGGTGCTCTACTGGGCCATTGAAGCTTCAGCCCTGTGGATGTGGGAGGCCTCTTTGAAGCTTGAGGGAGGTAAATTGAGGACAAATCAAAGGAAGTCCTTCCTCACCCCCAACTTAATGAGCTTATGGCTTTCATTACACACAGGAATGGTCCAGGCAGGAAACAGAAATGGCTTTGGATGGAATGATAAATGCCAGAGGCTCTGAGCAGGAGCTGGCAGTGTTGACTTCTAAGGTCAACAGGATAGAAGTGGCTCCTTAGGGCCCAATCACAGAGTAGCCTTAGGCTTTCAGAGTGGCAGTTCTGGGTGGTGGGAATTGAGGGTGGGGAATCAGAGCCCATCTACCTGTATTCTTTCCTCTTGACGGCCTTCGATTAAGCCCTGGAGGGGGATTGGTTGGTAGAGAAGGGGCGAAAATTGCAGGAGAGGCAGGAGGATGCAGGAATTTCAGCTTTCAACTTCCATCCACCTTTGAAGGAAGGCTTGGGCTGGCTGTGCCAACACTTACCAGCTGCTGTGGAGGACATATCTGGCATATGATTTCCCTTTCTTTCCGCCTCACCTCTACCCACACCTGGTGACATCAGCTGGAAGGAAAGACCTGTCCCTTCTATACACTGCAGGGCAAGACAAGTTTGGTACCTTTGGGAAGTTGGTGGGGTTTGGCCTCAGTGCCCTCCTCTCAACCCTATTCAACCCCCTCTATTTCTACTATCCCTGTCCTCCTTCTTCCAAAAGCCAGTCCTGCAGGGTCTTGCTCTCAGCTGGCTGTCAACTAAGGTGTTAGCTGTCAACTAAGGTGTTAGCTGTCAACTAAGGTGTTAACTGATATCTAAGGTGTTAGCTGATAACTAAGGTGTTAGCTGACAACTAAGGTGTTAGTTGATAAGGCTTAACACCCCCCAAGGGGTATGTGCATTTTAATAGGGGATTGTTGAAAAGAACTGGCCTTTAAGACTCAGATGATATACTCAATATTGGTGGAATTTCGGGCAATGGTGTTGATTAAGAGTGTAGGTGTGGGTAGTCCCCTCTAAATCATACCACTTCAATAATCACTTATTTGTAAGCTCACATGTGCTCATGCACGAGCATATGCATGTATGCACATGTGTGTGCACACGTGTGCACGCCCCCCCCCACACACACATACAGCCCTCTATTATTCTCCCTAAAAGGTTCTGAATTGTGTGGATATAGGTATATATTTTTATGACAGGTAATAGTAATAATGCTTCCCTCATAGCTCAGTCAGTAAAGAATCTGCCTGCAATGCAGGAGACCTGGGTTCAATTCCTGGGTTGGGAAGATCCCCTGGAGTGGAGAAGGAAATGGCAATCCACTCCAGTATTCTTGCCTGGAAAATCCCATGGACAGAGGAGCTTGGCAGGCTACCGTCCATGGGGTCGCAAGAGTCGGACACGACTTAGCGACTAAATCACCACTAATAGTAATAATAACAAATACACATAACACTCTATGACAGGCACTGTCCTGAACACATACATATTTATACATACTTATTTCCTCTTACGGAGAAGGCAATGGCACCTCACTCCAGTACTCTTGCCTGGAAAATCCCATGGATGGAGGAGCCTGGTAGGCTACAGTCCATGGGGTCGCTAAGAGTCGGACACGACTGAGCGACTTTGCTTTCACTTTTCCCTTTCATGCACCGGAGAAGGAAATGGCAACCCACTCCAGTATTCTTGCCTGGAGAATCCCAGGGACGGCGGAGCCTGGTGGGCTGCCGTCTATGGGGTCGCACAGAGTCGGACACGACTGACGCGACTTAGCAGCATTTCCTCTTATCCTGATTCTTTTTTTTTTAATTTTTTATTCTGATTCTAAACTTGAGGAGGCTGAGAGAGGTGATGTAACTTGCCACCAGACCACACACTACTAGTCTAAGTAGCTGGTGTGGCTCCACATCCCAGCTCTTACTACCACACTGAACGCTTCTCATCTGGTAGGCAGCAGGGTAGATCCACTGTAGGGTGGGCAGATCCTAAGGTGTGAGGTTGTGTTCTTGCTTACAAGTGTTGACTTCAAGTCTTTAAACCTTAAAAGATAAGGGAGAGGCTTCTTTGAATTGAGAAAATGTGCACATTTTTTTGTCGGGGGTGTGCATGTAGGCGGAGATTGTGGAAAGTGCAGGTTGGCATACTTACTGTGTGGTATGAGTGCTCCATGTGCTGGGGGAGACGCTGGCCACCTATTATGGGGAGCATGCAAACTGTACAGGGCTCTGTGTGTGTGTGTGTTGAAGTTAACAGTCCCATGAGAAATTTCCGTGTTCATCTTTACCCCACACCCAGCCCTTACTTTGTGACTCACCTTGCTGCCCTTTGGAATTGCCTCTATCAGGAGGCTGGGCTCTACTAAAGTCTACTCCCAAACCACAAGAATCATCCTCTTGCTGGCCAGAGGAGAAGATGAACCCAATGCCCAAATGAGGGTAGACAGGAAAAAGGGATTGAAAGTTAAATAAAGGACATGTATGCAGGGAGAGTGGCATGAGGGAAGTCTTGGCAGGGTTTTTGCCAAGTAGGGATGGGATGATAGTAGCAAAGGTGGGAAGTGTGTATGTGTGTGTTCCTCCTCTTTGGGGAACAGGAGTCTTGGAAATGAGATTTACAAAGTTGCTGAAGGCCAATAGGTCCTCTTCTAGGGCACTTTGTAGGTGAGAGAGACTTGGATGGATGAACCTTTTAACAAAATCTCCCAGATTATCATTGTGAGCAGGGTGGAGTAGAGCAGGCTAGGGGCTGCAGTAGTACTGCTTGGGCATGGCTGTGGCTTCTGCTAGGAGGGGCATAGGTGGGGACAGCTAAAGTTGATAAATCACAGAACTGTACTAAAAAGGTCTTGATGACTCAGATAACCACGATGGTATGGTCACTCACCTAAACCCAGACATCCTTGGGTGTGAAGCTAAGTGGGCCTTAGGAAGCATGACTATGAACAAAGCTAGTGGAGATAATGGAATTCCAACTGAGTTATCTCAAATCCTAAAAGATGATGCTGTTAAAGTGCTGCAGTCAATATGCCAGCAAATTTGGAAAACTCATCAGTGGCCACAGGACTGGAAAATGTCAGTGTTCATTCCCATCCCAAAGAAGGGCAATGCCAAAGAGTTTTCAAACTACCATACAATTGTACTCATTTCACATGCTAGCAAGATAATGCTCAAAATCCTTCAAGTGAGGCTTCAACACTATGTGAACCAAGGACTTCCAGATGTACAAGCTGGATTTAGAAAAGGCAGAGGAACCAGAGACCGAATTGCCAACATTCACTGGATCATAGAAAAAGCAAGGGAATTCCAGAAAAACACCTACTTCTGCTTCATTGACTATGCTAAAGACTTTGACTGTGTGAATCACAACAAACTGTGGAAAATTCTTCAAGAGATGGGAATACCAGACCACCTTACCTGCTTCCTGAGAAACCTGTATGCAGGTTGAGAAGCAACAGTTAGAACCAGACATGGAACAATGGACTGGTTTCAAATTGGGAAAGGAGCATATCAAGGCTGTATATTGTCATCCTGCTTATTTAACTTATATGCAGAATACATCATGCAAAATGACAGGCTAGACAAAGCACAAGCTGGAATTAAATTTGCCAGGAGAAATATCAATAACCTCATATATGGAGATGACACCATCCTAATGGCAGAAAGCAAAGAGGAACTAGAGAGCCTCTTGATGAAGTTGAAAGAGGAGAGTGAACAAAGTCAACATTCAAAAAACTAAGATCATGGCATCCAGTCTCATCATTTCATGGCAAATAGATGGGGAAACAATGGAAACAGTAACAGACTTTATTTTCTTGGGCTCCAAAATCTCTGTGGACTGTGACTGCAGCCATGAAATTAAAAGACACTTGTTCTTTGGAAGGAAAGCTATGACAAACCTAGACAGCATAGTAAAAAGCAGAGACATCACTTTGCCGACAAAGGTCCATATAGTCAAAGATATGGTTTTTCCAGTAGTCATGTACAGATGTGAGAGTTGGACCATAACAAAGGCTGAGTGCTGAAGAATTGGTGCTTTTGAACTGTGATGCTGGAGAAGACTCTTAAAGTCCCTTGGACTGCAAGGAGATCAAGCCAGTCAATCCTAAAGGAAATCAACCCTGAGTATTCATTGGAAAGACTGATACTGAAGTTGAAGCTCCAATACTTTGGCCACCTGATGCCAAGAGCCAACTCATTGGAAAAGACCCTGATACTGGGAAAGATTGAAGGCTGGAGGAGAAGGGGATGACAGAGGATGAGATGGTTGGATGGCATCACCAACTCAATGGACATGAGTTTTGAACAAATTCTGGGAGATAGTGAAGGACAGGGAAGCCTGGTGTGCTACAGTCCATGGAGATGCAAAGAGTAGGAAACAACTGAGCAACTGAACAACAATAAGGAGGAGAAGGAGCCTTCAGCCCTATGTTCTGGCTCTGGTTGGTGGGACAGCCAACAGTGGATTTTGGAGCCTGGAGGTCAAGAGAGAAGTCTGAGCTAGAGACAAACATTCTAAAAAGTGTTTTGCATGTAACATTGTACTGTTTTTTGTCATTGCAAAAGTAATACTTGCATATTAAAGTGGAAAATGTAGACAAGCAAAAAGAAGACCACAATAACTTGCAACATTCTTGTCAGAGGTAACAGGTGTTAACATTTTAGTGTGTTTCCTCTTTCTCGTCCTTTTTTACCCCTGTATGTGTTTACTGATTTGGTTTTATAAACTGATCTCTAAAGTGTACTGTGAACATGTTCTGATACGAAATTTAATCTACAATTTCTTTTTGTTACAAAGTATTCAACACTATAACTAAACTAGAATTTGTATACTTAACTCCCTGTTGTTCGATATTCAAGTTATTTTTAAAATATCCTTATTATACTGATAGTTGTAATGAATATCTTTGTGGCCAGTGAGACAGAGATTTGGAGGCTGTTAGCTCTATGCCTCTCCACCCCCGCTCCTCAGGGCCCTTCAACTGGGGTGGGGCAGTGATAGTCTGGGCTTGAGTACTTGAAACGCTGCCAGGGACAGGCTGTGGGGTCTTTGGCAAGTCCGTTTTTCTCTCTGGGGCCTGAATCTGCCCATCTGTGCAGTGGAGGACATCGGACTTGGTGAAGTTCTTGAATTTTCCTTGGCAATGTCAACACTGCCCTCATTGAGTGTCTGCTTTCATTCTCTTTAGTGTTCTTCTCTGGCCTCCATCTTCTTCCTTACCTAGACTCTCTATTTACCTTCTTCATTTCCTCACTTCTGCCAGCCCCTGCTCTGGTCCTCTTCTCTTTGGCTCTCTAACTGGGTCAGACTGCCAGTGAGCTGCGGCCTTAGCTGCAAGGTGGGGCATTTCAGCAGAGATCTATCATGGACATCAGGTCCTTGTGGCAGTTCTCGGTGCCCCAGAGGGTACAATGACACTGGACTTTCATGGCACTGGCAGTCAGGTAACAGAGCAGGCAGGCAAGGCACTCCTGAAGTGACAACTGAGGCTCTGGGAAGAGACAGGGAAGGTTGAGGATTTCTAGACCTCATCCTGAAGGGGTGATTTTCCTGACAGAGGCTGGCACAATGCTGGAAAGAGCCATTGGATCAGAGTTTCTGGATCCAAGTTTATGCCAGGATCTCTGGACAGTTTCCATGGGTCTGGGGACCAATTCTTTGAAATGAATTGCAAATGGGTGTAGGTGTGTGTTTCTTTAGTCCAGTTCTTCCTTCAAGATGCTCAAGAGTCATGTGACTTCAGGAAAAGATTGAGGAGCCTTGGCCTAAAGGTCTTTTTGTCCCCTCCCTTGTCTCCAGGCAGGATCCATTCTCCAGTCCCCAACACACACATGCACAAGTCCAGGTACTGGGGATTGACTCCAGTGAAGTCATCCCTGGGATGGTGACCTCAGTGTTGCTTAGAGAGGTGCTCCCCACACATCGCTCTTGGGAATTAGTCTTTCTAGCCACCATTCAGTGCCTTCTGCCCCTTCCAATGTTTTCTGTGATGAGCAGAACCTGCTCAGCCAAGAGGCCAGGCAGGGAGCATCTACAGGAGAGGTAGCAAAGGGTGGAATATCTATTGCTTGGGGTCTCTGAAAGTGCCTGAGGATGAGAGTGTGTGGAGCAATGCAGAGCCGGATTGGAGAGGATTAGATAATTGACCTCATAATTGACCTAATTAGTGAGTGGCTGTGTGGAGAGCCCTTGGGGATGATGGGCCTGCAGGTGGCACAAAGGCCAGGCAGAAACAGATAGAGGCTGTAAGAGCCAAAGCCTGGGTGTTTGCCAGCAAGTGGAAAGGGAGAGCATTGCAGGGAGAGAGCCAGACTTGGGGGCACCAAGCAGAGAAGGAAAGGCAGGGATAACAGGGGTGACTGAAAGGACAGGGAAAGTGGCAGGGGAGACCCTGAGGGCAGAGGCATAGAGACTGAGGTGGCGATGAGGGAAAGGACCAAGATCTGGGCACACCAAGGGGCGAGGAGCCAGGACTAGGGAGACAAGTAAAGGGAGGGAACAAGTCCTGGGGACACAGAGGTAGGGTCAGAGGAGGGAAAATGAAGACCTTGAGGGCAGAAGGCAGAGGCTCAGGGGCCTGGAGAGGAAAAGGGAGTCATTGGGGGAACAAGAGCAGCAGCTGAGAGAAACCTGGGAGGGGAAAGTGCAAGGCCTGGGGGCTCCCTGAAATTCTGTGGACCAGCAATGGAAGCAAAGAACCTGACTTCAGTGCCCATATCTGGGCAATGTGTGTGCACATGTCCCCATACATATGTGCATTTGTATGAGTGGTCACTCTAATCCCATTTGGGGCTTTAAGGAATCTAATGGCATCTCAGTGGGAGGAAAAGGGGTTGGGAAGCACTGGGAATGAAGACTGGAACTCATGAGGCTCAAAGCAAGCTTTGGGAAGAACTTGGCCCTTGGGGGAAGCCTTGGGACTTCCCCCTCAGGAGGAATTCTTTCAATGAATGCTCACTGTGTGCTTACTAGATGCCAGAAAGTGTTTTAGGAGCTGGGAGACATCAGTGGTTAGCTCTGGCAAAGATCTCATAGAGCTTACATTCTAGTGAGAGGAGATGAATACTAACATAATAAATGAGCAAATCATGCAGTGTATTTGAATGTGGTTAGTGCTATGGAGAGGAAAAGGACTAGATTACAGAGACTAGGGAGTACCAGGATGGGGTAGGCAATGATCTGCCATTTTAAATAGAGTAGTCCTGCTGGGTGTCATTGAGAGAGTGACAAGAGGCATGTGAGTAAAAAATGAAGGTGCGGGAGGGAGCCTTGCTTCTATCTGAGGGAAGAGTCCTCTGGACAGAAAGAGCAGCAGGTGTAAAGGCCCCGAGGCAGGAGAATGCCTGGTAGCTGGAGGACAAGTGATGAGGCCTGTGTGACTGGAGGGCAGTGAGCAAGGAGATTAGGAGAAGAAGTCAGAGAAGTGATGGCGAGGCAGGGAGGGCATGTGTTACAGTGCCATGGTAAGGGCCATGGAAAGAATTGTGGCTTTTACTTTGAGTGGCTTTTACTTTGAGTGAGGTGGAAGCCGCTGCAGGGCTTGCAACAGAGAAATGACAGGACCTGACAGTTTTAATGGACCCCCCTCTCTGATGGGTATGTGGATACCAGGCTTTGGTGGGGTCAAGGATAGCATTGGAGAGGCGGGTGGAAAGCCCCATCACTGCCAATTTCCCAGGCTTGCCTGGCCCTGGCTAGGGTTAGTCAGGGCAGAGTGAAACGCCCTGTCTAAGAAAGGGATATGAACCCAAGTCTTGGAGTCCCCACCCAGCAGGAATCTGGCATATCTGATGAAGAGTTAGGTCTAGGGATGCTCTGTTGACAAATGCTGATCCTTGCGTGCTTAGTGGGCAAGTAATTTACAGGAGAAATAGCATTCTCAGTCCCTGTCCCCAGGGTGCTAGGAGTGTGGTTGAGGCAAACAAACACACACACTGACACATCAGTGAAGGAAGACCCTTCATATACACATTCAGGTACAAATTCCCATCACCAAAGTGGCCATTATTGTACATGCACACAAGCTGAGCTGCACACTCATGCCTACAGCAATGTGTGCACATGGACACTGATGTGTGGCTCATACCATCATATGATGCAGAGCCGTCACCATGGGCAGCAGCCTACTCCAAGCCTCATCTTCCACCAGCCTCTGTCTCTCCTTTCCCATCCCAAGCAAGCCATCTTCCTCAAACAGGCTATGTGTTTCACACCAGTCACTGTACTTTTGCACACATTTCCTCTGCCTAGATTAATCCTCTTGTTTTCTCTGATCTCCTTCAACAACAATTGCTGAGCCTCCTGCCACAGCATGGAGCACGTGAGTCTGTCAGCACCTGTGTGTTTCTCTCTCTCTTTTCCTGCATGGGGGCCCCAGAGCCTTGTCTGTCTTCTTTACCACTAGACCCCAAGATCAGTGCCTAGCACATTCTAAGTGCTCAACCAATTGTTGGATGGATGCAAAACTTTAAGGAGTAGAGGGTCTGAGGTGGGCTGCAGAGAAAGACAGACCAAAGGTAAGGTGGCCAGAGCAGGCCATGCCCCCCTGTCTGAGGGGTGGTCATGATGACAAGCAGGATGTATCTGATGTCCCTGGTGCAGCCCCACAAGCCCCAGGGGTTAGCTTGCCATGATGCTGAAAAGAATTCTAGAAGAGGAGAAGTCTGAGAGTCTGGGGCAGTAGCCAGTATTGATCAGAGGCCAACTGCCCCCCTGATTGTTTTGTGAAAGGGGATAGTAACTTCTCCCTTGAGGAACTGATGTGAGGATTAGACAAAATGTAAGTGAAAGTTCTTTGCACTTACCTTTTATTGCTGGTAGAGTACATTATTCCTTTCCTCCTACTGGTCCAGTCCAACTAAGGACAGAAGTGAAGAATACAGAAGGGACAAGAGTTAATAACAAAGAATTAATAACAATCATAATCAGCAGCCATTCCAACAACCAGCTCGTGTGTGGTGCTTTAAAACCAAGGCAGTGCTTTCCTGTCCATGATCTTGTTTAATGCAGAAGATAGCCCTTGGAGCACTGTCCGGGGTCTTGTGGGGATTGACAGCCTTCATGTGAAAGACAAGAAAGCAAGCAAGGCCAAGAGAAGAGATGATTTGCCTCGGCCAGTGGCCAGGAGCTGTATCCACCAAGGGAATCCTGTCCACACACATGCTGGTAGAATGGTCAGGTGCCAAATAAGCTGGGGTCTCCAACCTGAGCCCCTGGACCAGCAGTCTGGAGGTGGGAGCACTTGGCTCTGCTACCTCTTCTTCTGTGTCTGGCAGAGCTGGGCTGAAACCCTGGGCTTCAGTGAAGGTGAGAAACCTCTGTGACTTGGAGAAGTCCCATGGTTCTAAGGCCTGGGAAACTTCAGATCCCAGGCTTGGGGCTGGTAAGGGTTGGGGTGCCTGGAGAGGTTCCCTGTGTAGGCCTCCCTGCAGGAAAGCCTCTGGCTGTCCTGGGAGTGGACAGGCCACCAGGGCAAGGATGGAGGTGCTGTTTGGGAGCAGGTTGGCTTCTGGCCTCTACTTCTCTTGCCCCCAGTAGTTTATTAGGAGTAATTTGTTAAGCTGTTCGAACTTGTCAGCAGCCACTTCAATGCCTCTGCTTCCTGCTTGCTTTTGGGGAGAGGGAGTTCGAAAGTGTCCGGAGCTGAGGGGTAAGCTAGAGAGGGGGAGGTCATCTCAGAAACAGGAGGTGCCCAGGCCTCTCTCCACCTGGAAGCCTTGCCTCCATAGGGTGCCACATCTGAAGGGAAGAGACATGGCCTAATCCACCCTTCTCCCTCACACCACTGCCTCTTCCAGCTTTGCTCCAGTGTCAGGGAAAAGAAAGAGGTATCCAGGGAGAAATTGGTGGTTGGGGTGGGCTCGGGCAGTCGGAGTGGCCTCTGGTAAATATGGGTAGGGGGTGGGCCTGGAAAAGAGGTGGAGATGGCTGGGAGACTCCTAATTGTTCTGTGCACTCTACCTCAGGAACATGCACAAAGAGTACACTAGATAGGATCACATGGGGCCAGGCACTGAACTCCCAGGTTTCACTGGAATTAACTTATTTTATCCTTGTAACCTTGTCATTTTATAGATGGAGAAACTGGGGCTCAGAGAGGTAAAGTGACTTGCCCAGAGTCACACAGCTCAAACGTGAACTGGCTAAATTTGAACATAGAACTGGCTGACCCCAAGGCCTTCAGAGTACCTAGGACTACACTGAATGAAAAAGAAATAAGAAGCTCAGTTAGGGAGGCCCAAGAGCAGCTCACCAGTTTGCCAGGACTCTGGCTGATATGGGCTTTGGTTTCCCACCCCTGTGAGAAATGGGAGCTGGACTGGGGCCTCCTGGTGGATCCTGCTCGGTCTTATGGTCGAAGATTTCCCAGATCTTTTACTCCTTGCCATGGTCAGTCTTGCCAGCCAGTCAGGACTGGAGGCAGAAGGCAAACCTGGAAGAGCTTGAGGCACCTTGGAGTGAGGGAGGTGTAGGGGAGTATTGCTTCTGAGAGAGCAGGCCCATAGCACCCAACCAGGTGCGTCCTTGAGCAAGACTTGGCAAGAAGAGACAGGTCTGAGGCGATCTTTGGCTCTTAATCACTGCTCACCTCCCTCCTGCATGCCCTGCTACCCTCCTGGGAGCTGGGCGCCATGGGGGACTGGGAATGGGAATGTCCTGCCTGCCACATCCCCTCGCCCTGGCCCTGCCTCATGGACTCTGGGGGAAGCTCATTAGCTCGGGGGGCACCCTGCCCTCCCTTCACAGTTTGTCACACAATTAGCCACCCTCTCTGTACAAGTTGCTGTGTAATTGTTGGGTCTTGGCGGGCTTGGGGCCATGTAATTAGCCTGCCCCAGCCTCCAACCAGCTCTCAGGGTCATTAGTTGGCCCACTGGGGGTGGATGGCTTGGCAAAGCATCTGCATGACAATGCGCACATTGTGGCGCCTCTGCAGGCACCCAGGGCAGAGGGTCAGCTGGTGGCACTGTGCTGTCTGGCTCCTGGGCACATCTGCCTCTACCCCAACTGCCTGCTCAGAAGTGCTTTCATCGATCACAAACCCTTTCCCATCCTATCTCTTCTGGTAGTCTCATTGCAGCCTGGAGGTAGGGATTCTGCTTATCCCCATTTCACAGATGAGATAACCGAGGCTTAGAGTGGGGCCAGGATTCCCCTAAGCTCACTCGTCTCACAGGTGGTGGAACCAAGATCAGCACTCAGCCTTGTTTGCTTTTTCCCTGGGGGGATGCCTGGGAACAGACTTGCTCCTGAGGGTAAGGGCCTGATGCTGAGCCACAGGCTATCTCAAGGAGCCTTGCTTGCTCCCCAGGGCCTCTGGTGGGGCCTTTTTCCTCGGCCCTGAAGCCCTCTGTGAGGCTGTTCCTGAGCTGCCGCCAGGCTCTTCCTGGACCCTCCTTCAGGAGCTCTCAGAATTTTCCCCCAAGCCAGCAAGAAGGCAGCTTTCCTAAGCCTTCCAAGGGAAGAGCTGCCAAGACCCCCTTAGTACCTCTGTCTGGAAATGTCTCTTCTATCCATTGCCAGCTGCGTCCTTGGAGGCCTAACAGTGGGCATCCCTGGTTTCACAAGGATATTCCTTCACTGAAACTCTGTTCCCTGTCCCCCTTCCAAGGTCTTTCCCCTACCTTGAAAGGTCTTTCACCAGCTCTCAGCCTAACCTGCTGTTTGGAAGCCAGCATGGGTTATGCGGCCCTTCATTAGGACCCTCTGCCCAGTTGGTGGAGGTGAGGAGGGAGGTGACTAGGGTTCCTGGATGCTTAAGCCACTGTTTCTGCTTTGCGGGGCTTTTAGGTAATATTTACCATGGACTTTGGCAGGTCAATAGTGCTTTACTCTGACCATTTACAGTTGTTCAGTCTTGAGCAGGTTACCTAACCTCTGAGCTGTGCAGGAGTTGTACGAACTAAATAGCATAAGTGGCAAATGCCTGGCTCTGCTAGCGCATGGCACGAAGTGAGAAAGTGAGCCCCATTCCTAGTTCTCAGCAGCTATTGGCCCCTGAAGCCAATTCCAGCTTCCATTTCTCCCAGGATCCCGAACAAAGTCCCCACAGAGCCCCAGTGTTCTGCACCTTGCCCCCTCTCCTGCTGCCTGCCCCTAGCAACCCCCAGCCACCTTCTAACTCCCCCTATACCCCTTCCCCATTTCGAAGGCTGCATTATCCTGGCTGCAGGGAAATTAGTTGTTCCCTTGAAACCCCTGCCCCGCCCTCCCTGCCCCCCTTCCCAGGGCTGGTGACAAGTATGTGGGACTTAATTGGCTGGCATGAAAGGCAGCACTGACATTAATTGGCTACATTTGGCAGGCAGGCCCCCAGCCTCCCCCCTCCTCTCTCCAAACCCCTACCGCTTCCCAGGAACCTTATCAATCCCACCACAGGGACCAAGAGCTTCGAGGCCCCTGCCAATTAGGCACTTTTTGCTCCTTTTCTTCCCCTGATGGGGTTTCGTTAGAATTTATGACACTCTATAGGGCTGGGGGTGAGGGGGGTGGGAAGCAGGAGATGGGAAGGCTAGGGGAGGCCCATTCCTATGGAGAACAGGCTGGGGGAGGGGAGAGGAGGCGTGCGGATGTGAAAAGGACACTTGGGATAAGGCCCTGAAGTTGGAGGGGAGGGCGTTTGTGATACAGGATGGAGGGCCTGGAGGAAGGGGGAGGAGGGCTTTGGCCAGGCCAAGAAGACTGATTTAAAAGGCACTGTATGCACACTTGGAGGAAGGTTTGAGAAAGTTTGAGGGAATCAGGTAACATGGCTATAGAGCCATGAGGACCCAAGACCTGGCTTTTCTTCCCAGCAATGCCTGTGCACCCTTAGGTTAGTCACTGGCCATTTCTGGGGCATGAAGGGATGGGGCAAGATCTGTGGTTCCCATCTCAAGCCAGTGTCCATGAAGAGAAGAGCTGGAGAGCCATCTGAAAGTCCAGCATTGTACTTCAGGAAGCCTGTCCCAGGTTTGGGCTGCTGTGCCAATGGCAGCTCAGTGTGATCTTGGCCAATCTCACACTGACCAGAAGCTTTCACTGGCAGCCCAGGGTGTCTGTATGATAAAACTAGGAAGACAAATAAATTGTTACTCCCCCAATTCTGCGTGTTTTGGAGAATGAATCTTTCAAAGCCAGAAGAAGCTGGTGAAAAAGATTCCCAGTGTTGCTAATGGCAGACCCACTGGCGTGGACGGGCTGGCACAGGTGGGGGAAAAAGGACCAGGTGGCCACTTCTTATCATTCTCTGAAACCACCCTTGCAGCCAAATTTGGTGCCCTGGGAAGGGGCAATGGGAACTGTTCAGCTGATACAGGGTTCTCAAGTGAATCTGAATCCAGATGTGCTCTTTTGAAAAAGGAAAGCCTTGGGGATTTCAGATCTATACCAGCAGTTTGGTGTTCACTAGTGGGTCAGACACTATTCTTATAGGCCTGTGGCAGTCTGGAGTGGGAACACCAATCTCCAACAATCATTGCTGCTCTGTTTTAACAGCTTTCAACTAGGAACAGAGACAAAAATAAGATCTGTGTCCCCAAGGTTTTCAGTTTCATTACTGGGGTTTTCAGGTCCTTCAGGATTAATTTTGGATTTTGTCTGATGGTCTCACTAGCCCACACGTGATTTGGAAGGACTGGGCAGTGGGAGATGGCCCTGAGAAGTCTTGGTGGGCTCCTTTCAGATGCATCTTGTACACAACTCACCTCTCACATCTGCCCCTTCATCTCCTTGAATAGATGTTTCCCATTGCCCAAACTCATCTCTGTTTCCACTGAGATGGTGCTGTTACCATGATAAGGATTACTATTAGATAATTATAAACCATGATTTTTGAGAGCACACTAGGTCCCAGGTATTATTCTAAGCATCTCATTTAATTCTCATAACAGCCCTATAAGATGTTGCTGCTGCTGCTAAGTTGCTTCAGTCGTGTCCGACTCTGTGCGACCCCACAGACAGCAGCCCACCAGGCTCCGCCGTCCCTGGGATTCTCCAGGCAAGAACACTGGAGTGGGTTGCTATTTCCTTCTCCAATGCATGAAAGTGAAAAGTGAAAGTGAAGTCACGCAGTAGTGTCCAACTCTTCGCGACCCCATGGACTGCGGCCCACCAGGCTCCCCTGTCCATGGGATTTTCCAGGCAAGAGTACTGGAGTGGGATGCCATTGTCTTCTCTGCCTATAAGATGAAAAGTGTTATTACCCACATTCTACAGATTAAGAAACCAAGGTCGAGAATAGAAAGGTCATTCATCTTGGGTCATACAGCTAAGTTAAATCTGGGCTTCGTGTGCAGGTCAGTGTGACTTGGAATCCTTGGTCTCTTTGTCATTGGGAGGGCTGGGGATACTCCTTATGGTGCAGGGGAGCAAAGACTGCTGGTTGGGTGGGTGCTGATTGGAGTCTCCATGGGGAACCCATGCCCTTCCTTTGTTTCTTGATTCAGTGACATTGATGCCTCTCCAGGTCTTGGATTCTCTTTATTCTGACATGACATCTGGTACCCCATCTACAAATCCTGAGTCCCCTTTGATGGTGACTTGTATCCCACCTAAGAAAGTTGAATATCCTCTGCAGATCCTAGGGCAAAGTGAGGGACATCCAGCAGAACACACACTTGGCCACAACCTTAGGCCCCAAAGCTCAGGGACAGAGACTTCAGTGACCACCAGGGTTAACACCTTTAGAGGCTTTAAGCTCTGAACAGATTGCACACCCCTTGCCCCCCACTGGCCATATATAATTAAAATTAAAACAATACTAACCCATAAAGTACGTGTAAGGAAATCCAACAAGTTTTGATTTTTCCCAAGATACTACTTTGATGCTTGAAAAAATATATAAAATTCTTTAATTTTTTTTTTGCTTTCTGTCTCGTGTGTGCACATGGATGTGCACAGGCTGCCCGTCATTCCCAGTATCCCATTGCCCTCAGTGTTGTCCCCACTTGCCACTGAAGCACTCCATTGTCACCTCCTCTCTGATACTGGCTTTTGGCCGTGAGCCCCTCACTGCCCTCCTCAGTTCTGTTTGCCTCTGCTAACCTTCCAGCATCTTGATTGGGAAGGACTGTTGATGAATAAAGGGTCAAGCACTCTTCTGAGCCTTGCTTCCCAAAGTGTGGTCAGTGAAGCAGCAGCAGCAGCACTTGGGAGCTTCTTAGAAATATGGAATCCCAGGCTCCACCCCAGACCCACTCAATCAGAATTTATGGCTGCACAACTTGCACTGGTATTCTGTCTGCATGCCACAGTTGCTGTTCTAAGGCAGTGATGCTCAAAGTGTGCTTCCTGGACCAGCAGCATCAGCAGCCCCAGAACTTATTAGGAATCTAAATTCTTAGGCCCTCAGTTCAGTTCAGTTCAGTTCAGTTCAGTCGCTCAGTCGTGTCCGACTCTTTGCGACCCCATGAACCGCAGCACGGCAGGCCTCCCTGTCCATCACCAACTCCCGGAGTCCACCCAAACCCATGGCCATCGAGTCGGTGATGCCATCCAACCATCTCATCCTCTGCCGTCCCCTTCTCCTGCCGCCCCCAATCCTACCCAGCATTAGGATCTTTTCCAATGAGTCAACCCTTCGCATGAGGTGGCCAAAGTATTGGAGTTTCAGCTTCAACATCAGACCTTCCAATGAACACCCAGGATTGATCTCTTTTAGGATGGACTGGTTGGATCTCCTTGAAGTCCAAGGGACTCTCAAGAGTCTTCTCCAACACCACAGTTCAAAAGCATCAATTCTTCGGCACTCAGCCTTCTTCACCGTCCAACTCTCACATCCATACACGACCACTGGAAAAACCATAGCCTTGACTAGACGGACTTTTGTCGGCAAAGTAATGTCTCTGCTTTTAAATATGCTATCTAGGTTGGCCATAACCTTCCTTCCAAGGAGTAAGCGTCTTTTAATTTCATGGCTGCAATCACCATCTGCAGTGATTCTGGAGTCCCCAAAAATAAAGTCTGACACTGTTTCCACTGTTTCCCCATCTATTTCCCATGAAGTGATGGGACCAGATGCCATGATCTTAGTTTTCTGAACGTTGTGCTTTAAGCCAACTTTTTCACTCTCCTCTTTCACCTTCATCAAGAGGCTCTTTAGTTCTTCTTCACTTTCTGCCATAAGGGTGGTGTCATCTGCATATCTGAGGTTATTGATATTTCTCCCGGCAATCTTGATTCCAGCTTGTGTTTCTTCTAGCCCAGCGTTTCTCATGATGTACTCTGCATATAAGTTAAATAAGCAGGGTGACAATATATAGCCTTGATGTACTCCTTTTCCTATTTGGAACCAGTCTGTTGTTCCATGTCCAGTTCTAACTGTTGCTTCCTGACCTGCATACAGGTTTCTCAAGAGACAGGTCAGGTGGTCTGGTATTCCCATCTCTTTCAGAATTTTCCACAGTTTATCATGATCCACACAGTCAAAGGCTTTGGCATAGTCAATAAAGCAGAAATAGATGTTCTTTTGGAACTCTCTTGCTTTTTCAATGATCCACCGGATGTTGGCAATTTGATCTCTGGTTCCTCTGCCTTTTCTAAAACCAGCTTGAACATCTGGAAGTTCACGGTTCATGTATTGTTGAAGCCTGGCTTGGAGAATTTTGAGCATTACTTTACTAGCATGTGAGATGAGTGCAATTGTGCGGTAGTTTGAGCATTCTTTGGCATTGCCTTTCTTTGGGATTCGGATGAAAACTGACTTTTTTCCAGTCCTGTGGCCACTGCTGAGTTTTCCAAATTTACTGGCATATGGAGTGCAGCGCTTTCACAGCATCATCTTTCAGGATCTGAAATAGCTCAACTGGAATTCCATCACCTCCACTAGCTTTGTTCGTAGTGATTCTTTCTAAGGCCCACTTGACTTCACATTCCATGATGTCTGGCTCTAGGTGAGTGATCACACCATCGTGATTATCTGGGTCGTGAAGATCTTTTTTGTACAGTTCTTCTGTGTATTCTTGCCACCTCTTCTTAATATCTTCTGCTTCTGTTAGGTCCATACCATTTCTGTCCTTTATCGAGCCTATCTTTGCATGAAATGTTCCTTTGGTATCTCTAATTTTCTTGAAGAGATCTCTAGTCTTTCCCAATCTGTTGTTTTCCTCTATTTCTTTGCACTGATCGCTGAGGAAGGCTTTCTTATCTCTCCTTGCTATTCTTTGGAACTCTGCCCTACCCTAGTTCAACTAGATAAAAATTCTATGGGTAGGGTCAGCAATCTATGTTTTCATAAGCCCTCCAGGTGGTTCTGATAGGTTCTAGAGTTTGAGAAGAACTGTTGCTCTAAGATACATGAAGCAGGAAGCTCTTGCAGAAAAGTCTCAGGCCCTTGGATTTCCCCAAACTCATGAAGATAAGTAGCAGGCAGTAGCAGGCAAATGGGATCCTGCACTATACTGATGATTATTTACACATCTGGAGTAGACTGGTAAATGGTGCTATCAGTATTTGGGAGATTTCAAGAGGCTGTCATTTACTGAGCACCTACTAAAGGCTGGGGATGACCAGACACAACCATAGGCATTTCTTCATCTAATTTCAGTCTGTCCTGTTAAGAATTAGTCCACCACCTCCTTTAAAGATGAGGAATCTGTGGCTCAGAGAGATCAAGTGAGAAATGGAGGATTTGCCCCCAGACCTGTCAGACTTCAAGTCCAGTGCATTTTCCATAGAACCTCTGCTGCCTAGATTCCAGTGTTTCAGAAACATTAAGAGTGTTTACTCTATGCCAGTTGTAGTTATAACTGCTTTACCAATATTAAGTCATTTAATCCCACAGCACCCCACTGCACAGATGAGGAAATGGAGGCACAGAGAGGTTAACTTCCTTGTCCAAGTTTTTACAGCTAGGAAGTGGTAGAGCCAGAATTCCTGTCTGGGCAGAGGGGTGCCAGAGGCTGTGCCTAATAGCCAGAGTTCATTTGCTGTCCTTTTACAAGCCAAGTACAGGTCAGGCAATGGGAACAAAAGAGGGAGTTTGTTGGCCCTGACAGGTTTATTGAGGTGGTTTATGTTTGGTTTCCCCAATTTCCAGCTCAGCTGTTTCACTTACATTCCCTTCATCCCTGGCAGGGTCAGCCTGGGGCTGAAGGCCCCTCCTAGCTCAGTCCAGGGCTCTCCCACTACATTCTCTAACCCCCTGAGGGTCCCTTGTAGGTATCACCCTCAGCTCAGACTGGTCCACTGAGCTTCCTGCCTAGCATTAAGTTGGCCAGCCCAAGGCCCCCAACTAGCCAGAAAAGCAAAAAATAAGAATCATATAGGCCCCAGTGTCCTTAGGGAAGAGGGTTAGATCACAGCCAGATGGATGCCTTCTCCCGATCTTCCCATGTTTCAGTTCAGTTCAGTTCAGTTGCTCAGTTGTGTCCGACTCTTTGCGACCCCATGGACTGCAGCATGCCAGGACTCCCTGTCCATCACCAACTCCTGGAATTTACTCAAACTCATGTCCATAGCATTGGTGATGCCATCCAGCCATCTCATCCTCTGACCCCTTCTCCCGCCTTCAATCTTTCCCAGCATCAGAGTCTTTTCAAATGAGTTAGCTCTTCACATCAGGTGGCCAAAGCATTGGAGTTTCAGCTTCAGCATTAGTCCTTCCAATGAATATTCAGGACTGATTTCCTTTGGATGGACTGGTTGGATCTCTCTGCAGTCCAAGACACTCTCAAGAGTCTTCTCCAACACCACATTTCAAAAGCATCAGTTCTTCGGTGCTCAGCTTTCTTTATTGTCCAACTCTCATATCCATACATGACTATTGGAAAAACCATAGCCTTGGCTAAATGGACCTTTGTTAGCAAAGTAATGTCTCTGCTTTTTAATATGCTGTCTAGGTTGGTCATAACTTTTCTTCCAAGGAGCAAGTGTCTTTTAACTTCATGGCTGCAGTGACCATCTGCAGTGATTTTGGAGCCCAGCAAAATAAAGTCTGTTGCTGTTTCCATTGTTTCCCCATCTATTTGCCATGAAGTGATGTAACTGGATGCCATGATCTTAGTTTCCTGAATGTTGAGGTTTTTTTTTTTTTTTAGTTCTACCAGTTTATTGCTACCAACTCATCTCCCTCCACCCTCATGCACATGTGCTCAGTCATATAACCCCATGGACTACAGCCCGCCAGGCTTCTCTGTCCATGGACTTTTCCAGGCAAGAATACTGGAGTGGGTTGCCATTTCCTTCTCCATGAATGTTGAGTTTTAAGCCAACTTTTTCACTCTCCTCTTTCACTTTCATCAAGAGGCTCTTTAGTTCTTCTTAACTTTCTGCCATAAGGGTGGTGCCATCTGCATATCTGAGGTTATTGATATTTCTCCTGGCAATCTTGATTCCAGCTTGTGCTTCATCCAGCCCAGCATTTCTCATCATGTCCTGGTTTCCCACCCCTTTCTCCGCTGGACTCCTACATGCCCAGGAGCAGCAGGTTCCCAGCCTGGTACAGGTCCTTAACTGCCTGCTTCCTGTACTGACAAGTGGGAAGATGGGTTGCTGGACAGCCAGACAAGCTAATGGGTCCACTGGGTTTCATCAGAGTGCCTGGGGCTATGGCCCTCCTCCCAGTAGTAATGAGATGCTTCCAACTCACATCTCTGCAGTGACTAAAGGTTTACAAAAACTTCTCAGAGCATTCTCTCAGTTAATCGTCATAACCACCTTGTGAGAAAAGCATTCTTACCCTGATTTTTCAGGTGAGGAAACCATTGAGATGCAGAGAGCAAAGCAACAGAATAGAACTTACACAGGCCTGCTTACACTGTCCTGGGCCAATATGGTGCTCTATCCACACCTCAGGAAACCCGAGCTCAATTCTGTTCAGGTGGTATTAGGGCCAACTTCTTGAGAAATGAAGTGGAGTACCTGGTCCAGCTGAGAAACCTCCAGGAGGCTTGCCATGCTTTGTGCTGATTAGTCTCAGGGACCCAGGCAGCCTTATTCTGTTGCCTCTTGCTTGTGGTTCCCCTGGGAGGAGTGGAGGATGGACTGGCTGCCATGGTCATGCTGCCAGAGGTGTCTCATCTCCCTGGAGGCCCCCTTCCCTGACCCCGAGTCCTGTCACCTGTGACAACTATTCAATCAAGGACAGAGGGCTCTCAGTTGCCACCTAGTCTCTCGTCCTTCTTGCTAGGTCTGATCTTTCCCCATCAACACTTTGAATGTTCTCCATGAAAACCTATTCTGTTGGCCACAAAGCCACCCACCTCCATCTTCTCTCCAAAAACATCCCCCTTTTAGCCTCACATCAGAACTGAAACTTGCATCTGCCTTTAGCAACTCTCTCTAGTGGATGATCTGCTTTTACCTTTTCCCAGCTTGGCTTCTAGAGGCGGTAGGGAGACTGCTATAGTAGTCCATGTTTGCAATCACTGTTTATGGCCTGGGGCTCCCATGCCTACTTCCAATGCCCCATCTTCCATAGAGAGCCACGTTATTGACCAGAAACTCTTCTCCCCTTTCTCAGTCCCACTGCCCACCAGAAAATATTGACCAGTCTTCAGTTAACACAGCACCAGGCCCCTGGCCTTCCTCTCCATCTTGGCCCCTGCTGCCTTCCCCACTGGCTTTAGCATCCTCATAGACGTTCCTCAGCCCAACTGCCAACCATCCTACAATCCCCATAACCTCATCTACACATCCTCTCCAGAGAAGCTTCCCACTGGCTTGGCTACATCCTGAGCCTTGCCATTACTTGGGAAGACTTCAGCCCCAAGATTTTCAGTCCTTGGCTCCTCTACCTCCATCTTTCAGATGACCAGCACCTTCATTCCTCCTAAACCTGGTCTTGGTTCCAGTGCTTGGCACTGGGCTGTTAAGTAACTGATTTTTGGATCAAGGGGAAAAAATGAGTTGATCCCCTCAATTCTGAGCATTTCAGTCCCTTGCTGCCATTCTCTACTCTGTTCTTCCAGCTCTCAGTCTTTTTCAGGCCTCTTTCACCTCCCTGCATTGTCTGCTCTAGATCCTGATGCCAGCCGTGACCTTCATGGTTTGAAGCCATTCAAGATTTGCACACCTTCTGCTGGTGCTGGTGCTGTCCCCAGCCCTGACTGGTTAGCTCCTAGCACTTATAAGTTTGCCAGCTTCAATGGGAGGTCCTTGCTGATACTGATGTTCCACAATCCTTTAACTCATCCCATGGGGACTGTGGTTCTCATTTTCTACTTTGCCTACATTACAGCCTTATGGCTACACCCCTCTTAATATTTGGCTTTCAATTTTGCTAAGACAAAGGCTGTCCATCTCAGAATTTTTCTATATGTCCTCCCTCCCAGTCTCTTTCTCTCTCTCTCCCCTCCTCCCTCCCTCCCTTCCTTTCTTCCTCCTTTTTCCTTTTGTCTCCTAGGCAGGCATGTCTATCCTCTGCTCCATACCAAACCTCTAACTCCATCAATTATTTTCTTTTTCCTGTATCTCCATCTATCCCCCTCATTTGAGTGCTATTTCATCCTCAGCCTACAAGGATTTTCAACTCTCCCTCATCCTTCAAAGAAACCCTCCCTTGACCCTGCCTCCCTCTTAAGCTATCATCTCTCTTGCCTTCCCTTCTCAGCCAAACTTATTGGGAGCATTGTCTCCCCTCACTATCTCTGCATCCTAACCTCCCACGCTTTCCTTAGTCTACTGCATTATGGTCCTCTCCTTCTTGCCTGAAATTGCTCTTTAAAGATCACCAATAGGTTCCTTGTCAGCAAATTGAGTGGCCTTTTCTAATCCTCACATCTGACCCTGCCACACATCCCTTCCTGCTTGCCATCGTCTCTTCCCTTGGCTTGGATACACCAAATGGCTCCAAATCTCTTGCATCTTGTGACTCCTTTACTCTCTACTCTTGCCACACATGGGTCAGTTTTGCTCTAGCTTTTGCCTTTGTCTTCTTCTCTCTCTACACTCTCTCCAGAGAAATCATGTCCATTTTCTTGCTTTCAGTTATTCTGATCATATCCCATTATTTTTCACTAGTCCTGATCAGTCATTCAGTTCCAGACTGAATTCAAGTCCCAAGGTGCCCACTGGGCATGTTCATTTTAATATCAGGCAGGAACCTCAAACTCAATGCCTCAACTTGAAGGTACCACCTTTTCCTTCAAACTGGTCCGTTTCCTTGTTGTCCAGTTTCATAAATGGCACGATCATCCAGTTAGTTAATAAAGCCCCAAACCTGAGAATCATCACTGCCTCCTTCCTTCTTCTCACCACCCACATCCAATCCATCACCAAATCTTATCATGTCTACTTCCTCAATATCTCTCCAGTTTGTTCCCTTCTCTCCAGGCCTATTTTCTGTTTTCCTTCATTGCTCCCTTCATTCAGCAGTCATTGAATTCTCTGTAAAGTCACTGTGTCAGATTCTGGAGAAATCATGTTGAACAAGACTGTTGAGGTGTCTGCCCTCATGACACAGTCATTCTACTGAGGGAAACAGACAGTGAAAAGACAAATGAACAAACATATAAGGAGTTTCAAAGGCAGCAAATGCACGGCTGTGGTAGAGAACAACAGGGGGATCTATTTTAGGTGTTTAGAGAAAGCTTTTTTAAGGAGGTGCTATTTAAGCTAAGACCTGAAGGCTGTCAAAGATCCAGCAATGCAAAGAGCCATGGAGTCAACTTTCCAGGCAGAGGAACCAACAACTGGCTGTTTCAAGGCCAGAAAGAGCTCAGCATGTTACAGAGTAGAAAAGATGCCACTGTGGCTGAAGTGAAGAGAAGGAGGGGGAGGCAGGGACCACACTTTGAGGGGCACTCTAAACCAGAGAAAGAAGCATTTGATTCCAAATAAAATCCAAAACCACCACAAGGTTGTAAGTTAGCGAGAGGTGTCATCTCATAACACATTTTGAAAAACGACGACTCAGCCATTGTGAGGAGAAGAAGATGGCAACCCAGTACAGAATTCTTGCCTGGAAAATCCCATAGACAGAGGAGCCTGGGGGGCTACAGTCCATGATGTCCAAAATGACTTTTGACATGCAAAGAGTTGGACACAACTGAGTTGACTAACAGCCATTGTGAGGAGCCTAGACTGCCGCAGGCTAGGAGAGGTAGTGGGAGAGTGGAGAGGAGACCTTTGCAGCTGTCCATGAGAGATAAATGGTGATAGTGGGGGCAGGTGGAGAGAGGAGGATGGACACTTGAGGTAGATACTTGAGGTATACTTGAAGTAGAATAGAATCTGTCAATAGATTGAACGTGGGGAGTGAGGGGAAGAATAAAATCAAGTAGGACTCCTGGGGTTTGAGACTGAGTAAATGGTGCTAAGATGGGAAGACAGGAGGAGGAACAGGCTTCCAGCTGAATTCATATTTTTTTCCCTTTGGACATGTTTAATTTGGGTTTTTCTTTAAGCATTAAGTGAAGATCTAAAGTAGGTCGTTGGTTAAATAAGGTTGGAGATCAGGGAGGTTTGGGATGGACATGAACATTTAGGAGTGACAGACATATATGCAGCATTTAAAGCCATGGGAATGAATGTGCTCACCTCAGGAGGGAGTGCGGAGAGAAGAGGAGAGTTTGGATAGAAAAGGAGTGAATGGAGAGGGCAGGGAGGTAGGAAAAAAAAAACCAGGACAGTGTGTTGTCCCTTGAGACATGAGACATTTTACAGAAGGAAAAAGTCAATCAGCACTGGGGGTGTCTGCTGAGAGGTCAGGTCAAATGGAGCCTGGTTGAAGCCAGCCCATGTGGAGCATCTGCTGTGTGCCAAGCACTGGGCACAGGGGCTTAACAGGGGTACATATATACAATGGAATATTACTCAGCCATAAATTGAAAAAAATAACGACATCACATCAACCCTGTGAGATAAGTGCTGTGATTATCACCTCCACTTCAAAGATTAAGAAATTTAATGCCAGAGAAGTTAAGTATTTTTCTCAAGGTCATACAGTTGGGTAGTGGTAGATCCAGGGCTCAAATGCAGGCATGCTGACTCTAGAAGCCCTGTCTTAATGACCACGCTGACCTGCTTGTCATAATATCAGCTTCCAGAAGCATCTGCTAGATTTGGCAATCTGGCAGTTGTTGGTGCTCTTGACAAGAGAGACTTTAGTGAAGGGGTAAAAGCCAGAATGCAGTGACTGACAGATGAATGGACCCTAAGGAAGCAGAGATGGAGTGTAGATGGCTCTTTTGAGAAATTCTCCTATGAAGGGAAGCATAGATGTGAGTCCATAACTGAAGTGAGATATGGACCAAAGGGAAGTCTAGTCCTTAAAAAAAATTTCCTTTTTCCATTCGCTCTCCTTCTGTCGTCTTTCTTCCCTAGCCACCTCCCCTGCCCCATTTTTGTTGAGAAGGAATTTATGAAAAGTATGTCTTTCTTAAAGGGAATGAGACGGAGAGTGGAAGGAGCTACCCCCTAAAACCTTGGGAAGGTGAGAAGGGTGGGCTCTAGAGTACAGTTTGAAGGGTTGGTCTGAGATGGGAGGAAGGCCTTGTCCTTCTTTTTTAAAAAAAATTATTTATTTTAATTGAAGAATAATTGCTTTAGAATATTGCTTTGGTTTCTGCCATACATAACATGAGTTACCCATAGGTATACTTATGTCCCCTCCTTCTTGAACCTCCCTCCCACCTTCCACCCTTTCCCACCACTCTAGCTTATTACAGAGCCTTGGCTTGAGTTCTCTGAGTCATAGAGCAAATTTCCATTGGCTGTCTATTTTACATATGGTAGTGTATATGCTTCCATGCTATTGATTACTCTACCTGGCAAGGATCTCATTCAGAATCGATGAAGAAATCAAAAGCTTTACAGACAAACAAAAGTTAGGAGAATTTAGCACCACCAAACCAGCTTGTCTCCCACTTTGATGAGGAAAGAAGGAGCAGTTGGGCTACAGAGTTTGCGGGGAGAAAAGGAAGTTCCTGCATGATGGTGCTCATTTTCTCAGTGCATAATGAGGTAAGGTCATCAGCAGTGAGGGTTGGGGGCTTGGGAAGAAACAGCAGGACTGACTCATATCCCCATCAATTGTCCCCTGAGCTAGAGCAGTAGTCCCCTCCCTGCTTCTACCTTTAAATTTATTGATGCCTCCGACCTCTACACAGAAGCTAAGTTACTCTCCTGAAAGATTAGAAAGGTTAACCCCTGCTCCAAAACCTTCAATGTCTTTACCTGTGTCCTCTGCCTTCAATGCCTTCTCCATGACCCACCACTATATATTGAAACCTTCTCTGGAACTCTCCAGGTGGATACAACCTCCCTATCCAGATGGAACTAATCACTTCTCATCCTCTGTGATCAACAGATCTACAAGCCTGGCTCTGAGCCCTGTGAGAGCAGGTACTCTGCTATATTCACCTCCGTGCTCCTTCCATGTCAACACAGTGCCTTGTTCATAGTAGATGCTTTACTGTATGTTTATAAACATACATTGACCTGAGAACACACATGAGAGTTGGCAGACCAGGCTTCTGGTCTTTTTCCCTTCCTGCACCTTGGTTTCCATCTTTGTAACATGAGTGAATGGGACCTGATGGTTTCTAATGCCTCAGTCCTGATACTTTATGCCTCCACTGTTGGTGAAATTGCCTGACCCTTCTGGGACACCATTGACATTGCCAATCTATAACCTAAGTTTACAAGCCTCTGGATGAAGAGGGATGATGTTTCAACCTATGTGTAAGCCTCTTTCTGAATCAGCCCTTCTGGCTAATAATAATAATAATATCCAGCATTGTTTGAGCATTTCCTGTGTTCCATGCTAAGATATTTGTGGGTTTTTTTCTTATGTAATCCTCACAACAATCATGAAAGTCACATTTTACCGATGAGGAAACTGAGGTTTGATGAGGTTGGGTAATCTGCCACACAGGAAAGCAGCTTGGGGATTTTTTCATAATGCTTGATTGTTCCTGGCTAGGGAGCTGATCATGCTGTGTTGGGGCGGGGGGATCCCCGGGCAGGCGGGCAGGCAGTGGGCTCACTCGGCTCCCTTCTTCTGTAACTGCAGTGGGAGTGGGGGTGGCCATGAGCCCAGGGTTCTCAGGCTGCTCACAGCTGGTCCCGATTTGTGGACAATGGGAACTCAGCACACAGTGCACATCCCATCCGAGCCCCCAGCTCAGTCTGGGACTGCTGGAAGGCTTGCACAGGAATGTGGGGCGGAAAGGCTCAGAGAGCATGCTGCAGAAGAGGCTTCAAGAAAAAACTCTGCCAGAGAGGGGAGGGGAGCAGTGCGGGGGAGGGTGGTGGGAATGGGGTATGCCAGCTGACTTCTGCCCACTGACCTTGCTGAGCCAGGCAGGGCATTAGCAGTGATCTCCACTTCTGCAGCCTTGGAGCTCATGCTGCCTCCCCACTGGGGAAGGGGTGTCAGCTGACACCCTTATAGGATCAGGGACTCAGCCAAGGGCACACGGAGTCTGCAGCATATCCGGGACTGGCAGCCAGGAGATCAGACCCCAGGCCAAGCCATTCCTGCTCCTAGAGCTGGCTACTCCCGGTGCTGAAGCTCCAGTCCCTGACTCAGTGCCCAGGCAGCCTGAGCCTCTGTGGACCTAGCTCCCACGGGCCTGCCAGAGAGTGCAGGGAAGAGCCCGGGGGTGACATGGAGCCCTGTGGTCCCAGCCCAGCTCCCCTTGGGCGGTGAATTCCTCCATCCCCTCTGCCCTGCCAGGCCCAGGAGCATCTGGGCTGTTCTGAGGGGATCTAGATCTGGGCTGAGCCAGATGGGGTGGGGGAGATGTTGGGAAATGGAGACGGGAGGAGTAATAATAATAGCCTAGCATGTTCTCGTCACAGCAGAAAAAAAATTGCGACTGTGGTGATGGATGTTAACTAAATTTATTATAGTAGTCATTTTTCAATACATATGTCTATAAATAAATCATTATGTTGTACATCTAAAACTAATACAATGTTATACATCAATTATATCTCAATTTAAAAAATAGTCCAATATATTGAACATCTAGCATGTGCCAGGCACAGTTTCTAAGTGTTTTGTACATATGATCTCGAGTCATCATCACAGGCACATACAAGGCACCTGTGGTCATTAACTCCATTTTAGAGATGAGAACAGTAATGTTCAGAAAGGAGAAATAACTTGCTCAGGGTCTTATGACTAGTGATATACAGGGCAGAGATCTGAGTCCAGGACCATCTGACTCCCAGATGAAGGTCTTACCATTTAGCTGTTCTTATGAATGCTTCGGGCTACGAGAGCTTTTGAAATGGCATCTAATTCATGTCCTTGAACTAGAGGAGGAGTCTAAATGTCTGCCCCAAAGGCACAGATTGAAGTTAAATTTTTTAACTTTTTATGCTATAGTGGAGTATAGTTAAGTAACAATGTTGTGTTAGTTTCAGGTGTACAGCAGAGTGATTCAGTTATACATGTATCTATTATTTTTCAAATTCTTTTCCCATTTAGGTTTTACAAAATATTGAGCAGAGCTCCCTGTGCTCTACAGTAGGTCCTTGTTGGTTAACCATTTTAAACAGAACAGTGTGTACATGTCGATCCCAAACTTCCAATCTATGCCTCCAATATGTTGGCCACCTAATGCGAAGGACTGACTCATTGGAAAAGACCCTGATGCTGGGAAAGATTGAAGGCAGCAGGAGAAGGGGACGACAAAGGATGAGATGGTTGGATGGCATCACTGACTCAATGGACATGAGTTTGAGCAAGCTCCAGGTGTTGGTGATGGACAGGGAAGCTTGGCGTGCTACAGTCCATGGGGTCGCAAAGAGTCGGACGCGACTGAGCAACTGAACTGAACTGAATGATGCCTCCCCCACCAATTCTGTCCCTCCTCCCCATTCACTCTCTAGGTCTGTAAGTCTGTTTCTGTTTTGTAAATAAGTTCATTTTTATCATTTCTTTCATATTCCACATATAAGATATAATCAGACAAAGAGAAATATCATATGAAGTTAAATCTTTAAAAGCCCTGTGGGGAGCTGGCAAATGCCCTGTGAAGTACCCTCCTGCCTGGAGATGGCAGCCCCTGCTCCAGAGAAGGCAGGGGAACGCAGGTCACTTGTCTTGCGGATAAAGAGGCTGAGGTCAGCCAGTGAGGAGGAGGAATGGGGTAGACATTCCAAATATCTCCCCAAGGCTAGGCTGGAGTGTTGTGAAAGGCGAGCTTGGCACCAAGCTGGGCTCCTGCTTTGGGAGAGGTAAGTTACTAAGAGACCAAGAATTCTGAGAGAGAGAGCAAGCTAGAGTTAGTTCATTAGGAATATTTGGGACCTTTGTAAAGACACAGGGGCCTCCCTGCCCTGGGCAGCTTTGTCTGTTGCCTAAGCAATCGTCCATTAAGGCGGCCTGGACTGGTGATGGGGCACAGGCCAGCAGGCCCCCAGCCCCTGTGCAGTGCTCTGGTAACAGCTCAGCTGGGTCTAAGCCTGGGATGGCACTGGCCAGAGGCAGAGGCCAGCAGTCGAGGAGCCCCTCTGTGCCCAGTTTCTGCACACAGTGCTCCAGATTCATCCCACCAACCTTGCAAAGTGGATTCACTTCATGTGGCTCATGTGGACCCTGAGGTCCTGAAAGGGGATTAGCCCGAGGCCACAGAGCTCTTGAATTGCCGAGCCAGGACTGGAAGCTGGGCTGTGCTTGGTCCTTGGGCCAGCAGCCCTGGGCACTGGAAGGGAGGCCTGGGTTTCTGTGCCTACCTCTAGCCCGGCCGGGCTGGCCAGGGCAGGGTTGAGCTCAAGGAAGAGGGCTGCAGGCTGCCAGGAGGGAGAGCTGTGTGTGTTTGTGTGTCTCTTTGTGGGCGTGTATGTGCCTGTGCGTTTCTGTGTGTGTGTCTCTCCCGGCGGCTGTTCTGCTTCCTCAGCAGCCTTTCCCTCCCCCCTCCACTTCGTTTCTCTTTCTTCTTCTCCTTATTCCTCATTGTCGTAGTCTTTTTTTTAATGAGACTTAATTAGCGTCGAGTTCCTCCTCCAGCTCCCTCTCCGCCCCCTCCCCGCCCTTGCCCTCCCCTCCCTCTTCTCCCTTCTTCCCGAGGTACAGGCCAAACGATCTGACAAATGCACTTGAGAACAAAGCACCAGGCTAATTCGAGGCCTGCTCAGGAAGCAGGAGCTGAGCTGAGATAATGGGTCTGAAATAGCCCAGCATGATTATGCTTCCTCAGCCTGTGGCCAGGCGGGTGCAGGCTCGGGCAGGCAGGCGGGTGGCGGGTGGACGGGTGGGCCCCGGACACCACTTGCCTCAGTTCCCGCCCGTGGGACCCTCCAGGCCCAGTCCTGATCTCTTCCTTTAAAGCCTTCCTGATGCCCCCAGGGGTGGGGGGTGGGGACCATCTTTCTGCAGCAAAGTCAGTTCTCCACTGGCCTTCCCAGAAGCCTCTATCCCTCCTGGGGACCTTCAGACCCCAGCAGGGACAATCCCGGATCAGCAGGGGGGCGGACACTGGACCACAGTCACCTGACAGGTTGATCGCAAAGGTACATCAAGGATCCAAGAGGTCAGGCCCCCTGGCCTCAATTCGCCTAGCTTGGTGGTACTGTCCCCATCCCAACTTGGCAAGAGGGGAGTGTGAGGGGTCATTATAGAGCAGGGCTTGAGTCCCCGGTCAGAGCCCTCTAGGAACTCAAGTACTGGGAAATATGGAGCCCTCTGAGATGTCTGGAGAAGAAGGGGTAGCTGGGTGTGTTCTGACATCCCAAGCAAGACAAGACATTGGCATGGTGCCCACCAGAGGGGTGGGTCAGATGTCACTTGCATTTTCTCTGCATTGGCTTCCTGGAGCTTGTCCAGAACTTGAGGTCAGACCGAGGGAGGAACAGTCAGGAAGATGGGACAATGGTGAGCAGGAATCACCCTCCACAGCGCCTACCCCATCCCATCCCCCTGACCCTGCTGCATGCTTTCATTCTGATCCAGACATGGCCTGGAGGCCTGAAATGAGAACAGTCATGGATCTTTACTCCCTGGCCCAGTTGTTGAGTTCACTGCCCTTCCCAGACCCAGCGACCAGTGACCTGTGTGTGGACATGTATTCATTTTGCTTCATTCATCCTCTAGATATGCATTTCTTAAGTTCCTCCCAGCACCAGGCTCAGTGCCAGGCCCTGGGGACTCAAAGGCAAATTGGACAGAGGCCCTACTCTCAGGAGCCTTTAGTCTGGTGGGGGTGACAGACAAAAAACTGAGAGAATACAGTACAATGAGATCCATGTGGTGACAGTTGGAGTCCAAGAAGCTGTGAGAGCTGAGAGGATATAAGGGCAGGGGCTCAGGGAAGGCTTCACAGAGGAGGTAACATTTGAACTAGGCTTGAAAGATAAATAGGGCTCTGCCAGGGTAAAGATGGAGGGGGCTAGAGATTTGCTCCTTTCAAGGCACGGGGGAACTGGAATGTGAACAGGACTCCAGGTTCACTCCCTCTTCAGACCGGCAGAACTGACCTTTCCATTACTCCATCAATCCTTAGCCTTAACCACAATGCTGGAATCCAGACCTCAGCCCTTGACTCCTGTTCTACTAACAGAACTCTTGGCCTTAGCCTTTTGGTTTACATTGTACACTTAATTTCTGACCCTGTTGTGCCAACCTGCCCTCAGTCCTGCATCCCCCCTCTAACCACCAGAATCCCAGAGATGCCCTTGCCATCCACACAGTTGCTTTAAATGTAGTTGGCTGTGGAGTAAGCAGATCACCTTCTTTTGGTGCTTTTCCACCTCTTGAACTGTTGCAGGACTTAATATAACCTTCCTGGCTTTTCCTGAAGCAAGATCTCTGAAAGAGCCTAGTCCAGGCTTTCTGAGCATGCATTAGAATTCTTGGGCTGTCTCCCAGAGCTACTGTATATGGTTGCACAGGTTGCAAACTGCACAAGGGTATCTGGCCGAGAATGTGAGTGAGGGCTGAAATCCAGCCTGCCTTCTCTTTACCAATCATATACACATAGGGGTAGGCTGGACCCCTTTTCTAATTAGCACAGAGGTGCTGAATGCCATGAGAGGTCCCTCTTCTCCTCCCTCTGCCTCCACCATGACCCATCCTCATCTTTGCATTGGAGAAAGCGGGTGGAAGATGGTGAACTCTGCAAGGCCCTTCTAGCTGAGAAACCTAGGTTTGTGAGCTGCAACAAATATCTGGTGAGCAGGGCCAGCTCTGGGACAGAGGCTGTTCCGGGCTGTGCAAAGGGACTGTGAGTGAGGATTAGTGAGAGGAAATGAAAATTGGGGATGGCCCTCAGGGGAATTGACTGCAGATGATGTCAGAGAGGAGGCTGCCTCCTGGAGAGCAAGGGACCCAAATGCAAGGCTGCAGAGATGGGGGTGGGGGTGGGAAGGTGTGGGAAGGAGGGGGCTATCTCCAGTGTCCCCAGCAGTTAGGCAGGCAGCTGCCTTCAAGGCCCAGGTCCCAGTCGGCCCACCTGGCTTCCTGACCCCTAGCCGCCTCCTGGCTCTTCTGGCAGCTTGGGAGCTGAGGGGGCGCATTCCTCTGGAGGCCTCCAAGGACCCTGGGTGGAGGGCAGGGAAGAGGGAATCATGAGGACAGGGTCTTACCTCCTGGAAGCACATTTCCCAGCTGGAGAAAGGACTCATTCTTCCAAACATGGATATATTCTCTCAGCCATATTACAAGATGTGTGTGTGCTTAGTCACTCAGGTGTGTCTGATGCTTTGTGACCCCATGGACTGTAGCCCGCTAGACTCCTCTGTCCATGGGGATTCTCCAGCCAAGAATACTGGAGTGGGTTGCTGTTTCCTTCTCCAGGGGATCTTCCTGACCCAGGAGTAGAACCAGGGTCTCCTGCATTGCAGGCAGATTCTTTACCAGCTGAGCTACCAGGGAAGCTCATGTTATAAGATAGGTATTATTATTCTTATTTTTTCCCCATTTCACTCCCTTGTCAGCCATGGACATGAGCTGAGGGCCAAGTGTCACCCGTTAATGATTTCCAAAGCTCAAAACATTCTGTTTTGGAAGGATTGACTCCATTCTGAAGATGAGGAAAACTGAGGTCACATACAGCTATTAAATGGGAGAGTTGTCAATGACGGCCTTGGAGCAGAGCAGGGAGGGAGGAATGTTTTGAAAGAAAGAAAGCAAGAACGCGTATGTGTGTGCCTGTGTGTGTGTATGTGTGTGCATGTTGGGAAAGGGGCCAGGATGCCTCACAGAGCACCCATGCCATCTGGTCAGAGAAAGAGAGCTGGGAGGGCCCAGCTGGAAGTGGCTTTGTGATGGGTGGGGAGGGGACTGGGTGGTAGGGGGTCTGGTAGTGTGGCTAGAGGGTTGTGCCACAGAAAAGGGCAGGCTCCATTTATTGATATTTTCCCCGAGTTTGAGAAGAGCTCTTTCTTCTCTTTTGGAGGCTGGGCTTTCTCTCCAAGGCTCCGATATTGCCTGCCCCTCTCTGGGAGCTCCTCCTACTCCCAGGTCCCCAGCTGGTGCCCCCAGTCTTGCTCCCTAATTCCAGCAGGGCAGGCAGCGTGCCCGCATGCCCAATTGATTCTTCCAGCACACGCAGGTAATTCATCTCAGCCTCCTTTCCAGGCCCCTGCCCCCAGATGTGCAGTCTTCCCAGCATCCAGAGGCCAGCTCACCCCACCCATATCACTGGCCAGCTGCAGCCCCTCATTTCCCGGAGAAGAGAGAACTAATAAAGGACAGTCTCTGAGCTGCAGCAACTCCCTCCAATTCTTTCTTGCCACAACCACCCCATAAAACTGGGGGGAGAGATATAAAGAGAGCAAGTGTGAGTGGAGATAGAGTTTCCGTGTGAGGAGGGGAGTGGGGATGTGTGGCTAGGGCTGGGACGAGAGTGGGGCCTGACAAAAATGGAAGCCCCTGTTCACAGCCACTTTGGTCCCTATGCCAGCTCCAAAGGAAAGAAGGGTGATATGGGTTGGAAATAGAGGGTGGTAAATGTGCCAAAGATGGTGGGTTCAGTGTGGGCACCAAGGATGGGGAGTCCTGAAGGCACCCTTACTCCCTTCCCCTTCTTTCCCTGGATCCCTTCCAGAACCCAGAAGGAGAGTCAGGAGCTCTGGCCTCCAAGCCTAGCTCCACACCAACCCAGAATGACCTTGGTCTGCTCCTGTACTCTTCTCTGCAGGCCTCAGTCTCCCCAGCTATGAAATGGGCTCTGCAATCCAGACATTTCTCAAGTCTATGAGTCAGGACAGGGTGTGCTATTGGTTGTACTCTGTGGGAACATGAGGGAAGCCCCTTGTTCCTCATCCTCGGGCTTGGCCTAGCCCTCAGGAGAAGGTGGGGTCTTCCAGGGGTCTGAGCCAGGTGTTCTGGGATGGGCAGAGTCTGAATTCTGCAGAAGGAATGCTCTGTCTTATTCTGTTCAGGAGAAAGAGGTGGGAAAATTATTTAGGCTATGAAACCCTCCCTCTCCCCACTCATGGGGTATAATACTCATCTGTTTATTTACTCAATATTCATTTATTCACTCAGCAATTACTCAACAATTTATTGAGTGCTACATGCCAGCCACTGTTGCAGGCACTAGTGATAAAGCAGTGAATAAATGTGAAAACCCCTGCCCTCATGGAACTGACATTATAGTGAAGGGAGAGAAAGACAGTAAGCAGATATAAACCATAAATCAGAGTTTGAGGATGGGGGCCAGAAGCAAGGCCAAGGGTCTCTGGGCCAGAACCTCTCTTCCCTGGCATTGCTTTCATAGAGGAGCCCTGTGCCCTTCTCTCACAGAAGCTCCTCTGCCAGCTCAAGTCCAGGTTGGGTTGGGTTCAGGATTTCAGGCTAGAGTGTAAGGACCAATTCTTCGGATATGAATCCTGGACTGGGAATACCTTCCTACCCTGTTTACTGGGCCCTGCCTGCTTGAGATGGACTGAGATTTGCCCTGTGAGTACAGCCTGAGCTGGTGCTGCTGTAGCTCCATCCATGGCCAACACCGGGACCTTCCCAGTGGTAGGGGCTTGGTCTCCCTTCTGCCAAGAAGGGCATGATAGACAGAGCCCTGGAGTGGGGGTTGTAGGACTAGGCCCTAATCCTTTCTCTGCCATCTACTCCTCAGCCAACAATGGGCATAAGGTTAATCACCACTTAATCACCTTGCTTATTAGGAAGGTGGCACATGAGAGAATACTTTAGAAACAGTCAAGTTTTTGCCAGAGATTAGTTTATTTGTGTCTGTCTTTGCATGTCCCTGGGTTCTTGTTCAAAGTGGGGCTTCAGTGTTTATCAACAGAGCCTTTGCATTAAGAAAGCACCTTCTCACTCCTTTGCCCAGCACATCCGTGGTTCCAGGAACCAACAGTGTTGGAAAGGGACATCCAAAGCCATTGATCTTTGCTTGGCAGCTCTTACTCTTGCTCTGTATCTGTCATGGGCTGCATGTCCTGGGCCAAGTCTTTTGACTTCCTGGAAACCAAGGGGTCTTGTCTGTGAAGCAGACAGAAGAATCTCTTGCTCTGCCCTGCCAGAGGTTTCCAGTGATGATCAAGTCAGAGGCTATCCGAGCACTCAGCCAGTTGTAAAGTGGGGAGTAGATGGCACCAACTCCCAGGCCCCCAGGGCCAACGGGATGGCAGGCTCCTTCCTCCATCTCAGCTGTCCCTGGGGTCTATCTGGGGTCCCACACCAAGGTGTGGGCTGCCAAGCTGGGGGAGCAGGCCTATGATGGGCAGGACTGAGCCCCTTGACTTAGGGGAGATGAGTAAGGTGGGGTCACAACCTCAGAGTCTCTGACTTCCTCAGCCAGAAGAAGCACCTGGGGCTTGTCCCACCTCCCTGCTGCTTCAGAGGGTGGCTCAGAGTATGGTAGAAGAGGGGCCTATGACCTGGACTTTCAGATATTCAAGCTGGATTTAGAAAAGGCAGAGGAACCAGAGATCCAATTGCCAACCTCTGTTGGATCATCAAAAGGGCAAGAGAGTTCCAGAAAAGCATCCACTTCTGCTTTATTGACTACACCAAAGCCTTTGACTGTGTAGATCACAACAAACTGTGGAGAATTCTTAAACAGATGGAAATACCAGACCACCTTACCTGCCTCCTGAGAAATCTGTATTCAGGTCAAGAAGCAACAGTTAGAACTGGACATGGAACAACAGACTGGTTCCAAATCGGGAAAGGAGTACGTCAAGGCTGTATATTGTCACCCTGCTTATTTAACTTACATGCAGAGTATATATCATGCGAAATGCCAGGGTGGATGAAGCACAAGCTGAAATCAAGATTGCCGGGAGAAATATCAATAACCTTAGATATGCAGGTGACACCACCCTCATGGCAGAAAGCAAAGAAGAACTAAAGTGCCTCTTGATGAAAGTGAAAGAGGAGAGTGAAAAAGTTAGCTTAAAGCTCAACATTCAGAAAACTAAGATCATGGCGTCCGGTCCCATCATTTCATGGCAAATAGTTGGGGAAACGATGGAAACAATGGCAGACTTTATTTTCTTGGGCTCCAAAATCACTTCAGTTGGTGATTGCAGCCATGAAATTAAAAGACCGTTGCTCCTTGGAAGAAAAGCTATGACCAACCTAGACAGTATATTAAAAAGCAAAGACATTACTTTGCCAACAAAGGTCCATCTAGTCAAAGCTATGGTTTTTCCAGTAGTCATATATGGATGTGAGAGTTGGACCATTAAGAAAGCTGAGCGCCGAAGAATTGATGCTTTTGAGCTGTGGTGTTGGAGAAGACTCTTGAGAGTCCCTTGGATTACAAGGAGAAGAAACCAGTCAATCCTAAAGGAAATCAGTCCTGAATGTTCATTGGAATAACTGATGCTGAAGCTGAAACTCCAATACTTTGGCCACCTAATGTGAAAAACTGACTCATTGGAAAAGACCCTGATGCTGGGAGAGATTGAAAGCAGGAGGAGAAGGGGACGACAGAGGATGAGATGTTTTGATGTCATCACTTACTTTATGGACATGAGTTTGAGCAAGCTCTGGGAGTTGGTGATGAACAGGGAAGCCTGGTGTACCTTAGTCCATGGGGTCACAAAGAGTTGGACATGACTGAGTGACTGAACTGAACTGATGACCTGGGCTAAGGAAAGGGCCCTGACTTGGGAGCTCTGGATTCTGAGTCCAGCTCTGCCACTATTTGGCTTTGAACCTGGGTTTGGGCCTTTTCCCATTTGGAGCCTCAGTAGGTCGTTCTGTAAAATGGGTGTGCTTGGGGAGGGTTAGGGCCAGCGAGTTGAGCTGAACAGTCTCTTCCTGTTGTAATGTTCTAGAATCTGTCAAAGTGAAAGGCGGGAGAAAATGAAATCTTGCAATGTCCAGCAATGCACAATGCACAATATATATATATTTCTGTAGAGAAGGCTAAGAAGTTAGATTCTTAGTTTCTGAGAGGAAGCAAAACTGGTGTCTGAGAGAAGGGGATGGAAAAAAGCTCCACAGAAGGACTGCTTGGTCCTGAGAAGAGAGGGTCTCTAGCAGGCGGAGGAGAGCTGAGTTTGCCTGCAGGTGGTGGAACCACCAAGATCACCACAGAGCCCTGCCAGACTGCCTACAGGCATTTGGAGGGTTGCTGGGTAGGGGTTGGTTATCCCAATGGCTATGCCTTCCCTAGACAGCCTGGAGTCCTGGCTGCCACAGGGCTCAGTCTTGCCCCCTGTTTGAGCAACTGAACATTCCATCAAAGAGTCAAGGAATGCAGTGGGGGCCGGGGTTGGTTCCCAAGAATGGATCAGCTTGGGGAAGGCTAACAGAGCCCTGTCATCCTGCCATGCTGCTGGGGCAGGGGTACCCACAGAGATGACACAGCCACCACCCCAAGCACCAGAGACCTGGAGCCTGGCAACAAAGATGACAGAGCATCTGGCTGTCAGGTTTTGGCAGAAGCGAGGGTCACCCCATGTAGGTCCTCTCCAATATGCTCTGTGCTTCTCTTCCCCAACTGATCTTGCAGACCTGCCCTCTGCTCCTACTCCCACTCCTGGGGAGTGCAGGTCTTGTTCTCAGTGGGGCTGTTGTGGCCTGGTGGGCAGTAGGAAGGTTTTGCCCAGCCCCTCCCCAGCTCCATGGCAAGGGTGTCAGACCTGCTCACAGCATTCTCATTTTCAAAGTTAATAAAATGAGACCACAAAGAGGTCACAGCCACATCCTCCCCTTTCTCTTAATTTGGCAGGAGAAAGCAGTTCTGATTGAGACTGTGGGCCACTTTCTTGCACCCTGGTGACTTTGTCTGGGGGTTAGAATACCAGTTTCTCAACCTTTGTTTTTGATCTCACTTGAGGGATCAAAAGAAAAGATAAGTGGGCTCTACAGCAAAGACAAGGAAATGTGAGATCGCAAAACTCATCCCAGAGGGGAGGCAGTTGAGACTCAGAGAGCCTGGGTGCTTGTCCACAGTCCCCCGGCTGGTAGAGGCACGGCCATGACCCTCTGTATCAGGCGCCAAAGCATCTGCTGATTTTCTTGGTTGGCTTGTTTTTGTCTTTCTCATTTTGAGGAAGGAGAGGAGGATGATAAAAGTCATATGTATACACAACAGAAAATTTGCAAACCACAGAGCATATTACCAAGAAAACATCACCTAGAATTCCACTAACCAGGAAGAAACACTGTTAATTTGGGGTTATCTTTCTTTCTAATTGTTTTCTTTCCCTCTGCACATGCACACTTCCCTACTTTTACCTACAAGATCATATTGGCATTCTGTTTTTTTTTTTTTAATTGTGGTAAAAAAAAAAAACCATAACATGAAATGTACCGTCTTAACAAACTTCTAGGCATACAGTATTGTTAACATAGGCATTATGCCATACAGCAGATTTGGAAAAAATTTCCATCTTGCATAACTGAAACTTTATACCCATTGAACTGCATCATTATTTCCCCATCACCCTAGTGCCTGGAAATCACCATTCTACTTTTTGTTTCTAAGAGTCTGACTACTTTAGAGATCTCATACAGATGGAATAATGTAGTATTTGTCTTTCTGTGTCTGGCTTATTTCGTTTAGCATAATGTCCTCCAGGTTCATCCATGTTGCTGCAAATGGCAGGATTTTCTTCTCTCTTAAGGCAGAATAATATTCCCTTGGGTGCATATACCAAATTTTCTTTATCCATTTATCTGTTGATGCATACTTGTTTCCATGTCTTGACTATTGTGAATAATGCTGCTCTGAACATGGGGGTGCAAATATTTCTTTAAGATCCTGATTTCAATTAGTTTGGCTAAATACCTAGAAGTGGAATTACTGGATCATATATTAGTTTTGTTTTTAATTTTTTTAGGAACTTCCATACTGCTTTCTAAAGCAGCTCATGAACAGCATACAAGGGTTCCAATTTCTCCACATCCTCACTGACAGTTATTATTTTCTGTCTCTGTTGTTATAATGGCCATCCTCACAGGTCTGAGGTGATACCTCATTGTGGGTTTGATTTGCATTTCCTTGATGATGAGTAATGTTGAGCACTTTTCATATACCTGTTGGCCATTTGGATGTCTTCTTTTGGCCATTCTGTTTTGTACCCTGAGTCTCCCATATATCATTACACTGTAAGCATTTCTGTGTCATTAAATAGCTTTTGCATTGCTCTTTGCTTTACCCTGAAGGCAGGGATCTGAACTTGGAGAGTTTTGAGGTTCTGTCAGGCTTCTGTTGGTACTTGGTACATCAGCAGGTCTATGGCCTGGCAGGGGTAGAGGTGGGAATAAGTCCAGGAGGGGCATTGAAACAATAATAGCTAAGAGCATAAAGTAGGCAGCAGACAGCCCTAGGCTCAAAGTCAGATTTTGCCATTTTCAGGCTGCCTGGCTTTGGGTTGGTCAGTTCCTCTCTGAGCCCCGGCTTCCTCGTCCAGAAAATGGGGATAATAGTAGGATCTATTTGATCACCCTTTTGTGTGGCCCCACAGAGCATGTCGAGATTCAATGTACATGCCAGGACGTAAGCCACAGGAAGTCCCCCAGGAACATCAGCTATTATTATTTCAGGAATGTCAGGAGGCCGGAGAAAGTCCCTTTCTCTGTCTCTGGTTTTACTTTCTTCTTTTGTCCTATGGGGGACTGTACAAGATACTCCCTTTTAGTTCTGATTGTCTTGAGGTCTCTATGAATAAAGGTGGAAGGAAGGTGGATACTAGCTGTGGAGGAGCTGGGAACTCTTCCTCTGACCTCCTTGTCTCTGTGGTCCTCATCCCTTTCCTCCAACAGACTCTTCACCCTGGGGCTGAGGTCCAGACAGGCTCTGATGTGGCCCTGGCTTGGTGGGACCTCTGGCCAGAGTGCTTCCCTGATAGCTCAGTTGGTAAAGAATCTACCTTCAATTGAGGAGATCCTGGTTCGATTCCTGGGTTGGAAAGATCTGCTGGAGAAGGGATAGGCTACCAACTCCAGTATTCTTGGGCTTCCCTGGTGGCTTAGCTGGTAAAGATTCCACCTGAAGTGGGGAGACCTGGGTTTGTTCCCTGGGATGGGAAGATCCCCTGGAGAAGGGAATAGCTACCCACTCCAGTATTCTGGCCTGAAGAATTCCATAGACTATATAGTCTATGGGGTCACAAAGAGTTGGACATGACTGAGTGACTTTCACTGGCCAGAGTAGGGCTAGGATGGGCTGCACTGTCACAGAGAGCCCTCCGTGGGCCTGGATTACATCCATCAAGAACACCCTGGAGAATGTGAGCTTTTGATTTTGGCACCTGTTGGGAGAGTCACATGGAGAGAGTCTGGCCCGCCTGGCATCAGGCAGAACCAGGTTCACCTTATTCTGGCTCAGAATCAGCTACTCAATTTAGTTTTATAGAGACAGAGCCAGCATATAATATGGGGTTCCTGCCAGTCCTAGAGACTGGCTCTCTTCTTGCCTGCAGGAGGAACTCAATCATGGGAGGGCCTTCAGAAAATATTGAATCCAATTTTTCCCATTGTACAGATGGAGACACTGAGGCCAGGAGGGGAGAAAGGATTAGTTCATGCTGCCCATGTCTTCCATGTTATTGGGTGGGATGGAAAGATCAATTAGTTCTCTTCTAGTTCTTCTGGAGATTATGGGTAAGTAGAATCAGAGGCTGCATGGGATAGAGCTTAGATAAGGCTTCCCCAGTAGCTCAATTGGAAAAGAATCTGCCTGCAATGCAGGAAACCCAGGTTTGATCCCTGGGTGGGGAAGATCCCCTGGAGAAGGAAATGGCAACCTACTCCAGTACTCTTGCCTGGAGAATCCCACGGACAGAGGAGCCTGGCAGGCTACAGTCCATGGGGTCACAAAGAGTCGGACATGACTGAGTGACTAAGCATAGCATAGCACAGGACCTTGCCAGGAAGTTCACCTACTTGGTTTGGTGGTTTCGTTGTGTCTGACTCTTTGCGACCCCATGGACTATAGCCTGCCAGGCTTCTCTGTTCATTGGATTCTCCAGGCAAGAATACTGGAGTGGGTTGCTATGCCCTCCTCCAGGGGATCTTCCCAACCTGGGTCTCCCGCATTGCAGGCGGATTCTTTACCGTCAGGCTTCTTTGCAGGTGTGACCGGGAGTGTTGCTGAAGGAGTGGCTAGCTTCAGGGCCAATGGGGAGACCTCTATCTGCCCACATTGGTGTCCCTCCCTGGACACATACTGTCATTCAGTTAAATTCCTTTGGCCTGCTCTCTGCCAAAATATGAACTCTCTGAGGACCCCAGGTTATTGTCTCTGTAGCATCTCTGCTTGTCCCCTGCATATGTCATATCAGGGGCACAGCTTTGTGTTGGCTGCCTGAATCTGTGTGAATCAAGGGGTACCAGACAGGGACGGACATGGACAGAGCAAGTGGGCAGAGACACAGCCCAGAGCCCACAGCTGTGGCTATCTGTGACCTGACATAAGAGGACCTCTACCCCAGTGGTGGCGACATGAGGCCTTTCCTAAGCTGCCTCAAGTACCCAGGAGTTGCCCAGAGAGCTGTGCCCATAGTCCTTAGGCCATAGAATGCACTAGAAGGGGAGAGGTAGGTCCATCCAGCCCTCAACTCTGGTGCCTGAAGCCACTTCTGAAGCCCAGACAGGTGGCAGTGGGCAATGCTGACATTAAAAGCTAAAGCTGGGGGTGGGGTGACAGGCCTGGTCAGGAAGCTTTTCATTTCTCGAGACTAAGGAAGCTGCTAGCCATTGAGAGTGGTGCAAGGAAAGAGACGGCCAAGGTTGGGAGCCCTCATCGGGGTCCATGGGGCACTGGCTGCCTTTGATCTCTTCTCTCTTTCTGAGTTTTCCAACCTGGCAAGCAGCATGGGGGACTGGAGCTCGGAGGGGCTGAGAGGGGTTGGGGAATAGGAGAAACAGGGCTGGAGGCTGCAAAGATCTGCCCCCAGCCCCAGAAACTCCCTGCTTGGCCCCCTGCCAGTGAGGCGGCTCCGGAGAGACCTTCTGGGAATAGAGAGAAATTCATTAGTGGGTGTGCAAGTCCCAAACCGATTAGCGATTTATACTCTGGCCTCAAATGGCAGGTGGGTTACGTTTATTATCTGATTTAGCCCAAAGGACACCCAGTTCCACCCCTCCCTCTTTCTTTCCCTTCTCCCTGTGATCCTCAGGAATGGATCCTCAGCCTGATTTGTCCTAGGCCCTTCCTTTAGTCCCTGTAGCCTAGGCCAGTTCCCAGAAGAAAATGGGCTAGGGATGGGAGTGGCGGGGAATGACAGGAGGCAGGGTGCAAAAATGACCTCCTGAATAGCAGGAGGCTTTCTAATTTGAGCTTTGTCCATTCAAGAACCAAAAGGACTTCATTTGCATTTGGAGGCAGGGCAAGAAGAAAGTGGGGGTATTGAAGCAGCAAGGATAGAGGATAGATATCAAGGGGAACTTCTAGAGTACTTGAGCTTTGATTCCTTGGCTGGGATAAATGTACATCTTGAGAAGGAATAGGCTACCCACTCCAGTATTCTTGGGCTCCCCTGGTGACTCAGCTGGTAAAGAATCCACCTGCAATGAGGGAGACCTGGGTTCAATCCCTGGGTTGGGAAGGTCTCCTCGAGAAGGAAAGGCTACCCACTCCAGTATTCTGGCCTGGAGAATTCCATGGACTGTATAGTACATGGAGTCGCAAAGAGTCAGACACGACTGAGCGACTTTCACTTTCTGCACTTTCTTTCTTTCTGGCTGTGGAAAAGGGGTTGGGATGGAAATGACACAACACAGCCTGGGCCTATAGCCAATGGGAACTTCCCCACAGAAGATGCCACTTAAAAGTGTTATTAAACCCTCTGGACTTTTAAAGCAGAGAACAAGGTAACTATGAACACCCTTTAAAGAGCTATTGAGAGTTTCCAAGGGAGCTCTATGTCTTTCTCACTCCCCTCTGCCTTGGATGGAGACATGTGGTTCCCTCATCCCCCACTTCCACCACTCCTAACCCCCCTCCCCCACACTGTGTTGATGGTCATGGCCGTCATTCCCTTCTCTCTCCCCCAGCCTAGCCCCCTTTTGGGCCCTGAGCCAAGGGGCCATCATTGATTTCTGGGCTTCTCTAGTGAAGACAGACAACAGAGTCTGGGTCTGTCTGCCTCAGCTGAGTTCTTGGATGGCTTATGGGGAGAAAGAGGCTGTGGTGGCCTTGAGCTTCCACCTCTAATCAGCAGCCTCAGAACGGGACTGGGAACATTACTAGGTGCCATTTGCTCCAGAGTAGTGATAGGAAATGAGGTGAATTGATTCCCTTGCCCCAGTCTGGGGAGCTCCTCCCCGCCCCACCCCGCCACCCATCAATGCTGACTGAACACTGGCTGAGTGGAAAAATTACTCAGCCAGCCTTTGCCCAGCTCTGAATGTTACTTCCCCATCCCCCATTGCACTTCCTGTTCAGGGAAGGAGACTCCAGAGTCCACCTGGATTGCTGCTTCTACGGGTTTCCACCTTCAGGAAGTTCTTCCTGGTGTCTGACCTTAAGCCTCCTGCTGTAACCAACTCATTTAATTTTTCTGGTTCTGTGCAAAGAATCATGAGGTGAAGCTTTCTTATTTAGGATCACACTATGAGTGGAGCTTAGAAGACTGGGAAGCATTGACTGGACCAGGAAGCCTAGAGGGGCTCAGGGTCTGCTGAAGTGGGAGCTGAGACGGCTGGCCCCTCTAGTCTGGCCACTCTTGAAGTTCCTACCCTAGTCCTATGAAAAGAGGCATCATGGGAAAGTGCTCAGTATAGCTTCTGCTTAGCCCTGTGACCTTGAACAGAGTCAGTCCTAGAGCCCTGGTCATTTCCCTCCTGATGCAGAGTCTGGTCTGGCTTCCTTGGTGGCTCAGCTGGTAAAGGATCTGCCTGCAAAGCAGGAGATCCGTGTTCTGTCCCTGGGTCGGGAAAACTCCCTGGAGAAGGGAATGGCTACCCACTCCAGTATTCTTGCCTGGAGAATTCCATGGGCAGCCTGGCAGGCTACAGTCCATGGGGCCTCAAAGAGTTGGACACGACTGAGTGACTAACACACACACACTTAGGGTCTTGTCACTCACGATCTCTCCCAGTACCTTTAGTCCTGCCTGTTAGTCAATTATTCAGCCAAGGTTTGTGTGCCCACCCCAGAGTGAAGCAATGCTGACAGTGGGGGTGGCACTGACAGGAATGTGACCCAAGTGGCCAGGCCCTAACTTTCAGGAGGCTCCCAGCCTAGCAGCTCTTTCCAGCTTTCCTTCCTTCTGGATAAACAACCTGGGATGGGGGGTTGTTTCCAGCCCAGCTGAATTGAGTAATTAAAATCTCTCCTCTTTCCCTGACACATGACCTCCAAGGTCTGTTCCGGGCCTATGATTCTATGATTCCAGCTGGGGGTATCCAATTAACCCTTGTCATGCTTGGCTGGCCTTCATGGGCTGTGGAGTGGGAAGGGGTGGGTTTGCACACGGGGAGATGCTCATGCCAGGATGCTCCGCCCCCTTCCACCCCTCCCCGCTCCCCACCTTCATCTTCCCCAATCTAGTGCCAGGGTGGTGCTCACCTAGTCTGGGCCCGGTGGTCAGAGTGGCAGGGGAGGGACAGACCTGTCTCTGGGGAGTTGCCTCTCTTCAGCCTGGTCCTGAGGGCTTTGCATAGTACCTGCCTGCTCTTTGGTTCAGGCACAGGCAGGATGTGTTCTCAGAGGAAGGCCTTGAAGGACTTGGCTGAGTTAGGGAGAGGTGGGAGCAAATCATTGGCCAGTAAACAGATCATCCAGAAGCCTAACTTCTTGGGTCATATCTCCCTCCACCCTTCCAACCACTGCCAGGGCAAGACAGCCTCCTCCTGGTGTCTGGCTATTCTCCAAGGACATGAGATTTGGGTGAGGTTTGGACTTTGCTCAGGATGGTGGTGGAGCCACAGATGTGGCAATTGTCAGAGCTGGTGTGGGCCTTCAAGACTGCCATAAACAAGTACCTTATGGGCCACTTAAGACCCTCAGAGTGTTTTCTTTGGCTCACAAAGTACCTACATTGAGAAGAAATTAGCTGCCATCATTGAAAATTCAGGAGATTTTTACATAAAATTCCAGATTTATAACTTCTAAAAAATCTGAAAATCTAGTAACACTGGGCCCACATTCCCAAAAGGCCACAGCTGGAGCTGAGTGGCAGTTGCCCTCTTAGCCAGGGCATATACTCTGCTTTTCCATGGTTCTCACCTGCCTGAGTTGGCCCTTCATGGGAGCAAGTGGAGAAACTGAGATCCATAGAGAAAGGAGGGCTCTTGCCAACGGTCACCCAGCCAGAGTGGAGGACCGAGCCAAGATTAGAACCCAGGACTCCTGCCTGCTAGCCAGTGTGGCCCTTTGCCCTTCCCTCTTCCCCCAGGGCTCTGAAGAGGTTACATGGCTTCTCCGCCATTGCAATCCCCTCCATTCCTGAGGCCTGGTAACCTCAGCAGCTGAGCTTTGTCTGGTCGCTTTCCCGCACAGCTTCTACTGCTGCCTGGGCCCCAGCCCCAGCCCAGGCCCCCTTTTGGTGAGAGCAGAGACACTGCGGGGACTCCACAGCCTGGCCCCATCTCCCGCAGCTCCGAACAAGAATCTCATTAAGTGCAGGGGGCGGCCGCCGCCAGGCCTGGGGCGCCCTGACCACAGAGCTGGCTTCCTTCTGCAAACAGCCCCACTTGGGGCTGGGCTGGCCATGTGTCTGTGCATGGAGGGGGCACTCTGGCCGCCCCCATCCAGCCCACCCCACTGCCTCCCATGCTGCCTCTTGCTTCCCTCCCTGTCCAGCCCTCTGACAACCCCAGCCCTGTATCTGTCTCCCCACTACTCCTCCTGCTTCCATCCCCTTTATTTCCCTCTCCCTTCTGCTTTTTCTTTTTGCTCTTTGCCTGGCTCTGTTGTCTGTTGCTGTCTTGGTTTTGTCATTATATCTCTCTCTAGCATGACCCCTGTTCTTCCTCGCAGTCTAGTTTCCCATCACATCCCGAGTCCTGCTCGCTTCTCCATCTTGCTGCATCAACATCTTGCTGCCCCAGAGGGGCACCCTCTTAGCTTCTGTCTCTCACCCTCCATCTCTGAGCTTCACTCTCTGTCTCTTTCTCAGCTTCTCCCTCGAGCCTCCCTCCCTCAGGCCGTCTGTCCTCCTCTGAGTCTGTGTTTCTGAGGCTGCCACAAGACGCTTCTGGGTAGGCTTGCTGTACTGGATAAACATGGCCCCAGCAGCAGGACGTGAGGAATTCTGCTGACGGCAGTTTCCTCGGGTGCTGAGGAGGAGCAGTGTGAGCTGGCGGCCAGGGGCCCCAAGGAGATGGTAGTGTCCTTTCCGTGCTCATGCCCCTGCCTTTCAAGCCTATCAGCTGGAGCACAGTGTCTCCCTAGCTGGAAAAAAAGAACAGGCTGCAAGGGACTGTTCACCTGGCTTTGCCCACTCACCAACAACTCCCCCAACCAGACAAGACTCACACACACACACACACACACACACACACACACACACACACACACTATGCACACACTTCCCTGCAGTATCTACGGCCTAGAGCCTACTAAGTGGAATTCTGTTCTGTTTCTCCTGGCCTGGCCTGCCTAGGCCTCAAGGGCAGGGGCTTTGGGGAGAAGAACAATCCCAGAGGCCTTGGAAACAAGGCAGTCGATGCAAGAACCCATCCATTAGATATCAGTGCAGCCATGCCTCTGCTTTCAGACAACACCCCACCCTTTGCAATTGTTCTATATTTAAAATCCATACTCTCAAAGGAAAAGTTTATAGATCTTCCCCTCTCACCTCCTCTGAGGCCTTATCCCACTGTCAAAGGTTCCTAAATCAAACTGAAATCCTTCATACTGAGACTCAGACAGAGTGTGGGTGTCCTGGGATGTGTATGGTGTATGGTGCAAGTGTGTGGTGGTGTGGGTGGGGCTGGGAGTCTAAACAAAGTGGAAAAGAGATAATTTATTTGAGGGTGTGTGGCAGGGGAATGAGATGGGATGTAGAGGGCTTGGAGAAGAAGCTGGTATAATAGTCCAGAGCAGAGACAATGGGGTCTGGTGGCAGAGGGGCTGAAGAGAAGAAGGCTTGATATCATGGGGGAGGCTATGGACACAATTGCTGAGGAAGGGGACTCAGAAAGTGTGGTATGACATGCGTCTAGGAGGCTTCCTGAGGAAGCATGGGAGCAAATTTGAGAGAAGAGACTTTTAGACTGAGGAATATCAAGTTATGTGGAGAAGTGAGAGGTAGGAAGTGGGGGCCTGGTTTCAGGAACAAACATTCATCTGACATCTATTCTGAGGGTAACGAATGTATCTTAATTTGCTCAGGACTGTGGAGATTTTAGCACAGAAAGTTCTACATCCTGAGAAACCCCTCAGTCCCAGGTAAACCAGCTGGTCACCCTCCCTACCCACCCCACCTACCAGGCAGTGCCCACAGGATGGCTTCTGTCAACCTCACAACAATCCTGGCCAGGGGATAAGGTGTATTAGTCCCGTTTTCCAGAGGAGAAAATGGAAGTTAAGAAAATTTAAGTAATTCACTTTAAAGTCACAAAAAGTGGCAGGTTTGAAGCCCAGGTCTTTAGTTTTACGTCATTGAGTCCTTTTATCCTAGACTCAGAGACTTTCAGGGACAAACTAAGCAACCCTCCCCCCTACCTCCTCCCCTGCACACATTCCAACCTCACAGAGTTTCAAAGTCATGATGTGAGGCAGAGTCATTTGGACCTGCTGTCTGAGTCCCACTGGGCAGGGGTTGCAAGCAGGGGTGGGCTAGGGGAAGGGGGCGGGGGTTGTCCCACTCAGTCAGTCCAAGTCCTACCAGGGCTTCCCTCTGGATCGCCACCTGTTGATTTTTTGGCTTCTCCCCCAGCTGGGGACAGGACCAGCTGCTAGAGGGTGGGGGTGGGCTGCGGAAGCCAGGGGAAGTGCTGAGGGAGGGTGTCTCCAGGGCCTTGCTGGGTTCCTGGGCTCCAGGTGGTGGGTCTGGAGAGGGCTGGCCCAACATCTGAGAGCAGGCCTGGGGCCAGGCCCCAGGAGTCCTGCACTGCTGGTCAGCACCTCCGGTGTGCCGGGGTGTGAGGAAGCGGCCACAGAGCAAACAAACAGAGCCTGTGAGGACAGGAAGCAATTACAGACCACCCGGCCTAGGCTGTGGAAGCACTCAGAGTGGAGGGAGGGCAGGCTGAGGTGGGGATAGGCCACCAACTAGGTGTGGCCTGGGACAAGGTCGGCAAAATGAGATGGAGAGGTCCTGAGCTGGTAGGATTCTGGGGAAGCCATAGTAGGTGTTACCCTGCCTTTTGGGGGGCATCTCTTCCACTCAGAAATAGCTCCAGAGAAGGGGCAACATTGGTGGGCATGAGGTGTTGGCTTTTGGTCAGGAGGCCTAGGTATGCAACACTCATGTGGTTAGTTTGAGGTATATCACTTCTGCTCACTGAGCCTCGGTTTTCCCATCTGTATAATGGAGTAGGTAGAATAATTGATTTTCAACAGTTCCTCCAGGTTTGATAGTCCATTATGCCATAAAATGGCTGAGAGTTAAGGATTTCTTAGCTTACAAGGGTTTATCATTTACCACATGTAGGCAGACACTGGGGCTACATGATGAAGTTTATGAAGAAAGAAATTTAGAAGCTGAAGACCTGGGTTCTGTCCTTGAGGAATAATATTATCTTAAAAAACAATATGTATTGAATGTTTACATGGACTGGGAGGTGTGTCAAAATTATTTCTGAATTTCCTCATAAATACTGTGAAGTAGGTACTGTTATTATTCCCATTTTATAGATGAGGAGATTGAGACCAAAGAAAGTTACATGACTTGCCTAAGACTGTGTATCTAGGAAGGGGAGACCCAGACTTTTACCTAGATCAGTCTTACTCCAAAGCCAGTGCTCTGAAGCTTGATTCAAAATTGCTTCTTCTGTAGTTGATAAACCAAGAATTGCCCACATTCTGTGTGATGTGCTTTTCTATTCATTAGCTTATTTCAGCTTCACAGTAGCCACGTGGGCCTGGTGATATTATCCCCACTATACAGCTAAGGGGATTGAGGCTCAGAGATGTGAGGGCCTGGCTACCTATCTTTCGATACCTGATGTGCATCAGGGTGCAGCCAAACCCCTTTTGCCTCTACCACCACCCTGGCTCCAAAAGAAACCCAGCAATTCTCCTGTAGCAACTGGGATATGTCCCATCTTATCACCCCCTATGCAGCTGGTAGATGGACAGGCAGCATTGGGCCCTCTGCTCTGGCCTGGGTATCTACACCCTCCTCTTTTCTCCCCTCCCCAATGATTTCTTGAGTACCTGTGATGCTCCAAGTGTTATGCTGGGGGGTTCTGTGCATTCTCTTCATCTCACAGCTACCCCATGAAGTAATTAGAACCCTCATTTTGTGGATGAGAAAACTGAGGCTTAGGAGGTACCAGGGAGTCCCTGGGCATTCCAGCCTCCTTCTCTCCTTCCCCGGGCTGGGTTCAGGGACCACAGGAACCTTGGGAGCCTGTGCTTGCAGTTTTGTTGCTATCCGTGAACTGCCTAGCCAAGGTCAGATCTTCTTCTCAGCTCCTGAAAATGAGGCCATGTTCAACCTCTCTCACAGCACCCTCCTTACCTCCCTCCAACTCCAGCTCCATTTTCTGACTTGCATGGAGCCATGGCTGAGGCCCTTTGGGACCTGAGCCACAAGTGCTCTGTGCTTCTGGGGCCTCAGCTCATAGGTACTGTCCGGAGTTTTGTTAACTGTATTACCTCATTTACTCTTCCCTCCACTCCCATGAGGTAGATACTGTCATTATCAAGCAGCATTTCCATTTTCCAGATAAGGAAACTGAGTTACAGGGAGGTAAATGGATTGCCTAAGGTCATCAGCTAATAAGTGGCAGAGCCAGGATTCATACCCAAGCCAGCTGGTGCCAAGCCAACCTGTGAAGGTCCTTAAGTGCCACCCTTGAGCATGGCCTTGATCCTGAGGCAAAAGACAGTAATTGAGGGGTTTAGCCTAGGAGGGACATAATCTTCTTTGCCTAAGAGAACAATCTGTCTGATTTCTCCAAAGAAGACATACAGATGGCCAACAAACACATGAAAAGATGCTCAACATCACTCATTATCAGAGAAATGCAAATCAAAACCACAATGAGGTACCATCTCACGCCGGTCAGAATGGCTGCTATCAAAAAGTCTACAAACAATAAATGCTGGAGAGGGTGCGGAGAAGAAGGAACCCTCCTCTTACACTGTTGGTGGGAATGCAAACTAGTACAGCCACTATGGAGAACAGTGTGGAGATTCCTTAAAAAGCTGGAAATAGAACTGCCATATGACCCAGCAATCCCACTGCTGGGCATACACACCAAGGAAACCAGAATTGAAAGAGACACGTGTACCCCAATGTTCATCACAGCACTGTTTACAATAGCCAGGACATGGAAGCAACCTAGATGTCCACTGGCAGACGAATGGATAAGAAAGCTGTGGTACATATACACAATGGAATATTACTCAGCCATTAAAAAGAATGCATTTGAATCAGTTCTAATGAGGTGGATGAAACTGGAGCCTGTTATACAGAGTGAAGTAAGCCAGAAAGAAAAACACCAATACAGTATATTAATGCATATATACAGAATTTAGAAAGATGGTAATGATGACCCTATATGCGAGACAGCAAAAGAGACACAGATGTAAATAACAGACTGTTGGACTCTGTGGGAGAAGGTGAGGGTGGGATGATCTGAGAAAATAGCATTGAAACATGTATATTATATGTGAAATAGATCACCAGTCCTGGTTCAATGCATGAGGCAGGGTGCTCAGGGCTGGTGCCCTGGGATGACCCTGAGGGATGGGATGGGGAGGGAGGTAGAAGGGAGGTTCAGGATGGAGAACACATGTACATCCATGGCTGATTCATGAGAATGTATGGCAAAAACCACCACAATATTGTAAAGTAATTAGCCTCCAATTAAAATTAAAAAAAAAAGAGAACAATCTGTCTGGCAGCAGTGAGGAGGGGACTTGGTGGGGCAGAAGCGAGACAGGGACACTAGTGAGAAGGCTGGGGAAGCTGGAATCCCAGGGAGGGATAGTGGGAGACTGACTTAGGGCAGTGACAGCGGCTGTGGATGGAAAGGGGCAGAGATGGGGGACGCCCCAAAGGACATGAAGACAGAGTCACTGCTCCACTCCTTCTCCTTCTGCCAGCCTGTGTGTCCTGATGTGGAATAGCATCTGCCCTCTGAAGGGGGCACCCATTTCTAAATTGTCTATCCAGAGGAGCAGCTTTTTCAAATTGGCTCCAAGTGCCACATGAGCTACCTGGGTACTTTGATTAGATGCCTATGTGAGGGAAAGACCTCCAGGAGGCTTCTAAGGGGGATCCTGCCATCACCATTCCCTGTTATGCCCTGGAATTCCCTTCGAGGTAGGACATATTGTGACAACAGGGGGAAATGCAATGTGTGTGTGTGTGTGTGTGTGTGTGTGTGTGTGTGTGTGTGTGTGTGTGTGTGTGTGAAGTCTACAGACAGATGCCAAACTGTCAACTGTGGTTGTGCTGGGGCGAGATAGGGGATGAGGAGAACTTAACTGTTTGCAGTATACACTTAGGCATGATGTGTATGAACATGTTTTGCTGAAAAAATAATAGAAGTATTTTTTAAAGGAAGAAAACCTTAATGTATCAATGAGATAACAGACAGCATTTTGCAAATTGAGAGGTTAGGATAACTGATCAGTGATATTTCCATCACTCCTTCCTGTGAAAGAGGAAAAGGTAAAATGTCTTAGGGCTGACCATTCTCAGGCACAGAGCCTTGGTTGGGCCAAACCCTGGGGAATAGGTGGTCAAACTCAGCTTCCCTAGGCTCCTCAATGGTTGTTCTTATCCTATCAGCCCCCTGGGGCCAGGCAGAGGTTGCACAAAAGGGAGCTTTAGTTGTAGGCCTTTGCTGGGGACCTGAGAATCACTTCCAAATTGAATGGTATAATAAGTTAATTAAAGCTGTCCCATACGGGAGGCATCCCAGGGCAGAGGAAAGGGGTTTGGCCAGGGGGTCCCACAGGGCACCCGGACTCCTAACTCAAAGACTCCTGGAGGAAACCTAGGCCATTCCCTCCCCCTCTCTGAGCCTCAGTTTCCCCATTTATACAATAAGGAGACTGGCACACCTGGTCTCTTAAGACCATGCCAATCTTAACGTTCCAGGAGTCTCTAATTAAAACTGTCCCCTGTGTATTAATCTTCTTGTCAAGTTTTAATTAATGGCTGATGGAGCCAGAGCAGTCTCCCCTGCTAGGAGACAGGGGACACCCATAGGATGCTTGACATGATAATCACTGCTAAGTGGCCTCTATCCCCATCTCTTCACCCCAGGCCTCCTCTCATACCTCAATGCTTTTTCCACTACACCACACCACCTAGGGTTTAAGGGCTGGGGTGTGTATGTGTATTTGATAGTAGTAAAGGGTATAGCCTCATCTTAGCTCTGCTACTAACTAGCTCTGTGATCTTGGTTTGTAACTTAACCTCTCTGTTCTTGTCTCCCCTTCCATTAAATGGGGATAGCATTTGGCTGCAAGTAACATAAAAAAAAAAAACAAGTAACAAAAAAAGCATTTGGCTGCAAGTAAAAAAAAATACTCATAACAGCTTACATAATAAGCACATTTATTATTCCACAGGGGAAGTCGTAAAGATGAATGGTTGGTTTATTCAGAATCAACAATGACAGTTCTTCCTATCTTTCTGTTCCACCATTCTCTCAGCCCTTGGCTTTTGTCCTTAGGTCTGCCCCATCATGGTCATAAGGTGGTTGTGGCAGTTCTGAGTATCACACTCTCAGTTCAGTTCAGTTGCTCAGTCCTGTCCAACTCTGCAACCACATGGACTGCAGCACGCCAGGACTCCCTGTCCATCACCAACTCCCAGAGTTTACTCAAACTCATGTTCATTGAGTCGATGATGCCATCCAACCATCTCATCCTCTGTCATCCCCTTCTCCTCCTGCCTTCAATCTTTCCCAGCATCAGGGTCTTTTCCAGTGAGTCAGTTCTTCACATCAGGTGGCCAAAGTATTGGAGTTTCAGCTTCAGCATCAGTCCTTCCAATGAACACCCAGGAGTGATTTCCCTTAGGATGGACTGGTTGGATCTCCTTGCAGTCCAAGGGACTCTGAAGAGCCCTCTCCAACACCACAGCTCAGAAGCATCAATCCTTCGGTGCTCGGCTTTCTTAATGTTCCAAATCTCACATCCATACATGACTACTGGAAAAACCACAGCGTTGACTAGGTGGGCTTTTGTTGGCAAAGTAATGTCTCTGCTTTTTAATAAGCTGTCTAGGATGGTCATAACTTTTCCTCCAAGGAGCAAGCATCCTTTAATTTCATGGCTGCAGTCACCATCTGCCGTGATTTTGCAGCCCTAAAAAAGAAAGTCGCTCACTGTTTCCACTGTTTCCCCATCTATTTCCCATGAAGTGATGGGACCAGATGCCATGATATTAGTTTTCTGAATGTTGAGTTTTAAGCCAACTTTTTCACTCTCTTTCACTTTCATCAAGAGGCTCTTTAGTTCCTCTTCACTTTCTACCATAAGGGTGGTGTTATCTGCATATATGAGGTTACTGATATTTCTCCATGCAATCTTGACTTCAGCTTGTGCTTCATCCAGCCCAGCGTTTCTCATGATGTACTCTGCATATAAGTTAAATAAGCAGGGTGACAATATACAGCCTTGACATAATCCTTTCCCTGTTTCAAACCAGTTTGTTGTTCCATGTCCAGTTATAACTGTTGCTTCCTGACCTGCATACAGATTTCTTAAGAGTCAGGACAGGTGGTCTGGTATTCCCATCTCTTGAAGAATTTTCCAGAGTTTGTTGTGGTCCACACAATCAAAGGCTTTGGCATAGTCAATAAAGCAGAAGTAGATATTTTTCTGGCACTCTCTTGCTTTTTTGATGATCCAATGGATGCTGGCAATGTGAACTCTGGTTCCTCTGCCTTCTCTAAATCCAGCTTGAACATCTGGAAGTTCACAGTTCACATATTGCTGAAGCCTGGCTTGGAGAATTTTGAGTATTACCTTACTAGCATGTGAGATGTGTGCAATTGTGCAGTAGTTTGAGCATTCTTTGGCATTGCCTTTCTTTGGGATTGGAATGAAAACTGACCTTTCCCGTCCTGTGGCCACTGTTGAGTTTTCCCAATTTGCTGGCATATTGAGTGCAGCACTTGCACAGCATCATCTTTCAGGATTTGAAATAGCTCGGAATTCCATCACCTCCACTAGCTTTGTTCATATTGATGCTTCCTGAGGCTCACCTGACTTCGCATTCCAGAATGTCTGGCTCTAGGTTGGTGATCACACCATGGTGGTTATCTGAGTCGTGAAGATCTTTTTTGTATAGTTCTTCTGTATATTCTTGCCACGTCTTCTTAATATCTTCTGCTTCTGTTAGGTCCATACCATTCCTGTCCTTTATTGTGCCCATCTTTGCATGAAATGTTCCCTTGGTATCTCTAATTTTCTTGAAGAGATCTCTAGTCTTTCCCATTCTATTGGTTTCCTCTATTTCTTTGCATTGATCACTGAGGAAGATTTTCTTATCACTTCTTGCTATTCTTTGGAACTATGCATTCAAATGGGAAAGCTTTCCTTTTCTCCTTTGTGTTTCACTTCTCTTTTTTTCTCAACTTTTTGTAAGGCCTCCTCAGAGAACCATTTTGCCTTTTTGCATTTCTTTTTCTTGGGGATGGTGTTGATCCCTGCCTCCTGTACAATGTCACAATCCTCTGTCCATAGTTCTTCAGGCACTCTGTCTATCAGATCTAATCCCTTCAATCTATTTGTCACTTCCATTGTATAATCGTAAGGGATTTGATTTAGGTCATACCTGAATGGTCTAGTGGTTTTCCCTACTTTCTTCAATTTAAGTTTGAATAAGGAGTTCGTGATCTGAGCCACAGTCCGCTCCCGGTCTTGTTTTTGCTGACTGTATAGAGCTTCTCCATCTTTGGCTGCAAAGAATATAGTCAATCTGATTTCGGTGTTGACCATCTGATGATGCCCATGTGTAAAGTCTTCTCTTGAGTTGTTGGAAGAGGGTGTTTGCTATGACCAGTTCGTTCTCTTGGCAAAACTGTTAGCCTTTGCCTTGCTTTATTCTGTACTGCAAGTCCAAATTTGCCTGTTACTCCAGGTATTTCTTGACTCCCAACTTGATTTCCAGTCCACTATAATGAAAAGGACATATCTTTTGGGTGTTAGTTCTATAAGGGCTTGTAGGTCTTCATAGAACCGTTCAACTTCAGCTTGTTCATCATTAGTGGTTGGGGCATAGATGTGGATTACTGTGATATTGAACAGCCTTGTCTAACTCAATGAAACTAAGCCATGCCTTGTGCAGCCACCCAAGACAGACGGGTCATGGTGGAGTGGTCTGACAGAATGTGGTCCACTGGAGAAGGGAATGGCAAACCACTTCAGTATTCTTGCCTTGAGAACCGCATGAACAGTAGGAAAAGGCAAAAAGATAGGACACTGAAAGAGGAACTCCCCAGGTCGGTAGGTGCCCAATATGCTACTGCAGATCAGTGAAGAAATAACTCCAGAAAGAATGATGGCATGGAGCCAAAGTGAAAACAATACCCAGCTGTGGATGTGACTGGTGATAGAAGAAAAGTCTGATGCTGTAAAGAGCAATATTGCATAGGAACCTGGAATGTTAGGTCCATGAATCAAGGCAAATTGGAAGTGGTCAAACAGGAGATGGCAAGAGTGAACGTCGACATTCTAGGAATTAGCGAACTAAGATGGACTGGAATGGGTGAATTTAACTCAGATGACCAGTATATCTACTACTGTCGGCAGGAATCCCTTAGAAGAAATGGAGTAGCCATCATAGTCAACAAAAGAGTCCGAAATGCAGTACTGGGATGCAATCTCAAAAATGACAGAATGATCTCTGTTCGTTTCCAAGGCAAACCATTCAATATCACGGTAATCCAAGTCTATGCCCCAACCAGTAACGCCGAAGAAGCTGAAGTTGAAAGGTTCTATGAAGACCTACAAGATCTTTTAGAACTAACACCCAAAAAAGATGCCCTTTTCATTATAGGGGACTGGGATGCAAAAGTAGGAAGTCAAGAAACACCTGGAATAACAGGCAAATTTGCCCTTGGATTACAGAATGAAGCAGGGCAAAGGCTAACAGAGTTTTGCCAAGAGAACGCACTGGTCATAGCAAATACCCTCTTTCAACAACACAAGAGAAGACTCTACACATGGACATCACCAGATGGTCAACACCGAAAACAAATTGATTATATTCTTTGCAGCCAAAGATGGAGAAGCTCTATACAGTCACCAAAAACAAGACCGGGAGCGGACTGTGGCTCAGATCATGAACTCCTTATTGCCAAATTCAGACTTAAATTGAAGAAATTAGGGAAAACCACTAGACCATTCAGGTATGACCTAAATCAAATCCCTTATGATTATACAGTGGAAGTGACAAATAGATTTAAGGGACCAGATCTGATAGACAGAGTGCCTGATGAACGATGGACAGAGCTTCGTGACATTGTACAGGAGACAGGGATCAAGACCATCCTCATGGAAAAGAAATGCAAAAAAGCAAAATGGCTGCCTGAGGAGGCCTTACAAATAGCTGTGAAAAGAAGAGAAGTGAAAAGCAAAGGAGAAAAGGAAAGATATTCCCATTTGAATGCATAGTTCCAAAGAATAGAAAGGAGAGTATAGCCTTCCTCAGCGATCAGTGCAAAGAAATAGAGGAAAACAATAGAATGGGAAAGACTAGAGATCTCTTCAAGAAAATTAGAGATACCAAGGGAACATTTCATGCAAAGATGGGCTCGATAAAGGACAAAAATGGTATAGACCTAACAGAAGCAGAAGATATTAAGAAGAGGTGGCAAGAATACACAGAAGAACTGTACAAAAAAAGATCTTCACAACCCAGACAACCACGATGGTGTGATCACTCACCTAGAGCCAGACATCCTGCAATGTGAAGTCAAGTGGGCCTTAGAAAGCATCACTATGAACAAAGCTAGTGGAGGTGATGGAATTCCAGTTGAGCTATTTCAAATCCTGAAAGATGATGCTGTGCAAGTGCTGCACTCAATATGCCAGCAAATTGGGAAAACTCAGCAGTGGCCACAGGACTGGAAAAGGTCAGTTTTCATTCCAATCCCAAAGAAAGGCAATGCCAAAGAATGCTCGAACTACTACACAATTTCACTCATCTCATACGCTAGTAAAGTAATGCTCAAAATTCTCCAAGCCAGGCTTCAGCAATATGTGAACCGTGAACTTCCAGATGTTCAAGCTGGATTTAGAAAAAGCAGAGGAACCAGAGATCAAATTGCCAACATCTGCTACATCATCGAAAAAGCAAGAGAGTTCCAGAAAAACATCTATTTCTGCTTTATTGACTATGCCAAAGCCTTTGACTGTGTGGATCAAAATAAACTGTGGAAAATTCTTCAAGAGATGGGAATACCAGACCATCTGACCTGTCTCTTGAGAAACCTGTGCAGGTCAGGAAGCAACAGTTAGAACTAGACATGGAACAACAGATTGGTTCCAAATAGGAAAAGGAGTACGTCAAGGCTGTGTATTGTCATCCTGCTTATTTAACTAATATGCAGAGTAGATCATGAGAAATGCTTGGCTGGAAGAATCACAAGCTGGAATCAAGGTTGCCGTGAGAAGTATCAATAACATCAGATGTGCAGATGACACCACCCTTATGGCAGAAAGTGAAGAACTAAAGAGCCTCTTGATGAAAGTGAAAGAGGAGAGTGAAAAAGTTGGCTTAAAGCTCAACATTCAGAAAACTAAGATCATAGCATCTGGTCCCATCACTTCATGGCAAATAGATGGGGAAACAATGTCAGACTTTCATTTTTGGGGCTCCAAAATCACTGCAGATGGTGATTGCAGCCATGAAATTAAAAGACTCTTGCTCCTTGGAAGGAAAGTTATGACCAACCTAGGTAGCATATTTAAAATCAGAGACATTACTTTGCCAACAAAGGTCCGTCTAGTCAAGGCTATGGTTTTTCCAGTAGTCATGTATGGATGTGAGAGTTGGACGGTGAAGAAAGCTGAGCGTCGAAGAATTGATGCTTTTGAACTGTGGTGTTGGAGAAGACTTTTGAGGCTCCCTTGCACTCTCAAGAAGATCCAACCAGTTCATCCTAAAGGAGATCAGTCCTGGGTGTTCATTGGAAGGACTGATGTTGAAGCTGAAACTCCAATACTTTGCCCACCTCATGTGAAGAGTTGACTCATTGGAAAAGACCCTAATGCTGGGAAGGAACAGGGGCAGGAGGAGAAGGGGATGACAGAGGATGAGATGGCTAGATGGCATCACCGACTCGATGGAAATGGGTTTGTGTAGAATTTAGGAGTTGGTGATGGACAGGGAGGCCTGGCGTGCTGCATTTCATGGGGTCGCAAAGAGTCGGACATGACTGAGAGACTGAACTGCACTGATATTGAATGGTTTGTCTTGGAAACGTACAGAGATCATTCTGTCATTTTTGAGATTGTATCCAAGTACTGCATTTTTGACTCTTGTTAACCGCTAGGGCTACTCCGTTTCTTCTAAGGGATTGTTGCCCACAGTAGTAGATACAATGGTCATCTGAGTTAAAGTCACCCATTCCAGTCCATTTTTTAGTTCACTGATTCCTAAAATGTTGATGTTCACTCTTGCTATCTCCTGTTTGACCACTTCCAATTTACCTTGATTCATGGATCTAACATTCCAGGTTCCTATGCAATATTGCTCTTTACAGCATTGGACTTTACTTCCATCACCGGTCACATCCACAACTTGGTGTTGTTTTTGCTTTGGCTCTATCTCTATTCTTTCTGGAGTTATTTCTCCGCTGATCTCCAGTAGCATATTGGGCACCTACAGACCTGGGGAGTTCCTCTTTCAGTGTCCTATCTTTTTGACTTTTCATACTTTTCATGGGGTTCTCAACACAGGAATACTGAAGTGGTTTGCCATTCCCTTCTCCAGTGGACCACGTTTTGTCAGAACTCTCCACCGTGACCCATCCATCTTGGGTGGCCCTACATGGCATGGCTCATAGTTTCATTGAGTTAGACAATGATCAGATTGTCCATGTGATCAGATCACGCTCTGACTGAACAAAATCGAAAGACTGGAAGAGGTAACAACCTTCCTTTTAGTCCTCTTTAGCAGTATTCTGTCTGTGCCTCCCACTGCCCGTAATTGTGCCATGTGCCCAGTAGAACCCAACCACAAGATAAAGATTGGAATTACCATGACTGGCTTAGAGGAGTATTCTCAACTTTGGCTATACATGAGAGTTTCCTGGGGTGCTTTTAAAAATTACCATTGCCCAGACTGCCCTCCCAGATCAAATTAATCTCTTGAGCATGGGGCCTGATTACTAGTATTTTTTAAAAGTTCTCCAAGCAAGTCAAATAGGCTTAGACTAACCAAGGTTCAATCCCTTTAGCCCAGCTTCCCATGCACTGATTCTGATAAAAAAGAGGAAATGGTGGCAAATCGCTGTCAGCTACCCAATATCCACACACACCCTTTATCTCATGTTCGCACCAGGAGTGAGGTTTAAACCTATGCAAACATGTGTCCTCCTGAGATTTCCGCCATGCCCTTAGAATGTAAGGCTCCAGGAAAATAAAGTTTCCTGGGCATACTAATGGTTATGGAATCAGAATCATTTAGAATAGAACCCAAGAATACATGCATGCACATATGCACACACACACAAAAAAACATACATTTGCTAATTCCTCAGGTGATTCTTAGCCTCTTATCTACAGGGTGGTGTTTTGGAATGACTGCTCCACACATCTCCTTCATGAGCCTGAAATGGTGCTCTGAAGTCCACCATTAGGGTCACTTCTCTAAGACATTATCCCTAGGATCTCCCCCACAATTAGCACATGTTACATTATTGGTTGTTCAGAAAAGGTAGCTTGAAAGTCACTGAGAGTCTCTTGGCTTTGGTTTCCTTTCTCTTAGGGTAATCATGCTCACTTCATCTGTAATTGCAAAGGACTCAGGAGACCACAGAAAGTGATTTGTCAACCTAAACATGCTAAGGGATGGTGTGAAAATATCTGCAGAATGGGAGACATGTGGTCAGCATTCCATCCTGTCATTAAGTCACCTTGGCTGAGCCCTTTCTACTCTCTAATCCCCAAACCTCTGTTTTTTAATTATTGAAATGCGAAGGATTGTGTGCATGGATAGATTTTTGGAGGTAGGGTCAGTGCTCTTAATGACAAGAATAAGAACCTCTTCCACAGAAATAATTTCCCGGTTTAGCAAGTTGCCCTGCTGTGTCCTGTTGGATAGGACAGAAATACCCCTGTGTTTGGTAGGATGAAGACAGAGGGAAAGGGCTGAATTGTAGGGTTCTTTTCAGAGAAGAAAGGCCTGGGGGTTATCCAGGGTGAGGTCTAGGAAAGCCTGAGTTGAATGAGGAAGGTTTCCTATATCTTTGAAATTTCTACTGTGGTCTATGGGGTCCTTAGCTTTGCCTGCTGGACTTCCCAAAGCCCCTGCCCTGGAAGACACTCACTGCCTCAGTCAGCAACACCTGGGCTCAATGAGGGGTTGGTAAGGTCTGTGGGTCCCAACCTGGTCCCCAGGCTCCAGTCCCCCTCCAGGCTCTGGATCTCCTGCTTCTCCATTTCCCTTTGCTCTACATCTGCTGCTGCTGCTGCTGCTAAGTTGTGTCAGTCATGTCTGACTCTGTGCGACCCCATAGAAGGCAGCCCACGAGGCTCTGCCGTCCCTGGGACTCTCCAGGCAAGAACACTGGAGTGGGTTGCCATTTCCTTCTCCAATGCATGAAAGTGAAAAGGGAAAGTGAAGTTGCTCAGTCGTGTCCGACTCCTAGCGACCCCATGGACTGCAGCCTACCAGGCTCCTCCATCCATGGGATTTTCCAAGCAAGAGTACTGGAGTAGGTCGCCAGTGCCTTCTCCGGCTCTACATCTGGCTCCAAGTCAAATGTGGACTTCCCTTCAGTCAGTTAGCCTGAGAGTGTCCATCTGTGGAGCTGGAGCCAGAGGCAGTCCAACAAGGAGCTCATCCATCAGCTGAAGCTGGGAGTGAAGATCATGGGGTGTCAGGACACCCAGGATGTGGGGAAGAGCGGGGAGCTTCTGAAACTAGGAAGTTTCTGAGTAGTGGGGGATCCAAGATGGGGAGTAAGGAATCCTGGGTCTAGTTCCTCTGAGTACCACTAACTCTTTGTGTGACCTTGAGCATAACCCTGCCTCTCTCTGAGCCTCAGTCTACTCATCTGTAGCATAAAGGGATTAGATAGAATCCCAGAGACATGGGCTCTTGACATTGGAAGTACCCTTAGTAGCCACCTAGTCTGAACCCCCACCCAGGGCTTTTGAATCCCCTCTACAGCATCCTGCACAGTGATCACCTATACTCTACTTGCATACATCCAGTGACAGGAAGCTCACTTCCTGTCTTATCTCAACATAGCCGTCTGTTAGACGTTTCACCTGAAATTCGTCTCCCTGTGGCTTCCATCAGTGGATCCTAGCTTTGTCTCCTGGGGCCACACATCTTTTCTCCCCTGTGACAGCCCCTCAGAGGTCTGAATTTAGAGTTCAAGTTCCCCTGAGTCTAGCCTAATAGCCCCTTTAAGTCTGACTGTTCTCACAGAGCCTGGTCTGTGACTGGACACAGACCCCTTGGAGGGTCTTGGCAAGGCTGCAAAAGGCCAGAAAATCACCTTGCTCCTTCCACATGCAATGGTTCTTGCAGCTGAATCTAAGCTCCCCTCAGATTTATCACCTACAGAGTCTTCTCCACCCTGTGAGCTCTGTGAGGGTGGGGGCCTTCCTGGTTCCTTTCTGTTACCCCAGGGCCAAGCCCAGGGCCTTGGCCAGAATTAGCATCACAACTTGTGTGTTAAAGTAGCTGAGAGCTGGGGCAGGTGGGATGTGTGGATGTACACATGGGCCTGCAGCCCAAATTGGAGGAGTGGGCTGGGCCATGGAAGGGTCCAGATTATTCATATACATTCAGGCAGCCTCCTCCCTGCATGGGCTACAGTGCTCCACAGCGAGAGCCCAGTGTGTGGGCTTGGCGTGATGTTGTTCATCAGTGTGTAAGCCCCAGGGAAGCTGGTATCTGTATCTACAGCCTTCCAGGGTTCCTGGGAGTCCTGCATGTCTCTCACAGCTCTGCATACAACCCCCTAATGTTGTATATGTCTGTGTGTGGCTTCTGGAGGTATCCCCTACTGCCTAACAGAAACAGGAGGAGGTGACTATATCCCATCCATTGGCAGGGGAGACATGGGGATCTGTCTGAGGCCCATCAGTTGGCATGGGCATTCCTTGCTGGCTGAGGGGGAGGAGGACAACGGCTGAGTCCTGTCACTTGACAGGGGTATTCCCAGCTGTCTGCATGAGGAGGGGGAGGCAGCTGCCCTGGCAGGTGGCTGGGGTATCCTGGCCATGCCCGCTTTGACGTGGCCCTTCTTTCTGTGTCCTCTTGCCACTCAGCTGTCATCAACCCCAACACCACAAGGGAAGTTGACTGTGCCAGAGCTCAAGGTCATGGGAAGGACACTTCAGTTATTCTACCATCTTTTATCTGGGTCCCAGTGAAGTAGGCAGTCACTGACTTCAGGGCAGGGCTAGAGGCAGTACATGCCACGGAAGGACAGGTCAGATGAAGGGAAGAAGGGGGAAGACCATGAGGGGAACCTATGTGCCGTCTTAAGCAAAGGGAGCCAGCAGAGACTGCTCCAGACATGCAGCCACAGACGAGGTCTTCCTAGAGCCAATTCATACAGTTGCTGGAGTGGCAAAGGCAAGCGTGGGTTTGGGAGTCGGACAGGCTGGGTTTCAGTCCTGGTCTAACTGCTTCCTGGTGGCCTGGCCATTTTCTCAGCTGTGCAAAGCCCACAGTGGGGACCCAGGTGATGGAAGTCCCCTCTGTCTGTCCTCTCTCTCTGAGGCTATCCAAGTGAGGCAGAAGGTGGCTGGCACAGGTGGGAATAGAAACTGCCTTGGGGAGCCTCCATCATGCTTGTCCTGAGCCCAGTCTAGAGTCTCTTTTCCCCTGGCTACTTCCTGTAGGCTAGGAAACCTAGTTGTCATCGAAGATAGGAAGGGGCAGGAGGGGAAGGGCCAGGGTCTGCATGAGTAACTCTCTGTCCAGTTCTGGCTGCTACCTGAGGGTTCTTGACATTTCTCATCTATGGGATCTTTCTAGAACCCTAGCCAGAAGTTGAAGACACACCAACTCCATAACCTAAAAAGGCTCGTTTTCCATCCTCTCCCCAGAGGGAAGGGCAGGTGTTAGTGCAGATGAGGAAACTAGGGTTCTGTTTTAGTGACTTGTCCAAGGTCACAGAAGCTGTGGGGCTTGACACAGGCTCCAGCTTCACAAGACGGTGGTACTCAATATCCCTTCCATCTTCTTTATCATCATCCTACCTCCTCCCACCCTCCTCCACCCCAGCATCCTGGACCCCTGCTAGGACAGACCAGCTGCTCAGGATTTCCACAGCACTCTCACTCTCTGGGTTTTTTCCCCACCCAGCTCCTTTGGTCTGGAATGGCTAGCCAACCCTGTCTAGCCCCACTGCTCCCGCTGCATCCCTTTTCACCTCCTGGGCCTGTGAAAAACTTTCTTATTCTGCCAACTTGTGATGCCTCTTTGGTCTCCAAAAGCTGAAGGGCTTCCTATGCTCCCAGAGGGTTTTGCCGCACTGCACACTTGTCTTGTGTCTTTAGATGCTGTGCCCACAGAACAAGAAATCTTGGAGATGGGTGAGGGGAACCCTTTCTGTGCTCTGAGAAGCAGCCTAGGAGAACCAGAGAGAGGAGGGGGTGCCAATCTCTCTTCAACTTTTCTCCTCAACCCTTCGGCCACTGTTTCATAATCTCTTTCCCATTGGAGGCCCTGGGGCCTTTAGACCCTGTTTGACCCTCCCCTCTCTTTTCTACCTTTCTCACCTTGTGTGTGTGTTAGTTGCTCACTCGTGTCTGACTCTTTGTGACCCCAAAGACTATAGCCCACTAGATTCCTCTGTCCATGGAATTCTCTAGGCAAGAATACTGAAGTGGGTAACCATTCCCTTCTCCAGGGGATCTTCCTGACCCAGGGATCGAACCCAGGTCTCCTGCATTACAGGCAGATTCTTTCCCATCTGAGCCATGGGGGAGCTCATCTATGATAAGATCTTAAAGACAATATTTCTAATTGCCTACAGGTCATCTCCACCAGGATGTCTCCTATCTACCTACCTCAAATTCAACATGTCCCAATGAAATCCAGCAGCTGCCATCCTTTTGAGCCTACACTTCTTCTGGTATCCCTTTTCTCAATGAATGTCATCACTACATCCCACCAGAATCCTGGAGGCATCCTCTGCACCTTTCTCCCCTGAACCCTATTACAACCAATCAATCACCAAGTCCTGCCCACCCTACTTTCAACACAGGCTGATATCACCTACTTCATTCCAACTCCATGTTTTCCACTTTGGTCTAGGCCTCACCCTCTGTTGCTGTGGTTGCCTCCTCCCCTCTTTCTGCTTACACTCTGCTCTCTAACTCCAGCCTGTTTACTTATAAGGTAGTCAGAAGGAATGTTTCCAAAGACAAATCAGATCATGGCACTGCCATGCTCAGAAATCCCAGTGGTCAACAATAAAATTCAAGAGCCTATAGGATCTCACCTTTTCCCCTGCCATGTTGAATATGCCAGGCCATCTTCTGCTCCCGAGCCTTGCCCAGGACCTTGTCCATTTACCCTTCTTCATTTGGCTAACACTTCCTCAGCATCTGGATCTCAAGCCTCTGGGTCTCATCACTCTATATGTGTCCTTTAAGATGCAACTCAGGTGCCACCTCTTCCTGGGAGTCCTCCTGGATTTCTCTCTACCCCACCCCAGTTTGGATCAGACGCCCCTTCTGTGGCCTCTGATCCCCCTCCACCACTCTCCTCCACCACCCTGCAGATCTCTGTATCCTATCATTCATCCTAGATTGTATACACTTGGATAAATGTTTGTTTCTCCCACTAGAACAGGAATTGGTAAACTACAGTCCACAGGCCAAATCTGGCCTACTGCCTGGTTTTGTAAATAAAGTTTTATTGGAGCACAGCCATACCTATTCCCTTATGTAGTGTCTAAGACTGCTTTCACACCGTAGCAGCAGAATTGAGTAGTGTGACAGGCTGCAAAGCCCACAAACAAATACTGTGTGGTCCTTACAGAAGAGGTTCTTGAGCCCTGCTCTACACCATGAGCCCCACAAGGGCAAGGACAGTGTCTCTTTGGTTCATTGCTGGACCCTCAATGCTCAGCACAATGGCCAGTGGTTGGTAGGTGGTTGAGAAATATTTGTCAAATTGCCTTCAAAGAATATACAGTCACAGGGTAAGTCTGAGACCTCCCTAGGGTTCCTGGATCCTCAAGTAAGCTGTGACCTTTGATTTCCAGTTCTGTGTCCCCAAAGGACAAGAATGAGGTCAGACTCCCAGGAGACAGAGAGTTTGTGTCACCACTGACCACCTGAGGAGCTCAGGGGAGGACGGCAGGACCTGAGGCTGCTCTGAAGGGGGTTCCACCCCTGAGGAAGATGTGGACTTCCACCTCAAGGCTGTTCTGACACCAAAGCAGTGGTTCTAAATCAAGAACTCTTTTGTCCCCCAGGGGATAATTGTCAATGCCTTGAGGACATTCTTGCTTGTCACATATGAGGGACCTAAAAATGAGGTAACTGCTGGTGGCACCTAGTGAATAGAGGCCAGGGATGCTGCTAAGGATCCACAAATACACAGGACAGCTCCACACAACAACAAAGATCTGGCCAAAAATGTCAGTAGTGTGAAGGTTGAGAAATTTTGCTCTGAAGTAAGGGTTCTCAGTCCTGCATGCACCTAAGAAACACCCAAGACTTGGGCTCCAGCCTAGATCAATGAAAACAGAACTTCTGGGTTAGGGCCCAGGCATAGGCATTTTTATAACCTCTCCCAGGTGATTCTAATGTGAAACCAGCTTTGAGAACCTTCTGATTAGAGCCTACTTCCTGGGGAAAGTGTCCAAGGATGGAGACACACTAAGCCCCCAAATCACCCTGGATAGTCTTCACCTCAAACATTTGGCCCCATATCCAGGCCCTGGGACCTGCTGGTCATTTTGGCAAAGCTGGCTGCTACGCTCATGAGGTATTATGGAGCACTGAGGGGACAGCAAAACCCCTCTTCTTCAGCTTCCATCCCCTGCCCATCTCTGAAGGGGGAGGGGTACTAGTGAAGGAGAGGGGAGGGGCTGGGGAGCACAGCTGGGATTCCAATCACCTCTGACCACAGAAATCCATATCAAGTCATCTTTCCTCCTTCCCCCCTTCCAAGCTTGGTTCTAGAGAGAAGCGCCCCCTTCCTGAAAGCAACCCAGAGGCCCCAAGCTGATGTGGAAAGAGGGGTTCAGCAGTGTGGATGTTAGGGAGGAGGAGTGGGATTCCATAACTTCCTGAGCTGGCCCTAGTTTGGGGAACGTGTGTGAAGCTCTCTGCACATTTTGAATCTGATCAGCTCCTGGGCCTGAGCAGGTTCCCGGTCCAGCGAAAGGAAGGCACTGGGTGGGTGAGGAAAGATGGGTTTCTCTGCCATGGGACAAACTTAACCTGTCCCTCTAAAATGGCGACTCTACTGGGAAGACTCAGTCTGGCTCCCCTACTCCCTCCCCAAGATGGAGCTGAGTATCCATACCAGAGTGTGCGCCTTCTTCTTCAGGGAGAGTCCCCACCCACCTCCACTGCTTTCCTGGGCCACACAAGCCCCAATCCCAGCCTAGGCAGTGCCAGCCAACACTGCTTAGAATGGAGTGTTGGGAGGCGGGGAGGCTGGAGAGAACGGGCTTCCATGGGACTCCTTGACCAGGAAGACTTCTTCAGTCCAGGGGCTGCAGAGATTCAAGGTGGGGGAGGCCACAGTTCAACCAGGGTTTCACAGTAAGCCTGCAAGGAGGTGAGTAAGTTAGGCCAGACCTGGACCAGATCAGGGCCAATTCCTGAGGCCTAAACTGGGAAGCCAATTCCAGAGGGTCAGAGCAGAGGTACCAACAGAGTGAAGCTGAGAGGCAGATTTGTGCTGCAGAGTTAACCCTGGAAAGAGCTCTCTGAAATTGACAGATGAGGCTCCTGAGAGCACCAGAGCATGCTGACTGCCTTGCTTGGGTGAGGGAAAAGGAAGTGGGTGGGAAATGGCAGGCAGGTGACATTGGAGTCAGACCCTGAAGCACAAGGGAGAAGTTGCAGAAGACAGGGATGAGTAATCAAGTGGGAGGACAAATGGGGGCAAATGCCCAGAGATTAGCTGTTTCTGGGATTGGCACGTTGGGCCTTGTGGATAAAACACATGGTATGAACAGGCCAAGGATGACAGAGCCAGGGCAGGGGGTGGGCGTATTGGAGTTGGAAGGTCTGTGTTCACCCAGATGAGAAACCTGACTTTATCCTGAAATTCATGGGGAGCTATGGATGTACTTAAAGCAGGGTAAGTGATGTGATCAAATTTGACAGATATAACATTTTTCCCCTCATGGTTGGAGGCTGGATTGGGGCATGAGAGAGTCTAAGACCTGAACACAAGGGACCAGCTGGAGACCAGTGCAATGGTCTGAGTGTAGGCCCACGAGGTTTACAGAAAGCATCAGAGATGGCAGAGAGACATTGTGGAGCCACACTACTTGAAAGTCAGGATGAGTAAGACTGGGCTATCTTTTGGAAACTCCCCTCAGAGTTCCACTCACTTGCCTGAAGCATTCTAACAGCTTCTGATGGCTCTTAAAATCTAAACTCCTTCCAGTGGCCTACGAGGTCCAGGTGCCCTGATGCCTAGCCATTTCTCCAACTTCATTCTCTTCCCAGGCACACTATATGCAGCTTCTCTCAGTCCCCAGCTAGTAGCTCCATGCTCTGCCTTACTCTTGCCCTTGGCACATGTTCCTCTCCATCTGGAACACCCCAGCGTGCCCTCACTTCCCACCTCCCCCTAGCCCAACAACGCCGTACACTGGGCTCCAGCCTGCTCACTGTTTGAGCCTCGGCTTTCTGGGAGGTCCTCTGCGATCCCCACCCCTCTTACAAACTACCTCAACCCCTTAGACTGTTGTCATCTCAGCCCTTAGTAACCTGGACAGGGATTTTTCTGTCGGATGTGGGAAGGCAGGGAAACCACAATCACTTGTTCACCACTGTCTCTCAGCTCTGTGCCCAGCACTGGCATGTGGTCAACGAACGTGGAAGGGGGGAAGGAGAGAGGCATGTTGAGAATGATGCACGGCTGATGGGTGCTGACATTATTCCTGGAGACCGAGGATGGGTTTTATTTTGGGGGCTAGGGAGAGATGAGTTTAGATTAGACCCAGTTGAGCTGGAGTTATGGGAGGTCACTCCAGAGGCCGTATTGAGTCAGCTGTCAAGTCTGTGGGCTTGGAGCTCAAGGAGCAGTTTGGACTGGCCAGTCTTCTGTGAGCTGAGAGCTGAAGCTGTGGGAATGAATTTGAAACTTGATGTTTCTGATTCCTAAGTAAACAGCCAGCCAAGAACCAGTATATTTTGAAACACTGGTAGCCAAGGAGGAGACAGGAAGAGGTAAAGGGAAGGTGGTGGGAGGTGGCGCCCTCCCCTGGTGGGGTTGAGGGGATCCCTCCTCTGGAAGCGCCCCAGCTGTTTCACAGTTCCTGTGGGAGAGAGGGCCCTGGCTGGAGGGCCTGGCGTGGGAAGGAGGGCTGGACAGAATAAAGGTCCCCCTGGCCAATCTGTGCCCCATTCCTGACAGGTGCCCTGAGTTCTCCCTGGGTCCTTCCCCTGGTTAAAGCCTGTGGATCTCAGTTTGCTGTGGGTCCCCCATGTTCATTTACTCACCAACACCCCTTCTCCACCGCCTACCCGCTGTCCTCTGTAACTCAATGCTCTTGCTCCTTCCTTAGCTGGGCCTGGGAATCTTGCCAAACATTGTGCTTCCTGGCCTGAGGATGACTCAGGCTTCCCTCCGCAGCACCACCCCCAGCCCCTGAGCCATACCATAGGCCAAGCAGGGAGAAGAGCTGAGGGGACAGGCTGACTCAAAGAGCTGGATAGGCAGGCCCAGGCTCCTGTTCCTAGTGTCAGCCAAGTAGCATCCACCAGGGGCTGGGGGTACTGCAGACAAGGTGTCAAAGCTAGGAAGCAATGAGAGGCCTGGCAGGCTGGCATCAGCAGTCAGACATGACAGTACCCTAGGAACCAGCCTGTCAGTAAGTACCTCTTCCATTGCAAGCTCAAACCCTGTTTGCAGCAGGCCAGACCTTCTCACTTATAGCCTGAGAGTTTTCCACTGAAAATGGAGGGGCCACTCAAGGGTTCTAGGGACCACAGACCTGACCTAAATTCCTGATGCCTCCTCTTTTAGTGCTGGATAAGCAAGTCACTTTGCCTGAATGAGCCTCAGTTTACTCATCTATACAATGGAGAGAAGAATACCTTCTTCCCCGAGCTGTTGGGAGGATTAAATGGAGGAACAAGTGGAAAGCATTCTGTAAACAGTCAAGGGCTGTAACAGGAAGGGTGTTATATTTATCTAGAGGGTTAGGATGGAGAAGAAGAAACAGGTGGCTCTCTGATTTTCTGTCATCCGGGGGCACATTCCCCAGTCCTTTCCACTTGATACTATGGGATTCCTTGAGGCCTCGGCCCATGGAAGGTCAGGGCTCAGAACGGTGGTTGCATATTTTGCTGGAGGATCTTTGGCAAGTGACTTGACTTTTCTGCGCTTTTGGTGAGCTGTGTACAGAGGGGCAGAGAAAGGGAGAATTTCTCTTCTCACTCCTCTCCCAAACTCTCTCTCTTCCTGTGGCTGGTGTGATCAAAGGAGAGGTTCACACAGAGGTGAGGCCCAAAGGCCCAGCGTTCTTTCCCAGATGTGCTGGGTGCGGGAAGCGGCGGGGAGGCAGGGGGAGGGGAGGACGGGTGGAGGACAGAAGAAATGTGGACATGTGGAAGGCAGGGCCAGGGCTGGCCTGTGTATGTGATCAAAGGCACAGGGTGGGGTGGGGCAGGGGTGGGGGGGTGAGTTCTTTGCATTGCTGAGGGTTTAGTGCTTTCTCTTGGTTGCTTGGATGCCTTGGTATTCCCCCCTCCCCAGTGTTCACCACAGGCCTGTGCCTGTAGCCCCCACTCAGGCCTAGTGTGAGTGAAGGGCAGGCTGCTTACCTGGCCGCTAGCAAGCAGGTTGGCAGATCACTTGCTTGGTTGGCCAGCTGTCAGAACCCTACCTAGCTGACTGCCACCTTTCCTAACTGTTGTGTGTGTACCCATGGGCCACGAGCTTCCTGGACTCTCTGTTGGAGGACTGTCCTGCCAGCAAGTTGCCCGCAAGCCCGACTATGTGAGGTTATCCCACCATCCCACTCCCACTGCCTGGTGCTTACCAGCCTCCAGCGTGTGTGAGAAACGGCCTGTGCTGTGGGTGGGTCTGAGTCTCTTACCCTTTTGGTTCAGGACAGCAACCCCTGTGTGGTGGTGTGGGTGGATGCAAGCCCGTGTTCTAGGCTAGAGGAGGTAGAGCTCTGCAGCCCCTGCAGCCTTCTCCAAGGGCAGGAAGATGATAGTAGAAATAGTGACTTTGTTCTGGAGGGCAGGAGGGAAGATGCAGGCCCTCTGGAGCCCGCTCCAGTACCCCAGGGACGCTGACTGCCGACTCAGTCAGGAAGTGTGCCTTCTAAACAATGCCTAGGCCAGCCTGTCACGAGCCCTACTTCCCATCCTTGGTGGGAGTCTTGGGAGAGACGCCTCTGAACCATTGTTCTCAGGGACAGCTCACCAGGGTCAGGTCCAGGCCAGGATGGTGTCTTGAGCCCCTGCATCCTGGGATGAGGCACATGATGTCTCTTCAAGCCTTTGTTCTTGGCTGGGCAGACAGCCACTCAGGATGCCATGGTTTGCTGGGATGAGGGCTTACGGTAGACAGTGCTCCGTTTTCTTTCCCTTGAGAAGAGTTTATGGGGGTACACTGAGGAAGGGAGTAGACACTTGGCCCAGGATCATAGTGGAGTTGGAATCATACCACAAAATGGGAGAAAGCCCAACGTGTGTGTAGCTGCCCTTTAGAGTTTCGGCTCTGTGTGGGTAGGGACTTTGCTTTATTTGGGACTGTATCCTCAGAGCCTAGAACAATGCCTGGCACATAGCAAGCATTCAAGAAATATCTATGACTGTATGAACCTCTCTGCTTTCCCATCTGGTGCTCCACCCACATGACTAAAGTCTGCCAAGTTGCAGAGTGCTCTGGACTCAAACCTGGGTTCCAGTTTGGTCTACTTCACGTTCCAGCCAGATGACCTCAAGACTCAGTTTCCTTACCTGTAAAATGGAAATAGTTATTCTTACCTCTGAGTTGCTTGGAAGATTTTTTTTGAGATAACTTTTGGAGCTTTCCTGGCCCATAGTGTGTGTTCCTTAAAGGTGAATCCTCGTTCCTTTCTTCTCTCTGAGTCTTCTCTTGTCCAGGCTAACCAACCAGCAGCCTCAGGCATTCCTTATTATCTCGTTTTGAGCCCCACAACAGGCTCTGTCATGTGTGATGCTGTCTATATCCCCATCTTATAGATATGGAAACTGAGGCTCAATTAGAGATATTCTGGTTACATAGTAAGTGCTAGAGGCAAGCTTTGAATGCCATTCTTTCTGGCTCTTGGCCTTTTTCTCTAATGTAACATTTGACTCTTAGCATTCACAATAGCATATGCCTGACATTCTTAGCTGTGTGACCTCGGGCCCCTCACTACATTTCCATAAGCCTCGGTTTCTTCAGCTGTCCAATGGGAATTCTTATCCTGACTGACGGGGCCTTGATGACAATCCAGGACTGTTGGCCATATCAGCCATTCTTCACCTGCCCCCTGCTTCTCTCCCAATGATTGACAGACACTGAGACTCTGACTGCCATCCTCCCCAGGCATTTCTGGCAAAGGTGGCTGGGACTCCAGCCCTTTTGCTCTCTTTCCAGGAAACATATCTGAATGCAAGTGAGTGTGAGGGACATTATTAAAGGGATAACACTGGGTCAACTCTAGTTTATTAAAACAGCCATAAATCATTTTTTAAGACTGTTATTAGCAACAAATGACTTTCGCCACATTGTGCAACTGATTGTGACACACCAGTGGGTCACGGTCATAGGGCCTCAGGGAGAATGGCTGGTGTTTCTGATAGGCTTTATGTGAATGCATATATGGAACTGCATATGGCAATGAAAGCAATGATTACTGTTGTTATAATAATTACCATTGTTCCTATCCTGGGAGGCCATGTGGTACAAAGATTAAGACCATGGGTTCAGGAGCCAAACTGATCGAGTTCAAAGACAAGCTCAGCCACTTTCTAGCTGTATGACATTGAGCAATTTGCTTAAATTCTCTGTGACTCAATTTCCCCATATAACAAACAGGAATAATAAGAGGAACATCTGCTTTCCAAGACTGTTTGAAGATCAAATGAGATCATGTAGATAAAGCAGTTAATACAGTGTTTAGTTCAAGGGTCAGCAAGCTACAACCTGCAGGTCACATCTGGCTCTCTGTTTGTTTTTATAAATAAAGTTTTATTGGAACCCATCCAGGTTAATTTGTTGCCCATCATCTCTGGCTGCTTTTGTGTTACAACAGCAGAGTTGAGTAGTTGCAACAGAAGCTGTATTCCCTTGTTCAGTTGCTCAGTCATATCTGACTCTTTGTGACTCCATGGACGCATGGAGTATGCCAGGCTTCCCTGTTCTTCACCATCTCCCAGAGCTTGCTCAAACTCATGTCCATCGAGGTGGTGATGCCATCCAGCCATCTCATCCTCTGTCATCCCCTTCTCCTCCAGCCTTCAATCTTTCCCAGTATCAGGGTCTTTTCCAATGAGTTGGCTCTTGGCATCAGGTGGCCAAAGTATTGGAGCTTCGGCTTCAGTATCAGTCCTTCCAATGAATACTCAGGGTTGATTTCCTTTAGGATTGACTGGCTTGATCGCCTTGCAGTCCAAGGGACTCTCAAGAGTCTTCTTCAACACCACAGCTCAAAAACATCAGTTCTTCGATGCTCAGCTTTCTTTACAGTCCAACTCTCACATCCATACATGACTACTGGAAAAACCATAGCCTTGACTAGATGGACCTTTGCTGGCAAAGTAACGTCTCTGCTTTTTAATATGCTGTCTAAGTTTGTCAAAGCTTTTCTTCCAAGGAGCAAGTGTCTTTTAATTTCATGGCTGCAGTCGCTATCTGCAGTGATTTAGGAGCCCCCAGAAAGAAAGTCTGTCACTGTTTCCATTGTTTCCCCATTTATTTGCCATGAAGTGATGGGACCAGATGCCATGATCTTCGTTTTTTGAATGTTGAGTTTTAAGCCAGCTTTTCCACTGTCCTCTTTCACCTTCATCAAGAGGCTCTTTAGTTCCTCTTCACTTTCTGCCATAAGAGTGATGTCATCTGCATATCTAAGGTTATTGATGTTTCTCCTGGCAATCTTGATTCCAGTTTGTGCTTTGTCCAGCCTAGTATTTCACATGATGTACTCTGCATAGAAGTTAAATAAGCGGGGTGGCAATATACAGCCTTGATGGACTCCTTTCTCAGTTTTGAACCAGTCTGTTGCTCCATGTCCGGTTCTAACTGTTGCTTCTTTACCTGCATACAGGTTTCTCAGGAGGCAGGCAAGGTGGTCCGGTATTCCCATCTCTTCCCTGGTCTCTTACAGAAAATATCTGCCAACCTCTATGCTAGTTCATGGAGGAATTGCTCACTAAATGTGGGCTGTTATTATTTCATTGTCTTTAATTTTTCTGAAAGCTCATTCATTGTTTAAAAAAAAAGAAGCAGGGGTACAAGTGTAGAGTCTAAGGCAAGGATGGTACAGGATTGAGTGTGGAATCCAAGCCCACTGACTTCCTGTCCAGGGAATTTCTAGTACATGACATTAATATGAGATCCCCTATGCTTGGAGTCCTTGGGCTCAATGTTCTTCCTTCAGGACATGGAAGGAACTGGCTTAGTTCCCAGGCCAAGTGATGTCAGTTACGAAGCCCAGGGGTGTTGCTCTCTCCCTGTGTCAGAGGCTCTGCCAGGTCAGCTGGCACAGAGCAGCTTCTTTGCCTCCTACAAGTCCATCAAGATCCTTCTGTGGCTTGTTATACTTGGGTCCATTGCCCTGGTAGGCCAGGCTGGCCTTGGCAGCCTTTTTGGGTGATTAATGTTTCTGTCCCACTCTCAGAACTCTTATCTGCTTGCTGGCCTTGCCCTTGCTCTCATAATGGGCTAGTTTAGGCCATTTACATTTCCTTTGGTCTACTCTCCTGTCCAACAGCAACTATGACATAATTATGTTGCTCTCCCTTATCCTTAATCCTCTCAAGCTGCCTTGTTATCTTTAATTTCCTGTCCACTTTTCTTACTGGGGAGATAAGTAGAGCAAACTCAGGTCCAAAGTGGTGGGATAGCATGAGAAAGCTGATAGATGTTCACCCAGGGTCCCTGGAGCCCAGAGAGGTAGCTTGGGCTCCAGAGCCTGTGAAGGCCAGCAGGACACAGTGCTTCCCAGTTTGGACTGCCTTTGTTAAGAAGCATAAATCATTGGTGGGACAGGGATGGAAGACCTCTGAGGTCCTTTCCTCCTAGCTTGCATGGTCTAGGGGTCTTGAGATTTCATTTCAATGGTTTCAGTAGTCTTTAGCCTCTCCACCTCCCCTTGGTACATATATTACACACTCTTCCTTTCTCCTTTGTCTGTCTTGTGTCTCAGGGCTCCAGGAGTAGCAGACCCAGGACTAATTCTAGGTAGAGTGAGCTTGTGTGTGTATGTATGTGAGTGTGTATGTACATACATTGTATATGCAGACTCATGCATGCTCCTGGGACCAAGGACTCCCTTTGACATGGGGTCCGGCATATGGTAAGCACTCAGGACTGCTCCTTTTCTTCCTCTCTTGGGTGACTACAGTGCTTGACACTGGACAGGGCTAGTTGGGTGGGTACACAGTAGATAGTCAATCACTGTTTATCACATGAGTAGGCGTGTTCTTCCTGGGGGTAGGTTCTGTGTATGTGTGTGTAGTTTATGAAATGTGTGCACTTTGAGTGTGGTGTGGTGTGCTCTGTGACCATGTGTACTATATGTATTTGGCATGTGAGCAAGAGTTTATAGTGTGCTGGTGTGTATGTCTACATAGGAGTGGGTGCAGGCAGAGTGCAGTAATTTGGAGTTCAAGGCACAAAGTCTGAAGTTAGATTCACCTGAATTGGAATCCCAGCTCTGTACTTTTTACATGTGGTATATGGGTCCCTGAATTTATAAGTCCCAGTTTCCTCATCTGTAGAAAGAGGGGGTACAAATGCCAAACTCACAGGGACATAGAGAACAGGAAATGTGCTAATGTAGGTGAAAGTCCTAGCATATGACCTGGCCCGTGGTGAGTGTACAAGAGAGGATAATTGCTGCTGATGATAATTGGTATGTGGAGAGCTTGGCTGTCAGGGGCATCTATGGCATGCAGGGAGTGTGAGCATGTGCACGTACATGCCTGTATGGGGCCAAGTGTGTGAAGCAAGACCTGAAGGGAGAGGCTGGAGGTATTGGGCAGACTCAGGGGATGCCCTCCTCACCCCAGAGGGAAGCAGGAGCAAAGACCACATGCACAGAGAGAAACCTGGACTCGGGTGAATGGAGCTGATGACTTAAGAAGCCTCTTCCCCTCTCAGCAGCAGGATTCATGGCATGAGAGTGGGAATGGACAGTTTAGCTAGAGATTCAGAAAATAGTCCTCACAAGGCTATTTATTGGCTTAAGAAACGGTCTCTCCCAGGGTGCTATCTGGTTCTCACCCAGTGCATTTCAAAGCCCTGTTTGCCCAAGAGAGGGGAGGAGAGAGCTGGGAAGTTGGAGAAGAGACAGCAGGGAGCCAGGGAGCAGATGCTGGGCGGCAGGCTGGAGGGTAGACTGGGAATGGTGGAAGGTGTGCAGGCAGTGCTTGGAGAAGGGGTTGAGAGAGGAGAGGGTCTTAGAAGGAGGGAGAGAACAGGAGCCTCTGGAAGGGAGAGGAGAGAAGAAGAAAGTGGTGGCACTGGGAAAGCCACCTCCTCCCTCTTCTTGGATCTAGTGGAATCTCCTTTAGGCTGGGTATTGCAGCCTCTCTGACTCACAGAGGCTGGTCCTAGGTCCATTCCATGCTCCAGTAACTGTGTTTGCTGTTGAGAACATGAAAGGTGACCCAAACTCCAGAGTGATCCAGGGACACCTGGATATGTGGAAGAAGTGTTCCTCAGCCAAGGACTGAGTCTAAGAGCCAACCACTCTATGCATCCCTAACACCCCTCCATGGCATTTTCAGTCTACCCCTGTGCCCTGTACTTTGGCTTCTGTCTTTCAGGGTACCATCTCTCCTGGTCTGGCCCTGGTCTCTCTTGAGGCTCAGTTGGGGCTGATTTGCCATGTACTCTGGGAGTTGGAGTCTGGCTGCCCTTACCATCTGCTACTGTAGGTCTGAAGTCTTGTCTTGTTTCCTTGCACTCTCCAGGATAGACCTGTATCCCTGAATGGGGACACTTCCCTGGCCACAGTTAAGGTGGACATCTGAGGATTTCAAAATTCCCACACTTTTGTCTCTATCTTTATCCTCTTTACTTTCGACCTGAGTACCTACTAATTGTCTACAGGTCCTTGAATGCATGGACCCAAATATATTTCATTAATGATAAAAATGGTGGTGGTGGTGATGATCATAATATTACTGCCAATGAATATAGTGAGAGTGTCAATGGTGATGTTAATAGCATTGATGGTGATGGTGGGGATGAAGGTGAAGATGAGGAGGACAAAAGAGGTGGTAATGATAGAAGTGATGATGGTAATAGCACATGTGGTAATAGCAATGGTGTTAACTTGGTCATGGTGATAAAGGTAGTGATAATGATGAAGGTGGTAATGGCTATGTTACAGATAGACATGGTGACGAGAAAGAGGAATGAAGGTGATGATGATGGTTGAAGTGGTAATGTTACTGATGATGATGGAAGTGGAGATAGTAATATGGAGGTAGTGATGGTGTTGGGGAAGGTGATGGTAATGGGATGGTGACTGATGGAAGAATCAGTGATGTTGAGACTTATTGTGGAGGCTGTGGTGATGAAGATGGTAGTGGAGGTGATGGAGAGGATGGTGATGTTGATGGCTGTGATAGCAATAAACATGGCAATGGGGGTGGAGATGGTGGTGGCAGTGGTGATGGTGATGAAGATTGGAGCAATTGACAATGATGATGGTGATTAAAATTATGATAGCCAAGATTCTATAGGACTGCTCACAAGGTCTAATGTTTTCTATATTTCTTTCAATACCCTCTATTTGGGCTTTACTTTATTTTCCATCCTTTACTATTTCTGGGGAATTTGAAAATTGGGCTAACCAATAAAGACACTGTGCAGCTGTTGGTTTCCAGAAGAGTAGCTGGGTCTTCTGGTCTTATTTGTTGTCAGGAGTGTTCAGGCAGTGACTTTCCCCATTTCCACTAAATTCAAAAGAGCAAAGACTTGGCATCATGGTCTAAAGTTAGGTATTATGAAGAGCATCCTAACAGGGAGGAGTGCCATGCTGAAAAGTTACCCAAGGAAGCCTATGAAATATCCTAGCTTTAAAATGGCACAAAACAAGAGAGAGAGATAGAGACCCACTGGTCTACATGAATCATGCCTAAAGGCAGGAAGATGGACACAATGATCTCTGTAGGTCAGAACCAACTGCAGGAGTCTGATTCTTTGCCTTGCTAGGTAGGAATGGAGGTGGATTTGTCTACTGAACCTTGGAGTTCCATCTCTGATGCGAATGGTGAGGAGATGAGAAGAGGAGGTTTGGGGAAGGAAGAGGCAATGCAATCCGGTGGTTTAGAGAAATGTCGGCATTCTCGTCCAGATTCTTTGTGGTTCTGAGTGGGAGGTGACCCAGGATGTGGGCCTCTGTGGCACTGCCTCCAGTCCTGCATCTGCCAAGAGGCTGTCCTTCAGGACTGTGGTTCCCATCCCCCAGCCAGGCAGTGGTAAGAATGAGGGAGAGGAAGGAAAGAGGGAGGGACAATGCTTACAGTTCCCAGGAGGAATCTTCTTTCTCCCACAGACTCTTGGAGTTCTTACCTCCTCTGCAGTTTTCCTTTTCCCTCCCTCCTCTCAGTTCCGTGATTTCTTAAGGCAACTCACTGAAGCCCATCAGGGATAAGCTTTCCTGTAGCAACTAGATGGGCACTGAAGCAATGATCAATGCCAAGGGAAGAGGGCACAGAATGTTGCCCAAATAGCATGGGCTTTAGAATCAGAACCAGGGCCAAGTCCTAACTTGATTACTTAATCATTGTGTGACTTTAGACCTCATGGTGCCACTCTCTGAGTTCCACTATAAAATGAAGACCAATCTCCCAGAGTTCAGGTGCCTAATATTCTACTTGATACCTAGTAGATGTCCAAGAAGCATCTGTTTTCTTTCCCTGTTCTCTCATCACTTTCAGAAGGAGAGAGAGTAGTCATGGCCTAATCCACTTCCAGGCTCCTCGGCCACGGACATTTCCCACCTGGTTCTGCCATCTGAGCCTCCCCCTCACATTCCCCATGAGACCAGGAAAGTCTACAGAAGGTTAAAGGGGAAGATACCCTTTCCAGCCTGGGTGCCAAATTTGGAGTCAGAGGACTTGCTAGTGGTGTGACTTTGATCATCGCTTAACTTCTCTGGGCCTCAGTTTCCTCATCTGAAAATAAGGGTAATAATTCCTGCTCTGCCGGCCTCACAGGGTTGTAATGAGACTCAAATGAGATCATGCTTCGGGAAATGCAAAGTGCTGGATACATGTAGGGGTTATAGCTTAGTCTGGGATGGGGAGAGGGGAGGATTAGCCACTAGAAACTGGACTCAGAGGGTTTTTTTTTCCCCTTGGGATACCAAGGCCAAAGTATTCAGGGGTTCAGGGGCGGCTAATATAGAATTGGAATCTAGCCAGGAGGCCATCCATGGTCACCTTGGGTGGAGTGGCACAGGGGGCGTTATTTATGTCCTCTACATATGTCACAGGTAAATATGTCAATTATGAGGTTTGAGTCAACTGCCTGGGGACTTCTTGAGCCAGATGACAATCCCAAAGAGCCAAAGGCCTCCCTCCATCTCATCCTCCCACCCTCCAGTTTTACTGAGGTCAGAACTTGGCCAGTGTCTGAAATTAGCCAGTCCTTCCCTCCTGCCACGGGAAACCATGGGCCAGGCCTTCTGGGTGACCTGGAGTCAGAGTAGGGCTTTGGTTGAGCTGGGAGTTCTGATGGGGTGCAGCTCTTTGTGGTACCCTTGGTCTACACGACTATGGGCCCAGTGTTGGTGACCTGACAGCCCTCACCAGTGGTCGTCTTTCTCCCATGCCTACTTCCCCCTTCCTTCCCTGATCAACAGCCCACTCTTCTTTCTCTCCATAATGGCTAACTCCTTCACAACTTCAGCTCTCATCAGTAGGTCCTCTTCTTTCTGACCAATGTCTAATTCTCCCCTCTCACTTCTGGGCAGCAAGCATACCCACGCCTGCTGAATGCTCCAGACATAGCTTCCAAGTACATTTCTCTATCCTTTGTTCCCTGTGTAGCAGGTTTCCAGCCTCTCACTCCTCTTTGAAATCCTCATTTCCAAGCGCCTATACTAGCCTCTGGCTCTGACTCCTCCTGCATCTTTTCTCAACTCCTGCCTCTAACTTCCCTGAGGGCAAGCCAAAGGCTCTCCTCCCAGCCCACCTCCTCTCCATTCATCCTCATTTCTTCCCACCACAGCATCTCCTCTCACCTCCTGACTCTGCTTCTGTCTCAGGCCCCTGCTGCTGTGGATGCATTCTTGTGCTCCTCCCGCCACAAGCAACCTGACCTCAGAATGCCCCCTCACTCCAAGTCAGCTTGGGTCCTGCCTAGCCACCACCCACAAAGTTCAGTCTGGTTGGCCCCTCTCTGTGGGCATCCCACAGCAGCTAGCTGCTGCCTGCAGTTCATTGGTGGGGACCACATGCCAGTCACCCCTGGAACCGGAGTTCAAACGTGGACCTCCTAGCCTGTGTTTGATCAGCTGAGGCCAAATCCACAGCCATTTAGGAAATGGAGCCCACCAGCTCAGCTCTATTCTGGAACCAGAGCCCTAAGGCAGGCCTGGCATGGCCCAGCAGCCAAGACATAGAGAGGGAGGGAGGGTGAAGGGAGGAAAGCTCTTTTTTTCTTTTTAGTGTATGTATGTGTGTGTGTTTGTGTGTGTATGTGGTGAGTCAGGGTGGTGGTGATATATGTGCTGTGTCAGAGTCGTCGGAAACTGCTGGGTGCCACAAGGGTGTTTGTTGGTCTGTCACCATGCCATGCAAGCACCCAGCACTGACCCTGTGTGTTGTGTGCCAAAGGTTGGAGGGCTGCCACGCTGTGGGTATGGTGTGTGTGTCAGGTGACGTTATGTCCCGTGCCTGCTCATGCTGTGGCTGAAATGCATGCTGGGCCAGTGGTCTGGGGTCTGGGGGATGCTTTGATGGGTGTGTTGTCTCGCTGAGATGGGGTTGCTTGGGGGGTTGCCCCACACTTGGCTGCTTGAGGATCTGGGCGTCATGGTGCTGATGTGTCGTGGGGATATGCTGTGTGTTACTAGGTGTATGTGTCTGGTGGGAGGCTGTGACCCTTGTGGTGTAAGGTTCATGAACCTCAAACCCAGTTCCCAGTGCCTGTAGCTCAGACCTGGGAGTCTCCGATTTCAGGTGAATTGGGGCCAAATTCTTGTATAAGTTGTCCCACTTCCCACCCCACCCCCCGCCCTGCAGGTCAGGTCATCCTTCAGTTCCTGTGGTTTGATCCAAACCATCAGCTGAAGTTCCCTGAATACTTGACTTCTGATGACCAGAGTGGGAGGAGTTAGAGGAGAAGCTGTGGGCAGAGAAGGAGGGGGAGAGGGAGGAGGGGAGAAGCAGGAGGAAAAAGGAGGAAAAAAGAGAAAGAGGGGAAGAAGGAAGAGAAGGAAGAGGAGGAGGAATAAGAGCAGAGGAAGGGTGGGGCATATCAGAGGGCTTGCCTTAGCCCTGTAACACTCTTTTAGGCCCTGGAGATGCAGTAAATGCAAGTGAGGTTGGCACTCAGAAGGCCAAGTTCATGGGGTGGTGGGAGAGTCAATCAGGTAGACCTGTTTTAATCTGGGGGAGCAGAAAAGACATTCAAGAGGAAGAGATGTTTTGGGCTGATGTCTGAAGGTGTGATGTATGAAATCTGCTCTCGGTTTCTGATTCCGGCACTTGGGAACATTTCCACTTACTTTCTTGGTTACCCAGGCTCAGCTGAGGGTGTTATCTTTGGATGATTCCTCTTTCCCCACATCCAATCAAGTTGGCAGACATTTCAATGGCTCCTGTGTTTAACCGTTCACTTGACAAATAATCATGGAGCCTGGACTCTGCTAGGCTTGGTGCCTGGCCCCAGGAAGCCAGATGTGAGAAAGCGGGAGGAATTTCTTGCCCACAAGGGTCTCATCCTCTTGGCGCTGCCCTCCCTGCCACTGCTCTGCATCAGGCCTCTGGGCAGGACTCTGGTAGCCCCTTCACTTCTCCCCCATCTCTAGGCTCACCCATCAGGCCCATGTCCTCACTGCAGTCAAGGGAGCTTGAAAAAGCTGTGTTCACTCAAGAAAATTCATTGTGGTCCTACTGCATGCAAGGTAGTTTTAGACACTTGGCATATATAAGTGAAGAAAACCAAGTTCCCTCACAGAGCTAACAGTGGAGCAGGAGATGAATGATAAGCACTAATATAATAAGTAAATTATATGGCATGTTAGAAACTGGTACATATTTTGGAAAAGTCAAAATAGAAAAGAACTAAGGATTGGGGATACTAGAGTGAAGGGCAATATGCAAAATGATTTAAGATGGTCACAGTAGGTCTCATCAAGAAGGTGATATTTGAGCAAAGACTTCAAGGCAATAGGAAAATTAGCCATCTAGCTATCTGGGCAAAGATCCTTCTGGATAGAAGGAACAGTCAGTGCAAAGGCTATGAGGTGGGAGCGTGCCTAGCATGGTTTGGGAACAGGCAGGAGACTACTATGGCTGAAGTCCAGTGAATGAGGGGCTGGAGATACAGAGGGTCAGATTGCATGTGGTTTGGAGACCAGTGTAGGGACAGTAGCTTTTACTCTGAGCGAGATAGGAAGACTTGGGAGGATCTCAAGCTCCATTGTAAGGGAATCTCTTGGGCTTATTGTTGGGGGAGTGTGGAAGGTGCGTGGGCATAGGCAGGAACCAGTCAGAAGGCTACCACAGTGATCCAGGCAAACTCAAACAGATCGATGGGTTTTGTGTGCTCTAAAAGTCTAGGCAGGTAGGCAGGGGCCATGGAGGTGTCATCATTTCTGGTGAGCACAATGATGTCCACAGAATGGCCAGACAGGCAGGCAGACCTAAGCTGGCCACTGACCACGTGCAGGGTCACGGGAAGCCCTAAGATGTGCATAGAGCCCTTTCTGTTCAGGCCAAGCTTGTAACCCCACCCCAATCCCCAAATACAGCCAGTGGCGCTGGGCCAGGTGTAAGCTGAACATACACACTCATCCTAGAGCTTATGGAGCCCTTGCTAAGCCACTGTCTTACATATTTCTCCCACAGTGCTATGCAGTATATGTTCGCATCCCCATTTCACAACAACAGAAATAGCTCCGACTTGCATGGTGCTTACTATAATGCAGGCACTTATTCTCAGAGCTTTACATGCATCATTTGATCCTCACTATCATCCACTAGGTAGATACTGTGATCATCTCCTTATATTGATACATGTAATGAAATCGAGGCACAGAGAGGTTAAATAACTTGCCCAAAATTACACAGTTGATAACAGACAGAGCCAGCATTTAAACTGAAGCATTCTGGCTCCAGAGTTTGTGCTCATAACCCCTATGCTGATAGGAAAAAAAACTCAGAGATGGGAGCGACTTCTCAAAGTTACACAGCAAGTTTGTGGTGAAGTTTATATTTGCGCCAACACATCTGACTCACAGCCCAGTGATTCCTCCGACGTGTCGCACATTTCCCCAGCTTTCCACCCTAGCACTCCAAGCTCACACAGGCTCTGAGGATTGACTATTGTCTTTAGACTTATCTTCATTTTTAAAAAATGTTCTTTTGCTTCTTCCGCTCCCGCACTTGCATGTTACCAAGTAGAAACTTGATGCTTTCACACAAGCCCATGCCCTGAATGGCAGAGGCCAGGAAACGAGGTTGAGCTGCCGACAAGTGGGTGGCATTTGCTGGAGGCATTTTTCCATTCAGTAATTGTCTTCATCCCCTAAAGACTAAAGGAGAGATCTGAGTGAGGAGTGCTGTGGGCTGGACTGAAACAATCCCTCCCAAGCCTCCCTGAAAGGTACACACATGTTTGTGGTTGTTCATACATATGTGTGCCTGTGTTCTCACACATATGTCTGAACGAACAAGGTGTAGGGGGAGCAGTGTGTATAGGAGCTTCTGTATGTGTCTGGGCTTGTTTGTATTTATTGATGTCTGTGTGTGTAAAACTGCAGTGGGGGTGGGGGAGTGAGTACATGTGAGCTTGCATGTGCCTGGTGCATGATGGGAGTGGGCTGGGTGTGTTCATGTGTCTGTGTGTGGGGATGAGCATGTGAGGTTATGAAGTGTGAGCTAACTTCTGGGCCCTTCTGCTGATCTGGCTGATCTCAGCCTGCCCTGGCCATGTCGGGCACATCTGTTGGCCCAGTTCTGTAGCCCACATCAGGGATTGCCTGCCTCTCTGCTGCAGCTTCAGTCTCCTTTTCACTCCTGCCCAGCTCACAGCCTCTCCCTCAAGACCACTGTAAGAGAGGTAAGCACACACTAACCCAGGATCCTGAGACTCAGCACGATGGTATTTCTGGGGGCATGGGATCAGGCAAAGGCTGCCTCCATTGGAACAGGAATTACTATTCATTTGGAAGCACTCTGACAACTCCACTTTCCCCGTGGCACAGATGGGGACTTTGTCTGTCAAAATGTAGTCAGGAAAACAGAAACCATCCTAGGTCTTTCAACAGAGGAAGTTTCATCCAGGGGTTTAATCCAGGTAGCACAGACTCAGGAGTCAGACAGGCTGATTTCAGGTCTTGGCTCTGCTGTTTATTTGCTGTTTGACTTGAGTAAGTTACTTAACCTCTCTTGCTTGTGTCCTCATCTGTAAGCTAGGGATGAAAATAGTGCTATGTAGCTCACAGGCTCATGGAGAGGATAAATGAGCCAATGTATGTAAAAGGGTTCAGAGCAGTGCCTGGCACAGAGTGCTGCATAAGTCAAGTTGTTGATGGCGGCTGAGGAGTTGAGATGGAATTTATAGGTGTCTAGGATTTGCTCCACTTTAGGAGGGCACTTTCCTCTCTCTGGATCTCTCTCTGCCTGTCCCAGCACCTAGTCAGGAAATTCTTACACACTGCCAACACAGTGGCAGAATCAGGCAGTAGGCAGTACTTGGCCGCTTAGCTCTGAGCTGGGGCCTCACGCCCTCTTTTACCCATAGTGCTCTTCATCAGCTTCCAGATGCGCACACACATCTGGATGCACATCAGAGGCTCAACCCATTCCAGGCATGGCCCCAACCCTGTAATCCCAACACCTTGGAACATCCTCACACACCTGCACAGCTCATGATTCACAAAGGACTCACCAGCCATTAGCTCATTTGCTAGGCATGACAATCCTGGGAGATGAAGATTTTTAACCTCCCCTCCCCCCCGACAGTTGAAAGCTGAGGCTGAGAGGTTGAGCAACTTGCCCAGGGACACACAGCTAGTATATGGCAGAACCAGGGTGTGAACTCACAGCTATATGACTCCAGGCCCACGTTCATAACCAGTATAAGTCATAACCTCTGAGGGTCTGTAGACATGGTCTCCCCCACAGCAACCCAAACCCCTTGAGACTTCTGTGTCTGTCAATCAGTGTCCAGCAGTGCCTGGCAGAGAGTTCCATGCCTGATGGGGTATATTCCACAGGCCAAACTCAGCCTATAAATAGGTTTGGTTTAGCTTGTAGAATATTTCTAGGAAGTTTAAGATCAGTCATCAAGATTGCAAAATGGGATTATTTTTGTGTAAAAATCTACTTTCTTCTCCTCTCTAAAAATTTAGGAGCCCTGGGCTTGCATTCCAACATGGAAACAAGTGAAGAGCTGCTGCTCTAGGAGATAGGGCACGTGTCTTCCATTTTACCCCAACCCTGAGCACACCCTGCTGGATCCCTAGCTGCCATTCCTCAACCTGCTTGTACCAGGCTTCCTGTCACTTGGCCTGAATGGGCATCTGGGCCAGTGCCTCCTGGGGCAGAGTGTGAGCCCAAGGGAAGGGCTGGGACCAAAGTGGCATCTACCCACATGACCTACCCAATATTAGCTACATATTCATCTGCCCCCTGGCTCGTTTACCCAGACCTCTCTCTCTTTCAACCCCATCTAGCAGAGGACTTGAGACAGGGGCACAGACAGGTTTTTGCTCATAAATCAAGGGCTTTTGGATGGTAGCAGATAGGGACATTTCTTCTGGCCAGAGTGAAATCAGGGGAAGCTTTCAGGATGAGGCTGCATTTGAGCCTGAAAGGATACGCAGGATTTTGGATGAATAGAGATGGTAGATGAAGGGAGGGTAGAGTTAGCAGGAGCAACATGGCAAGGAGGGAACCATGTCTATGTTGTATGCTGATATGCTTGAATGGTTGAGTATGACTGGATCTTGGGGTGAAGGAGGGGAGCAGGGGAAGAGGGAATGGGAACTAACATTTGCTGGCCCCTCATCTCTGGACATCCTAGTCCCAGCCTGGCACCCTGTGAGGGACATGCCTGCAGTAACCCACATAGTTCTCACAGTGAGCTTGTGAACCCGAGACTACAGAAGCAGTCATTATAAATGAGTGAATTGAGGTTCAGAGGTTGGGCCATTTGCCCCAAACCGCACAACTAGTGGAAGAGCTAGAAATTCTCCCAGGTCCATATTGGGAGACAGCAACCTGGGGAACGAGAGAAGGCTTTGAGCAGGCAAGTGGCCTGGTCTGTCATGCCATCTGGTATACAAGCAGGTGGCCCAGGGTATATGGATGGGGAATCCCAGGGTGTCTTCTGCCTCCTCCCCCCACCTCCCTCAGCTTACACTCACCAAGCCCATTGATCCCACCTTCTAAATAGCTCTCCAACCCCACTGCCTTGCCTTTAATCCAGGCCCCCATTCCTCTCATTTGGATCATGGCAGGAATCTTCCACTTAAGCCTCCCCACTCACATTCTTTCTCTCTTCTCATCCACTCTCTGGCCACAGCCAGAGTGAACTTCCAAAAGGTCAGAGCTGACTATGTCACACCCCTACCCCACATTTACAGCCACTCATTTGCTGGAAACTCTCCAAACAACTCCCTGTTGCCTGAAGGGTCTGTTTTTTCTCATCAGCTTCTGCCTCTGTCTGGACTGTCCTTTCACTCCCTCCGTGCCTTTCAGTGCCAGCTATACTCATTACATACCCTAGGACTCAGCTCACGGGGTGCTACTTTCTCCTGGAAGCTTGTCCTGAGTTCTCTCCTTCTTCCATAGCTGGGTTAGGCAGCCCTGCCCTGGATTCTCAGAGCTCCCTGGGCTTACCTCCATCACGGTCATTTCCTGTGCACCCTGCAATAACAGCCCCTTCTTTTCATAGTCTCTTTCAAGACCAGACTTCCTCCCTGGAAGAACTGAGGGGCCAGCAGGGTACAGTGGTTAAGAGCATGAACTCTGGACTCAGAGTGCCTGACTTTGAACACTGGAACTGTCATGTAGTAGATGTGGGCACTTGACTAAGTCCTTTTGCCACTCTATGCCTCAGTTTCCCTCTGTAAAAATGCAGATTATAATACCATCAATCTAGTTTTTATGAGAAAGAAAAGGGAGAGTCCACATAAAGCACTTAGAACAGTGCCCAGCTTACAGTAAGTGCTCAATAAACATGGCTATTAGTACTCATTTCTGTAGCCCCAGGGCTTGGCATGGAGCAGAAGTTTGGTGGCTTGATGGGGGGTCTGGAGTACCATAGGTCAGAGGAGACTGGTCTTCTTAGAGGGAGGTCTCACTGGAAGATGAGCTCCTTCCTAAGTGTCTGGAAAGGGGTTGGAGGGGGGCAGATGTGGCCCCCCAGGGAGCAACTTCAGAGCTAATGGCTGCTGCATGTGGCAGCTCCTATCTGGTCCGGTCGCCAGCCTCCCCCACCAATGTGGTTCTAATAGTCAGCTGACACCTCATTAGCCTAAGTCCAGGCCCAATTCTGCTGCTGCGCAGTGAGTGAGCAAGCCACTGGGGGGCCAGAGGCTTGTTAGGGCCAGGCCCTCACCAGGGCCAGAGGGCCCACAACTGCTCAGAGCCCAGTCAGTGTGTTTCCAATCAGCAATTAGTCTTTAATTAATGGGCCTGCAAAATGATTGTTTTCCCATCTGAATGGCAGAGTGGGCAGGGAGCTGGCAGGAATGGCCATATGGGGAGTGTTAAGCTGGAGTTACAAGAGGAGACATAAAGAAAGGAACCAAACAACCCAATTTGGGCCCAAATCATGGCCCTGGGCAAGCTGAATGGCACTCATCCCAGTGGCAAATGAAAGCCAGGCCTGGGCTTCTGGTGGCACCTGCTCTTGCCCAGGCTCCAGCATCCCCAGTGGCTCTGGGGATGGCCAAGAGGATATCCTGTGGAGCCTCGGTTTCTCCAGATGCACCATGAGAGGTTTACTGGTGGTTCTACAGGGGACCTCATAGCTCTGGGGCACTGACAGAATTGCCCATGTCACACATCGCTTAGTGGGAAAGCTGGTTCTCCCTGCCTGATATCCCATCCAGGCCTCATCTCTAAAATGATCATCACCATTTCTACCTCTTAGGCTCATTGGGGTGGAAAGGAATTCTGTAACCTGAGAAGTACTGTGCTGGGCCCCTAGGGCTTGGGACTGGGAAATCATCTATCAGCTTCTGGGAGTTCCTGTCCTGAGTGCCTCTGAGCCTGGTTCTCATACCCTTAGGCCCACCAGCCAGAGGACAAAGAGTCAATGAGGATGAAAGCCATTGTATGCATTGAGCAGCTTCTGAGTTTGTCCACTGCACTATCCCATCGAGGTTTTGCTATAACCCTCCTAGGCAGGGATGTTTTTTCTTTTTAATTGGAGGAAAATTGCCCTACAATGTTGTGTTGGTTTATGCCATACAACAATGTGAGGGATTGATTTTATTGCCCCCAGTTTACAGAAGAGGAACCTGGGCTACTGGGCAGTTTACTGGATGAGCACTGAACCGAAAGAGGCCCCACTTTGGAGCCCAAACACTTAACTACAAAATTAGGGGAAAGTGTGTTTTTTTTTGGGGGGGGAGGCCCCATCTTGAATGACAGTTTGACACCCTTCCACAACATATAGAACCATAGGAAAAGGACATCAGCCTTGGCCAAGCCATTAGTTATACACTTATTCAGCCCTCCCGTGGTGTGCATGAGGAAACAGATCCAGAAAGGGTAGAGATGTGTCCAGGATCATGCTGTAGACTCTTGACAGTTCCGGGCTTGAGATCCAGCTTACTGACTCCTAGGTCTGTTCAATGGGAGCAGACTCCCATCCCCTGGGGCTTCTCCCTCTCCTTCATCCCTGCCAGCCTGTTGATTCTGGATCCTAGATACACTGCTCGTTCATCAGCACCTCCTCATTCCATCTGTGCCTTCCTTGGGGTCAAGTCTTCTACTCTCCCCACCCAGAGCAGCTGCCTCAGCCCTCTCAATGGCTTCCAGATGAATCTTCTAAATGTACACCTCGGATCTTATTGCACACTTGCTCAGAAAGCCTCAGGGACTCCCTACAGCCTGCTGAATGAGGTACAAACTCCTCAGCCTGCCATACAGGGCCTTTTAGATAAAGCTCGAATTCACTTTTCCAGCTTTAACTCCATTTTCCCACTATTAAATCTTATACGTCAGTCAACCTGAACTCATCAAAGATTGGTTTCCTGCTCTGTAGGATTCTTGTGAGGATGAAACTAGTTGCTGTATGTAAAGTCCTTGGAACAGTGCCTGGCACAGAGCAAGGGACATATTAGCATTATTAAACAGATACAAAAATAATATGTGGACCTGCCTGATCTATGCCCATCTCCAGGCTTCTCTGCTCACTGGGTTCCCTAGACTTGCAGCGGCCTTTCCACCACTCTCTCTGCCTAGCCAAACCCTACCCAGCCTTCAAGGCTTTCAGCTGTCCCATGTTACTTCCTCCAGAAAGGCTTCCTGATGTCCTTTGCCCTGGAATCAAACTGGCATTCTCTTCATCCTCTCCCATAGCTGCCTAGTCAGCCTTTTATTAGCCATCAGTGTTTGCATATGCTCTTGAGTAGCCTCAAAGCAACTTAAGGGTAGGTGACACAGTGTTGGGAACAGAGCACATGTGTGAACAGCAGACTGACTAGCATTTGAATCACCCCTGCCAAGTTCCAGCTGTGTGACCTTGTACCTAGTCTCTCTAAGCCTCAGTTTCCTCAGTAGTAAAATAGTCCTTACCTGACAGGCGACTTTTGAAGGGTTTGGCCCAAGAGAGTGTGACCTCTCTGGCACACAGTAGGAGTTCTCTTCTCTTACCCTTTTGTGCTGAGGATCTAGAAAGGAGCCCTGGCAATTTGGGGCTGAGACCTGGCTGCTTCTGGCCTCAGAGGTATTTCATAGGTGACTTGACCTCTCCCCATATTATGAGGCCTAGGTGAGTGAGTCCTTCCCCAGTCCTTCCCTGGTCTAGCCTTCAGAACTTACAGCAGTGACCTGAGCTGCTCGCAAAAGCCAACTGCCCTTGTGTTTCTTAAAATGAAGTTTGACATTGACTGAGGAGGGGTGGCCACCCTGAGTCAGTGCCTTCTGGTAAGTTCATTCTAATCGCCATTATGGGAATCAAAGGAAAGGAACCCTAGGAATTCTCTATGGGTTCCAGCTCACCATCCAACTCCCCATGGCCTTGCTGAGGTGCTTTCTTGGTCAGACTTTGGGTCACACCTGCTCCCATTCCCTGCATCAAGGGAGCTGGAAAATGGCCCCATGTCTGGCCTTGCCTTCTGAGGATTCCCAGGTGGGCAGACTTGGAAACATACAGAATGCCTAGGAAGGCAAAAGGCCTGGATGTGGTTCTCACACTGAGGATGACTGGCCATGAATGCTGGGGTCAGTGCTTTCCCCTCTGACCTTCAGATTTTAAATTTCTACCATGACACAGTCCTGGCCTTCATGATCTCTCACCTCAAAGACTACACTAGCTCCTGACTCATGTTCCTGCTTCCACCCTTTCCCACCTCAGTCTGCTCTCAATACAAAATCCAGGAGGGTCCTGTTAAAACCTTCACCATATCCTGTCATGCCTCTGCTCAAAACCATCCCTTGGCTTCTCAACAACCACAGTAAATGCCAATGGTCTTACAGTGATCTATAAGACATCAAATCATGGATTTCCAATCTTGGCTGCACATCAGAACCATCTAGGGAATTTCTTTTTTTTTAATGCTGATACCTGGGTCTCATCCCCAGAGGTTCTGGAGTAATTGATTTGGGATGCAGTCTGGGTGTGGAGAGTTAAAAAAGCTCCCAAGATAAGTACTAGTGAGAACCACAACCCAAGTGATCTGTCTCTATCTCCCCCCTCACTTCTCTGACTTTATCTTTTACTCTCCTCCCATTTACCCTGCTCCAGATGCTGCTCTTGCTGTTCCTAAAACATTCAAGGAACACTCTCACCCAAGGACCTTTGCACTGACTGCTCTGACAGCTCGGGTTGCTTTTCCCCCAGCTACCTGTATGTCTAGCTCCCTCACTTTATTCAGATTCCTGCTCAGTTGTCACCTTCTCAGAGAAGCTTTCCCTACTCTCCCAAGCTAAAAGAGCACATTCTGTCACCACCATTATTCTCTGACCATTGCCGTGCCTCATTTTCCTTATAGCATTATCACTATCAGGCATACTGTTTGCTTATTCATTTATTTATTTGTCTGTCTCCCTTCACAAGATATCAGCTCCACAAAGACCAGGGCTTTGTTGCCCTATCTCCAGCATAGTGCCAGAACATAGTAGATGTTTCAAAAAGGTTGGTTGGATAAGTGAATGAATCAAAACAATAGAAAAGGAAGCTTGGGAATTGGGTCCATATAGATTAGAATTTCCATATCAGTCTTTTCTAGCTCTGTAACCTTGAGAAAATTATTGAACCTCTCTGATCTTCAGTTTCCTCAGTTGTCAAATGGGCTTAGGAATGTCCCTCTTATAGAGTTACTATAAAGACTTCTAGTCCAAGCCAGGTGACTGGTCGTTTGCTATTTTCCTACACCCTAGGTTTCCTCTAACAATCATTTAGCATTTTACCTTGAAATGAATCACATATTCACAGGAAATTGCAAAGACGGTACAGAGATGTTAACAAGAATGGCAGAGTAAGGACTTCTAAAAAACCACTCCTCCATAAAAACAACCAAAACACTGGTAAAAACAATCAAAATCAATGTTTTTACAACTCTGGAAATTAAACAAAGGTTAATCCGGGGAGTGTTCATTCAGGAAAAAAGACTGAACCTTGGTAAGAATAGTAGAGTTTGGGGTATTTTAACTTGCTTCATCCTCATCCATGCTCCCCAGGTCTACAGTAGCTTTGAAAGTGAACAGCTCAAAATCACAGTGTAAAACAGCAACCTGGCAACCTCTAGAGGAGGAAGAATAGGATTGGAGGTCTTTAAAAGCCCCATTCTCAGAGAATTGTCATTGACCTATCTGGTGGTTCACATGAAGACACCACTTGCAAGGCTTGTCTTTATTTAACCAGACTAAGAGTTCATCCAGTGCAAACAACTTTTTCCTCAGAGATATTTGTTGAAAGCCATCAGTAGAAATTGTTCAGTTGTTTAATATGATGGCTGCCTGAAGTAGTAGGTAAGAGTTGGAACAAACTATAGACTAACCGAAAACTTAAAAGGAAAAGCTAAATAATAATATGTACATAGGAGTCTTGGAAAAGCTCTCATATAGTCTTAGAAACGTAGAAGGACACACAAGGCTTTGCACTTGCTCCTGAAATAACTAAGAAGGTCCTAAGCATTTACTTTAGGCTGACTTTTAGGCTCTGCACAAGCAAGAAGTGAAGACTAAGGTTGAATTGTAAACTACCTGGCTGAATATTGAGGATGTACACCCAAACCTGTGGCAAAGTCTGAGAAATTTATTAGTTCCAGGCAATTAAGAAACTTTCTGTTTAATCATTATCTGACCACTAAACGAATCAAGCAGAAACTTCACTGGCCACATATGACAAAGAATACACACTTTATGGAACTCATTCCAGAGAAATCACTAAACAAGTGAACAGTAACGACCACAACAAAGAGCTACAACAACAAACCCTGATGAAAAGAGAGAGTCTGTTTTTTCATAGATACCATATTATATTACTTAAAATGTTCAATTTTCAACAACAAAAAATGAAACATGCAAATAAACAACTATGGTCTATAAATAGGAAAAAAAGGAATTCATAGCAACTGTCCCTGAGAAAGCCCAAACATTGAACTTACTAGACAAAGACTTTTATAATATGTTCAAAGAACTAAGGGAAACAAAATCTAAATAATTAGAGGAAAATATAAAAACAATGTCTCACCAGATAGAGAATATAAGAATAGATACAATATATGCAAGACCCAAATTCCTCCACAGCCAGTCCATCCCATCAGGAAGCTTCCACAGCCTCTTATGCTTATGCATCAGAGGGTAGACAGAATGGAAACCACAATTACAGAAGACTAACCAAACTGATCACTTGGATCACAGCCTTGTCTAACTCAGTGAAACTATGAGCCATGCTATATAGGGCCACCCAAGACAGATGGGTCATGGTGGAGAGTTCTGACAAAATGTCCACTGGAGAAGGGAATGGCAAACTGCTTCAGTATTCTTGCCTTGAGAACCATATGAACAGTATGAAAAGGCAAGAAGATATGACACTGAAAGATGAACTCCCCAGGTCGGCAGGTGCCCAATATGCTACTGGAGATGGGTGGAAAAGTAACTCCAGAAAGTATGAAGAGATGGAGCCAAAGCAAAAACAACATCCAGTTTTGGATGTGACTGGTGATGGAAGTAAAGTCCGATGCTGTAAAGAGCAATATTTCATAGGAACCTGAAATGTTAGATCCATGAATCAAGGTAAATTGGAAGTGGTCAAACAGGAAATGGCAAGAGTGAACACCAACATTTTAGGAATCAGCGAACTAAAATGGACTGGAATGGACAAATTTAATTCAGATGACCATAATATCTACTACTGTGGGCAAGAATCCCTTAGAAGAAATGGAGTAGCCATCATAGTCAACAAAAGAGTCCAAAATGCAGTGCTTGGGTGCAGTCTCAAAAATGACAGAATGATCTCTGCTTGTTTCCAAGGCAATCCATTCAATATCACAGAAATCCAAGTCTATGCCCCAACCACTAATGATGAACAAGCTGAAGTTGAACAGTTCTATGAAGACCTACAAGGCCTTCTAGAACCAACACCAAAAAAAAAAAAAGGGTGTCCTTTTCATCATAGGGGACTGGAATGCAAAAGTAGGAAGTCAAGAGATAACTTGAGTAACAGGCAAGTTTGGCCTTCAAGTAAAAAATGAAACAGGGCAATGGCTAAGAGAGTCTTGCCAAGAGACCGCATTGGTCATAGCAAACACCCTCTTCCAATAACACAAGAGAAGACTCTACACATGGACATCACCAGATGGTCAATACTGAAATCAGATTGATGATATTCTTTGCAGCCAAAGATGGAGAAACTCTATACAGTCAGCAAAAACAAGACCAGGAGCTGATTATGGCTCAGATCATGAAATCCTTATTGCCAAATTCAGACTTATTTGAAGAAAGTAGGGAAAACCACTAGACCATTCAGGTATGACCTAAATCAAATCCCTTATGACTATACAGTGGAAGTGACATATAGATTCAAGGGGTTAGATCTGATAGACAGAGTGCCTGAAGAACTATGGACAGAGGATTGTGACATTGTACAGGAGGCAAGGATCAAGACCATCCCCAAGAAAAAGAAATGCAAAAAGGCAAAATGGTTCTCTGAGGAGGCCTTACAAATAGTTGAGAAAAGAAGAGAAGTGAAAGGCAGAGAAAAGGAAAGATATATCCATCTGAACACAGAGTTCCAAAGAATAGCAAGGAGAGATAAGAAAGCCTTCTTCAGTGATCAATCCAAAGAAATAGAGGAAAACAATAAAATGGGAAAGACTAGAGATCTCTTCAAGAAAATTAGAGAAACCAAGGGAACATTTCATACAAAGATGGGCACAATAGAGGACAGAAATGGTATGGACCTAACAAAAGCAGAAGATATTAAGAAGAGGTGGCAAGAATACACAGAAGACCTATACAGAAAAAGATCATACTGAGCCAGATAACCACGAGGTTGTGATTACTCAGCTAGAGCCAGACATCCTAGAGTGCAAAGTCAAGTGGGCCTTAGGAAGCATCACGACGAACAAAGCTAGTGGAGATTATGGAATTCCAGCTGAGCTATTTCAAATCCTAAAGGATGATGCTGTTAAAGTGCTATACTCAATATGCTAGCAAACATGGAAAACTCAGCAGTGGCCACAGGACTGGAAAAGGTCAGTTTTCATTCCAATCTCAAAGAAAGGTTCAAACTACCTCACAGTTTCACTCATCTCACATGCTAGCAAAGAAACACTCAAAATTCTCCAAGCTAGGCTTCAACAGTAAGTGAACTGAGAACTTCCAGATGTTCAAGAAGGATTTAGAAAAGGCAGAGGAATGAGAGATCAAATTGCCAACATCCATTACATCATAGATCATGGAAAAAGCAAGAGAATTCCAGAAAAACTTCTACTTCTGCTTCATTGACAATGCTAAAGCCTTTGACTGTGGGGATCACAACAAACTGTGGAAAATTCTTAAAGAGATGGGAATATCAGACCACCTTACCTGCCTCCTGAGAAACCTGTATGTGGGTCAAGAAAAAACAGTTAGAACTGGACATGAAACAACAGACTGGTTCCAAATTGGGAAAAGCGTACTTCAAGGGTATATATTGCCACCCTGCTTATTTAACTTCTATGCAGAGTACATCATGCGAAATGCCAGACTGGATATAGCACAAGCTGGAATCAAGACTTCAGGGAGAAATTTCAATAACCTCAGATATTCAGATGACACCACCCTTATGGTCAAAAGCGAAGAGGAATTAAAGAACCTCTTGATGAAAGGGAAAGCAGAGAGTGGAAAATCTGGCTTATAGCTCACCATTCAAAAAACAAAGATTGTGGCATCTGATCCCATTACTTCATGGCAAATAGATGGGGAAACAATGGAAACAGTGACAGACTGTATTTTTTTGGCTTCAAAAATCACTGCAGATGGTGACTGCAGCTGTGAAATTAAGACTCTTGCTCCTTGGAGGAAAAGCTATGACAAACCTAGATAGCATATTAAAAAGCAGAGACATTACTTTGCCTACAAATTTCCATATAGTCCAAGCAATGGTTTTTTCAGTAGTCATGAATGGATGTGAGAGTTGGACCATAAAGAAAGCTGAGTGCCGAAGAATTGATGCTTTTGAACTGTGGTGTAGGAAAAAGACTCTAGAGAGTCCCTTGGATTGCAAGGAGATCAAAATACTCAATCCTAAAGGAAATCAGTCCTGAATATTCATTGAAAGGACTGATGCTGAAGCTCCAATACTTTGGCCACCTGATGCAAAGAACTGACTCATTTGAAAAGATCCTGATGCTGGGAAAGATTGAAGGTAGGAGGAGAAGGAAATGACAGAGGACGAGATGGTTGGATGGCATCACTGATTGAATGGACATGAGTTTGAGCAAGCTCCAGTGGTTGGTGATGTACAGGGAAGACTGGTGTGCTGCAGTCCATGGTGTCACAAAGAGTTGGACACAACTGACCAATTGACATGAACTAATGCAAAAACCAAATATATGCTATAATATCTGAAATGGAAAATTTACTTTAGGGGGTCAACATCAGATTCAAGCAAGTAGAAGAAAATCAGCAAACTTGAAGATAGGTCACTTAAGATTATTCAATCTAAAGAAGAGAAAGAATAACGAAAAGTGAACAGAACCTCAGATATCTATGGGAAACCAGCAAGCATATCAACATATTCATGATAGGAGTCTCAGATAGATAAGTGAGATAGAAATGGACTGAAAGAATATTTGAATAAATAATGGCTGAAAACGTCCAAGAAGCTTAATGAAATCCAAGTAGGATAAATTGAAAGAGAATCACATCTAGAGAGGTTGTAATCCAACAGTCAAAAGCTGAAGCCAAAGATATACACTCAAAAGCAGCAAGAGAGAAGAGACTCATCACATAAAAGGAATTCTCAGTAAAATGAAGAGCTTATATCTCATTAGAAACAATGGGGTCCAAAAGGAAGTAGGATGACATACAAAGTGCTGAGAGAAAAATGTTTTAACCAAGAATTCTATATCCAGCAAAACAGTCCCTCAAAAAATGAAGTAAAGGGCTTCCCTGGTGGCTCAGTTGTAAAGAATCCACCTGCCAATGCAGGAGACATGGGGTTTGATCCCTGACCCAGGAAGATCCCACATGCTGCAGAGCAACTAAACCCGTTCATCAAAATTATTGAACCTGTGCTCTAGAGTCCAGGAACTCTAGACCACTGAGCCCATGTGCCATAACTACTTGAAGCCCACATGCCCTGGAGCCCATGCTCTGCAACCAGAGAAGCCACCACAGTGAGAAGCTCATGCACCACAACTAGAGAGTAGTCCCAGCTTGCTGCAACTAGGAAAAAGCTCTTGCAGTAATGAAGACTCAGCACAGTCAAAAATAAACAAATAAATACACAAAATTATTTTTTAAATGAAGTAAAAATTAAAACATTCCCAGATACACAAAAACTGAGAAAATTCATCTTTTCCAGACCTGCTCTATAAAAGATGCTAAAGAGAATAATACAGGTGTTGATGAAAGGGCACTAGACAGTGATGTGAATCCACATGAAGAAATAAGGAACACCAGTAGTTTTGTTTTTTTGGGGTTTTTTTTGCAACATCTTCTCTCCCATATGATTTAAAAGACAACTGTAGGAACTTCCCTGGTGGTCCAGTGGTTGAGACTCCACACTCCCAATACAGGGAGGCAGCATTCAATCCCTGGTCAGGGAACTAGATCCCATATGCTGCAACTAAAGATCCCATGTACCACCACCAAGACTCAGCAGAGCCAAATAAATACTTTAGGGAAAAAAGATAACTGTATAAAATGATAATTATAAATCTGTGTTGATGGATATACAATATATAATAATATAACTTCAGTTCAGTTCAGTCATTCAGTCATGTCCGACTCTTTGCGACCCTGTGGACTGCAGAATGCCATGCTTCCCTGTCCATCACCAACTCTCAGAACTTGCTCAAACTCATGTCCATTGAGTCGGTGATGCCATCCAATCATCTCATCCTCTGCAGTCCCCTTCTGCTCCTGCCTTCAGTCTTTCCCAGCATCAGGGTCTCTTCCAATGGGTCAGTTCTTCGCATCAGGTGGCCAAAGCATTGGAGTTTCAGTTTCAGCATCAGTCTTTTCAATTAACATTCAGGACTGATTTCCTTTAGGACTGACTGGTTTCATTTCTTTGCAATACAACGGACTCTCAAGAGTCTTCTCCAACACCACAATTCAAAAGCACCAGTACTTCGGTGCTCAGCTTTCTTTATGGTCCAACTCTCACATTTATTCATGACTACTGGAAAAACCATAGCTTGGACTAGACGGACATTTTTTGGCAAAGTAATGTCTCTGCTTTTTAATACGCTGCCTAGGTTTGTCATAGCTTTTCTTCCAAGGAGCAAGTGTCTTTTAATTTCATGGCTGCAGTCACCATCTGCAGTGATTTTGGAGCCCAAAAAGGAAAGTCTGTCACTGTTTCCATTGTTTCCCCATCTATTTGCCATGAAGTGATGTGACCAGATGCCATGATCTTAGTTTTTCTGAATGCTGAGCTTTAAGCCAACTTTTTTCACTCTCCTCTTTCACTTTCATCAAGAGACTTTTTAGTTTTCCTCTTCAACTTACTGCCATAAGGGTGGTGTCATCTGCATATCTGAGGTTATTGATATTTCTCCCGGCAATCTTGATTCCAGCTTGTGTGTTCTTCCAGCCCAGCGTTTTCTCAATGATGTACTCTGCATATAAGTTAAATAAGCAGGGTGACAATATACAGCCTTTGACGTACTCCTTTTTCCTATGTTTGGATTGGAACCAGTTCTGTTGTTCCATGTCCAGTTCTAACTGTTTGCTTCCTAACCAGCCCCATACAGGTTTCTTTCTCAAGAGGCAGGTCAGATGGTCTGGTATTTCCCATCTCTTTCAGAATATTTCCACAGTTTATTGTGATCCACACAAAGGCTTTGGCATAGTCAATAAAAGCAGAAATAGAGATTGTTTTTCTGGAACTCTCTTGCTTTTTTGATGATCCAGCGGATGTTGGCAATTTTGATCTCTGGTTCCTCTGCCTTTTCTGCCTAAAACCTTGTGTGACATATAGGTGGAATAGAAAAGAATAGAGAATATAGAAATAAACTCAAAAATGTATATTTAATCAATTTTCAATCAGAGCATCAAGACCATTCAACAGGAAAGAATAGCCTTTTCAACAAATGGTTCTGGTACAAATGGATGTCCACTTGCAAAAAAAAATAAATAAATTTGGACCTCTACCTTATACCATACACAAAAAAATTTCTCAAAAATGGATCAAAGACCTAAATTTAAGAACTAAAACAACAAAAACTCTTAGAAGAAAACATCAGTGTAAAATTTCTTGAGTTTCAATTACACAGTAGTTTCTTAGATATGAAATGAAAAGGGCAAGCAACAACAACAACAAAACATAAATTAGACTTTATCCAAAAAAAGGCTTCTGTGCCTCAAAGGATATTATCAAGAAAGTGAAAAGACAGCCCACAGAATGGGGGAAAATAATTGTAAATCATATAACTGATAAGAGACTATCATCCAGAGTGTAAAAAGAACATTTAAAAGTTAACAATAAAAAGAAAATACAATTTTAAGATGGGCAAAGTTTTTGAATTTCCATTTCTCCAAAGATGATATGTTGTTGTTGTTGTTTAGTCACAAACTCATGTCCAACTCTATTGCAACCCTGGTTCGATTCCTGGGTACAGGAAGCAGGCTCTGCAGGACTAAGGACTAGGTTACCCACGCCAGTATTCCTTAGGCTTCCCTTGTGGCTCAGCACTGGTAAAGAATCCACCTGCAAATGCGGCAGACCTGGGTCCGATCTCTGGGTTGGGGAGATTCCCTGAAGAAGGGAAAGGCTACTTCGACTCCAGTATTTTGGCCTGGAGATTTGCCATTGAAGTGGTATAGTCACATGGGTTGGTGCCCGTGCACTGAAGAGTCAAGACATGGACAGAGAGAGATTACGATGCACATGTCCAGTAGCCCTCACCAGGTTCCTAGGCCAGGGGATTCCGCAGGATGTCAGGCTTCCCTGTCCATCACCAACTCCCAGAACTTGCTCAAACTCATGTCTATCGAGTTTGGTGATGCCATCCAACCATCTCATCCTCGTCGTCCCCTTCTCCGCTGGCCTTCAGTCTTTCGCAGCATCAGGGTCTCTTCCAATGAGTCAGTTCTTCACATCAGATAGCCAAAGTATTGGAGCTTCAGCTTCATCATCAGTCCTTCCAATGAATATTCAGGACTGATTTCCTTTAGGATTGACTGGCTTCATCTCCTCGCAGTCCAAGGGACTCTCAAGTGTCTTCTCCAACACCATAGTTCAAAAGCATCAGTTGTTTGGTGTTCAACTTTCTTTATGGTCCAACTCTCACATCCATACATGACTACTGGAAAAACCATAGCTTTGACTAAACGGACCTTTGTTGGCAAGGTAGTGTGTCTGCTTTTCAATGTGATGCCTAGGTTGGTCATAACTTTCCTTCCAAGGAGCAAGCGTCTTTTAATTTCATGGCTGCAGTCACCATCAGCAGTGATTTTGGAGCCCAAGAAAAGAAAGTCTGTCACTGTTTCCATTTTTTCCCCATCTATTTGCCATGAAGTGATAGGAGAGGATGCCATGATCTTCGTTTTTTGAATGTTGAGTTTAAAGCCAGAGTTTTCACTCTCCTCTTTCACTTTCATCAAGAGGTTCTTTAGTTCCTCTTCACTTTCTGCCATAAGGGTGATGTCATCTGCATATCTGAAGTTATTCATATTTCTCCCTGTAATCTTGATTCCAGCTTGTGCTTCATCCAGTCTGGCATTTCTCGTGATGTACTCTGCATAGAAGTTAAATAAGCAGGGTGACAATATACAGCCTTGACGTACTCCTTTCCCAATTTGGAACCAGTCCACTGTTACATGTCCGTTTCTAACTGTTGCTTCTTTACCTGCATACAGGTTTCTCAGGAGGCAGGTCAGGTGGTCTGGTATTCCCATCTCTTGAAGAATTTTCCTCAGTTTGTTGTGATCTGCACAGTCAAAGGCTTTGGCATAGTCAATAAAGTAGAAGTAGATGTTTTTCTGGAACTCTCTTGCTTTTTCTATGATCCAACAGATGTTGGCAATTTAATCTCTGGTTCCTCTGCCTTTTCTAAATCCAGCTTGAACATCTGGAAGTTCTCAGTTCACTTACTGTTGAAGCCTCGTTTGGAGGATTTTGAGCATAACTTTGCTAGTGTGTGAGATGAGTGCAATTGTGTGGTAGTTTGTACATTCTTTGGCATTACCTTTCTTTGGGATTGGAATGAAAATTGACCTTTTCCAGTCTGGTGGCCACTGCTGAGTTTTTCAAATTTGCTGGCATATTGAGTGTGTAGCACTTTGACAGCATCATCTTTTAGGATTTGAAATAGCTCAACTGGAATTCCATCAGTGAAATGCAAATCAAAACAGTGAGATACCAATTCACATGTACTAGGATGATTAGAATCAAAATTTCAGATAACAAATATTCAAGAGAATACGGAAAAATTCAAGCCCTCATACTTTGCTAACAGGAATGTAAAATGGTGCGGCCCCTTCAGAAAACAGCCTAGCCATTCCTCAAAATGTTAAGTATAAGTGACCATTCAGCCCAACAATTCTACTCCTAGTGTAGATATCCAAGGAAATAGGAAACATATGTTCACACAAAAGCTTGTACATAAATGTTCATAGCAGCATTATTTATAATGGCCAAAATGTGGAAAAAGCCCATATGTCCATCGACTGATGAATGGTTAGAAAAGAATGTGATATATACATCCAAGGGAATGTTATTCAGTCATTAAAAAGAATGAAGTACTGATATATGGTGCAACATGGATGAACCTTGAAAATAAGCTAAGTGAAAGAAGCCAGTCAAAAGGAACACAAACTATATGATTCCATTCATATAAAAAGTCCAGAATAGGCAAATCCTTAGAGACAGAAGGTAGATTAGTGATTGCTAGGCCCTGGAGGTTTGGGAGGAAATGGGGAGTGACTGCTAATGAGTACTGAGTTTCCTTTTGGGGTGATGAAAATGTTCTGGAATAAGGTAGTGATGATATTTCTGCAACATTGTGAATATACAAAAAATACTGAATGTCACACTTCAAAGGGTGAATGTTATGGTATATTAACCATATCACAATAAAAACTGTATAAGAAAAACAGTATAGAGAGGTTCATGTATCCTCCATTCAGTAGCTACATTTTACATAAATATAGTGCAATATGAAATCCAGGAAACCGACATTGGTACAATGCACGCATATAGTTCTATGCTATTTTATCACACATAGATTTGTGTAACCACCACCATAATCAAGACACAGAACTCTTCTATCACCACAAACATCTTCATGCTCCCTCTTTAGAGTCACACCCATCCTCCTTTATCCCACCTTCCCTAAACCCTGATAGTCACTAATCTAACTCCCCAGCTCTAAGTTTTGAGACTTCTTTGTATATTCTAAATAAAAATTCTTTGTTAGATATGTGGTTTGCAAATATTTTATCCCACAATGTAACTTGTCTTTTAATCCTCTTTACAGAGACTTTTGTAGAGCAAAAGATTTTAATTTTGATGAATTCCAAATTATCCATTTGTTTTCTGTAATTCAACTGTGCTTTTTCTGTTGTGTCTAAGAACTCTTCACCAAGCCTTAAATATTGCAAATTATCTCCTATGTTTTATTTTAAAAGTTGTCTAGTTTCACATTTTACATTTAAAACTATGGTCCATTTTGAGTTAATTTTTGTGTAAGGTGTGAGGTTTAATAAAGGCTCATCTTTTTGCCTATGAGTGTTCAATTACTCCAGCACCATTTGTTGAAAAGGTGAACTTTCCTCCGTTGAACTGCTTTTGCATCTTTGACAAAAATCACTGGCATGTATTCGTGGATCTAGTTCTGGGGTTTCTATTCTGTTCTATAGAATTCTATAGAATTCTGTTCTATTCTGTTCTATGTGTCTATTCCTCCATCAACACCTCAGTCTTGATTACTGTCCATACAAAAGTTTAAAATCAGGTAGAGTGAGTCCTCCCACTATATTCTTCTTTTTCAAAATTGCTTGTCTATTCCAGTTCCTTGCCTTTCCGTACAGATTTTAAGGGACTCTTTTCTATATCTTGGATCTACAAAAATTTTCTTGCTGGTACTTTGATAAGAAATTGCATCAAACTTGTATTTCAGTTTGGAGAGAATTGACATCTTTACCATGTTGAGTCTTCCAATCTATAGACACAACTGTGACTGTCCATTTTATCTAGATCTTCTTTGGTTTCTTTCATGAGCATTTTTTTGTAGTTTTTCAACATACAAGTACTATACATGCTTTGCTACATTTATACCTAGTATTTCATTTTTGAGTGATTGTAAGTAGTACTATAATTTTAGTTTCTATGTCTGTATGTTCATGAGCAGTTTATAGAAATGCAATTGGAATTTTTATATGTTGATTTTGTATCCTGAGCTTCCCTGGTAGTTCAGACAGTAAAGAGTCTGCCTGCAATGTGGTAGGCCCAGGTTTGATCCCTGGGTCAGGAACATACCCTGGAGAAGGAAGTGCCAATCCACTCCAGTATTCTTGCCTGGAGAATTTCATGGACACAAGTGTCTGTCAGGTTACAGTCCATAGGATCACAAAGAGTCGAACACGAATGAGCAATTTTCACTTTCACTTTTGTATCCTGAGACCTTGACAAAGTCACTTATTAGTTGTAGAAGTTTGTTTTTGTATTTTTGTTATCCCTTGGCATTTTCTATGTCAACTGTAGTCTCACTTGCAAATAGGGACAGTTTTATTTCTTCCTTTCTAATTGACATGCTTTTTAACAGTGGGCATCCTTGCCTTGTTTTTGATCAAAGGAGGGAAGAATTCAGCCTTTCACCATCAAGTATGATGTTAGCTGTAGGGTTTTGGTAGATGTTCCTTATCAAGTTGAAGACATTCTCCTCTACTTTTAGTCGTCTGAGAGTTGTTGTCATGAATGGGCACTGAGTTTTTCCAGATGCTTTTCCTGTATCAATTGACGTCACTATGTGATTTTTCCTCTTTTGCCTGTTAACATGATGAATTTTATTGATTGCTGTTCAAATTTTGAGCCAGCCTTGCCTCCCTGGAATAAACCCCGCTTGGTCAAGTTATATAATGTTTAAAAACATTGCTGAATTCTATTTGATAATATTTTGTTAAAGATTTTGTTTCCATAGTATGAAGGATATTGGTTTGTAGTTTTCTTTTTGTACTTTCTTTGTCTGGTTTTGGTATAAAGGTAATATGGGCCATGTAAAATGAGATGGGTATGAATCTTCTATTTTCAGAAATAAATGGTATAGAATTTGGTGTTGATTTTTCTTAAACGTTTGGTAGAACCCTCCAGTACAACCATTTTGACCTGGAGATTTCATTGGGGGGAAGTTTTTCACAACAAATTCAATTTCTTTGATAGATTTTAAACTAATCAAATTATCTATTTCATATTATGTGTGTTGCTGTATTTTGTGCTTTGCTAAGAATTGGTCCATTTCATCTAAGTTGTCCAACTTATAAACTTAAAGTTGTTTATAGTATTCTTTTTTTATCCTTTTGATTAGTTCAGAGTTTGTGGTGATATATTCCATATTTCATTCCTGATATAGGGTGAATGCAGAGTTCCAAAGAATAGCAAAGAGAGATAAGAAAAGCTTCCTAAGTGAACAATGCATGGAAATAGAGGAAAACAATAGAATGGGAAAGACTAGAGATCTCTTCAAGAAAATTAGAGCTATCAAGGGAATATTTCATGCAAAGATGGGCACAATAAAGGACATAAATTGTATGGCCCTTATAGAAGCAGAAGAGTTTAAGAAGAGGTGGTAAGAATACACAGAAGAACTATACAGAAAAGATCTTACTGATAGTGTTATCACTCACCTAGAGCCAGACATCCTGGAGTGTGAAGTCAAGTGGGCCATAGGAAGTATCACTACGAACAAAGCTAGTGAAGGTGATGGAATTCCAGTTGAAATATTTCAAATTCTAAAAGATGATGCTGTTAAAGTGCTGCACTCAATATGCCAGCAAATTTGGAAAATTCAGCAGTGGCCACAGGACTGGAAAAGGTCAGTTTTCATTCCAATCCCAAAGAAAGGCAATGCTAAAGAATGTACAAACTACCACACAATTGCACTCATCTCACATGCTAGCAAAATAATACTCAAAATTCTCCCAAGCTAGGCTTCAACAGTACACGAACCAAGAAGTTTCAGATGTTCAGGATGGATTTAGAAAAGGCAGAGGAACCAGAGATTAAATTGCCAACATCTGTTGGATCATAGAAAAAGCAAGAGAGTTCCAGAAAAACATCTAATTCTGCTTCATTGACTATGCCAAAGCCCTTGACTGGATCACATCAAATGTGGAAAAGTCTTAAAAGAGATGGGAATACCAGACCACCTTACCTGCCTTCTGAGAAACCTGTATGCATGTCAAGAAGCAACAGTTAGAACCAGACATGGAACAACAGACTGGTTCCAAACTGGGAAAGGAGTGAGTCAAGGCTGTATATTGTCACCCTGCTTATTTAACTTCTATGCAGAGTACATCATGAGAAATGCCAGACTGGATGAAGCACAAGCTGGAATCAAGATTACAGGAAGAAATATGAATAACCTCAGATATGCAGATGACACCACCCTTATGGCAGAAAGTGAAGAGGAACTAAAGAACCTCTTGATGAAAGTGAAAGAGGAGAGTGAAAACTCTGGCTTAAAACTCAATATTCAAAAACCGAAGATCATGGCATCCAGTTACATCACTTCATGGGAAATAGATGGGGAAACAATGGAAACAGTGTCAGACTTTCTTTTCTTGGGCTCCAAAATCACTGCTGATGGTGACTGCAGCCATGAAATTAAAAGACGCTTGCTCCTTGGAAGAAAATTTATGACAAACCTAGACAGCGTATTAAAAAGCAGAGACACTACTTTGCCAAAAAGGTCCGTCTAGTCAAGGCTATGGTTTTTCCAGTAGTCATGTATGGATGTGAGAGTTGGATGGTGAAGAAAGCTGAGTGCTGAAGAATTGATGCTTTTGAACTGTGGTGTTGGAGAAGACTCTTGAGAGTCCGTTGGACTGCAAGAAGATCCAACCAGTCCATCCTAAAGGAGATCAGTCCTGGGTGTTCATTGGAAGGACTGATGTTGAAGCTGAAACTCCAATATTTTGGCCACCTCATGCGAAGAGTTGACTCATTGGAAAAGACCCTAATGCTGGGAAGGATTGGGGGCAGGAGGAGAAGGGGATGACAGAGGATGAGATGGCTGGATGGCATCACTGACTCGATGGACATGGGTTTGGGTGAACTCTGGGAGTTGGTGATGGACAGGGAGGCCTGGCGTGCTGCGGTTCATGTGGTCGCAAAGAGTCGGACATGACTGAGGGACTGAACTGAACTGAACTGAGTCAAAGCTATGGTTTTTCCAGTAGTCATGTATGGATGTGGGAGTTGGACCATAAAGAAGGCTAAACACCAAAGAATTGATGCTTTTGAAATGTGGTGTTGGAGAAGACTCTTGAGAGTCCTTGGACTGCAAGGAGTTGAAGCCAGTCAATCCTAAAGGAAATCAGTCCTGAGTATTCATTGGAAGGACTGATGCTGAAGCTGAAGCTCTGATACTTTGGCCACTTGATGTGAAGAGCCAACTCATTGGAAAAGATCCTGATGCTGGGAAAGATTGAAGGCAAGCGAAAAAGGGGATAACAGAGGACAAGATAGGTGGATAGCATCACTGACTCAGTGGACATGAGTTTCAACAAGCTTCAGGAGTTGGTGAAGGACAGGGAAGACTGGCATGCTACAGTCCATGGGGGTCCACAAAGAGTTGGACACGACTGAGTGACTAAACAACAACAATGGGGGTGATTTATGTCTTTTGTCTTTTAACCATCAGTCTTGATTAGTCGATTTTATTGATCTTTTCAAGGAACTAGTTTTTTGTTCCATTATTTTTTTTTTTTTTTTGTAATTCTCAATTTTATTGTTTTCTGCTTATTTTATTATTTCTTTCCATCTGCTTGCTTTTGGATTTAGTTTGTTCTTTTTCTAATTTCTTACGGTGAGAGTTTAGATAGTTGATTTAATTTTTTTCTGTATTAATGTAAGTATTTAGTAGTCTAAATTTCTCTCTCAGCACTGCTTTCAGCTGCATATTATAGATTTTATATGTTATTTGTATTCAATTCAACCTATTGTATACTTACATAACCTCTCATCATCAACTGGTGTGAACATTTTACCATTTGAGTAAAGTGTAGAAACCCTATCTCTTTTTATGTCCCTCAAAATTCCCCCATTCATCATATTGCTTTCTTTAACCTTTCCTCTACCTACTTTGAGCACTACGTTAGACATTGTTATAATGTTTGCTTTAACTATCAAACATAATTTAGAAAATTCAAGAGGAAAAAGAAAAGCCATTGTATTTACCCATATTTTTACCCTTTCAATCATTCTTTCTTTTTTCCTGATTTCAATATTCCTTTTTTAAAATCATTTCTTTTACATTTTAAAAGCTTTCTTTGGCCATTCTTTATTATAGGCCTATTAGCAGCCAATTCTCTTAGCTTTCCTTCATCTTCATTTCTGCAGAATAATTGTGCCAGATATAGAACTCTGGGTTGACAGTTCTTTTCTTTCAGCTCCTGAAACCACTGTGCTACTTCCTTCTGGCTTTCATGGTTTCTGATGAGAAACTCACTTCTATTTGAGTTGTTTTCTCCTGTAACTATTGTATCATTTCTCTCCTGCTGCTTTTAATATTTTTTCTTTGTCTTTAGTTTTCAGAAGTTTCACTAGATGTGTCTTGATGTGGGATTCTTTGGGTTTATCCCATTTGGGATTTACCCAGCTTGTTGAATTTTTGTCTAATTTGGGAGATTTAGGGGCATTGCTTTTTTAAGTAGGTTTTCAGGCCCATCTGCCTTCTCCTCTCCTTTCATGACATGGATTCCAGTGATATCAATGTTAGATCTTTTGCTCTATTCCCACAGGTACCTGTGCCTTCTTCATTTTTTTCCCCAATATATTTTCTCTCCATTGTTCAGATTAGATAATTTCTATTGCTCTGTCTTCAAGTTCAAGTATTTCCTTTGCCTCCTCCATCGTTTTTAAGCCCATCCATTGAATTTTTCATTTTAGTCATTGTGGTTTTCCACTGAAAAATTTCCATTTGGTTCTATTTTATATCTTCTATCTCTTTGCTAAGACTGTATTTTTTCATTTGTTTTAAGTATATTTGTAATTTCTTCAGTGATTTTTATGAAGACTGCTTTGAAACTATTGTCAGATAATTTGAGTGTCTGTGTGAAGTCAGTTTTTGCATCCAAGTTTTTCTTTCCTTTTCTTACTCAAGTTGAAATTTTCCTGGTTCTTGGTTTGGCAGGTGTATTTTAAAAATTAAAACCTGGACATTTTGTATATTATCCTATGGGACTCTGGATTTATTTAAATATTCTTTTTTAGCAGGAGTCGTCTAACATTGCACTATCAGAGGAAGAAAAACCCACCTCCTTACTGCCAGGTTGGGGTAAAAATCCAGGTTTCCCATTCTGCTTCCTTTGATACTCCAAGGTGGGAAGGGGTGCCTCATTACTGCTAGATAGATAATAGGATTTTAGGCTCCCTACTAGACCTCTACTGATGGTAGGAACAAGAAAGGCCTCGTTACTGCCAGGTAGGGATATAAGTCCTGGCTCCCCACTTGGCCTTCTCCGATTCCATCCCAGCCAGAGGAGAGGGGGCAGGATTAGGATATCTTGTTACAGTCTGGTTAAGAGTGGATGTGAGGGTAGAGCCACAGTTTTTTCTATAGTGTTAGGTTGGAGTAGAGTGGTTATTGTCTAAAAGTTTACTACTTGCTATCCTGTCCTTTTCTGGTCCCCTGGCTAGAAGAAAACAGGCTTTTGATGAGGCTATGTTTTTAATTTTTGCTGTTGTTTTCGTTGTTGTGCCCATTGGTGTTTCTGATAGTTGGCTTCCCTAGCACCCAGGGAACTCAACACCGTATTTTTTCTTTGGTTCCTGAGTTCCTTAGCTGGCCTTCCTTCTTCTCTACACCTTTCAGAATCTTTTTATATTTGTTTTATGTACAACAACCAGAGTTTTTAGCTGTACTTAGCAGGAGAAATCAAGAGAAGGGTTTCTATTCCTGTCATCTGAAAGAAGTCCCCCTTTATATTCAATTTAGGAAAGTACATAGGGAAAACATGAATCTGCTCTAACTGACTTTTACAAAAGGAAAGAGGAAACAATTTACAGTCTTCTGTTCTTTAACAACAATTACTGAGTGATAAGCTTCCCTGGTAGCTCAAATGGTAAAGAATCTGCCTGCAATGCAGGAGACACGGGTTCCATCCATGGGTTGGGAAGATCCCCTGGAGAAGGGAATGGCAACCCATTCCCATAGTCTTGCCTGGAGAATTCCATGGACAGACCATGGGGTCACAAAGAGTCAGAGATGACTGAGCATCTTACAACTTCCCTTTCACTGAGTGATGAATAGCTTGTAACACCCAGTGTCTTGACAATGAGACTGAGAAGGACTAGACTCTAATTCTCAGAAAGGAGGATGCTAGAACAGTGATTTCAATTCCTACAGAGATAAGTTTCCTCCCACCTTCTAAAGTTTCTTCCAGCCTTTCACCTTACCCCTGCCTACTCCATTTCTGGTTGGGGAGTCTCACGTGTGTGCCCACAGACCTGGTATATTGGCTTCCTTTATCCTGTGAGTATAGGCACAAAGGACAGTGAAAAAGTCCAGCCCAATACATCCTCCCTGGCCTTGCCCCAGGGCTACTGCTTATGGACTCCCACCCCCAGAGGCTTCGGGTCTTGGGATCATTCTTCTTTTCCCTCTACAGCTTGTCTCTTTATTCTCAGCTCCTTTCCTGCAGGACCTCCCCCCACCTCATACTACCCACTCCCTAATGGCCCAGGGAAGCACATTCCACACTCCTTCTTGGGGGCCGAGGCCAATGGAGTTGTGGCAGCTGTTCAAGAATGCAGGTTGTGTTTATGTGTGTGTGTGTGTGTGTGTGTGTGTGAAGGGGAGGTCCTGCCTGCCTGATTGGCCTGGAACTGGTGGTGGAGGATGCCCCAAAGGTCCACAGTTTTGAGGGCTGTTGGGAGAGCTGGGGGCTGAGGCCAAAGAGAGGGCAGCAGCCTGTGGCATCTCTACCCCTAGAGCCTTTGGTCAAAGCACAGATATATATTCTCTGTCTACTTCAGTCCTAGAATTGCTGAGGCCACAACAGTCTGGAGGATGTTTGGCAAATGTCTTTTGAGTGAGTGAAGTCGCCAAGTCATCCTGGCAATGAGGGCACCAGGTTAACCTGCCTGAGAGGTGTATCTCAAATGGAGGGAATCTCAACTGGAGAGCCTAGCTCCTCTGACAATTGCCTATGGGAAAAACAGATACCTCAAAATCTGAGCTGTGGAGAAAGCCCAGAAAAGATTTGAGGTCAGAAATTCCCCACTCTTGGAGGAAACTCCAGGTCTCCCAAAGGGGAACCAGTCACCCATCCATCCATTCATTCATTCACCAATAATTCTATGATGTGCCCAACCCTGTGCTAGATGCCAGGGATAAAACTGTGTGCAAAACATGGCCCACCCTCAAGAGACTCCCAATCTAATGGGGAAGACAAGTAAATAATTTCAATACAGTTTGGTGAGAGAGCAGTGGGAGCTCAGTGGAGAAGATCCAACCCATATGTGAGGTCAAGAAGTCTTCCTAAAGGAGGTGATTCATAAACTTGAAACAGAAAGGTGAGATGGCATTATCCAGGAGAAGACAAAGCAGAAAGGAACAGTGGTCTCAGCAGAGGGATCTGCGTGAGTGAGTTCCATGGCTTATACATATTGGCTCAGCCTGGCAGGGTTTGTCATGCCCTCTCCCCAGGCCTTTGGCTTACCTTATTACCTTATTGACTTACCTCTAATAGCCTTATATTAGAGACCTTACCAACCCCTGATTGAACCTGATCCCACAGTAAAATAAGGCAGCACTGGGCCCAGGGACCTCTGGGTGCAGGTGGGAGAGGGCAGAGTCTCAAACAGAGCAGGGCCAAAGCATGCAGGGAACCATCCAAGGTGACCCTTGGCTGGGGGGAGATGTGGGCCAGAGAAAGTGATATTGCCTACCTTGGGCCAGTGTCTGCTCCTGCAAAGGTGCTTTATAGTGTTCAAAGCCTGTAGCCAGTCCCACTGTCTATGAAACCTCTAGTGGTTCTGGAGGGGGCACCTAAAGCAGGACTTACTACAGCTGGGCATGCAGGGAGCATCGCAAGATGGATAATAACCTGCTTAAGATTCCTCAGAGGGAAGTGATGGGGCAGGATTTGCCCCAGGGCTGCCTCTACCTTTCACTGGAAGCCATGGTTTATGTACTCAGGAAACTCAGGGCAGGAACTGGACATGCTGTGATCATGAGGCTACAAGGAAGAACATTTTGGCTGCCTCTGGAAGCTGTAGGGAAGCTTATTCAACCCTTTCAGAGTATACCTGGAAGAAGGAGGCTCAGACAGAAGAAAGACCTTACCCAGGGTCTTGCCACAACCTCTGAGCAGGGGCTAGGAGTACATGCCCTGGGGTCTCTGGTTGAGCGGCCAGCTGTGGGTTACAAATGGAAGGAAATAGCAGACCCTGGCTAAGCAGCAGCCTGGAAGGCAGAGAGACTTCAGCTCAATTTCTGTCTTGGCCGCTCCCTCACTGTTCGGCTATGGGCCTCAGTTTCCTATTCTGAAAAATGGGGATAATAAATAGAGCTAAAATTGTGGGGCTAGGAAGTCCAAAGACACCAATGGATAGGAGCTAGGTCAAGTAAGAGAGTGGTGGGAGGGAGGCTGGGCAAGATCTTGAAGGTAGTCCTGGCAGGTGCAACAGCTCCTCTGTGGGTCCCCTCTCTGCCTTCTTATCCCCACCACAGAGAGAGGACACCACAGCTTCCCTCTAGGCCTTGTTAGCAGCACTCTTGAGGCCCACACCAGTCCTTAATTTTTTTGACTAATCCCCAACCCCAAGTTGCACTGCTCCCCACCCAGGAGCTAGGGGCCCTATCTGATGATGCCAGGGAAGCTGGGCCTGGTGCTACCCTAGGGATAGGTAGGTAGGGGCCACTGTCACCAACTTTCAGCTGCCCTGCTCCTTCCATCATCTCTGGGCACCTGCACCAGAACCTCTGCCCTCAGAGAATCTTGCTTTTTCTGGAATCCTACTCCTGGATTTCTGGGGTAGGCCCCCCTCTCTCTCTGAATTTCAATCTCTGCTCTACAAACAGGGCCACTCTTTCCTGCATCCTCTGTGGTTTCCTTCTCATCTCAGTGCCTGCTAGGGGTCAACAATTAGTGAACATTTAATTGGGACAGCTATCATCATTTAAGGAGCTTTTTATTGAATCAGGTGGGCTTCCTGGTGGCTCAGAATCTGCCTGCAGTGCAGGAAATCTGGGTTTGATCACTGGCTCAGGAAGATCGCCTGGAGAAGGGAATGGCAACCCACTCCAGTATTCTTGCCTGGAGAATTCCATGGACAGAGGAGCCTGACGGGCCACAGTCCATAGAGTCACAAAGAGTCTGACACGATTGAGTGACTAACAATTTCATTTCACTTCACTTTTGTTGGACCAGGCATGGGACTGAGTGCTGTACATTTGCCACCTGGTTTGATCCTCATGGGGCACTGTAGTGCAGTCAGAGAGGACACAGACTCTGCAGTCAGACATCCAAGCTCAGCCTGAGCTGCTTCCTAGATGGATGACCTTGGGTCAAGTGACTTCACATCTCTGTCCTTCAGTGTCCCCATCTGCACAACAGAATACTGGTAATAATTACCTTGGTGGGTTGTTGAGAAGCTTAATCCAAGTAGAGCAATTCAGTAAGTACTCAGTGAGTGGAGCTATCGCTCTTGCCATTTCATATGTGGGGCAACACTGGTTCCAAAAGGGGTCAAGGGGATAAAATGGGGACCAGAACTCCCAGAGTTCCTGCTGCACTGTGCTCAGGCTAGGATGAGACTTAGCATCTTCTTCCCCATCCTCCCACTATCTGCCCAGAAAATGGATATCAGTCTTATGGCTTATTGCTAGAGGTGAAGCTTGGATCTGAACCCCACCAGATGGACCTTGCTCTCACCAGCTCCTTCCCCTTATCCCCTTTTCCCTAGTCCCCACAATGGCTCTTGTTCTTTCAGCAGAAGAACCATTTAGAATGGGTGCCAATGGCCTGACATGAAACGTCATCTCAGCCTCAAGACCTCCACTCATCCGCTCGGCCTCTGCCTTGCCAACCCACCTTGCCTTTCCCTTCTAAACCACTCTCATTCAATCAATTGTTACTCTTCTCAGGAGATGTCCCTCAGCCACACGCACTTTTGGCTTTCCCATCAGCAAGAACCATTTTGCCCCCAGCCTGCTTTGAGTATCAGCTCACTGGACTCATGACACCTTCCCCTCTCTTCTTCTCATATTCTCTAGGTCTGAAATATCTCTCCACATTCTCATAACTAAGTTCCTTCCTCCCCACTTCTAAACCCTTCTGGGTGGATCCTCTTTCAGGTAACCCAGAGGTGTGAGGGGTCAGAAGATGAGAAGATTTCAAAGGCATCATCGCTAGTTCACAAGGAGCTGCCCCCACAGCCAAAAACCGACCCAGAAAGGGCTTGGTTGGCATTTGCCTCTTGCCCTTTGTTTCAGGGATTGTTTCAGAATGTCAGCTCCCCAAAGTTTGGGGCTTGGCTGGCTCCTGTGAGACATCCACAATGGCAGCGCTGCATGTATGTGCAGAGGCAGTGGCAATCTGGTGCCAGCTCCTGGGAATGACAGGGTCCAGTCTCTGTGTCCTTGGGTGACTCAATAGAGGTCAGGGGCATGAACTACTTGGCACTTTCAAATCTCCCATCTCCCAGAATCATCAGAATGTATGATTGCTTATGAAAACTTATGATATAGCAGAAAGAAGACTAGACAAGGAGTCAGGCTGACTTGATTAAGACCTATGCCCCAGCTTACTTGGTACGTTATTTGGCCATTGGAAGCCTTGATGTGAGATCATGTGTGCAAAGCACCATGCCTGGCACATTACCAGACTTACTCAATAGGTAGACTATTATTATTACTCCTCCTGCCTCCATTTCCCCACATCTCCTCCACCCCATTTGGCTCAACCCAGATCTAGATCCCCTCATAGCAGCCCAGATGCTCCTGGGCCTGGCGAGAAAAGGGGGTGGAGGGAGTCACCACCCCAGGGAAGCTGGGCCGGGATCACAGAGCTCCATGTCACCCCCGGGCACTGAGTCAGGGACTGGGGCTTCAGTACCTGGAGAAGCCGGCTCTAGGAGCAGGAATGGCTTGGCCTGGGGTCTGATCGCCAGGCTGCCAGTCCTGGATGTGCTGCAGACTCCGTATGTCCTTGACTGAGTACCAGATCCTGTCTATAGTGTGGAAGTGGGGCTGGAGGTGGCTGTGCTAATGGTCTTTGAGGCACCTTTCAGCTTGGCTACTCCATGAGTGCAAGAAGATGGAGAAACAGTAGGTGGGGGAGCAAGAGCTTCCAGAGTTGACACTCCAGCAGAGGGCGATACAGCTAGAGCCTGGCTCTGGGCCCTAGAGGGAATGAGTTACCACAGTGACCTCGCAGGTGGGGCAAGTGTGGAAGCTGCCCTGTTGGCTGGCAGATCAGAGTGGGAGCCAGGGACAACCAGTGACAAATCACTCTCTTGTGTCTCTATCCAGAACAGCTTCCCCTTGGCAGGAGTGAGAGTCAACAAACAAGGCCAGGGCAGCCCCAGCCCTGTACAGGCTGCCAGGGCCAGGGAGTGCCCCCTGGGGACCCTGGGTGAACCTAGGTAGATTCTAGGCAACTGCTGAAGCACCTTGCCCCAAACTTTGTCCTTCTCCCTTTAAGATCTGGCCTCTATATAAGGAAAAGCCATGCTAGGGCCTACCTCTGATCTCTGGGCCAGGCCTGCGGATGAGGCCCAACTCTAGCCAGTGCAGACAGGGCCCAGTCCTTGTCCTTTCTTTCTTAGATGACCCTTCCAGCCAGGACCCATACCCTGACTTTTTCTGACATTTCTGAGCCTGGATGACTCCAACCCACTGTCTGAACCCCTTGCCTTCTTTGGGCCTCCCTTTTCTTACCAATAATCTGGTGGAGGATGGTCTTGTTGAACTTCAAGGATGCTTCCAAATGTGAAATTCCAGAAGTTAAAGATTATATTCCAGGTCCTAGTTTTCTTTGCCCAGATGCCAGGGAGACACTGATCCTAAGTGGCTCTTCCACCTCTGGACTTGCAGGACAATTGCTCTGCTGCTTGCACTGGCCTTCCTCCCCAGGAAGGAGCCCTCTTCGGTCGTGAAAATTCAAACCATCTCTCACCTTTCCTAGAACCTCCTCCACTTCTGGGGGAGCCTGGGCCACTTAAGCATGTGTGTGTGCAAGCATGTGCACACCCACGTATATCTCTACCTCTACCCATATTTGTATCTGTGCCAGGTGAGGGAAAGTCACTTCCCGACCTGCTTCTCCCACATGGTTTGTACAAAGCAGTGACTGAAATCCACAGGCATCAGGCTGACTTTGGAACTTACCTTTCTCAGCCTTAGTTTCCCAATGTGTAAAAATCCTCACTTCATAGGATTTTATAAGGCTTCATTTATTCTCTCAGCAAATACGTATGAAAGAATTATTATGGGCCAGGCACAGTTTTAAGTGCTAGAACTAAATAAGGTAATCAGGTGAAGTGCTAACTTCCACGTGGGGTCTGTAGCAAGAGCCTGGTCAGTGTGAATTTTCTCTCCCTCATCCGTGTAGTAATAGCTAACAATTTTAGATCACCTATAATGTGCCAGAAACATTTGTATTCTTATATTTCTCACAACCAGCCTTTGATGGAGGCATTATTGTTACCACCTCCATGTTACAGATCAGGAAACTTAAGTACAGAAAGGTGACGTTATTGTTTCATGGTCGTGCAGCTACTAAATGGGCATCCAGCCTGAAGTTCATACTCTGGACCCCTCTAACATACTGCCTCTCCAATGAGAGCTTGCAACGTCTTCTGCCATCAGGGATAAACTCACAGCCCCACAGCCACGAGAGAGATGTGTGCACTCATACGCACATCAGGCACACACACACTTAGGCCACACATCAGTGCTCATGTTCAGTGACCCAGGCCCCATCAACATAAAAGGACACACCCTCCACATATTTACAATGCTTCCTCCCCACCAGAGCCCAGATACACATTCCCCACTCTGTGTAGCTCTGCCTCAGCCCTGCTGGACACACAAGCACACAGACACAGTCTCACACACACACACACACACACACACCCCTTCCTCAGTGTTCATGGCCAAGATGAGGGGGAGGAGAGGAGAAAGAATTTTATCTGCAGTTTGAGCCTGTGCAGTGGGTTCAACTGAGGTAGGCAAGGTCAGTAGGCAGAGAGTGGGGAGCTGAGGGGGGATTTCCTTGACCAGAGACAAAGGGCTGGGGGAGGAAGGCAGCAGCAGCAAGAGGCAGGAGAAGGCAGAGGTGAACCAGTATCTTGATAAACCATGCAAGGTCAAAGTGTGGGGGGGTACTATAGGGATTGGACTTGCAAGAACTTTCTCAAGCCATAAATTTTCACTAGCTGCCTGAAGTCCAGAGCCTGGAGGCCAGAGGCCGGAAACCTGAGCGAGTGAGTCCCAAGACAGCCAGTCTCAGGAGCAGCAGGGTCAGGGCCTGGGCCTTGGGTGAGGGGAAGGGCATGCAGCTGCCCAACCTCTGGGCTCCAGCCCTGTTTCCTTCCGGTGCTCGTGGGTGAGGGTGGTGCCCTGATTCAGAGGCTGTTTCCAGGTTATCCGTGAGGGCCAGCTCTCTGTGTGGCTCCGTGTGCATTGGAGGATGCGGCCTCTTGTGTGTTTGTGTTGGTCTGGGTGCTTGCCTGTGTGTGTGGAGTAGCAGAGTGGTTAAAGAACACGAGCTTCATAGTCAGACGGGACAAGTGTCCAAGTCTGAGCTCCACAGCCTGCCAACTGCCTGGCCTTGGGCACTTGAGTCACTCTCTCAGAGCCTCTGTTTCCTCATCTATAAATGGAGATCATTGTAGCTACCTTACAGGGTTGGAAGGATGAACTGATACAGTGCAAGTGACAGGCTGGTTTCAGGGCCTGACACATAGTAAGTGCTCAATAACTTTAAGAATTACTATTATATTGGACCCACCAACCCCAGCTCCGCCCCACCCCCAACACACAATTCAGCCCCGGGGGCCATGGATCCTCAACTCCCAGTGAAGGTGGTTGCAACACCCAGATCCTTTCATGTTCCTATGTCTTCATCAGTGGGCATGGCTGGCCATGCCCTTCTTGCACACTCTGCCTCCCAATAGCCCACTAAGGGCCCAGTTTGTAGCTCAGGAGCCAACCTAAGGTAGTGGACACACAAGATGCATGCACACACCTGCATGCACATCTGTCCACAGAAACCTGTGTGCCTCCTGGTGCAGGCATGTTTTCACGTGTCATTGCATGGGTGCAGATGCCCACACATGCTCTTAGGAATACATGCATTAGCTGGAACACACACAATGGTAATTGTGATCTTGAACAAATTACTGTGCCTCACTTTTCTTACTTTTAGAACAGGGGCACTTGACCTTAAGTGGGACCTTAAGTGGATTAAAGGGACCTTAAGTGGATTAAAGGAAATAATGTTGTGGAAGTGTGGGGTAACCTAGAAAGTGCTATTATTATTATCCATGCTGTTAACTGTAAAATCACTCCCAAATCCATCTTCCTGGACCCCATTCTGCTGCCACCACTCAAGCCCAAGCCACATCCATGTTTCTTCTGGATCATTGCATTGGCCTCCTCACTGGGCACCCCATTTTCACTCCTGCCACCCTACAGGACACTGACTACACTGCCAGGTGTGCTTTTATCTACACATCACTGATGAGACCTCCACCCCTGCTTAAAGCCTTCAGTGGTGTCTCCATTGTTTCTAGTTCCCCCATGTTCCAGGAAGTATTTGGCACAGAGATCCAGGTTGCCTGGTCTCCTGCTTCTGTATCTACTGTGACCTTGCACCATGATGTTGGGTAAGCCATTTTACTTTCCTGAGCCTCAGTGTCCTCATCTGAGAAATGGGGCTAATAATATGGTAGTTGAGAACATTAAATGAGCTGTAAGGCACTGAATTTGTGTTTGGACAAATTTGTATTAGGACACAGGACTGGTTCTAGAACCCTTCTCAATCTGACCTCTGCTGACTTTTATAGCCTCAGTTTGAATAGCACCTCCTCTAGGAGGCCACCCCTGAATCGTAGCCTAGGATAGTCTTCTCAGTCCCAATCCAGGTGTAACTTATTGTTCAGTGTCTGACTCCCTCACTGTTCAGGAAGCTCCAAGAGGGCAGTGCATGCGTGCTCAGTCGTGTCCGACTCTTTGTGACCCCATGGGCTATATAGCCCACCAGGCTCCTCTGCCCATGGAATTTTCCAGGCAAGAATACTGGAGTGGGTTGCCATTCCCTACTCCAGGGGATCTTCCCAACCCAGGGATCGAACCCACATCTCTTGAGTCTCCTGCATTGGCAGGTAGATTTTTTACCACTAGCACCATCTGGGAAGGTAGAGTCATGGTTATTTCTGCCCATGGGTCCTGATACATAGTGGATGCCCCTTAAATCCCTGTGGAATGGATGAACTTTCTAATGTGTGTTCTGCACCCTTAAAAGAGGGCGAGGGCTTCCAAGGAAGAAGAGGAGAATGGATCAAGTAGAGGCTGGGGATCTGTGTTCAGGGATGGTCACATGCAAAAGGAAGCCAGGAGTTTGGTGAAGCGAGCAAGGGGTCTGGGCTCGCTCCCCATCTTGACTCAAAGCTGAGATTTTGTTTTTAAATCATGGCTTTCTGCCATCCATCTCATCCCACTTTCTGCAGGGAGAGGCTGGATGGCAGCTGATTAGACAAGTTCAAAGAGTCTGATGCTCTGCCTGACCCTGAAAATTTTGACTAAAGGTGAGTCCTCAGATTTGCCAAGCCTGAGCCTGGATTAGGGACCAAAATACCAGAAAAGGAAGTCTTCAGAAGGAAGACAGGAGTAGAACTCACATCTCTTGAGCCTGCACTCTGTACCATGAAAAAAGCTGTGTGTGTTTGTTTTTCTCATATTGTCTTTTGGAGTTTGTGGGCCCTAAAACTCCTGCTATGCTCGCCCAGCATCTGGCATTGGTCCTGCTGCCTGGAGCAGGACTGGCTCCACTTCCCATGCATTTACTCCAAGGGAAGGCCAAGTACAGACGTGGAAGACTAGAGGTTGAAGGAAACCCAGACAGACTGAAGTCAAGACAAAGACACAAATCATGCAGAGAAGGGAAACTGAGCGCAGAGAAGAAAGACAGATGGGAGAGGAAGAAAGAATAAAAAGGAGAAGGGAGGGTGAGGGAATGAGAATGAGCAAGAGAGAAGGAAGTGAGAGGAAAAGAGTCAAGTGTCTGCACATGGCCATTGCCCTTGGTCCCCTCTGGCCCCTTCTCTGCTTGTGTCCATGATGGTGATGAGATGGAGAGGCTGAAACTTGTTCCCTCCAAACCATGGACCATCTGCATGCAGAGTGAAAAGAGAGGGCCAGGAATCTGAGGCCTGGAATGTCATTTCCTTTAGTCCCAGGCCTGGTGAGGCAGGCCTGTGGGCACTGGCTCGAGGCCACTTGGGGGCAGGCCTCATTCTCTGGCCAGCAGCAGGAGGCAGACACTGCTGCCTGGGGGAGGGCTTGCTGCCTTTAAACTTTCTACAAAAATGAGCTCTTTTCTAGGCTTGACACAGGGCTGCCCCATGCTTCAGGATGGTGGAGGATAACATCCCCTAAGCTCCTGCTTCCAGGAGAGGGGGTGTCCAGAATGCTCAGTGATGGGAACTAGCTCCCTGCTCCTCTGAGCACCTTGGAGTGTCTTCTTTCCACACGCAGTTCCTGAGCCCCTGCTCTGGGCTCGGCACTAATTTAACTGCTCTACATATAGCTCCCTTTCATTCTCAAAACCACTCACGAGAGCTTCAGTGGCTTCATTTTAGTGTTGAGGAAGTGATTCTCAGAGAGGAAAAGTGACTTTCCCACAGTCACACCTCCAGGAAACTGCTGGTGGGACTTCAGTCAAGTTCTGTCTGATCACAGGGCTGATGACTCTAATCCCTGACCTCCTGGAGAGGAAGGGCTGAGGGGTCAGAGGTCCCATGCCTGGCAAGTCCCAAGTAATGTCTGACAGAGTGTCACAGCCAGAAGTGGCCTCAAGGGCAATAGGGTTCTAACCTAGTTCATCTTTTGAAAGATGGGGAAAATGGCGTATGAGAGGGGAAAAGGCCTGACTTGTTAAGGGCCACAAAGCCTCATAAGTGACAGGACAGAAACTGGAACAGAGAAATAACTTAGATAGGGGCTCCACAGAGTGAGCTCAGGGATACCAGAAAAGTCTTCAACACTTTAATTTCCCAAACCCTGGCATTTGAGGCTCATTTTGATGCATTTGTGGAAGTTAATGGAACCACACATTGGGATTTGGGATTGTCCCAGAAGATTCCTCCTGTATAACTGCTACATTGACCCTTGAAGCCTGCCAGTCCTAGGTCCTAAGAATGAAGGGGGATCAGGGACTTGGGTCACTCACATCTCAGGCTTAAAGTGGCTCTCCAAGCTTCATCCAAGAGCAGTCACAAGGCAGCAGGAAGACCAGTTTTATGCCATGCATCTCACCAAGGAGACAAAGGGGTGCCTGAACATGCCTCAGTCCCCTGCCTCAGCCAGCAGTACAGTCCAGTGTTTGGTCCCCAATGACAGAGGCAGATGAACCCAAGACGGCAGTTCTAGTTGGGGCAACACCTGCCTTATGCCTCTGGACTTGTGAGTGCTGGGACTTCTGGGAACTTTCCTTTGAACTCCACTAATAAGGCCAAGCCGTCCTGAAGCCCCTGCAAATTTTTGTCAGATGTCCCCAGTTGACCTCCCACACCCAGGGAAAGACCTGCCCCACTGGGTGCTGGGAAAAGAGTGGGCATCGGGGCTTGCCCAGCTAAGCATCTCCCATCTCTCAGGGCCTGCCGAGGGGGAAGTTGGCACTCACAGCCACTCTGCCCCAGAGCAGAGCCCAACCGGGAGATTTTCCCGGTTAGGCCAGTTCAAGCTCACTCCGACTCTACACAGGCCTGAGGAGGTGACAACCCTATCGACCAGCTCCTCCTGGCCCCCCATTTACATCTTAATTACATTCCTTGGGAAACCGTCCAGGCCGCATTCCGCCTGGCAGGCTGCTGGGAAGACCCACAGAGCACTATGGTAACGCCCAGGCTTGTTGGTCAAGCAGCAGCCGCCGGGCTGAGGAACCTCCCTTCCAGGGCCAGCCTGGATTCCTCAACCCCGCCAGCTCCCAACCGCTCCCACTTATCCATGTGCTCCTACCTCAGCCCCCTCCCCCATTCCCCTCCCATCTCCAGCCAAGCCCACAAATGTCCAATGTCCAGCTCCCTTCCTCAAAGCCTCAGACAGGGCTGCTGTATTTCTCCAAAGCCACTTCCCCAGGCACCACCATTTAGGGCCCAGGTAGAGGAAGGGGTGGTGGAAGGTGCAGAGTCCAGTGCAACCTTGGTGCTGCCTCTCGTGAGCTGTTCACCAAGAGTGCTGGGCCACAACTGTAGCTTTCAAACTTTTTTCTTTCTTCTTTCCCTTTTTAAAAACACAGCTCTGAATTAGGACCCTGGTAAGTCAAAGAGGGTAAAAATTAAAACAAAACAATTGATTAGTTCCTCAAACTGTTTACATCTTCATAGCTTGGTAGAAAATATTTCATTTTTGGTGGAACCCTAGAAGCATCTCCATAGACCCTCCAGAGCTCCTTAGAAAATCAAGTAAAGCTTCCTTCTTCAGCATCCCTTCCCAAGCCCTCCCCTAGAGAAGCAATGTGCCTTCTTTTCACCTGTTCCTTTGGCTTCTCGCAGTCCTTTAGGAGAGACCACGGCCGGAAGGGAGGGGAGTGGAGGCTCCCCCTCTCCAGCCCCTCACCCAGCTCCCTTTTTGGGCACAGAAGATGGACAGTAGTCAACTCTCATACCCTAGTCTTCCTCCTTTCCCTTTTTCTCTCCTACTTTCCTCCCCTCTTCCCTCTTTTTCCTCCCTTCCTCCCTTGCTTCCTATATTCATAATAAAAACCTTTCAGCAAGAAAAACCTTATGTGAAAGCCCAATGATGGACTAGGTAATGGAGGCCTTGTTCTGGTTAGAGGCCATAGAACTCTATAGTCCCACCCACTGGGGTCCCATTTGTGCCCTAGAGGCCCTGGAGGCATCTTGGAGCCTCCAAGGAACAGAGTTTGAAAACCATTGGCCTTGTCAGGTCTGGCAGTCTCTGAATAGATGCCTTTGCTTTCTCTTCTCATGTCTCACTTTCTTCCTCATCTTGCCCCCCCTCCTACTTTCCTTCTCCCTCTCTTTTGCCTTCTCATCTCTCCTTTCCTCCCTGCCTGGCAGAACCCTGGGTCCAGTCTGGCACTGTTTTTCCTGCCTGGGGCGAGTGGACCCAGGCTTCATTCCAACACTGGGCAGTAATTTTGGGTCCCTAACTTGGCCAGACAGTGCTTGCCAGTCATGTGAGCAGAGGCCCTGGAGCCAGGCATTCCTGCCCAGCCCTTTCAACTATAATCAAGGCGGGGGTGGTGGCACCAACACCAAAGCATAGCTGGAGACATTTTGTTGTTGTCTAGGGGGGATGAGGGAAGATCAAGAACAATATCAGGTGCAGACACATCCTGGGATAGGAAAGCCCTCCCCTCCCACTGAAGGGTGTGGGACCAGACAGTTGACGCTCCTGTGGGCTAGGATCCTGCTTAAGAAGACAGAGACTTTCTACAGTGCCATCTTACCATGGAACTCTCCAGAAAGGACTCATGAAAAGGCCCTGTTCAGCCACAGACAGGAAAAGCAAGGGCAGTTAGGCGCTGGGTGCCAAGCCTACTCTCAACTGGATTCCAATCACCTAGATCATTGCACTTGAGGGGTTACTCTGTTCCAGGAACGGAGGGTGTGGCTGCAAACAAATAGACACAAATCACTACCCTCACGGAGCTGATATCCTAGTCAGGGGAGACAGATAATAAACAAAAGTGTTAGGGAGAATTGACAGAGAGTGAAAAGGACAGAGGGGGATAATAAATCAGGGAAGGGGAATAGTGAAGGCAGGGATAGAGGAGGAGAGAGATTTGAAATAGAGTAGTCAGAGGTTTCATGGAGGTGGTAACACTGAAGGACTGAAGGAGGTAAGGGAGTGACTGATGCAGATAGCTGGTGGAAGAACATTCCAGGCAGAAGGATCTTCAAGTGCAAAGGTCCTGAGGTGATGACACACTGGCATGTTTGAGGAGCAGCAAGGAGGTGGAACTAGCTGGGTAGAGCAGTGGGGAGTATGCGTGTATACTCAGTGACTTCAATCGTGTCCGACTCTTTGGGACCCTATGGACTGCAACCTGCCAGGCTTCTCCATCCACGGGATTCTCCAGGAAATAATAATGGAGTGGGTTGCCACTTCCTTCTCCAGGGGATCGTCCCAACCCAGGGATCAAACTTGCATCTCTTATGTTTCCTGCATTGACAGGCGAGTTCTTTACCATTAGCGCCACTTATGGTAGGCTATTCTAAGAACTTCAGCTTTTTCTCTGAGTAAAATGGGGGCCAGTGCAGGATCTGGAGGCAGGAAAGGAACATGATCTGAAGAAACCACATTAGGACATCGTCTTGGCTGCTGAGCTGAGAATAGACTAGGGGCAAGGGAGAAATCTGGGATGGTGACTCAGGGGAGGGATGGTGGATGAACCAGGGAGAAAGGCTTCTGGATAAGCTTGGAAAATAGAGCTAACAGGACTAGATGTGGGAGTGAGAGCCCCCTACGTGCTAGATCCTAGATCAAGGCATGCCCCTTCATGAGTTCACCATTGGGGGTGGAGTGGGGTGCAGACTATGGGTCCCACAGGGTGTCCCTGTGTGCAGGCAATTCCAGGGGGTTACAGAAGCCTGTGGTGGGGAGGAGGTTCTCACTCTTAAATGCTAAAGGGAAAGAGACACTGATCTACAGGGGTTGGGAAATAGGAGAGGAAAGGTCTAAAGTCCCCTAACTAACGTCTGATGCAGAGCTCTATGCTTCTCAAGCCAGAGAGATACGGATGGTTCATGAGTCATACACTATTTAATCTACTGACACAGACAGCCCATGGAACACTGCCCACTACCCTCTGTCATCTCACTTCACATCCTTGTCAGTGAAGCAAATCAGTTATTCCAGATTTCAGAAGGTCCAGTAACAACAAAACAATAAGTGTTGTTGAGTGAGTCTCTCTGCAGAGTAAAGTGCTGGACACTTTACACACACATATTATCTCATTTAAAACTCTACTGCCAATCCGTGAGGTGTGTGCTATTAGTGTGCCCATTTTAGAGATGAGAAGACACAAGCTCAGAAAAGTCGAGTTTCCTGTCCAACACACACAGCTTGGAAGAAGCAGAGCTGGCATTCAAAACAATCCAGGAACACATGCTAATTCTGGTTAAGGGTGAGCCCAGAGTCACAAAACCAAAGTTCCCTGGCTGCTCCTGGTGGGGAATAGTAGAGGAGGATGGGAACCCTTCTTACTGGAGCTGTCTTCCCCTCTACTCTCCCACCCACCTCACCGAGCTCCCCTCATCCTTATTTTTCCCCTCTCCCATTGCTGGTTATACTGAGGTTGTAGAGGCTGAGGCAAGGGGCCCTCAGTCTTCCAGATCTAGAGATGTAAGACCTGGAGCTAAGGATCCTAGAGGGGAAATATTTTGGCTTTAAGATCCAGGGCAGACTGGGGGATTGGAGGAGAGGTGGTGTCCCAGGGAAGGAGGATCATGCTACAGGCTTGGGTGAAGCCCCCTGAAGCTACAATGAGGGTCTGACCTGGCTCCAAACCACTGTGGTCTGGCTCCTTCTTGTTAGTAAGGAATGATGAATTTGAGAAATTACTGGAACGATTGGGGGAAACAATGAATTTCCTCATCCACACTTTGGGCAGGTTTGGGGAGTAAGGAAGTCTTTCCGAAGGCCCTAAGCCCCATTCCTCAAAATTCTTCTCAAAAGCCTTACAGCATAGGTACGTACTATCACTGTTTGTGTTTTTAAGAAGAGGAAACTGAAGCATAGGGATGTTTAAGAGCTTGCCCAAAGTTATGCCATATGTAGCAGATCCAGATTTGAACCCATATAATTTTGCTCTTGGGCTTCGCTGGTAGCTCAGACAGTAAAGAATCTGCCAGCCAATGCAGGAGACGTGGGTTCAATCCCTGAGTTGGGACGATCCCCTAGAGTAAGAAATGGCGACCCATTCCAGTATTCTTGCCTGGGAAATCCCATGGACAGAGGAACCTGGCAGGTTACAGTCCATGGGGTCACAAAGAGTCGAACACAACTTAGTGATTAAACAACAACACTACTTTTACTCTACAGCCATCTGCTCAACCCCCTATTCTGGGGCCTAGTGAGTGACTAGCTGAAGTGCTTTCCGAGTTCCACTGGTAGACTGAGGAACAGCAGAGTTCCATGAAACCCAGCTCTGCCACTCACTATTTATAGGTGGAACCCTGGCAAGTTATTTCATCCCTCTGAGCTTCAATTTTCTCATCTATAAAATGGGGCAATAGGACAACTCCAGCAGGGTTGTATATGAAATTACCTCTTACTTACAACCCAGGAACAAACATTGGCTCAGTCTCAAATTGCTGGGCATTGATTAGGCTGGACTGTGAGAGCTGCTTCGTGAACTCCCCAGAGGTCTTGGTTCTCCAGTGGCCAACACCACAGGTTGGCTGGACTGGGAGAGGTGAGGCTAGTGGCTGTGGGACTGAGGTCTGGCCTCAATCTCCTATACTGATTCCGAGCTCTGATTGGTAACAGTGCCGTAGTCCCAACATTGCCCACCCCTGCTCTGGTCTCTGGGTACCCTTTCTAGTGCCTTAGTGACCTGCCCAGTCCTCTAAAGCCCTGAGGAAGCTCCACCTTGCCTTGGCTGCTCCCCTCAACGACTAGAGTTTAGTCTCCCAACCCCTACTGGCATCCTGCTGCCCCCTCCTCACTTACCCCTGGACTCTTTGCCATTGGTGTGTCCTCCCTCTAACTTCCTGTGGGATTGCCGACTCCATGGCTCCCTGTAGATCCCTGAATACTGACTGAGACCATGTCCTTCAGAGAGCCTGTTGGGCTCAGGAAAGACCTGGTTCTTCTAAATAAGGCACCACACCATGATAAAAAAGAAATAGTTTCCTACACCCAAGTACAATGGAGTGCTTAGGCCGAGCTAGGAAAGACTTTTGCCTACCACTGGCATGCCCTCCAACCTTCCCCTCCCAGACCCGGAGGGTACTGGTGGTGGTGGTGGTAGTGGTGGAAGGAGTGTGGGGGTGGGGAGGAGAGCTGGGAGCTGCTCCTTGACTCTGCAGACCTGATCTAGTTTGTGCCTGGCTCCAGGAGGTAGAGGTCAAATCGCAGCCACAAAGGAGCAGAAGAGAGGAGAGAAGAGAGAGGAGGAGGAAATACGATGAGTCCAGCGGTGGGGAGCTGGGGCCAGGGCGGGCCGGGGAGGGAGGGGGAGCTGGGCCCAGGGCTATTTCTGTACAATAATAGAGGGGAAGAGGGCCAAGCTGACAGGACAGTGATTAGTCTTCAGGGAGCAAAGGCGAAGACTCTGCCGGCGAGCCTGGGGCTGGAGGAGCTGGCCTGGGGCCCAGTTTGGTGGGCTGGAGCAATGATTTCAGAGGCCCGGAATCTGAGGCAAGCTGGACCCAAGGACTAGGGAGCAGGAAAGGTAGGAGCGGGGAAAGGGGAGCCAGCCATCCCCCGAGCCCCACCTCCAAGGTAGGAGGTTGGGTAGAGGGTGGGAGCTGGCCTGCTCTGACAGCCGTCTGCCACTGAGGGGTTATCTGGCTGCTGGTGGGGGCAGAGTTTCTGCAATGCACGCTTCCTGGGCTCTGGCCTGTGGGGGAGATGTCGTGAGAAAGAGCCAGGAACACAAGGCTCGGAAACCTCAGGGGAAAAGTCAAGCGTGCTCTTTCTTTCCCACGGGATTTCCAACCATGGGGCCAGGAGAGGAGGTGTGAGAGGTCAGGGAGTAGGGAGGGCTTGCAACTCATTTTTGCAGCGCTGACTCTGTGATGTGCCTCTTGTTGTACATTTCCACAATGACTCCTCCTGCACACCAGGTGAGGTGGGAACACTCACACTTGGTTGATAGTGAGAAAGCTGAGGCTCAGAGAAGTGAAGTACTTTGCCTAATGCAGCTAAGACGCAGCTAAGAAGCCCAGAGCCATATTTAGACCCAGGTCCATCATACTCCAAATCCCTGGCTTTTGGAGACAGTAGAGCAAAGTGAGGGGTTTTGCTATAAAGTAAGTAAGCCCTCTGTGGCAACTGGCTTTGAATCTCTTCCCTGTTCCCTGCCATCCACGTGAGCTTGATCAAGTTACTTCTCCTCTCTTAGCCTCAGTTTGCTCATCTGTGAAGTGGAGCTATTAACAGTACATACCTCCTGATTGTTTTGAGGATTCAAGGAGTTGATATGTGTGAAGTGTCTAGAACAGTACATGGTACACAATAACTCATTTTAATAATTAGAAGAAAACAAGCAATGAAATTATTTCCATTTTTTAAAATAACTGCAAAGATTCAGAGACTTCAAGTCTCTGGGCATTCCTCTGGGCATTCAGATGAGGGGTTCCCTGGGCATGAGTGATCTCCCTGCTCAGGAGCAGACCCTATGTTTCACCTGCTCCCAGTTCACCCCGTCAAGTGGAGGGGCACAGCAAAAGGGCCTGGTGAGATCAGACAACCCTGGCATCTGTTGCTGAAACAAAGTTTCAAAACTAACATGACCAACCAAGGCCAACATGACCTTGCACTTCAATTCATTCATTCATTTTTTATTAGACAAATATCTATCAAGCACCTACTATGTGGCTGGCTTAAGTGATGAGGACACAGCTGTGAATAAAATAGACAAATTCCTTGCTCTCACAGAGCTGCTGCTTTAGTGAAGGCAGACAATAGAGACAGATACTACAGAGAGTCTATTGGATGACAATAAGTGCTCTGGAGAAAAATAAAATAGCAAATGAGAAACGAAAACATAAGGTGGGGTTGCAGTTTAAAAATAGAGTGGCCAGGGAAGACTTCATTGAAAAAGTGACATTTAAGTAAACATCTCAAGAAGACAAAGTAGCAAAGCCTATGGGTAGCTGGAGGAAGAGCATTCCAGGCAGAAGGAACAGCCTGGGACTGGGGGTGGGCAGGGGGAGTGTTTGGTGTGTTGAAGTATAGAAAGGAGGCCAAGCAAAGATAGCACAGGGAATAGGAGTAGTACATGAATCTGAAGAGGGAACTAGCAGGAAAGCATGCAGGGCTGTGCCAGCCAAGGTAAGGCTTTGGGTTTTACTGTGAGTGAAAGGGGAGCCAGTGCAGGGTTTTGAACAGAGTAGTGCTAACTATTTTAACAGGATCACTTTGGCTGCTGCCAGGCAAACAGGCCGCAGGAGGAAGGGTTAAGGAGGGAAACAGGGAGACCAGTGAGGGCATTGTTCTAAGCAAATATGGCAGTCATCAAGGCAAGAGGTGATGGTAGCTCAGACCATGGCAATAGAGGTTGTGAGGAGTGATTGGCATCAGAGTCCCTTTCCACTCTGAGAATCTAGGTCCAGATTCCCCACCAAACCCAGAATAAGCTGTGACAACCTTTCCTCTTTAGTGAGGATACACACAGTGTGTCCCAGTGTCAGAATATTCTTCTTAGTTTAACCTCTCAACGCCCACTTGCTCCTAGGACCTTGCCTGCCCCTCTGGCCGAGGCCAAGACTGTCAGCTCTGATAAGGTAGGGACTTTTGCCTGTTTGGTTCACAGCTGTACCTCCAGGGCCTACAATAGTGTTTGGCACTCACCTGGCACTGAATGAACAAGTGAGTAAAGAGTGCTGTGGCAATCTAGAGGAGGGAGTACGGAATTCTGTTGGAGGGTGGGAGGGGGAGAGGGGTGGGGATGGGTAGGCACATCTGATCTGCCTACTCAGCCAGATCCCTGGAAAGTAACCCAGGATTCCAGAACATACACACAGGTGCAGGTGGGCCCTTCCCTTCTCAGCCTGACTGATAGACTGTGAATGTTGGCCATCCCGTTGCTTGGCCATGGGAAAAAGAGAACTGGCCACTACACCTTCCTACTTAGACAGGATCACTGCCATCTTAGAAGTAGGGAAGAAAGTTTAAGGGAATGTATAGAGTCAGGGTCTTAAGTGAGGAACAGGAATTAGGGATAGACAGAGTCCAAAGCTTGGGTCCTCCCAGTTGTGGAAATCCAGAAGAAACCATTTTACCATTTTTCACCCTGCCTCTCTGCTCCACTCTCCCCTTCTCTACCTTTCTGGTACAATTCTTCCCCCCAAAGCCTCATTCCCATTGAGCGATAGGCCTTCTCAACCTCTCTGTCTTCCCTCTTGTTGATTCTTCACCAGACTCTCCACCAGCCCCTCACTCCATTCAGTGGAGATTTCCCTTAATCTTGAAACTATCTCTAACCTTCTTTCTTAGCAACCCCCTGCCTCTGCAGATGCCATCACACTCATCTCTTCAGTATTCAGAGGGAAGGTCAGATTGGCTGTCTTTGTCAGACCATGGGCACACCATTTTCTGAGTATGGTTACACTGTGAGCCATTAATGTGATCTGGGGCAGGTCTTACAAAGACTTATCAAGCATATTACCAATAAGTTAAGTAAGAAATTGTATCTCATTATTGTTTTACTTTGCACTCTCCTGCTCATCAGTCATTCAGGACTTCTAGTTAAACATGGCAGATTGAATAAGTACATTTAGTGCCGCTCCCTTCCTAAGTCCCACTAAAATGACAGTAAATGTATTTTGAAGAGACATTAAGTTAAAATACTAGAGAATATCAGAGGAGACAGACAACCGCAACAAAATATTGGAAATTGGCAAGCCAGATAGAAGAGAACAAGAGAAAGGGGAAACCCAACTTGGCAGTGTGGGAAGCCCAGAAACAGATTGATTTGTTCCATAAAACTCTAGAACTTTAGAAATGAGGCTCACCAGATACATCTGAAAGTTGCAGTGTATTGGGACTGAAAATAAGTGGATTGGTTGAAGGTCTGTGTAAGAAAAATTAGACTTCCAAATCCTTCCTTCCACATTGGCGGAACACTAGAAGTCTGCTCTCCATAGAAACTGGATGTGGAGGTGCTGGCCTTGGCTGAAGATAGGGATGCGTCACTGAAATTGAAAAATAAGATGATCACCTACAGTGAACAGTGAGGTCTAGCACACTCTTCCTCACTCAGCTCCAAGAACACTGGCGGGCGTGATACTACATCATTTCCCCTCCCTTGCAACAGATTAGAGGCTTCTTCTCTGGGCAATCTGATATTTGAATGTTCCCTAAAAAGCCCAAATAACTCAGTATACTGTGATCAGTTGAAAAAAACCTACATTATGCACACTGGGTTGCCATTTCCTACTCCAGGGGATCTTCCTGACCCAGGGATCGAACTCTCATCTCTTGCATTTTGTGCGTTTGTAGGCAGATTCTTTACCACTAGTTCCACATTATGCACACAGAATATCAATAAATGTTTTAGTTCCTCACTCTTAAAAAATGAGCTGGTAGTCAGGGATCACAAGACATTTGAGGAAATCTTTAAGGGTAGAAGACAGAAACCAAAATGAACAGATGATGAATTCAGAGAAATTATAAGCAATGCAGGGAGCAGAGAAAAGCTAAACACAAACAACCACAACAATTCAGTGTCGTGTAACAACAAATGAACGTTCGCTCAAGTCATATACTATCCTCTTCTTGACTACAGTTCTGCTCTGTATTGTCTTCATTTTAGGATCTGAATCGAAAGAGCAGCTGCTATCTAGGGTGTCATCAGGCTCATAGCACAGAGGAAAGCAAGATGGTAGAATAACACAGTACCTTGAGAAACTTTTGCTGAAAAGTGGGACATGTCAATTCTACTCACGTTGCATTGAACAAAAGAAGTAACATGTCCAAATCTGATGTCAAAAATGCAAGAAGAGCAGACAGTCATGATGGACATGAGTAACAAATATGTTGTAAATACCAGAATTTATCAGAATTCATGAAACAAAACCAGTTCAGTTCAGTCATTCAGCCATGTCCATGGACTTTGCAACTCCATGTGCTGTAGCAGGCCAGGCTTCCCTGTATCAACAACTCCCAGAGCTTGCTCAAACTCATGCCCATTGAATTGGTGAGGCCATTCTACCACCTTATCCTCTGTCATCCGCTTCTCCTCCTGCCTTCAATCTTTCCAAGCATCAGGGTCTTTTTCAATGAGTCAGTTCTTTGCATCAGGTGGCCAAAGCATTGGAGCTTCAGCTTCATCATCAGTCCTTCCAATGGATATTCAGGACTGATTTCCCATAGGATGGACTGGATTGATCTCCTTGCAGTCCAAGGGACTCTCAAGAGGATTCTGCAACACCACACTTCAAAAGCATCAATTCTTCAGTGCTCAGCCTTCTTTATGGTCCAACTCTCACATACATACATGATTACAGGAAAAACCGTAGCTTTGACTAGACAGACCTTTGTCCAAAAGGTAATGTCTCTGCTTTTTAACTAGCTGTCTAGGATGGTCATGGCTTTTCTTCCAAGAAGCAGGCATCTTTCAATTTCATGGCTGCAATCACCATCTGCAGTGATTTTGGAACCCCCAAAAATAAAGCTTCTCACTGTTTCCATTGTTTCCACATCTATTTGCCATGAAGTAATGGGACTGGATGCCACAATCTTAGTTTTCTGAATGTTGAGTTTTAAGCCAGCTTTTTCACTCTCCTCTTTCACTTTCATCAAGAGGCTCTTTAGTTCTTCTTCACTTTCTGCCATAAGGGTGGTATCATCTCCATATCTGAGGTTATTGATATTTTTCCCGGAAATCTTCATTCCAGCTTGTGCTTCATCCAGTCCAGCGTTTCTCATGATGTACTCTGAATAGAAGTTAAATAAACAGGGTGACAATATACAGCCTTGATGTACTCCTTTCCCGATTTGAAACCAGTCTGTGGTTTCATGTCCAGTTCCAAATGTTGCTTCTTGACATGCATACAGGTTTCTCAGGAGGCAGGTAAGGTGGTCTGGTATTCCCATCACTTGAAGAACTTTCCACAGTTTGTTGTGATCCACACAGTCAAAGGCTTTGGTGTAGTCAATAAAGCAGAAGTAGATGTTTTTCTGGAACCCTCTTGCTTTTTCGATGATCCAACAGATGTTGGCAATTTGATCTCTGGTTCCTCTGCCTTTTCTAAATCCAGCTTGAACATCTGGAAGTTCTCAGTGCTTGTACTGTTGAAGCCTGGCTTGGAGAATTTTGAGCATTACTTTGGTAGTGTGTGAGATGAATGCAATTGTGCGGTAGTATTAACATTCTTTCGCACTGCCTTTCTTTGGGATTGGAATGAAAACTGACCTTTTTCAGTCCTGTGGCCACTGCTGGGTTTTCCGAATTTGCTGACATATTGACTGTAGCGTTTTAACAGCATCATCATTTAGGATTTGAAATAGCTCAACTGGAATTCCATCACCTCCACTAGCTTTGTTCATAGTGATGCTTCCTAAGGCCCACTTCACTTCGCATTCCAGGATGTTTGGCTCTAGGTGAGTGATCACACCATCGTGGTTATCTGGGTCATGAAGATCTTTTTTGTATAGTTCTTCTGTGTATTCTTGCCACCTATTCTTAATCTCTCCTGTCTGTTAGGTCCACACCATTTCTGTCCTTTATTGAGCCCATCTTTGCATGAAACATTCCCTTGGTTTCTCTGATTTTCTTGAAGAGATCTCTAGTCTTTCCCATTCTATTGTTTTCCTCTATTTCTTTGCACTGATCACTGAGGAAGGCTTTCTTATCTCTCCTTGCTACTCTTTGGAATTCTGCATTCAAATGGGTATATGTTTCCTTTTCTCCTTTGCCTTTAGCTTCTCTTCTTTTCTCAGCTATTTGTAAGACCTCCTCAGAGAACCATTTTGCCTTTTTGCATTTCTTTTTCTTGTGGATGGTCTTGGTCTTTGTCTCCTGTACAATGTCACGATCCTCTGTCCATCATTCTTCAGGCACTCTATCACATCTAATCCCTTGAATCTATTTGTCACTTCCACTGTATAGTCATAAGGGATTTGACTTAGGTCATACCTGAATGGTCTAGTGGTTTTCCCTACTTTCTTCAGTTTAAGTCTGAATTTGGCAATAAGGAGTTCATGATCTGAGCCACAGTCAGCTCCTGGTCTTGTTTTTGCTGACTGTATAGAGTTTCTCCATCTTTGGCTGCAAAGAATATCATCAATCTGATTTCAGTATTGACCATCTGGTGATGTCCAAGTGTAGAGTCACCTCTTGTGTTATTGGAAGAGATTGTTTGCTATGACCAGTGCATTCTCTTGGCAAAACTCTCTTAGCCGTTGCCCTGCTTTATTTTGTACTCCAAGGCCAAACTTGTCTATTACTCAGGGTATCTCCTGACTTTCTACTTTTGCATTCCAGCCCCCTATGATGAAAAGGACACCTTTTTTTGGTGTTAGTTCTAGAAGACCTTGTAGATCTTCATAGAACAGTAGTAGATATTATGGTCATCTATTAAATTTGTCCATTCCAGTCCATTTTAGTTCACTGATTCCTAAAATGTTGATGTTCACTCTTGCCATCTCCTGTTTGACCACTTCCAATTTACCTTGATTCATGGATCTAACATTCCAGGTTCCTATGAAATATTGCTCTTTACAGCATCGGACTTTACTTCCATCACCGGTCACATCCAAAACTGGGTGTTGTCTTTGCTTTGGCTCCATCTCTTCATTCTTTCTGGGGTTATTTTTCCACCTATCTCCAGTAGCATATCGGGCACCTACCGACCCGGGGAGTTCATCTTTCAGTGTCCTATCTTTTTGCCTTTTCATACTGTTCATGGTATTCTCAAGGCAAGAATACTGAAGTGGTTTGCCGTTCCCTTCTCCAGTGGACATTTTGTCAGAACTCTCCACCGTGACCCGTCCATCTTGGGTGGCCCTACACAGCATGGTTCATAGTTTCTTTGAGTTAGACAAGGCTATGATTCATGTGATCAGTTTGATTAGATATCTACGATTGTGGTTTCCATTCTGTCTGCCCCCTGATGGATAAGATTAAGAGGCTTGTGGAAGCTTCCTGATGAGAGATACTGACTGTGGGGGAATCTGAGTCTTATTCTGATGGGTGCAGATATGCTCAGTAAATCTTTAATCCATTTTTCTGGTGATGGGTCAGGCTGTGTTCCCTCCCTGTTGTTTGACCTGAGACCAAGCTATGGTAGGGGTAATGAAGGTAATGATGAATTCCTTCAAAAGGACTTGTGCACCCACTGTTGTATTCAGTGCCCCTGACCCTGCAGCAGGCCACTGTCAACCCATGGCTCCACAGGAGACTCCTGGACACTCATAGGCAAGTCTGGGTCAGTCTCTTTTTGGGCCACTGATCCTTTCTCCTGGGTCCTGGTGCACATAAGGTTTTGTTTGTGCCCCCCAAAAGTCTGTTTCCCCAGTCCTGTGTAAGTTCTGTAATCAAATCCCACCAGCCTCCAAAATCAAATTTTCTGTGGGTTCTCAGTTGCTTTGCCAGATCCCCAGGTTGGGAAATCTTTTGTGGGTCCTAGAACTTTCTTAACAGTGCAAGAACTTATTTGGTATAATTGTTCTGCAGTTTGTGGGTCATCTGCTCAGCAGCTCTAAGGTGGAGTAATGGCGACCTCCTCCAAGAGGGCTTATAAAAAAAAAAAACAGGAGGTAATCAAAGAAAATAAGAGAGAATTTATAAATTACCAATATGATAACATAAATACAACATTAAATAAATGATTAGGAAGATCAAGTTGAAAGCAAGCAGATGAAAATACAAAGGAAGGGGAAATAGAGAAAATCAGAGCACTTCAAGAGGCCCATTATCTGAATAAAAGGAGTGCCAACAAGAAAGAACAGAGACAAAAAAGAATAAAAAAACTAGTAACGAAACATTTCAATTACATTTTTTAGGATGGAAAGTTACAAATTTCTTAATTGAGAGGAAACAAGTATCCAGCACAATCAACGCAAAAAGACCAGTGACAAGGTATATCCTTTGTGAAATTTTGGTATACTTAACAAAGAGATCCTAAAAACTTCCAGGAAGTAAAAAAATAGGTTCATACAAAGTCTCAAGGATCTGAACAGTATCAAATTCCTCAACCACACACCAGAAGCTAGAAGATAATGGATTAATGTCTTTGAATTTTTTAGGGAAAATGATTTCTAACTTAGAACTTTATATTTGAACTATCAATCAAATGTGAATCTAAAAGAAAGGCCTATTCAGAATAATAAGTTGTCAAAACATATACTTTGTATTCACCCCCTTCTCAGGAAGCTAATGGATGGTCTGATCCAAAACAAGGAAGAATAAAACAAAAAAGAGGTGGATCAGGAACCCAGGACACAGGGAAGCTAGCATAATAGGAAAGTACAGGTAATCCCCAGGATGGTGGTAAAATGGAAGTAAGTCCGTGGATAACAGGCAGCCAAGCAAGCAATGCCAGTGTCACAGCAGGCCGGCTAGAGTAGATCATGGAGGGTTCTGGAAGAAGTGCTTCTAAGGGAAAGATGTTTGGACAGATTGAGATGAGATTTACTCTTCTGGCAGACAATTTACCAATGTTTTAGTTATAGGTACACAGAAAAATCAACCAAATACACACCGAAATTGAGACAATTATTAATTCTGAGGAAATACCAAAATTACTCGACAAAGGACATGTAATCATAAGAGACCTTTGGGCTTACAGTTATGTTAATGTCAGCACTGAATATTGATATAGCTACATCGTGATGATGGGAAGAAAGGAAGTGCTTATGTGTAGCCAGGCGGATGAGAAGAGAGTGAAATCCTTGTCTTCTAGAATGAGAAGTCAACAGATAATATCTAAACCTGAAAAGTCGACGTCAGAATATAATTTAGAAATAATGGAGAAAATCGGAAAAGTAGTTTTCAGCTGAAAGGGATATTTGTCTCTAAGGAGTGAGAATTGGGTGTAGAAAGTATTAGGGCAGAGGCATTGTGGTTGTTGTTACAAATCTTCCAAACTATGTACATTCACAAAGTATTTTTTTCTATTTTATTTTCCTAATTCATTGTGAAGTTGAGTATCTTTTAACATGTTTATTGGTCATATTTGGAATCCCTCTTTTATAAATTCCTTGATTGTATCTTTGTCTATTTTTCTTTTGGGTGGCTTACCTTTTTAAACATTCATTTCTAAGAGTTCATTATAAATTATAGATCCATACATTAGTTCATGTAACAAATATGAATTAAACACCTATTGTATTCCACACATGGTGGTAGGTGCTGGGGATACAGCTGACAACAAGATAGGCCAAGTCTCTCATGGAGCACATATCTTAGTGGGATCAGAGAACAAGTGAACAAATACACAGACACGCTGCTTTCTGATAAGAGGAAGTGCTCTAAGGAAAAGGGAAGAAGGCGACAAAATGGATCGTGAAAGCTGGGTGTGGCTTCTTCGGATTGATTGGTCTGAGAAGGTGAAATTTGAGTCATTCAGGCTTCGGGAGGATTTGGGGATAGAGGTACCATTTCAGACACCAGAAATAGCAACTGTAGACGTGCTAAAGCAGAAAGAAGAAAAAAGGAGGAGTGACAGAGAAACAGAGGGAAGACCACTGTAAATAAAAGTTGCCAGTCATTCCTCCAGACCTGTCCCTTGTGTTTTAACTTTGTTTATATCGCCTATTGTCATCAGACAGACATCATTTACAGCTTCTGCTTTTTGTGATTTCTTTAAAAGAAAATTTTGCTACGTGTCAATATTCTAACCATACTTTTCAAGATTGTTATAATAGCTTTAATAGTTTGTGTTTTACAGTTTTGCTTTTAGTTTGTCTGTAATCTAATTTTTAAGTGGTCTGAAGAAAGGATTCAATTTTTTTTTCTTAAATGGATAGCAAATTGCCTCAATACCATTGATTGAATAGACCATGCTTTCCCTATTGATTTGAAAGGCCACCTTCGTTAAATACCAGATTACCACATACCCGTGGTCATGTTTCTGGTCTCTATTCAGTTGCTTTGTTCTACATCTCTCTCCCTGCACTAGGTCTGATTACTAGGGCAGTAATCCTGCCTGAGGCTAAATTGGCTATTCAGGGCCCTTTTCCATTCTGATTGCTCTGAGCTTATGCCACACCTATTGTTATCCATCTTGAACTAGAGCCTAGGACACACACTTTTCAATCCTCAAAATGTATAAAATATTTTGATATGTGGCAAAGTAAGTCGCCCTTTTCATTGTTCTTCCCTTTCAAAATTGTCTTCGCTATTCTTGTACATTTTCTCTCACATGTGAATTTTCTAATCAATTTGTCAAGTTCTGCGAGAATTCCTGCTGGGAATTTGACTGTGATTGAATTAAATTTATGGATTAGACTGAAAGAATTGATATCGTTACAATATTGAGTTTTCCCATCCAGGAACATGTATATTTCTCCATTTATTTAGATCTCTTTAGTGTTCTTCAGTAAAATTTTATAGTGTTATTTTACACATCTGGCATGCTTCTTATTTGGTTTTTCCCTAGATATTGTATAGTTTTGTTGCTTTTGTGAAAGAAGCCCATTTATCTCTTTTATTTCTAATTGGTGATTGCCAGGCACTATTGATTTCTTTTTAAATTAACTTCATTTTAAAACAGCTTTAGATTTATAGAAAAATTCCAAAGATACTAAAGAGAGTCTTCATATACCCCACACCTAATTTTCCTTATTTTTAACAACTTAACATGACTACAGTACATTTGTTACAATTAATGAACCAATATTAGTACATTATTATTAACTGAAGTCCAGAGTTTATTCATAATGCCTTAAGTTCAGTTCAGTTGTTCACGCTGACTCTTTGTGACCCCATGAACTGCAGCACAACAGGCTTCCATGTCCATCACCAACTCCCGGAGCTTGCTCAAATTCATGCCCATCGAGTCGGTGATGCTATGCAACCATCTCATTCTCTGTCGACCCCTTTTGCTCCTGCCTTCAATCGTTCTCAGCATCAGGGTCTTTTCCAAAGGGTCAGTTCTTCATATCAGATGGCCAAAAGATTGGAGCTTCGGCTTCATCATCAGTCCTTCCAATGAATATTCAAGACTGATTTCCTTTAGGACTGACTGCTTTGATCTCCTTGCAGTCCAAGGGATTCTCAGGAGTCTTATGCAACACCACAGTTCAAAAGCATCAATTCTTCAGTGCTCAGCCTTCTTTATGGTCCAACTCTTACATCCATACATGACTACTGGAAAAACAGTAGCTTTGACTAGACGGACCTTTATTGGCAAAGTTAAATGTCTCTGCTTTTTAATTAGCTGTCTAGGTTGGTCATGGGCTTTTTCTTCCAATGGAGCAGGCATCTGTTTCTCAATTACATGGCTGCAATCACCATCTGCAGTGATTTTGGAACCCCCCAAAATTAAAGTCTCTCACTGTTTGCATTGTTTCCCCTTCTATTTGCCATGAAGTGATGGGACTGGATGCCATGATCCTAAGTTTTTTGAATGCTGAGCTTTAAGCCAGCGATTTCCCTCTTCTCTTTCACTTTCATCAAGAGGCTCTTTAGTTCTTCTTTGCTTTCTGCCATAAGGGTGGTATCATCTGCATTTCTGAGGTTATTGGTATTTTTCCTGGCAATCTTCATTCCAGCTTGTGCTTCATCCAGCCCAGCATTTCTCATGATGTACTCTAAATAGAAGTTAAATAAACAGGGTGACAATATACAGCTTTGATGTACTCCTTTCCCGATTTGAAACCAGTCTGTGGTTTCATGTCCAGTTCTAACTGTTGCTTCTTGACATGCATACAGGTTTCTCAGGAGGCAGGTAAGGTGGTCTGGTATTCCCATCACTTGAAGAACTTTCCACAGTTTGTTGTGATCCACACAGTCAAAGGCTTTGGTGTAGTCAATAAAGCAGAAGTAGATGTTCTTCTGGAACCCTCTTGCTTTTTCGATGATCCAACGGATGTTGGCAATTTGATCTCTGGTTCCTCTGCCTTTTCTAAATCCAGCTTGAACATCTGGAAGTTCTCAGTGCTTGTACTGTTGAAGCCTGGCTTGGAGAATTTTGAGCGTTACTTTGGTAGTGTGTGAGAGGAGTGAAATTGTGCGGTAGTATGAGCATTCTTTTGGAGAAGGCAATGGCACCCCACTCCAGTACTCTTGCCTGGAAAATCCCATGGACGGAGGAGCCTGGTAGGCTGCAGTCCATGGGGTCGCGAAGAGTCGGACACGACTGAGCGACTTCACTTTCACTTTTCACCTTCATGCATTGCAAAAGGAAATGGCAGCCCACTCCAATGTCCTTACCTGGAGAATCCCAGGGACGGGGGAGCCTGGTGGCTTGCCGTCTATGGGGTTGCACAGAGTCGGACACGACTGAAGCGACTTAGCAGCAGCAGCAGCAACATGAACATTCTTTCGCACTGCCTTTCTTTGGGATTGGATTGAAAACTGACCTTTTTCAGTCCTGTGGCCACTGCTGAGTTTTCCAAATTTGCTGGCATATTGAGTGCAACACTTTCACAGCATCATCTTTCAGGATTTGAAATAGCTCAACTGGAATTCCATCACCTTCACTAGCTTTGTTCATAGTGATGCTTTCTAAGGCCCACTTCACTTTGCATTCCAGGATGTTTGGCTCTAGGTGAGTGATCACACCATCGTGGTTATCTGGGTCATGAGGATATTTTTTGTATAGTTCTTCTGTATATTCTTGCCACCTCTTCTTAATCTCTTCTGCTTCTGTTAGGTCCACACCATTTCTGTCCTTTATTGTGCCCATCTTTGCATGAAACGTTCCCTTTGTTTTTCTAATTTTCTTGAAGAGATCTCTAGTCTTTCCCATTCTATTGTTTTCCTCTATTTCTTTGCACTGATCACTGAGGAAGGCTTTCTTATCTCTCCTTGCTACTCTTTGGAACTCTGCATTCAAATGGGTATATCTTTCCTTTTCTCCTTTGCCTTTAGCTTCTCTTCTTTTCTCAGCTATTTGTAAGACCTCCTCAGAGAACCATTTTGCCTTTTTGCATTTCTTTTTCTTGTGGATGGTCTTGGTCATTGCCTCCTGTACATTGTCATGATCCTCCGTCCATCATTCTTCAGGCACTCTGTCTATCAGATCTAATCCCTTGAATCTATTTGTCACTTCCACTGTAAGGGATTTGATTTAGGTCATACCTGAATGGTCTAGTGGTTTCCCCTACTTTCTTCAAATAAGTCTGAATTTGGCAATAAGGAGTTCATGATCTGAGCCACAGTCAGCTCCCGGTCTTGTTTTTGTTAACTGTATAGAGTTTCCCCATCTTTGGCTGCAAAGAATATCATCAATCTGACTTCAATACTGACCATCATGATGTCCATGTGTAGAGTCATCTCTTGTGTTGTTGGAAGAGGGTGTTTGCCATGACCAGTGCATTCTCTTTGCAAAACTCTATTAGCCTTTGCCCTGCTTCATTTTGTACTCCAAGGCCAAATTTACCCGTCACTCCAGGTATCTCTTGACTTCCTTAATTCCTTAGTTTTCCCCTAATATCCTTTTCCTGTTGCAGGAACCTATTCAGTACATCACATTACATTTACTTGTCATGTGTCGTTAGGCACCTCTTGACTGTGACAATTTTCAGACTTTTCTTGTTTTTGATAACCTAGACACTTTCAAGGAATACTGGTCAGGTATTTTATAGAATCCCTTAATTGGGATTCAATGTTTTTCTCTTGCTTAGACTTGTTATTGTAGTTCATTCGCTAAGTCGTGTCCGACTCTTTGCGATTCCATGGACTGTAACACACCAGGCTTCCCTGCCTTTCACTATCTCCCAGAGTTTGCTCAAATTCATGTCCAGTGATAATATCTAACCATCTCATCCTCTGCAACCCCCTTCTGCTCCTGCCTTCAATCTTTCCCAGCATCAAGGTCTTTTCCAATGAGTCAGCTCTACACATCAGGTGGCCAAAAGTATTGGAACTTCAGCTTCAGCATCAGTCCTTGCAATGAATATTCAGAGTTGATCTCCTTCAGTATTGATTGGTTTGATCCCCTTCATTCCAAGGGACTCTCAAGAGTCTTCCCCAGCATCACAATTTGAAAGCATTAATTTTTCAGCACTCAGGCTTCTTTATGGTCCAACTCTTACATCTGTACATGACTACTGGATTAGATTGCAGTTATGCATTTTGGGGAGGAAGCCCACAGAGTTAAACTGCCATTTTTATCTAACATATAAAAGGAACAATTAACAAAACTTACATCTGTCAAGTTTCTCCACTAGACGGTTACTTTCCCTCCTTTCCATACTTACCCTTTGGGAGGAATAGGGCAGCCTACACTTAAAGAGTGGGCAGCTATGCTCCACTTCCTGAGGGCAGAGTATTTGTGTAAATATTTAGAATTCTTGTGCACAAAAGATTTCTCTCCTCTCCATTTATTAATTTATTCAGTCATTTTCTCTATCAGTATGGATTTCATGATATTTATTTTATGTTATACTTTGAGTTATAATCCAATACTCTTTTCTTTGTTTTGTTTTTTAATGATGTATTTTTTAAATTAAATTAAATTTATTTATTTATTTTGGCTGCACTGGGTCTTCTTTGCTGCATGTGGGCTTTCTCTAGTTGTGGAGTATGGGGGCTACTCTTCGTTGCAGTGGGTGGGCTTCTCTTTATGGTGGCTTCTCTTGTTGCAGAGCAGGGGCTCTGGGGCTTGCAGGCTTCAGTAATAGCAGCTCCTGGGCTCTAGAGCACAATCTCAACAGTTGTGGCACCTGGGCTTATTTGCTCTGCAGCATGTGAGATTTTCCCAGATCAGGAATTAAAAACGTGTCTCCTGTATTGGCAGGCAGATTCTTTACCACAAAACCACCAGCAAAACCCTCACTTTATTTTGTCTTGCTCACATTTTTACTTTGTCCATTGGGCATTCTTATAGTTGGCTCCTGTGCTCCCTTGACATCCCCCTCAAAATGCGTGGCTTATAGTTTCCTTTTTTTTTTTTTTTGGTACTACCTTACTTTCTGATACTATAAGATGCTCTAGGTTTATCTTATATAATTCCTGCCCCTGCCCTAAAATCAGCCATTTTTTCAAGGATCCCTGGTTCCTTTTATTGGCGCTAGGTGTGCTTGCTGCTAGGGTTTCGTTTCCCAGGTGGCAGTAGTGGAAAAGAACCTGCCTGCCAATGCAGGAGACATAAGAGATGTGAGTTCAATCCCTGGGTTGTGAAGATCCCCTGGAGAAGGGCATGGCAACCCACTCCAGTATTCTTACCTGGAGAATCCCATGGACAGAGAAGCCTGGTGGCCTACAGTCCATAAGGTCACACAGAGTTGGACACGACTGAAGCAACTTAGCATGCACACATGTGCTTGTTGCAACCAAGGTGTCATTGCTTCTAGGCTCTCTCAGCTGACAGGACAAAGAAATACCTATGTGGATACTAGCCCATGTGTATACACACATCTATAAATATTTCTATATGTAACCATCCAGATCTATACATCAAGATAAACATGAGTTCACACTGATGTCTTCAACTGTAATCCATTACCACATGGATGATTATAGCCTCCTCCTCTTGCTTATCTATAAACCTACTCCAGTAGTGAGAAACCTGGTTCCCACCACCTGCTATCCATTCATTTAATTGTTCAATTCCAGTATATATATATATATATATATATATATAGATAGATAGATATATATAGATAGATAGATAGATAGATATAGATATATAGATATATAGTGATATATATAGATATATATAGATATATATATAGATATATATTCCAATACCACTATACGTGTATAGTGGTATTAGAATTTCTAACCCATATGCCCTTGTGGGAAACAGCTTAATCGACTGGAGTGTAATACTTAAGTGAAGATTTCTTTTGGTTTGTTTTGTTCGTTTACCTTTAGTCTTACACACTATGCTGATTTCCAAAGTTATTTTAATCAATACCTTTTCCCCTCACTGTCCTTCAGTGAGATTGTTTCATACATTTGCGATATGGTTAGATTCTGTTGTAACATTCTGCATTACATCCTGGGATCCTCATTCTCCAAAATGATTTCTAAGTTTGCATACGTTAATGTTCCCTCTTTGTGCTGTAAAGCTCTATGGGTTTTGAAAAATGTAGTTACATATCCACCACTACATATCATGCAGATATTTTTACCACCCTAGAAGTCTCCTGGCTTCACTTACTCAACTCTTATCCTCTCCCTTTTGAGTCCCTGCCAACCACTGATCTTTTTACTCTAATACAGTCACTATACCTCTGGCCTCTTCCAGAATGTCATATAATTGTAATCATATGTATGTAGTCTTTTCAGACTGGCTCCTTTCACTTAACGATATGCATTTAAGCTTTACTCATGTCTTTCTGTGGCTTGATAGTTCACTTCTTTTTAGCAAAATAATATTCCATTGTCTGGATGTACCACAGTTTGTTTATTCATTCAGCTATTGAAGAACATATTTGTTGTTTCCAGTTTGGGGCAGTAATAAATAAAGCTGCTATAAACCTTTATGTGCAAGTTTTGTATGGGTGTAAGTTTCCAGACTCCGTCTATGGACAGAGGTTCGTGACATTGTATAGGAGACAGGGATCAAGACCATCCCTATGGAAAAGAAATGTAAAAAAGCAAAATGGCTGTCTGAGGAGGCCTTACAAATAGCTGTGAAAAGAAGAGAAGCTAAAGGCAAAGGAGAAAAGGAAAGATATTCCCATTTGAATGCAGAGTTCCAAAGAATAGCAAGGAGAGATAAGAAAGCCTCCCTCAGTGATCAATGCAAAGAAATAGAGAAAAACAACAGAATGGGAAAGACTAGAGATCTCTTCAAGAAAATTAGAGATACCAAGGGAACATTTCATGCAGAGATGGGCACAATAAAGGACAGAAATGGTGTGGACCTAACAGAAGCAGAAGATATTAAGAAGAGGTGGCAAGAATACACAGAACTATACAAAAATGATCTTCACAACACAGATAATCACAATGGTGTGATCACTCACCTAGAGCCAGACATCCTGGACTCTGAAGTCAAGTGGGGCTTAGAAAGCATCACTATGAACAAAGCTAGTGGAGGTGATGGAATTCCAGTTGAGCTACTTCAAATCCTGAAAGATGATGCTGTGAAAGTGCTACACTCAATATGCCATCAAATTTGGAAAACTCAGCAGTGGCCACAGGACTGGAAAATGTCAGTTTTCATCCCAATCCCAAAGAAAGACAATGCCAAAGAATGCTCAAACTACCACACGTTTGCACTCATCTCACACGCTAGTAGAGTAATGCTCAAAATTCTCCAAGGCAGGCTTCAGCAATACATGAACCGTGAACTTCCAGATGTTCAAGGTGGTTTTAGAAAAGGCAGAGGAATCAGAGATCAAATTGCCAACATCTATTGGATCATCGAAAAAGCAAGAGAGTTCCAGAAAAACATCTATGTCTGCTTTATTGACTATGCCAAAGCCTTTGACTTTGTGGATCACAATAAACTGTGGAAAATTCTGAAAGAGATGGGAATACCAGACCACCTGCCTGACCTGCCTCTTGAGAAACCTGTATGCAGGTCAGGAAGCAACAGTTAGAACTGGACATGGAGCAGCAGACTGGTTCCAAATAGGAAAAGGAGTACGTCAAGGCTGTATATTGTCACCCTGCTTATTTAGCTTATGTGCAGAGTATATCATGAGAAACGCTGGGCTGGAAGAAGCACAAGCTGGAATCAAGATTGCCGGGAGAAACATCAATAACCTCAGATATGCAGATGATACCACCCTTATGGCAGAAAGTGAAGAGGAACTAAAAAGCCTCTTGATGAAAGTGAGAGAAGAGAGTGAAAAAGTTGGCTTAAAACTCAACATTCAGAAAACTAAGATCATGTCATCCAGTCCCATCACTTCATGGGAAATAGATGGGGAAACAGTGTCAGACTTTATTTTGGGGGCTCCAAAATCACTGCAGATGATGATTGCAGTCATGAAATTAAAAGACGCTTACTCCTTGGAAGGAAAGTTATGAGTGACCTAGATAGCATATTAAAAAGCAGAGACATTACTTTGCCAACAAAGGTCCATCTAGTCAAGGCTATGTTTTTTCCAGTAGTCACGTATGAATGTGAGAGTTGGACTGTGAAGAAAGCTGAGTGCCGAGGAATTGATGCTTTTGAACTGTGGTGTTGGAGAAGACTCTTGAGAGTCCCTTGGACTGCAAGGAGATCCAACCAGTCCATCCTGAAGGAGATCAGTCCTGGGTGTTTATTGGAAGGACTGATGCTGAAGCTGAAACTCCAATACTTTGGCCACCTCATGCAAAGAGTTGACTCATTGGAAAAGACCCTGATGCTGGGAAGGATTGAGGGCAGGAGGAGAAGGGGATGACAGAGGATGAGATGGTTGGATGGCATCACTGACTCGATGGACATGAGTTTGGGTAAACTCCGGGAGTTGGTGATGGACAGGGAGGCCTGGTGTGCTGCAATTCACGGGGTTGCAAAGAGTCGGACACGACTGAGCAACTGAATTGAAGTGAACTGAAGTTTCCAAATCAGTTAATATCTAGGAGTGCAAATGCTGGATTACACACTAAGACCACGTTTAGCTTTGTAAGAAACTTCCAAGCTATGCATTCCCAACAGCAGTATGAGTTCTTATTGTTTCACATGCTCAAGAGCAATTGGTAGAGTCAGTTAGAAAATTTTCGCTTTTCTAATAGGGGTATACTGTTGTTTTAAACAACTCCCTAATGATCAATGATACTGAAGATGTTTTCATATGCTTATTTACCATCTTTAGATCTTCTTTAATGAAGGTGTGTATTCAAATTGTTCACCCATTTTTAATTGGTTTGTTTTCTTATTTTTACATTTCAAGTTGTTTGTGTATTTTGGATACAAGCCCTTTATCAGATATGTGTTTTGCAGATGTTTTCTCCCAACCTATGACGTATCTTTGGGTTCTTCTAAAAGTGTCTTTCACAAAGTACATGTTTTTAATTTTAATAAAGCAAATATATTAATTTTTTCTTTCATGGATTGTGTTTTTGGTTTGTGATTGTATCTATTAGTAAAAAGTCACCACAAATGGAATGAAGGTCACCTAGATTTTCTCCTATGTTTTCTTCTAAAGGTTTTAGTTTTGTGTTTTACATTTAAGTCTATGACCCATTTTGAATTAATTTTTGTGAAAGGCATAAGGTCTGTGTTGAGACTTTTTGTTGTTATTATTGCTGTTGGTTTTCTTTTGTTTTATTGCTTTTGGCTGTCCAGTGGTTCTAAGAGCATTTATTGAAAAGACTACCTTTTCTTCATTGAATTGTTTTGTTCCTTTGTCAAAGATCAATTTCCAATGTTTGCTTTAGTCTATATCCTGGCTCCTTATTCTATTCATCTGTGTATCTATTCTTTTACCAATATCATACTCTCTTCACTACTACAGCTTTATACAGTCAGTATTAAAGTTGGGCTGTGTGAGACTTCCAGCTTTGCTCTTCTTCAGTATTGTGTTGGCCATTGCAGGTCTTTGCCTTTCCACATAAACGTTAGAATCAGCCTTCAATACAAAATATTTTGCAGGGATTTTGAGACTGTGTTAAATTTATAGATCAGGTTAGGAAGAATTCACATTTTACAATATTGAGTCTTCCAATCAACAAACACAGAGTATCTCTTTAAGATCTTTGATGTCTTTCATCAGCTTTATAATTTTTCACATATAGATCCCATACATGTTATATTTCTAAGTATTTCATTTTTGGGGTGATATTGTAAATAGTATTTTTTACTTCAAATTCCATGAAAGCAATTGACACTTGTGTATTCACTTTGTATCCCCAAATTTTACCATACTCAATAGTTTTGGGAGGTTTTTTTTGACTATTCTTTGGGAAGTTTTACACAGACAATTATGTCATCTGTGAACAAGGACAGTTTTATTTCTTCCTTCTCATTCTTTATACTTATTTCTTTTTCACGTGTTATTGCACCAGCTAGAACTTCCAGTATGATGTTGAATAAAAAGTAGTAAGAGAGGATATCCTTGCCTTATTCCCAGTCTTAAGGGGAAAGCATCTACAGTTGACCCGTAAACAATGTGGGGTTTAGGGGCAGTGACCCCATACAGTTGAAAGTTTGCATTTAACTTTATAATCAGCCCTCCAGACTCACAGTTCTGCACCCATAGAATCAACTGATCCCAGATTGTGTAGTATTGTAGTAATATTTATTGAAAAAAAAATCCATATATAAGTGCATCTGCACAGTTCAAACCCATGTTGTTCAAGGGTCAGCTATAGTTTTTCACCATTAAATATGATGCTTACTATAGGTATTTGAAGATGTGCTTTATCAAGTTTAGGGAGTTCACCTCTATTCCTGGTTTATTGACAGTTGTTTTTATTTTTTTATCACAAATGGGTGTTGGATTTTGTCAGCTAATTTTTCTGAATCAATTGATATAATCATTTGTTCTTTAGTTTATTGATATGGTAAGATTACATTGATTGAATTTTGAACCAGATTGCATAACTGGAATAAATCACATTTGATCATATGTTGAGGTCGCAAAGAGTTGGACACGACTGAGTGACTGAGCAACAATAATTTCTTTTATATACTATTAGAGTCAATTTGCTGTTATTTAGGATTTTTGCATTTTGTTTATGATAGACATTGTTCTTAAGTTTCCCTTTCTTGTAATGGCTTTATCCAGTTTTGGTTTTAGATAGTACATGCCTCATTGAATGAGAATAGAATGTACCCTTTGCTTCTATTTTCTGGAAGATATTGTAGAGAATTAGTATAATTTCTCCCTTAAATGTTTGGTGGAATTCACCAGTGAAACCATTTGGGCCAGATGCTTTCTTTGGGGGAAGGTTATTAATTACAGATTCAATTTTAAAAATAAATATAGGACCATTCAGATGAACTATTTCTCCTCATGTAAGTTTTGGTGGTTTGTATTTTTCAAGGAATTGTTCTATTTCACCCAAGTCATCAAATTTGTGGACATAGAGTTTTTCACAGTATTTCTTTTTTATACTTTCAATGTCCATGAGATCAGCAGTGATAACCCCTCTTTCAATTCTGATATTTGTAACTTTGTGTTTTCTCTCTTTTTTTCATGTTAGTCTGACTAGACATTTAGCAATTTGATTGATATTGTCAAAGGACCAATTATTGTTTTCTCTTTTTCAATTTCATTAATTTCTGCTCCAATTTTTATTATTTCTATTCTGCTGTCTAGAATTGTTTCTCTTTTTTTCTAGTTCCTAAGGTGAAAGCTTAGATTCTAAATTTTAGAATTTTTTGTTTTCTACTATATGCATTGAAAGCTGTACATTTTCCTATAACCAAAAATGATGGTGGGTACCCTTGTCTTATTCTTGATTTTGATAACTATGTGTGATTGTTGCTATAAATTTTTGGTTTTATATAGTTTTCTGAGAGTTTTGTTTTGTTTTAATAAGAAATGAGTATTCAGTTTTATAACTTAAAAATATGTTAAAATAATGGCATAATTATTACCTTTTAATATGACAATATAATTAATTACTTGATACATATTTCTCATGTTGATCAGCATTGGGAGATGGGTTCAAAGTCTAGCTTTTCCTCAACTTACTAGCTGTGGATTAGCATAATCTCTATATTCCTCAGTTTTCTAACTGATAGATGCTACTTCATAAGCTTATTATGCAGAAAATATAAATAAATGAATTTGTTTCACATAAGATATATTATATAAGGAAACTAGAATCAAATATGTATCTTAGTACATATTAAGTACTAAATACTATTAAAAATTAGTACTTTCTTGGTGGTAAATCCTATACGCTTATGATTCATTTAACATGCTGTTAGATTTTGTTTGTTAAATATTTATTTATGACTTCTTCATTGATGTGATTAGCCATAATATTCTTTGCACATCTTGTTTTGTCCACCTTCAGTTATCAGCGTTATGCTAACTGCCTATAGTGAATTGGATAGCTAGCCATCTTTTTCTAGCTCAGAAACAGTTTATATAATAAAGAATATCATCTGGGCCCATTGTCTCTATTTGTATTAGCTATATATTGCTGTATAATAAATTATCTCAAAACTTAGTGGCTCAAAACAACAGACATCTACTATTTCACAGTTTTTATAGATCAGGAAATCAGATACAGCTTAGCTGGATACCTATGGTTCAGGGTTTCTCACAATGTGCAGTCAAGGTATTGACTGTAAGTTTCTCACTGATGTTGGCTAGAGGATTTCCTCAGTTTCTTGTCATGTGAACCTCTCCACAGGGCAGCTTGCTCCATAGCAACTTGCTTCATTAAGGCCAGCAAGGAAAAACCAGAGAGTGCCAGCAAGATAGAAGTGATCTAATCTTTTTCTAACCTAATCCTGGAAGTGACACCCCCATCACTTTTGCCACAATCTATTTACTAAAAACAAGTCACAAGGTCCAGCCTACACTCAAGGAAAGGAACTTAAGCAAAGGTGTGAATAGGAGCACGTAGAGATTATTGTGGGCCATTTTAGAAGCTATCTACCACTTTTACAGGTAGATCTTTGACTATCTTTTCAATTCCTTTTATGGTTGTCAGTTTTATTTATGATTTCTTAGCAAGTGATTTCATCTAGGTTTTCAAAATTTATTTGTAAAATAAAACAGTTTTCTCTGGAGCTGAGGTTCATTTCTATTATTACTTATGTCTTCCCTCTTTTATTGTTATCAGAAAGAACATTTATCAATTTTATTGATCATGTCAAAGAACAAATTTTTATTAATTGTTCAACTATTATTTGCATTTTCCTCCATTGATTTCTACTTTTATCTTTATTAATTCCTTATTTTTACTTTTGTTTAGCTTATTTGTATTTTTTTCCTAGCTCTTAAAAGCTTGATTTACTTATCTTCAATATTTCTTGTTCTTTAAATAAATGCATTTAAGACTTTGCATTTTCCTCCAAGTTCTACTTTGGTTATATCTCACTGGTTTTTATATACTTTCATATTGTATTAATTTTTAATTTTCAATCTGATTTTGTCTTTGACCAGATTCAGTTCAGTTCAGTCCCTCAGTCGTGTCCAACTCTTTGCGACTCCATGGACTGCAGCACACCAGTCTTCCCTGTCCATCACCAACTCCTGGAGCTTGCTCAAACTCATGTCCATCAAGTTGGTGATGCCATCCAACCATCTCATCCTCTGTAGTCCCCTTCTCCTCCCACCTTCAATCTTTCCCAGCATCAGGGTCTCTTTCAATGAGTCAGCTCTTCGCATCAGGTGGCCAAAGTGTCGGAGTTTCAGCTTCAGCATCAGTCCTCCCAATGAATATTAAGGACTGATTCCCTTTAGGATTGACTGGTTGGATCTCCTTGCAGTCCAAGGGACCCTCAAGAGTCTTCTCCAACACCACAGTTTAAAAGCATCAATTCTTCAGTGCTCAACTTTTTTTTTAGTCCAACTCTCACATCCATAGATGGAAAAACCATAGCTTTGACTAGATGGACTTTTTTTGGCAAAGTAATGTCTCTGCTTTTTAATATACTGTCTAGGTTTGTCATCATGGCTTTCCTTCCAAGGAGTAAGCGTCTTTTAATTTCATAGCTGCAGTCACCATCTGCAGTGATTTTGGAGCCCCCCAAAATAAAGTCTCTCACTGTTTCCATTGACCAGATTAGAAGTGTGTTTTCCCCTTTTATTTACAAGAGCATAGATTTCAAACCATTATTTTGTTGTTAAGCCTAATTTTAGGACTTCCTAGATGGTGCTAGTGATAAAGAACTTGCCTGTCAATGTAGAAGACTTAAGAGACTCGGGTTCAATCCCTGGGCTGGGAAGATCTCCTGGAGAAGGGCATGGCAACCCACTCCAGTTTTCTTGCCTTGAGAATCCCATGAACAGAGGAACCTGGCTGGCTACACGTCCATAGGATCACAAAGAGTCGGTCAAGACTGAAGGGACTTAGCATACACACACAAGCGTAATTTTATTGCCTCTGTGGTTAATATGATTTTTATTACTTGGAATTTGTTGGGACTTCCTTTTGGGCTTAATATATTATCCATTTTCAAAGTATTCAATATGCATTTGAAGAGTGTGTGTGCATTTTGCTCATTAGAACAAGCATATATATGTTCAAGTTGGTTAATTGTATTATTTAAATCTTGGATGTCCTTATTCAGTTAGTAGGTTAGTAAGTCAACTAGCACCCAATGTGACAATTTCTGCAGAAGTTGGGTTTTTTTACACTACAATTGTGGACTTGCTGATCTCCATTGTAAACCTATCTTGTAAAGTCTTTCAGTTAAATCTTCGTAGTAGCCTGTACCTATCATCAATAAAATATCCTTTACCTTTTAAAGTGCTTTTTGCATTGAATTTTGTTCTGTCTGACATTAACATTGGAACATCTATATTCCTTTTAATGGCTCTTGAATATAGTTTTCAGTTCTTTTACTTTCAAACTTTTTGTGTTAATTTTTTTATATATGTCTTATAGATGGTTTAAAAAGTATACATTATCAATACACATACTAAACCAAACATTTTCTGTAAACATTTTGCATTAATCTGTATCTCTAGTATCCCTCTAAACAAGGTGAGAAATACAGTATACATTTTCTTACCTCTGCGCCCTCTTTGCCATCCACTGCCCATGCTGCCACCCTAATCACTTCTTGCATTGATATCTTCTCTTACAGATCTACTGATTTCTTTGCTCATTGCTTCTTACACCCTACTTGTGTAGGTGTCTCATAGTGATATATATCCACTATTGATTATTTCAGAGAGGATTTGTGACTAATAAAATTTCTGAGTGCTTAATCAAGAAAATGCCTTTATTTCACCTTCTTCATGGTCTCTTTGTATTGGTCAAGTGTGTTCCAAAATGCAAACATTTCTTAAAATACATAGTATATTTCATTTCTGGGTTTCCCTGGTGGCTCAGTGGAGAAGAATCTGCCTGCTAATGTAGAAGACTCGGGTTCAATCTGTGGTCGGGAAGATCCCCTGGAAAAGGAAATGGCAACCCACTCCAGTATTCTTGTCTGGGAAATCCCATGGACAGAAGAGCCTGGTGAGCTACAATCCATGGGGTTACAAAAGAGTTGGACATGACTTAGTGACTAAAAAACAACAATATTTCATTTCTAGAGGTATGGGATATGAGAGGGAATCCATTAGGTATACTCAGTCCACCATTTTACTCTCATGCCTGTTTCTTACGCCAGGTCCCTGTGGACCACGGCTGGGAAAACTACCCTTCTACCCTCTCTTTCTTTGCTTCCCTGTCCCCACCAGGAAAATTGATCAATTATCAGGACATTGACTGGGCAACCAATCAATGGGTCATGTCACTATGCAGTACAGTAGGAATAAAGATGTCAGTTACTCTTCTTTTTCTCTTTTGCCCATGTGGTTGGAGCCATGTGCTAGCTTAGGGACAGCTTTTGATCAGATATTACTTTTTCTCTCTTTCCTGAAACCAATAGGAGTGAGCTAAGAGCCGAGATTCAGGTTTAGCCTTGCAGTACGAAGAGATCTCTCAGGACTCCAGCATAGAGTCCACACAATCCAACCCGATGCACCAGGGCTTGTACTGAGGTTTGAGGCCCAAAGCCCAGCTAACCATGAAGTACTACTTTGCTTTTCTTTGTTATTGTTCTATGTGGATATATCTCCCCCTGGAAACTTTGTAGGGAGGGCTGACTTTAGTCTGGGATAATATTTTGGTGTTCCCAGGTCTCTTGACCACAAGAGAATATTAATTGCTCTATATTTCCAATAATAGCTTCATGGTAATATTATTACAGTTCCACTCTTTAAAAATATCAAGAGTAAAACTGAGTATGCCTTCAGTGAAGAAGACATAGGTGTCAATTTCAATGTGCCACAGCCCCAGGGTTATCATATCAGTTTGTAGAGGCTGTGGACTACACAGCTGTGGGGCACTCCCTTATTGTCATAGACTGTATGCATGGCACCCCCTGGAATTGTGCACCACAATCCTATGAGATGTCCCCACTCAGCCCTGCCCCAGCCGCCTTTAATGATGTTTTCCAACTCGTTTGCTCTTAATAATCATCCAGTAAATGTCTGCTGTCCTAACATTCCAAGTCTTGTCTTGTCATGGTGCCTTATCCCACACTCATTGGATTATACCTATCAGCAATTTGACACTTGTTTCAGTTAAACCTGAGGTGTAAGTGGCAAACATGCCCCAAACTATATAGATGGAAAATGGAGAAACCAGTGTTCAAAGCCAGGTCTATCTGATTCCAAAGCCTATACTCTGCTACTACAGGCAAAGGGCCGGAGGAATGCTTCTGGCAAAATGGCTGAGCTGTTATACTAGCCCATAAAGGGTATGCTTATCCCAGACTCATTTATTCATTCATCTCATTTTCCCTAAGTTTCTACCTGGCAATCATGTAAGATCTATTCCAAATCCATCATTTGGTGATATAGGATATTTCCAATCTCTCTGAGGTTCCTTTTGGTTGCAAATGGGATCATGCTAGTTCACATAAATGAGAAGTATAAGAATAGTTTGGTGTCTGGTCAGGCAAAGCTAGATTCCAGGCTCACATGAAGCCTTATCCATGTCTTGGAAGCCCATTTCTCCCTGTAGGTATCATTCACAGGCAGACTCTTCTCAAAAGGGCTCCTGAAACTCTATGCTTATGTCCTCTGGTTGATCAGTTTCCAGAGTCTCTTTCCTTATATTTTCATCAAAAGTTCCAGGGAAGATTTGCATTGGCCAAGTTGGGGTCACATAACTGCATAAATCAATCACTTTGTTCAGTGTAATGGAATTCTCTGATTGGCTAGGGCTGGGTCATCTGTCAACCTTTGAAGATGACTCACATGAACTTACTATGTGGGAGGGGTGGGTTTCCTAAGGAAATGTGGCGTGCTGTTTTTAGAAGAGAAGGAATGGACATTGAGCAAGTAGAGACAATGATCTTCTGTATTTCTCATGTTACAGATAAAAAAATTGAGACTCAGAGAAGAGTAGGCACTAACCCATGATTCAGTAGCCTTTCTATCAAGCAAGTGATAAGTGACTTTAGCAGGCCAGGAGTTATGAGAAGCTGCCTCCTGCTTCTGTCCTTGCATCAGAGATGCTAAGACATCTCTGGTGGCAATTTTGAAGTTTTCAAAGTCAAGGGAAGTTATAGGTCTGGCAGGGTTGCCAATGTAGACTGTAGGAAAACACTGTTGGTTGGAAATCAAGATACCTGGATTCTAGTCCTAGCCCCGCCACTAATTTGCTGAGTGAACTTGAGCAAGTCCATTACTCACTCTAGGCCTCAGTTTTTCCATTTGTAAGCTAAGAAGTTTAGATTGAGTGGTCTGAAAAACACATTGCAAATTGATGCTTTTGTTCCACTCTTGAGGAGGGAGCGAGAGAAGGCAGAAGGCCGAGAGGGAGTCCCTCCTCTCCATCTGGAACCATGTGGAATTTCTGCAGTGGAGGCATTTAACCTGACTTTAATTTGAGTTGAAATGTCTGATATTTTTTATAGTAATAACATGCCCTGAATGGGACTAGGGGGGAGCAAGGCCCCCTGAAAAGAACACCAAAAATCCTTCTAGGTTACTCCTCTTGAAGCACTGCCTCTCAGTGAAATAGGTGTTCCTGTGGAGCTGGGGTCAGAGGAATCCATCCTGTACTGGCAGGCAGCCATGCTGGCTGCATGGCAGGCTTTTGGCACCTCCTCCCTTCAGCCTGCCCTGCCCTGCCCTACTAGGCCTGTTGGCTGGCTTCAGGCTGGGCCAGGAGCAGTAGAACGCTAGGGTGAAGGCCAGATAGTGGGTGGTGCATGAGGTGCCACCTGAGGTGTCAGGCACATGTCCCGGCAGAGTAGAAGAGAGAGGCAGTGTGACCACATGTATGTGTAGGGATGGGGAGCAGAGCGGGGAGTGACGGTAAGACAATAGCCATGATGGCCTCTACTAGATGTGATGCTCTTTCCCTAGATATCCACCCCCTGCCCTGAACTGGATCCATCTTTCCACACAAGCGTCTCTTCTCCAGTGGGAGGTCCTATCACTCGCCATCCCATCCTCTCCTGCTGTGACACAGATGTTTTAATTCCCTCTGTCACAAAATAAGTCCTAGCCCAGTGAGGTGTGGGGAGAGAGGGGTGTCACTCCTTCAGCAGAGGATGCAGCTAAAATTTCTCAACTCTTTTCACCACGGGGCCAAGCTCACTGCATGTTAAGCAATGGAAGTGGCAGTCCTGCCTTGTGTCTAACTTTGTCCCCTCATACTGTATTTATTCACCACTGGAGCAAGCTGCTGGTCATGAGCCACTACATAAACAGTGCCCGGAGTCAGTGACTAAGTGGCACCCTTGCTGCCCCTCCTCTAGGTTTCCCATCTCACCCCTGGCCTGTTTTCCTGTATTAATGATGCTTCTGTGATGGGGTGATGAGTGGGCACCAGAGAGCCCATGCTGACTGACCAGCCCAGAGCAGGCAGCCTTCCAATTACCCACAGCACTCAGGCGAGGGGCAGGCGGGGGCTGGGGAGAGAGGGCTTTCTTCCCCCCTTTAAATATATAAATTTAAGCAAGGAAACAGATTTCACTTTCAATCTTCCTTCCAAGAGATTGTTATAAACAAAAGCAGGTCTGGGGGAGGAGGAGGAGGGGAAGAGAGGAAAATGATTTGGGAGATTAAGGAGGCGGCCACGACAGCGTCCCCTTTTAAACCTCAATAAGGTTGTTTTTCTTGGTCGTTTTTTCCTCCTTCCCTCTCCAGCCAGCGTTACTTAAAAGGAACATTATGTTATCACAAATCAGATTTCCAAACATCATCTCCAGGTCACTGTGAACAGCTCAGCAATTTGGCTACAGATTCCTGTATAAGGCGTCCCCTTTAACCTCAAACTCAGGAGGGAGCTGCCCCCATTGCAAATGCTGGAGAAGCCCTCTGGGTTGAGAAAGGAGAGAGGATAGAAGCAGGGCCTGGAGGAATGGAGTGGGGGAGGCTCCTATGCCTTCAGGGAAGAAAGTGCAGCTCACCACGGGAGCACCACTCATTCCTATGCCACTCCACCTTCATATGCTTTAAGAGGGTAGCTGGGGGGGTGCATCTTGCTGCCTCTTGGAGGACATCCCTGACTCGGCTGGATGGGGGGCTGGACCCTGGTGGAGTAATGTGGGTTTCATTTTTCCTCTGCCACAAACTTGGGGCTTATCGATGCCACGGAGCTGCCAAGGGAGATTAAAGTCAAGGCTGGCGCCCTAGTTCCAGTGTGTGGTGAGAGACCACAAGTATTCCAGCTGGGCTGGTGCAGGCCAGGGTGAGGGAAGGGTGAGGCTGAAGGGGTGGAGCAGCCGAAGGGCTTCTGGAAGAGTGATGTTACCCCCACAGTCTATTCCCTCTGGCCAGGTACAAGGCCAGCCTTCGCCCTCAGTCTTACACTTCCCTCTCAATATCGGGCAACAGTGGATGCATAGAGGAAAGAAAAGGCAGGCAAGGAGGTGCCTGAGGTGTATAGATCTGAGTTGGAGCCATAGCAGGAAGAATTAGGGCTTGTCACAAAGGATTCCCATACAGTGAACCTTTGGAATCAATGGAGGAATTTTTCTCACAAAGAATCGAGGTGAACCAGTGACCTGCAAAGAGCTGGGGATCTTGGCATCTAACCAAATGAAAATAGCTGAGTCACAATAATTGGGATTGTGATCCCGGCCTGTTCTTTACATCCTCCACTGCCATGGAACTGAGGGAGCCAAGCACAGAAGTTTTAAACTCCAGGTCCTCAAGCCAAAACATTCTCTGAAGGATCCTGACTCCATTAACACTTGAGCACTTCCCAATAGCCCTGGGGTGCAAGAGGTAGGACCTCCATTTGTAGATGGAAAAACGAGGTCCAAAGAAAAAGTGACTCATGAGGACCACCCAGGGACTGAGCTGCAGACCTGGGCCTAAGATCTCTGACCTCCACTGCCAAGCTCTTTCCCTTGGCCCTTGCCATTCTAGACAGACCTTTGCAGCCCAACCCTTGTTCGAATGACTTCCTAAATGAAGCAGGTGACAGAACAGGCCCAGGAGTGGCCCTTCAGCTTTGAATAAGGTAGAAGCTGTGGGCTCATCCAAAAGACAAACAATGGTCTTTACAATATGGAACCCAAAGAAAGAGCTCCAAGGGCAAGGCCAAAACTAAGTCAGAGAGCTGGCAGAGGGTCTGCCTGACACTGCAGAGAGGAAGCCAGACATAGCTGTAGACAGAGGGTCAGTCCAGGGACTGGGGAGAACCTTCCTCAATGACACTTCTGTGCCTGGAGAGTCAGAGAACTAAATCCACCGGGCCCAGGCAGCAAGGCCCTTGGTGCCCCCAGAGTCACTCTGTAACTTTGGGTTGAGAGGAGCCAAGGAGTCATAGCCAGTAAAGAGCTTCTGCATCCAGAGCATGGTCATTCCATGCCCCAAATGGTGGCCTAGGGGCCATATCCAGTGCAGGTAAAAGAAAGCTAGTTTACACCTACCACGGGCCAAGCCCTTGCACATCATCATCCTGTCTGTTCTTGCTAACAGTCCTGTGAGGTGGAGATTTTGCTCTCCATTTAGTTATGAGAAATTCAGGCTTTACTTGTAAAGTAAGAGGCTTGGCCAGAACTCATCAATAATATAGCATGGAGGCTGGTTTTGAACTTACCTCTGTCTCATCAAGGCCTGTGCTCTTTTTGCTAAGCTGTGACTTTAAAGCTGTGGTCTGAGACTCCCTCAAGGGTCAAGGTAGGAGGGCTCCAACAGAGGAGCCCAGGGAACCCTCAGTTTGAGGGTTCTGGACCTTTATTCCTCCAGATTCCCGATGTGAGGGCCCTCAGACTCTAACCACAGAGAGTGGACCTGGGGCACAGGCAGGGACAGACACCAGCAGTGTCTGTTGGGGGGTCTAGTTGGGAATGTCCCCATGTTACTTCTCCCCACCCCACACCCGTCTCTAGACTCCTCCTTCCTCCTCAGTTCCCTAGCTCTCCCTCCAGAGTGCTTAGACTAAGCACCCCAAGAAAACTCTGTCCCAGGAGAGGGGCACTGAAAGGGTATTCTGCTTTGTTCTTCAGGTGGCTGACTCCCGGGCATCTTGCCTGGCCACCATACTGCCACATGCCTTTGGGAGGAGGGTTGCAGGCAGCCTTGGGTTGATGGATGCTCCACCCGCCACCCCCACCACCAGCCACTGTAGCCATCAGCGTGGAGTCTGCAGAGGCCTCTCCCTCACTTGCTTTATTTATTTTGGCCCATGGACGATGAAGCCCGGATCTGAGGGGAGGATGAAGAGGCCATTTCCAATATTTCCTCCTGGCCTCTCCACGCCCCTGAGATGCCCCTTAGTACCCGGGAGGAGAGAGTAGAGGTCAGTGGTCTGAAAACAATGACTTTAAGCTGGGGGAGGGTGGGTGAAAGGGAGGAAGGGAGAGGTAAATCTCAGGGCCCACAGACTTTGTTGTGGGCTCAAAGTTAACAAATGCCACCCTCAGAGAGGGGCGGTGCAGACTGGTGGGGAGGGCCAAGTGTTCCAGACCTCAGAGCTTCAGCAGAGCCCACCCTAGCCCCAGCCTCAGCCAGCTATGGGTAGATGGGAGAAGGTGATGTCTTCCTTCCCAGGGTCAAAAACTGCTCAGCCAGGCAGAACTGCACACCCTGGGAATCAGTGTAGAGGGTCCTCTGTTTGGGCCAGTAGGAACAGGGGCCCTGTGGCCTGCTTGGGGTTGCAGGAAGCTCCATACTTGCATTTCAGTTGTCTATTTGCCTCAGTAGGGCAGCCCCAAACCACGGAGCTCCCAGCCACCCCCCTCTCCTCATTGTTTGCACGGCTAGAATCCCTGTATCCAGTTATCATGTCCCCCACCACACCCAGTGCCCCACCACACCCAGAACTGCTGTCCTGTCAGCTGGGCCTGCCCTTTCCCAAGGGCTCAGGGACTTTGCTTCTCTGAATTTCCTCCAATTTGTCTCCATCACCCTCATGTTCAGGGACATTCAGCTACACAGTGGTCTCAAAGGAGAGGAGTAGTTTGGGGGCTGCAGTGGGCTTGCCTGTTCCACAGGCTCCACTAACATCAAGGAGGGGAAACATTTCCTGTGTTTCTCAGCTGGGGTTCCATACCCAGGGAGGCTGATTCCAGGGCCTGTGATCTTAACTGCTACACTAAACGTGACCAGAAAGCTCAGCGAAGGTTTAGAGAAGAGACAGGTTTTCCCAACAGGTTGGCTCTGGGAGGACCTCCTGGAGGAAGAGGCATTTTCAAAGAGTCTTGCAAGGAACTTGAACAGGCAGAGAGGTAAGAGGGCATTCCAGGCGAAGGTAATAGTAGAAGCAAAGAACAGAGAATAGGATATTGAAAGTCAGATTCAGGGAAGGCAAAGGGCTCAGCCTGGCAAGGACTGAGGGTAATTAGGAAGCAAGGCTGGGAAGACAATGGGTCCTCTAGATGGTCAGATTCAAGGAGGGAGAGAACTTGATTAGAGCTTACTTTGAAACCTCACTGAGGCTGCAGGTAGAGGCCACCACACTTGTCAGGCAGGAGATGAATGATCCTGCTCTACTCTGTGGTGGTGGCAGTGGGGATGGCATGGGCATGTTAAGAGATGGCAGAGATAATGGATTGACAGGTCTTGGTCCCTAAATTGATGCCAGGTGTGGGGCAGAGTGAGGAGGCCACTGAGGGGGCAAGACACTGTGGGTAGGGAGCAGCTGGATGGAATGATTTGGGACATGGAGTCTTTGGTGTCTGTGGGGAATCAAGTAAAATCTCCTGTTTGGGAGGACAAGAGAAGTCCCTTGTGGCTCAAGTGTAGCATTCATGACTGAAGATGGGGGGATGGTCCTGGAAGGAAGCCTGGAGCTCTGAGTACCAGGTTAATCAGTTAGGACTTGACTCTGTAGGCAACAGGGAGCTGTTGAAGGATTTTGAGCAGGGGAGTGATATAATCAGGTCTGCATTTTAGTAAGATCACTCTGGTGATATTATCAATATTATTTATATTGAGGACAGGTAATGAGGAGAGGCTTCTCAGGGCGGAGGCCTGAGGGGGGAAAACAGGCACAGGAAAGAGGGTACTGATGTGAGACATTTTGATGGTAGCATGGGTGGGACTGGGAGAGGGAAAGTAAAGTACAAGGGTGAGCGACAGAGCCCCTGCATGAAGACACAAGCACACAGGTGCCCAGGCTGAGGCCAGGAGGAATGAACGGCTGGCAATGAGGGGAGAGAGGAGAGTGAGGCCTGTTGCGCTTGTTTGTTTCCCTGGGGGCCCTGGCCATAGGCCTTTGTTTGAGGACAGGAGAACTGCTTCCAAAGGCAGCACCTCCCTGCTGCCACAGCTTTTAAATTTTCAGGGCCAGACACACACACACACACACACACACTTGCCATAAGCCTGGGCTCAGCAGCTGGGCCACCAGGATACTGGCCAGTGCTTCCCAAAGATGGGAGAATTGTCCAGGCTCTGTTTCTAAAGGAATTCCCGGCTTGTAAAACACCAGAAAGGAGGGGGAGAAGGAGCCCATGCATGCTTGGGCAGGGCCCAGAATTTCAGGGGGGCATACTGGGGTGAGGGGCCAGCGAAGGGAGACAGGGCCAAATGGAAGGAGGGGTTCCCGTAAAGGAGCCAGGGGCTGGCTGGGGAGCAGGGCCAGGAAGGGAGGCACAGGTGGGTGGGGGCCAGGAATCCAGAATTGAAGAGGCCTGGGCATGGCAGCCAGCAGGCTGGAAGCTGCCTTCTCTGGGCCTCAGGCCTCTGCCATGGGCCTTCCCCAGGGTCAGAGAAACACTGGTGTCAGTGACAACACATGGGGCCATGACCGTGGCTAGCACATCCTCCATGCAGACATAGACTGAGATCATCTCAGAGCTGAAAGGACATTGGCAAATGCTTGTGTCCAGTCCCAACATATGGCAGCTGAGGAATCAGGGGGCTCAGAGAAGAGAAACAGCTGTCCAAGGCTATACAGAAAGGCAGTGACCGAATTGGAACCACAACCCAGGCTTTAACACCTGGGCCATGGCTTTCTGGCACAAAGGTCTGCCTCCTAAAGAAAGGAGATGACAGTGACATAAAGATATGTTGGGACTCCTCTGCTACCACATGAAGAGAAATCTTTCTCTTATCTGCTGGAAAACCAGAAGACAGAGGGCAGACTGCAGCAGCAGTAATTGCCAGAGCAATTAGACTTTGGTGATCCTTGGAGGAACTGGATGTGGGAAACTTGAGGCAAAATTGGACAGAGGCTGAGAGGCAATTCTGGGGGAGTGGAAAGCAAGTATTGGCAGCCATTGAGAGAAACTGGTGCACCAAACTGGAAGATGTCAGGATGCCTGACTATAGGTTGGGTGACTGTTGGAAATAGCTATTAACTGGAGAAGAGGAGAGGGCAGAGAACATGGACAGGGAGAGAAAAACAACTAGGAGCCATGGGAAGAAAGACACTTGTTTCAGGAAATAGCTGCAAAGGGACCACATGAGGTTGGGTCTCCAGAATGCTGAGTTTGATCTGAACTTGAGAAAACTGCCCAAAGATTCAGATAGAAAAACTCTGGCTCCTCAGAGGCTGGTAAAGTGGGAGGGAAACACTAGGCAGCCCCACTCTTGGGACTGTCTTTAGAACAGTGGATTCTGAGATGGAAGTTTTGAATTTGGCTGGATGGGCAGGTGGCAGCACCACTACATCCTCTTGGGCTCTGACAGATGGGAGGCTGCAGTCAGGGTTAATTGCCCGTGCCCCCTTTGGTGCATAGATGGGAAACTGCCACGCACTTTGCACACAGGAGCTTGAGGGAAGACCTGCATACTCTCTGGATAGGAAGAAACCTCCAGGCCACAGTGTCAGAGGATGTAATGCCTCCAGGCTCCTTCTAGCCAAAAGCCCAGGGGCCTGGCGGGGGCCAAACTACACAGACCCCTCACTGACTCAGCATCCTAGACCCCATTTATGCCATCCATGCCACACCATGGGGGATTTTTTTACCTGCCCCAATGAAAGCCCAGGCTAAAAGGTACCCTAGCCTCCTCTGCCACTCTCCTTTACAAAATGGTCCCTGCCCAGGGGACTTTCTAGCCATTTTGTTGACTCTTAGAGCAAGTTCTGTGCTATAACTCATGACCATTCTTCCACCCAGACCCTAATGCAGTCTTTTCCTATTTTGTCCTGGATTTGGCTCCAAGCCTCTGCAGTAAGCCCATCACCAAGACCCTTCCTCTGCCTGAAGAGGGTTCTCTTAAGCATTCAGTACCCTCTCTGCTAAAGTTCCCCTTTCTGATGGCCCAGTGCATACAGGAGGCATTGATGCAAGCTGCTGCTGCTAAGTCGCTTCAGTAGTGTTCGACTCTGTGCAACCCCATTGACGGCAGCCCACCAGGCTCCCCCGTCCCTGGGATTCTCCAGGCAAGAACACTGGAGTGGGTTGCCATTTCCTTCTCCAATGCATGAAAGTGAAAAGGGAAAGTGAAGTCGCTCAGTCGTGTCCGACTCTTAGCGACCCCATGGACTGCAGCCTACCAGGCTCCTCCATCCATGGGATTTTCCAGGCAAGAGTACTGGAGTGGGTTGCCATTGTCTTTTCCGTGATGCAAGCTAGTTGATGGTATAACAGAGACAGAAATAATAAGGCTTACAAGACATGGAAACAATCTAAATGTCCATTGACAGATGAATGGATAGAGAACATGTGGTACATATATACAATGGAATATTACTCAGTCATAAAAAGAATGAAATACTGCCATTTATAGCAACATGGCTAGACCTAGAGATTATCATATGAAGTGAAATAAGTCAAACAGATACAAATAAAATATGCTATCACTTATACATGGAATCTGAAAAAATGATACAAATGAACTTATTTACAAAACAGAAACAGACTTACACACATAGAAAACAAACTTAAAGGGGAAAGGAGAGGAAGGATAAATTAGGAGTTTGGGATTAAAATATACATGCATGCATGCTTGCTAAGTCGCTTCAACCATGTCTGACTCTTTGTGACCCTATGGACTCTAGCCCACCTGGCTTCTCTGTCCATGGGATTCTCTGCAAGAATACTGGAATGGGTTGCCATGCCCCCTCCAGGGAATCTTCTCAACCCAGGGATCGAACTCGCATCTCTTATGTCTCCTGCACTGGCAGATGGGTTCTTTACCACTAGCACCATCTGGGAAGCCCTAACATATAAATACTACTATATATAAAAGATACACTTTACTATATGTAACCAACAAGGACCTACTGTATAACCCAGGGAACTATGCTCAATATCTTGTAATAACCTATAATGAGAAAGAATCACCTTGTTGTGTACTTGAAACTAACAAAATATTGTAAATCAACTATATTTCAATAAATTAAAATAAAAATAATGAGGCTATCTCCTGATCCCCAGCTCCTGAATGCTGGCAGCCAAAAGATTTCTAAGGTGCCAAGTGGTGGCCAGCTCACTTGGCCTTGGCATATATGTGGTCCCTGAGGGTGGCAGTGGTTAAACCTGATCTCCAAGATGATGGTGTGGGGCACATGGCAAGTGGGGGAGAACAAGCTACAGAACAATGTGCCATCTTCTGGTGATGGGTATAAGTAAAGACAGGTCTCCCTTGCCTCTGAAACTTTGTTTGCAAGTCGCCAAGCCTATCCCAAGGTTATACTCATAGTTAGAGGTGACTGCAAGCCAGTCAGTCATCTGGTTTGAAGAAGCATCTAATGTTTTGGAAGAGATAACAATATGACCTTTGTCTTTCTCTTCCTTCTCTCATTCTCACTTTCTCTGTCCTCTAACCTTTTATGTGGAAATTTTCTGACCTTTCTCCAAAGAGGGGTGCGGGGCACCAAGGTAGGCTAGGAAAGTAAATGGGACAGATCTGTTCTTCTTGTGGGCTCCCCTGGTGGCTCAGACAGTAAAGAATCTGCTTTCAATGCAGGAGACCCAGGTTCGATTTCTGGTTCAGGAAGATCTCCTGGAGGAGGACATGGCAACCCATTCCAGTGTTCTTGCCTGGGAAATCCTGTGGACAGAGGAGCCTGACAGATTGCTGTCCCTGGGGTCACAAAGGGTCAGACACAACTGAGTGACTAACACTTTCCTTGGCTGCCCCATGGAGCCCAGGATTGAGGCAGAGACAATTAATGGAGATCTCTCTGCCTCCCTAGAGGAAATGTTTACAAACTTAACCCCATCTCAAATGCAATGGAGGTGACTACCTGGATCTTAGTGAAGGCCTCAAGGGCAGAGAACACCATGCTAGTTTGTGTGAGTATGCACATGTCCAGAAGCAGAAGGATAGAGTCAGGGGCACCCCAGGTCACCTGTCAGGCCCAGTCTGGACCAGGGCACTTTCAGTGCCAGCTTCAGCCACTTGGGTGTTACCTTGGGACTCTGAGCTCAGGAAAGTTCTCCAGAAACAGAATCCCATCCAATCCTCTTCCCCCAATCTCGACAATGGTAGAAAACTTTCTTTCAGCCAAATATTTCTGTACTGACAAAGCCCTCCAAAGGTTATCATATCTAACCCCCAAGCTCCAGACTGGAAAACTTTTCCCTCAACCTGGTAGCTGCACCCCTTCTTGCCATGCTTATGCATTCTGGTCTCTGGAAAGGCCCTGTGAGTCACTGTGTTCCACTGGCACTGGTCTTTGGACAGATTGCCTCAGCCACCTTCACAAGATGGCTCAGGAGCCATGAGTGCTGACTTCTGAGAGTAGGATGGGTAACCCTCTGGGGACAGTGAGGAAGTAGCCACATGGTATAGCCAGAGGGGCATCTGGGGGCCCAGGGCCTCTTTCCTGCTGAAGATTACCTCAGAGTAGGGCCTTTAAGGCTCTTGGGAACTGCCCTTGTTTTTCTGGCAGTTTGCCTGCATCTCAATTTCTAAGCAGAACCCGAGGCCTGGCCTCAGGAACAACTCGCGTTTCAGCTCAAGGCCTTCTGAGAGCTGCAGAGTGGAGCAGCCCCAATCATCCTTTGGCTGCTTCACTTCCTGCAGGTGGAAAAATCATCCTATTTATCCCCAAAAGGATTTGTCTACTCAAACAACAAACAGACACAGAAACACACATGGAATCATAGACACATGTGCAAAAGACAGATCCAAGGCATACACAGAGCCTTTCTTTCTCTCTCTGTCCTTCTAACTTGGTCTCTGTCTCTGTGGCCTTCTTTCTCTTTGTATCTCTGTCTGTCTCTGTCTCTGTTTCTCCCCCAACCCCTTTCTCTTTCTCTCACTCAACCTTTCCCAAAGCCCCCTCCTTCCTGCACTACAGCATTTATCAAAGCAACCTGACCTCATGTAAAAATATACAGCATGGAAAAAAATCCACCTTAAACCCTCTTCTAAATATATTAAAATAATAGGAATTCTCATCTGCCTGATTGAATTTGCTGCTTGATAATAGAAGCATGCCAGGTCTTTCTGGGTCCAGTCTGGGGCAGGGAGGGGCTGGGATTCCCTGCCTGACTCCTCTTTCCTGGCCAACAGCTCAGTTCCCTTGTGTGGGTGGGGCCGGGGTGAGGGAGTAGGGGCTGCATTCTGTCCAAGAGGTCTTGGGCGGCCACCCCAGCCAGCAGCCAGCACGGTCCACTGAGCAAGTGCAAACACCCAGCCTCCTCTGGCCCACACTGCACCTCATCTCGCCAGGAAGTTGTGAGCCTCTTCCCTTCTCCAATCAGCACCCAAGCTCCTGAGCCATCCTGTAGTTACTCTCAGTCTCCATTAATATCACCTTCCATGGCCCAAGGGACTAGCAGCTCTTTGAGCTCAGGGGACATCCTTCTTGTTCGCTGTATCACCAGGATCTCAGAGAGCCAGGTTCAGAATAGAAGCTTGGGGAAACATTTGTTCAATGACCAAATTTATTCATTCATTCAACCAATATTTATTGAACCCCTAGTATGTACCCAGCACACTGATCCAAGCACTGGGAACCCAACAAAAAACGAAACAGACATCAAACCCCTGCCATCTTGTAGATGCTATTTTAAGAATATGTGAATAATAATAATGAACTGACACACTCATAGCCAGCTACAGAATGCAACTGCTGCCCTGGATTAGACTCCCCCCAGGCCTCCTGCTCCCCAGCACAGCAAACAACCGGACTTGCTGAATCTTAGACTCAGCTTTTCATACTATGGCACCTGCCTTATCCTTTATAGCTCAGGGCCTGGGCATGAGGCTGCTGGCTCCTTGGGGCAACATTGTGCAGGCAGAGAGGGGGAAGGGCCTGGCATGATCTTTCCATCCTCCATTAGGATGGAGGCTGGAAAGTGAGCCTGGCTGTCAGTGAAGGGAGCTTCCAAGTGGGCAAGTTTTGGTGCCAATGAGTAGAAACTCAGTCAGCAGTGAGTCTTGAGGTTCCAAGAGGAAATAACCACTGGATATCAATCAGATGGGGAACACTGCTGCAGGGAGTCTGCTATAGGTGTATCTGGTGCCTGGGAAAAGAGCAGTCATCATCTAGGGAGGGGTCCCAGGGTTGGTAGGAGCAGAGTTGCGCTGATAAATGTTCAACAACTTGCACACTTAGAGGGAGAAAAGCCCTGATTTGTAATGTTTGCCAATTACTGTGGTGAAAATACTCCCACAGTGACTGGATTCAAGCTATCAACATGATGTCATTGAACATGGATTTGGGAAGACACATGCACAAACAATTCTCTTGAGCCAATGTGAGCCCTGCCCTGGTCTTGCAGTCAAGATTAGGAATTTTGTTCTTGGAAAGAGACTGGCCAGAGGCTAAAAAGAGCAGAAGACTGGGAACCAAAAGGTACAAGGGTGGGGAAAGCTATGATGCCAGGGGCAACCTGGGAGGCCAATCAGTGGGTAGTGCTGGAAAGAGAGTAAAGCTGAAATGCCAGCAGATGATGAGTGATGCTGCTTAAGTCACATGGCCTCTACCAGGACTGGCTTGGAAATCTGTTGGCCGTTTTGATGTCTGCAGAAGCAGGAGGAAATGAATGGGTTATATGGAGGTGGGTCGTGGAGAGATGCTGATGTCTGATCTTTAAAATAATAGCAGATCTTAGTGTAGTGCTTCCTCTGTGTCAGGACCTGTGCAAGAATTTTACATGTATTGATTCATTTGATCCTTGAAACCAACCCAGTGAGGTAGATTATTATTATTCTCACAGCTTTACAGATAAGGAGAATGAGATACAGACAGATAAAGTAACTGTCTTATATCACATGGCAATCTGGCTCCAGTCTGCTCTGAACCACTATGTTGTATTGCCTCTAGCTTTATTTCCCTGATGGAATCTTCTGGAAGTAGACCTCTTGCCTGGGCCCATAGTACTCTACAGAGCTCTCTGACCTGGCCTACTACTTATAAAATGCTCCCTCTCACCCATTTCGCTACAACCTGCCTACCAAACAGGGCAGCTGCTCTTGGTCGACCCCTGGGCTTATGGCTGCCCACCTCCAGCAGACTCAGCTCCCAGATTTATTCTTTGTGACAATGGGACCTGTGCTGTGTGTGTGTGTGTGTGTGTGTGTTTGTGTGTGTGTGTGTGTGTGTGTTGAGGTGAGGGGTGGCTAAGTGTGGTTCATCTTTGGAAGACCGAGGCACCTCTGTCCCAGAGGAGAAAAGCAGAGGAAGGAAAGTGGGAGACTGAAGAAAGGAAGAGAGAGAAATCAAAGGAGGAGGGAGTGATGCCTCCAAGCCTGGACTTGGCAGAAGTTGGTCTCTAAGCATCTCTGTGACCCCTGTTCACATTTATTGCAGCATGAGATGTGACTCACTGAAGTATAAACAGGAAAAGAGGATATGGGCTTCTGTGGGTGGCTTGTGGAATTAGTGGGTCATTCACAGCATGTATGTATACATCTGTGCCATAGACCTGCTCACACACCCACATTCAAAATAGAGACTATAGCCAAGTGTGATCAACTGAGCGCATTTGTGAGATGCTGTGACTGTGTGTGAGAAACATTGACATCCTTGACTCCTGGAATTTCCCTGGACCTCTGGAAAAACCCCAGCAGAGAGGTTTGCTAGGGGTTCAAGGGAAGCTCTGCAAGAGGGCCAAAAAGGTCAGACAGGCTTGAGCAGGGGCTTTCCTCTGAGATGAAGTCACCGACCCTCTTTCCATCCCTATTAGATACAAATCCTCAGCCTCCCATGAGTGCTTGGAGGATGGTGAGGCATTTCCTCTGAGAGACTCTGTGACGGGGAGACACAGACGGCTGAGGAAAAGCTGGTAAGGATGCATCTGGGGTGAGCACCTCTCCCGCCATGGGGTGTCGCTGTCACTGCTAGTGGTGTCAGGAGCACTCCCAAAGCCCCATCTCTCCCAAGAGTGCTGTATAAAGAGCAAGGCCTCTGCAGTCTCAGTAGATGGAGGCTTAAATCCTTGCTCCATTGTCAGGAACTTGCACCAGCTCCCTCCCATCACTGAGCCTCAGTTTCTTCATCTATAAAATCAGAATGCCATCCATCCTACAGAACAGTTTAGAGGAAGAAAGGAGCTCACAGGTGTGAATACAGCTGGTAAGTCCTTGGCATGTTCACTTCCTCTTTCCCCTTCTCTATAACCAAACACTGAGAGAAACTGCCTCTCAGCTCGAGAATCTGGGCATCCAGAAGCTCTCTGTTTCGGGGCAAGGAGGACCAAGGAGAGTTTTCTCTCCCACACTTGAGCCTTTGCTGACCTCTCCTTGGTTTACCTGTCAATGGATGGATGAGAGGCCCTGGGCCTGCTGGGTAAGCAAAGCCCTCCTCATTTGCACCCACTGGCTCAGATTAACCCAACATCTCTTGTCTACACACCTAGAGAGATTTCTCTGGGCACAGATAAGCCCTCTTTTGACCTTCTGGCAATATGGTGGTTTCAAAAGATATACCCAGAATTTTACACCCTGGAAGTCTTTACATTTCATCCCATAAGTCTAAATGGTATACATATGAAAGCAAGACTCCGTAGAGAAAGATGATTTGGAAACCCCAGGGACACTTCTAGTCCCCGTTCCTCCTCCAAGCTCACTGACATAGAGGCCTTTAATCCAGTATCTTACAGGGAATTTGATGTTTTTTTTTTTTAAAGTCAGGCTTGGGGATGGGTCAGGTGACTGGTCAGAAACACTCAGGGGCCCTCCATGGAGCTAAGGTGGAAGTGGCTGATGCTTCCCTAAATGAGAAGTGGGGGAGGGGTGTCTGAGGGACAAGCCAGGAGGCATTTTGGGAGCCTCAGAAGAAAAAGTCCCAGTGAGCCCCAGGGTCCTGCACCCTGCCTCTGCCATTCACCATCTGGATGACTGTGGGCCTCGATTTCCCCATCTGAAACATGAAAGGTCCAGGATATTGTACATGTCAAATGAGTGGGCACAAGGGAAGCATTTTGCAGACCATGAACACCAAACACATTGTGGACAAAGCCAGGAAAAGGATACTGCTGTGTCCCTGCTCTGGACCCCCTTTGTGCTGGGTGTGCAGTTACACACATCAGCCCCCTCATTGGATTTCCTTTCCATGTTTGTGCTCCCCAATCGTCTAGCACTGGATGTGGCAGAACTCAGGTCCTCCAGCAGTGCTTCATGACCAAATATGCAATCTCATTGGCCTCCTCACAATAATCCAATTAGACAGTGATTATTACCAGCTCCATTTTACAGAGTCGTGAAGAGAGGCCCAGGGAGGTGAATATTTTCACCCAAGGTCACACAAGCAGTAGTAGCTGAGAAGACATGTCTGTGTGACACAAGTCCTTTCTTTTCCCATTGCACCCCTTGGCCTTTTTCACAGCTCACCCTCTCTGATGTTTCCCTGACCAACTCTGGCTGCTGGGAAGGCCCCTGAATCAACTAGCAGAGCCCAGCAGGCAGAAAGTGGTGAGAGGTGTGAGTGACAAAAGTGCAAGCTGTTCCTGGCTTGAGCTAGACATCATTCATGGCTTGCACTGGATCCCAGCTGCTCTGCTGCCCACAAGTGACCTTGGATTTCTAAGCCTGCTAACACTGAGCAGGATTGCCTCCAATGAACATGCAAAATGGGGGACTAAGGGGCGGGGGGGTGTTGGGAGAGGGGAAAGTATGGGAAAGGGTAACTGCTGAGAATATCAAAGAGAGGTTCCTTGACTTGGTTACCCTCTGTAGCTAAGGATTCTTGCTCTCAGAAAGTTCCTCCTGGTGTCTCTAAGTTCTTGTTATCTAGTCCATTCTATCTAGTTTTGTTTCTTTTCTTTTTTTTTATTTAGAGAATACTTTATTAGTTTCTGTGTTTTGTTTCCTTTTATACAAACAATTTCTCACCGTGCTTTAGATAACATCCCTTCAGGAGCCCTAGCCAGCATACTCCTTATACTCAAGACAAAGATGAAGAGAGCTTAGCATCAACTCTACCCAAGGAAATCAACAAGAGGGGCCCAGACTCATCGCCCAAAGGAGCCTCAGTTCAAAGAGCCTGGCTCAACTTCTGGCTCTGCCAGTTACTGCCTGTAAAACTTTGGATGTGTTACTTATTCATTCTGTGCCAGTTTCCCCACATACAGTAAGTGCTATCAACCCCTCCATCGGTGCCTGACAGAGAGTTGGCTCTCCATAAACAGAATCGTACTCTATTTGACAATATCAGTCTACATCTCAAAGGCACCGTGCTCATTGGTTCACACCTTCCCTGGGCCAGCCCCTTGGCCTTCAGGTTGCCTGGGCTCAGATTTTTCTTTCTACATCCAACCCTGAGCTCCAGGCAACAGTTGTGTCTGAGCAGTCCTGGGAGGCCCACCCCATTTGGAGAGTGGCCAGTGCCTGCTCAGTATCTCCTTGGGGTCTTCCAGCTCCATGATCTTTCCCAGTGGCCACCTGCCTTCCACAGCTTGCCCAGCCACTCTCAGAGTATTATAGCCGCCCCATCCTCTGTTTCTTTGAAAGCTTCCATGATTCTTTTTCATCCAGGGTCCCAAGTCAACAGGCCTCCAGTGTTCAAAAGCCAGGTCACTCCACCCAGCTCTGTATTGACATTTGCATTTCCAAAGCCCAATTTACATTATAATTATTCTTTCTAGCCAGGCGGAGGTGGGGGAGCTAGAGGGGGTGGGAACTCCACACAGATTTAGGGGAGGACTTTTGGCCAGCTACAGCAAGAACTGGCAATCACATGCCCCCAGCCTTAGGCCCCCAGCACTTGGGTTTGTTCTGTTTCTTAGAGTGACCTCACATGACCACAGCTTTTCTTCTGTTCCTACTCTTTCCCCAGGTAGCCATACAGTCTTACTGCTCTTCAGACCCTTCACTAAGTTCTCTAACAGGAGTGGCCAACCTCACCTCACAGCCCTTTCCCCAACCCAAAGTCTCATTCCTGACTCCAGTCAAGTGGAATATAAAGAACATAACTTTTTGTTCTTCAGTTCAGCAAAACCTGAAAAAAATTGTGATCAGTGCCAGCAAGTTTGCAGTGAGATGGGCAATGTCACACAATACCAATGGAAGTATCAACTGATGCAGTCTTTGTGGTGGGCAATTTGGAAATATCAAGAGTTGTATACACTTTGACAAGTACACACTTTAAACCAAGAATTTCCCTGACAGATATCTGTACTAAAGAAATATTTGCAAATTTGGATTACAGTGTATATAAAAGCTATTCATAAACAATAGGAATAAGCTAAATTAGAAAATGGAGTAAACAGAATTATATACAATCTATAAGGATGTTTGGAAGAATATATAGTGATGTGGAAAATGCTCATGCTATAAATAAGGTAAAACATGCAAAATACCATTTCACATATAGAGTATAATCCTGATTATTTTTATAAACTATAAATATTCAAATAAAAAGACTAGAAGAGTTAATAACTAAGCATTGTTAGCAGCGTCTGACTCAGGTAGTGTGATTGTAGTAGATTATAATAATAAAAGCCAACATTAAAATAGCACTCATGATGAGTCAGGAACTTTTCTCTCAGCACTTTTTACATAGATTTAAATATAATTACTCTTTACAACTACCCTCCAAGAGAAACACTATATAATCCCCATTTTACAGATGAGGAGACTGAGGTTCAGAGAGGGCTTGCCCCATGACACACAGTTAGTAATTTTCTGCTCTGTACTTGTCATCATTTTCTGGATTCTCCACTCTGAGTACTTGTGGCTTTTGTAATCAGAATACAAATGCGTGGGAATTTTAAGAAAAATTTAAGTGCATTGCTGGGTCACAGAAGCTCCTCAGCTCATTGGAGACAGCTTTACTGTGCAGTTTGTATCGACCATGGTACTCCTGAGGAACGGAGCTCTGGCCGTTGTCATCTCTTTGTCAGCCTGTCTGGGTATGGCCACCCACTCAGGGCCTGCCCTGCCCGTGTTTGATGTACCTCCTGGCTAATGGCCTACCTCCACACTTCCTGGACTTTACCCCTTACATGGAAGGCCCACAGTGCTAACTCCTTTCTGGACATGTACCTCCACAGTCTATCCCTGGGATGGCAGAGTCTAGCAGTGGTTGTGCTTTCCCCGTCAGTCCCATCTCAGAGACATAGCAAAGGGTGAGGGCAAAGGAGGATGTTTGTCCTCGGGCATTTGTCTCTGGGGGTTCCACAAAGACTCTAGTTTTTCCTTTCTACCAGAGAGGGGCAGCGTAAAGGGAGAGAGGCAGAACACTTTCCACTGGCCCCTGGCACTTGTGACTCTGGAGAGGACACCACTCTGTCTTTTCCCAGCCTAGATCAGCTCCTGCTTCTTCACTACTGCTTACACAGGACTCTCACACTTCTGGGGTCACATCTGGCTGCAAGCAGGGTTCAAATAGAAATGGAAGTTCTCTGAAGGGGAGGAGTGGCTGACAGTCCTCCAGTCTTCCTATGCCCTCTCTAATTCCTGGCCACTGTCTCAAATGCAGTTGTGGGGCAGCATGAGGAGGCCAGCCTGTAACATACAGAGAGAAGGAAGGGGGGGGATGGGGCGCCTTGAGATCTGCAGGCTGGAGCGAGACCATAAGAGCCTGGTTTAGGCATCTCTGCTTGGTAGCCTTCCAGAGGTTTAAGAGTTTGAGTTGTTTGGGAAAAACAATCAATAGGAAACCTGGGATCTAGTCCTAGCTTCTCCTCTCACTCTCTGTGGGAAAGCAAAGCCCTTTCCTTCTTTGAGCCATAAAATCCTTCTCCAGAAGATGGTGGCAAGTGTACCCATCTCACTGGGCTATGCTGAGAATCAAGAGACACCTACAATGTGATGGAACAGCATCTTGTGTCATGAAAAACAGTGTGGAACTGTATGCGCCTTAGGAAGCCAAGAGATTTTCCTTCTCTCCAAGGCTCCTTAGCTATGTAAACTTGGAAGTTGCATACCTTTGAACAACCCAATGAAAGCAAGGAGCCCACTTCCTATAAAAGCTCACAAAACATGGCACATCATTTTAAGAAGCCCTTCAACATCATGGGTCCCTTTCACAGGCCACCTGCAGGCTAAGAAGCCCTGGCCTGTGTCAGTGGTTAACCCCTTTTCTAGCTTGCCTCTGCTCACACACCTACAGGGAGGGGGAACTCACTCCCTTATAAGCAACCAATCCAGCTTTTCAGAGCTCTGACTTTCCTTCTGCTCAGTTAAAACCTGCCTCCCTGGAGCATTTCTTAGAGACTTCCCTGCCCAAGGAATCTGAGAAATGCCTGGGGCCAGATGTGTGCAGGCTCTGGGCTATCTGGGCAGGAGGGACGGGGTTTCCTCCATTCCAAGCCAGACCAAGCTACTTTTCTGCTGCTGCTCCCAGGGGAGGATGCTGGATTTTCTGCCTCATAAAGTTGTCCTCCAAGTCACTGTGGAGCCAGTGTGTGGCCAGGCCCTGGCAGCCAGCTGGTCTGCTCAATGTCCACAGAAGAAGGAGGTGGCTGGGGCAGCATGACAAGCCTTCTTCCTCCAGGATGAAACACTCTCAAAAGTGGCATTTAAGGCACCCTCCTACCCCAGCAACTCCCCTCTGTCATCTCCCCAGGATGTGACAATATCCCCATGTGAGCTCAGAAGCCAAATTGGAATGCTGATAGTAGCTACCTCATAGAGATGCAGGGAGTGATACATGAAGTGATGAATGTACAAAGCCTGGACTGTACGAAATAGCAGTTCCCTTCTTTCTTCTGTCCATTCTCCCCATTGGGAAGCAATTGGAATAGGCATGGATTGAGTATTTACTGGCCCGTTTTCTGGGCATGTTAGATCTTGATAAGAAACCCCATCAATAGGTTCAATTTGGTTTCCCAGTTCACATAGCTGGCACTGGGTAATGAGGGATCTGAACCCAAGTCTGGCTTCCTCAAGCCCACATGTTGCCTTGCATCATGCTGCCTCCCAAGGAGGGAGGGTGATACCCTCCCATGTAAAGCAGCCTCTCCTTTAAGGTTCTTAAGGGTCAGACCTGACTCTTAGGGCCTGCTGGGCAATGACTGGATCCATGTGTTTAGAGTAAACAAGAGGGCCCCTTCTGGCTTCACTGGGAGGAAGCAAATGGCCTGAGCATTCAGACAGGCAGGAGAGGCCCGTGAAAGGAGAAGCTTGTTCAGCTCAGATGAAGAGAGACTTACTTCTTGGGTGGCCAGGTGAGGCCTTTGGTGGCCTGGGCTGAGGAAAGGAACAGGGTGGAGTACCAGATTAGCCTGGGAAAGAAGGTGCTGTTGAGTTGGAGTAAAGTTCGCTTGAGGCCCCTGGGTGACTGGGTGGTGCAGGAACTGGGGCTCCTGTGCCTGGTGGGGCTGCCCTCTGAAGTGCCCTCCATCAGCTTTAGCCTCCCTTGGTGCTTGCTCAGCTCCCAACTCAGCTCCAGGGAAGGCATTCCTATGCCTCAGATGGCAGAGCTGGCAGACCGTTGCCATGGCAGCCAGGAGACTAAGAAGAGAAGCAGGAGAGAGGTGGCCTGGGGGTTGTTACTGAAGAAAGGCACTTCCTGGGTCCTCTGGTGTCCAATCTGAGAGGAAGTTGCAATTCAGGGCTCATGGCTAGCGATAGAAGCTAGGGCCTTCCTTGCCCACCCAAGGCCAATCTCTGTGTGTGTGTGTGTGTGTGTGTGTGTGTGTGTGTGTGTATCTGTTTATCTGCCTATGTGTGTGGGGACACAGAATCCCCGGGAACCATCTGTGTGTATGGATACATATGTATGTATACACTCATGTCAGTACACAGAGGCCTGGAAGGGCGGGAGCCTTGTATGTGTGTGTGTGTATCTTGTACATGTTTCTTAAACAGTAAGGAGAGGAGGGACAAAGACAAAAGCCCTAAATGACTCTGGCTTTCAGAGGAGCCAGCCCGGTGTGGTGGGTGTGAGTGGGCCAGCCAGGGGCCTGATTGGAAACAGACTTGGCAAGGAGGGGCTGTAAATGCTTTTTTGCTGCCTGTCCTGAGAAATTTATGTCACACCCACTCCATCATCCTGGCGGGGGCAGCCTCTCCTAGCTGCCTGTGGTTCTGAACCTTTCAGTGCAACTGGCAACCACCATGGGGTTCTCTGAGCTTCTTCAGTCCCAGCCTGGAGTGGACCCCAGCCTGGAGTGGACCCCACCCTGTAATGCCTTGAGGCTGGCAGGGATGAGCTATGGGTGGGCAAGGAGAAGGAGGCGAGAACTTGACCTCCAAACGTCCTTCTATCGCACAAAGCCTGGATGGATGTGTGCCAAGGGCAGACATTAGGGTGGTGGTGCAAGGAGGGGAAGGCAGGAGAGGGACTGTGGTCTATTTCCAATATCTTCCCTGCCTTCTCCTCCTCTTAATGAGGAATAGAGACCCAGGACAGACAAAAAAGAGCAAGGGGATCCCTAAAGTAGGATTTGGAGACCTTTTGGGAGACAGATGGAAACTGAAGGACAGGAAGGGGAAAAGACTTGCCCAAGTTCACACACTGAGGGAGCCAATGGCAGTCTCCAGCCACCCTGCTGTATGTGGACTTTCTCCCTACCTCCCAGCCAGAGAAACCTCTTAACCTAGAATTAAGCCCTGTATTTTTCTTATCATGTTACTCCAACCTTATAATCCTCACCTGGTTTCCTTTTGTTCCTACAATAAACACAAGACCCTTAGACGTGGATTGTAGGGTCTGCTTTGGTAAAATCCCTGCATACCTCTCCATCCACATCCTTTACCAAGTTCTCTCCTGCCACTGGGCCTTTGCACATACTGTGCCCTCTGATTGGGATAATTTTCTTTCCCTTTGTCTGTTTTCTTCCCACTTCCACTTCAGCACACAGCTCAAGTGTCTCTTCCTCAGGGAAACCTCATACGTTTCCCAATGTTTCACCCTCTAGGCACTGGGGACCTATCTTCCGCAGCACTTCTCACTATTGCTATTTTACTTTTGTTGTGTTCTTTGTGATTAATGCCACTTCCTCATCATACTCAATGAGGACAGGGACCACAGCTGCTTTTGCTCACCGAGGCTGCCCTAATGCTCATCATAGGCCTGGCAAATAACCAAGTGACAAGGACATCAGAAACTAATACTTGAGGCTTACCATGTGCCAGGCACTCTTCCAACTGCTTTACTTGGAACAGCACATTTAATCTTCACAAACTCTGTGAGGTAGTTACTATCATTATCTCCATTGTACAGATGAGGAAAGTGGGGGCACAGAGAAGTTAAAAAACTAGACCAAGTTCACACAGTAAGTAGCACAGAGAATTTGAACCCAGGTAGCCTGTATCCTTAATCACTCTCACTATAACTACTTACTTATAAATATTTGTTCACTACCAACTTTTGTTTGACTCTCTCCCACTCCAACTGTATGGGGAGATGCCAGTCCCTGAGCACTTCCCTGGACCTTGGGGTGGGCTCTGGGCTGTCCCCAGGACTCCTGCCACCTGCCTATAGTCACTCCTGGCCTGTATCCCCTTTCCTCATCTCCCCAGTCGTCACCACTAGCATCTGTCTGCTCCCATGGATGACATGAGAAGGTTCTAGGGCTGGGCAGTGCCCCTGAGTTTCAAGCAGCAGTTTTTCACCCTGAATCACTCATTCTTGTCATTCTGTCTTAGAGCTCACCTACCTACTCTCATCTACTCAGGCCTCTGTTTTTCCTTCTGTAAAACAGAGTTAGTTACCATACTACAGGGTAGCACTGAGCATTAATTGAGTTTGTCTGTGTGTGTTTGATAACTGCCAAGCATAAGACTCATACTAGTTATCACTTGTAATGTTATTAATAAGCAGTTACAATGTAATCTGAAACTCTTTTCATGAATTCGAGCCCCCGAAGCCCAGTGGGGACTGGAGAAGGAAAGTAACACATGGGACTAACAGTGGGTGTTCAGTGTGCCCCCCTTCCCAACCCTTGTCTGCCACCCTTCCCCTCTCGCCTACCTTCTCAGCCCCGACACACGCAGGACAGGCTTTGGGCTGGTTAAGAACCCCAATCCCTGTGTGGAGGAGAGGGTGAAGCTCTGTCCCCCACTCTTCCCATCCCTGTCAGCCACCAATCCGTCTTGCTGTTTCTCTCCAGGCCAAGGGCAGGGAACGCAAGGCCCCTTCCAGCTCCCCAGGGCCCATGAGCCCTGCCCCCTCACCACCATGGCATCTTGAACAGAGCTGAGTCTATGGCTCTTGGTGGGGGGTGGCTGTGGGATGGGGGGCACAGAGAGAGGAGGGTTACAAAAGCTGCGCCTTGCTTTCCCAGTGGCCTCCTGAGGGCCAATGAATGCACAGAGCCATACCCAGGGCAGGGGGATGGGAGTGGGAGACAGCCAGCGTGTTTTCATTTTGCTCTGTTTGTTTTCTGTTTAGATCAACTGCTCAGTTCTGGTTTGGGCCTTTGAGGGCTGATGGGGTTTGGCAGGTAAGGATTTCTGGGGCCACCCATCTCTGCCTTCCACAGGGCTGTGGGCTAAGCTCCCCCAGCCCCTGCAGAAGTAGGAAGTCCAGCTGGCTCTACTTGCTTGCCAGCCTCATTCTTTCCATTTTCTCTATTTCTCTCTCTTTCTTTCTTTTATACTTTTGTTCTTTCTCTTTCTGTATCTCTATTTCCTTCGTCCCCCCTTCCTTCTCCCTTCCTCTCATCTGGCTCTTGGAGTTTATCCCTGTCCCTTTTCTGCCTCCCCATGCCTCTTTAAATCAGTAATTCTTTCTGTCTTTCCACCTTTCTCCTTTTTTCTCTATTTCTCCTCTTTTCTCTTTCTCAGAAGGAGAGAAGGATATTAAGTCTTGGGCATTAGGAGGTCTGAGTTCTGGCCCAACTTTCTCCCATTCGTTCTCTCTGAGTGAACTTTAGCAAGTCCTTTCGTATCCCTCGGCCTCAGTTTCTCCATCTGTAGACTGAAGACCCTAACTTATGTGCCCTCCAAGAGCTAAGCTAGAAAATGTGGTGAGTATTTACTCTGTGTGGGGGTTGGGGGGAGGGGATGGGTCAAATTCTTTCTTCAGTGAGCAGGAACTCAAAACAGTCTGGACTGGTGGTCAGTGTAGCATCTCCTTGAGGAGTGAGGGATTATGGGAAAGGGTAGAGATATAGGGGACACCCATCACTGGTGCCAAAACCGAATCCAAAGAATCCAAGGAACAGAGCTGGGGCCTGGGGTCTGGAAACAAAGAGGTGCTGCTCCAACGATGGCAGACCACAGGACTAAAGAACAGAGTACCTAGTCTTGCTTCTTGGCCTGCCATCTGCTTTCCACGTGGCCCTAGATCAGGCCAAAGTCCTGTTGGCCCCCATCTTTGAGCCTGCTTCTCTTCTCATCAGGACATTTGTCCACTGCCTTCTAGTGACTTAAGAGTAAAGGAGTTGGAGCTAGGGAGTGCCACACATCTCTGCATTGCCTCCTCTGGTCCCACGGGCACCTTTGCTTTCATACTGACCAAACCAAACTTCTCCTCCACCCCACCCCACACCTGCTCCTTCTCCGGGGTTCCCTTTGGCAGTGAATGGATGGCCGTCTTCCCGGAAGCCTTGATTTGAGAGCTTTGGTCTGAGCTCTTGCCTCCGCCTCATCCTCCAGATCCCACCCACCTCCTGGCCATGTGGGCTTTGTCTCTATGTGGCGCTCCTGCCACTTGATGCTGTCACCACCCTTTCCTGCCCTGATCCTGCCACAGCTTCCTTCTACTCTCTCAGTCTTCTGTCTCTCCACCTCCAGCTCAGCCTCCACACAGCTTCCCAGGCGACCCCAATGTTTAGACCTCAAGATAACTTCAAGATTTTGGCTATTGGCAAAAAGACTTTTATAAACATTCATGTACGTGTACTTTGGTAACTGAATTGCTGGGTCATAGGACAAGCCTATGTTTGGTAGATGCTGCCTCAGTTTTCCAGGCTGTTTATATCAATGTATGCTCCTCTACAGTGGTGCAGGATAGTTTTGGCTGTTCCTCATCTTCACCAAGGGTTGGCAATTTCCATTTTCTTTCGTTTAATCCATTCTGGTTGGTGTACAATAGCATCTCATTATGATCTTATTTTGTACTTTCCTTTTCCGAAATTTAGGACTAATCTGTCAGTTTCCACCACCAAAAAAAAAAAAAAATTTGCTGGGATTTTTAAATGAGATCACATTGACTCTGTAGATTAATTTGGGGAGAATTGACTTCTTTGTAATATTGAATTTTCTAATTCGTGAATATAGTTTATCCCTTAATTTATCAATATTTAAGTCTTCTTTAATTTCTTTCCACAATATTTTTTTTAGTTTTCTGTGTAGAGTCTTTTCCACATCATTTATTAGATTTATTCCTAAGTACTTTATCTTTATATTTTTACAAATGGTAAGGTTTTTAAAACTTTCTCTTTCTATCTTTTGCTGGCATATAGAAATAAATTGGCTTCCCTGGTGGCTCTTCCCAGCAAGAGAGCTGGGTTCGATCCCTGGGTCAGGAAGATCCCTTGGAGAAAGAAATGGCAACCCAGCCCAGTATTCATGCCTGGAGAATTCCGTGAACAGGGGAGCCTGGTGGCCTACAGTTCGTAGGGTCGCAGAGTTGGCCACGACTGAGCGACTAACACACTTAGAAATAAAATTGATCTTTTTGATATTGACTTTCTAACCAGTAATGCTTCTAAATTAACTTATGAATTTAATCGTTTGTCTATAGATTCTTCTGTACCTTCTATATACACAATCATATCAAATGCAAATAATGGCAATTTTCCTTCTTCTTTTTAAATCGGATTTTTTTTTGCTTGCCTTACTGTACTCACTAGGATTTCCAGTACAGCATGGAATAGTAACGGTGAGAGTGAGATTCTTGTCTCACACCTATTCTCAGTGTATGAAAGCTTGCAATATTTCACCGTTAAGTATGTTGTTTGCTGAAGGTTTTGATAGATGCCTTTTATCAGGTTAAGGAATCTTCCTTCTATCCCTAGTGTGCCGAGTTTTATCGTGAATGGGGTGTTGAATTTTATAAAACACTTTATGCATTTAGCATAATTTTACTCCCTTTTCCTCTTTAAGTAAACTACAAGGATTCATTTTTAATTGGTAAACCACTCTTAAATTCTTAGATTAAAACTCATTTGGTAACCAACATGATATTGTAAAGCAAAACAAAAACAAAAACTCATTTTGGTCACGATGGATTATTTTTTTTAATATATCACTGAATTTTATTTGCTAATTTCTTAAAGTAAACTTTTTAAATTTTGTGACCATTGTAGATTTACATGCAGCTGTAAGAAATAATATAGGGAGGTCCTATGTAGCGACTAAACAACAACAAAAATGTACCCATTACCCAGTTTCTCCCAATGGAAATATCTTACAAAAATATGGGACAGTATCACCAGCAGCATAGTAACATTGATACAGTCAAGACAGAGAAGATTTCTATCATCACAGGGATCCCTCTTGTTGCCCTTTCATAGCTATGCCCATCTCTTTCCCAATCCATCTCCTCTTTGGCCCCTGCCAACCACTCATATCCATTTCCGTAATGGAGCCATAAAGTATGTAGCCATGAGATTGGCTTTTTCACCCAGCAAAATCCTGTGGAGATTTATCCAAGTTGTTGTGTGTATCAGTTGTGTGTTCCTTTTTGTTGCTGAATAGTGTTCCATGGTGTGGATGTACCACAGTTTGTTTATCCACTCACCCACTGAAGGACCTCTGGGCCATACCCAATTTGGAGCTATTAGAAAGAAAGCTGCTATAAATATTCATGTACACATTTTTGTGTGAACCTTAATTTTAAATTAAGAATACCACATCATCTGACCTGTCTCTTGAGAAACCTGTATGCAGGTCAGGAAGCAACAGTCAGAACTGGACATGGAACAACAGACTGGTTCCAAATAGGAAAAGGAGTACGTCAAGGTTGTATATTGTCACCCTGCTTATTTAACTCATATGCAGAGTACATCATTAGAAATGCTGGGCTGGAAGAAACACAAGCTGGAATCAAGATTGCCGGGAGAAATATCAATAACCTCAGATATGCGGATGACACCACCCTGATGGCAGAAAGTGAAGAAGAACTAAAGAGCCTCTTGATGAAGGTGAAAGAGGAGATTGAAAAAGTTGGCTTAAAGCTCAATGTTCAGAAAACTAAGATCATGGCATCTGGTCCCATCACTTCATGGCAAATAGATGGGCAAACAGTGGAAACAGTGTCAGACTTTATTTTATTGAGCTCCAAAATCACTGCAGATGGTGATTGCAGCCATGAAATTAAAAGACGCTTACTCCTTGGAAGGAAGGTTATGGCCAACCTAGATAGCATATTTAAATGCAGAGACATTACTTTGCCAACAAAAGTCCATCTAGTCAAGGCTATGGTTTTTCCAGTGGTCATGTATGGATGTGAGAGTTGGACGGTGAAGAAAGCTGAGCGCCCCAGAATTGATGCTTTTGAACTGTGGTGTTGGAGAAGACTCTTGAGAGTCCCTTGGACTGCAAGGAGATCCAATCAATACATCCTAAAAGAGATCAATCCTGGGTGTTCATTGAAAGGACTGATGTTGAAGCTGAAACTGCAATACTTTGGCCACCTCATGCGAAGAGTTGACTCATTGGAAAAGACCCTAATGCTGGGTAGGATTGGGGGCGGGAGGAGAAGGGGACGACAGAGGATGAGATGGTTGGATGGCATCACCGACTCGATGGACATGGGTTTGGGTAGACTCTGGGAGTTGGTGGTGGACAGAGAGGCCTGGCATGCTGCAATTCATGGAGTCGCAAAGAGTCGGACATGACTGAGCGACTGAACTGAACTGAACTGAACTAATTTTAAATTCTCTCATGTAAATGTCCATGTATGCAATTACTAGGTCATATGGTACTTGTATGTTTAGTTTTATAAGAATCGCCAAACTGTTTTGCAGAGTGGCTGTGCCACTTTATAGCCCCACCAGCAATGTATGAATGATCTGGTTTCTCTATACCCTCTTTAGTATTTGGTATTGTCACTTATTTTTCGCCATTGGATAGCTATGTAGTGATAGCTCATTGTGGTTTTAATTTGCATTAATTTGCATTAATGATGTTGACTAACTTTTCATGTGCTCATTTGCCATCTGTATATCCTCTTTGGTGAAATGTCTCTTCGTGTCTTTTGTCCGTTTTCTAATTGGATTGTTTCTTTTGTTTTGTCTTGTTTTGTTTTACTGGTGAGTCTTAAGAGTTCTTTATATATTCTACATGCAAGGCCTATGTCAACTGCGTGGTTTACAAATATTTTCTCTCAGTTTGTAGTTTGTCCTTTTCTTTACAGAACACAAGTACTTGATTTGATGAAATCAAACATCCATTTTTTTTTCTTTTATGGATCATACTTTTGGTTCATATTTAAGAATTCTTCACCAATAATTAAGTTCTGAGGGCTTTCTCCCATGTTTTCTTCCCAACAATCTGTAGTGTTATGTTTTACACTTAAATCTATGATCCCCTTGGTTAATTTTTGCATAACATGTGAAGTTTAGTCTAAGGTTTATCTTTGTGCCTGTGGATGTCTCATTGTTCCAGCATCATTTGTTGAAAAGATGATCTTTCCTTTACTGAGACACTTCTGCACCTTTGTTGAAAAAATCAGTTGGGTATATTTGGTGCAGATCTGTTCCTGAGTTCTCTTTTTCCTTCCACTGTTCTGTATAATCTCTTTTTCTGCCAACATCACATAGTCTTGATTATAGTAGCTATACGATAAGCTTGAAAATCAGGTAGAGTTATTCCTCACACTATATCTAGCTCTTTTGCCCTTCCATATAAGTTTTAGAGTAATCTTGTCTATATCTATTAAAATAGCTTGCTGAAATTTTGATAAGAATAGCGTTAAATCTATATATCAATTTGGAGAAAACTGACATCTTTATGTTCAGTCTTCTGATCCATGAATACCAGTGTGTCTCTTTGTTTATATCTTCTTTGATTTCTTTTATCAGCATTTTAAAATTTTCAGCATACAGCTCCTGTACATGTTTTGTTACATTTACACCTAATTATTTCTTTTTTATTTCTGGAGAGACTATAAATGGAATTGCATTTAAAATTTGAGTGTTCACATGTTCATTGCTAGTATACAGAAATATAATTGATTTTTTGTATGTTTATCTTGCATCCTGTGACTTTGATGAACTTACTTATTAGTTTTAGATTCCTTGGGATTTTCTATGTAGACAATCATATCATCTGCAAATGAGAGCCATTTTATTTCTTCCCTTCCAATATGTATGCCTTTTCTTTTTTCTTTTACTTTCTAGTCTCTATTTACTTCTTTCCTTATTATGCTGGCTAGAACTCCATCACTATTTTGAGTAAGAGTGGACATCCTTGCCTTGTTCTCAATCTAGGCTTAAAATCATTCAGTCTTTCACCATTAAATATGTCAGCTGTAGAATTTTGTAGATGGTCTTTATCAAGTTGAAGAAGTTTACTCTCTTCTCAATATTTGAGTGCTTTTTTTTAAATGAAAGGGTGTTAGATTTGGTAGAATGTTTTTTTCTATCACAATAAATTCATTAATTTTCCTTTCTTAGCCTTTCGACATGGTGGATTAAATTCACTAATTTCCAAGCATTGAACCAGCCTTGCATTCCTGAAATAAACCCTATTTGGTCATGGGGTATACTTCTTTTTATGTATTAGTGAAATTTATTTTTTGATATTTTGTTGAGAATTTTTCTATTTTCATGAAGAATGTTGGTCTCAGTTTCCTTTTGGTGTACTCTCTTCATCCAGTTTTGGTGTCAGGGCAATGTTGGATTCATAAAATGAATTGGAAAGTCTCTGCTCCTCTTTCTTTTTCTGGAAGAGATTAGAATTTGTGTTTATTATTCTTTAAACTTTTGGTAGAATTTTCCAGTGGAACCATATGGCCCGCAAGATTTCTTTGGAGGGATGTTTTTAATTACAAATTCAATTTCTTTGATAAATATCCAAATTTTCTGTTTCATACTGGATGAGTTGTGGTGGTTTGTGCTTCCTGAGAAATTAATCCATTTCATCTAAGCTGTGAAGTTTGTATGTGTAGAGTTGTTCATAGTGTTCCCTTATTATCCTCTTGATGTCTGCAAGGTCTGTATTGATATCCTTTGTTTCATTCCTGATATTGGTAATGTATATCGTCTCTCTTTTCTCTTTGTCAGTCTTGCCAGAGATTTGTCAGTTTAATTGAACTTTTCAAAGAACCATGTCTTTGTTTCATTGATTTTTCACCCTTGAAGTCCTGGTATATATATCTCACTTGGTCATGATGCATTATTCTTTTAATACATTTTTATACCATTTCCTAATATTTTGGTTTTGGATTTTTTTTCATCTGCGTTTATAAGAAAGACTAAGCTGAAATGTTCTTTTCTTACTATGTTTTTACCTAGTTTTGGTATCAGGATTTGTCTAGGTTTTTTTGGCTAGCCTCATAAAAAGAGTTGGGAAGCTTTCCTGCTTTTTGTGTTCTCTGGAAGGATTTGTGTAATATTGATTTTACTGGACACATAGAATTTTGTGTACTTATGTATGTTTGAGGGCAAATAGTTTCATCCCTATGCATGGAGTTAGGTGGAGCATGGTAACATAGTTTTGATCCTTTACCATCTGCCAGACACCATGCTAGGAATTTTACATTCATTATCTCATTGTTTCCTTATAAAAATCTCACTCGACAACAATTTTTACACTTGCCTCTGAGATCAGAAAACTGAGATTCATTGACTTGCCTAAGATCGTATAGATGTGGGATTCAAAGCTAAGTCTTTTTTGTTGACCTCTTACTACTGCAGTCTAAGCACTGTGCCCTGGGATGGTCATCTGCTGCAGCACTGAATCTTTCCAACAGCTCAGTGAGAATCATCCTGTTTCTCACTGTAGAGATGAAGATGTGGAAGCTCAGAGAAGTTGAGAAACTTGACCAGGCTAAACATCTAGGATGTGACCAAGCTGGGCCCCAGGATGACATGTTGCCATTCTGCAGCCAGAGATGGTGTTCTTTGTGCTGCTGTGCCCAGAATGTTCCTCTCATGGCAACAAGCACATTCCTATATGTTAGTGACTGCCACCACTGTTAGCAGCCCAGGGAAAAGGAGGGGCACATTGGGCAGGACAGCTGCTGACCCCAGGTTCCAGGTGCAGCAATGAATCAAATCTGAAGACAGAGCTGGGGAGCTAGGCTGCTGTGCAGCTGGAAGAAAAGGGCTACAGAAACTAGCCCCTGAGACTGTGAGACTGGAAGGTGGCTTGGCAGATGCCCACATGGACCAGGAGACAGGGTAACAGGTAGGAAGGTGGTTGGGGGCTAGAAGATCTGGACTCTGGTAGGTCACAGTGCCACTCTTCTATCATTTCCTAGGCTAGGGCTGGCTGGACTAAATTTTCTTCGTTTCTGCAAAGCCCAGACCTGAGCCACTACGAGCTCCTAGGAAAGAAGAGAGAGTGGAGGAGAAAAGAGAGATGCCCTGACACCCTAGCCACAGCCAGAGGTATGGGGATCAAGTCTAGCCTTGAAGATATGGCAGAGAACAGAAGGTCCTTACAGACCACTTGGTCCAGTCACACCACTGTCTAGGAGGAAACCAAGGCCCAGAGAAATGAGGATGAAGTGATTTATTTATCCAAGGCCACACACAACCCTAAACAACCACCTGGAGGAGAGCAAGGGCCCAGACTGACAGGTGGGGCACGTAGGATGTATGTGTATGTGTGTGTTGAGCTTCCTTCTATACTGTGGTGGAGACAGTATGACCCTGACTCCTCCATGTGTTAACTTGTGATTCTAGAAGCAAGTTACTAGAATGCTCTGGGCCTCAGTTTCTTCATTTGTAGTAACTACCTCTTAGTGTTGCATACAGATAAAAAAAGTTTATAACTTAGAAGTGTGTGTGGCACATCAGAAGCACTACATAAGTGCTATTGCTATTACTGGAGGCCCTTGGATGGGGTAGAAAGTACAGGGCTCAAGAGTCAGCCTGCCTGTATTCCTTTCCGGACTGCCCCATGGATTGTATGGCTTTAGGCAAATTTCTTCTTTCTTTGTGGGTCAACAGCCTCATCTGCAATATGTGTAATATGGAACTGGTAAGAAATTCTCATTTCCAGGATTGTTGGGGAATTTGGTGCTATGACTTGGACAGGTCACCAGGCTCACAGAAGGCCTTGGAGAAAAGGTGGCTCTTATAACTGCTGTGAGTCATTCTCTGGGTTTCTGCCCCACATCCTTCGGGCTGGATATCAGAGCTAGGTGAGAGCTCCAACCCTTCAAGTTTCAGGCCCTGCAGCCTCTTTGCTGCTGCCCTCAGGGTGACTTGCTGACTTGACAACTTCCTTTCTCCTCCTAGGACTGGGGGCTAAGAGAACTTTGAGGGCCATGCCCCTGGAGGTCCCAATCCCCCACCGATGGCCATAGGAAGTAGAAAGATAGGGCCTGGTTGCAGAAGATCTCCATCTAGTCTGGCAGGGACCACTTGCCTCAAAGCCTCTTCTCCATCTAACCCTATTCTGGGGCTCAGTGGAGCTGAAGCGGCCAGTTAGAAAGACAATCAGAGATTCACAGGCCTAAATAGAGACCACTCCCTGTCCTCACACAGTTTAATTTAGGGGAGGGGACCCACAGAGCTAGAAATAATAAGAAATGTGGACAAGGCAACATAGCAACGATTACCATTCTATAGAGTCAGAAGCTGTGTCTCAGAAACATTAAATGCAGAGTGAAGATCACAACCCAGATTTCCTAAATGTTGTCCTTTCGAGAACCAAAGTGGATCAGAGCTGGAACAGATACTAGCTTAGGGAACATTTGAGCTTAATCCCATTTCATAGGTAAGTAACACTGAGGCCCAGAGAGGGAAAGAGACTTGCCCAAGATTCAAAAGGTGTTAGTGGCAGAGGTAGGACCAAAACCCAGGGCTCCTGATCCTTTGGCCAGGGCTCTTCCCACTCCCCACAGCTGCAGAGGGAATGGCAGTGGGCCTGAAAGCTTCACTGGTGGAGGATATGAGGGGGAGGACTTCAAGCAGTGTACCGGGATGCTTTTACCTCCCATGGAGCCATAAGTGCTGTCTTCCCACCACCCTGGTGCTCTGAGACCCCTGTCTCACTTACCTCACCAGCTCCCTGTGGAAGACATCACTGAGCCTTAAAGAGGGTCAGAGACCTGAGTTCCAAGCTGTGTGTTCTCCCTCTGGGCTTCTGCTTCACTAACTTTCAAAGAGTACGTATAGAGTGTGGGGCAGGGAAGCACTGGTTGAGTCACAGCATTTAAATTAACTGTAGAGCTGGGGCAAATCCCGATGCTCAGGCCCTTCCCCAAACTCATGAATTCAGAATCTCAGGGGTGGGCCTCAGGCTTGAGTGGCAGGTTTAATTCGCCTGGAGATTCAAATGAGCAGTGTGCTGGAGATCTCCAAGGGCTCCTCTACCTGACTTCTGCTGAGATTCCATGACCAACACAGGGTGTCTTGGGTTGAGGGGAGGCGGTGGCCCTGATAGCTCCCCTCCCACAGCCCTCACAGTGAGCATGCCAGCCCAAACTATAGGCCATTTTCCCAGGGTTAGAAAATTGCTTTGGGGTTTCCGGCACTGTCTGCATTCCTCTTGGGATCCTGCTCCTGTGGTAGGAGTCTACATATCCACACCCCTCCGCCTCCTCTCCCCCTGACCCCCCACCCCCACCCTGGGCTGGCTGACTCCATGTGGCAGAGAAACAGTACAGGCTCTGGAATCACAAGAAACTTAGGGTAAAGGCCCTGCTTCACCATGAGGAGCTTTAGAGCCTCAAACAAATCATTTCACCTCCCTAAGCCTCAGCATTCTCATTTCTAAAATAGGGATAGTAACATTACTTGGCTCACATTTAGTCTATTAAGCTCAGAGTCCTGCTCCAAAGAGTGTTCCATGAATTGTGATGACCTGATGCCCCAGGGGAAGTCCAGCTCCTGGCTCCCTCAGAGGAACCCAGGGCAAACTGCTCTGCTCTCATTTCCAAGACTCAACACTCAGGGAGTGGAAAATGTGCCTTCTGCATTTGGTTCTTTCTAGTTCATGAGGCATGTCCTCTTCTGCTTTCTTGTATGGCCTTCCCAGCAAGACCATGAGAGAGGAATTATAATCTCTACCTTATAGGGGATAAAGATGGAACTCAGAAAGAGTCAGACATTTTGCCCCCCAGTCACCCACTTCAGAATTGTTAGTGCTAAGGTTTGAACCCAGGGCTATCTGGCTCCAGAGCTCAGAATGTATCTTCACTATCTTAACCGGGCAAGAGCAGGGAAGGTTCTGCTCCACTGGGCAAGGCCTACACTGACACTGAGCCACTTCAATATGCGTGTAAATGCCCATTGAAGGTGACTTGGAGATCTAAGGGCCAGATAGTCAGAGGTCAGACACACATACACATACAGAGAGTATGGTGGAAGTCAATGACAATTATTGCATAATTGTTGCCAGCAAGGTTAAAACAGATGCTCCACAACAACCACCATGGAAGGAGGTTGAAAGTGAAAGTCGCTCAGTCATGTCTGACTCTTTGTGACCTCATGGACTGAAACTCACCAGGCTCCTCTGTCAGTGGGGATTCTCCAGGCAAGAACACTGGAGTGGGTTGCCATGCCACTCCAGTGGGTTGGATCTTCCCAACCCAGGGATCGAACCCAGGTCTCCTGCATTGCAGGTGGATTTTTTTACCATCTGAGCTACCAGGGAAGCCCAAAGATACTGGAAAGGGTAGCTCATCCCTTCTCCAGGGGATCTTCCTGATCCAGAAATCTAACCGGGGCCTCCTGCATTGCAGGCAGATTCTTTACCAGCTGACCTACCAGAGAAGGAGGTTGGCAAGTTGATATTTGATGAGAAGAATGGTAATGGAAACAATAAATGAGCCCACCACACCCTGAGCATTCTGACAGCCTCTCTCACACACACACACACACACACACACACACACACACACACACACACACACACACGTGTGTGTGTGTGAGCACAATAATAAAGCTAACAATAATCAGTCCTTGTTTGTGTATAGCTTTACAACCTACACAGAAGAGTTTTCTCAAATGCATTATCTCATTTCCTCCAACAATGTATTCATTCAACAAATATTTATTGAGCACCTACTATGTGCCAAACACTGTTCTAGGTGCTTGAGGTACATCAGTGAACAAAATAGGTATGTGAAGATCTCTCTCCTTAAGGAGCCTATAATCTAATGAGAAGCGCAAAAGGTAAAGATAAATAAAATATATCATATGGTTGATGGTGATAAGTGTTGTGGGGAAAAAAAATAAAGCGGGAGGAAAGAAGGTCAGGGTATCTGAGGGTGAGGTTGCAAGTTTAGCTACCATGGCCAAAAAAATCACACTCAGAAAGCAACATTTGAGAAAGCTCTGAAGGAAATAAGGAAGTGAATCACTCAGATGTCTGTGGACAGACCATTCTAGGCAGACGGAACAGTCCATACAAAGAATCTGAGTCAGTTGTGTGTCAGAAAGCTTTGAGGAAATGCAAAGAAGCCAGTGCAGCTAGACTTGATTAAGCAAAGGTCAGAATATGAAGGCAGAAAAATAAGGAAGGACCAGATTGCAGAGAAATTTCGGCCACCATGATGACTTTGGCTTTACTTGTAGAGAGGTGGGGAGACTTGGGACCTGATTTGGGTTTCACTGGATCCTTCAGGTGCAGAGAATGGGCTGTGAGGACAAGGACCTTTAGGGTTGTCTAGAGGATGGAGATGGTAGAAATGGTGGAAAGTGGTTGGATTTTGGATGTATTCTAAAGATAGAGACAAGAGGTTTTGCTGACAGATGGGATGTAGGAGACTGAAGAAAACAAGGAGTCAAGAGGGTAACTCACATGGTATGAAGTCCACATGTTTCTACCTCTGCTGTTACCACTTTGGTCCGAGGCACCAACACCTCTCGCTGGGACCTTGGCAATGGCTTCCTCACTGGGTTCCTTCTCCCAGTCCTCCCCCTTACAATCTACTCCCCATCCAGCAGCCAGAAGGATCCTTTTAAAATGTAAATCAGGCCATGTCACTTTCTTCCTTAAAACCCTCCTGTGGTTTCCCATGACACTTAGAAAAAAGCCCAAGGCCCAGATGAGCTGGCTCCTGTCTGCTTTTCCAATAATTACTGATCTTTCCTGCCTCTATCCCTAGGCCCTGCTCTGCTCCAACCTGCTCTGCTCTTCTGCCGCGACCCAGCTCATGAGATCCCACCCATGACAGAGTCATGAGGAGAAGACCTGACGAGCAGAGAACTCAGGCCTCAGGGAATCTCGGAAGGCTGCTTCAGCACTCACCTTAAAGATGATATCTATCTTTCTGATGTTTCCTATAATAAACCTCTTCTTATTTTCTGTGACTTAGGCAGAAGGTCTTTCCTGATCTTTTCCCAAAATAGATCAATCTTAAACCTTGATCGACAAGGCCCCCGAACGGTGGCACCCTATTAGATTATCCAGGATATAGAGTATTTTAATCTAAACTTCCCTTGCTAGCATTTTAGTCTGTTTAACAAGTGTGCCTGTGCCTTTGGAGCTAATGTGCATGACTGCTCCTTAACAATAAAACAGTATTGAGAGCCTCCACACAGAAAGCCCCAATGGGCACAGAACCCTTCGTAGGAAAAAAGGCTTATTAGGAAATATAAGAAATATTGCTTTATAAAACTGTTACCTAGTCTATATTTACTCACTATGTTTTTGCTCTCAACGTATTTAGCCTATATAATGAAAGCATAATAGTTAGAGATTTATATAAATAGAAGTTTAGCTTTAATACAAATAATAAGACAATTGTTGATTTAACTGATGATTCTTACTTAGAGCTGACCTTCAGCTTGCTGTTCTATGACTTTATGGAACCACATTCTTTTCTGTTACGCTCAAGGAGTAGGATAGATTACCGAAAACAGGTTTTACCTTGAAACTTTCTGTTGATGAATTCTTTCCTGCTGTGCCTGATACAAAAGTGTTCTGGCTGATCAACCCTTATCAATAAAGAGTCACAAGATGTTAGCAGGCCCCCAGGCCAGAAGATGATGTAAACAAAATGAAACTTTTTGTAACTAAGATATGCAAACAGTTTTGATAAGGGTCCAAACTGCTGACCCATTAAGCTGATTTGGTATGACTCTACAGGGTACATTTGTTTCTATGTACCACTAAAAATATAAAAGCTGTCTTGAAAACAATAAAGTCAGGAGACACTTGGAAACGCTAAGACTCGCTGTGTCTTCTCATTCGCATCGCCGATGCCATCCATCCTGAGGGAACTCTGGACCAGCTGGAGCAGGACTCCGGCACTCTTCCATAAACTCCCAAGCTCATTCCCACCTTGGGACCTTTGCATCTGCTGTTTTCACTGCCTGGAATGTCCTTTCTCCTCTCATTCTTCAAGTCTCAGCTGAGATGTCAACTCCTGAGAAAGATCACACCCTGCACCATCACTTTATCTAAATTAGATTTGTCATTCTTGGTTTTCTCTCTCATAGCCCCTTTCTCTTAAAAAAAAAAAAACTCCCTTCCTAGCACATTCCATGGATGATAAATTGATTTGCACGACTTTTGTCTCCTTCAGTAGACTGTAAGTTCCCTGGGAGCAAGGGCAGGACCATGCAGACTTGGTCACCCCTGTATCTCGAAGCCTGGTTCTAAGATAGGCACACAGCATTAGTGAGTGTGTGTGTGTGTGTGTGTATGTGTGTGAGTGTGTGTGTGTGTGTGTGTGTGTGTGTGTGTGTGTGTGTGTGTGTGTAGCAAGGCATTAAGTGATTTACAGGCATATGTTCACTTAATGGGGGCTTCCCAGGTGACTCAGTGGGTAAAGAAACCTCCTGCAACGCAGCAGACACAGAAGATGCAAGTTTGATCCCTGGGTTGGGAATGTCCCCTGGAAGAGGGCATGGCAACCCACTCCAGTGTTCTTGCCTGGAGAATCCCACAGACAGAGAAGCCTGGTAGGCTACAGTCCACAGGGCCGCAAAGAGTCATACGCAACTGGAGCAACTGAGCATGTCTGCATGCTCACTTAATACTTACATAAGTCTGTGAAATAGGTATTGCTATTATCCCATTTCATAAATGAGAAAACTGAGGCACAAGAGATATCACAAGGTTTACAAATGGTAGAGCCAAGATTTAAACTCATGTCTGTTTGACCCCACCACCTGTATGTACCCTTCGTCACACACACAGTGGGTGCGGCCTGGAAATATTTTTTAAAAATAATAAAGGATCAAAAATGTTAAAAAGTTAGGCTTAAACTTAGGTGCATCAGATGTGAAATCTACCTTTGACCTCCACTTCTTAGACCGACATAAAAGAGTGCCCCATATTATTTTTGATGTGAGATTGTTCAAAGAACATGATCCCTGGAGCCAAGCAGATCTAGTCTCAAGCCCTGTCCCACTGGTTAGTATGTGACCTCAAGCAAGCCACTTCATATCTGTGAACCACTGTTTGGTCATCTGTAAAATGAGAATGATAGTCACCCCCTAATTCTCATATTTGCTCTCAAAAGTGTGAATTTGTTCAAGGCTCTAAGTCTGTTTCTTCCTCCAGCATTCTTGAACTTAGTGACATTCTATGATTAATCTTAAAGAGATGGGAATACCAGACCACCTGACCTGCCTCCTGAGAAATCTGTATGCAGGTCAGGAGGCAACAGTTAGAACTGAACATGGAACAACAGACTGGTTCCAAATTGGGAAAGGAGTACGTCAAGGCTGTATATTGTCACCCTGCTTATTTAACTTATATGCAGAATACATCATGAGAAACACTGGGCTGGATGAAGCATAAGCTGGAATCAAGGTTGCTGGCAGAAATATCAATAGCCTCAGATATGCAGATGACACCATCCTTATGGCAGAAAGCAAAGAACTAAAGTGCCTCTTGATAAAAGTGAAAGAAGAGAGTGAAAAAGTTGGCTTAAAACTCAACATTCAGAAAACTAAGATCATGGCATCTGGTCCCATCACTTCATGGCAAATAGATGGGGAAACAGTAGAAACAGTGAGACACTTTATTTTTTTAAGCTCCAAAATCACTGCAGATGGTGACTGCAGCCATGAAATTAAAAGACGCTTGCTCCTTGGAAGAAAAGTTATGACCAACCTATACAGAATATTAAAAAGCAGAGACATTACTTTGCCCATGAAGGTCTGTCTAGTGAAAGCTATGGTTTTTCCAGTAGTCATGTATGGATGTGAGAGTTGGACTATAAAGAAAGCTGAGTGCCGAAGAACTGATGCCTTTGAACTGTGGTGTTGGAGGAGACTCTTGAGAGTCCCTTGGATTGCAAGGAGATCCAACAAGTCCATCCTAAAGGAAAACAGTCCTGAATATTCATTGGAAGGACTGAAGCTGAAGCTGAAACTCCAATACTTTGGCCATGTGATGTGAAGAACTGATTCATTGGAAAAGACCCTGATGCTGGGAAAGATTGAAGGTAGGAGGAAAAGGGAACAACAGAGGATGAGATGGTTGGATGACATCACCGACTCAATGGACACGAGTTTGAGTAAGCTCCTTGAGTTGGTAATGGACAGGGAGGCCTGGCATGCTACTGTCCATGGGGTCCCAAAGAGTCAGACATGACTGAGCAGCTGAACTGAACTGATGATTAATCTCAATCTATCCTGCTGTAGTTTCCTTCACCCATCTCACTTTTTCCTCTGTTCATTCACTCATCCATCAATCCATTCATCAATACTGATGAAGCCCGCTGTTGTATACCAGGTTATCTGATAGTCCATTAACTTGAGAAGAAAGTAGGATATTAACAAAGATTGGAGTCTAAGGTTCAAATAGCATTTGAGGTCTCTATCAAATCCCATGTGACCACTAGGAGTGTGGGCCTAGTGCTGCCTATTGGGTGGAGGCAAGCAAGCTGGCCTGAGGGTTGTGGCATGCACTCTTTTTAAGGACTGTAATTGTGTCGGCTCCCCCTCTTGATCCCAGTGCCTCACATAAGGTAGGTTCTGACTATTTTCTCACCTGCTCCTGTGCTGTGAAGGTTCTTGAATATCATTTGAACTTTAGCCTGTAGGTCACATAGTTTCACGCAAGGGTATGACAAGGTCATATTTGCTTTATAGAATGACTTTTCTGATCCACAGTGTCTACTGAGTCACAAGGTGCAGAATTAAAAGCAGAGAAGACAATGAGGAGACAGTTGTGCTAGTATCCATGAGAGAAGATGGACCACTGACCTCAGGTAGAAGCAGTGGAAGTAGAGATAAGTAAATAATTCACAAAGTGTTTAAGAGGTAGACAAACTTCATGGTAGTAGTTGAATGGACCTGTGGGTGAGGAAGAGAAAGACGTAAAATATGGCGCCTAGCTTTCTGATTTGGACAACTGGGGATCACTCCAGATGCCTCACTGTGGAGGCCTGGGACAGGAGAGTGAGTGAAAACTCGGTGGTCTTGGTCAAGATCAAGCAGCTTTCTTGGCATTTGCCTCTATTATTGGCAAATATTTTTCTTTTTGTGGGGCCACAACCCCTCAGTTCTGTCCTGCTCAGCCATAGAGGTAATGGCATATTGACAGGTCCAGTTGCTAACACCAGTCCGTTGAACTGGACTGGTCCAGTTCATTTAAAGGGGCTCATTAGCCCCTTGGTAACCTGGAAAATTCTCACTCTGGAAGTCTATTCTTTCCTCTTTTTCTCTCCATATTTTTCTCTCTATTCTCTCTTCTTCTCTTTTCTTTCTCTTCCTCTACTTCTCATTCTGTTCTCTCTTACACATAGATATTCTCACATCCTTCCTCATACACACTCACATACACAACCTTAGGAAGACATCTGCATGCCTATGTGTAACTGTCTCTGTGTGTGTATGCACAGGAATAGGGGGTGGGAAGGAATGGAAGCGTTAAGTGCAAACTTTTAAAAAATGTTGATTTCAGACCATACTCTTACTTAAGGGCCAAAGAGGAGGCCCATGGAAAACAAGTTGTCTGGAGCCAATGAGAAGTTCAACTGACAAACACTACTCAATTGACAAACACTTCCAGGGGGTCTCTTCAATACCTAGTCTAGGTTGGACCAGTCTGTAAAAATTATAGAAGTGAGTAAGACAGACAACCACTTTCCCAAACTGCCAGGATGTGATCAGAGAGGTCACTGTGGAGGGAGTTACCAGTTGCCTGCCTGGATGGCAAATTCAGAAAGACTTTACAAAGGAGGTGCACTTTGAAATGGGCATTGCAGAGTGAATAGAAGTTCATCATGCTTATAAGAATGTAAAGACATTCTAGGTAGAAGGAACAGCATCATAGGCAGAGACCTGGAATCATGAGACAAAATAGCAAGTAGTTCATTGAGACTGAGTAGTAGACTACAAGTGGGAGAAATTAGTTGGAGATGGAAGCTGGAGAAGGTTTGGCTCTTAATGGCACATGAGCAAATTTGAATGGTAGGCAGTTAATTAATACAGCAACCTTGGAAGGCCCATCAGCAGCTTCCATCAACATTCCAGGTACCCAACCTTTTGACACAGCAGTTTCAGATCTCAGTGTCTGCCTTGGAGAAACACTTGACACTGGGATAACAGCATTTTAACAGCTTAAAATAAAATGTATAAAACTATGAATAGCCACCAATAGGGAACTGCTTAAATAATATACTTGTTCATCCCTATCCCCACAAAGGAATATCATGAGGCAGTTATAATAAAAATAGTATATCTCTTGAGGATAGAACAAGAGTAAATAACATTTTTAAAACGGTAGCAAAATGCACTGGTATACATTCATATGTTTCCTAGCTCTATCAACTGACAGAGCCTAAAACCAATGACATCACAGTAGCAATGGGCATATCTAGTAACCAAATCTCGGTTTCTAACACTAATCATCCAATAAAAGGTGCCACCCCTCCTTGGAGAAATGGCTGAATCAGACCTGGAATGGGGAAAGTTCAAGATAAGCCTCAATCATTTTGTGGTGCCAGAAAATAAGGAAGTATCTGGAAAAGAGTGTGGGCTACACAGAACTCAAAAGCCAAGCTAAAGGAGGTCCTAATAGCCAAAGTGAGAAAAACTTGAGCAGAAAATAAATAATAATGGTGTTGGACTTTATATATATATATATATATATATATATATATATATATATATATATATGTATACATATATATATATATATGTAAATTTTAGAATAGGTCTAAATTTACAGAAAAGGTGCAAAGATAATACAAAAAGTTCCCATATACCCCACATCCAGTTCCTCCTATTATTAACATTTCACATGAGTGTGGTTCATTTGTAACAATTAATAGAGAAACATGGATGCATTATTATTAACTGAGGTCTATAGTTTTTTACTTAATGACTTTTATCTGTTTCCAGTGCCCCATCTAGGATCCCACATTACATTTAGTTCTTATGTCCCCTTAGGATTCTCTTGTCTGTGACAGTTTATCAGACTTCCCTTGCTATTGATGACTTTGACAGATTTGAGGAGCATTGGCTGAGTATTTTGTAGAATGTCCCCCAATTTGGATTTGAAAAAAATCATGATGATTGTTTCATGATTCAAGTGGGGGATGGGTGTGAGGAGGACTATCACAGAGGTGAAAAACCCTTCTCAACACATATCATCGATGTTCTCTCTCTATTGATTGCTGATATTCACTGGGATCACCTGGTTGAGGGAGTGTTTGTCAGGTTTCTCCATATTACTTTTTCGTCATTTCCACACTGTTCTCTCTGGAAAGAAGTCACTACGCACAACACATAATTAAGGAGAGGGGAGTAATACACTACCTTCTTGAACGAGGAGATAATATTGGATTTTAGCCCATAGAATAAATTAAATATCCATTGGTTCATATTAACACTAATAAATAAATGAATAAATAAATAAACGAAGGAGGAGGGACAGATTTTTCTTACAGTAAAATTCCAATTAAGAAATGTAGAAAGAAAGAAGGCTATAGAACATGACTATAATTATTAATAGGATGGCATCACAGTAATAAATGTTAATGCACCAACAGATGCTACAATTAATAAACAAATGTGGAGTGCTTGAGGAGAAATGAGATTTTCAGAGTCTCCAAATATCTTCCCAAGGTATTTGTCAACTGCATATCAAAAGGAAATATAGTAACTTTAAGGAAAGCCAGCAGACAACAACTTAATCGAATGATCAAAGTAAATATCACCAGTAATGAGACATATGGCCATCACAAAACTCTTGGAATGATGTGCCAAGAAGGACCCAACATCGTATCTGTGGTGTATAGCCTCACTCTAGTCATGAGAAAACTTCAGGCAAACTGAAGCTGAGGGATGGTCTATAAAACACCTGACTAGTATCCTTCACAAGTGTCAAGATCATGAAAGATAAACAGACTGAGAAACTGTCACAGATTGGAGGACACTAAGGAGAAACAGCAAGTCAAAACAATGTAGGGTTCTGGATAGGATCCTGGAACAGAATTAAAAAAAGAGGACATTAGTGGGGAAACTGGTAAAACTCAAAGAAGATGTGTAGTTTCCTTAATAGTATGACACCAAGGTTCATTTCTTGGTTTTGATGATTGTACTAAGGTTATATACGATGTTAATATCAGGGGAAGCTAGGTGATGGGTAAACAGGAGTTCTCTGTTTGACTTTATTCAACTTTTCTCTAAGTCTAAAATTGGTTCAAACTAAAAGATTCTAAAAGTTGGAGCATAAGAGATTGAGGGCAGATACCTGGCAGGACTCTAGAGGCAGAAACATGAGATGTTTCAGTGGATGTTTGAAGGGTGCATGTCTCAGACAGTTAAAGAAAAGAGCCAGAGAAGAGGCCTAGGAGTTGCACCATTGGGTTCTCAGAGATCCTGAGAATGTTCTGGCCCCCTTGGGATCTGGGATTAGGAGACCTCCTGTCCGCAGGGCCATCCTTCCAAAGATGTGCTCACCATAGTGGCCTAGAGTCAGCTGAGCTGTGTCTCTGGAGCAAACTCTGGGCTCCATTTCACGAATTGGAACCGCAACCCCCCTTTCTTTTTCCAGTTTAGTGCCGGGAGGGGCAGTCCCGTGCACACCCTCTGTCTTCCTGGGATTTCCTTCTGGAGGGCGGGGTGGCTGAAGTGAGGCTGACATAGTTGGGGGAAGGCTTGGTCAGCAGCAAAGTCAGCCTCCAGAGAGAGGGCGGCTCAGACAGTGGTTAGCTCCGGAATGGGGTTTAGCAGAGGGAAGGGGGAAAGGGAGGGGACTCTCCTTCTCAAGGGGCCCTTTCATGTTGAAATCAGCCAGCGTGAATGCTGGCGGCCCAGGAGCCCAGCCGGGGGAAATGTGAGAGCCCCCTTATCTCCCCTCTTGTCACATCTCCGTCTGCGGTTCCCAGCCGGCCAGCAAAGATGCATTAGGAGAAGTGTCGGTGGTAGGGGAGTGCTCCCATCAAGACCATGGGCTGGGTCCACTTGGTTGGGGAGGGGCTGGGGAAAGCAGGTTCCATGCCCTCCTGGCTCTGCAGATGGAGGTTTCCTGGAGCGCCCCACATCTTGGAGCAGGGAGAGTCTGAGGACTGGGCAGGAATTGGAACAAAGGCCTCTGGTTCCTCTTCTGACAACATCCCCTCACCCACACAGGGGGTGCAGCCCCCTGCTCACACACCTGCAGGAACCAGGAGCTTGCTCCCTCATGGGAGAGCCCTAGAGTCATCCTGCTGGTTCCACCCCTGGATTTAGTTCATGTTTCTGGGCAGGAAACCTGGGGCACTTGACCAAGGAGGCTACGGCCCCACCTTCCCCGGTACACTCTCAGCCCAGGAGTGACCCCTGCTGTCCAGACAACCTTGGAGGCCGAGGACAGAGCCTGCCAAGCTTCCCTGATGCTTGTACTGGGTGGCCTTCCCGGCCCCCTTCCAAAGCTACAATCTTGTGTTTTTTCTGAGATGGGCTGTGAGGTTCTTTGTAAATCTACCACTGCAGGAGGGAGGTGGGTGAGGCCAACATCTGGACCATGAAGGCATTGTTGGTCCCCGCAGCTGGAGCTGTCAGCAGCCAGTGTTTTCAGACACCATCTGCCCATGCAAGTTTCTGGCCCCCAACACGTTCCCACTGTCCAAGACTCCAAGTCTCCTCCCCACAACTGCACAGGGTCTTGAGAGAGCCCAGTCTGGCCAGAGTGGAGGTCCTCCCATCAGCCTCTGCTGCCCAGGAGAGGGAACGAGGAAGAACTGCAGGGCTCCTGCAGAGATGCTGGTATACGGAAAGCAGGATGACACGAGGGAATGGGTGTGAGGAGTCCCCGAAGACAGCTTGATGCCGAAGGGCACAAGACTGGAGGCCCTGGGGTTCTACCAGCATCTGCTGGGTGACCTTGGGTCAGTCTGTTTCTCTGTCTCCCCAAGTGTCAAAATGGAATGAATCCCTTAGCACCCTACTGATAATCACCTGCTCCACCTTATTGTGCTCTTTATTGCCTGTATTTATTTCACAGCAGGCATCACCCTCTGAGATGCTCTGTCACCTCCACTAGGATACTGTCTCTATAACCAAGACTCTGATCTCCACCACCGTTGCACCCTGGGCTCAGCAGTGGCAAGGTGGTCCCCGGGGTCTACTTGGCTCTGGGCACTATCATTCCACTTGTCCCAAGTGAGATTCTGGGCTCCAGGGAGTGAGGAGTCTTTACCTGAGAGTGGCAGGTGCCTAACGAAGGAGGATTTGCTCCTGGAGCTGCAGAAGAGTGGAGCAGGCTGGGCTCCAGGGTGGGAAAGGCTAAACTGAGGCCCTGAGGGAGAGGACACAGGCCTGAGATGACCACCAGGGTGAAAGACTCTGATTCAGCCCACCCTTGTGACAGGCCCCGGAGGGCAGGGACCAGCTTTGATTCCTCCAGGCATCCTCAGAGCCAAGTTCAGGACACAGCAGGGCAAAGGGACTCAGGCAGCATTTGTTGGTTGGAGACAATTGATGGTTCAGCATTTTGCACCTGTCTTGGAACCTCTCAGCTTTACTTCTGTGACTTATTGATACCTTCTTGAGTGGGCCCTGCCATTTCCCACAGGCTGACTGTGCTTTATGCATCACCCCCTTGCACCCTCACAGCAATGGGGTAGGTACTATATTATTATCCTCACTCTACAAATGAGGTGACAGAAACTCAAAAGAGGTTTAGTAACTTGCCTGGAGTCACACAGCCAGGAAATTACAGAGCTAGGATTTGAACCCAGATCTGTGCTCTCCTCTTAACCCTGTTGCCTTCTGTAAGAAGTGTTTAGGGTTCCAATTTGAATTGTCCCAAACATGTGGGTTCCACACTCCAGTGTTTACATACAGTTTTGGTATCTCTTTGAATCTTCACCCCCAGTCAGTGTGGGGAGCAAAGGAGGGTACTATTGCTTATTACAGCATTTCACAGACTGGAGATGGGTTTACAACCACACAGCCAATAAATGGCATCACGGGAACCTGAGCCCAAGTCAGCCTCATGTTGAAACCTTACCCATTGCCTTAGACCAGGCTGGGCCTGTGCTCCTGGACCATATTTGCTGGCCCAGGGCTCCTGCCCTCCCAGCCTGCATTTAGTATCACTGATGCCACAAGCACCTCAGGGACCTAGCCCTGGACAGAGCCTGCTCCTTTTACTCCATCCACAAAGCCTTTTCAGATGCTCTGCTGGGCCTCTAGTTAAGATGCAGGTGATGGTGAGAGGGTGGGCAGGCTGCCATCAGATAAGCAGAGAAGGCAAACTTTGGTACCCACAGAGTATCCATGCAGCTCTCTGACCAAAGGCTGTGTCTTGGCTTTTGTTCAGATCCAAACCTCTATTCAATGAATATTTACTGAGTGTCCATTATATGCCTGGCAATTCAGAAAATATATTTTTTTAAAAGAGACAGTCACCATTAATTGAACAGTTGCTTTATGGCAAGCAGTGATTTCTCACAGAGTCCTGGGAGGGGTACTAGGAACACCACCTTTGGGTCAGCAAAGCCAAGCTACAGGCCCAAGGTCTCTCAAATAGAAAGTGGCAGATCTAGCAGAACCCAGAAAATTCTACGTTCTCAATCATTGTGTCATCTCTCCGAAGGGGAGTGGCCCTCTGGGAAACAGGGATGAGAAGGAGGAGCCCGACAAGGGCCCAGCTTATTCCCTGGGTGCACAAGGGCCTTGGGGGGTGATGGTGATGGTTCCCTGCAACACCCACTCCAGGCTGTCTTGGCCTGGGAGCCCCGAGTTTAGCTGAGGTAAGACCTGCTAGGCAGAGTAACCCAGCCCTGAGAGCATGGGAGGGTTCTGCTGGTGGGCCTGTGGATTGCAGCACAGAGGACCAAGAGAGAGCAAAAGGGCAGGATTAGAGAGAACCGCTTGTACATTTAGAAAAATTCTAGATAAGAAATCTCTAGAAAAGTTTTCAAAGGAAAGAACGAAGCCTTTGGCTTTGTGAGTCAAAAGTAGAGTGGAGGACATAGGAAATGAGAGATACCAGGGCCACACTCAGCAGAAGGCTAGCAGATAGCAGGCGCCAGGCCTCTACCCTTTGTCAGGCAACTTTCACAAACATAGTCTCCCTGCTTTCCCTTCCCACCCTGCTATCCCTTCCCTCCCTGCCATCTCTTCTTCCTCAGTGAGATGGTACCTAGTAGTCCCATTTTACAGAGAGTGAAACTGAGGCCCTAAAACAGGCCTTCAGAGAACCAAAATTGCATAGTTAGGAAAGGGGTAGATATGGCCTATGAGCACTGGTCCATCTGGTCTCAGAGTACATCCTTCAAAGGAGCAAAGAGAGAACAGCCCTGGGTGATAGCAGCAGAAAGATCCCCTGAGCCCAGATCTGTGCTCTTGTGGCTGGTGTAGCTTAGTCCCCAGCATCCGCCGGAAAGCAGTAGACACACCCTGGGGTGGAAAGGAGGTAGACATCAGGTCCAAAGCCCTGCTTCCATTCGTTTTACACTTAGGAGAGGTGCAACATCCATGATGAGGGGCATTTCACTAGGCAGAATAGGAGTCAGGATTCCAGGCCAAGTGCATAGCCTGAGGTATGGGGGTTGGAGAGACCATGGCGGATGTAGAGCAGTGAGACTTCTGCAGCCAGAGCAAGACTGTTGAGAGGGAAGACCAGCCAGCTGATTCTCTAGTCCAGATTTTCCCCCTGGCTCAAACCCCTTCTACAGCAGCCCTTGGCCGTGTGATTAATTTCCACTCCCCTTTCCCCTAGCCATCCTGTAGGATTTCCTGCAGGAAGTCCAGGGGAATCCTTACAGCTCATCCAGCCTGGTGCCAAGGACCAGAGAGGGAAATTGACTCATGGAAGGGCACACAGCCAGTCAATGGTAACCCTGGCACAGGTTTTTTGTGGATACTCAGTAAATATACATTGGCTTGAAGCTTGCTTCTGAGTAAGCATGCAGACAGCTTTTGGTCAGAGAGCTCCATGGTCATTCTGTAACCCTTCCTTCTCCAGAGCAACCAGCCCAGCTTCCAGGGCCCTTCCTCAATACTTAGAACAGTGCCTAAATAGGGCACATAGTAGGAGCTCAGTCAGCATTTGATGAAGGAATAAAAGTTTGGGTGAGCAAATAGTGGGAACTTTAGGGTAATCATGAGGTATTCAGCAGCGGGGATCTATGGAAGCTGAAATCCAGCCCAGGCTATGCTCACTGAGCCATGTGCCCATGTGCAGGGCTACAGACACCCAAAGAAGGTGTTATTTGCTAACTTTCACTAAGACAATGTACAGGCTGGTAAGGATGCTGGGAACCTCAGAGGGCCAAAGAATCAGTCTCCGCTGTAGCCTGCTCTCTTCCAAACAGAGGTACCTTTGGCCATATTCAACCCAGCCCACTCCCAGAGGGATGCCAGGGTAGAAGGAATGCCTTTGCCCTCCTCAACCCCAGCCATCAGTTAACACAGGATGTCTCCAGGCCACCACGTCCCACTGCTGAATCATACTCAGTTTCTGGTCAGCTACTCCCACAGCCGTTGCTGCTTGCTCCTTGCTCACCACCTTATGATACACCAGCCTCTGTGGGCACTCTTTGTCTGACACATCCTCCAACTGTGGGCTTTTAGTAGGCATTGCCCTCTTGGAACCTTGAACAGTGAGGGAGCAGACATTTTACAGATGGGGAAGCCAAGGCTTAAAGAGGTTAAGTAACTTGGCCAAGGTCAACCAACAAAGACAATCTAACTTGGATTGAAACGGAGATCTGTCTACTCCAAAGCTTGTGCCTTGCCCACTGCTCCCCTGCCAGACTCTCCCTCTGGATACCTGATGGCAGAGCCTTGCCCATCTTCTCTGCTACAAGGTGTCTGTGTGAGGTTGACATCAGAACATCTGGCCATGTGCTGTTAATACCACCTGTGTAACTCCAGGCAGGAACTCCCACCTGGTCTCTTAGTAGAGGACAGATGGACTTTTGTCTCATCCACTGACCCTGCCACTTAGAGCTACGGCGGGACTTCTGAGAGCAGCTCCGCAGTCTATCCACCCTCCAGTCTGCTCGGGTTGGTGGCAGAGGCTGTGGAGTGTGCTCAGGGGCCAGGCCCTGACTGGGTCAATTCCCATCTCTAGTCTGAGTAGGATTTCCCTGGGAAGGAGGTATCCACAAATCTTGCTCCCTCCCCAGAAAGAATGTCAGCTCTACTTTTGCCCTCAACTTGGTTCAGTGAGGCAGGTGGGCAGACAGGAGAAGGGTCCATTGATGAGCTATCTCAGACCCCAGAGCCATGTGGGGCTGGGGCTGCCTGCCTGGTGTCCTGATCTAGTGCTGATACCTCCTGGTGGAGGGGGTGAGATGGAGGAGACTCCACCAAAGATGGAAGCTCCAGGCACAGTCCAGTCAGCACGCTGCTCCTCTTTGGCAAGAGCAAGCCAGAGAGTGTTGAAAGAAACTCCAATTCCTTGGGAGTCCCAACTGCTCAGACTCTTGGAAGAAATGAAGAAGGCATTACCTATTGAAGGATGGCGAGAGAAAGCCAGTGGCAGGGAGACAGAGCGTAAAGGGAATAGAAAGAATGTGAGCTGGAGGATGAACAAGGGAGACAATGGACATCGAGAAGTCTGGGTGCCAGGCCTGGTTCTGTCACTGAACTGCAGTGGACCATAGGACTAGTCACTCCCTCTCTTTAAGTCTCTAAGTCCCACTTGTCAGGCTGTGGGTGGGGCAGGGGTAGGACTGCTTAGGCTCCTTCCAAAGGCCTTCCAGCACCAACCCTTTCATGTTATGTGAAAGAGAACTTGCCCTTCCCATGATGGCTCTGGCAGTGGGTTTTTCTGAAACTCAGAGTAAAGAAAAATAGTATAAACCAAACTTTGGAAATTCCAAGTGTGTCTGTGGCTGGGGGGATGAGGGAGGCAGAGTCACAAATCTGTTTGTTTGTGACTCAAAGCCTCTTGGGGGAAAAAATCACACGTTTTTAGAGGCAGCACTGACCCCTTCCACCACCCCAGCTGCCCACCCATCTTGACCTTAGTGAGGCTCTGGCTCCTGGCCCTGCCACCACCACCTCTGCTGCTGTAGCCAGCACCCACTTCCTGTTAATCCTTCTGGAAGAACTGAGTTTGATAAAGCCAAGCTCCCAAGAGCCTTGCTAACTTATCCAAGGACACCCAGAAGTCTTCATGCTAATACAAACATCCTGACCCTGAATTGGGGAAAGTGAAGGAAGAGAGGAAAGGACAGCCCAGTGCTAACCCTTAATCTTCAGAACCATCCTTCAGGGTAGGCCTTAGGGTACTTGAAACCAGCCCTCAGAGGGGCACCTTTGTTAGTTCAAGGTCACCTCGTTATTAGGTGGTAGAAGTAAGATCTAGAATTCAGATCCAAGGTTTGTGTCACTGCGTAAGGGTCCCATTGTGGCCACAGCATGGATCCTCCCTGACAGTTAGGCCTTGTCACTCTGGCAAGCAGTTCCCTTGTCCCACACAGACCTGGCCATGAGGCAGGGGTTCCATCTGCAACCTGAACAGCTTACGGGTGGAGAGAGTGAGACTGAAGGAGGTGGCCCAGGGAAGTCTTAGGGGAAATGTGGGGTGATCTATCATTGGGCTTGTACCTCACTGTGTCTGGGCCCCCTTCCTTGCCCCTAAGAGGGGCGCTGAGTGTCACTAAGGGCACCACCTTTGAATCTGGCATCTGATCCAGCGAGGGGCGAATGGGAGTTACTGCCCAGCTTCCTGGAGAGAGCCGGTTTTGTAGATACTGATCTGGAGGCAGAGAGACTGTAAGAGGCAGAAAGACAGACCTGGAAAGACAGAGGCAGAGAACGTAGAGACAGACTAGAGCCAGGGAGATGGTGAGAACCAGCCAGAGAGAGACACAGAGGCAATAAAACATACAGAAAGACAGAGATAAAGACTGGAGACAGATACAGAATCAGAGAGACAGTGAGAAGTGGAGGGAGAGGCTAGGGAAAGGCCCAGAGGCAGGGAGACAAAGAAATGAAGACAAAAACAAAGATGAGGAGGGAGGGAAACAGGGACAGAGACTCAGAGAAAAGCAGCATAAGGCAGGGTCCAGCAGGGCGAAGAAGACTGGTGGGGAGAAGTGAGGAAGCAGGGAAGCAGTGAAGCAGTGAAGAAGTGTGAAGCAGTAAGTGGAGGGGGACAACCTGGGCACCTCCCAGATCCATTCCTCTGTTTTCCTCTGCCCGAAGCAGTCCTTTTCCATGCTGGGTACACAGAGGGGGAAAATGACTATGAGAAGACTCTTGAGAGTCCCTTGGACAGGAGATCAAACTAGTCAATCCTAAAGGAAATCAACCCTGAACATTCATTGAAAGGACTAATGCTGAAGCTGAAGCTCCAATACTTTGGCTACCTGATGCAAAGAACCAACTCATTGGAAAAGACCCTGATGCTGGGAAAGATTGAAGGCAGGAGGAGAAGGGGCCAACAGAGGATGAGATGGTTGGATAGCATCACTGACTCAATGGACATGAGTTTGAGCAAACTCCAGGGGATAGTAAAGGACAGGGAAGCCTCGCATCCTGCAGTCCATGGGTCACAAACAGTCGGACATGACTGAGTGACTGAACAGCAACAGTGGTAAATTGGGGGTGGGCAGGGTGCTTAGGCCACCTCAAGCTTCACTATACCTCTCTGAGAGCTGAGATGGTGAATATCTCAGAAGACTTGTAACCCATTTGACAGCACAGTTAAGAAGTTCTGTCTCCAAACAGTGCTGGGATCCCAGCATGGCACCAGAGCTGCTCCAGAGCTGGGAGCAAGAGTCCAGAGCCCTGCTCTGTCCTTCCCCTTTCTCTGTGGGTTTCTCAGCTTCTCCAGTGTCTAGATATCTCAGAAGCTCAGCATGCCTGGTCCACTGGCTGGGTCGAGAAGCCGCAGGGCAAAGGGCCCAAGGCCATCATGGGCCAACAAGGGACCCACCTTCTGCTCCAGGTGCAGTTGGACACCCTTTCTCCCTCTCCCCCTGGACCCACCTCCCTGTGCTCTCTTCATGCTCAGCTGAGGCCAGCACCATCCTAACAGGCCGCCTCCTTCTGGCCACCACCTGTCCATTGGCTCCAAGTTCAAATCTCCCCCTTCCCATCCAGGTGGGCCTAGGAAGCCAGGCTGTTGTCCAAGGACTCATTTCAAATACACCATCTAATTTGTATAATGTTTTAATAATAGTATGTACCTGCTAATTCCAAACTCCTAATTTTTCCCTCCCCTACCCTCTTTCCCGTTCCCCTTTGGTAACCATAAGTTTGTTTTCTGTGTCTTCAATCCACTTTCTTTCAAAGAGGCAGCATAATGTTGAAAAAAGAACATTCAAGTTTGTCATCCTGGGTTTAAACCTAAGATCTGCCATCTCCTAGCCATGGGATAGCAAACAAGTCCTTGAACTTATAATCACCACTTTCTCTTCAACCCAAATGAGGGTACTCTCTAGTGCCTGCCTGTTTTTTCCTATCTCACAAGCCCCAGGATGGGGGCCTGTCACTCACAGTCTGTTCAAAAAAAGGATTTTTCAGGTACCTCCCATGTGCCAGACACTGTTCTAGGAACAAGCGGTGCTACAGTGAACTGGGAGACAAACTCTGCCTTTGAGCAGCCTCCTATCTAGAGGCAGGACAAATAGCTCATATAACATCAAGTGGTGAAAAACCCTACAAAGATAAAACCAAATGAGGGGGCAGGGAGTGAGAGCAGTGGGGCCCTGGCTCTGTCGGCCCCATCTCCCTGCCCTCTGGAATCCATGTGGCTCCTTGCTTGCGAGTGGCCCAGTCAGGAAGGCAGAGCAGGACACTGATCTGGAAACCCAGTGGCCTGGCCTATTTCTGTCCCAGAGCCCTGGCCCTGATCCAACCCAGATCCCAGTCTCCCTTGCTTCTCCAGCTCCAATTCATGAACTGGGCAAAAAGCCGTCTCTGTTTGCCCTCCCGCCAGTCTTCCCAGCCAGCTGCCAACAGTCAGCCTGGGCAACTCCTCAGGCCCGGCCCCCCATATGGGTTCTCCTCTCCCCACTCCCATTTCCTACTCTGGGCCCTTGCTGTCCTCCACCCACGAACTAGAAGGCAGTGGCTCAGAAGCAGCTCGGCTTCACTGAAGTGGTACTAATGCCATCTCCTATGACCTGACGGCAGAGAGGGAGTAATAAAATTGACTTGCCTTCCCAGAAGCCCTCCAGAGCTTAGTACCTCCCTGCCAAGGATATTGTGGCACTGGATCTGGTAGAGCGTGGAGCACCCCTAGGGGGCAGAGAGCCGGTGAGGGTGTCCTCAGACTAAGGGAAGGCTGAGGGGTCAGAGCAGAGGGGTTTCTTCGTGAGGCCCTGCACCCCTCTGGGTCTCCCTTTGGTGGATATGTCTGGGGGCTAGTAGTCTGGAGGCAGTTTTATCATTCCTGCTAAATGTGTTTGTTTTGCTTTTGCTTTTACATTTTGATAGCTTAACACTGATGGAGCTACTATACACAATTTTAAATTGTTGACAAAAAAAATTTTTTTCTGTTTGCAAAAGTTAGTCAATTCATTATAAGAAATTTGGGAGATACAGAAAGGCATTAAGAAGACAAAAGTATATTTCCCACCACCCCCTACCCTGATGTAATCTCTGTTCATATTTTGGGTGTATTCCATGCTGTCATTTTTCTATGCCTCGCACTAGAGCCCTGGGTAGCTACACCAATACTTAAACAGGCACATTTTCATATACGTGAGAACATGGATAATAACAATAGCTAATGTTTATCATATGCCTACTCTATGCCGAGTCCTGTTCTCTGCTGTTTGCATGCATTAGCAGGATTGTTCTTCCTAACAATCCTTAAAGGTAGGTGCTATTACTAACCCTATTTTCCTTCTGAGGAATATCCAACCCAAGGTCATGCCTCTAGTAAGTGGAAGAGCTGGAAGATGAACCAGATTCTCTTGACTTTCAGAATCTATGTGTTTAATAATGGTATTAGACTGCTTTCAGGGCTTCCCTGGTGGCTCAGATGGCAAAAAAACTGCCTGCAATGCAGGAGACCCAGGTTCAATTCCTGGGTCAGGAAGAGCCCTTGGAGGAGGGCATGGCAACCCACTCTAGTATTCTTGCCTGGAGAATTTTATGGACAGAGAAGCCTGGTGGATTGCAGTCCAGGGGTCGCAAAGAGACAGACACTACTGAGCAACTAATACTTCCACTTTCACTACTTTTCAGACTGCTTTCACAGTTTTAAAATTATAAAATATATGTACAAAAGGATATTTACAATGTTCATGCGCCCAACTTAAGGGCTACATCATTGCCTTCAACACACTGTTTTGTAACACTGTGGCAGAGGACACAGATATGCTTCCTGCTCTTATAAGGGGTTTAGTCTAGTGGGGGACAGACATTCAATGACTAGTAACCAAGTAGTGGCTTAACTATGGTTGACATAAGGGGAGATGTGGGCTAGTAAGAGGGTATATGACAGATATTCCTGGCCTAGCTTGGGACCATGTGACTTCAAAACATGGCCTGCCTCCCCTCTTGCAGTTGGTGGGGATGGGAATGTGAAGGGCAGGCAGGGCTCCTATCCACCTCAAGTTACTTTAGAGAGACAGAATCTGCTGGCTGGTGGCCCTCAGCCTGGGCTCAGCTGAATCAGTTAGCTTTTGCATCTTCTTCCTTCTCCTATAGTCACCACCAGGGGAAGACTTGGCCCTGCTCCTCTGCCGAGTCCTGCCCCTAGTGGCACTCTGAGCAGCTAAGTGCCCAGTCAGTTCTTAACTGTGGTTAAGAACACAGGCTCCTAGTAAGAAACCTTCCTACACTGTTGGGAATGTAAGTTGGTGCAGCCACTGTGGAAAACACTATGGAGGTTCCTTAGAAAAATAAAAATAAAATTATCATATGGTCCAACAATCCCACTCCTGGATATATATCCAGACAAAACTGTAATTCAAAAACATATGTGCACCTATATGTTTATAGCAGCATTATCACAATAGCCAAGATATGGAAAGAAACTAAATATTAATCAACAGATGAATGGATAAAGAGGTGGTACATATACACGATAGAATACTACTCAGCAATAAAAAAGAACAGTATAATGCCATTTGCAACAACACAGATGCAACTAGAGATTATCATACTAAGTGAGAAAGACAAATACTATATATATATCACTTATATGTGGAATCTAAAATATGACACAAATGAACTTATCTATGAAACAGAATCATGGACATACAGAACAGACTGGTGGTTACCAAGGAGGTGGAGGCTGGCAAGGGATGGAGTGAGAGGTTCAGGTTAACAGATGTAAGCTTTTATATATAAAATGGATAAACAACAAGGTCCTACTGTATAGGATTAGAACCATATTCAATATCCTATGATAAACCATAATGGAAAACAACATTAAAAAAAATATATATATATACATATACATACAAATCACTTTGCTATATAGCAGAAATTAACACAACACTGTAAATCAATTCTACTTCAATAAAAAAGTATTAAAACTCAAAAACATCCATCCATTCTTCGGGCAAACTGTTTAGCAGCAAAGTATAATTCAACCAGGGTTTTAATCCTGGTTGTGCCATTACAAGTTGTATAGACTTGGGCAAGCAACCAACCATCCTAAGCTTTATTATCCCATCTTTAAAATGGAGTTGACAATGCTAGTACCTATAGCATCACATGGTCACAAAGATTAAATGGATAGAATAGCATTTGATACTAAATAGTAAAGATTAGCTCTTTATAGATTTTGCTATTCCCCATGGCCTAAGGTAGGAGGCGAGTGTTGCTCTGAGCCCTGCCTTGGACCTCCCCAAGCAACCTATTGCCTAGAGTGTGGAGGCTGAGACTTTGCTCTGTTTCTTTGCCCTGACAGAGATCCATAGAACATACAGATGTCATAGCTGGAAAAACCCTCAGAGACCATCCAGGTCAGCCACTCCCCTCTTCTCAATGGATGGGAAACTAGGTCCAGGGAGGAGGCAGGGAGTGAATGACAGAAAGGGGGTTTTGACCTTGGTCTTATAGTCAGAGCCTTAGGTTGACTGCTAAGCACTCAAGCTTAGATTCAAATCTGGGCTTTGGCACCTGATGGTATTTGATGGCTGTGTAACCTCAAGCAAGGAATTTAATTCGTGGGAGCCTCAGTTTCCTGGGCTGTACAATGGGACTGATAACATCTACCTCAAAGGGGTGTTGAAAGAATGAACTAGAATAATGCATGTAAAGTGCTCAATATGGGGCCTGGCACAGAAGAACACATGTTAGTTGTCATTTGTGATTCAAGGGCTTTCACTGTACCAGGTTGCTTGTGCTGGTGACCAGGTGGTGCTCACTGAGCAGGCCAAGCCAACCCCAGGGGCTCACCGACTGACCTTGTGCCCATTTGGCTGGCCTATTCCTCCTCTCTAGTCTCAGACCCTCCGTGCCTGCTGTGATGGCAGCCTGACTGGCTTAAACTGGAAATGGCCTGTCAGGAGCCTGGCTGGATTAGATGCACTTGAGCCCAAGGACAAAGGAGATGCCAGGTGGCGGTGTGAAGGTATCGCCCATTCTCTCAGCCTGAGGGGACGAGCATGGCATGTGTTCTTCTTTAGGCTGAGCCTGGTGGGAGACCCAACTGCCTTAAATGTCATTCCTGGGGTCCCTTTGAGCCAGTGTGGTTCCCCTCGGAGGCCAGCTCATAGGCTAGGTGGAGTTGGAGCCATTTGACAGAGAGACCATCACGGGATGCCTGTCACAGCAGTTTTCCTGCCTGGCTGCATGCTGGAACCCTCCTATGAAGCATTAGAACAACCATGCCTGGTCTTCACCCCGGAATCTGCTTTATTGATCGGGACTGGGTCCCAGGGATGGACATTGTGTTGAAGCTTCTCATCTGATTCTAATGAGAACTACCACACCAGACACTGTGTAAGGTACAGCAGGTGATTCTGAAATGTTTTGGCTGAGGCTCCTGGCCTCAAGATACACTCAGGTCAGTGGGGAGATGAATAACAAAACAAGGCAATGTTGTGTGAGCTCTGACAGGAATGTAACAACTATGCTGGCAGCAGAAATGGCCTTTGGCTGGGCTGGTTCACAGAGGAGGTAGCATTTAAAAGCGAATCAGAGATTATTTACTGAGCATCTACTATGTACCAGGGACAGTTCCAGGTGTTGGAGATGCAGCAGTGACCAAGAGGGAGTCTACATTCTCAAGGGACCCAAGCTTCCTCCCTCCGCTGGGGTGCAGAAGACACAAGCTACAGGTGATCTTAGAGATCAGCTTGTCTAGCCTTACTCTTCCTTTATTCTAGGTGGGGAAACTGAGGCCCAGATAGGGGACAGGACCATGATCAAACAGTTGTAACAGAGCCAGAAGTAGAATTCCAGACACCCAAAGCAGACTCCAGGGGGCATCAGTGACCTGATACCATGGGTGCTGGAGAGAGCACCAGGGACTTGGAGCCCCTGGAGCCCCTGGAGCCCTGTCTCCAAAAAAGCTTCCATTCCAGTAAAGATGTCTTATGAAAGGTCAGTGGCATGAATGACAGAGAAGGGGCTTGACCTTGGTCTTGTAGTCACAGCTTTAGGTTGGGTCTTAAGTGCTAAGCACTTGAGCTTAGATTCAGATCAGAGCTTTGCCACTTGATGGTACTTGATGGTGTAGAAGCAGGGAAAGATATTTCAGGGAGATGGAACATCATGAGAAAAAGAGGGCAGGAAAGAAGAGGGCTTGTTTTACCAATGATATTTGGTGTGGCCAAAGCCTTGGCATCAAAAGCAGAAGTGGTGAAAGGAGAGAAACAAGACCTGGGCAGGACCCAGATAGTGGGAGCGGGTATGAAGAGGCCAAGGTGTTGGAATTTAGCCTGAAAACAACAGGGAGCAAAGTAGTGACTTCCTTGGATTTGTGTTCAGGACAATGACTCTGGGACTGTGCAGAAGATGCTGGGCCCCTGACCCATCCTAGGTACATTTTTCTCCTGAGCCTACAGCAGTCAGGATCCTGAAGTACTGATTTCCCTTTGAGGGAGGGCGTACTTGAGGTGAGGTTTGGCTGCAAGGAACAGTGAGCATGTGGCCATCTGTTGGGTGTACTTTTCCAGGATATTAACTTATTTAATCCCCACAGCATCATCTTAGGTAGGCCTAGTTCTTTTCTCCGTTTTACAGATGGCAAACCATTTTCCCAACATCACATAGTTGGTAAGTCACAGAACCAGGATTCCATCCCAGACAGTTCACACTCTTAAGCCCTATGCTATACTGCTTCTTGAAATACCTGTTATCTTTAAGAACTCATGGTCTTAAAGGGGTGCCATGGGAGCATCACCACAATTCCTGTGCTTCCAGGAAGGCAGTGGGCATTTAATCTTTTTTGAGCTTGGGTTTGTCCCCTTGAGAGGAAGGATACCCATTGGCACAAGGCTGGCCCTGGCCTGTTTGTATTCCAGACTCTGATCACCTCGACAGTCCTGCATGGCACCCTTATCCTGGATGACTTCTCAAACCCATCTGGGGATGTTTGGAGGAATACAGGGAGGACATATGTTCTTTCCTGGAACAAAGGAGGGTATTCAGCAGATACCTGGAGGTTGAATGAGTAAGCGAGTGAACACATGAATGAGTGGTACCTTGGGTTGAGCCCCTGTAGCAGTTCCTGGGAAGCAGTACAGCATAGCGGCTAAGCACGGGCTTTTGTGCCAGGAGGGTATGGGTTCAAATCTTGGTTTCACCAACTGCCACCTGAGTGACCATCCTAGACACACACCCTCATTTCCTGCCAGGACTATTTGACAGTTTGACGTGAGAGCTAAAGCTATCAGGGTCCATGGGAAGCCCCTCTGAGAACGTAATCTACACTCTTGACTGTCCCCCAAATAATCCACCAAGCTGCTGATTTTCCACATCAGATCAGGGGATTAGGGAACCTTTAAAGACTGGACACCACATTGAAGAGTCTGACCCCAGGTGTCGTCACAGGAGTTATGTTGGGGCACAGGGTGGTCTTTGCTCCCCACTCTGCTCAGCCCTCCCCAGGACCTTAACATTTTGGGGGGGAGGCATTTGGAAAGAGAACTTCAAGGAAGCCTGAGGAGATTCAGGATAAGGGGGTGGGTCCCTTGCCATCTTGAGCCTGTCTGGCTCCTCGACCCTCTCCCACTCCAAAGACCAGAGGCCGGGTGGCTGAGGCTAGAGAGACTACCAGATATAGACCAGCTTGGACAGGGGGTTGCGGGAAGAACAGGAGTTAGGAGACAGCAAAGAATGCCAGCTGTTGAACAGCCCTTCAGGCACCGGCTGGGGCCTGCACAGTCCTCGTCTTCTTCACCTCATACACAAGACTACATGTATCTGTCGGAGGAGACGTTAGCCCCATTTGCAGATGAGAAAACTGGCTGGGGGAGGGGGGGAGCACAAGGCCCCTCAGCCCAGAAGTCAACAAGTCATGAATGGAACTCCCCCACCTCACTCCAATGCCCTTATTGTCTCCTTCCCACCATCTTGCCTTGAGAGAAGACATGGCACCCAGGACAGCTGAGCTCAGCCTTGTGGGTGGGCAGCTAGTGGGCATCCATCAGACACCCATGCCAGAATATCCATCTCCTGCCCTATTCAGATCTCAGACAAGCTGTGTCGGGACCCACAGCCACCCATCCGGAGTGGGTGGTGAAGCCGCAGCTGAGTTTATTAAGAGCAAAAGATAACTCCAGCTGCACAGGAAACTCAGTAACCCTGATTATGTGTTTATTCTTTCCCTTCCCTGCCTCTGCTCTCTCCCTCCCACCTCCTTCTCTTCTTTCTTCCTGCCTCCTCCCTGTCTTCCTGCCCACCTTCTATCTTCTCTAGAATCTGCCTCCTGAGAGCTGCCCTCCACCCTCATCCCCTTTCCCAGTGCCAGCCCCAGCCTGGCCAGCTTGCTCTGGTCTCTGAAGGCAGGGGCTGCCCACACAGTAAAGAAAAGGACCCAAATTTTCTCCCTCTGGGGAGGCGGTGGAGGGGCGGGAGACACAAGCTAGAAGTGACCTTAGAGATCAGCTTGTCCAGCCTTACTCTTCCTTTACTCTAGGTGGGGAAACTGAGGCCTAGATAGGGGACAGGACTATGATCAAACCATTGTAACAGAGCCAGAAGTAGAATTCCAGACACCCAAAGCAAGACTCCAGGGGCATTGGTGACGTGATACCATGGGTGCTGGAGAAAGTGCCAGGGACTTGGAGCCACTGGAGCCCTGTCTCCAATAAAGTTCAGGATGAACTTATATCCAGCCAATTCCTTCTGTTGGTCTAGAATTCTAGAGCTACCAGCTATCCAAGGCCGCAGGACTCACTAACGTGAGTCACACCTCTCTGAATCAGAGAGGGAAATAGAGGAATGGTGCCAGGAAGGCCTTTGACCCTGAGACACAGAGCCCCATGGCAGGCCTGGAAATGCTTCAGTTGGGTGAGCAATAGAAGGAAGAGGAAAGATTCGTGTTTGACAAGAAATTACTTCCTGCCAGCAGGCCCTGTGGGCTAATGGAAATGGCTGAACAAACATCGCTAGGACCTCTCCTTCCCCAGAGATCTCTCAGAAAGAGGAGAGCCTGCCAGGGCCCTTCAAGATCCTGGTCCCTTGGTAGCCACATTTTGTAGGGCACACCGGTGGGGTGCCTCCTTGGGGGAGGAGCCTGGGGATTGAGGTGGCAGGAGGAAAGAGGATTTGCTCAACTAAAAAAAAAAATCTCCATTAACCCAAGCTGACACATCAGTATTAGCTTTTCCTACGCTAAATTACACAAGGATAAACTTGGGGCTGGAAGAGAAACCACACCGATTAGCGTCAGCTCCAGACCCACCGCACCATGACCAAGGGCAGGGGCAGGCATTTGTGAGGTGGTTCTTTCCCCTCCCATTTCTTCCTCAGAGTTTTAATTCCCCTGTCTTGTTGTGGAATGCCAGGGACACAACCCGAACTCATCACATTCTCTGCCGAGCCAACACGAGCTCTCTGGAAGCTTGAAAAGGGTATGGCTGGAGTCGGAGCCTTCCTTAAGGCCTCGAAGTTGGAGAGACCAGACGAGAAGAAAGTAAAAGAGGAAATGGTCATCCAGGACATCAGTGGAGAGTAAAACTAAACTAAATTGGAACTTTAATGAAACTGACCAGATCTCACTTTGTTCCTGGAGTCCATTCCCAGCCACTGTCGCTGGGCCCTGGGTTCTCCCAGAGGTTCCACGTCAAGGCCAATGGGACAAGGAGTGATGGAGGACTGGAAGCCACAGCTGGGATCCTGCTCTAGGTGTGGGGGCAGGGGACAGTGCTCACCAGACACTGCCTATGGGCCAGGAACTTTGCCAAGCATATTGCCTCACTTCTCTTGCAGAAACCCCACAACACCACTATGCAGTTGGGATGATCAGCCCCATGTTCCGGATGAGGAAACTGCAGCTCAGAGAAGTTGAGTGACATGCCAAAGACCATACAGCTACGAAATGGTAGAGCCCAACCTGAACTCATATCTCTTGGACTTGCTTCCCCACACCCCACGGCATCTGTCAAGTGTCTTTGAAAGGGAGTTGATGAGAACCAAGAAACAATGAAGGAATCCTTTTTTTTTTTCATGGATCATGGATTAGTTCTGGGGACCTCAGGCCTTGTCTGGTCTCTCAGTCCCCACCCTGTCTGTTCATCGGCTGACCTCATCTCATTCCCTAGGAAACATACCCTCTTCCTCTTGTTGGATGTAGGGGCAGGTGAGAGCATACCTCAGTCTGTCCTTAGCCCCTTGGCCCAGGAAGAAACAAGCCTTTGACTCAGACCCAGGAGCCAGTTCAAAGTGCAGACTCAGCCTAGTGGTTCAGACTGCCCAGTTCAGACATTAATCCTAGCTTGATGATGTATTGGTGGTAAGACCTCAAGCCAGTTGCTTAATTCCCCTGTCTATTCTTTTCTCATGTTATAAAATTGGGGTGATCATAGCACTCACCCCATAGGATAGTTATGAGGATTATGTGGGTTTATACTTGTAAAATACTTAGAACAAGGTCTGGCCCCTGGGAAGTACTATGTAGATGTTAGCTCTCATCAACATTCAGTACTACAAGGAACTCCTGCATCACCAACAAGAAAAATTGCCCAGCAGGATGCCTCAGGGGATCCCTTGTAATTATTCAACAAGGACTGGGGTTGCCCAGTAGCAGGACTTAGGGTGCCTGCTCTAATGATTCAATATGAAGAACTATTGCTCAGGGCAGCCCTTGCAAAATCTACTTTACCAATTCGCTCGCAACAGTTAGAAACGATCAGGTCGAACCATAGGAAATTGCCAATGCTTGACCACCTTTGACCTAGAAAAATGGCAATTTCATATGGTTTAACCTAACAGCAGAGTTCATTTTGCGGTGGGTAAGGGCTGCTTTGGTCCCCACTCATTTCTTACCTCCTCAGCTGAGGGAGGTTGTTAAGCATATGTGACCCATTTCTATAAGGAGTAAATAGTTGGTTTCTGGTAGGTGCTTCCAAAACACTTTAAAACTGGGCTTCCTTGAGAAGTTGAAACATTCCTCCTGGAACCAATTTTGCGCTATTAGAGTCCTTGATATTTAGAGCCAAGAGGGATTTTAGAGGGGGGAAAAACCTTTATTTTTAGATGTCTGAAGATGAGTGGTGAGTAATCAAGGATACTAATGGTGTTGCTGGAGGTGCTGGAAGGCAGGGGTCACTGGACATGGTGTCTGCCACCCTGGGAGACCGCCAAACCTTGTAGAAACTAAATAGAATGGAAGACGGCAGGGTTCCTGGCATCTCTGCTCTTTGATGCCCCCCCGATTTATGGAAAATGTCTCAAGGAGAAAGCATATGTACATGCAGGGCATGCATCCTCCTCTTTTACCTCTACCTTGATTCTCTTTCTACTGGTGCCCATGGCATGCTATGGTCCCACCGAACCTCAGTTTCTCTTCTATTAGCTCCATGACATTAAGGACCACATTTGTCTTGTCATCATTGAATCCTCAGCACTTCACCCATCTCTGGACACAGAGTGAGCCCTTGATAAATGTTTTCTGAAGGAATGAATTAATAAACAAATGAAGCCCATGGGTTCTGTCTTGCCTAGCAATCATAGTTTCCAGGAAGAAACAATGAGGTCCTATGAAAATCCTTTCCAAGAACTTGAAGTGCTACACAGATGCCTGAGGATGTCATGGGTGTTGTCCAGGGTTGTGGTCAAGTCTCCCCAAAGTAGTCAGAGCCCGAAGTTTCAGAATGAGAAAAGCCAAGGAAGAAGAGGAGGCCAACGGGGCAGGACGTAGCCACTTCAGAGTCAAATAAATAAATAAATAAAGTATGTATTAGTAGCTCTACTTTGCAGTGATAAAAAGAAAATATGGTTTATCTGCTGCAAGAAGGATTTATATCAGAGCTTCCATACACTGTGGGGAAGTGAAGCAGAGTGGATGTCCTTCCCTGAACATCTCGAAAAACAGAAAGCCACCACTCTCATCACATCAACCTCAATCACTCACAGCCATTGGGGCCTGGGGCTAATCCTTTCACCTCTTTGGGCCTCAGTTTCCCCATCTGTAACTGGGGGTTGGGGGACGGTGGTAGACTCTATGGTCTCTACAGTTCCTTCTAGCTCTTAAAGTCTGGAATTCTGTCTGGAGGCTGGGCTGTGCTGGCATTACTTCAGAAGGATGTAGATGGCTATAAAAGTGATGGGATCCCTGGAGATGGAGAATCCTGCAGGGAAGCCCCCTCCCCTGGCCCTCCACCTCCTGCCCTTTTTAACTGCTGCAACCACAACCCTCCCCTACTCTCCCGGGTTCCTCCTCCCCAAACCCCCACAGCTCTGTCTGGAGGCCCCATTCTCTGACCAGCTTTGTTTGCTTTTAATAAAGTTAATCGCACTCCTAATTTGTATGTAATGAAAAGATAAAAGGGAGACATGGGGGTGAACCTTCTACTGGAGTGGGAGTAGTCCAGTTCCAGGGCCGCCAGCCACCTCCCCGCCTCCACCCTCACCATCCTTGCCCGTCCCTGGAGTCTGAGCAGGGGCTGCTGTCTGGGCCCCAGCCCAGCCTGGCTGTCCCTGAAACTCCCCTAGGGAAGCCTCCTAGGGCCCTACTTGCTCTGCCTTCCACCTCGTCGACCAGCTCCTTGAAGGCAGGGGCTGGCTGGAGCTAGGCACTCAGCAAGCAGCAGCACAACTCAGTTCTCCACTCTTGACCATGTGCCCACATAGTCTCTGGAAATTCCTTGGATTCTTTCATGGGGAAAGGAGGGAATACACTTGGGAGTGATTTGATTTACCTCAACTTCAGGTCTTCCCTTTAGTCAGCAATCACTTCATGGAACACCTTTTTCCTTCACAAGTCCCACTCAACCGGTAGGTCATCTCATACTGGTTCTCAGCCCAGCCCTGCCACCAGCTTGGAACCACACATTTCACATCCCTGGGCCTCAGCCTCCCCATGAACCTCAAGAGCAGGTGGAGTCTGGTCTCTGTAGGTGGTAGATGGAGAGATGCCTGGTTATGACCAGGCTGCTTCCTATATCTCAGCATGCTGGAGAAACTTGCAGGGCTGCTCCTAGGAGGCCAGCTCCGCCCCCCCACCCCACTAGAAGTTTCTCCCTCTCCTAACATAATTCCTCCTGCACCTACCCACCTCAGAGTCAGGTTCTGTGGAAAATTGTTCCCTGCAGTAGTGGTTTGGGGGAATGATGTTCAGGGAAATACAGGCCAGGAACCCTAGGCTCTCCAAGAATTCTGCTTAGTGACACAATTCAGTGAGGACTGTGGCAAAGGACAGAAGCAGTAGAGGTCACCTCCATCTCTAGCCCTTGTTTCAGAGATCTATGTCCTGAGTGTTGACTGTCCCCACTAGAGGGACACATGTAAGGCTGGTGGGGGCTGGGAATGACTTCATGCACCAGGAAGAAGTGAGGCTGCAGAGCAAGCAGCCCTTTGTCTGCCCTCCCGGGGCAAGGTCAGGCGGGGCTCAGGCTGGGCTCCAGACCCAGATGGGGGTATGGAGAGAGAGCAGCTTCACTGGAGGGGGGCTCTCAGCATGGCACGCCTGAGCAGCAATCTGGAAACTATTGGGCTCGTGTGTTTCTGCGATCCAACGCGAATACCATGCCCAGTTCATTTCCTCTAAGGAAACACAACCTCAGGGGATAATTAGAGCTTCTTTGCGTACACAATCCCATATTGTTTATCCAACACAAATTAAAAAACGTGGGCCCTGAGAACAAGGAGCGAGAGATAAAGGAGACCTCCTCCTCCTCCTCCTCCTCCTCCTCCTCCTCCTCCTCCTCCCTCTCCCGTCCAGCTGGATCTCATTACCCTGCCCGGCCAGGCCAAGCCCCAACCCAGCCTCACCACCCACCCCCACCGTCGGCTCCTGCTCACGCAGCCTTTGTGCACCCCTAGACTCAGACCCTCAAAGTCAGGGCCTGGGATCCTTCTCGGCCTTCCCCCTTGTCTGTCTGCCTGTGGCTCTGTTGTGAAAGGTGGCCCTGGGGCAGGCTTCTCTGGCCAAAGAGTGCTTGCCAAAAAGTGACCATTTGTCTATGTGTCCTCTCAAGTACCTTCCCACTGAGGAACGTGGGAAATGCCAGTCCACAAACACCACTCAGCACCCAGGAGCAGAGGCAAAACCCATGCCCTGGGGGTTTCTGTGAAGGAAGGGCTAGCTCTCTTGGCCCTGGCCTTGGCCCTAGGTCCCTTCCACTGCCCAGATGCACTCCACTCAGACAACAGGGAGCCCAGTCAGCCTGGCCTGGGGGCCCCTCCACAAAGCCCAGCCCCTGTTTCCCCAGGCCCCACAGCCCAACAAAGGAGGATTCTCAGCCTGGGCGGCTCAGGGCGGGAGGAAGGAGGGTTGCGGGTGGAAAATAGCTTCAGAACCCAAGGTTGGCCATCTCCATGAAAGCCCTATTATTGCTCGGGTTGCTAAATGTCTTGCTTAGCATGGCCAATTCAGCTCCCCTCACTTCCCTATCTCCCCCTAGGACTGGCTCCACATTCCAGCCCTGCACAGCCAGCCTTTCTCAACCATGGGAGGCAGGACAGGGAGGGCTTGAAGGAGGTAAGAGGGCTGCCGAGGGAGAACTCACCTTCCCCAGGCCTTGCTGGCTTAGGGAGCAAAGACGGCTGCACGGAAGTCAGCGCATCATCATCTCTGACCTCCTGGTTCCTCTACTTCCTGGGGCGGGGTTTGTTCCGGGACAGCTGTCTAGGCTTTCCTTGGGGAGCTGGGAAGGTGTCCCCTAGCCACTGGCTACTAAGCAGCATGGCTCCAGGGTTAGCAAGGACAGGCCTTTCTGTTCTATGCTCCTGACCTCCCTCCAACCTCAATCACTAAAAAGTCAAAAGGGCTGGGAGGCCCAGTGGACTCTCCTGAAGACCAGGCCCTTCCTGACTCCCACAGAGCAGGGCGCTGGCCAGCTTGGTGAATAGGGAGTTTGACTTGAGGTAGAATTTTCTCTGGTTGAAGTGAAGAGGAAGTAGTGTGAGCTGAAAACACATTCCCCGTCTGGTCTGTCCTTTCAGCTCTCCTGGTATTTTTTTTTCTTCTGGTTTGTCTCTGAGCTGGAAAGAACATGTGCTTGGCAGATTTTTTATTAACTCTGTAGCTCTCTCTCTTTCTCGCTCTCTCTCTCTCTCTCTCTGTCTGTCTCTGTCTCTCTCCTTTTCGCTTGCTTGACAGAATTTAGATTAGACAAAACATGAGCTCATTTCTGCCTGAGAAAAAAATAAAAAGAAAAACACTCCTCCCCTCCCCCACCTCCTCCTCCTCTCTTCCTAGCCTCACCCACCTCTGCTCATGAGTGAACAGGCAGGCCCACAGAGACATCACCTCTAAGTCAGGGCTTGGGGTGCCATTGCCCCCATATCATGCCGGCAATCAGTTCTGAAGGGCAGATGGGCCCACTGTTTTTTAGTCACAGGCCCTCTGCCTAGTGTATGGGTACAGGGCAGGAGGCCGGAGTGGAGGGCAATCTAGAAGGGACAGGCCTGGGTTCCTGAGGGGTAAATAAACAAGGCAAGTCCTGCCAGGGTTTGCCAGGCTCCTGGCAGCCATCCGCATCCAACACCCAGGTCCCAGACCCTAACCCACCCACACCTCCCTTTCCCTCTCTGTCCGCTGCTCACTCCCATAGACATTCCTTGACAGTTGTACCACTTGCCAGTTGTACCCCTGCGGCCCCTCCCCAGGTGCTGACCAAGTCACCGAAGCCCTTGCTTCTTTCTTCACAGGTCCAGGGGTATGGGACAGCAGCTTGAGAGGCCCATCTGAGGTTGAAATTGTAGCTTTATCACTTACACTGGGGCTTGGGCTAATAATCATTTCTCCTCACTGAAACTCAGTTTCTTATCTGTAAGACAGGGATAGCAAGATCTACATTATAAAATTGTCCTGAGGTTTACATGACACTTAAATTTAATTTTGTCTTCCTGAAATTGGTGAAAATAACTAGTAGAATATCTGATACATTGTAGATGTGAATAAATCTCCTTCTCCTCCTTCTACTTCTATTTCTCTTTCCCTTTGTCTCCTCCTCCCTCGTCCCCCGCCCCTGCCCCCCCGCCCCGCTTCTTCTTCCCCCCACCCTGACTTCATCTCCCAACCAGATTACAGGGGTGGAAGGACAGCATGAAAGACTGTGCTCAGACATAAGAAAGAACTTCCTGCAAGTGCAATGATTAGGACCTGAGAGAAATACCCGCTGGAGTCTATAGATTCACCTTCTAGCAGAAGAAAGAAGAGAGTTGCCTACCCTGGAATCTGAAGACGGCCAGAGTTCTGCCCTGGAAGGTATGAGACAGTAGAGAGACCCTGGACTCTGAGGGGACAGAGACCTGGCTTTGGTCACTAGCCTCTCTGGCCTTCAATTCCTCACCTGTCAACAGAAGCAAGAATTCCCTTCCTCTCAGAGCTGTTGCGAGATATCTTCATGAGCTCCTGCTGGCCGCCTGGAACAATGACTGTGTCATTCTGCAGCAGCAGGGCAGAAAGCCAGAGTAGGTTTCTGGGGCTGCCTGGGGGTGGAGGCCACTGGTCCCTTGGGGACCCTTTCAGTCATTCTGGAAGGTGGTGGTCCAGCCTGGTAGGGGCTGCAGCCCAAGCTCTAGGACTAGTGGGCCCCTCTGAGGCAGTGGGCCTCACCTTCACAACCACCCGCCTGCAAGCTGTCCCTTAGCCAAGCAGGGCAGTATTGCTCTCCTAATCTCGTTTTATAAATTAATCCCTTTCTTCCCTTAATCATTTTCATTGCCTGCCTCTGAACCCACTCCAATCCATCTAACTGCTCCTGCACCTTCTTCTACTTATCATCCGCTTCTCATCCTCTGGCTACAGTGGGGCCCCCAAATGGCCTGCTGAAGCCACCACATTTACATCCCCAGGTAAGAGGGTGAGCCCCCGTGCCCAGTGGGTCTGGCTCTCTTTACCTTTGGCTCTGTGGAGACAGCCAAGGGGAGCAGAAGCACTTGGGGGCTGGAATATCAGCCCTACCACTTACTTGCTCAGTAGCCGTAAGGCCATCCCTCCAGCTCTCTAGGCCTCAGTCTGCCTCATTGGTGAAATAGAGCATCTGGCAGAACCCTGCATGAGAAAGCAAGTTCATTTCAAGGAAGGGCAGGTGTCCCAAGTCAGTGCTCCTTTAGGCCTGATCTGCTTGTCTCCTCAGTTAGACCCTGCTCCCCTGGCCCTAGAACTCCTTAGTATGCTGGGCACAGCCCCACGCCCCACCTGCTGCCAGGGTCCTGATCTCCAAGCTGCTGCCAGCAATGCAGATGGTAGACAGGGGCCCTGAGTGGTATGTGAAGGGGCCTTCTGGCCCAAAGTTCACAGGATTAGCCAAGTTTCTGGAAGCTTTTTTTCACTTTATCTCCTAGATTCTTTCTTGAGAAGACAGCCCTTCTGTTTGGCCACCTTTGCCTCAGGGGAGGGGGGAGTAGGACACAGTTGAGGGCACTTACTCTGTGGCGTGCCTGCTTTGATAGGCCTTGGGATTTTCCTAACAGCCCCATGAAGCCAGAATCTTTCCATTTTCAAAATGGGAAAACTGAGGCTCAGAGCCGAAAAGATTTGCCTGAGTGTCTACACTGTGCCAGGCGCTTGTGGACTCGGTAGCAGTGAACAGGAGTGACAGGCTTCCCACCCACATGCAGCCTACTATCTAGATGGTGGCAGAAGGAGGTTTTGAACCCTGGTCTGTCAGACACCAATGCCTGTGCTTATAACAAATACATTAAGATGCTCTATATTTCAGATGAAGAAAATCAAAACCATTCTAGTCATAGGACAAAAGAGGAGGCTGACAGTGACCGAGAGGCTTCTTCAGGCCAATCCCAGCCCTGTAGAAGCTGGTAATCTAGGGGAGTAGAAAAATTCTACACAATATGGCAAAGACAGGGATGGGGCTGTCAGAACAGAGCAGAGCAGGCCCTATCTGTGGGGCTTTGCAAGGCTTGCTGGGTCGGGACTTTTAAACTGGCTCTTGGAGGCTACCTAGGAGTTGGCCATGCTGACAAGGAAGGAAATGGCATCCCAGGTTGAAGGACACATCTTGAGTAAGCATCAGATCTAGTGCCAGCAGACCCTCAGCCTCCGCCCCGCCCCCCCTCCTGACAGGAAGAAGCAATTTGAAGAGCCTGGGTTCCTATCTCTGCTTTGCTCTTTACTGATATGAGGCCTTAGATAAGAAGTGAACCTCTCTGAGCCTCAGTCCCTTGATCTGAGTGCTGGGTAACTAGTCAGAGTGGGATGCCAAGTAGCTACTAGTATTATTGTTATCATTATCTTCACTAACACTATCATCTCAAAATATACTAGGCTGCAGAGTGCTTCACCCCAAGTGGTTCCTGCCCCATCCCCACCCTGTTCTGCCTGCCCTTTCCTCTAAGTTTCCAACCTACTCTTCCTTTGGCCCAGTTCTACCTCCTGCCACCCTTTTGCGGCAGACTGGTTTGGCTCTAGATGAAATCCACAAAGCCAGCCCCTAGCAGGCTCCTGGCAGACTTCAGGGCAACTAGCACTCTTCCTGTCCATCCATACCATTTTGAGTCTGAGGTTTGGGGAATGGAGGGTGATCAGGGAAAGAAAGAGCAGAAAGATTTTCTCTCTTGTTTCAGTGTGGATGGCTTCTGCCATACAGCTTGTATGATGTAGACTGATGGCTGTCTCCTTAATCTTCTTCGTCCTCATCAGAGGCAGGAAAGAGGGAAGAGAGGGCTATTTAGAATGAGAGGGTGGGTGCAGGATACTGCCCCACTCCCCCACAGCCCACCTAGACCTATACACTAACACCCAAAGTCCCATCCCAAGCAGCATGGGGTTAACCCTCTCTGGGCTCTCTGCACTGCTGAGGCCTGGCCTCTCCCAGCCTCTCCCCAGGCCAGGGAGACTAGGAGGGGGCAGTGAGGGATGTTGGGGTGGAGGGAGGTCGGGGCCAGAAGTCCAGCCTGGTTCTGATTTCCCTGGCTAGAGCCGGGAACCAGAGCCTGGTCTGTGTTCAATCCGCTACCCCCTCCCACCCAGCCCCCTCGTGCAACACTTCTCTGCTTTCGGGAGCAGCCCATAACCGCAAACACATTTGCTAATGCAGCTAGCCTGCCCATCTTGGGACAGCTGGCTGGGCCCTGTGCCTGAGGCCAGGGCAGGCAAAGGGCAGGGGGCCTGGCTGGGAAAGGGGCCTGAGGCTCCTCCTCCTGTGCTAAGCTGCCTGCACAGCCCAGGTCTCTGCCTCTCTGGCTCCATGGCCCCTCTGCCCCTGTGACTCCTTTGAGGGCTGAGCCAGGTGTTGGAGAAACTTACACATCTGGCTCTCTGGCCCAAGAACAGGGCAGCCCTACATGCTCTTTGGGCAAGAGAATACCTTTGCCCATTGGGCTAAGGGAGTTTCTGGGCCTGAGCCCACCTACGTAGCCTCTCCCTCTGAGAAGGGATTCCTATATGAATGGAAAACCTAGGGCCCAGGGAAGGTTGAGAATTTATGGATTGCCCAGAAAGGCAAAGGCTGAGACCCTGCAATGCAAGAGACCCTGGTTCGATTCCTGGCTCGGGATGATCCTCTGGAGAAGGGATAGGCTACCCACTCCAGTATTCTTGGGCTTCCCTTGTGGCTAAGCTGGGTAAAGAATCCGCCCACGATGCGGGAGACCTGGGTTCAATCCCTGGGTTGGGAAGATCCCCTGGAGAAGGAAAAGGCTACCTCCTGCAATATTCTGGCCTGGAGAATTCCATGGACTCTATAGTCTATGGAATTGCAAAGAGTCAGACACGACTGAATGACTTTCACAGAAAGGCAAAAGCAGGAAGCCAAGCGTTCTCCTCTCTGCTACTAATGCGATTTGAGTAATCATTTTCCTTCTCTGAGCCTCAGTTTCTCCATCCTGCCCAGACTTTGCAGACTCTGATATGGGCATAAACAAGCAACTGTCTTATAAACAGTAGAGTTCTGTGTCCATGAGAATCATTCCCTCAAACTCTATGCTCTGTGAAGGTGTGCACCATATCTCAGCTCCCTCTGTATTGCCATGACATCAGCTCATTGTGGGGGATGTCTAGAGACATGGGCCTGGGGACAGAGCAGCACAAGTCAATTCTATCTCTAGTCAGCCTGAGTTCCTGCATCCTCGGAGAACCAAGACTGAGTCCTGAGGTTCCTGAATTCTGGAGCTGGAGCTGTGACTGGAGCCCACCCCCAACCAGACGTCAGTCCCAAGGCCCCAGCCTCCTCAGCTGCCCCTGTCCAGCCCCCCACTCCCTCCCGTTTCACATAAAGCATGAGGCTCAGCTTCCCCCTGCCAAGACACCCCCACCCAGCCCCACAGCCCCTCTCCTAAGACAGGGGCCTTTCTCTGCCACGTTCCTGGAGGCTTTTCCACTTAACAGGGCCTTGAAATCCATTTTCTGCAGACTGTGAACTTCCTCTTCATGCTCCTGCCTGCTGGCCCTCTTTTAGGCTGACCCCCCTCACTCCCACTCAACCCTGGCGTCTGCCAGCCCATGACCCGGCAGCTGTCACCCTGCTCTCCCCCTCCCCAGGCCTCCGAGGCCAAGCAGGGGGCACCTGGAGGAGGTACTGGGGGCCCAGGAACCAGCAGCAGCCTGGGCTAAGGCAGAAATCCGAGGACTTGCTCACTAGAAGAGTCCTAAGCTCCAGCCAAGACACAAAGGGCTGCTCCCCTTTCTCCCAATCAGCTAGAAACAGAGGTTGCCTCCCTCGGGCCTCTAAAGGCACCAGGCATTCCTCTCTAGATCATATCTCTAGTCCTTATGGCCCTGACTCCTACTGCTGGTGGGGATGCATGATAGCACCTGACCATCTTTCAGACATAGCTGGGAAGGTGGGCAGCCTGGCATCTAGTCCTCTCACAGCTGGAATCCATGACCTTGGGCCAATCTAGTCCCTCCTCTGGCCTCTGACTGCCTCAGAGCTCCTTCTTGCCCAACCCTGACCTATTTTTGTTTCCTCAACTAGAGTTTGTCCTCTGCTTCCCCAAGTGGTCAACCCCAGGTCTGTGTGGCCTTCTTCCTGGAGTCTAAAAGGCTTTCATGTTCTGCAACCAATTAATTCCTGATCCCACATGTCCCTCTGATGCTGAAGAAAAGGCAGGCAGTGACCATCCACTGAGCACCTACTATGACCAGGTATTTCAAGCCTTCTACCTCCTTTTGACATTAATATCTCCATGCTACAGGCTAAGGAAACTGAGGCTCAGAAAGAAGTGACTGATTTGTTAATCCAGATTTGCTTTGCAGTAGTTATTTACAGAGCTTCAGAGCCTGGTCAGTCTTTGAACAATGAGGTTCATGCAGCTTGTGACCCACTCAGACCTGAGTCATTAACTCAGCTCTGTTTCCTTAAAGTTATATTATTCTAAAGCTAAAGTCAGAATGAAAAAGAAAAGTACCCTAAGGACAGAGCAGCTTGGAGAAGGAAGGACTACCTTCCAGGCCTCAAGTCACCCAATTCAACCAAGAATCTACTATATGTCCATACCTGGTGGGCATTTTCGCATGCCGTCTGTTGTTTAAATACTCTCAACACCCCTTTGGGCTAGCAATTAGCTTGGTCTTTTTATAGATGAGGAAACTGAGGCACAGACAGGAGAAGTAAAGTGCCAAAAACTACACAATTAGACCCTGGAGGAGGGCGTGGCAACCCACTCCAGTATTCTTGCCTGGAGAATCCTATGGACAGAGAAACCTGGTGGGCTACAGTCCATGGGGTCGCACAGACTCAGACATGACTAAAGCGACTCAGCACACAATGAGAAGGTGGCACAGTGTTTCTCCCACTCCTACTCACATATCTCAGCCTAGCCTATCCTAAGGGAGGAGGAGTGACATCTTATAGCAAGAGATTCCCTGTCCCATGGCTGCAGGGCTCAGACAAGAGTGGCAAGTGCACAGAGACCCTATATGACAGTGGCAGGGCTATGACCCTCTCCTCCAAAGCTGGTTCTAACCCTGGCCTCCTGGAGCTAACCCTTCATCTGGCTCTAGGGGACAGCTGGTCTCTCTCCTCATGTATTTTTTCATCCTTCCCTACTCTGCTTCTCAGCACTGAATTTGTGTGAAACCTGGACTGAATTACAGTACCACCCATTACCCAACCTGCCTCATTCCAAATCCCCGGCATTAATGCAGTCGATGGAGAGGAAGCCAGTTCCCTGAAGGTTGCTCCCTCGAGCTGGCCGCCCGTCTCACCCCCGCCACCAGCACTGGCTTCCTGGCTCTGTGTCACCCGAGTGCCCCTCCACCTGGTACATGGACGTCCCCCCACACCATTCACACATGCGCCTGTCGAAAGGGAGCAGGTTCTTACCCACAAAAGAAGTCCTCCCGATAACACAATTGAATGAAGCATGTTCGTGCACATTCATTCTTCTGGTGAGCATGTATGGAGCATCAAGTAGGTGCCAGGCACTATTTCAAGGCACTAAATGCACAGCAGTGAACACCACGGAAGCCTGCTTTCATGAGCCTTAGAGTCCCGCGAGAAGGGGAGAGGCTCATGACCAAGTGCAGCACACATGAACAAGAGAGTCCCAGACTAGGGCAGGAAGTGTGAAGCAAATAAGGCAGGCTAGTATCATTGTGACATTAGGGGGGCTGTTTTAGTTTGGGTAGTCAGGGAGGGCCTTGATGAGGTAGAAATGCTTGGACTGAGGCCTGATTAACAAGAAGCAGTCCTGTGAGGAGTTAGGGGAAGCCTTTGAGGGAGAGAGAACAGAAAGCATACAGGCACTGGGGCGCGATTGAATGTGGTGAAGAAAAGGGCTCTCAGCTGAAGTTGGAGAGTCAGAAGGAATCGTATCATGTAAGGCCTTCTAAGTCATGGTCAAAAGTTTGAGTTTTATTCTAAGCATGGGGAGAAGCCTTCCAAATTCTCTAAGCCAGGCGTCAGCAATACATGAACCATGAACTTCCAGAAGTTCAAGCTGGTTTTAGAAAAGGCAGAAGAACCAGAGATCAAATTGCCAACATCCGCTGGATCATCGAAAAAGCAAGACAGTTCCAGAAAAACATCTATTTCTGCTTTATTGACTATGCAAAAGCTTTTGACTGTGTGGATCACAATAAACTGTGGAAAATTCTGAAAGAGATGGGAATACCAGACCACCTGACCTGCCTCTTGAGAAACCCATATGCAGGTCAGGAAGCAACAGTTAGAACTGGACATGGAACAACAGACTGGTTCCAAATAGGAAAAGGAGTACATCAAGGCTGTATATTGTCACCCTGCTTATTTAACTTATATGCAGAGTACATCATGAGAAATGCGGGGCTGGAAGAAACACAAGCTGGAATCAAGATTGCCGGGAGAAATATCAATAACCTCAGATATGCAGATGACACCACCCTTATGGCAGAAAGTGAAGAAGAACTAAAGAGCCTCTTGATGAAAGTGAAAGAGGAGAGTGGAAAAGTTAGCTTAAAGTTCAACATTCAGAAAACTAAGATCATGGCATCCGGTCCCATCACTTCATGGGAAATAGATGGGGAAAGAGTAGAAACAGTAGCTGACTTTATTTTTCTGGGCTCCAAAAACACTGCAGGTAGTGATTGCAGCCATGAAATTAAAAATGTCGCTTACTCCTCCGAAGGAAAGTTATGACCAACCTAGACAGCATATTAAAAAGCAGAGACATTACTTTGCCAATAAAGGTCCGCCTAGTCAAGGCTATGGTTTTTCCAGTGGTCTTGTATGCATGTGAGAGTTGGACTAAAAAGAAAGCTGAGCGCTGAAGAATTGATGCTTTTGAACTGTGCTGTTGGATAAGACTCTTGAGAGTCCCTTGGGCTGCAAGGAGATCCAACCAGTCCATCCTAAAGGAGATCAGTCCTGGGTGTTCATTGGAAGGACTGATGTTGAAGCTGAAACTCCAATACTTTGGCCACCTGATGCAAAGAGCTGACTCATTGGAAAAGACCCTGATGCTGGGAAAGATTGAAGGCAGGAGGAGAAGGGGACGACAGAGGATGAGATAGCTGAATGGCATCATCGACTCGATGGACATGGGTTTGGGTGGACTCCGGGAGTTGGTGATGGACAGGGAGGGCCTGGCATGTTGCGGTTCATGCGGTCACAAAGAGTTGGACACGACTGAGCTACTGAACTGAACTGAAGCATATTTAAAGAACATTACTGAATTTGTGTTTAAGAACGATTGCTCTGACAGCTACAAGGAGGATGGATCATTGAGGTGCATGTGTAGAAGCAGGAAACCCAACTGCACTAGAGCAGATGAGAGATGGTGCTGGCCTAGGCTGGGCTGGGTGACCACACAGAGAAGTAGATATCAAGGAAGTATTAGTAGTTAGTTATGGCAGTCTGGACTTCAGTGGAGAGGTCAGGCTCTTCCTGATAATCTCAGATGGAGGGTTCCTTCATATCTCTGCTTGGATGTCTAGGCAAACGTCTCAAATACAGCATGGCTACAAAATAATCCTTTATTTCTACCACCAAACCTGGCTGTTAAGCCTGGGATTTGAGGAAGAGGTCAGGGATGGAGATGAAAATTGGGGGGAGATATTGGCATATACATGGCATTTAAACTCAGGGCTCAATGAGACCATCGCTAAGAAAGCACAGGTAGAGAAAAAGAGTGCTGTAAGACTCATTCCAAATCCCTGGCATTAATGCAATCATCTGTACTCCAACAATTAGAGCCTGTGAAGAACCACAGAAAACAGCAAGATGAGAGGAAAACCAGCAACCGAGAGAGTTTGGCTCCAGGAGGGAGTAAGCAGATGCTTCTGAGAGAGATCCAGAAAAGCAAGACAGAGCATTGGGTCTGGCAATGTAGGATCACTGGGACCTTGACAAGATCAATGTCAGTGGAGATGAAAGTCCATTGGGATAGTGAGAGGTGAGAATGGGTTGTGAGGAAGTAGAGACTTTGTATGTAGAAGTCCTCTGGGGGAGGTTTTGTGGTGAAGGAGTAGAAGTGATGGGGCAGAAGCTGGAGGGGTGTGTGATAAGGATGAAGTAGTAGAGTCGATGAATTGGAGGCCTAAGTAAGGACAGAGCATTGTTGGACTCAGGGAATAAGAGGGAAGATAAGGAGTAGGGTCAAAGTGTGGATTGACAGAAACTAAGATTTTAAAAGTGCTGGAGTTAATAAAGATGGCAAGGTCAAGTGTATGACTGTGGGAACGGGAGACTGAGATGGGGTGCAGGACCAGATTGTTGGAGGTGATGTACTCCAGGAATAGAGAAGCCAGAGTGGTCACCCATGTTGATGAAGAATTTGCCAAGAACATTGCCAGGGTTAGGTAGTAGAGAATAGGCATTGAGCCACATACTGTTATCTCAGTGAAAAGAGGGCACTGACAAAGAGGGTCAAAAGATGACAAACTCAGGGAGGGATAGGAGGCTCCATTGTTTTGGAAAGAGGAAAGAAAAGGAATGGTCTGAAAACAGCCTTGGGAAACAGGGAAGACATCATCCCTCTCTCTGCCTCAAGAGGTATGTGAGATGTGGAAAAACAGTAGAGCCCCTACTTGAGGGAGTTGCAGGAGAGGTGTGTCCTTGGGGCATCAGAATGAAAGGCAAGATCTTAAGAGACTGAAGGTGTGGGGAGGGGAACAGTGGCTGAGAGTGGGCCATGAATAGAAGGCAGAGTATAAGGGTTTCAGGAGCATGGAAGGAATTTAAGATGAGGCCAAAATTAGGCAATGTATACAGCAATATAAGGATTAGAGTTGGGTGGATGGTGGAAGGCCAGGGAGGCCTAGGCTTCTGTGGTGAATGAGGTAAAGAGGGATGTGATTCCTGGTGGAACAGATCAGAATTTCTCACAGAAAGTGTGGTCATCAGTTCAAGCCAAAAGACCCAAGGAGCCTGAATGAGGGACTTCCTGCTACTGGCTGGAGGTGGGGAGGCCAAGAACAATCTAGGACTTGCAACCAGGAGAAGCTCTGTAGGCCTCCCATACAACCTGCAGCGGGCAGCATCTCTGCTGAAGGAGAAGAGGTAGAACACAAAACAAGCAAAGCATGTAAACACATGTCCAACCTGGCACGTATGACTACATACCATCAGGCACACATTTGCACTTACACAGAAACCCTAACCCCTACACACAGCATGAACATGTGAACAAAATATTCCATATATGCAAACCTGGGAATGGGCAGGCACGTACACTTTTAGATGCGCCCACATACACACACCATGTGCACAAAATGCACACAGACCCAACACACCATACATGCCCATATTTCCCCATACCATCGTGTATGTACTCACACATGCACACAAGCACACACATACACAATGACGCCTGGACTTTCTTAAGTCTTGCCAAACCAAGACAGTAAAAAATCAAGCTGAAGTTGAATAATCCAACCCAGTAAAGGGGGTGGGGGTGGGGAGACGAAGGGGTGTGAGAATGAGGTGTGTGTTAAGGGAGACAGGCAGAGGGGGGAGCAAAGGAGTCAAGTGCTAAGGAAAAAAAAATCTAGACCTTTTGAAAAAGGGAAAGCCTTCAGACAGAGCAGGAATGCAGGCTGTAATTAGAATCGCTTCAACCGTCTCTAGATTCAAAAAGGATAGGCAAACTGGTTGCACATGCAGCATGGTGATCCTTAGCCTAGATAATGTCAGAAAAGCATGTGTGTGTGCACGCGTGCATGTGTGTGCAGGCATGCATGGGTGCCTGTGAGGGCTATACAAAATGCACTTGACTACATGGCACTGGGTCCTGGGGAAGCCAAAGTGAGATGCCCCCTTCCACTTTGCCCCTATAGCCACCTGCCTTCAGGCTAGACCCTTCACCAGGCCCAGGGCCACACCACTACACACCACTATACACACACACACACACACTCGAGGCCCGGAGGGCTTAGAACTTGCTCAAGGCCACATAGCCTAGGGGGTGACATGATGTCCAAGGTGCTGGATGAGGAGACAGCATTCCTGAGCTCAGGTCCCAGGTCAGTCACTGACTAGAAGGGGCCCATAGTCCACCCTTTCACAGGGACTCTGGACCCTAGAGGGAGATCTTGGGGGTCCTTCCAATCTGACCCAGAGCCATTGGTTCAGAGCAGCTGGAAGCCAGCAAAGGAAAGAAATTAGTGGGGTGCCTGCAAGAAGCAGAGCTGAGTGGAGAGGGATGTAAATGTCCCTGGCTCTCCTGGCTCCAGCCACAGGTTGCCCTGAGGGCAAGTCTTCACACTTTGGCCTAGTCAGTGTGCTGTGGGCTCCCAAGGACTAAAGCAGGCCCCAGAGGAGAGAGCTGGGCAGCCAGGCAGGGCAGAGTCAGCCACAAACATAATCCCTCATATTCCCTCTGGCCCTTTCCTTCCATTCTTTTCACCTTCCTCCTCCAGGCTTACTGGGAGGGCCTTGGGGCCAGCTGCTGTCATCACTAAAAATAGCTCAGCTAGCTTTGGGTGTGAAGGAGCCCCTCTTATTTGCAGTCCCAGAGGCCTGGCAGATGGCAGTTTGTGTCTATGGCCCCTCCAAGCCTACGAGATCAGATTCTCCTTTTTAAGTCCAAGCCCCAGTTCCAGCCCAAATCTCAGGTTCCCCAAGCACCGCCTTCTTCTTTTCCCAGTACCCCAGGGAATCCTCTTTAGGGGTTCACACAGTGGATGACTTGGGTCCTGGTGTTCAGAAAATAGTAATTATAATAATAATAATAGTTAACACTTATAGAACATTTACTGTGTGTTCACAAAGCCTCAGCAAAAGACTTTGTTTGTCTAACTCATTGCTCCCTTACAAGAACTCTCTGTCATGCAGGTGAACAAACGGGGGCAAGGACAACTGAAGTCAGTTACTCAAAGTTACACAGCTGGTAAGCTGTAGAATGAGGATGTTGCTTATCCATTTAATTGCAGATTCCTTCAGGAAGAGAAAACTTCTGGTAACAGTTTAGAATGAGAGCTATTTACTCATCTTCATGTGCAGTGGGCCTCCCTGAACACTTCAAAACTGGCTTTTACTACAGCCCACTGGAGCAGCTGAAAGGGCTTCCAAGGTAAAGGGATAAAGGATTAAATCCTTGGTTCGCCCACTCAGTGGCTGTGCAACTCTGAGAAAGTATCTTCTCCTTTCTGAGCTTGCATCCTCATCTGTGAAACAAGTAATAATAGCAGGTGACTCTCAAAGTGGCGTGAAGATTCTGGGAGATAAGGTGTGAGAACAGACTCGGCACAGATGAGTCAGAATTGCCCTCTTCCCACTTCCTAAAGACACCTGAGGACTTCTTGGCCTCATTCTTTCCAACAGCTGGATGGAGAGCCTAGAAGTTCTGGGTCTGGACCGTTTTCTCCACACGGCACTGTCGATACACTACCCAGGGCCTCCAAGTTTTCCAGGGGCCTGTGCAAATGTGTGAGCCCCAGGAAAATTTATTGGCTCTAAAATATGAAAAGAAAACAGCAGAATTGGAATTAATAAATGTTCTATTACGTGTCTACAAAACGTAATATAACATCGACCTCATTAATTGTTAAATTTAGTATTCTTAAAAATTTCATTACATTTGAAAACAATTTGTTGGTTAGATTTCTTCACTTTGCAAGAATTCCTGAGTATGCATGATGATTACCAAGAAATCATAGCCAACTGGGAATGAAACAAGTTACTCATAGGCAAATCATTTCGAAAGCAGAATTATAAAAATCCTTTGAAATATTTTATAGCAAAAATTACATTTAACATGGGATGTGGGTGCATTTTCATATATTTGATTTGCTGTGGGGTAAAGCCACTAAAAGTGAGAGTGCCTAGGGCCTTAGAAAGTCTAGAGGCCCTGCCCTGGAGAGGAAGAGGAGCAAGGGCCCCCACGTGAGGAATACAAGCACTTCTGTGAGAATTGCTATTTGGGGGAAAGAGTCGATGGGCCATGGCAGGCGCCCACTCCTCTGGTTGTTCCCCTCATCTCAAACAAAACAAAACAAAAACCCTCCCAGGCCACATGCATGTAGGCGCTGGCAGAATGGCCCTCATGGAGCAGCACTTTCATGTACTGCCCTCGGCTCTTATCAAAGGCCCTTTCAAGAAACAGGCATGCCTGTGTGCCTTTCATAATCAAGAAGAGAAATAAACATTATCTGACGAAAAGCGAGAAGAAAACAGCCATGTGTAAACGGTGTCTTTTGGCTTGTCAAGCCGTTGCTCAGGACATTGTCCACTAGGCTGCTCGGTGCCCCCAGGCAAGGGCCCACACGAGGCATTTCTCTCCCAATTTAGCACCAGCTTCAACTCGGGGTCCCTAGAGGGCCTGTCAGTTTCCTCCCCTGTGATACCCAGAGCAGCAGAGTGCTCTGCTTCAGGCAGCCTCACCATGGGAGGCCGCAAGTGGGAGGTAGGCCACCACTTACTTCTTCATGACCTGAGGCAGGTCCCTTCCCGCTGAGCCTTCTGTGCAACACAGGCGGTATAAGTCACGAGGTTAGCATGAGGATGCATTGAGATAATGAATGTCAAGTGGATAGAACAGGCCTCCGTGCTGCTGAGAACTTGGGATCAGAAGTGGGTTTGCTCTGGATGGCTGACAGTTGATGACTCAGACCCCCTACCCCAGGATGCCTGCCTGCTCTGCATGGTCTCGGACACCTGGGCTCTGTTCCCAACATGTTCCAGCAACCCAACTAGGTCAAGGCTCTCCTTTGTCAAATCTGCATGTCCAGGAATCACCAAGGAGGTCAGAGGCTGGTAGCAGAGACTCCACCATGACCCCAGCTCCCCCAAAGCTTAGATGATTCAACCTCATGTACTCTAGATGTTGTCCCTGCTCTAGCTAGCTAAACTGGCCTGGTTTCTGCCCTCTCTTCCTCACCTCTTCGTGCAGAAACCCTGTGAGGATATGGTTCTGCTAAGAGCTCTCTGTCCTACTTATCACTGTGACCAACGCAGAGATGAACAAGCCCAAGAAAGAGGCTTGTGGCATTACACCAGCTCATCAACGGCAGAGCAGCATTCATCCCTTTAGGTATTCCCTCATAGCTCAGTCAGTAAAGAATCTGCCTGCAATGCAGGAGAGCCAGGTTTGATTCCAGGGTGGGAAAGATCCCCTAGAGAACAAAATGGCAACCCACTCCAGTAATCTTGCCTGGAGAATCCTGTGGACCGAGGAACCCGGCAGGCTACAGCTCATGGGGTCGCAAGAATTGGACATGACTTAGCAACTAAACCACAAAGCACCACCACCAACTGCAAGTGGCCCACCCTCTCTCCAGGCCAAACACCTTGCTGCCAGCTCAGGATCTTTGCCCACTCTCTTGAATGCTGTCTCTTCTCTGTCCCCATTCTCTCTCCCTTGGGCCCCCTGCATCCTGTCCCCCAAATGCCATTAGCCCTCCCTCCTTTGTGTTCTTGCCACGTTTTTGTATGTGGCTCCACTGCAGTTCTTAGCAGCTCTTGGCTCCTTTGACTAACAATTCTGGGTTCTGCCATCTGTAGCCCTTAGACACCAAAGGCAGAGGCCGTATGGTTTCACCTCTGGGTCTTTGGTACCCGGCACTGGACTTGGGACAGGCATATTTGCTGAATTGGAGGGAACTCATCACAGGCAGAGGAAGTGGGAGAGAAATAAGAGTCTGTCTTCTGGAATTTCTCCTTGCAGCCCTCAGTGATGGAATCAGAAGGTTGGGGCTCAAGTCCTTGACCATGTTTAGCTGTGTGACCTTAGGCAAATCACTTCCCTTTCCTGTGAGCCCCATTTTTATCACCAGAAAAAATGGGGCTTCCAATTCATTGTCTGGTCTTGGCAAGGGCTGTCATAGAGATCCAATGAGAGAAGGGTGGGGAAAGTTCATGAGACCTCATGAACTGCTAGGCCAGCAGCTGAAGATCTGCCTGTCCTGGGAGTTCCTTTGAGTTCATTTTCAAGAGGGGACTGCAAACCCCAAGGATCATGCAGACGGGTCAACTGCACACACTCATGACCTGCCTGCTAGATGGTTCCATTGCACAGAAACACAACTTGCCTGTTTTCACAGGACAACTCACATCTGCCATGCAGTCCCTAGACCACAACATCGAGAGGACTTTTTCTGCCCTCTCATTCCTTTAATCCCTGCTCCCACCTCACCTGCCAGGGATCCTGAGAGCATTTGGACAGGTAATAGGATTAATCATAACAGCAGCCAGCACTTGTCAAGAACTTACTATAGCTCTGAATGTCTTACATTTATTAACTCACTTAATTCTCACAACATTAATAGGTATTGTTATTTCCCCCATTCTTAAGATGGGAAAACTGAAGATCAAAGAGGTAAAGTAGCTTGCCCAAGGTAACAGAACTAGTGCACAGCAAAGGTGTGGCTTGATGCTGGTTTTTTTTTTTTTTTTGCTAAGTTGTGTCTGACTCTTTGTGACCTCATGGACTGTAACCTAGCAGGCTCCTCTGTACATGGGATTTCCCATGCAAGAACACTGGAATGGGTTGCCATTTCCTTCTCTAGGGGATCTTTTCAACCCAGGGATCAAACCTGCATTTCTGGCCTTGGCAGGCAGGTTCTTTACCACTGAGCCACCAGAGAAGCCCCATTCCAGCTCTAGAAACTGTGAGTTTAACCATTTTGCTGCACTACCTGCCAGACAAAATACTGAGGCTGTAAAAGAAAGTGACTTGCCCAAGGTTACACATACAGTGAGTTAGTGACATTGCCTATATCCTCTAACTCAGCTAATTAGCAGTTTCTACAACCTGTTAATTTTCTGTTAAAAAGTGAGCGATGTGGAAATGAACCCTTAGTGGCATTGTCTAGATGGAAGGGGGAAGGCCCTATATGAAGGAAGTCAATCATAGGTATTTCTTATGTTTACAATTCAACACTTACCTTTGCATCCAGAAGACATTCAAATATTCCACTAATATTTGGAGGAACAGAGGTACTATGGGAACTGACAATGGTCCTGCAGACCAAAGAAGGAGCCCTTCATTTTCCCACTTCAGCTGGACCTGGGAGGATGTAAATTGCTGGAGGGGTAGGAGTGAGTGGAGAAGCCTCCCAAACAGAGCAATTGCCTGAACAAAAGCACTGATGTGAGGAAGGCCTGTTGTGTTCTTGGAAGACAGAGGGGTCCAAAGTGACTATAAGACTTTCTTTCTGGAAGAGAAGCAAGGTGAAATGGCCAAAGGATTTGAACACCAAGCTAAGGAATTGGGACTTCATTTTTGCAGGTGTCAGGGAACCTTACCTTTTGGTTGCAGAGAGATGTCACACCAATAAAGTCATTCAAGAAGAGTAGACCTATAGAATTATGGCTTGTCCCAGCTGGAAAAGACATTGAGATGTCGACAGGGGCCAGTGACCTGGTCAAGGCAAACTTTGAGTCAATAGGAATCAGGCTATATAATTTAGGTCTCAGAAGACTCATGGATTTGTACAAGTAGAGAGGAGGAAAGAAAGTCCTGGAGCAAGGGTCCCAGGGAGAAGGGAGGAAAGGGGCCTGACTTTGGGCAGCCCCACATCCCATCTCTACACCCACACAGACTATCAGGTGTGGCTTTGAGTAGGTGGTTCTCTATAAGGGCATCCTGGATTCCAGAATTCTGGGCCCAGACCCATGTCCCAGGAAAGACCCCAGAGACAAGCCATTGTGGAAAGCCCAAGGGGAGAGTTTTGTCAGGGGAATGGAAGGGCTGTCTGGGTCTGGCTGGCCAGATAGGTGTCCTGGTTTGAGACAATCCAGGCCCAGCTCAGAGCGGGCACCATCCCTGCTTGCTGGGAAGCCAATTAGAGCTGGGGCGAGGTGGGCTTCTGCCCTTGGTCCTCCACTGCCACCTGGCAATCATTAGGTTGGCTTGGAGGATCCCTGTCAAGAGAGCTAGACTTCTGGGATGGATCAAGGTGAAAGGGAGGCTGGCAGAGAGGACCTCTATGCCCAGACCTCACACTGGGCACCACCTAGGGCTGCCAGCTTCCCTGGGCGTGTCAAAAAGACATTTCAAAGACCTGGCTGGCGCGTTATTGAGTCATATGTTCTCCTTCCTGCTATATGGAAGGCCATGTGTCCAACTCCCCTGTGGAAGTATGGGCCTATGGGCTTGGAGGGGGAGGGGCTGCTACTCAGAGCAATGGGCCGATTAGTCAGACAAAGGCTGCTAGGAGAGTGTTAAACTCTGGGGTTGGAAATACTGGATCCAGGAATCCTTGCCCTAGGGGATCATGTCCAGGGGCTGAGACCATGCCTCTTCTTCCCCCAGTCACCATACTCAACAGCCAGATCTCCAAACCTCAGTGTCTTCATCTGTAAAATGGGTATAATTCCTTCCTCATAGGGCTGCTATGAAGCTAAAACAAGAGACTGAAGATACAACTCTCAGCATAGTTCCAAGCACAAAGTGTGCACCCAGTAAGTGCTAGGCCAGTTGATTCCCTTGTCGTCCCTACATTGGGGTCAGAACAAAACAGGTGAAAACCCACCAGTCCATGAAGCTTCTGCATAGTAGAATTTGGAGAGTCCACATGCTGTAGCCCCTACCACCCCCACCCTGCTGATATATTAGTAGCAGTAAAGGCCCAAAGAGGTTAAATGTCTTATCCAAGATCACACAGCCCATCAGCAGTAGAGCTGGGACTGGAACCCAGGATCCCATATTACAGAACACTAGAATTCGGCTGTCTCACAGCCTTGACTGGTTCAGCCCAGTGGCAATGCCTGGTGCCTTTCAGTTATCCGCCCCTTCTCCACAGGATGCCTCAGTAAGGATAAAGATACTCGAGGTGATGTCCTGGCAAGGCTGAGGCTGGAGATGGGGGATACTCTGCTTTGGCTCCGTGCTGTAGCAGCTCAGCCCCATGCAGTCCTTGAGAGAGAGAGAGAGAGTGCGCGAGAGCAAGAGCAGGGGTGGGAGGGGTGGCTTTATTGGGCTACCATATCACGTTGCAAGCTCCTATCTCATTTGCTGTTCAAGAGTCCCTGGCCCGCCTTCCCTTACACTTTCTCGGGCAGATCTGCCTGGTTTGCATTATTCTCCTTCCCGCCCACCCCCTACCCGGATATCTTGGTTCCATATTTTCCACGCTGAAGCTCAGTTTACTCCTGGCTGGGCTCCGGGCCTGCACCTGGGCTCTAAGAAAAAGGTCCCGGGGTGGGGGGCTGGGTGGGCAAGCGAGCTGTGTAGTGGGGGATGCTGCTGGTCATCCTGCCTTTCTCTACATAAGGGCAGGCCACCAGAGCATCTTCCCTACCCCCTGCCTTTCTCTACCTGACGCTGAGACACAGCAATTCTCAAAGTCAATACCACAGACAACTGCCCCAGGATCTCTTGATCCTGGTTGGAAATGAAGATTCCTGGGCCCCACCCAGACCGACTGAATCAGAATCTCTGGGGGACAGCCCAGGAATCTATATTATGACTAGTATTTCATCTGTAAATATGCTGCTTGATTCTTTCTTTGCCTGTAACTCTTCACCGGCAAGGGTTCCTTTTGATAGCTGACCTCGGTCCCACCTATTCCAAGTTCATTTAACAAGTGTTCACTGACCACCCCCAACTCTTGCCTGGTTCCCCTCCTAACTCTTTGGCTATTCTTCTGTTTCCTTTGCTGGCTTCTCTCTCTCTCCCATTCCTTGGCTGCTGGAAGGCCCAGGGCTCAATTTCTTCCTCCTATTTTTCCACGCCACCCAGTCTCCTCACATGAGCTCATCTCCTCTCAGCTCCAGTTCCTATTTGTGTGCTGATAATCTCCACCCCAGGCCTCCATTCCAGCCCTATCCCCTGAGTTTCGGCCCCATCCCAGCTGGAGCATCCCACAGACAGACCCCTTCAATTCAACAGGACCCATACTGAGCTCATCTTCTTCACACGCCCAGTGAAGTTTCCGAAATATGTATCTGATTACATCACTTCAAAACCTTCCAGTAATTCTCCTTGGCCTACAAGATCAAGTCCACACTATAACTCAAGTCCAACCCTAACTCAGAGCCCTGCTCCCTTTTACCTCTCCAGCCTGCTCTCTCCTTACTCTCCTCCTTGACCACTAGCCCCTAGCTTCCCTGCTCCAGATCGATTGCATGACTTACAGTTCTGTAAATGCACCCAGTGCCCCTCACCTCTGGCCCCTGTATAGGTTACTCCTGCTTCCTGGGACACAGACGCATGGTGAAGGGGGAGCAGAAGGGGACCTCTGCCTTCAAGCACTAGTCTGTGGGGCTGCTGCTGAGACTCCAGTCTTAGTGTCACTAGCAAGCCTATGTGGACCAAGGATACAAATACATCTCCCAGCACTGTTTCCCAGCAATGCCACTGTTGGACCACCAAGCCCAAACTTACTTGTCTTCCAGGTACTTCCTCCTCTAGGAAGCCTCTCACTACCCTTCCAGTTTGGGTTATGAATGGGATAATGATCACAGATAAGTCTCTAAGAATAATGCCTGGTGATAAATCTTTGTTAGTGATTGAGGGAATGTATTCGTATAATTTCCGCTGTCAGTATACTATGATCTAAAATGTCAAGTCATCTCCCACCCTAGAACATGAACTGACCAAGAGCAGGGGCAGCACTTTCTCTCCTTATGCAGCTCTGATGTCCCATGCACACCAGGAGGTGATTCACAAATGTTTGGGAAATCAGCTTAGCAGGGCCCATCTGTGCTCTGGTCCTGCACTGTGTCCTGGAGAAGCAGGCAATGATTAGAAATGACCCCTGCTGCTGAGACACTGGACATGTCACCTGGCGTGTCAAAGATAGAAGAATGAGTGATGGTTTGCTCTTTGGAAAGGGATGAGGAGAGGGTGGAAGTAAAGCCTTCCGGAGGAGGCAGCCTTTTTTAAAAAGAAATTTTAATATTTATTATATGATTGCAAAATTGGGTACATTCTGAAGAAGATGTGGTAAAATGGAATACAACTCGGCCATAAAAAAGAATGGAATAATGCCATTTGCAGCAACAGGGATGGACCTAGAGTGAAGTAAGTCAGACAGAGAAAGACAAATATCATATGATATCACTTATATGTGGAATCTATTTTAAAATGACACAAATGAACTTATTTACAAAACAGAAACAGACTCACAGATCTCAAAATCAAATTTATGCTTATCAAAGGGAAAACATGGAGGGAAGGGATAAATTAGATGACTATGATTAGTATATACACACTACTATTTATAAAATAGATAACTAATAAAGATCTACCGTATAGCATAGGGAGGTAGCTTTTGACAGAGCCTTGTTGAACGTGGTGTTAGAGTCTTTTCCCTTGATTTTAAAAATTAAGACTTTTTGGTCTATTAAAGTTAAGTTCTACTACTCATTCAATACCTCAGTTCATCAAGATAAAAATCTTAAAGTGAAGTGAAAGTCACTCAGTTTTGTCTGACTCTTTGCGATCCCATGGACTATATAATCCATGGAATTCTCCAGGCCAGAATACTGGAGTGGGTAGCCTTTCCCTTCTCCAGGGGATCTTCCCAACCCAGGGATCAAACCCAGGTCTCCTATATTGCAGGCAAATTCTTTACCAGTTGAGCCACAAGGTAAGCCCAAGAATACTGGAGTTGGTAGCCTATCCCTTCTCCAGCAGATCTTCCCAACTCAGGAATTGAACCGGGGGGTCTCCTGCATTGCAGGCAGATTCCTTACCAACTGAGGGTCATCAGGGAATCCCCAAAATCTTAAAAATAGGTATTATTATCATCCCTTGAGGTGCTTCAGGTGATTCATGCAATGAGTAGGAAAATTGTGACTTGGTTTCAGATTTCTGTGACCCCAGACATTCCATGCTTAACACCACATTCTCCTGCTTCCAAATCTACACACACTGTAGAACCTAGCAAACATGCGCTCTCCTAAATGTACCTTCCATCACTCCCCTGGAGAGTATCACTGTTAAGGTAGGCATGTAAGTGCCCAGTCTTCTTCTCTTGCTGCAGTTGCACAAATGAGAGGCTGTAGAGTGTGAGGATTCAAAGCCTGGACTCTGAGCCAGCTCTGCCACTCACTAGCTGTGTGTCACTGAGGAAGATGTTGTACCTCGCAGGGCCTCAGTTTGTGCATCCGGAATATGGTGATGAGAATAACAGTACCTAATCCCTAGAGTTGTCATGAAGATTAAATAAATTACAAAACACTTAGAATGACATTAAAAGACGCTTGCTCCTTGGAAGAAAAGCTATGACCAACCTAGAAAGCATATTAAAAAGCTAGACATTACTTTGCCAACAAGGGTCCATCTAGTCAAAGCTATGGCTTTCCAGTAGTCATGTATGGATGTGAGAGTTGGACCATAAAGAAGGCTGAGCACTGAAGAATTGATGCTTTTGAACTTGTGGTGTTGGAGAAAGACTCTTGAGAGTCCCTTGACAGCAAGGAGATCCAACCAGTCCATCCTAAGTGGAAATCATCGTGAATATTCATTGGAAGACTGATGCTGAAGCTGGTACTTCAATATTTTGGCCATCTGATGCGAAGAACTGACTCACTGGAAAAGACCCTGATGCAGTGAAAGATTGAAGGCAGGAGGAGAAGGGGACAACAGAGGACGAGACGGTTGGATGGCATCACCGACTCTACGGACATGAGTTTGAGTAAGCTCCGGGAGTTGGTGATGGACAGGGAAGCCTGGCATGCTGCAGTCCATGGGGTTGCAAAGAGTCAGACACGACTGAGTGACTGAACTGAACTGAAAACACTTAGAATAGAGCCTGAAACATAGTAAGTGCTTAGTAAGGATAAGTCATTATTACGTTCCCTTTCCACAAAAAAAATAAGCAAACAACAAAAATACCCAAAACAAAAAAGAAATGAACAGTATATGTAACTTGGTATCCTATTTCTTCCTTTGTGGTAGGAGTTTGTCAGGTGGAGAAGGGCATCTTAAGTAGGTTGGAAAATGAGTGCAAAGGCACGGAGGCAGGGAAAATATGGGATGTGTGTTTGGGAAAGTTAAGAGCAGACCAGTGCAGCAGGTGATGTGAATGAGGACTGGTCACAAAGGCCTGGAAGGCAATCTTGACATGATATGACTGGGAAGGAAGCCCAGCACTCTCGAGGCTCCTGTGAGCATGAGCTTTGGCGGCCTTGGGAGAGCAGCCTTCTCAGCCCTCATCTCCTCTGGCAGCACCCCCAGTGGGGCAGCTGTGACAGGGGCTGGCCTTCCCCAGGGACCAGAGTTAGCACTGTCCAGGTGGCTGTCTGCCCAGGGCCCAGGCTCTAGGCCTGCTTCCCACTCAGGCATCTGAGGCATTCTCTCCTCCTCAGAGAAGAAAGGAGGGGGATGGGCTGCAGGGGCCGGGCCCCCTCAGCATCTGGAGGCACCGCCTTGGGGTGAGCTCGTCTCTGAAAGCCCAGGCTGGGGAAAGCAGGGTTAAGAGGACAGGGCAGCCTGCCAGGGTGGGCTCCCCTTCTCAGCTGAGGTCTAATGGGAGCTGACAAGAGCAGCTGTGGGCTTATCGCCCTTGATTGCCCTTCAGGAATGCTGTCCCAGTTGCTTGGGATGGAGGAATCATCCAACCACAAAAGTGCCTGACCGGCGAGGAATAGAAAGTTGATGGGGGTTCTGACTGTCTCACTTCAGCCTCAGAGTGTGAAGGCTGGCAGGAACTTTGAAGGCCATCTCATTCCATACCCATCTCACATCCTGCCTAGAACTTCTCTTTGCATATCTCCAGCCCCAGAGATATGAGTGCTCTTAGAGTGCTCTGGCTGTTGGAAGGTGATTCCCTATTAATAGTCAGAATTCTACTCCCTGTCCCATCTCTCTTTAGCTCATTCTGTTTTACAAATTTTAAGAGATGGGGAGGCGACTTGCAGGGTGGGGAGGGGGGTGGGGGTTGTGGTTAGAAAGAGTACTATATGATCTATACTCCCACCTCAGGTTTTTCCTGGGCTTTAGGTAGTTCCTTTCCCTCAAGATTGGACCTGAGGAGTTTTATCCAGATCAAAGATTTTCTGTAAATTTCCTGACACATGGTAGCTCTTCAGATTTCTTAAGATGGACACCATGGCTCTCATCATTCCCTACAGCTTTCTCTTTTCTATGATAAACAACTTCAGTTCCTTCAAATGACCCTCCTACAGCTAGGAACTCATGTTCCTGTACCCTCCCTAGACAACTAATTCCACAAAGTGGGGAGGAAGGGGCAAAAATTAAGAGGGACCTTTCTCAGGGGCCCAGAAATGTCTACTTAGAGGAAAGAGAGGGGAGGTCATGTTGCATTCTCAACTTCTCTCTCTCTATGTCCAGACTTGCCCTTGACATTGTGGTTGTCCAGCCGTCCCTAATCCTAATACCCCAAAAGCAGCAGGACCCCAAGCAGCCACCTGACACTGCTGTCAAGTCTTTGTGCCCCCCTGCAGGGCCTTCCTTTCCATTCCTGCAGGGCCTAAACTTTGTGGAGCTCCACAGGAAACAAGACCACCCCCAGGACCTTGATCTTGTTGATTCCTGAAGAACCCAGCTCGGTGAACAAGAAGGCCTGATGACTTCTCTTTCGTTTGCCTGGCTTTCTTTCTGAAGCTCCTTCAGCTTCTTCAGAGACCAGTCAGGCCCACGGATCTTACAGATGCTGGTTTTAGGAAAAATGGGTTGGCAATGGCACCCCACTCTAGTACTCTTGCCTGGAAAATTCCATGGATGGAGGAGCCTGGTAGGCTACAATCCATGGGATCACTAAGAGTTGGACACGACAGAGTGATTTCACTTTCACTTTTCCCTTTCATGCACTGGAGAAGGAAATGGAAACCCACTCCAGTATTCTTGCCTGGAGAATCCCAGGGACAGTGGAGCCTGGTGGGCTGCTGTCTATGGGGTCGCACAGAGTTGGACACAACTGAAGCGACTTAGCAGCAGCTTCCATTCAGGAAGGCAAGCTGGCCACCTAGAACTCCTAGGGGCCATTGCAGCATCAGAGGTGGGGCTGGACTCATCGGCAATCCTGGGCCATAGACTGAGGTCTGGCCCAGAACCTCAGAGGAGACCAGGTACCCTGGAAAACCTTCCAGGAGATGACAGCATCAGAGGTAGTTTGCAAGGGAATGAGGCAGAGAAGCCTCCTCCTCGGCTGCCTTCCTCCTCCCCTGCAGACTGCTGAAGAGTTGGAATGTTGCCCTCTCTCCCTGGGGTGGTCACCTGCTTCCTCTCCACCTGGGCCCTGGGCTGCAAAGGAGGAGGTGGAGGGTGGGGAAGGGGCTGGGGAGCACTAGCTAACCTTGGCGTAGAATAATGCGCAGAACGAGCAGGCAATAGGGCCCCTTTTCCCGCCAAGGGCCCAGTGATAAAGAAAGGGGAGGGGGCAGCTGGAGGCCGGCTGTGGGAGCGAGAGAAGGGGAGTACAGAGAATGTGCTGTGTCAGCCTTGTGCTCTGCCCTGAACTAACAACTCCCTCCCCCTCCCTTCCACCCCTCCCCCTTCTCTCTTTCCTCCCTTCCTTTACAGTCGAGGTCTCCATCGCCCTTTCTTTCTGTCTTTGTCTCCTTCTTTCTTTGTCTCCCACTCTTTCTAGTGGTCTCTATTTCTCTTTTCAGCTCACTCTGTCTGCCTCTCCAGGCCCATTTCCTTCTCTGTGCATGCTCTCCACTTCTCTCTCTGGCCTTTCTCTCTCTGTTTGCCTTTCTCCCAACCTATCTCTTACTCTAGCTTTGGCCATCTCTCTGTGTCCCTGTGTGTGTCTTCCTGTATCTCATTTCTTTGTCTCTGTCTCTTTGTCTCTCTACTTCTGTCTCTCTCCCTGCCTGCTGCTTTCTATCTCCCTCGGTCTCTGCTTTGCCCCTTCCTCTGCCAACTGTCCCTCTGTCTTCCAAGAGGCTTTCAGCAGCTTCTGAAGCATCAAGGGTGAACCCCGTCCCCCAGCTGGTCAGCTCCTCTCTGGAGAGTGGCCGGACTGGAGCTGCCTTTTCCAGCCCAGAGAAGGAAGGAGAGAGGGCAGGAGAAGATCACCTGGGAATGTTTGCCCAGGAAAGACAGAGGGGAAGAAACAAAATAACCTTTTGGGTATCTGATGAGCCAGGCATGGTACCTAGTGCTTTCGCAAGTCCTTTACTTTATCCCATGACTCTTTTATCCCCATTTTTCCAGGTGAGGACACTTAGACTCAGAGGGAGAAGTGACTCCCCTCAGATCACACAGGGTGTCAGCGGCAGAGTCGTTGGGATTAGAACACAGGACTTTCTGTCTCCATTGCCTTCAGGGAGATGGCCTGTTCTTGGCTGTTCCAAGGCCACCTCCAGGAGAAGGGAATGGCAAACAACTTCAGTATTCTTGCCTTGAGAACCCCATGAACAGTATGAAAAGGCAAAAAAGATAGGACACTGAAAGATGAACTCCCCAGGTCGGTAGGTGCCCAATATACTACTGGAGATAGGTAGAAAAATAATTCCAGAAACAGTGGAGAGATGGAGCCAAAGCAAAAAAACAACACCCAGTTGTGGATTTGACAGGTGATGGAAGTAAAGTCCAATGCTGTAAAGAGCAATATTGCATAGGAATCTGGAATGTTAGGTCCATGAATCAAGGTAAATTGAAAGTGGTCAAACAGGAGATGGCAAGAGTGAACATCGACATTTTAGGAATCAGCAAACTAAAATGGACTGGAATGGGTGACTGTGACTCATATGACCATTATATCTACAACTGTGGGCAAGAATCACTTAGAAGAAATGGAATAGCCTTCATATTCAACAAAAGAGTCCAAAATTCAGTACTTGGATGTAATCTCAAAAATGACAGAATGATCTCTGTTCCAAGGCAAACCATTCAATACCACAGTAGTCCAAGTCTATGCCCCGACCAGTAATGTTGAAGAAGCTGAAGTTGAATGGTTCTGTGAAGATCTACAAGACCTTATAGAAATAGCACCCAAAAAAGATGTCCTTTTCATTGTAGGAGACTGGACTGCAAAAGTAGGAAGTCAAGAGACAACTGGAGTAACAGGCAAATTTGGCCTTGGAGTACAAAACGAGGGCAAAGGCCAACAGAGTTTCACCAAGAGAACGCACTGGTCATAGAAAACACCTTCCTCCAACAACACAAGAGATGACTCTACACATGGACATCACCAGATAGTCAATACTGAAATCAGATTGATTATATTCTTAGCAGCCAAAGATGGAGAAGCTCTATACAGTCAGCAAAAACAAGACCAGGAGCTGACTGTGGCTCAGATCATGAACTCCTTATTCCCAAATTCAGACTTAAATTGAAGAAAGTATGGAAAACCACTAGACCATTCAGGTATGACCTAAATCAAATCCCTTACAATGATACAGTAGAAGTGAGAAATAGATTCAAGGGATTAGACCTGATAGAGTGCCTGAAGAACTATGGACAGAGGTTCATGACATTGTACAAGAGGCAGTAATCAAGACCATCCCCAAGAAAAAGAAATGCAAAAAGGCAAAATGGTTGTCTGAGGAGGTCTTACAAATAGCTGAGAAAAGAAGAGAAGTGAAAGGCAAAGGAGAAAAGGAAAGTTATAACCATTTGAATGTAGAGTTCCAAAGAATAGCAAGGAGAGATAAGAAAGCTTTCCTCAGGTATCAATGCAAAGAAATAGAGGAAAATAATGGAATGGGAAAGACTAGAGCTCTCTTCAAGAAAATTAGAAATACCAAGGGAACATTTCATGCAAAGATGGGCACAATAAAGGACAGAAATTGTATGGACCTAACAGAAGCAGAAAATATTAAGAAGAGATGGCAAGAATACACAGAAGAACTATACAAAAAAGATCTTCACAACCCAGATAACCACGATGGTGTGATCACTCACCTAGAGCCAGACATCTTGGAATGAGAAGTCTGGTGGGCCTTAGGAAGCATCACCAACAATAAAGCTAGTGGAGGTGATGGAATTCCAGTTGAGCTATTTCAAATCCTCAAAGGTGATGCTGTGAAAGTGCTGTGCTCAGTATGCCAGCAAATTTGGAAAGCTCAGCAGTGGCCACAGGACTGGAAAAGGTCAGTTTTCATTGCAATCCCAAAGAAAGGTAATGCCAAAGAATGCTCAAACTACTGCATAATTGCACTCATCTCACATGTTAATAGAGTAATGCTCAAAATTCTCCAAGCCAGGCTTCAACAGTATGTGAACCGTGAACTTCCAGACATTCAAGCTGAATTTAGAAAAGGCAGAGGAACCAGAGATCAAAGTGCCAACATCTGTTGGATCATTGAAAAAGCAAGAGAGTGCCAGAAAAACATCTACTTCTGCTTTATTTACTATGCCAAATCCTTTGACTGTGTGGATCACAACAAACTGTGGAAAATTCTTCAAGAGACGGGAATACCAGATCACCTGACCTGCCAAATACCAGATCACCTGACCTGCCTCTTGAGAAACTGTATGCAGATAAGGAAGCAACAGTTAGAACTGGACATGGAACAACAGACTGGTTCCAAATAGGGAAAGATGTACGTCAAGGCTGTATATTGTCACCCTGCTTATTTAACTTCTATGCAGGGTACATCATGAGAAATGCTGGGATGGATGAATAGTCATGTGTGACTGTGAGAGTTGGACCATTAAGAAAGCTGAGCACTGAACAATTGATGCTTTTGAACTGTGGTGTTGGAGAAGACTCTTGAGAGTCCCTTGGACTGCAAGGAGATCCAACCAGTCATTCTACAGGAAATCAGTCCTGAATATTCATTGGAAGGACTAATGCTGAAGCTGAAACTCCAATACTTTGGCCACCCGATGCGAAGAATTGACTCACTGGAAAAGACCCTGATTCCGGGGAAGATTTAAGGAGGGAGGAGAAGGGGACGATAGAGGATGAGATGGTTGGATGGCATCACCGACTCAATGGACATGAGTTTTAGCAAGCTCCAGGAGTTGGTGATGGACAGTCGGTTGTGCTGCAGTCCAGGGGGTCACAAAGAGTCAGACACGACTGAGCGAGTGAACTGACTGAAGGCCACTTCAGAAGCCCATGCCTACTTCTGTTGACAGTTCTTCTCTGGGATGTTGGTTTTGAGCTTTCTTAGAAAAGGAGCCATTTGAAGACCTACTGGAAAGGGCTGCTGAGGTTTAAGGTGTCCCGGTTGAAGACACCCTGAGCTAGCCTCCAGGACAGAAACCCCCAGGGCCTCTGGGGAGATGTGGCTGACAAGATGTCACTTGTCGGGTGACACAGAGTCCAAGCTGGGAGGACCCTTGTCTTTGTCCTAATCCAGTCCCTTTCACAGCACAGAGAGGGACACTGAGGCTCAGAGAGGAGGAGTGAGCCCAAGCCATCTCAAAACATGCCCTCAGCAGAAGAGGGACAACATTTGAAGAAGGGTATTATTAGTTTAGCATCAATAATGTGAAAATTCTATGCAAGCAAATACATCGTCACCAAGCCATCTGCAGCACAGCTATGGAGAAGGCACCTGTGGAAAAGTGCAGCTGAGTCCCTGTGTCCAGTCCCTTCCTGTCTCTGGGACTTGCTGGGGTGTCACAATCTGTGGCCTTGGACTTGCCCATTCCTTCCCTGACAGGGGTCAGTGGGCACCAGCCCAGGCTTGCAGTGCAGCTGGTTGAGAAGAGAACTGTTCTGCGACAGGGACAAGAGAGAAAGAGAGAGATGAAATGAGAGAAAAAGATCAAGAAAGAGAAGGGATAGAGGGAAATAGAGGCAAAGAAGGAGATGCAGCAGGTGTGAGCAGGTGAGCAGGGCCTGTGTGGGCCTGGAAGGAACTACTGCATTCTTCCCTGCTTCTCAGGGCAAAGCAGACCCAATCCTGCCCAAGGCGCTGCCTCTGACAGTCTCCGGGGAGCTGTTCCCACATATGATCTCATTTCGCTCCTCACAACAGGCCTGTGATGTGGGCGGGCTGGGATAATTTTTGCGCATTTGCCAGAAGAGGAAACTGAGGCCCAGCAGAGCAAAGCCATTTGTCCAAACTCTGGTGTAGGGAGCCAGAATCCAACCCAAGGCCTCAACCAAGCTTCTGGTGGCCTTTGCCACTTTTCCCGTGGTCTACTCTGGGAGAAAGTGGCGTGGAGTTCCCCTGAAGAATTCTCAAGTGAAGAACAGGTAAGGTAGTGAAGCAGGGAGCCAGACTCGCTGGAGGGCATTTAGAAGGAGAGAGAAAATGATTAAGGGAGCAGAGGGATTGGCTGCAAGGGGGAGATGAAAGGAGCCAGCAGACAGGGCTTGGCTGTGGGATGAGTCAGGCCAACGGCCTCCTGAGATAGTGATCTACAAATATCTCTGAGGTGTCAACAGCCAAGTCGGCTTCAGGGAGGAGTAGGAAGAGGAGAGGAGAGATGGGAAATGGAGTGCATGGCCACTCAGCATGGGGACTCTCATCTTGGTAACTATAAACTACACTGCAAGAGGCAGGCTGGACAGGGGCAGGTCCCTGGAGAGTGGCCCTGGAGACCACAGGGGACAAGAGTAGGAGCCCCTCCATCCCAAGGAGAATGCTGATCCTACACTTGCCCCTCCCATGGCATAGGCCCATTTTCTGCTCCCAACCCCAAAGTTGGGCCGTGAGCCAACTTGCGTTTCTTCCATCTCTAATAGGACCAACTCGGAGCAAGCACTGCTTACTCCTTGTCCTGGGCCTGACTGTCCATCTGCATGCACTGCCTCAGGGCTGTTGGTGGCCTAAGGGTGGGAACTGTGCAGAGCAGAAGCCCACCTTCCTATACTCGTTCCCCCCTGCCTCCCTGGGGCCCAGGTGCCAAGAGGCCTGGGCAGTCTGAGCAGGTGGAGCCCCACTTCTTCAACTTAGAGAAGAGGCCACATGGTGATGCCGCCCACAGAGGGCAGAGGCGAGTGCCTGAGCCTTACACTCACACCCCTTCCTATGCTCTGCCCACTGTCTGATGAGAGGTCCAGGGCACTGATCCTGCTTTCAACAGTTGTGGAAACTGAAGCTCAGAGAAGTAAATAAAGTTCCTGAGTTTGAGATGAAAATGACACCTGGAGAAAATAGAGGAAATGTGATGGAAGTTTCTTTTCTTCAGGGATTAAAAATATTGTTCCACCCCACCACCAACCCAAGCATACATAAACCTCACACACACACACACACACAGACACACACACACACACGTATACATGCAGGCATCTCCTCTGTGCTCCCCACTGGAGCAAAATGGAGGAACCTGGGCAGAGTTCAGAGGGGATCAGAAAGGCCTGATATGCTTCTTTCTGTGTGATAGCTCATTGCTGCCATGGCTTTGCAAAGTAAAGCTTATGATTCTATTTCACAGATGAGGAAACTGATGCCTAACGTGGTGAGGTGACTCACTGATGCCCTCACAGCTACACAGTAGTAGAACATGGCCTCAAATCGGGTCTGTCTGTGTCCAGAGCCTGTGCCCTTCAGAGCAGGGGCATTTTCCCGTCAACCCAGGATTCCTACCCTGGAGATGCCCTGGCATAGCTCACACCGGCTACTGGGTGGCTGAGAAGACCCAGAGAGGAAACAGAAAGACAGCAGGGGTGGGGAGGCAGGCATAATGGGCATCCGTCACCCATTACAATAACTCCTGTCTTCAAAGTGCTTCCAGAGACATGCCACACAGACCTCACCTAGAGGATGAACAAGAGGGAAAGAGAGAGAGGGAGGCATTATTATCCTTATTTTCCACACAAGAAAAATGAAGAACAGAAAGGGGAAGTGACTTGTTCAAGGTCACACAGCTAGACTATAGAGGGTTTTTTCTTTTTACATTGCAATCCATGATAAAGCAAACAAACATATGTATTTGTATATGCATATATGTGTGGCCACAGGACTGGAAAAGGTCAGTTTTCGTTCCAATCCCAAAGAAAGGCAATGCCAAAGAATGCTCAAACTACCGCACAATTGCACTCATCTCACATGCTAGTAAAGTAATGCTCAAAATTCTCCAAGCCAGGCTTCAGCAATACGTGAACCGTGAACTTCCAGATGTTCAACCTGGTTTTAGAAAAGGCAGAAGAACCAGAGATCAAATTGCCAACATCCGCTGGATCATCGAAAAAGCAAGCGAGTTCCAGAAAAACATCTATTTCTGCTTTATTGACTATGCCAAAGCCTTTGACTGTGTGGATCACAATAAACTGTGGAAAATTCTGAAAGAGATGGGAATACCAGACCATCTGACCTGTCTCTTGAGAAATCTGTATGCAGGTCAGGAAGCAACAGTTAGAAGTGGACATGGAACAACAGACTGGTTCCAAATAGGAAAAGGAGTACGTCAAGGCTGTATATTGTCACCCTGCTTATTTAACTTATATGCAGAGTACATCATGAGAAATGCTGGGCTGGAAGAAACACAAGCTGGAATCAAGATTGCTGGGAGAAAATATCAATAACCTCAGATATGTTGATGACACCACCCTTATGGCAGAAAGTGAAGAAGAACTAAAGAGCCTCTTGATGAAGGTAAAAGAGGAGAGTGAAAAAGTTGACTTAAAGCTCAACGTTCAGAAAACTAAGATCATGGCATCTGGTCCCATCACTTCATGGGAAATAGATGGGGAAACAGTGGAAACAGTGTCAGACTTTATTTTCTGGGGCTCCAGAATCACTGCAGGTAGTGATTGCAGCCATGAAATTAAAAGACTCTTACTCCTTGGAAGGAAGGTTATGGCCAACCTAGATAGCATATTTAAAAGCAGAGACATTACTTTGCCAACAAAGGTCTGTCTAGTGAAGGCTATGGTTTTTCCAGTGGTCATATATGGATGTGAGAGTTGGATGGTGAAGAAAGCTGAGCGCCGAAGAATTGATGCTTTTGAACTGTGGTGTTGGAGAAGACTCTTGAGAGTCCCTTTGACTGCAAGGAGATCCAATCAATACATCCTAAAAGAGATCAATCCTGGGTGTTCATTGGAAGGACTGATGTTGAAGCTGAAACTGCAATACTTTGGCCACCTCATGCGAAGAGTTGACTCATTGGAAAAGACCCTAATGCTGGGTAGGATTGGGGGCGGGAGGAGAAGGGGACGACAGAGGATGAGATGGTTGGATGGCATCACCGACTCGATGGACATGGGTTTGGGTAGACTCTGGGAGTTGGTGATGGACAGAGAGGCCTGGTGTGCTGCAATTCATGGGGTCGCAAAGAGTCGGACACGACTGAGCGACTGAACTGAACTGAACTGATATGTGTGTATGTAAACATAGGTATATGTTAAATGGAAACAAAAGTTTCATGAAACAATACTGATCCTTATCGCATGGATGTACTCTATTTCACATTTTAAAAATCCTAGTCAAGGTTCATGGAATGGATTATAGGACTTGCTAATCTGTAGTTTGCAAAAGACCACTTGGAGCAGGGTGGGGAGGGGTGGTGGTGACAGGTCACAGACTCAGTTCTGCCTCGTCCAAAGTCAGAGTGGGCTCTTGGGTTGTGCTCTGCTGCCTCATTTTGAAAGAGAGAAGACAACAGACAGGGCTTAGTCAAGCTAGGAGATGGTGTGATGGTGGAAGGTTGAACTGGGGTGCTGTGGCTTATGGGGCCATAGTGAGACCTCCTGGTTAGGGCTTCCTGTTCCTCTCAGCAAAGGTTAGAGCCAGAGGAACCTCAAAATGTTGGTCCCTGAAGGTACATAGAACCAGCACACTAATACTGATGCCTAATAGGATAGGGCCTGTGACAGAAAGGAAGGAATCTGTTAGAAAGGGAGGTGGAGTCATCCTGTGAGAGGTGTGGCCCTCACACATGCACATGCGTGCCTGTACCCACACACACACCAGAAAATTTCCATTGCAGCCCCCTCATCGCAGTGGGAGGTTGGGGTTTGACATTCCCTCTTCAGTCTGTAGTGGGTCTTGGGCCCCTGCTGTTAGAAAGGGAACAGCTGCCTCATCCACAGTGGCCCTTGGTGACCTGGGTCTCTCAAAGGGCAGAGACAAGTGGTCCAATCCTGGCTCACAGGAGGGACCCATCTGGGGAAGGGGTAGTGCCTGGTCACCCTACGAGGAGGTGAGCAGGACTGGCTCCCATAGTGAGGGAGGGTTCAGTCCCACCATGGCCCCTGGGCACCGTGAATGCAGAGTTCAGAGAAGCCAGGGGAAAGGCTAGGGGTGGAGGACTGGGGAACTATGATCTCACACTCCAACATCCTCCAAAGGATGATGGCTTGAAGGCACAGGAGGTATGGGAGCACCAAAATATCAGACTTGGTTGTTAGAACTGCCTGGAGTCCAGACAAAAGAAAGAAGGTATTAGAAATAAAAGAACTACCATGAGGATTTTCCAGTGGAACTCAAAAATGAAAAGGTCATACACCAAAGCTACAAATTGGGGCTGACAACAAAACCATAGGAAAATGGAGTCACAGAGAGGGAAAAGTCAGAGGGTGGTGAAGCCAGCAGATAGGCCCAGGTGCACTGGCAATGGCGAGGGGCGCAGTTTCCCTCATTCCAGCAGGCAGGATAAGTAACTTCTGTCTGCCCATTTAGGCTCCCTGATGGGAGGGCTAGCTGTGCAGCCCCTTCAGAGCCACCCAGAGACCTGGACTTGGAGACCACAAGATCCAAAGGAACGGCCAGGCCTGCTGCTCTGGGATAACAGGGAAGAAGCCCACAACCTGGCACCCAGAAGCAGTTGTGACCAGGAGGGAAGAACAAATAGCGGCAAGGGTGCACCAAAGGGCAAAAGAGGCCAAGAGATAGAAACCTGTGTGACTTATTAGTTAAGAATAAGGGTTTTGGAGTCAGACAGCTCTGGCTCAAAGTCCTGGCTTGGCCACAGGCTAGTTATGTGCCTCTCAGCAAGTCATTTACTCTTGCTGAGCCTCTGTTAGCTCACCTGTAAAATGAAGACGAGCATACCTCATGACTGTCTCACAGTGGGTATTGTGATTCCACGATAATATAGGTAAAGTGCTTATTACAATCCCGGGTGCATGAGAAGTGCTTCATAAATGGCAGTAATTATGATTGTCACTCACCATTCACACTACCTACCTCAAGCAAGGTCCCCACTTCTGTGCCTTTACTCAGGCTCTTCTATCTGCCTAGAAACTCCCTCACCTCATCACCACAGGTTCAAATCCTGTCCATGCTTCATGCCCCTGCTCCAAAATGACCTCTTCCACAAAACTATCCCTGGTTGCCTCTCAGCTGCCCAGAGCCTTTTCCTCCAAAGCTCTCAACATTGTATCTGTGCCTCTTTTCTGGCACTCGTCACCTTCTACCTTTTATTAGGACTATTGGTGTGTCTTACCTCTCCCACTGGATGAGCAGCTCACTGAGTGGAGGAAGCACTGCTCTGACTCACTGCAGTGCCCAGCCCAGTGACGCTGAATGCACTGTTGTTTTTTTATTTTTTTTTTATTTTTTTTTTTTATTTTTTTTTATTTTTTTTTTTTAATTTTTTTTTTTTATTTTAGTTGGGGGCTCTATTTACTTTTACAATTATTGTAGTAGTTTTTGCCATACATCGACATGAATCAGCCATGGATTCACATGTGCTCCCCCTCCCGAATACCCTCCTCCCACCTCCCTCCCCCTCCCATCCCTCAGTGTCATCCCAACGCTCCATCCCCTGAGCATCCGTCCCATGCATAGAACATGGAATGGTGTTCTGCTTCACATATGACAATATACATGTTTCAATGTTATTGTCCCAGAACGTCCAACCCTCACCTTCTCCCTCAGAGTCCACAGGACTGTTCTATGCATCTGTGTCTCTTTTATTCTGTCTCACATATAGGGTTACCATTACCATCTTTCAAATTCCATATACATGCATTAGTTTACTGTATTGGTTGCTTTTTTCTTTCTGGCTCACTTCACTCTGTATAATGGGCTCCAGTTTCATCCATCTCAATAGAACGGATTCAAATGTATTCTTTTTAATGGCTGAGTAATATTCCATTGTGTATATGTACCACAGCTTCCTTATCCTATTCGTCTGCCGATGGACATCTAGGTTGCTTCCATGTCCTGGCTATTGTAAACAGTGCTGCGATGAACATTGGGGGTACACGCATCTCTTTCAATTCTGGTTTCCTCGGGTGTATATGCCTAGCAGTGGGATTGCTGGGTCATATGGCAGTTCTATTCCCAGTTTTTTAAGGAATCTCCACACTGTTCTCCATAGTGGCTGTACTAGTTTGCATTCCCACCAACAGTGTAAGAGGGTTCCCTTTTTCTCCACACCCTCTCCAGCATTTATTGCTTGTAGACTTTTGGATAGCGGCCATTCTGACTGGTGTGTAATGGGTACCTCATTGTGGTTTTTGATTTGCATTTCTCTAATAATGAGTGATGTTGAGCATCTTTTCATGTGTTTGTTAGCCATCTGTATGTCTTCTTTGGAGAAATGTCTGTTTAGTTCTTTGGCCCATTTTTTGATTGGGTCGTTTTATTTTTTGGAATTCAGCTGCAGGAGTTGCTTGTATATTTTTTGAGATTAATTGTTTGTCTGTTGCTTCGTTTGCTATTATTTTCTCCCATTCTGAAGGCTGTCTTTTCACCTTGCTTATAGTTTCCTTTGTTGTGCAAAAGCTTTTAATTTTTGATTAGGTCCCATTTTGTTTATTTTTGCTTTTATTTCCAATATTCTGGGGGGGTGGGTCATGGAGGATCCTGCTGTGATTTATGTCGGAGAGTGTTTTGCCTATGTTTTCCTCTAGGAGTTTTATAGTTTCTGGTCTTACATTTTAGATCTTTAATCCATTTTGAGTTTATTTTTGTGTATGGTGTTAGGATAGTGTTCTAGTTTCATTCTTTTACAAGTGCGGTTGACCAGTTTTTCCCAGCACCACTTGTTAAAGAGATTGTGTCTTTTCTCCATTGTATACTCTTTGCCTCCTTTGTCGAAGATAAGGTGCCCATAGGTGCGTGGGTTTATCTCTGGGCTTTCTATTTTGTTCCATTGATCTATATTTCTATCCTTGTGCCTAGTACCACACTGTCTTGATGACTGTGGCTTTGTAGTAGAGCTTGAAGTCAGGCAGGTTGATTCCTCCAGTTCCATTCTTCTTTCTCAAGATTGCTTTGGCTATTCGAGGTTTTTAAATGACTTCATCTTCAAGTCCAGATCCCTGAAGACAATTGCACATATGACTCTAAGAACTCACGGAGACTGAAAGATTTGCAAATATAGCATCAATTTTCCTAAATGGGGGAAAGGTAGACTTTGGTGATATCGACCCACTTACCTTAGTCTGGAACTTTGACAAAATTCTCAGTTGAACCATCAAGTTGCTGCTTGTCAGGAAACTTCCAAATGAAGCTGGGAAGTAAGGAAGCCGTGCCAGGGTCACCTGGGCCTCGCTCTGACTATGTTGGTCTCTGGAGTTCAGCAAAGCTCTGACAAGGAAGCTCACACTGTCCTTGTGAACAAGTTGGAGAACTGTGGGCTGGAGAAGTTTCTATGTATTTGCATCTGTAGTATTTTTTAGCTGAACAATGGAACTTGAAGAGCCCTCACTGATGTCACTCAGGAAGGAATTAGGGTCATGCATCTCCATCCCATCCTGTGCATCAAGGTTACCAGTGATCTAGAGGAAGATGCAGAAGGCCTGGTCACCACCAGATTTCCCAAGATCCAAAGCTGTGAGGCTCAATTAATATCTGAATTGAAAAATGAAAACAAAAAATATTCTCAACAGACTGGGAACAGGGGCCAAAACCCATCAGATAAAATTGAACAGAATTCAATGTGAAATCTTGCTTTGAGACTCAAAGCCCAACTGCAAAAATATAGGCTGGGGAGACAGGGCTTAACAGCCACACATGTGAAAAAGTCCAAGGGGTTCGAGTTGACCACAAACTTCACAGAAGCCATCAGTGTGACATGATGGCGAAAAAAGCTTATGAAATCTTAGGCTGTATAAATAGAAATACAGTTCCCAGATGGAGGGAGGTAATAGCTCTACTGTACCTTGCCTATTCAGACCATGTGGAATATGGGGCCTGACTGTAGGCCCCACATTTGCCAAGGTGCATTGATAAACAACCAGGGCAGGTCACCCAGGCTGGGAAGCTGCAAAGTGTAAGAAATAGATAGAGGAACTGGGGCTGTTGATCCTGTGCAATGGGGCCCCTGAACCTTGGTCTGAAATAACAATGTTGTGCATGAGATAGCAATGGTGCGCTCAATCACATTGAGCACTCACTTTGTGCTAGGCACTATGTAGAGGACTTCATGGATGTTGAACCCCCTCAGTGGATTCACCATCCTCTGACTCAGAGAAATGGAGTAACTTACTGGAGGTCACACATCTAGGAAGTAACAGAGCAAGTGCCTAGCCCAAATCTGCTTGTCTCCAAGTGAAGTGAAAGTCATTCAGTCATGTCTGACCCTTTGCGACCCCATGGACTATACAGTCCATGGAATTCTCCAAGCCAGAATACTGGAGTGGGTAGCTGTTCCCTTCTCCAGGGGATCTTCCCAACCCAGGGATGGAACCCAGGTCTCCCACATTGCAGGCAGATTCTTTACCAGCTGAGCCACCAGGGAAGCCCAAGAATACTGGAGTGGGTAGCCTATCCCTTCTCCAGAGTGTCTTCCCGAGAGCCGGGGTCTCCTGCATTGCAGGCAGATTCTTTACCAGCTGAGCTACCAAGGAAGCCTTGCTTGGCTCTAAAGATCTTCCTTAGTGGCTCAGGTGGTAAAGAGTCTGCTTGAAATGTGGGAGACCTGGGTTCGACCCTTGGGTTGGGAAGGTCAAGAAGGAAATAGCATCTACTCCAGTATTTTTGCCTGGAAAATCCCATGAATGGAGGAGCCTGGTGGGTCCCTAGATGGGGTTGCAAAGAGTCAGACATGACTGAGCGACTAGCTTGGCTCCAAAGATTATGCTTTTGTATGAATAGCTAAAGGCCAACACAGGGCAGAGGGAACAAGGGTAGTCTGTATGGCTCAAATAGGCATATCTGGGATCTGTGGGTGCAAACTACTAGAAAGTATGATTTCAACTCAATACACACCTGGTTTTGGAGCTTTGCTTTGTTTTGATCTGTTTTGCTTTCACTTTTTATTATGAAAAATTTCAGATATAGGTAAAGGTAGACAAAAATAGCTTCATGAGTTCCCATGTACTTACCAGTGACCCACCTTCAATAATTATCAACTTGTGGCCAATGTTGTTCCACTCCCATCCCTATCCACTTCCTATCCAAGGGTTATTTTGAAGCAGATTGCAGACATCCTATCAGTGTGTAAACAGGGATTTGAACAGTCAGACCTATCTTGAGATAGAACTGGCATCTGGGAAAGAGGGAAGGAGCATACTGAGCATGTTGTCACTAGAGGGATAAAAGTATCTCTGAGGCCATTCTCCATTCATACATACAGAGATAAGCCACTGCCAGCTCCCTCTTTTGCGGACATAACTGATTGATGGAGGCAGGTCAAGGAGCAAAAGCTGATGCTGCCATCTGGGCAAAGGAGGCTACCAAGGGGCACTGGGCTTGCAAAGCCTTCCTCCAGGGGCATAAGCTAGGCATAACCTTACCCTCTCCAGCCTAGAGCTGGCCCTGCCCTACTCTTAGTACTCAGGGTTTGCTCAGAAAGAAAGGGGCATATATTTTCCTACTCCCAACACACACACACACACACACACACACACACACACAAACACACTTTTAAACACACTTACATACTTACATACTCACATACCCTATTAGAGTCTTTAGAAGGCATGTCCTAGGCCACCTCTCACACCTTGCCCTGGAGCCTGGCATGAGTCACCTCCTCTCCATGGACACGTGGACATAGGTCTTCATGGGAGCCAGCCGTGGGAGCAAGCAAATTTAAAGGCTTCAGGGGCCTCCACCCCCCGGCCTAGCCTTCGCTTCTAGCAGGTGACTCCTCTGGGCCCTGCCTGCCCCTTCCCAAGGCCCTTTAAGCATGCCTTTCTTCATCAGCTCCTCCCTCAGCCTTCAGTAGCCTCTCCCCACCCCACTCCACCATGCAGTGCCAGATCAACCAGGGTAACAGCACTTGACCCAATCAAGATCCATAATGCCCTCAACTTTGGCAGGACTCTGGCCCCTGACCTGAATGGACATTTCCATGTCAATAGCAAAACAGGGATACAGGTTGGTTTTGACGGATCCCCCACTCACATGACTATGTTAGATCATTGATCTTTGACTAGAAGGATTGGGCTCCCAATGATTTCTCTGAATGAAGAGTAATGGCAATTAACCTTTTAAATATGTAAATATATTTCCAGAGAAGGTAGTGGATGAGATAACAGTGGATAGAAATCACATGATTGGCAATAATGGTGGTTGTTGGTGATAACAGCGGTGGCACAAATGTTAAAGTTAAGGCAGGTTAGGACAGTGATGTTAGATCTTATTAAGCTGGTGATAATAGTGATGAAAGCAGCAATGGAGGTGATGAAGGCGAAAGAAATCATGGTGGTGCTAGTTATGGTGGTGGCAATGACTGAAGGTTTGGGCTCCAGGCAGCTGACTTTGGTGATATGGAAAATGCTTCCCACAGCAATTCTAAGAACCAAGGCACTTTTTGCATGCTCAGAGCCTGTCCTGAGAGCAGTCTTCTGGCCAGGAGTTGACCTGAATTTTCAAGTTCTAGAGGTTTGTCATGATGACATCTGCTCAGTTAGGTCTCATTGCAGGCAGGAGAGTAGACCATATATATGATTTCTCTGGGATTCTGGGCCAGGATTCTGTGGCAGCTCAGAGAGTAGGTTCAGACTCACACTGGTCTCAGGCAAAAGAGGTACTCTACAGGACCTTTTATTCATCTCATCTACCCCTTGGTGTGGCTACACAAAGACTCAGTCAGGGAAAGCACTGTGCCAGACTCTGGGCTTCTCTTGCAACTGAAGGCTCTATAGTGGCTGAGGGACAAGAGACTGGATCACCGATGGAGGCCAGGAAGCTGTTTTCTGACCCCAGGAAGATACACCCCATCATCCTGGGCTAGAAGCCTGTCTGGGAGCCAGATAGGTTGGCCTCTGAATCCCCAGGAGTTAGGCCTTCTGAATTGATAGCCTGATGCCCTTTGGACAGAAAACCTGATTTTGGAGGCCATGAGGAGGGTTTCAACCTTGCAGTAGCTACCCCAGGATCAGTGATGCCAAGTTGGTCTTCCTGGGGAGGGCCCACCCCACCCCACCCCACCCCACCCCACCCCACCCCACCCCACCCCACCCTACTCATTCTGGGGTGGGGAGTGAGAAAAAGAGGGTTTTCAAGGCAGACAGATCTAGGTTGGAGTCCAAGCTCAATTACTTCCTAAATTTGTGCCCTTGCTCAAGTCCTTCCACTTTGTTGTGACTTTCTTTTCCTCATCTGAAAAATGGGCTCATAATCTGGATTTTTTTTTTTTCAGAGACGTCTATGACATATTTCTACACTGTACCTATCACAGTTTCCAGCACACAATGTGCATTCAGTGACTAGCAGGAGTTCCTTTTCCTCCCTTTGAACTTCACTGAGAAATTAGTGCCAGTGCTCAGGACTAAGGGTCCAGGAAAGCCCCTGGTTTTGCCCAAGAGAGACTCAGAAAAACTCTTTGCAATTAAAAGGTCTCTGTGACATACCTGTGTAAAAGCCCATGGAGACTGGGGAGGAGCTGGGCTGCAGCTGAGCAGTTCAATGAACATCCCTGCACCATCATGGCAATAAAATGCTTTGTAATCACTCGAAAAAAATTCTCTTCCCCCACTTCCACTACCTACCCTGTGCATCCAAATATCCTTGAGTAGGAAGCTAGGTGGCCAAGAGCCTCGAGTTGTCACCATCTGGCCTAATTCACTGGGAAAACTCCAGGTTAAGCATTGGTCAATAGTGAAGTCTCCCAGAATGCCAAAGGGTGATGAAGTCTTTGTGACTGGGAAAGGGAAGAGTGGCTCTTTCCTGATGGCTGGCCAAGGAAAGGACACTGTGTGCTTTCTTCTTGCTCTGTGGTTCTCTGGCACCTCCTCCCAAGCCCCTCCATCCACCTCAGAACATATGTTATCAGGTAATGCCTCATGCATTGTTGGTAGGAAACTTTCTACTATTTACCTTGGCATGTGTATATGTGTGTGTGTCTGGGTGTGTGCTGTCTCTTCAAAGTAAACCACAATTCTCCCAAGAGCAGGGGACACTATGTCATTCCTTCTTTCTCCTTGTAGCACAGGGCTAGGCACCTGGAAGGCTTGGTTCAGCTCACTTCTTGCCTCTGTGGTTGAGCAGCTGCTCAGAGTCCTTCCAAAAAGTGTGAAAATTTCAAATCCCTCCTAAGCTCTGGGTCTCTGGGCTGAGGGGCCTTTCTGGCTCCACTGAGATCATCACCCTAGTTCTTTCTTTTTCTGGGAAAATCTGTACAGGCCTCTGACCCGAGATCTCTTGGTCTTTCCAGTGTGTGTCTGTACAAGTGTCTCTTGTGAGTGAACGTCTTCAAGTTTCTGGGAAATGAGGGCGGGGCCAATGCAAACATTGCAGCTGAATAGAATCTTTGTGGCCTAATGATTTCGGAAAACAATTTGCACGGCAGGCTTATTATTTGGAGGATGGGAACCAGCTGTTCTCTCTCTCCCTGGCAGCATAAGGAGAGGAACAGAACTGCAATCGGAGAGACTGAAGTTTCTGACCTAGAGTTACAACAGCATCTTCTCTAGAAGCTCCCAGGGCCAGTCATCTCCTCCAGCTCCATCTGGATTAAATTTTCTTCTCTTTGGAAAGCCCAAGGAATAAGAAGACACAGGATAAGCAGCAATGAACAAGGCATGAACTGGACGATGTAAATAACAAGGCCATATGAAGTCCTGGGATAGAGATTTGGGACACCTTAGATCAGGAACACCTTCTAAGAGACTGCAAACGGCCACATGCTCAGTGGCTTCAGTCGTGTCCAACTCTTTGCGATCCCATGGACTGTAGCCTGCCAGGCTCCTCTGTCCATGGGATTCTCTGGGCAAGAATACTGGAGTGGGTTACCATTTCCTTCTCCAAAGGATCTTCCCAACCCAGGGAATGAACCCGCATCTTTTTACGTCTCCTACATTTGCAGGCAGGTTCTTCACCACTAGCACCACCTGGGAAGCCCTAGCTAGAGGCCATTTGGGGGAACTATTTTTCATTGAAAGCGAGTGGGTCAAGTACTCTTGAATCTATTCATCTCATTTAACCCTCAAGTCAAGGCTTTGAGGTAAAGGAGTTATAGTGCCCGTTTTAGTGATAAGGAACCCAAGGCTAATTTGGATAAGTGAAGTGATTTGTCCAAAGTGACTTCCACATACAGACAGCAAACGACAGGGCTGAGATTTGAGCCTAGGTCTAACTCCAATGTCAGTGCTCTCTCCATTGCCACACAGACTTTAGTGTCTAACGAGAACAGTGACAAGCTGGGCCACTACTGCTGGTAAGGAGGGAAGAGGGTGGCATCTACCGACTTGTGCTTGCCGGGAGCAAAGCTCTGCCTCAGGCCAGACTTCACAGATGAAGCTCCTCAGGACACATGCACCCTTGGCCCTTGATGTACCAGGTTTGGTGCCAGGGCTGGCAAGGGCCAGCCTCTACACTAGAGCCCTTTCTGACTCGGAGGAAAGCAAATATCAGGGCCCCAAGCTCAGGAGTGACTGAGAATGGACCTGGCCCCACTTAAGGTAAAGCTCTACCAAGGCATCCGGGGCTCCTGCCAATGCCGAGGTAGTACTGTCTGAGACAAGATGGCTGGTCCCCACTGTCACAAAGCTACTGAGAGGCTAGACAAGAGAAAGTATGTACTAGTGCCCAGAGATGATAGCATCCACCTGGGTACTCATTAAGTGTTGGAATCTACATGGCCAAATGAGAGATTATGTGGTGAGGAGACCTGGGTCCTTTGGAAGTGGCAAGACGGGGAGCTGGAAATCCACAGGACCCTGGCAACTCAGACCCCACTTCCTTTCCCTCAAGAGGGCTTCTGCTTCCTTCCACAAGCCGCAAGCAGCGGACTCAGCTCTCTTTCTATGTTTCAGCCATCTCACCTGCTCTGCCCTGCCCACCAGGGAAGACATCTCTCCTCCTTCCTGTCTCTGCAACAAATCCACAGTCCCTTTTCTGTTTTAAGGACTTCGCTACTCTGGACCGAGAAACAAGCTGTGTCTGTGTGGGGGAGGTCACCAAAATAACAACTCTGGGGAAGCCTCAAAGGGTCAAGAAAGTAGAGCTTCAGTTGCCCTTGGCATTCACTGAAGTTGAAATGGAGCAGGGACAGCCATCCTCAGAGGCATTTCCCAGACTCGTTTTCTTCCACGGTCCCATGTACACTGCTTGTAACTCCATTCTTTCCCTCTTTTATGCCTGAGCTTGGGGATTCCATATTCCCCAGAAAGGTGCTCCTACACTCAGCACCCATTCCCATCCCTCCTTGACATCAGTAGGCCCCACGGATAGCAAAGATCCTCTTAGGGCAAAATAAGGAGGACAGCCATTCCATCATTCACATTCACCCAAACTCAAGTAGGTCATTTATATGAACCCTGGAGTGGCAGCACTGGAAGGGAGCTTACAGATCATTGAGGTCATCCTTTCTCCATGTCCTTACCCTATCAGGGAATAGAGAAAGGAACTGAGGACCAGAAAAGGAAAGAGAGCTCCCCAGGATCATACAGTGAGTGAGAGACTGTGCCACCAGAGACCAGGCCTCCTGAGGGCTTCAAAGGCCCTGGACCCCTGCTGCTTTGGATCAGACTTTCTAACTCCGAAAACCAGTAGTCTGAACCCTGGGGAGCCTTGGAGGGTACAGCAGAGTTAAGTCCCAACTACTTTCTGTGGAGAGTTTCAGAGGAGGTTTTCCCCGAGCTGAGAGATCCCTTAGGCAGTCCCTCACATCTCAGAGGAAGGAAATTTCCATCTACTGCTAGCCTACTGCATGCAAAGTGCTCCCATGTGTGTTCTTTTCATTCACCCTCAGGACCAACCAGCAGTATTATTATCCTCATTTTGCAGGTGAAGAAAGGAAGTGTCAGAAATGTGAAGGGAGACACATGTGAATAGGTCATATAGCTAGAAAGTGATGTTTGGGGCCTGGAGTCTGTGCCCTGTGACCTCCATCCCACTGCCACAGAGGGCTCCTCAGAGCTCATCTCAGCCATGCCGCTGCTGCAGCCCATGCTCTTTTCCCCTTCCACTTCTGACCCACCTCCCACTCTCCAGGTGTGACCTGGGGAGGAGTGGCTGGTGAAGAATCCACAAAGCAGTGCTCCTAAGAACAACTAGGTCCTGACTCAGCCACCTTTGAGTGCCTTCAGCACACTGAAGAACCAACATAGTGTGTGCGTGTGTGTGTGTGTGAGAGATAAGCTGCACATTTAAGTCAGTTTGTGGTTGTGTGTGAGGCTCTGTACAAGTGCCTGAGTCTTGCAAGGTTTCCATGGTGGCTCAGATGGTAAAGAATATGCCTGCAATGCAGGAGACCTGGGTTCAATCCCTGGGCTGGGAAGATCCCCTGGAGGAGGGCATGGCAACCCACTCCAGTAGTCTTGCCTCGAGAATCCCCATGGACAGAGGAGCCTGGCAGGCTACAGTCCATGGGGTTGCAAAGAGTCAGACATGACTAAGTGACTATCACTTTCTAGGTCAGTTCGTAGTTGTGCACGAGGCTGTGTACAAGCACCTGAGTCTATGCATGTGGGGTTCCATTTGTCTGGGTTGAAAGAGACACCTGGAACTGTGTGTGACTGTATACATGCCTCTGGCCATATGTGTCACTGCATTTGTGGATGTGTATTTCTTTATGTAAACATGTGTCTGTCCTTTATGCACTCGCAGCCATGTGTGTACCTGATTGTAAGCAGGTTTGGAAATCTGTGCAGTGTCCGGGCATGGCTGTGGTGCCTATGCCAGTATCTGTGCCTGCTGACACTGTGATTGGTGTGGGTACCCAGGTGGGAAGAATACCATGCGTGTGATTTATATAGTTACTGTGTCCACAGGCACATGATTGCCAGGGTCTCTTTGTGCAGGGAAAAGTCAACACACCTGTGTCCAGGTCTGGGCCTCTGTGTAAAAACATATGTATGCTGTGCACACGAGTTTGTCTGCACATGGATCTGCAGCTGAGAGTACCTGGTACATGTGGAGCTCCGGGCACACCCAGGCCGGATGTCAGTCTCCAGCAGTGAGGCTCAGCAGTCCCTAGCACCCCCAGTGCTTGTGCCCTGCCTCCGTGCCCAGGAATCAGGACCCATCGGGTGTGAGCATCCCTCTTACACCCTGCCAAGTGCACTAATCCCCCTGGGGAAGTCATTACCAACAACCATACACAGCTGGAGTTGCTTAATCACTCTTAAGAAATTTCTTTATAATCTGAGTAAATTACTTTAATTACTTGCAACTACCAATTAGTGTTTGAAGGTTTCCCTTCCAGAGAAACAAGTCTCCTGTTCTGGACTTCCAGGCCCCTCCTCCTCCGGAGTTAGGGCAGCTCACCTGGCCACCCCTCCTACCAGGCGCCAGGCTGCCCCCTCCTCTGCCCACAGGGCTTGGCCACAGTAGCCCAAGCCCAGGCTTGGCTTCGGCTGAGTGGGGTTGCTCAGTTTCTCAGTGATGCCCCCAGCACTTTGTCCTGACCCCAAGGCCCATGCCTGAGGAGGAGGCTAAAGCAGCAGCAGGCCTCAGCTTAGCCTCCCCCAGCCCACTCCCAGAGGCCTGGCTCAGTTCTCGGCTTGCCCTGGGCTCTGCTGCCAATGGGCTGTCTCCTCCCTAGTCACGTGGTAGGCGGGGCAAGCAGCCGCTGCCTCTCAGTTTATTGCATGGAAAGGGTACAGTGGGTGCAGTTATCTGAAGGCCAAGCCAATCCTCAAGTCAGGTTGCTGCCAGGTTCTCTGAACCCCCAGATGAGGCACTGGCCCTCCTCAGATTCCAGGGAGAGAGAGCCCCCTGGAAACTCCCAGAGAGAATGCAGTGTGCTGTATGAGGAGGCATAGCACTAGCATTAGTTGCTGTCCTGGTTCTGCTTCACCTTGGCAGGATGACCTTGAGCAAGTCACTTTCCCACTCGAAACCTCAGTGTCCTTATGTGTAAAATGTGGAGGGGGAGGCTGACACTCATACTTGGGTGTGGAGATTAAATCCCTGCTATGGCGCCAGGGGCCACATAGGACATGCTAATTCCCCATATGCCAGGTGCAGTGGCCACTGAGAAGCAAGACCCTATTGCTCCCTTCGAGGAGCTTCCAGTCTCATAGGGGAGGTAGGACATAGGGAGAAATAACCAGAACAGAAGGAGAAGTATGGTACTTGACCTAAGAAGTGAAAGTCACTCAGTCGTGTCTGACTCTTTGTGACCCCATGGACTATACAGTCCATAGGATTCTCCAGGCCAGAATACTGGAGTGGGTAGCCTTTTCCTTCTCCAAGGATCTTCCCAACCCATGGATCAAACCCAGGTCTCCTGCACTACAGATAGATTCTTTACCATCTGAGCCACCAGGGACACATCAAATATTGAGGGTGGTCAGAAAAATGAGAACAGAAAAGGAACGCTTCTTTAAGGTAGCTGTTTCATTTGGCACTCAGTTCACCACCTTCACCCCTCCCTGGCTTCATTTAGACCCTGGACACCTCGGTGGAGTATCTTCATGTGGCTGGATGCTGTGTGCCTTGTCATATAGGAAGGTATGAGATATCCCCCGAGGGCTGCTCCTTCTTATTTGAGTGCTTCTGTGCGTGTGTGTGTGTGTGTGTGTGTCTGTGTGTGTGTCTGTGTAAAACTTGGAGGAGGATAAAAAAAGTGGGTGAGGACAAGGAAAGAGAAGATGCTGCCAGGGAGTAAGGTTCCTGTTCCCTCTTCTCTGCCAGCAATTCTCTCCCTCTGCCCAGTGTTGGGCAGCAGCCCCCACTCACAGAACACAAGGGGCCTACCTCCTCAGCCACTCCTGCTTAAGGGTCCCCTTTCCATCCACTCAGTCACCCCTCTCCATCCATGACACAGCTTCCAGTTACTCCTGATTTCTTCTGACCTTTATTTGGACGCAGTTCCCAGAGCTTTTTTCCTTCCACGTCCCGTTAGATTGCCCCCATGGTGCTGACAACTAGGTAATGTTAATGTCCTTTGTTTTAAGGAGGTGGAAACTAAGGCACAGGGAGGTGGCAGGACTAAACTAAAATAAACTGTGTTGTAAGATAAACTCTTCAACCCATAGCCCCCTCACTATGTGGCTTGGCCTCTGGAGGTCCCACTAGCCATCTGAGGGGCAGGCCTGGGAAGGACTGGAAGGGAAGGCAGCTTCCATGCCTGGGATGCTGGGAGCACTTGGGTCCAGCCCCACACCCTTTCTCTAAGCTTTAGTTTCACTGCCCTCCCCTTGCACCACCTCAAGGAGATTAGGGAACCAGCAGCCTCCTGGGTAGGCAGGAGGACTGTGGGGGTTAATTAACTGTTTCCCAAAAAGCTTTGAAGATGAAGGCTCCTCTTGGCGGGGCAGAGCGGGGTTGAGCAGGCTTGTAGAACCACCAGTGAATTGGGGCCCCAGGTTGTTATTAAGGAAAAATCCCCAGCTTCTGGCCTCCACTCCACCCCCTTCCAGGTGCTGCCAGTGGGCTCCTCGCTTAGCAAGCTCTCTGGATTCCATGCCCTACCATGCCTGGGCGTGCTCTCTGGAGGTGTGAAGCCCTGGTGGAGGAGGGGGCAGGACCCTGGTCTCTGGCAGGCAAGTAGGGGAGGGAGAGGAGGGACCCCGGGCTGGAGGCAATGCAGGTCCCAGGGGCCATGCAGGGGGGAGGATGGAGGCATTACCTAAACATCCGGCCTGTGAGCCTGTCCCAGCTCGATGTAAGCAAGGGGGCTGTGGGTTCCCACCTTGGCTCCCCCAAGCCAGGATTTCTCCACAGTCTGCCTATATGCGGACCAGATCCACAGGTCCATAAAGATGGCTCTTGATTCAGTGCCCTGTGTCTTCAGAAGACCAGAACTGGTGTTGGAGCTCTTTTTCCCCAGGAGAACCTGGTAAAAATAAACATCGTCTCACCTGCAAGTCAGCAGGTTTCCATCATCACCTCCTTGCTCTCTTCCTTACCTCCCTCCCTTTCTCTCAGTGCTCCATGACCCCTGAATCTGTCCTCAAGCTTACAGTCTAGTTGTGGGGACAGAATTGTACTAAGATAAAATATAACTATTTAATCCAGCTTTCCTCTTCTGAGCAATTATCCTACAGAAGTTCTCACATTTGCACAGTGATATATTAATACACAAAACTGTAGTGTAGTTTAAGAGGGGCAAATTGTACACGATCTAAGTGGCCATGATTAGGGGGCTGGTTTAATAAACAATTCCATACTATGGAATTTAATGAGGCTGTTGAAAAAAATAAGATAGACCAACATAGGCAGAATGGAAGATGCCCCACACCTACTGTTAAGGTTAAAAAGTAAGTTGTAAAACATGTGTGCGTGTAGAGTAAGACCCTCTTTGTGAAAAATGAAACCAGTTCTACACCTCTGTATTTACTTATGTCTGTGTGCATATGGCATAGAGCAAATTTCCAGCTCCCCCTGCCCCTGGGGTATTGCTCCTGGCCTGAAGGTGGGCCTGATGCTTCTTCACTACCTTTTGTCTTCTTAGCCCAACAGTAGCAGAAGTACAAGGCAAGAACAAGAAGAAAGCTAGTGCCCTGAGCCAGCCCTTTACAAGGACCAAACACGTGTGGCTAAGTTCTCCCCAGCCGAGGCTGCCTAGTACCTCTGGAGGACATCCGTCCAGACCCCCACCTCCACGGCAGATGGCTTCTTCCAGCACCTGTCAAGCAGGATCTCCCCAGAGCTGACAGCATCTACCCAGCCTCTGGCAAACAGCTCTCTTCCCCAGTCAAGGGCCAGGAGTCTACAAAGGAGTGTATCAGGCCCCCAAGAGGGAATCTGGGAGGCCAGAGGTAGGGCATCGGCCCCCACAATCTGGTGGCAATTGAAGGAGAGAGGGTTCAGATGGCACCCAGACACTGAACTGGGTCACGCCGAACAGAAAGAAAATTTGTAGACTCCTGGAGGGATGCTCTCAGAACTCATAGGAGCTGCAGAAGCAGACCCCCTCCATGCTCATCCCAGCCCCGAGACTCCGGCAGTATTACCTCTGTATACAGATGAAGATCTGCAGGCTCAGAGGCAGGGTCATCTACCACCAGCTGGCTGGCTGTGGACTTGAACCCAAGATTCAGGTCCTACTCTCCTCCCTCACCACCCCATGGTGTGGGGGGGAGAAGTCCCCTGCTGTTTGAGTAGTACCTCAGGATCTGCTCAAGAACCATGCATGCATCAGCAGCATCCTCTTGAGCTCCCCTCTCCCACCTTTCCCTCTCCCACCTCCAGAACTCAATCCCCAGCAAATCTCTGAGCTCAGTTTAGAAAAAGTGCTTGAGGCCTTTGGTGAACTCTGGTCCCTGAAGGGCTGGCTGGGATCTCTTGGCTGTGGGAAGGACTGGGAAGGAGCCTCAGCCCTGGGGTGCTGTGGGGGGGGGGGTAGAAACCCAGGAGCTCCTCTGATTTCTATTTCTTCCCTGCATCCTACCCCATCAGGCAGTACCAAGGCAGGCCAAGGGCTGCCTGGAAAGCAGGGAGAGTAGAAGATGGCTGCAAAAAAGTATTCTTTTGGCTAGAAAGAGAACTCCTAGGTTCTCTTGTTACCTCACCCCTCCTCTGAACTGACTATCGAAAGTAGCATGCCTATTCCCACCCTTCATCCCCACTCCCACCACAAATTCCAGGCCACAGCAACCAAGATCAGGACATGAGTCCCTTCCAGTCACTTGGCTTCATCACCAACTCCTGACTTCTCACGCCAGCTAGCTCAATCACCCCCTTAGGGATATGAGTCTTGGGGGACTCTTATTGGGTCTTCTAGGGGCCCTAGACAGGTGTAGGACACCAGATAGGTCTACACTATCTCTCTGTGGCCATGGCCTGAGGGATTAACCTTTCTCTGGACTCAAGGCTTAGAAATCCTTGACCTGTTCCCCTTGGCCCATCAGCCATGTGGCAAAAGTAAGAATTTCAGCCTGGGTGAAAGTTCCCTCCCACTGTTGCTTGACTGAACTTCTAGGAGCTACACGGTGGCTGACATGCTGGTGGCAGGGAATAGGACAGAGAGATTGATGCATCCCAACCCTGCCCTTATTGGCTGTGACTTGGAGTAAGGCCCTCCCCTCCCAGTCTTTCCATTGCAACCCCACAGGTCACAGGGTTGATGGAGGTTCCAATGAGTCAATGGATGTAAATAAACTGTGTAACAATAATAATTTACTGGATGCTCACTATATGCCAGGCACTATTCTAAGCCCATTTTGGATATTAATTCATTGAAGTTCCACAGCCACACTATGGCCTGGGGACCTATTGTTCTTGCAAATTTATAGAGATTTTGAGGGAGATATAAGGGACAGAGAGACTAACTTACCCCAGGTCACAGGGCTAAGAAGGAGCTAAAGAAAGAAAGAGAAAAGTTGCTTAGTCGTGTCCAACTCTTTGCGACCCCATGGACTGTATAATCCATGGAATTCTCCAGGCCAGAATACTGGGGTGGGTAGCCTTTCCCTTCTCCAGGAGATCTTCCCAAGCCAGGGATCAAACCCGGGTCTCCTGCATTGCAGGTGGATACTTTACCAGCTGAGCCAGCTAAGCCAGGAGTTAAACCCAGGTGGCCTGGTTCCAGAACCTTCACTCTATACCACTGTGTGTGTGTGCTCAGTCATGCATGTCCAGCTCTTTGCGACCACATGGACTATAGTCTGCCAGTCTCCTTCACCAATAGGATTTTCCAAGAAGGAATACTGGAGTGGGTTGACATTTCCTATTTCAGGGGATCTTTCCGACCCAGGGATCAAACCCATGTCTCTGGCATCTCCTGCATTGGCAGGGGAGTTCTTTACCTCTGTGCTACCTGGGAAGTCTATATCACTGTGTCATAGACTATAAAAGACTGCCCTGGCCTCACTATTATTTTTTAATAGCTGCCTCTAACTCGGGCAGGTTGCAGCTGGAGCTCTTCAGAGAGGGGACCGGAAGGAAGATTCAGAAAGGAGAAACCATGTACCTGCTTTCTCAAAGCTGGTGGAGGTCTCACTGAAGGCTGCAGAGGTTGGCTCTGCCCCCTTGCCCTGACTGTTGGCAAGGATCCCTTCCTTCGCCACAGTCTTGGACTTGGAGGAGCATCTGGGCAGCTCTCATCTGGGGGAAGGGTGGTGGGGCCGGAGCAGTGGGTGAGCTGCTAATCAGAAGCAGGGGGCCTGCTGGGCACAGCCCGACCCATTGGCTCACGCCTCAGCAGCAGCCAGCACCTGATGAAAAGGCGCTGCTCCAACCAGAGCTACTGGTGGTGGCAGGACGCTGATGGAGGGCCAGAGAAGCCCCTCCCCGATGGGCAATTGCCCACCACTCGGCTTTGATAGCCAGGTCCAAGTAGCAAGTCCCAGGCCAGGCAGCTCCTCGGGCATCGCATACATTCTTCCTGGCCAAGAAGGAATGCAGCAAGCTAACAGGATCCAGATGTGGGACTGCATTGGGCTTGAACCCCAAATACCAACCCGGCAGCTGGGAGACCTGGGGACACACAGGAAGGCTGTTGGAAACTCCTGGCTTCTCGGAGGGCCTGGAACCCAGCCTCAATCCCCTCGAGTCATTCTCTAGGGGTGTAGGGGTTGGGCCCGGAACCTGGACTCGGACCTCTGCTCCCTCTTTTGATTTTGTGCTTCATCCTGACCCTCAGTCCCACCCCAACCCATGGGAGTTGGACAGCCAAGTGGGTAGCTCAAGAAGGCATTTGCAAGGTCCTGTGCTCCTCTTCAAATCAGAAGCCCCATTCTCTCATACCAGCCAGCTGAATAACCACCCTTGAGCTGGTCCTCTTTGTTGGAGGGGGTGGGGAGAAGGGATTTTAGTCAGCCATCAGGCTCAGCAGGCACAAGACCTGAATGCCAACTCCAGCTCCACTGTATCCTAGCATCATGGCCTCAGGCATGACAATTTTCTGAGGTCAGTTATCCTATCCCTACAATGGGACCATGTGCAGGCAGTTCTACCATGTAAGGAAACACAGACCCCAGCCCTGAAAGCTGAATCTGGCAACTAGGGGCACAGAGGGAAAGGAATACAACTCCCCAGGGAGCTCTGGTAGGTGTCACGGCCCTTCACTTTTACTTGCTTCTTTCACCTTCAGGGCCAGACTGTGCTAAGCAAACAGAAAGGGTGCCTGGGACCCTGCTGCTGGAGCTAGAGGGCGGGGAAGAAAATGAGCACAGGCAAGTCTGGGGGCCTTCTCAGACTGATTCCTTTAAGAGCTGCTGCCACTCAACCCAAGGCAGTGCGTTCATCAGTCTGCTTTGATCCCAGACTCCATGAATATGTGGCAACACAGAGTGCTGGATAAACGGTTTGTAATAGAATGTGATGGGCTCTTAAAAGCTCTTCCTATCCCCACGGCTCTTTTCCAGCCTCCAATGATCCCAGAGAGCCTGAAATTGCACCATGAGCACTTTACAGTAAGTTATTATTTGCCATTGACACCACAGTGTGAATTAGTTGATTAGCTGACTGGAGAGCTGGGATGGATGGGGGGGAAGGGTGGGTGCGTGTTGGCGAGATCATGTCAGAGGCTTGCAGACCTGCCTGGAAGGGTTCATCTGGGCCTGACTCAGGTACAGGTGAAAGTAGTGCCAAGCCCCCAAAATGCTGGGCACAGGTTGAAGAGCTGACAGGGTAGGGAGACTGCACTTCCTGAGGCACTGGACTGGGAAACAGAAGACCCAGGTTTGAGTTCTGATATTGCAACTGATCAAATTGTGTGACCATGGTCGGTCATGCCCCTTTTCCTGAGCTTCGAGTTCCCGTCTGTGTACTAGGTAGAGACTGCCCTGGATGGGGACAAGGCAGGTGGAATAATATCTAAGTGCTATCTTAAGGAGAGCATTCAAGGATCTGAATTTCTCAGGCCCAGAAACTCTGAGCTGGGTCCTGCCTAAGGATTCCCTGTCGTCCTGAAGAAGGGGAGGAAGCAGAGCCTTAGGAAGACGAATTCTGGGCCACAGGAGTAGGGAGCAGAGGGTTCCTGCTTTGTAGGATACCCAGTTCCTCATCCACACAGGCTCAGAAAGGTAGCTAAAGAAAGAGGGGAGGAAGCAGAGAGGGAGTGAGAGGGCTAACCCCAGTCTATCCCCCTCACTGCATTCGCTTTTAAAATAAAACCCATTTATATATAAATGTTGGCTTGATGCCCAGTCTCTGTAGAAAAGCTTTTCTGTATTAAACGCTACAATGAATTAAATTAACCATAATGATTTCTTTGTGAATGAAAACCTCTCTCTCTCTCTCTCTCTCTCTCTCTCTCTCTCTCCCTTCCTCCCCCTCCTTTCTGACATGGTTTTGATCAGGTTTTCCCCTCCCTCCTTAACTCCAACACAACCCAGCACCCTTTCCACTCCACCCTCCCCATTCCCACCAACAGCACTGCCTTCCCCGTAAGTGACCAGTTCTGTAAAGCCCTTCCCAAGGTTACACTGATGGCTCCTGCGGTCCGATGTGAAGCAGGAATTGGTCATCCCAGGAGGGTCCCTGTGCACAAACAGAGCAGAGGGCATGGCCTGGGAAAACACGTGCCTGCCAGGGCTCCTGTGTGAGGCTTTCCCGGCTTCAGGATACCTCCCTGAGCTTCACTTTCCTCATCTGTAAACTGCAGTGAGTGGTACTGAGTCCAGGAAACTAATAAAGGGAAAGTGGAAGGGGACACACACGTATAGGGGTGCTGTGGCACCCAGGAGAGGAGTAGATGTGAGTAGGGGCATTCATGGGGCATGCCCAAGAATGCCTGCACCCAAAAGGCATCTCAAAGTGTGGGCCCCTGGACTCTGGCCCATGCTTGTGTATGTAGCTGTGTGCATGCCTAGTGGAACACAGGTGCATGGGAGTCTTGATCTGTGGGGAACCCACCCAGAGCTAAGCCCTGTGCATGCAGAGAGAAATCAGAGGAGCTCTGCCTTTGGGCACTCCTAGATGCTGGGCAAGGACCACTTAGAAGAGGGGCTACGACTCCCAGCTATCAAGAACTGGGGGAGGCTTCTTGAGGGTGGTAACTTTTAGCCTGGGGACTAGAAAGTAGGGCCCCAATAACAAACAATCTTCCCCGTGGACACACAGCTTTGTATTTCCAATGCTCTTTTATAGGTATTATGTCATTTCTCCCACACATCCTAAAAAGTATGTGCTATTATCCCCACTTTAGAGATGAAAACACTGAGGACTTTGAGCCTCTAGTATGAGTCAAGAAAAGACACTAATGCTGGGAAAGATAGAAGGCAGAAGGGATGAGTTGGTTGGATGGCATCACGGACTCAATGGACATGAGTTTGAGCAAGTTCCAGGAGATGGTGAAGGACAGAGAGGCTGGCGTGCTGTAGTCGATGGGGTCACAAAGAGTCAGACACGACTGAGCAACTGAACAACAAGTACCAATCAATTCAATAACCATGGACTGGCCCCAGCCCACTCTACACATTACTTCTCTACCAGGCCCAGTAGCCCTTGGCATCCACAGCCAACATGATGACCACAGCCCTTAAGCTGTGCCTCATGCAGCCTTCTCCTGCTCCTTTGCCACCACCTCACAAGGGTCAAACTTTGGGGGAGGACATCCTTTCTGTAGTTCAGTGTCCCCATCTGTACCATGAGAGGTACTCAGAACACAAGCCACATCCCTAAAAACTGCCAGGCCATTGTTCGTCTCTGGGTCTCTTCCCACAATGCTTCCTTTGCTTCCTTGTGGGCCTCCCACATCCCTACTGACCTTGTAAGTCTCCTGGGTGCCTAGTTAAAACTCAATCACCACCTGCCTTACCCTCATTCCCTGGACTCTCATCATGACACCTCAATAAGAAATTCGACGATTGGTGGACATGTCATGTCTGGGTCTCCCACCAGGTGGTGAGGTCCATAAAGGCAGGGGTGATCTCTGATGTATTGCTGTTTCTCCAGGACCCAACACAGCCAGACACTGAGATGCTTGTGGAAAGAATGGGGAGGAGGGAGAGTCTTTTCAATGCAGAGTAGACTGAGGTATTCATAGCCTTCATTTCCCCCCCAAAAAATGTTGAAATAGATGCAGATTTTATGATAGTTCTATGATGTATCAGCTTTGAAAGGGTGAAGTCAAAGGCAGGGGGCTGCCATCAAGGGAAAGCTTGAAACAGGAAGAGAGAAGAGTGTGCTATAGCTGGGGCTAGTGATAGGAAACAGATAACTCCCAGGTTAATGAAGTCTTCCTACCAATGCTGAAAAGCCTCTGGAAAAATCAGGTCCTGGCAGCAATGGAGCACAACAGGCAGATGCTGCAGGCTCCCAAGGGCCAACCCCAGACACAAAGGCAGATCCCCTTCTAGGAGCTGGAATCCTCAGAAGATTTGTTGCAAGGAGACACAGGAGTCTTGAGTTGCAAGAGAAGTGAAGAGCAGGGGTGTGGAAGAGAGTTCTGCTACCACATTCTGCCTTTCACTCCACCTTCCTCGCCCTTCAGCTGGTGGGCCCTGACCCAGTCCTGGGACTGCCAGGGTTGCCCCTGGCTCCCGAATGCACAGACATCTAGCTCAGGCAGAGGAGAGATTGGCAAGGCCATCTCTGGACCTTCAGCCCCTCAGAGGCCCCTCCATGGAGGGCTGTCATGGGGGCCACATGGGAGGAAGACCTGGCAGTGAGGCTGGCCCAGAAAAACTTGGCAGGATGCCAGTGGACCTGCCCTGGCACAGAGATGTGAGCGGATGGCCGTTGCAACTGGTCTAATTGCTGTCTCATCTGCTCTCCCAGGGGCTGATTCCGGAGCCAAGCAAAGGGAGGTTTCTGTCGGGAGACTTGAGGGAGACTGAGGAGAGGTGGAAGGCCCGGCACGTTGCAAGGCCCTGACAAACCCCAGCATGCCCAGGGCAGAAACCCAAGTTGCCAGGGTTGGGGTGGGAGGTGGACAGGGAGCAATGAAACCAGAAGGGAAGGGCCTAACTTTCCCATCATTTGCTCTTGGTTGTCCCTTGACCCTGTGTCTCCTCTAGCTCCTTTCCCCAGGATCCTCACGCACCCTTTTCCACCTTCCTACCTGCCCTTGTCACCTCAGACCACTGCTGTCAGGCTCCCATCCCCACTTCAGCTCTCACCCTTTCCCAAGAGATTGAATTACAAAAGTCAGTGGATGCTTTTCTATCCTTAACTCCAGTCTACCTCTCAGCCAAATCTGATATCTGTGACCCCCTCCTGCTTTCTGAAAATCTCTATGTCCTAATTCTATCCTCTCTATTTAGATGCATCTTCCCTGGTTCATCCTCCTACTTCTCTTACCTGTTTTTTTTTTCTCAGTCCCTTTCCCAGGCCCCTCTTCTTCAGCACCCCGTCTCTTTAAATGTTGTGTTCCCCAAAGTGCTGCTTGCAAGCTCATCTCCCCATAGAGGCTCCCTAGGCATGCTCAGGCTCTCCTGTGGTTTCCAGTACCTCCTCTGGGCAAGTGAATTCCAAAAATCACCTCACCCTGGACCACTCCCCCAAGCTACAGGTGGTATAGACATTTACCCAGTGGTCATCTCTGAAGTGGAGAAGGCAATGGCACCCCACTCCAGTACTCTTGCCTGGAAAATCCCATGGATGGAGGAGCCTGGTAGGCTACAGTCCATGGGGTCGCTAAGAGTTGGACACAACTGAGCGACTTCACTTTCACTTTTCCCTTTCATGCACTGGAGAAGGAAATGACAACCCACTCCAGTATTCTTGCCTGGAGAATCCCAGGGACGGCGGAGCCTGGTGGGCTGCCGTCTATGGGGTCACACAGAGTCGGACACAACTGAAGCGACTTAGCAGCAGCAGCATCTCTGAAGACACTGCAGAGCCACCTTGCCCCAAATCGAACTTATCATGCTCCCAGGCCACAACTCTACTAGTCTCATATATCAATCCACTCAGACTCTCAAGCTAGAAACCTTCTCTCCTTCCTCTCCCTAACCCCTTACATCTAATTAATTACCACAACCTGCCAATTTTACCTCCTTAATAGCTCTGGAATCCATCCCAAGCATTCCATCCCTACAAACACTGCCTTAATTCAGGCCTTTATCATTTCTCTGCCACCAGAGTGCGACCTCCTCTGACCAGCCTCCACACTGCAGCCAGAGAACCAGTTTCTGCAGACGAATCTGAGCATGTAGTTCCCCAATTAAAATCCTCCAGTGATTCCTCCATCATGTCCAGAGTAGATTCTAAGTTCCTTGGCCTGGCACACAATGCCCTGTAGGATCTGGCCCTACTCACCTATCTCACCTCTGAGCCTTGGCATGTACTGTGCTTTTTCATGTCACACTGGTAGTGTCAGCCTCCTCTTTAGGTGACAAATTCCAACTCACATGGGCAGGTTGGTTGACTGGATAAGACTATGTGTTAGTGAGCCTGACTGCCTGACCAGGCAAGTCACTTACTTTCTTGGTACCTTAATTTCCCTAATCTGTAAAATGGGGATAACAAAAATTTTTCTCATAAGGTTGTATGCATTTCATAAGAAAGTAAATTAGATCATGCTTGTAAAGCACTTAGAACACTGACTGGCACATATTAAGTGCTGTATAAGTGTTAGTTGTTATTAGCTATTATTCCCCCTTCAAGGACCAGCTCACACATTACCATCCTTGCAAAGCTACCTCCTCCTCTGAGACTAAGATAAGTGGCCCTCTTCTGGGTCCCTAGAGCCCTTGCTAAATTCCACTGTGGCACTTGAGATCATCTGCCTACTGCTTGACCTTCCTTCCCTGCAACACAATATCAAGCACTGAGGTCTGTTTATCTTTGTATATCTAGCCCCTAGCTGAGGAGTTTTCATTTGAGCCTCAGACCAGCCTGATAGTACTAATATTATCTCCATTTTGCAGATGAAGCAACTGAGGCTCAGGGTGGTAAAAGGAAATTTCCCAAGATCACATAGGTAGAAATTGACAGAACATGGATTTAAACCTAGGTCTGTATCATGCCAAACTCCCTGATCATTATACTTTATCTAACTGCCTTGTGGGAGGGGGTCTTAAAATCTTGTCCTGGAAGGAAGGATTAAAGGAACTAGTGGATGCCTGGAGGAGAGATAACTCAAGGGCAAGGGCAATCATCTCCCACCCATCTGTTTGAAGCTTACCGGTGCTTGTATGTGTGTTTCAATAGTGGTGCCAACGCATGTGTTGGACACGTGTGCAATGAGGTCATGCCAGAATGCTAGGGAAAGAAACCCAGAGATGAAGACCTTCATCTCAGAGACCCCACTTACTTTTGTAAAGTCCTCAAGAGTTTACAAAATGCTTTCCCATCCCATTTTGTCCTTTGATTAGCCTCACACACCTGGAATGAGGTAGCCATGGCTCACACAGTGCAGTGACTTACCCCAAGTCACTCAGCTCCAAAGTGGCAGAGCCAGGACTCCAATATCTAATCAATATGTAAAAGTTTCAACAAGCTCCATTTTGTTCCAGTTGGAAGTCTGAGGAGACTGAGACCTTGGCTGGGGAGGGTTCTTCCATTAAGAAATAGATATGTGAATGCTGCAGTGGTTTGGGGATGGCCTGCCAAGAGGATTGAAAGACAAAAGAGAAGGTCTTTGAGACTCAGTATTCTCCTCTGTAAATGGAAATGACATCCCCAACCTCATCTGGTAGATGTAAGTCTAAAATGAGGTGATGTATATAAAACAATCAGACAAATGCCCGTGCATCTGTAGGCACTTAACAGATACAACATTGCATCTGAATTCTTACAGTATTTGAAACAGTGACAAAGGTGTTGCAGGAAAGTTAGTGTGTCAAGAGCCAGGCAGGGCTGGGTTTTGAAATACCACCTCTGACCCTTACCAATGGTATGGCCTTGAGGAAGGCGTGTAACCCCAGGAGTCTTTCTTGCCTCATTCACATCTGCCTTATGAAATTGCATATTTGAGAGTACACGTGTGGAATCCTGGCACGGGAGCAGGCATTCATCATGGTAGACACAGTGATTAAGACTTTGGAGTCATACTGCCTGGATTTCAAGCCCAGTTGCATTATCTACCAACTGTGTGACCCTCGACATGTCACTAAACTTCTCTGTGCCTTAGTTTCTTCCTCATAGAGATAGTTGCAAAGATTAAATAAGGGAATACATGTAAATGTTTCGAACTGCTTCTGGCACAGAGTATGTGTTGGTGAATATTGTTATTATCAGACAAAGGCCTGAGAGGAATGAAATAACCTTCCCCCCCCACCTCTTCATGAACAAAGACATTAGTTGAAGCCAGTCAGAACAGATTAATGGGGTTCCTTTCATTCAGCTTCCTAAAGGCACAGAATGACCCCTCAGGGGCTGGGGCCCTGCTTATAGAGGTTGCTGTGAGCAAACCAAATTTTAGCCAAGATGCCCCAGGCTCTCTCCCAGATTAGGCCAGAGCTTTTGAGAGCCATTGCAAAGGCTTTGTTGGGCTTGGAGAGCTCAGAAACCTGTTACCTGACATCCCAACTCCCTCCCTGGGGGACCAGAAGTGGGAATTCAGGAATGATGCCATCATTCTCACACCTGGCTCTGGAGCTTATGGCTACACCGGCTACAGGGGTTTGGGTTTAATGGGCCCAGAGGCAGCAGGGGGCAGGGCAGGACTGACTGCTGGTGCCTGGGGTCCAGGCCTAGCTGGCCGAGAGCAGGCACCAGTCCCCCCTGAAATTCCAGTTCTGACTCCATTTACAACAGGCTTCCTGGAGACCCACGGCATTTTCCCCCTCCACTGCTCTAGGCTTTCATAGCTTCTCTGAGCCCAGGCCAGGCCCAGCTACACCTTTGGATACCCAAAAGGAAGCTGGAGACCCAATCCTGGCCCCTTTGCGTCACTGATCTGGCTGGGGCTGGGCTCTGCAAGACTTGAACGGTACAAAGCTGCAGTCGCGAGGAAGTGACCCCTCCCTGCCTCGACCCCCTCCCCATCCCAGCCCTGCCTGGCCCCACCCCCAGTGCCGCGTGGAGGGAAATCAGGAGAAGCCAAGGAATTGTTTGTAATTAGTGTGTTTTTAAAGGCTTTTCCATGAGCCTTTAGCAGATTTCAGGGGAGGGCAGTTTGCCAGGGAGCATTGAAATGGAAATCCTGTGTTCTGGCCCAGACCCTCTTAGAAGGAGATTCTTCCCAGAGAAAAGGCCAGAAACCCCGCCCCCCTCCCCCAGGTCCCCATACGCTGCTGTGGTCAAGGAAGGCGGGACTCAGCGATGTGGGGCGGCTTTGTGGAAAGGCTTTCCTGCCCACAGGCCCCAACTCTGCCTCAGGACACCTCGGTTCAGCCCCCACATGAAAGGCTGCTCCACAGGCCCCCAGCTCCTACTCCCCCCCACCCCAAGGGCACATCCGTTCACCTCCCCCACACAGAACAGATAATCACCCGCTTTCCCCAGTCTCCCCAAAGGCAAAGCAGTGGCCCTGGAACATTGCACCTCCCGGGTAACCTCTTCTGAAGTTACCCAGAGGTCATGTGTACAAGAAGCAGTTCTCAGAACAGAACAGTCCCTCCCACCTAAACAGCATTTTACAGTTTGCCATGCCTTGGCACTCCCAAGATCCAATTATACCTCACAGCAACACCTTGAGTAGATACTGTCTAATGTTACCGGTTCACAGAATGGGGCTGGGGTCATGACTTGCCCAAGGTTTCTTAGCTAGCAGAATAATGGAGCTGAGTCGAAAGCCAGGGTCTGGAGGGTGCCTTCTTCCCCTCCCCTCCCCAGGCTGCCTCTTCCTCAAGCTGGCTGACACGCAGGCAGGACTGCTCTGGTGCAATCCCTGGGCCTTGTGGTCTGGGATCATTTCCTGTGGCCTGAAGTACTTATTTGCAAGCTGTAAGGACTGCCCGGTTTCTGGAGACCTCGATGAATGCTTCCAGCTGGGAACTTAACCTTCTCAGACCCAGCTGTGGCTCTTGCAAGCTCTCTAAGTTCTCACCCACTTTCCTAGACCCCCTTGAGGTAAATCAGCCATGTATGGGTGGGGGACAATGTATGGAGTAGCACTGAATGGGGACCCAGAAGACATGGCCATGCCACCCACTTGCTCTGTGATCTTGGGCAAGTCCCTTCACCTCTCTAACCTCCAGTCAAGACTTAGAAAGTATGCTTCCCTGCCTGAGTTCCAAAGCCTGGCCTCTTGTTTTCATTGGAATATGAATGGAACTGACCTCCCCTCCCATAGCTCCTCCACATCTCAAGGTCTTGGGAAAACCTGGAATTATTGCATGTGACAGCTGGCTATGTAGGCCCTCGAGGCCAATGAAAATTGCCCCCTGCCACTCCAGAATTGTACAGATGAGCAAACTGAGGTGCAGAAAAGGGGAGTGACTTGCCCAAGGTCATCCGAGGATGCTAGTGCTAAAGTTATGGCATGGGAGATTTTCGTCTCCCCCCAGCCCCACTAAGCCATTCCCAATAAAATACTACTACTACTAAATACATATTTCAAGTCCTATGTAGTGTGAGTAAAAGCATCTTCAGAAAGCTTTGCAATTTTTCTTTATCTGTAACACCCATCCTCTAAAGAACCACAGTGTTTGCTGGCCTCCAGAGATGCCCTGCCTTCCACTGGATGGCTGCGTTCCTGAAGGCCCTCCTGCTGGGGACACAGCAGCCATGGGCTCCTTGCACTCTCCCCAGAAGCCTCCTCTATGCATCTGTGAACACGTGCCATCCCTGGATCCCTTCTTTCAGCCCAGGGCTAAGGGTCTCTCACCCACAGCTGTTCTTAACTAGGGGAGGTTTCTTAGACACAGCCCCACTCTCCTCCACTTCTGCCCTGACATCGGCTCTAGAAACACAAAAGTGCAAGAAGAGTCTGAGATTTACAAGACAGTAAAGAGAGCTTCATTCATATTTCAGAGGTGACTTTGCATGTTGTCCCCTGGTGTTCTTCTGCATCAAGGTAAGAATTTCTGAGCCTGTCCTAGTGCACAGAACGTTGAGGAACTATCACACCTCTAGGTTAGAGGTGCAGTAACCCTTAGAGACCTCTCATTTCACCCTCTCAAGTTACAGATGGAGAAACTGAGGCCCAAAGACAAAGAAGGGACTTAGAAACCCTGCAGTGGAGCCAGGACCAGAAACCTCTTTTGCCCGCACAGCCAGTGATTTTTTTCTACCCTAGCCCATACCCTGCTGCTTCTTGTGCCCACGTGCAGGCTCAACCATGTGTGCGCTAATGCAGGCTGATGGCTTCTGGGAGGGTCACACATGGAGCCACACACCGGCGCATTCACTCTGACACATACCCCAGCTGGCTGTCCCCTGATACATATTCCTCTGTACCCACTCACCGCCACCTACCCACCCTGCATCCCCTCCACCCTGCATCCCCTCCACCACCCTTTCCCAAGCACTCAGCCAGTCCCACGTTGAATCACATGCTCCTCCCTGCCGGTGGCCCTGAGTCTGTCTCTCTTTGTTGATATGACTGTCCACAGCTGTGCAGAGAAGAGCTGGGCTCAGAGGTGCACCTGGGGCAGGGAGACGGGGGATGGGGGCAGCACAGGGGCGCTCAGTGCAACAGAGCTGGGATGTGTGTGCGCACGTGTGTGTGTGCATGTGTTTGTGTGTGTGCACGTGCATGCATGTCTGTGTGTGTGTGTGTGTGTGTGGTATTTGTATGACTGTAGGCTGGATTCAGAAGTCTCCCCTGGGAGGCTTGGGGCCCAGCCATACCTTAGATAAAGCAGAGCAAGAGGAGGAATCTTTATTGTTTAGAAAAAGAACAGGAGGGGAAAAGAGACAGGGTTAAACAGCCTGCAAAAGATAAGCCCAGGAGTGGAGGCCTATTCTGGCAGAGACCGGGAGCGTCCTGGGGAAGCAGCCAGGCAGCTTTCCAGAAAGTGTGAGCTCACGGGCCACTAGACATTAGCCTGGGCTGGGGTGGGGTGTGGTGGAAGTGGGGGCAGCCTCTCTAGAGCCTGGAGGAGAACTGCTGAGCTGAGGAGGGGCCAAGCAGAGGCCTCTAACTACAGAGATATGAGGATGATAAGTCTCTTGGGCTGGATGCTGTTGGACTGTGCCCAACACACCGTGGGTGCCAATCCGTGATTACTAGATGGATGGATGAATGAGTACATGAATGAATGAATGAATGAATAGGCTCTGTCTCCCTTTATCACCATGAAGGAGCCCAGCCCAAGCCCACAGACAGGGCTGGCTGCATGCACAGAGGTTAAAGAAACTGGTGCCTCAGAAAAGAACCTGAGCCTCTTCCTTGTATGTGCGGTAGATGGGGCCCTGGCTCCTCATCTGCATGGGCAGCAGAGCCCTTCATGGCCATGTCCTCTAACCTCCCTTCCCTTCTGTTTTGATGGAGAAACCGAGATTCAGATTGGGTCATGAATTTGCCAAGATCCCATAGCCCACTGGTGGCAGAGCTCAGCCTGGAACTTGCTTTTTTTCACTAGGTGTCAGCATCTTCTGTTTCTCCTGGCTGCCACCTGTCTCTGTCACCTCTACAGCAGTGCCCTCAGCCACAGACTCAATGGTTTCTGGGCCTGGAAGAGCCATGGGAAAACCAGGAAGGGTGGAGAAAAAATAAGAAAGATGAGAGATGAACTGGGGAACCAGAAGCGGGGCTCCCTGGCTGTGAATAGGGGCCATGCCCCTTGGAGAGAGAGATCTGCTACAGCACCTTCTGCCCATCCTGACACTGGTGAGGCTAAGCCAGGTGCCCCTCACTTCCAAAGGTCCACAGGGCAAGGCGTGTGTTCCCCACACACCACACGATGCACAGGCATGCACACACACAAGCCCAGGGTATGTGTCCCACCGTGTGACAGAAGCGATGGTTATGGAGACAGTCTCCATCCCCCCACCTCACAGCAGGGCCTGGCATTACAGCTAGAAGGAAGTATTGGGTGGATTGGGGGACAAAGGGCCTTGGAGTCCACATGCCTGGTGGATATTTTTCTTGTTAACACACAATGCTGCTTGCATAACTGTAACTGGCTAGACAGTGTGAGAAATGTTTAGGGCTTGAGAAAAAGCAGGAGGAATAAATAGCCACAAAGCCACAGGGTCCCACGGGCTGCTTTCCTGAGGACATTCTGCTCCCCCACCCTCCCACACTCACATGAATGGAAGGGAGGCTGCAAAGATGGGACAAGCCCTCATCTCAGTGGCCCCAACTGGCCCTGTCGGCCCACAGGGCTCTCCTCTGTGGGAAGAACCTGAGGTTCTCTGTAGCCTCTCGTCTTCTTGCCCAGCTGGCTAAACACTCCACTGCACCCCCCCCCAGGCCTGACTCCTCATCAGTTCAGTCTCCAGGCTATGTCCAGGCTGAAGAACACTGGTCAGATAGCTGTCAGGGCTGGGGCCAAAGGGATGTCTCTACACACCCTGGTTCCATCTACAGAGTGAAGCCAGTTGTTTTAATTCAGCTCTGACCTTGCCCCAATCATAGCCTGAATTTCAGTGATAAAGCCAGCCCTGAGATGGGAAGCAGTGGCTTAAAGGCCTGGGAAAGATGTGGGGGGATGAAAAAAGAAGCTGATTTCAGCATATTTAAGAGAACTACTTTGCCCCAAAAGTGGCCAACTTCTTTATCTCCTTAGCTAGTCCACCGGCATTGAAGAATGTATAGGTGTTATCTTAAAGCAGAGGGCTAGGATGAAAGCTCAAAGGAAAATGTGCCAGGATGCTTTACCCAGGTGCTCAAGAAGTCACCCATCTGTAAGGGTAGGCATGCAAAGCAAGCGAGCAAACTGACAGGATACCTGCTCCCCTTGGTGGCCCAGGCCAAACCATCCAGGTCAGGGACCACGTTTTGATAAACACTTGTTCCCTGGAGCAAGTAGGGTATACAGTAAATGACCCCATGACATCCAAAATTCCCCTATTCTAGGATTTGGGGTGTTGTTGTTCAGTCGCCAAGTCATGTCTGACTCTTTGCTACCCCCATGGACTGCAGCACACCAGGCTTCCTTGTCCCTCACAATCTCCCAGAGTTTGCCCAAGTTCATGTCCATTGCATCGGTGATTTGGGATGGGGAAGCATCAGAAACATTGCCTTCTCTGGCTCCTTCTGCTCACTTATTTTGAAGACACCAAAGTTCCTGTCTCCAAACCCTGTGTCTTTTCTGGATTCAAGACTTCCTAGAATTTCATTTTCTTCACACTCACCTCTGCCTTTCCTATCCTCAGAAAATCCCTACCACCTTTTGGGAGTGGGACTTCTTGAAAAGAGTCCACTCTAGTCACTAAGCATCCCCACTCCAGTCCTAGCTCTGCCTGCCCCCAGAAAATGGGTAAGTGGAATCTGGTGACTGGCACCCCTGGGTCCCTAAATGAGAAGCATGTTTGTTTATAGCCAGATGAAATCCATCCCTCCTCCCACCCCTTCCCCCAGCCACGTCTGTGTATATGTCTCAGAAGTTCCTTCCATGGCCTCTATACCAAGCTGGCTTCTCCCAACCTTCCCAGCCCTGGATCCCTTAGAGGAGGGGCTGAGGCAGCTGCCACATTCAGCGTGGCAGAGCCGCTAGCTCAGTACAAATCAGAAACACATTGGAGGCAGGCAGGGTGGGAGCAGACAGGCCGGGCCTGGGGCCCATTAAGGCCGGAGCCCGGCCACACTGTTTGCCGTCTCCACACAGGTTTCAGGTCTGCCTCCTGATTGTTTGTTTGTCTCGGTGATGAGAAAGACCAAGAAGGCAGTTGACAAGGACCATGGGGGGTGGGAGGGAGAGGCCCTGGCTCTCACCATTCTCCCCACCCTGGAACTCATGGAGTGCAGAAGAAGCAAGCTGCCTCATTTCCCTACCCCCACCCCCAAATTCCAAACAGATGTGCAGTCAGATTCTTCCTCTCCTTGGTTGGGGGAAACAAAAGAAATTAAAAATGGGACCCTAGAGACACTGTTTTCGGGAGTACCCTAGTATAAAATAGGGATGAAAGGGAGATACAGGAAGGATTTCCAGAGGTGCAGGTAAGATGGGAGAGGTGGAAGCAGCTCAACCGTCTCCTAAAGACAGGTTTGTGAAGATTCCTATCCAGGGTTGGGCAGTTGTTTGGGGGGAGGGGGTGTGCCTGGAAGGATGATTGCTCTGGGAGGTCCCACTGAGTTTCAGATGGAAAGGATTCAAAGATGTCTGCAGACATGAATAGAATCTCTATATCTTGATTCGCTGTGTCCTGACTTAATCAGGGTTGGCGTTTGCCATCATGGAGTCTGGCCCTCTCAGAGATAGAGGCTCTGTGGCTCTCAGAGTGGATGGGCGAGGGGGGAAGGGGGTGGGGTGGTGTAGGGGGGGCGAGGGGGGGTGTGTGGTGGCGGGTGGGGGGGGGTGGGGGGGTGGGTGGTGTGGTTGGGGGGGTGTGGTCAGAGTGGGGAAGACATTGTTCAGTGGCACAGCAGACCAGACTCTGGAATGTCTAGATTGGAGGCCTCCTGACTCCCTGTCCAGTTCTCCCTTCGTTTCACGCTGCTCCCCTTTCTTGGTGTTCTCTGATTTTCTAGGCAGATACTCCAGCCCTCTCAGTCTGTCTGGCCCCAGCTCCAAACGAGGGTCTGGGCTGACTCTCGTAGGCTCTCTGTGAAGTCTGAATGTTCTCTCTGGATTTGCTTGGTAGCCATGATCCTCCACAAGGAAAGTTTTTTACTAGTGCCTGCCCTCTACCCACTGCCCAGGCCAGCCTCAAACATCCAGAGCTGGCTGTGGGCAGTGTGATCAAATGGTGAGCACCCAGCTCAGGCGACAGGGCCAGTGACTTTGTCTCTGGCAACATAGCTTCCAGCCTGCCACTGACTAGGCCTTCCCCTGAGCAGGAGAGTCTCAGCTCTGTTACTGTCTCTGTCTAGCTCCCCCTCCTCTAAGATCCGCCTGCCTCCTGGCCAGGTCTACCCTAGCCCTCAACTCCATCCATGCTCACCTGAGGCCAGGCTGTTATTGCTTACCCTCTCTGTTCCTGGCAGGGCTTGGCCATAAATCCCCCCAACAACTCATATGTGCCCACTCACATGCACGTGCACTTGATGTGTGCACATACATACCCTGTTTCCATGAGTTTCTGGTGATGGCTGCTCCACTATTTGGGCCTATGGAGCTGGTTTAGCCTCACCTACCATTAAAAATAGCAGCCCAGCCATCACCCACAATCCACTGTCCACTCAAAGCCCTGGCCCCAAGGGCCTTTTGAAAACTGACTGTGTCAGTGTCCAGGCCAGTGTTGTCAAAGATCAATACTAAGTAACAGGTTTGGGGACATAATGGCTAAGGAGATTAGATTCTTTTTCCGTGCTCTTGTACTCACACCTCCTCCCTCCCTCTCTCTCTCTCTCCCTTCCTCCCTCCCTCTCCATCTCTCTTTTTCCTTGCAGTAAATTCCAACCAGATGGGCAAGGCTTCTTTTCTACTTCTGAAGTTGAAGGGGAATATCAGCCATGGGGGAACAAGAAATCACTCCCTTCCTCAGACTGGATCATCCCAGCCTCACCGGGTCTCCTATTCCAGTGCCTCACGCCTCGTCGGATTAGACCAGATATTAAAAAGTATTTCCTAAATCCTTTTTGTTCCGAGTCTACTACTGACACTTGTGCTTCCCTCTCAGCAGGGCCTCAAATGGGATGGGGGGGTGGGAGGCACGGATGAGAGGGGAAGGGAGGGGAGCAGGACCCACTTTCAAGAATTCAGCTATCTGCAGGGCCAGACCCAGGCTGCAACCCCATTATCAGGGGAAAGAAGAGCTCAACTCCTGGGCATGACCGAGAATATCAATGGAGTGTTGTGTCTGCCTGGACGTGCTCTCTAAGCCCAGAGACGAGCACAGACAGAAACGGCATCTTTTGGAGCAGTCAAGTGCTGCTTCTTGCTTTGCAGCAAGAGCTGGGTCTTGTTATTTGAGCTACAGACAGATGGATTTATGTCTCTGTGATTTTTCCTTTAGAGAGCCAAGGCCCAGAATCCCTATGCATGGCAGAGATGGGACAAAGCTTCTCACATCTAGCAATGGTCCCAGAAAGAACAGTGGGGACCTGAGTTGGACTGAGCCACCTTGTTTTCTGGCCTGCTGCCTCTTATGCACACAGCTGTGGCCATAGAGCCACCACTCTGGCCCCTAAGGTTGACCCCAGCCTCAGCTGAGACTTCAGCTGAAACTTCCTCAGCTGGACTCCGGGTTTGGGGGTCAGCATCATCCACAGCCGGTCTCACACCAGTGTGTGCCTGTCTTGTACCCCATATCTAACAGCTAGCCCCTTAACCCATCAGACTGGGCCCATCCTAGGACTGCAGAAGGACACCATAAGAATACAATCCTCGCTTGCTTCCCTAATGCGTGTGTGCTCAGTTGCTCAGTTGTGTCCAACTCTTTGCGACACCCATGGACTGTGGCCCACCAGGCTCCTCTGTCCATGGAATTTTCCAGGCAAGAATATTGGAGTGAGTTGTCACTTCCTACTCCAGGGGATCTTCCTGACCCAGGAATACTGAACCCACATCTCTTGTGTTTCCAGCATTAGCACGTGGATTCTTTACCACAGCACCACCTGGGAAAGCCCTACTTCCCTGATGAGTAATGATCATAATGTATAGCTACTAAGTGCCAGGCACTGTTCCAAGGGCTTTACATGTATCCTGTGACATAGGAACTCTTAGCATTACTCTCATTTTACAGAAGAGAAACACACAGATGCACAGAGAGGTTAAGTTACTTGTCCAAGGTAACAGAACTCATAATTGGCAGAACTGGGGTTCAGCCCAGTGTAGAGATCAGATCCGTAAGAATATAATCACTGCCCTCCAGGACTGCTACCCTCACCCCATCCCAGTCTTCCCAGGATTGCAGTCAGACCTCCCAACCTCATGCCCTGTGACTCTGCCTCCACGAGCTACCTATCAAAGTCTCCTTCCCAGATACCTCCCACCTGCCTGACTCTAGCCTAGATTCTGACTCGGGCTTGCACGCCTTCCTGCCTGCTGGTCTGGACCCTGGCTCCTTGCATCAGTTGGGACATTCCTCCATTACCTATCCTTCCCTATCCAAGCATTTCTTCAGAACTGACAGGATGGTTACTGCTGCTGGAGATTTAGCACATTGCTGTCCAATAGAAATATAATGCAAGCCATGTATGAAATGTTCTAGTAGCTAGGTTTAAAAAGTAAAACAAGAAAGTTAAATGAATTTTAATAATGTCCTATTTCACTCACTATATATAAAATATTATCATTTCAACAAGTAATCAATGTAAGAATTATTAATGAGATCTTTTACTTTCTCTTTTCACAGTAGGTCTTCCAAATCCAGTGTGTATTTTACATTTCCGGCACATCTAACATGGGCGCTACCAAACTGAACAGCATATATCCTCAGACTGTGGGTCTGAGGAACCCCTGGGATGGAGGTAACTGAAGTAACCCAGAGTGGGGGGAGATAGTGCACTGTGAGGGGCAAGGGCAGAAAGGATGCCGACTTGGGGGTTCAGAGACCCCGGTTCTCCTCTTGGTGCTGATGCAAAGTCACTGGTAAGCTTGAGTAACCCCCTCACCTTCTCTGGAGACTTCAGTGAGAAGGTTTGCCTAAAGACCCTTCGAGTTGGAACATTCTACTCCCACACCCCTCCGGTCCCCCCCACACCCACAGTATCTAGTTATGAGTAAAAATAAAGGCCAGTAAGTGATGAGTCCCCTTTCTCAAGAATATACAACTGTGGCTTCATCTGCCTTTTCTAGAAATATCCCTGGTTACCTGGAGCTTGGCCCTTTATTCCTCATAAACAGTGGACTTGGCCTTGGACTATCACTGACAAACTCCTAAATCTGTGCAAATAGATTGTTCTAGATTGGTCACCTTTCCAATCACAAGAGCAGTTTGAGCAGAGGCAAGCTCAGTGATGTAGTGAGAAACCAGGCTTTGCCTTTCTAGAAAACCTGGCCAGCTCAGATTTTTTTGGAACCAACCAAAAGGGCTTTGATAGAAGCTTGACTGTATGGATCTTAGACCATGGGAAAAAACTGGGCATATCAGATGTACTTTTACCAACTACACACACTCTTGGGAATTCTGTAAACCACAGCCCCCATCCCCCTGCCTTCCCACCACATTCAGAGTCACTGGCTGAAACTGAAACCATAGAGCCTCCAGAGACGTTTTTTAGGCATGGTTCTGATCCTGAGAGTTGAGCAGACCAGGACGTTTCCAAGTGGTTTGGACTAGTAACAGTCTAACTGGAACAATGTTGGCCCATTAAAAAAGATTCTTCTAAAGAAAATATAACCTGTATAAAATTAGTATTGGAGTAAAGTGACCTTCTGATCAGTTCAGTTCAGTTCAGTTAAGTCGCTCAGTCATGTCCGACTCTTTGTGACCCCATGGACTGCAGCACGCCAGGCTTCCCTGTCCACCAACTCCCAGAGCTTGCTCAAACTCATGTCCATTGAACCGGTGATGCCATTCAACCATCTTATCCTCTGTTATACCCTTCTCTTCCTGCCTTCAATCTTTCCCAGTATAAGGATCTTTTCCAGGGAGTCAGTTCTTCACATCAGGTGGCCAAAGTATTGGAGTTTCAGCTTCAGCATCAGTCCTTCCAATGAATATTCAGGACTGATTTCCTTCGGGATTGCCTGGTTTGATCTCCTTGCAGTCCAAGGGACTCTCAAGAGTCTTCTCCAACACCACAGTTCAAAAGCATCAATTCTTCGGTGCTCAGCTTTCTTTATAGTCCAGCTCTCACATCCATACATGACTACTGGAAAAACCATAGCTTTGACTAGATGGACCTTTGTCGGCAAAGTAATGTCTCTGCTTTTTAATATGCTGTCGAGTGTGGTCATAGCTTTTCTTCCAAGAAGCAAGCGTCTTTTAATTTTATGACTGCAGTCACCATCCGCAGTGATTTTGGAGCCCAAGAAAATAAAGTCTGTCACTGTTTCCCTTGTTTCCCCATCTATTTGCCATGAAGTGATCGGACCAGATGCCATGATCTTAGTTTTCTGAATGTTGAGTTTTAAGCCAACTTTTTCACTCTTCTCTTTCACTTTAACCAAGAGGCTCTTTAGTTCTTTTTTGCTTTCTGCCATAAGAGTGGTGTCATCTGCGTATCTGAGCTTATTGATATTTCTCTCGGCAATCTTCATTCCAGCTTGTGTTTCACCCAGCCCAGCATTTCTCAAGATGTACTCTGCATATAAGTTAAACAAGCAGGGTAACAATATACAGCCTTGACATACTTCTTGCCTGATTTGGAACCAGCCTATTGTTCTATGACCAGTTCTAACTGCTGCTTCTTGACCTGCATATAAATTTATCAGAAGGCAGGTAAGGTGGTCTGGTATTCCCATCTCTTGAAGAATTTTCCACAATTTGTTGTGATCCACACAGTCAAAGGCTTTGGCAGAGTCAATAAAGCAGAAGTATTTGTTTTTCTGGAACTCTCTTGGTTTCTCAATGATCCAACGAATGTTGGCAATTTGATCTCTGGTTCCTCTGCCTTTTCTAAATCCAGCTTGAACATCTGCATGTTCACGGTTCACATACTGCTAAAGCCTGGCTTGGAAAATTTTGAGCATTACTTTGCTAGCATATGAGATGAGTGCAATTGTGCAGTAGTTTGAACGTTCTCTGGCATTGCCTTTCTTTGGGATTGGAATGAAAACTGACCTTTTTGAGTCCTGTGGCCACTGCTGAGTTTTCCAAATTTGCTGTCATATTGGGCACAGCACTTCCACAGCTTCATCTTTTAGGATTTGAAGTAGCTCAACTGGAATTCCATCACCTCCACTAGGTTTGTTTGTAGCCATGCTTCCTAAGACCCACTTGACTTTGCATTCTAGGATGTCTGGCTCTAGGTGAGTGATCACACCATCATGGTTATCTGGGTCATGAAGATCTTCTTTGTATAGTTCTTCTGTGTATTCTTGCCACCTCTTCTTAATATCTTCTGCTTCTGTTAGGTCCATACCATTTCTGTCCTTTATTGTGCCCATCTTTGCATGAAATGTTCCCTTGGTATCTCTAATTTTCTTGAAGAGATCTCTAGTCTTTCTCATTCTATTGTTTTCCTCTATTTCTTTGCATTGATCACTGAGGAAGGCTTTCTTATCTCTCCTTGCTATTATTTGGAACTCTGCATTCAGATGCTTATATCTTTTCCTTTCCTTTTCTCCTTTGCTGTTAGCTTCTCTTCTTTTCTCTTACCTTGATTCATGGACCTAACATTCCAGGTCCCTTTGCAATATTGTTCTTTACAGCATTGGACTTTACTTCCATCACCAGTCACATCCACAACTGGGCGTTGTTTTTGCTTCGGCTCTGACTCTTCATTCTTTCTGGAGTTATTTCTCCACTCTTCTCCAGTGGCATATTGGACATCTACCGACCTCGGAAGTTCATCCTTCAGTGTCATATCTTTTTGTCTTTTCATACTGTTCATGGAGTTCTCAAGGCAAGAATACTGAAGTGGTTTGCCATTCCGTTCTAAAATGGACCACGTTTTGTCAGAACTCTCCACCATGATGTGTCCCTCTTGGGTGGCCCTACACGGCATGGCTCATGGTTTCATTGAGTTAGACAAGGCAGTGGTTCATGTGATCAGACCTTCTTATCACCAAGGTCAAATGTCTGTAGAATTAAAATAGGTATTCTACTTCCAGTTCATGAAATGATTTCTCAGTGATGATTCAAGATTTTGTTTATAGGGGTGAAATAGGCCAGGATAAGATTTTAGAGGAGTAACATATTGCAGGTGGGTACCAGAATACAAAAAAGGGTGTTTAGTTTCTGCATTACCCCTGAGAGCATTGTTTCAAGACTTGGTCTCAGCTCTTTGCCACAGGAGGTATAGGCAAGTTTCTTCCCCCATATGCAAGGTGGGACTTAGTGGAGCCTGACCTGTGCTACTGTGACCCAGAATGGCTGTGAGGGAGGCCCTGATGCCATAACTAACAGCTGCAAACAGAGTCTATAAACTTCCAAGTGTTGGACTCACCTAGAAAACAGGAGTGTAAATGTGCAAATTCCTGGTGGCCTCTGGCTATCTTCAGCACATTCAGTGTCCATGTGGAAGCTCAGAAAATGCTTTGTCTACCATGGTCCTGGAGTAGACCAGACACTAGGAAACAACTGGAGCCTAGGAGGGATGACAGGCATTCTGAGTCAGAGGTGAGGCAAGAAGAAGCAAAGGATTTAAAGATCTTAAAGAGGGTCTTGAACAGAATTATTAATAATAATTTTAAAACACAAAATGTATACGGCATTCTTCCTTTTGGGAAAACACTTGGCAAATCTGTCTTAATAACAACTCTGGAAAGTGAGAACCATGGTTATCTCCATTTTATTGCTGAGGCCCAGAGAGGGTAAGCCATTTAGCCAAAGTCACACAGCTAGTAAATGGCAGAGCCAGGATTTGAATCCTAGGCTATCTGATAATAAAACTATTCTCTGTTCACACCATGTTGCTCCTGATTTCAGAAGAATTGTGGATGAATGTACATCATAATGCTACCAGGCTCCTATAGTGATGTCCAGGTACTATTCTATGTACTTTACTCATATTAACTCACTAATACTCACTACAACCTTATGAGGTAGGTACCCTTCTTATTCTCCTCACTGTATAGAAGAGAACACTGAGGCACAAAGTCACTTATCTAAAACCACCCTCACAGAATCAGGATCTGAACCTAGCATCTGGCTCCAGAGCATTTAACCACTTCTCCATGCTGTGTTTTAAGCCAGGCTGTGTTACCACCTAGGAATCCTTGAGTTAGCGGCAGCAGGGAACCCACCCAGGACCTCCCCTGCAGACTGAATCCAGGAACCATCACCCAGGAGCATCAAGCCTCCATACCCACCTTTTAAGAAAGCCCAGCTGAGCAGAAGCAAGCTCATTCTGACAGAGAGGCAAGGTGGTGTGGTGGAAAGAATGTGGCCTCTGGCATGAGACAAACCTGGGTTGAAATCTTGGCTTTAGAAATTACTTTGTGACCTTGGGCAAATCACCGAACTTCTTGGAATGTCAGTGTCCCACCGCTAAGGGCTGTTGTGAGAAGCAAATAAAATGGCTATATAGAAACGTGAATTATATACTCCAAAGTGCTCTTGAAGGTTAGTTGGAATTGTTAGTTGTTCTATAGGGCTAAGTTCCTCTGCCCAAGCTGAGCCAAAGCTGCGACCAGGAGAAGTGGGCTTTAGAAATGCTAATGGCCCGCGTTACTGGCAGGCGGGGACAATGGAGGAGGGCTCCTTGAATGGGGCGGCCCAGCCTGGGAGCGGGGCTCCCCACGAGGGAGCAGAGTGAGGGAAGGGGTGGGGGATGGCTGTTCCCAGCCGAGGAGATTGGAGACTGGGCTAATTGGAAGGGGCTGGAGCTGCGGGGGGAGAAAGGGGGAGGGGATTACCTGCAGGTCGGCGGCCCACGGGGGCGGGGCTCTCAGGAGGGGAGAGGGGATGGGGGTACAGGAGCCCGGGGCCTGGGGCCGGGGGTGCAGACCCACTGAGCTGGACCCCCAGAGATACAGGGTGAGGGAGCAGGGGGTTGAGGTGGAGACGGAGCCGGGAGATTCTGAATTGTGCAACTCCAGGCCCAAACCTTGGCTGGAGGTAGGGAAGATGGGATAGCTAGTTTCTAAAGCCAGCTTGGATCCTGATCTCCTTGGGTGACTTGGGGATGAGCCTCCCTAGTGCCAGGACTCCATGAGGGAAGTCTGTGTGTGTGTGTGTGTGTGTGTGTGTGTGTGTGTGTGTGTGTGTGTGTGTGTGATGGGCTGGCTGAGGGGAGGCAGGAGCTGAGTCTGTAACCTTCTCGTTTTTCCCCTCCTCCTCCCCTCCATGTCTTCCCTCTCTTCCTCTCCCCGAGTCCTCTCCCTTTGCCCTCCCCTCCCCCTGCACCATGAAGGCTGTTTTTGTTCCTCCTCCTGGCCTAGCCCCCCGAGGTGTGCAAACAGGAAGGACTTCTCCCCGGGCAGTGAGTAAGGAGGGAAAAATGAGGTGTTGAAAAGATGACAAGTCGCCCTGTCAGAGCTCACCTTGGCAGGGAACAGGCGGCAGGGGCTGGTGGGTGGTGGGAGGGGGGTCCACCCTGGAAGCCAGCCGACATGTGCCCAGAGCCAGGCAAGCTGATCCTCAACAAGCAGGCACTGTGTATGCGTTTGTTTGGCTTAGAAAAGCACCCCCCCCCCCCCGACACACACGCCATTCCCACCATCAAAGATTCCTTCCTTTCCTTCCCAGTAGGAAGAGTAAAGGCCGCTGGGCCAGAGGTTTAGAGTGTGATTGAAGGGGGTGGGGCAATGGGAGGGGGCTGGGCAAAGGCCCAAATCCCTCTTCTAAGTTTGGAGCCTTGCATCCAACAGCCTCCTGGACATCCCCTGGCATGTCTCAAAGGCACCTCAAAGTCGACATCCTAAACTGAATTCATCAATGCCATTCTCCCCACCCCTGCATTCTGTCCCTCCTATAGGGTTCTTATCTTAGTAAATGACCTCATCATCTAGTCACCCAAAAGCCTAAATCTTGGGAGTCATTCAAGACTTCCTCATACCCCCCAATTGGATCAGTTTCCTAATCTGGTCAGTTTTCCCTCTTATCTCTTGAATCTGTCTCTACTCTCACTCCCCATGGCCACCACTCTCTCATTCATTCATTCATTCACTCATTGAGCAATGATTTCGTAAGCATCTACCATGTGCCATGCACTGTGCTATAGTCATTGACTATTCAGCTGTGAACAAATCTGACTGGCTCGTGCTACCATGGAGTTTTGTGCCTGACATGTCTAAGTTCACTGCAGTGGGATGGGGCTCCCTGGATGAACCAGTTTCCAAAACTCTTCCCACTGAGCAGAACAGTTAAAAGCAGTGCCTGGGTTTGATGTCTGGCTCTACCACTCATAGATGTGAGGCCTCAGGCAAATCACTTAATCTGTCTGTGCTTTGGTTTTCTCACATGGAAAATGGGAGTAACGATAGCACCTACCTCGTAGGGCTACTATGAGGATTGATACCCATTTTTTATTTATTTTAAGATTTATATATATTTTAAAGTGCAAGCACAGTGTTCTATTAGCATGGTTAATTTTATTATTTAAAGTATGGAGTGAAGCAGGGCCTGATGATAAACCAAATTATTGGAGCCCAGAGGGAGGCCTGTCTGGGAGGCAGGAGGTGCTTGCAAAGGCCCTGCCAGGAAGTCCACATAGGAAATCCAGCACAGTCCTGATTAGCTAGCAGAGGCCTGGCATAATAAATCCAGGTGAAGAACCCAGAAATCCAAAGGGTAGGAGGCAAAGGGTGGTAGATTTGTTACTATCAGTAAGGTTTGGGTACCAGCCCCAGCTCTGCCATTTCCTAGTTGTGTGACCTTGAGCAGGTCATTTTCCTGATCGAGCCTTAGTTTCCTAAGGGTAGCAGTTAACAGGTTTTGAAAGCTTAATGTGCATCAGGCACTGTTTTCAGCACTTTTAACTGCCCCTCAAAGGGAGCTACTATTATGGAACTTTCATTTCACTGATGAGAAAACTGAGGCATGGCAGGTTAAGGCACTTGCCCAAGATCACAGAGTAAGTGAAATGCACACCTGGGACCTGAAAGCAGGTATCTTTGAGACTGGTGATCAGTGCACCTCCTTTGCAGAGCTGTTGTGAAAAGTGTGCAATATATTGAATACTTCTGGAAGTATTTGGTAGCAGGTTGGCAGGCTGCCCAGGGAGGACTGTCTCTAAGCTGTGGGCTCCAGCTGCTGGGCTGAGGCAGGAGGAAGCCTGAGCCTTGAAATCTAATAGGACCAAAGCAATACCTGAATCTAGGGGATGGGCTAGAGTCCTCTGCAGAATCATGGCTCAAGATTAAACCTGGACTAGAAGCCAAGGGGACTCGAACCACTGAAACTGTTGAGGGCAGAGACGGTCTTGGTCTCTCTGCACTCCCCCGTGTTTAACAAAAAGAAGTGCTTAGTAAATATAGGAAGGAAATGCCACTTATAGAGGGTCTCCTATATATGGCCACCACACTAGTCCCTCACGTCCTCTTCACAGTGGTCCCATGAGGTTATTGTCCCATTTTACTGGTGAAAAAAACTGAGGCCCAGAATGGTGAAGTGACTCACTCAAGGACCAGACCTAACAAGTAGTTTTAAATGCAGAGAAGAGAAAAAATAAAAACAGAAGAGACAAAGCCCCAGCCCCCAACCCATGGCCGTGAAGGAAGGTACTTTTTAACACTCTAATGATACACTTTGGTGACCACGGGCCTTATTCCTCTATCTGCCTGCAGCCAATGAAAGAAGCTTCACTTCTGCAGAACCCACACAGGATCAGGATTGGGGGTCCATCAGATATGCAGGTATATGGTCTAGGCTTTCACTAAGAGCCCAAACAAAGAAGCTCCCACCCTCGCCAGCCTGAACCTGTCACTCTGGGACCCCTTCACTTAAGGACAAAGAGACTAGTGGGAACTTCCGACTCCCACAGACCCAGAAGAGCTTCACTCTTTGCTGGGAGGACTCTGGGCAAGCCTCGGGCTTTTCTTTCCCGGTGCCCAGCCTGTGAGGGAGGAGTCAGTGCAGCAACCATGCCTAATCAAGCAGGGCCCCAGGACACAGAAGCTCCTTCATCCAGGCCTGAGGAGGGGTCAGGCCAGGGCTCAGGGAGGGGCCAGGGCAGACACAGAGCCCATCCAGCTGGGACCAGCCCACATTCCTCAGCGGGCCTGGATGGGGTGGGCATGCTCAACAGGAAGCCAAGCCCTTCACTAGAGGGGCTCAGCCGCCATCTGTGCATACAGACAGTGGTTAGCAAAGGGCCTCGGCCAGCAGAGTCAATTGCACAGAAAAAAAATAGCAAACATTTTGCTTCCTCCTCCTCCCCCATCTCACCGCACTCTGCTTCCAAAGGGAATGTTGGACTCCTGCTAAGTATTTTTCTCCAGACCAGAGCCAGGCATCCGGAGTCAGCCTTGCTCAGTTGCTGAAGAGAGAATGATGTATGTGGGGGCATTCTTTCTACCCAGGGAGTAGTGGCTTTTCTTCTGAGCCCCAGGCTCCTGCAGCTCCAGCAAAAAAAAAAAAAAAAAAGCCAGGAGAAATGATAACAACCAATAACAACCATCCCCTTATGCTTATATAGTGTAGTGTATTCTGTCCATCTGTTATTTCCTTTGCTCATTCCAGCCACCCTATGAGATAGGGATTCTTTTGTCCCATTTTATAAATAAGCAAACCAAGGCTGAGAAAGGGTGTGTACCTTGCTCACCACTCACAGTGAATTAGCATGAAAATTGTTTCTGACGAAGGCCTGACTCCAAATGCCCTGGTCTCTCGCTAGCCTGAACTGCCTGAAGCCTGCCTGGCCTCCATCAGGAAGAGCCAGCTTTGAGAGGCTTGAGTCAGAATTCTAGGAACATTCCAGTTTCGTTTTTCCCTTTTTGCTCTGATCACCTGCTTGCTGAAGAGAATTTGAGAAATGCCCTCAAAAGGGAAAGAAAATTAAAATTACCTGTAATCCTACTACTGTTAGCTAACATGATTGCGGAGGTAGATTTCCTGATAGGTCCTCTGTTACGCACATATACAATCTGGACATCTCTTTTACATACCTGAGATGTTTGTGGACATGCTTTAGGTGCTGGGCCACCCTCCAGCCCCACACTGTGTCCTCAGCTGAACTTGTGGTTCTTCTCTCGATAAGGCTTGCTTACATTGAAGTTTCTGGTTCCTGAGGGGGCTATGACACCTTGCTATGTCATGCCCGTGACTTTGTTCATTCAGTTGCCTTCACCAGAAGTCTCTGCCCTCCTGCTTCCCTCCCTCTTTTCTCTCTATTGTTCATTTATACAAGGGTTTAAAAATATCAAATTAACAAAAACTCCAAAGGGACAAAGGGCATACAGTAAAAGGATGGGGCTCCTCGCCCCTGACCTCAGTGCCGGTTTCTTGTGTATCTTTCCAGAGACAGTCTATGTACAGGAAAGCACTGACATGCATGTATCCTCTGTGAAACATGCCTGGTAACTGTGCCCACTTCTATGACTCACTTTTAATGTCTTGGTTTTGGGATACTCTCACTGCAATAGCTGTAGGTCTGCCTCATGCTGTCTAGCAAAGCATCCGATAGCTGTGCCGTAATTTATTTAACCAGGCCCCTAGTGATGGACATTGACATGCTTTCTGGTTTCTTGCTACTACAAACAATGCAACAATAAATATCCTTGTACAAACAAACCTTGTGTGTTTGCTCATGGAGGAGAAATTCTACTAGTGGAGCTGCTGGATCAGAAAGCATGAGGATTTTAAATGTCAATATATTTCACTAAAGTGAAAGTGTTCAGTCGTGTCCTACTCTTTGTGGCCCCATGGACTGTAGCCCCCCCTGGCTCCTCTGTCCATGGGATTCTCCAGGCAAGAACACTGGAGTGGGTTTCTATTCCCTTTTCCAGGGGATCTTCCCAACTCAGGGATCAAACTCAGGTCTCCTGCATTGCAGCAGGATCTTTACCATCTGAGCCACCAGGAAAGCCCATATTTCACTAAAGAGGCTTTCAAACAAACCTATTGACACTCCCACCGATAGACGACACTGGAAAGGGCCCATCCTACCCTCCTTCCCTCCTTTCTTCATCTTCCTAATGCCTGTTCATGCTTTGAGTGGTTTCATCCAGGATTCCTACAAGGACCAGCGCCCCCTGCCTAGCACAGCCAGCACAGCTCTTTGCCTCCATGGGATAACTCTTGCCGGTCACCCCAGGTTTGCCTCCACACAATGCTTTGCACAGTAGACTGTAAGCCTCTCTTTACGTATCTGTTTCCCAGCCTAGACTATGAGCTTTCTGAGGGAAGGGCTAAGCTTTAGCCCTGGGCTTGCTTCCTCTAGATCCCTGGACATTTGTCTTCATGTGTTTGGTGCTCAGTCCCTACCTTCCGTCATTCAGACTGGCTCCCAGGCCCTGCTTGGGCCATATTCCTCCAACTCTCTGTAAGCGGTTCCTGTCTCCTAGTCCTTAGCTGCTGTGGAAGAACTCCTCTACAGTCTGGGTCTTGTTTCTCCTCTTCCTCCCACCGAAAAGCCTAGTGTCCTCCTGTCTGGGTGCCCCCAGGTTTCTCTTGCCTGATCCCTCACTGAGCTGTTGGGAGGCTGGCAGCCTGAATTGCCTGTGGCCAGCATCCCTGAATGGGGTCAAACTGGAGCCAGGCTGGACTTTTATGCTGAGGACAAGACCCCTACCTGCTCCTCACCACATTGAGACCGGGCCAGGCACAGAAAAGACATCCTTGCCATGCACACATACTCCTGCTCTCCCTTCTGAACCCTGGTCTCCTGACAATTCACCTCAGGGGGTTGACAGGAGGGTCCAGGGACATCACTGAGTGTAAAGAGGTCTGGGGAAATCTTGTCCAAATGGCAGGGATTATAAAGCCTCACTAACATTCTCCATCCCTCTTTGGGATAGCGAGGTCCAGAGGGCAGAAATAGTATAAGAGGCATGCAAGGGTCAGCAGAAACCTGCAGCAAAGTCTCATTCTGCAGATGTCAATGCCACGGCAGGCTGAAAGTATTGCTCAAGGGTCCCAGAACCTGACTTGCTCCATACCAGGACAAACAGAAAATGGGACAAAGGGTGTAAGGAGGAGTGGCCAATGAGGATGAAGGGGAGAAGGAGGGGACGGGGCCTGAAGAGGCTGTGGGTGGGGTGGGGCTGAAGCCAGGTCACATGTACCGGTCGGTTGGGGTCAGCTCCCTGAGACACCTCCCCGCTTCTCTGAACATAGCCCCTGCTCTGAGCCTACCTTGGTGGAGGGGCTCATTCATCCTGTCAGCAAAGGTTTCTGGTACTGAGTGCCAGGACTATGGAAATGAGTCAGACACAGAGAGCTCCTGACCACGAGGACTCACAGGGATAGAATGCAGAGAGGAAAGGAGCTAGGGCCATCAAAAAATAATCTTTTCAGGAACTGGCACGTGAACAGGGCTTATTAGAGAGTAGATGGAATGGATAGGGCTGGGAAGGACATTTCAGGTCAGAGATCCAAACACAAATGAATTAATAGAAGGATCTAGCTCGAACAGAGGGTGAGAGAAGGTTGTGCCTTAGAGCAAGGAAAAGTCTTATGATGGCTCAGCAGTAGCATCAGTTGTGGGGACCACCTCAGGAAGCTCAGGTGCTCTCTTGCAAGATGAAGTGGTTTCTGCTCCAAATCAGTGACCAAAATGGGAGGCTATTTATTTCACATCCAGGAAACCAAGATGTCCAGTGTGATGGGTGGCACCTTCGATGAATACACCAAATAACTTACCATCAAATATAATTGCTTTGTGTGTAGTGGTCCCCAAGGCCTACTGTTCTAGAACCACAGCAGGAAGTGCCAATAAGGGGTTCACTGACCTGTAAACAAGGGCTTCCCAGGTCAGTGGTAAAGAATCCACCTGCCAAGCAGGAGATGAGCATTCAATCTCTGGGTTGGGAAGATCTCCTGGAGAAGGAAATGGCAACCCACTCCAGTATTCTTGCCTGGAGAACCCCAAGGACAGAGGAGCCTGGAGGGCTACAGTCCATGGGGTCACAAAGATTCAGACATGATCAGTGATTCAAGAACAGCAGCAGCAGCACTGTAAATTGAAATCACCTGACCCTTAGTCATTTGCGGTATCTTGTATGACTAGGAAAACAGGCCCAAAGTGGGCTATGATGTTGGTAAGTGTGCCATTTGTGGTTCTTAGTTACACACAACAGAAACCAACTTTAGTTAATTTAAGCAGATGAAGGGGTTTTATTGGAAAGCTATGGGGAAGCTTGGGGAATTGTCAGAGAGGACAGAGGGTTAGAAACTGGCGGGAACAAGGGAAATGGGCAGCCAAGGGCAGGGCCAATCCTGCCCCTGGGCCACCACCACCCTCAGCACTACAGCAGCACAGGAACAAATGCTTCAAGACCTGGGCTCCTCTGCTTTCGTCCCTCCAAACGGGCATAAGGGTCTTTTGTGCTGAGACTGAGGTGTCAGCTCACACTGTGTGGGCCCTGGGCCTGGGTCTCAGGCCTTGTTGGTGTCTCCAGTTAGGAGAGTCTCACCTCTGGCATGACCCTCCACAGTGATAGGCTCCTCAGACAGGCCCTGGGGAGAGGTCCCTTTCCATGGATGTACCAAGGCTGACTAAGGGAAATTGAGGCTGCTGCTCCACAAGGAGCAGGGAGGAAGGCAACCAGGACCTAAGGGGGTTCTTAACACATCTCCTTGTGTGGTGCCAGTCAGGGCACCACAAAGGTTAATGTTAGGCCAACTACCACACGGAGAAGGCAATGGCACCCCACTCCAGTACTCTTGCCTGGAGAATCCCAGGGATGGGGGAGCCAGGTGGGCTTCTGTCTATGGGGTTGCACAGAGTCGGACACGACCGAGACGACTTAGCAGCAGCAGCAGCAACTACCACAACCCCACCCAGTGGGGGCCCCCAAGGTTGCAGACTTCTGAGACACCATGACAGCTGATGTGCTGGCTGAAGGCCAAGGGGGAACACAGAACAACTGGGAAACGAAGTTATAAATAGCAGCTTGACCAGTTGCAGAAAAAAAGGACTGTGGCTTCCACCACAGGTTTCCGTGCTTGCAGTGAAAGAAAAATCCTTTATTTTTTATCAATTGGAAACTTTTTTGATTTGACTTATTTTGTTAACAGTCATGGAAAAACACTGACACAGAAAAAAATATCAAGCAGATTAACTTTAAAAGAAAGCCCCATTCCTTACTACTTTCTTCCAAGCTCCTTTTCCTCCCCAGAGACAACCACTGCCATCAGTTAGGTTTGTAGCCTTCCAGACACTTTTATGCATTTTCATATATAGTTTGGTTTTGTAAGGTTTTATTTTATCAATACATCAAGATTGTACATATTGCTCCACAATATGCTTTTTTTACTTAACATTATGTCTTGGAGATCTTTCCATATCAGTGAATACCATTTTTAACTGCTGCATAGTATTAACTCCATACAACTAAAATATCTAACTTGCTCTCAGGGACATGTATCACTTTACATTTTGAAACCAGGCTACTCCCCAAACTGCCCTGAAAAGGCTGCTATTGTTACGTTCATACCCACAGCACAAGTGCTGCCATTTCTTCTCTTTGTAGCCCAAACTAGATATTATCATGAAGAAAAACTATCACTTTCTGATGGACACAATCAGTTTCATTGTCGCATTAATTTACACAGCACTGATTGCCAGTGAGGTTGATCATTAGCAATAGCCAAGCTGTTGATGCTGAAAACAGCTCTCCAATTGTTGGGAGAAGTTTCAATTAGTACAATCACTTAGAAGAGCAATTTGGCAATACCTAGTTAGAATGAAGATGCTCTAACCCTAAGATGCCCAAATTTTACCTCCATGTACCTACCCCTAAAGAAATTCACACATGTGTACAGTGGAACATCTTTTAATTATGTTCACTGCTGAAAAACACTGGGAAGAAACTAAATGTCCACCAGTGAGACAATAGATAAATAACTTGTGGTAAGTGTACAATGGAATATTTAGTATACAGCAGTTAAAAGGCATGTATCAAAATGACTAAATCTCAGAAACAGTGTTGAGTGAAAAAAATAAAGCTGCAAAATGATACATTTTAGCAATTATGTCCATTTAAAAAACTCTATATTGGTTACAGAGATACATACACACATATAGATACATATGTACACAAATACACATGCACACACACACTTCAAAAAAGGTAGACAAGAAGTAAACACACCATTTCCTGGACAGTGCTTACCTCTGTGGAAGAAGGTAAAAATAACAGGTGAAGTTCTTCACCTGTACCTGAAAATGTATATTCATTGGAGAGTGAGAGAGATCTGAAGCCAATATGGCCAAAGGTTCAAACCTGTTCACTTTGTGTGGGTGGGTACCTATGTTTTTCATAGTACTTGTCTGGCACATTTTTCTCTGTTCCTTTTGTGTCACTGTGTTAATGTATACAATCAGCATACTGTATTAGTTTTTACCCATTCCCTCTGAGACTTGCTTTACTTTCTGAGACTTGCTATTTTCTAAAAGAGGATTTTAACTCCTTCACCTCTACAGTCTGTTTGGATGTGTTCTTACCATCATTATTTTTACTATGCTTTTTCACTGTTTCTTTCCTTCTCATCGACTGACATAATATTCTTTACTCAAACTTTGCCCCTTTAGTAGTTCAACAGCCATACACTTTACTCCTACTTTTAGAAATAATTACCCTTACTTTTGTTGTTGTTGGAGTCAGTATTTCCAGTGAAACTAATTTTTTTTTCCTAGTGGGAACACCAAAAAAACCCTATTTGGGAGGCAAATGCAAGAGCTCAATTACAAAGTCACTTAGTATCACGGTTTTAGACGAAACCAAACAATTCCACTATACCATGTAAAACCAAAAGGAGAACTTTAATAAGCTTTTACGGCACTGCAATTACAGGAACATTAACCCATAACATGCAACAGAAATGATGATGCCTCTTGGACAAATTTAACAGATAAACTCGACGTTACAATCAACAGCAACATATTCTACTGAAAAAAAATGCAACATTTCACTGCTCAGGTTAGAAAATGCATCTTCTTGCTGCAATCTCAAGTAGCACTTAGAAAATTTGGTTTTCCCTTTCTAACCTCTAAAACACAGTATGATTTTTTTAATGCAATCATACACAATCATTTTCACACTGGAAATAATCACAATGAATCAACAGGTGGAGATTAATTGACTGATTGATTTCATTGCAATGGTTAATTTGGAGAGGGCTCCTGCAGTATTGTGGGTTTCAGATGGGGAAAATCATCAGACCAGGAGTAAAAAGCCTTGGTCTTAAAGTGGGGGAGGGAACATGCAGCGGCACACAGGGCAGGTGCCTGACTTCTGAAGCCAGATGGACACGCAAGGCTTGTGGAAATAGTGGTGGCATGGCAGCTCTGTCGCCACCTCCCCCTTTGCATATTCACTGCAACAGATGGGGCAACACATCTCCTGCCCCACTGCGCTGTGATCTTCCGTGATCAGGATCTCAGGAAGAGCGTCGATGCTCTCTTTGCTGGCTGGTGGATTGGCCACCTCCACATCCACCGCCAGAGACTCCAAATGTGCCAGGGCAGTTTCCATTGCCTGGGCCAGGCGTTCTTCAAGTGCCATGTATGTGAGGAACTGAGGATCCACGTAGGAAATGGCTTCAGCCACTCCCAACCCATCCGCGAACCCATCGAAGAGGCTCCAATCCACTTCAAGGTCTTCACTGACACTGGAGTCATCTTCAAGGTTGTTGTTGCCATCCAGCATGAAGACGCCAGGCTGCAGAAACTCCTGACCGGAATCATTATCCCCCTCACTGCTGCTCTCGTTTTCATTGTATTGGAGCCAAGAAACCTCTCCTTCTTTGGGGGATGCCCTTTCCTCTTCCTGGAGAGATGGCCCTCGAACTTCTTCAAGTTCATTGCCGCCACTGCTGCCAGCACTGGCACCAGCACTGGCATTCACTCTGGCTTGCTCGGCTTCAAGCTCTTCTTTTCCTGGCAGAGTCTCCCAGCTCTCGCCACTGGATGACAGATTTTGCTCCCGACCACGATACTTGCGACGCAGAGCCGCAGTCCACTCTTTGTCACTGTCAGAGTCTTCTTCAAAGTATCTGTAGTAGTCATCACTGTATGTCCAGAAATCGGAGTCGGCCATGGTTCGTCGCCGTCTAGGCACCTTTTCAGGCTTCACTTGGTCACTCCTGGCTTCCCTCTTGTCTTCGGGGTACTTCGGCTCAGGGTAGCCACTTGAACCCTCACCTCTGCTCCTTCTTGCCAGGCCATCCAAGTGGCCTTCATCAGCGCTGGCAGTCTCCCTCCACCTGGAAGTGCTATGTGGCATATCATCATCATCATCGGTATCAAAAAAGATTTTTGGTTTCACGCAGTTGGGACTTGCCAGATTTCTGATTTTGGGCCTCACCACTGGTTCCTCTGCACTCTTTGGAGTGTTTTCCCCACCACAAATACTCACAGGAGCCCTGCTGGGACACGCAGGTAAATTCGGCTCCTGTCTCTCCCTCTCCAGGTTGTTGCTGTTTGTGACCACCTTGCCTTCAGCAGAAGATGGCTGAGAGGCCATGCTATTTGGCTGCAGGAACTCAGCTCTGCTAGCAGAGGACCGTGCTGCAGGGGCTGGGTCTAACTTGTCAAGCTCCTCTCTCACGTCATGGTTAAAACTAGAGAACTGTGGGGCCACCCCAGCCAGAGACCTTGCTCCCTTCTCCGGGTCATACAGCTTATCATCTTTAAACTTGCCAGTTTTCCCTCTCACTGGCACTCGCTCAACAGGCCCAGCCCCCTCCTCCTCGCTATCATCTGCCCCGAAACAGTCAACATGTCCATAAGCCATTCCTCTTCTGCTCCCTGAAGCTCTGTACTCTCTGGGCGGGTACCTGGAGTAGTCCTCATTATCAGCATTCAGGCTGGTTCCTGAGCTCTCGCTGTCATCCCAACTACGACGAGTGGTGGAAAACGGTGATCGGCTCCTCTTGGTGGTTTGACTGGGGGCTGATCTGTGCATTGGGACTTCAGATGACGTCTTTCTCTGGCTGAAAATCCTTTCTTGCTGGCTCGTGGATGGCCTGAAACTGACATAAGTATACCTTCTTCCATACCTCCTGCCTGTATTGGACTGATACTCTCCTGCTGGCTTGGGCCAGATAGGCTTGCTAGATTCCTGACCCATTTGCTCTATTTAGGAGGGTTTCCAATATGGCTGGGGATTGAGTGGGAAGGCTCCTGCTCCCTGCACACGCTTTGGAGATGGAAAGGTCAAATCAGTTCAGAAAAAAAGGAGCAGGGAGATTTAATTTCACTTCAGCAGGTAAAAAAAAAAAAAAAGAATAAGGGGCCTTTAAAATTAGTTTCACTTGTTTGTAAGGCCTGGAATAGCATTCAAGTGACTGTCAGGTGTAGACCTGGAACACATTTGTAATGTTGGCAAAATGATTACAAAACTGGGTTTGTAGGAAAGCCAGACTTATGGGAGAATCTGATGGAAGATGGAGGATGACTGGATGTTCAGAAGGTGGGTGAAACACTGGAATTGTGCCAACATGGGAAGAGGAAAGATGGCTGTGGTTTTTTTTATGGGGTGCCTGCATTTTTCTGAGCCCTGTAGACATACAGGAGAAATGCAAATTGGAATAGAGTGGAAAATATAGATCACCATCACTATGTATGTGAGAGTGCCTAGTGCCTGTCAGGAGGAGAGGGACAGGTGGAAGGGGGACCAGCAATCATGAAGAGGAAAGACTCCTGTGTTTGTAGAGGGAAAGGGCTGGTGACAGCAGCATGGGAAAAGGCATGACTGTTAGACAGAATGAGACCCATTGTGGATGTGGGTTATGAAAATGACAGGCATGGTGTGGCTTCAGAGGAGAAGGGCATGTGAATGTATGATAGAAAGAGAATGCACATGTGGTTCTGATGTGTGATGGCTGGAGCTCTAGGGAGGGATGCCTATGTTTATGTGTCTGTGGCAGGCCAGGAGGAATATAGTGGCATTGGATGGAGTGTTCTTCAGTTTGTGTGCGTGTTCATCAAAATGGGAGGCAACAATGGAGAAGTGTCAGTGTGAAAAAAATGCATCAATGGGGAGACAGCACTGGAGAGGGACATGCATGTGGCAGGTGGGTGGGCACCAGCAATCAAAGAACATCTGTATTCATGGATGGGGCGACAGGAAGGGGGGATGTTCCAAGATAGGGATTTATGTGAGTGTGAGTGTGTGCATGACAGGGACCAGCAAAGGAGTCTGTCTAGACATATGTAGCAGACAGGGAGCACCTGAGAGGGGTATGTGAAAGAGCGTGTGGGTGAGTATGCGTGTAAGTGGTGTAGGAAAAAGGAGCCAGCAATCCAAGGATATCCTTATGTGTGTCAGTGGCAGGCAAGGGGTAAGGCCTCACAGAGGGTGTGTGTGTGTGTGTGTGTGCGTGTGTGTGTTGTGTTGTATGCTCACCAGAGCATGCAGAGGCACAGGGAGGAGGGGGAGGTATGTTTGTGGAAGGTGGTGAGAGGCAGGAAAGGCACCGGAGGATGGGAGGCTGTGTGTCTGTCAGTTGTCCTGTGTCTCTCTCAGGGGAAGGCACCGGGGAGTGTGACAACGTCTGAGAGGGTGTCTGTACATGTGTGTCCAAGCATGTGGGGGGAGGGGACACTCAGAAACCTTGAGTATGGGGGGCAGCGGTAAGGCAGCTGCACTGGAAGGTTTTGGGCATGCGTGTGTGTGTGTGTGTGTGCGCGTGCACACATGCATGCATGTGCGCCCGGGTGCACACACCCGTGTATGTGCGGTCATGTGCGTGTGTGTGTCCCTGTGCGTGCACGCAAGACACTAGGATGGGAGGGGGTCCGCAATGTCATAATGAGAGAGGGAAACGTTTATCAGCTCAAATGGTAGATCCAAACCAATGTGGCAGGGAAGGGGTAAAAAAGAAAGGGAGTGTGGGGATACAGTTTTCCCTGGGAATGATTTGTTTTTCTGACAGCATTTCTTTTCCTGGAACAATATACTTGCCTAAAAATCTTCATCCTTTACCATTCATTAAAACAACTGCAAAATGGGGAAAGAAAGGCCACGGATCGCTTCACAGAGGAGCCAAGAAGGGAGGCAGGAGGAGAGGGGAGGACAGGCATAGAGGGCCGCGACCACCACTCCCCTCTCGAACAGCGACTCAAGGCACCCGAGCTGGGGCCGGGCCATACGTAAGGAGCCAGGGATGGAGGATGAATCCTAAATCGGGCCAGTGGAGGACACAGGCCTCCCTCTTTGGTCAGGTCCCACGTCCGCCCCACCCCTTCCAGAGGGGTGAGCCCAAAAATCTGTTCGCTAGAGCCCCCCACCCCCACATCCTTGCCCTGGTGCCCGGCCACTCACCCTCACGCCCGGCCACTGGCCCCACCGTCACGTCTGAAGAGATCGAGGAAATAAAGTCTTTCACTCACCCAGTCGCGACCCCGCACGCTCCTGGGAAAAACAGATCTCTAGGACCTCCAACCGCCACGACCGCCAGAGCCGCTGCTCCTGGGGCTCCAGCTCCTCCCCCTCCAGACAGCAGTGGGGCAGGCGCGACTGCGGCGGCGGAAGTGATTGTGGCGTCGCGGCGGCCCGCCCCCTTGATGTGGCGGGGGCGGCAGCTGCTCTCAACAAATCAGGGTGGGCCCGAAAGCATTATTTCATTTGAAATGATGAAATCGTCAAGGATACAGAAAAGGACAGCGAAAAATGTAACCAACAGCCAGCTGTAACAAATGTTAAACATTTAGTCACATACCCTTCTGTTCTGGGGTTTGTGTGGTTGCTGTCCTTGCTGTCTGATATAAAGTGAAACCTGCAAAATCCTTCTGATTCATTCCGATGTGAAAGTAATCATATGAACATACCCTATCCTATGTTCTACATTATGGTTTGTAGTGGAAGTATCACTGTATTTAGGGTTGTGGTCAGCAGAAAAAAATTTAACCTGGTGGTTGAAGCAAACTGAACTGTTTATCATACAATTTGTTGCTGTTAATCGAGCTTCTCTATCCAGAAGAAATGATCAGTCATTGCAGCACAACATAGCTTCACATTCTTGTAATTGCATTGCCCTTTAAAATATTATAGCTATGCCTTTTGGATTTACACAATTTTACCAAACTCCAAAGTCTTTTTTATTATATTGCACTTTACATGTATCTCTAATACTTGCATCAAATGTAAGACTTACCTTTGTTCATGACAATAGCAAAGCTTTGTTCTTTACTGGGAATAAAATGCATAATAGAAGAACAAGGAGTTTGGGGGGTAATAACAGAATAGAAATAGGATGTACAACTTTCACACCATTGAAGAAATAGCATGTAGAACAAAGAGAAAAATCCATTCTTACAAAACGCAGAAATGGGATGAGAGTCAACAAGAAAGTATGTTAAAACGGGAAGGGGGGCAGAAATAAATCCAGGTATATCAGTATGTACTATGGGTTAACGTCTCCCATAAAAAATGTAAAAGCAAACTCTCAATTTAAGCATATAGTTTTTAGAAATCCAATTATATGCTGTTTATATGTTTCACCTAAGGCAGAAATAAGAATGGAAAATATATTTTCCAGTGAAATACCAGCAGAAAGAAAGGAAAGAAAAAGGTAGAGAAGGAAAGATGGAGGGAGGGGAAAGAAGAAATTTTAGAAAGGAAAAAAGAGAAGGAAAGAAGGAAGGAAAAAGACATGTAGCAATGTTAATATCAGAAAAATTAAGAACTCAAAGTAAAAAGCATTAAAGAAAACAAATCATGTTGTTTCATTCACCGAGAAGATATAGCCACTAAAATTTATACACCAAATAATGTAATTTTAAAATACATGTGGTAAATACTGTTAGAAATATATAAATCAGAAAGTCTGCAATTATAGTGGAAGACTTAACCACACTTGTTTTGATATAGATAGAGCGAATAGACTGCAAAATAAACGGGAATATAGAGAGATTCCACAACCCAATTAATAAGTCTCATCTAATGTATATGTATTTTTGTACTCAAGAAATAATGTATTTTGTTAAAATATTTAAAATTTAGTTCTTCCTGTTTTGTGCAATTATAAGTGAAGATTTAATGAACATCTTGGCTATGTCTCCTTGTGCCCATATTGAAGAGTTTCTTTGAGGCAGTGCTTCGCAACTGGGTAATGGGGGTTCTGATATACTGATTCCCTTAGCCCTCCAGAAAGATGGGCCTGGCTTTACCCAGCTGATGCCCTGGGGCTGTTCCCTCTGGCTAAGAGTAAGCTGTCTCTTCATTCCAGTCAGCTGGTAGATGTAGTAGCATTTTTAACATGCTCTGATGCGGAAAGGATTGGAAAAAGCTGCTCTAGTGTATGTATTTTGAAGTAGAATTTCTGGGTCAAAGGATATGTAGTAGTTAACTAATGCTGTGTAACAAATTGCCTCAAAACTTAGAAGTTTAAGACAATCGACAATTATTATATCACAGTTTCACAGGTCACAAACCTATACATGGCTTAGCCTCTGGCTCTAAGTATCTCATGAAGTTGCACTCAAGCTGTCATCTGGGCTACAGTTGCATTCACAGGCAAAATTGTTGTAGGAGGTCCACATCCAAGCTCTTTACATGGCTGTTGGGAGGCCTCAGAAGATCCGCTGCCAACCTCACTCACATGGTTGCTGTCTGGCTTCAACTCCTTGTCATGTGAGACTAGCCATAGGCTTCCTGAGTCTCCTCACAACCTGGCAGTTGGTGAGAGAGAGCCAGAGAGCAATAAGATGGAAGATACAGTTCTTTTATGACTTAAAGTCAAAAGTGACATCCCAACACTTTTGCCATATCCTATTTATTAAAACTAAGCCAGAGAATTTCTCCGCCTAAGATATCAAATTTGTAGGCATGGAATTGTTCATAATTAATGTCTTTATTATCCTTTTAGTGTCCACAGGATTAGTAGTGATGGCTCCTCTTTCATTTCTGATGTTAGTAATTTTGTCTTCTCTCCTTTTTTCTTGGTCACCCTGGCTAGAGACTTACCAATATTATTGATCTTTTCAAAAAATCAGCTTTTGGTTTAATTGATATTCTATATCGCTCTATTTTTTCAATTTCATTTATTTCTGCTCCTTGATTATTTCTTTTCTTCTGCTTACTTTGGGTATAATATGCTCTCTTCTTGTAGTTTCTTAACGGTGGAAACTTACATTATTGATCTTAGATCTTTCTCCATTTCTAATGTATGCTTTCAACATTGTAAGTTTCTCTCTAAGCATTGCTTTTACTGTATCCCACAAATTTTGGTAAATTCTAGTTCCATTTTTATTTATTTCAAACTTAAAAAAAATTCTCTTGAGATTTCTTCTCAACCCATGTGTTATTTAGAAGTGTGTTGTTTAATCTTCAAATATTTTGAGATTTTCCAGCTATCTTTCTGTTATTGATTTGTAATTTAATTCTGCTGTGGTCTGAGAACACACTGTGTATGATGTCTAATGTTTTAAATTTGTTAAGATGTGTTTTATCACCCAGGATGTGGTCTATCTTGGTGAATGTTCCATGTAGGCTTGAGAAGAATGTGTATTCTGCTGTTGTTAGATGAAGTAGTCTATAAATGTCAATTAGAGCCAGGTGATTGATGATGCAATTCAGTTCAACTATGTCCTTACTGATTTTCTGCCTGCTGGTTCTGTCAATTATTGATAGAGGGGTGTTGAAGTCTTCAACTGTAATAGTGGATTCATCTATTTTTTGCTGTGGTCCTACAAGTTTTTGCCTCACATATTTTGATGCTCTGTTGTCAGGTGCATACACATTAAGGATTGTTACATCTCCTTTGTGAATTGACCACTTTTATCATTATATAATGTCCATATTTATCCCTGCTAATTTTTCTTGTCCTGAAATCTGCTTTGTCTGGAATTAACATAGCTACTCCAGTCTTCTTATTAATGCAAGCATGTAAATCTCTCTTTCATTTACTTCTAATTTGTGTCTTTATATTTCAAATCAGTTTCTGACCTTAAAAAAAAATCTATTCTGTAGTCTCTGCCTTTTAATTGGTATAGTTAGACCACTCACATTTAAAGTAATTGTTGGTGTAGTTGGATTAATATGTACCATATTTGTGACTGTTTCCTATTTATTGCCACTGTTTTTTCTCTTTTTTGTGTGTGTGGGTCTTTCATTCTTTTTTTTTTTTACTTTTGGTTGTTGTGGGTCTTCACTGCTGCACAAGGGCTTTCTCTAGTTGCAGCTAGTGGGGGCTACTCTCTAGTAGTGGTGTGTGGGCTTCTCATTGCAGTGGCTTCTCTTGTTGTGGAGCACAGGCTCTAGGCACACAGGTTTCAGTAGTTGCAGCTCCTGGTCTCTAGAGCACAGGCTCAGTAGTTGCGGCACATGGGCTTTGTTGGTCTGTGGCTTGTGGGAACTTTCCAGACCAAGGATCAAACCTGTGTCCCCTGCATTGGCAGGCGGATTCTTATCTACTGTGCCACTAGGGAAATCCAGTCTTCCATTCCTTTCATGCCTTCTCTGATTTTAATTGAGAATTTTATATGATTCTATTTTCTCTCTTCTCTTAGAATTTCAACCATAATTCTTGCATTTGCATTTTTAGTGGTTAGCCTAGAGTTAGCAGTATACATTTACAACTGATCCAAACCCACTTTCAAATGACACTGTACCTCTTCATGGGTAGTGCAGGCACCTTGCAACAGAATATTTCCAATTCCTTTCTCCTGTCCTTCATTGCTATCATTCATTTCCCTTATCCATAAGCTATAATCATCTAATACCTTGTTGTTATTATTTTTTAATGAAACTGCTATTCATTGGATCAGTTAGAACAAGGAAAAGATTTTTATTTATACCTTAATTTATTCCTTCCCAAAATTTCTTCCCTTTTTTAAAATGCAAATCCAAGTTTCTGACCCATATCATTTTTCTTCTTTCTTAAGAACTTTGAACATTTTTTCAAGGCAGATCTCAGAAATGATATCCAACACTTTCACCATATTGTATTGATTAAAAGTGAATTACTAAGTCTAGCCCACACTCAAGGGGAGAGGATTATATAAGGGCAGGAGTTACAGGAGGTGGGGGTCATTGGGGCAGAAGGGTGCAGGAGCATTTCAGCTTCAATAGATGTTGCCAGTCTGTCTTCCAAAGTGGTTTTTACCAATTTTTTGTCCCACTTGCAGTTTATTCACATCAGTGTTTTCCCACATCCTACCATTCTTGATATCTTCACAATTTAAAATTGTTGTCAGTCTTATGAGTATAGAATATTGTTGTTTGACATTGCTTTTTCCTGAAATAGCAGAGGTTAAATATCTTTTCACATTTGTTAGCCACTTAGATTTTTTCCTCTCGGAGTTGTTTGTTCATATATTTAGTCCATTTTTCTGTTGGGGTTGTTTTTCTTGTTATTGATTTCTAGGAATTTATATGTTCTGGATACCAGATATCAGTTATGTTTGTACAATTGCAAATATCTTCTTCTAGCTGATGTTTTCTTTAAATGTAAATATGAAATTATAAAAGTACTTAAACCACAGGAGAATGTTTTTTATAAGCCTGAAGTAGAGAAGAGCTCTATAAGTTGACAAAATGTACAAGAGCAAGAAAGGGAAAGTTTCAACTTCACAAAAACAAAATGTTCTGGCAGACAAAAAGAGTATATAAACAATTCTAAGGAAATCTAAAAATAAACGAAAACATGGGAGAAATATTTTCTGCTGATTTCACAAAGTGCCCATTTCCCAAATACATGAAGAGCTCCTATAAATCAATAAAATGACCAACAAACCAATGTTAAGATGAACAAAGTGTACAAATAGAAATGTTATTGGACAGGAAATACAAATGCCATTGCAACACTTAAGAGGATGTTCATTCATAAAAATAAAATGAGATACCATTTCACCTGTGAGACTGACCAATATAAGAAAGCTTGAAAACACTGTGTGATGAAGGGTATGGAGCCTCGGGCACCTTCAAATATTGCTGGGGTGGGGGTAGGTAAACTAGCAGAGCCCTTTAGTTGGCAAGTTGGCAATATCTATCAAAATCACTAATGTGTATAGTTTTTGACCCAGAAAGTCTACTTCTAGGAATTCAGTTACAAATATACGCGCACATGATTGAAATGAAATATGTACGATTCTATTCATTGCACCATTGCTTTTAATAGTAAAAGAACAGAAAAAAACCTAAATCTTTATCAAAAGAGAAATGAATATTTATTAATTCTGGTGGAATACTTACTGTAGAGCAACTAAGATGCAGAATCTAAATCTACATATATCGCAATGGATACATCTGATAAACAATATTGAATAAAAAAAAAAGATGTCAGAAGATATTCACAGTATAATGCACTGTGTGACTGTGTGTGCTAAGCTGTGTTCAACTCCTTGTGATCCCATGGACTGTAACCCACCAGGCTCCTCTGTCCATGGAATTTTCCAGGCAAGAATACTGGAGTGGGTTGCCGTTTCCTACTCCAGGGGATCTTCCTGACCCAGGGATTGAACCTGCATCTCTTGATTCTCCTGCATTGTCAGGCGGTTCTTTACCACTAGTGCCACCTGGGAAGCATATATAATAGCATTTATATATGTTTTTAAAACACATCGAGGGCACGTAGGTTAAGAATTGCTCTGTCTTTCAGAGAATTGTTCGTTTTATCACTAAGAAATTATCCTCTTTGATTCTAATATTTTTGGTATTACAGTCAATCTTGTCAATGATCCTGCTACCCGGTTTTCTTTTGATAATAATTTTTCAGTATATTTTTACTCATCTCTTCTTTAAAATATTTTAAGGTAATATCTTTATAACTATATATAAATATATATGCAATTTTAGATATACTCATAAAGGAAATCCTATGTGCACGTTTTGTAAAATTATAGCCTTCTTTCTAATTTTACTTATTTCCTTTCTCTGTCTATATCACCACTCCCCATAACATATATCAATAACCTATAGAAATGATTCATTATTTCACTTTTTCATACCTGTATAATCATATACAGATATATATTACATATATATATATATATATACACACACACACATGTGCAATACATGTGTGGGTTTTTATTTGTCCTTTTTTATAAAAATGAGATCATATATATAATATATATATATATATATATATATATATCATCACCTCTTGCTGCACTCACTCAATAACACTCCTTGAATCAATTGGTATAACTCTAATTACTAACCTTCAATGGCTGCCTGGTATTTCATGATATGGATGTACCATAATCTACTCAGCCATCAACCTATCGATAGGTCATTTTTATTTCCAAGGTTTTTTAATGCTGCAACAATGCTGGATTAATGCTGCAACAAACATCTTTGGATGTATAGGTCCTTACGTGCCAGGGCTTTTATTTCTATGGAATGATGTCCCAAAAGTAGAACTGCTAGGTCAAATTATATAATTTATATATATAAATATAAATAAATTTTAGTAGATGGCACTTTCTTCCTATGGATTTAAAACTCAAAAGAGACACACAGAGACTGGGAAGATCTAAGTGGAGTCATGTTCACATCAATCAATTCTGAAAACCACCCCAGTATCTCTCAAATACAGTCTTACTTTTTACCCAAGTTAGCCATAGTTGAGCTCTGTTGCTTACAATCGTAAAAAACTTATAAACCCCTAAACCTGGTCCAAAACTCAGCCTTGATCCCAGATACAGATTCAGTTCTGACCCAGGCCACAGATTCAGTTCTTACCCCAGTCAGAGACAGAGGGCCATTCCTGGCCCCAGACTTTACTGATTCTGCTTGGCACCTCTCTGAGGGGTGCTCCTCACTGCAAGGGGGCAGGTGAGCTAGTGGGTACATTTCATCTACAGCCTGGAACCCAAAAGTTAGGTCTTCTCTGTGGCAACAAATGCTGATCGCTTTGGAGACAGAGGGGAATTTCTGGTGAAGAATAATTGTAAAATCCAAGTCAGAGATATTTTGGGGGCCTCTGAGTTGCAGGGAATAAGGGATCAAAAGGGAACTTGGTGGGAGATGGGATCAGGGGTTTGGTTTGTGGAGGCAGAGAATGAGGGCACTGAATTCTGGGCCTAGCTCAAGAAAGTCAGGACAGAGTAGGGATGTGGGGGAGGACCAGGCATCTGGAGCTGGATGCGGCTGGACTGAGTTGCTTGCTAGAGCCTGAGGGGAGGGGGTCCCAAGGAGAAAGAGATCCTGTGCCCTGGGATGAGCAAAAGGAGTTGCCATCAAGAGATGTCGAACAGCCTACAGCCCAGCAGCCTCCTCCTTTGTCTCTCCCAACCATCTGGCACTGCCTAGGCCAGCGGCTGGGCCCCTATGCCACCTGGCCCTCTCCCTCCTGTCCTGACTTCCCACGGGCCCCCAAAGCCACCTGCCTCCTCCTTTTTTCCCTCCAACCACTCCCCTCCCCTTCAACTTTTCCCCTGGCTCAGCTTCCCTTTGCGTGCCTCCTGCTGAGTTTCGGGGATTAGGGCTGTCTACTAAGGGACACAGCTCCCTTCTCTTCTCTCCAGAGCCCAGAAGCTCTTGCCAAGATCTGGTCCCAGCCTTACCCCAAGGATCTCTGGCAGGAAACACGGCAGAGCTTGCTGGGAGTGCGGCTGGAGGGGCAAGCCTGCATCAGGAGGGGACTAACATTTGTCGGGACACCAGGTACTTTATTTATACTCTCTTTGCATCTTCAGAGCAAGCTGGTAAGGTCACAGTTCTTATGTTCAGATGGGGAAGCTGCAGCTCAGCGATTATAAGGGCTTTTGTCCAAGGCTAGAGGCAGCCCAGCTGGAATTTGAAACTAGCACTGTTGACTCCAAGGCCAGCTACTTCCAGGCCTAAGGTGAGAGGAATGAGGAGGTCTCAGTTCTTGACTAAAAGGGAGGCCTACCAGGTAGGGAGTGGAGGCTTAGAGCTGCTTACTGGATCCATGGCTGGGATCCCAGTATTGAGCTGCAGGAAGGGAGTGAAGAGGGCTCACTGGGCCAGGATGCTGGCCTAGCTAAAGAGGCAGAAAACAGGTTCCCCTCATCCCTACTCTACAGCCTTCACTCAGGCAGTGCTGGGCCACTGTCTTTCCATAGCATTTCCCCTCCACTCTGGGTGCCTTTGTGCTTCCATCTACAAGGACAGAAGGGAGCAGCTTGTAATGGTGGAAGATGGCCGAGGTCGGGGGAGAGTTGGACGGAGGACTGGGCAGACTCAGAAGGCCAGAATACAGTCAGTTCAGGCAAGAACTCCGAACTTCCCCTCCCCTGGCCTCACTCTTCCCGTCTTGGCAGTGGAGAGATTGTATTAGATGATGGCTGAAACCCATGGCAACTCTGCCAGTGTGTGTGTGGTGGGGTCTGCCTGGACAGGAAAGTGCTGTGGCCGTGTCTGCAGGGAGAGCTTGCCCACAGAACATGATCAGGGGAGTGGCAAGGGGGAGTCAGGGGGAGCCTGGAAGACGCATCAATGGCTGGCACAGGAAGAGCTCCTTTGGGGCCTGCGTGAGATCCTAGCCCTGCCCCTGACTGCCCTCTTCACAGTAGAGGGGTAGGGGATAAGCAAATTGAGAGCCAAAGTTATGGAAAATGTGTCTTTGCAAATGATACTAGGGGAAGTGCCTGAAAGGGCTGCAAACACTTCTGATTGCCCTGAGAGGAAGATAAAATGGCACCTCCAAAATACAAGTGAAAAAGCCCGTCTTCAGGTTTCCACAGAGGCACAAAGCATAAACTGGTCTCTTAAACCGGGCTCTAATTCCAGGTTTGATAATCCTGCTTGCCACACAACTTTGAACAATCTTATTCCTCTATGAGCCCCTGTGTTTCCATCTGCATGGTGAGAGTTTGGGCCTAAATACTCTCCAAGGGCTCTGACAGCTTTCATATTCCAGAATCTTCTACAAGTCAGCTCTGAGTCAAGCCCCTTGAGCTCAGCCTTGCCTGACAGGTGAGTTGATCAACTGTGGAAGTCAGAGTAACACTGGGACTTGGGGGTCATCCTAGGGCTCAATGCAAATTCCTCACCATGGCCTAGAGGCTTGGCTTACCTGCTGTCTTTCCTATTTTCCAGTCCCCCCTCTTCCTACCTATGTTGTGTCTCCCTACTTCCATGTTCCACTGACCCCCTTTCCTGACCTAGAACATACCGGACTCCCTATTGCTTCCACACCTGCACAGTTGCTATTTACCACACTCAGAATGCAGTTTCCTATCTCTTTGCTGACTAACTCTTCCTTTTGACTTGAGCTGAAATGTCACCTCTTCCAGGAAGCCTTTCTTCCTGGCCACCTATCACAAGCCAGCTCCTACTCTGAACCACTCTTGTAACATGACAATACCTATCACAATAGTTACTTGTGCCACTTTTTTTTATAGTTGTCTTTCATCTCAAATTCCTATGAGCTCTGCGAGACCAGAGGCCTTGTTTATCTTGTTCTCAGTTCTACCTCTGGTGTCTAGTAACCTAGGAAACTTTCAACCCACAAATATTTCTTAAAAAAATTTCCCAGCAGCTACCTGATTTGCAGACCTACTGGGGGCCAGGCACAGACATACAGAGTCTCATGTGGCCTTGGTATCACACTCCCCCTTCTCATTTCTTAAGTGAGGTGATGGAGGGGCAGAGAGGTGACAGATTTTGTCTTGCCCAATTTTGTCCTGGGCTAGGCAGCTGGGCCATGCAGAGTTGGGCCTGGCAAGCAGATCTGCCTGCTTCACGCCTCCTTTTTCGCCTGCCACCACTCTTCAGAGAGGAGCAGCAGCTGTGGCCTCTCCTCATGTTCCCATAGCAACCAGTGCTTACCTCCTGCTCACACTGGTTCCTAATTGCCTGATTACACATCTTCTCCCCCGCCAGCTCTGGAGCTTCTTGAGAGCAGGGTCCATGGCGGGCTTTGCTCACCATTACATGCTCCGGGCTCAGTGAGTATTAGTTAAATGAACAAAAATGAATGCATGACCATCCATGTCCATGGGTTTTTAAAAGCTTTCATCACAAACAAGATACCTGACAGCCTGTAGTAGCTGGAGGGAGGGGCACTAGAGGACTCCTCAGCTCACCTCTGCTGCCCCCCCTTCTCCTCTCTCCCCTGCTGCCTGGGGAAGCTCTTTAGAAAACAGGCCAGGCAGCCTGTGCAGTTGCGGGCAGGAGGGGTTGCTGGAGCCGGTGCAACACCCTCCCCTAACAATCCCCCATGCACACGCACACGCGCGCACACATGCTCCCCCACCACCTTCTTCTGAGGGAAGCCATCTCAAGTGGCTTTTGCTGTGAGAATTACCAGCAACAATTGAGCTTCGTATTCACTTCTAATGTTCAGTTCACGATCTCACCAGTCAGCCTTTTCCTCTCCTTTCCCACTGCAAACATCTTAATCTGCTCATCTTCCACCTGAGCAGCTCCAGCCGCCACCTCCCTGCTACTGCCCTGTTTCCCTTCCTCCTCCCTCCCCATCCCCCACGGAACAGACAGAATGAGGGTCCCAAACAGAAATCAGCCCATGTTATTATCAGCCAGCCTCACAAGGGAGTCATCATTTGTGTGGCAGGACAAGACAGTCCAAGCACTGAGGCCACTAGATGGAGGGAAGACAGAGCTATCAGTCCATTAGTTTAGTCTTTAAATGTTTGACTCCAGACCAGGCACTGAGCTACACCCCTGAGCTCATAAGGATGGGACCAAAATGAGTTCCTACCCTGGTGGAAGGAACAGAAAAGTGAGCTGTACTTTGCACAGGATGCCATGGGAACATACAGAAAAGTATGCTTGCGCAGGACTAGGGAAGGCTCCACTGAGAAAGGAACATTTGATCTGGGCTTTCCATCAGTAATTTTGGTTGCCAACAACAGACATCATCTCTGACTAACTGAAGAGAAAAGTCAATTTGTGGCGTTTTGGGGTAACCTATAGGGAGCTTATAATATCAAGGGAAAGGCTAGAGAAGCAGATTTGAAAATAGATGTAAGCAAAAGCATCATTGGGGGTTGGGAAGTTGTGGGAAGCAGGAATAGTTTGATCAGGATGCTGCTGCTGAACTGGATGAAGGCTGTTTCCTCTGTTGTTTTACTCCTGGCTCCAGATTCAAAGAGAGTCTCCAGTGGCCAAGCTTAGTACTATTCTTGCTCCTGGCTAGCCTGGGCTGGGGATAGGAAGACTTGGCTTCCATGGCAGGAGGCAGACACATGGATTTTCTGTTTCATCAGCCTAACCCCTAATGAGATAGAGACAATTCACATTAAAAAAATAGGAGTCTAAGGAAGGGAGAGGAATGGATGCCACAAAACCACAAACTAATGAATGGTCACTCCTTCCATGGTGATAGAAAAAGAAGAGGAGGGTCCAGCCAGAAAGAAAGAAATGGACAAAGAACCAAAGCTTGCTGTGCTTGAGGCAGGTGGGCAGTATTGTGTGACTGGAGAGTCGGGGGAAGATGGACCACAGCCTGCTCCGTGGAGCTGGTCATAGACAGCCAGCCTTCAGAGGAGAAAGGACGAGCTGACCAGATGACATTTTAGGCCCTTCACTCTGGAGGTGTCAAGAATGGATCAGAGATGGCAAAACTGGAGGTGGGGAGATCAGCAAGGAACTCTTCCAGGCAAGAGATGGTGAGGCCTGAATTCTAGTGTTGGTCATGGACAGAGAGGAGAGGATCAAAGAGCGATTCAGGACCTAGAATCCACTGAAGTGTGAGGGGTGAGGAGTGGGAGTGAGGAGTAGGCGGTAACTGTGAAGGGGTACAAGAGGGAGGGACAAGGTTGAGAGAAAGAGTTTGCACCTTCCTGTTTGGCTTCAGAATGCCCAGCTAACTCTCTCAATACCCATTCATTCAGTAATGTCAGCTTAGCCTGGTTCATATGTGTCAGACACTGTGTTATATGAGAGACAGAGAGCGAGAAAGAGAAAGAGATAGAAATACAGACCCGGACCCTTAATGGCCCCTCTCTTGGTCTTCTGTTCAGAGTATAAACTGATTGTTTAGTTGCTAAGTCGTGTCCAATTCTTTTGCCACCTTATGGACTGTCGCTCACCAGGCTCCTCTGTCCATGGCATTCTCCAGGCAAGAATAGTGGAGTGGGTTGCCATTTCCTGGTTCATATAATTACTATGGGGAACAATCTGGAAATATGTTATACTCTTTTAAATATGCATACCTTGGCACTTGAATTTTCTAGAAATTTATCCTAAAGACATAACAAGTATGTACAGCTAGACATAGGTACAAGAGTAAAAAACTGGAAACAACCTCAATGTCCATCAATAAGAAACTGGATAAGGAAATCATGGCACTCCCTTACAGGGGCTTACCAGTGGGAGGGAGAAGAGAGGACCCCCCCGCCTCCATCACCTGTAGCAGCCTTACTTCTGGGCCTGACAGACCCAGAAGAGGAGAGGGGGAAAGCTTCAACTTTTATTGAAGTTGGGACTTTTGTCTCTAACACTGGACTGGATATGTTAATTCCTGGGAGTAATTGGAAGAGAGTTTTTTTGTGTGTTTTGTTTTAATTCTCTGAAAATGACTGAAAAATATATAGATCATCAGGAGATTTCACCCAAGAAGCAGAGGAGAAATAGGTCATAGAGAGAGTTGAGGGAGAAAATAAAGTTGTTTTCTGCTTGTGCAGTTCAAGCTGTGCTCTAAAAGTTACAGTAACAACGATTATCTCTGGGGAGTTACCATAGAGGGAGGAAGCATGGCTTCTACTTAATACTTTAAACACTTGGGCATTGTTGGAATGGTTTACAATGTGCACAAATCACAGAAATCAAAAGTCAGTGGAAACAATGAAGACACTTGCATTTACAGAGGAGAGTGGGAGAGATGTTGACAAGTTGCTTGGTCCCCGGAACTCCTGAAGTAGGAGGAATGTACGTCAGCATTATGGCATGCTAGGCCCTGTACTCCTTTGTGCCCTGAAGGACATCTAGCAGCTTCCGGGGCCGCTAGTAACTAACTGCCAGTAGCAACCTCCCACCCCAAGTTGTGACAACCAAAATATCTCTGACACATTGCCAAATGTTCCCAGGGGTCGGGGGCAAATCGCCCCCTGAGTGAGAACCTCAGCTCTGGAGGGATCTTCAGACTACACAGGTCTGAGCCTCTGGGCCTGATTGCTTCACTAATCCCACCTTTTAAATGGCTCTCTGCCAGGCCCTCCCCATGGCTCCATCAGTCTAGGATTCAGATGTGGCTTGATTTTGGTTCTGCCACTTACTAGCTGTGTGACTGTGAGCTTTCCCCAGCCTCATTTTGCTCAACTCTAAAATGGGACTCATAGTAGTAACATGGCAGCCAGGACTGCTGTGAAGGCAAGATATCTGGGAAGTAGTGAGTGCAAGTCTTGGGCTTAGAAGGCACTTGGTCAATATTAGGGCCCAGTGGACCACTGGGAGGGGGTGATGTGGCTCCCCTTTAGGCCAAAGGCTGAAGCCAGATGGGCCCCTACAAGTATTCTTTCCCTGGCTACTCACCTCTGATTAAAATAGAGGAACTTTCTTTTATGGACACAGAAGTTCTATTTGTACTTTGGATCTCCTGTCATTCTACCTCTTCTGGAGAATCTGACCCCACCTGTGATCCCTCTTCAGAATATACAAGCTCTCCCTTTCAACTGGACTTTTCCCAATTGCTTTGAAAGGGATCAGCTCTCTTTCACTGAAACAAACAACCACTTTCCTTGACCCCACTTCCTTCTCCAGCTACGGCCCTGGCTCTCTCTTCATCTCACTCCTTAAAGGTACTTCACACTCAGCCTGTTCTAAACTGATCATGCCATTTTCCTCCCTAAACCTGCTGTCTTCTGTCCCTTCTCATACCTAGAAAAGGTCACCCTTTACATCTCATGCACAGTCCTTCAGCCTAGGAGCCACTGTCAATCTTTCCTGAATTACCAACCCCATAGCCAACCCTAATAATTTTACTTCCTAAGTCACTTTGGCTTGGAAAATTATTGGTTTCTAATAGGAAGTGCATTCAAAAATCAAAATAACAGAAGAAGGGATGGTGTGAGTTGTCTCACTCTACCTCCATCAACCTCAAGGCCCCCACCCACCCCCCAGACACACACAGCTGCTGCTACTGCTGCTTCTGCTAAGTCGCTTCAGTTGTGTCCGACTCTGTGCGACCCCATAGATGGCAGCCCACCAGGCTCCCCCGTCCCTGGGATTCTCCAGGCAAGAACACTGGAGTGGGTTGCCATTTCCTTCTCCAATGCATGAAAGTGAAAAGTGAAAGTGAAGTCACTCAGTCGTGTCTGACTCTTAGCGACCCCATGGACTGCAGCCTACCAGGCTCCTCTGTCCATGGGATTTTCCAGGCAAGAGTACTGGAGTGGGTTGCCATTGCCTTCTCCGCACACACAGCTGAACCACCTGTATTATTGGTAGGTAGCCTTCCAATGAGAGCTTCCCTGGTGGCTCAGTGGTAAAGAATCTGCCTGCAGTGCAGGAGACACAGGAGACAAGGATTCAGTCCCTGGGTTGGGAAGATTCCCCTGGAGGAGGGCATGGCAACACACTCCAGCATTCTTGCCTGGGGAATCCCATGGACAGAGGAGCCTGGTGGGCTATAGTCCATGGGATCGCAAAGAGTCAGACACGACTGAAGCAACTGAACACGTAACACTTTTCATGCATCTTCATGGAAAAGTGAATATAATGTATATTCTTATTTCCCCCTTTCTTCCACAAATGTACTTAGCTCTACACATTGTTCTGTACCCAGCATCTTTCACTTAGCAATGTACCTTGTCACTCTTTCTCTTCAATACTTAGAAACCTTGTTCACTCTGTTTACCCGTTCTATTCTCCTAGGTGGAGATACCATCGTTTATTTTACCAGTCCCTTCTTTATGAGCACCAGTTATGTGTAATCTTTTGCTGTTGCAGATAATACCTAAACATATTTTTTAATCCATCCACTTGTTTCAGACTCCTTTGTCTCCATTCTAAGCTACCACTATCTTTTACTCGACTCTGCTAAATAGCTTCCTAAATGCTTGACCCAAATCATCTCTTGCCCTCTCTTCTCACAGCAGCCAGAGTGAATTTCCAAATCATGACTTTCGTCATGTCATTCCCCTGTTTAAATCACTTCTGTGCTTTTCCGGTAAAGACAAACCCCTCATGATGGCATGAAGCCTTTTCTAGCCTCCCCTGCCCACCGTCCATCCTCACTTTGACCCACTCTGCCTTCCCCTTTGCCATTCCGCCCCTCTGGCTGCCTTCAGAGTTCTTTTTTTGTGTATGTTGTTCCCTTTAAGTAAAATATTCTCCCCTCCTCTGTTCACCTCGTTTATTTCTACTTGTCCTTCAGATCTCGGCCTACTACCCTGCTCTTCTCTACTCCCCTGATCTCTGTGCAGGTCAGAGCCCAGGATTATATGTTCTCACTTAGTACTGTATGCCTCTTCTGCATCACCCTTGTCCCAGTTGTGGTTTCACATTTGTTTGATTCTTTGATTCATGTCTGATTCCTATTCCCCCTTCGTGAGATCCATGAAGGCAGAGTTCTTACCTGTCTTTGCTTATCACGAAGCCCCTGCACCTAGGAAAATTATTGACTGGGTTAATGAAAGAAGGAGGCATATAGGGGGCCAAGCAGAGGACCTGACATGTAGTAGGTGATCAATAAACAGCACTCTCCTTGCCATCACTGTCTCCTCTGAAATGTTAGTCATTTTCTGGTTCCATCTCAAGTCCCTTTGCTTTTCACCCTGTACATGCTCTCTTCATCTGCCTCGTCCATGCTCATAGCTTCCACCACCATGTATGTGCAAACAGAGGGTTTCCTGCCCCAGTTTCTTATGTGCCTCAGGCCCCTGTAATAATGCCACCTCTTCCTCCAGAATGTAAATAGAAGCAAAGAGTAGACTGTGTCTGTATTTGCTTACAATGATCTCCCCAGCCCCTAAAGCACACAATAGTCACCTAATTAAGTGCACGAATGAAGGGCCCCATGCTAGGATGGAGAGCTGCCTCCTCCAGATGGGACCTCTTTCTAGGCAGAGAGAAGGGCTGTGTTCCAAGTGCCAGGTCCTACTTGTGCTGGACCCTAGCAGATCCCTCATACTCAGAGTAAGAGGGCAAGGATGGAATTCCAGGCAGCACTTAAAGCCAGGAGCCAGTCATCCACAAACCAGCCAACCTCCCCTGGGGGGTTGGTTCACCCCATCTGCAAACCACAAGGCAGTCTTTGGCCAGAGAGGGCAGCTCATGAGAACGCATGCCAGTATTTAATCGCCATGTCACCCTTAAGGGAATCACACAGCCAGCCATAGCAAGTGGTAAAGCATCAGTGGGGATGAAGGCCCAGGCTGAGGCCCCATGAGCTAGGACAGGAAGCTGGAGTTGAAAACTCTCACCACATGAAGGGGGACCAGGCCACCCTGCTCCCAAGCTCAGGGCCTTCCTAGCAAAGGTCAGGGATTGGGAGGCCCAGTTGAGGGGTAGAGAAATTCTCCTTCCAGCCCTGACACTGCCTGTGGCACAGCCTCCCACAATACACAAGTCTGAGTGAAGTCCAGGCCCCTGCTCTGTGTGCCATGAAAACTCTCACAGAGCACAGAATGTTCTAAGTCAGGGCTGAGCAGGTCCTTTGAGACCACTAGTTCCACCCACCTCGTGCTTCTAATGGGACAACTTGGGGCTTAGATTAAGGCAGAGACTGTCCTGTAGCTATTAACCAGCAGGTTGAACTATCTGGCTTATCTATTGGCCAGTTGCCTTGGGCCTACTCAGCCCCACAGAGCTGATAGCCTCTTCCTGCTTGCATTCCAGAGAGGAGAGGCAGTCCATGATTTTTTTGAATTAAGTAAAATATGCAACATGAAAGATGGAGAAAGAGAAAGTAGTGAAGGAGGATTGAGAGTGCTGGGGATTTAGGATTTTAGGTGGAGTGGTCAGGGAAGGTCTCCTTGAAAAGGAGTCATTTGAGCCAAGCTCTCTATGCTGTGCTGAAGGCATGCTTGCGAAGGACCCTCAAACTCAGACTGGTTTCCCCCAGAGCCACAGTGGGAGGGCTACCTGAGACATTGACACTGGGATTTTGGCCTGGTCACAGGGTCAAGAATTGGCATATCTTCCAAAACTGAACCTGGGCACAAAACCAAAGGCCTGTAACACCTTAGTTCAGGTAATAATGATAATAACAATAGTAGATACACACTACTACATATAAAATAGATACACGAGGACCTACTGTATAGCATAGAGAGCTATACTCAATATTCTGTGATAACCTATATGGAAAAAGAATATATATAACTGAGTCAGTTCGCTGTTCCTTGAAACATTGTAAGTCAAGTATGCTGCTGCTGCTAAGTCTTCAGTCACGTCCGACTCTGTGCGACCCCATAAACGGCAGCCCACCAGGCTCCCCCATCCCTGGGATTCTCCAGGCAAGAACACTGGAGTGGGTTGCCACTTCCTTCTCCAATGAGTGAAAGTGAAAAGTGAAAGTGAAAAGTGAAAGTGAAAAGTGAAAGTGAAGTCGCTCAGTGGTGTCTGACCCTTAGCGACCCCATGGACCCCCTACCAGGCTCCTCCGTCCATGGGATTTTCCAGGCAAGAGTACTGGAGTGGGTTGCCATTGCCTTCTCTGGGTAAAACAAGTATACTTCACTAAAAAATAAACTTTAAAAAATAGCAACAATAATAACGATACCATTGAGCCGGCACTGAGCACCTGCTATGTGCTGGACACTGCTTCAAGCATGCTATAGGTGTTATTTCATCCTTACAATGACCTTATGAGGTAGGTGCTATTCTTACGCCCATTTGATAGATGAGAAAACAGAGGCTTAGGGCAGTTACAGAACTTGTCCAAGGTCAAAAAGCTAATGAACAGCAGAGTGAGGCTTGGATCCTAGGCTGTGGGCTTTGTAGACAGCTGCAGATTTTAGCTGCCTGGGCTGGGGTTGTCTGGAGGCAGAAGACAGTTCCATGTTCTCTTGGGCTCTCTGCTGTGCTCCCAGAGCCAGGCAACTCAGAAGCATCTGAAATTCTGTGTCTAACGTGTCAGCTGACCTGGGAGTAGGACTGCACTGGGGGCCTCCACTGGAGAAGTGGACTTCTCCTCTACTGAAACATGAAAAAGAAAGAAAGTGAAAGTGAAGTTGCTCAGTCATGTCCGACTCTTTGTGACCCCATGAACTGTAGCCTACCAGGCTCCTCTGTCCATGGGATTTTCCAGGCAAGATACTAGAGTGGGTTGCCATTTCCTTCTCCAGGGGATCTTCCCGACCCAGGGATTGAACCCAGGTCTCCAGCACTGTAGGCAGATGCTTTACCATCTGAGCCACCAGGGAAGTCACTGAAACATGAGCTCTGTGAATTCAGAGTTCTTGTCTCTTTGGCCCATTGCTCCCTCACTAGTGGCTAGAAGAGTGCCTGGCACATAGTAGGTGATCAATTAACATGGGAATCAGTGAGCAAATAACAGAATGAATGAACACTCCATTCTCATCTACCAAAGCCTGGCCGTCCTTTCAAACAGCCAGGAAATCTGGATTTCTGCCTCCTTGAGAATGTGAGGCAAGAAAAGGCAAGGAGCAAGGGAGACTCAGTTGGGGCAGAGCCCAGAGTTAAGGACTGAGAAGGTAATGGGAAGGGGTGCAGAGAGGCCCCCCAATGTGAGCACTGGGCTGTGTGCTGTACATACACCACGCGGCCCCAGGAGGCAAGGATTGCTGTAATCCCTAACAGAAAGACTAGGAAACTGAGATGCAGAGAGCTAAATGATTTGCCCTAGATCAGGGGTCCTAAATCTCTGGGATCTAACACCTGATGATACAAGGTGGAAATGATGTCATAATAATAGAAATAAAGTACACAATAAATGTAACAAGCTTGAATCATCCCGAAACCATCCCCAACCCCACCACCCTTGAGAAAAATTGTCTCCCTGGTGCCAAAAAGGTTAGGAACTGCTGCCCTAGATCACAGGGGCATTGTAGAGAGGAGCTGGGATTGGCAAGGCAGGCCACTTGCTTGCTGTGGTCTCCAGCTGGAGTACAGTCAGAAGCACCCCCTACTCTTTGCTGTCTGCCCTCACCCACCTCAACCTCCTGAGCTCCTCTGCTCACAGTTGTCCCCAACCTCTGCCTGGGAGCCGGCCCTGCCACTTCATTCTCCCTGAGAAATAGGGGCTCCAACACACCAGCCCCTCTCTTCCATTACCCACCTATACATTCATGCCCAGGCCAGGCCCAGCTTGAAAGAACAGGCTGGGAATGAGACATATCCAGGTTCAAGTCCTGGCTCCTCCACTGAGTACTCAGAGAGGCAAATCTTCTACCTCACAGACCCTTAGTTTCCTCCTCTGTAAACAGGGGATACTGTCCCATAAGGCAACAGGATTAACTGAAATCACTCAGAGGGAGAAGCTGGGTTCCAGGCAATCTAGGAACTGGGAGAGGTGGTCATAGTAATCCACCACATTACAGCTTACACAGCACAATCCCATTCATTTTTAGGGTCCCTTTTATTCTGTATAACCATCCCACTGGGATGAATATTATACCCATTTCATAAATGAGAAAATAATTTGCCCAACCAAAGGCATGTCATATGGAAGTCACAACACAGGGATGCAAAGCTGAGTGCATGTGACTCCCAAGTGTATGGGATGCCCTCTTCATCACAGGGCCAGCCGTCTTTTACTGTCACCTGTCAGGTCTGGGGGCGATGGTGGTGGTCTTATATAAGGGCTGCTCTATCCTGATCACCTACTCCAAAGCAAGGCTCAGTGTACTGTGTGACTCTCTTTGAGGCCAGAGCTTTACGAAGAGTTTTCCTCCCATCCCTGTCCCCCACCTAACTCCTTGATGGCAGCAACAAATAAAGGAAAATGGCTGTTTGGTCACAAAGACAGGAAAAGGGGAGACAGGTCAGCAGGAATACCATGCTGGGGAGGTGCAGTTCAAAGCCATCAATACTGTGTCTATGGTCATCCTTAAAGGTGGCCTACCAGAGTCCTCAACAACAGCCTGTCCCATCGTGGAGTCACAATAGCTACTTACGATGCAAGTCTCAGCCTCATGTCTCCAGCTGTGCAGCACAGGAGGTAGGATGGTTCCCTTGGGCAGAGCACGTCTCTTTTTTGCTGTTGCCTGTAAGGTCTTCTCTTTACCTGTAATGGCCTGTTAATTTTCTATACATGGCATGTACATATATAGATTTATTTTTTTTAACTCGTACCTTCTTTCAATTCTGAAAAATTCTCAGCTACTATCTCTCAAGCGTTGCCTTTTCCTCATTTGTTCCCCATTATCTGTATGGACTTTCTGTGAGGCTTAGGCTGGAGCCTCTTGGTATGTGCCTTCATACCTTTTAACTGCTTGTTCAAAGGTTGTGTCTATGCTGGTGTGACTCACTCGGTACTAGCCTTCAATTCATTAATTCTTCCCATGACTGGGTCCTGGCTATAGCTACCCCATTTACGGCAGTTTTCTTTTTTATTTTAACGACCACATTTTTTTCAAATATTTGTAATTGATTTTCTCTTCCTATCTCACTTCTTGCTGTTGTGCAATCATATCTCATCCTTTTAAGGACTATCATGCCTTCATTTATCTCTGCAAACACCCTAGACATGCTTATTTTCAAAATCTGTCAGCTTGCTCTCCAAAACCTCATCTGGAATAAATTTATGTACTGACTGTAAACTTTGTTGGCTCTCTCCAAGCATTAGATTTCTTTATATGTTTTGGAATTTGAGGCTGCAGCCTCATTTGGAGAGGAAGAGATGGTGCTGTTTTTGTTTGTGTTAATGTTCTATTGTCTGTCTCTCTCCCTTAGTGCTACCACACCCTCCCCATCCAGGGCTTTCATGGTTGGCTACACTGGTCCCTCATACCCCCCAGGCCACAATCAGGTCTTCCCTAGGGGATGTTAGGGGTCTTTGGCTCCAATGAGTACTTATGGCTCACTTCACTCCCTGGTCATGAGTCAGGGTCTGGCCCCTCCAGCTCCGCATGGCCAGTACAGTCCACACTGGCTTATAGGCCGAAATCTCAGCAGCAGCAGGCATTTCCAGCTCTTACTGGCAGGGCCCTCTCCCTCCTCCCTCTGACTTCCATAGTGAGCCTGGTTCCAGCCTTCCACCCCATGGTGGAGACCTTGTAGCTCCCCAAGAGCTGAATTCTGGGCACCCCACCACCTGTGCTCCAACTTAGGGGCTGGTAGGCTGCTGCAGCCCCTGCTGCTATGTGCTTCTGTGCATACCAGGTGTCTATCAGTTTCTGAGCCAGGCTGTCTTTGGGGTTTTCTCTTTTTACAGTATATTGGTGATCCATCACTCTGAGTTTGGTGCAAAGGGATCTGCAACTACCTTAACTGGAAGTTCACTGTGATTCTATTGTGTGTGCTCTATGTACCATCATTATAGATTAGTTAACTAATCCCCTAACATTTTGCTTTTAGGTTGTTTTCCATTTTTGACTAATACAAACATGAAGGCAATAAACTTCCTTCACATACTTGTCTAATTCCTAGGGCAAAATTTGGGGATGAAGGACGCAGCCATGTTTCAGTTGGATATGTGTTGCATTCATATGTACCACCCCAATCATCACTACCACCATCAGCAATACACTGTCCCCAACATCTGGTCTGTGGAACAGAACCGATGAGGCCCTAGAAAATGAACAATACTGTGCTTTTGTGGACTCTACCTTGGTGTTCAGGGGTGAGGCATTCTCAGACCACTTCTTCCCTGTTTCTGGCTCGTCTGGAACCCCAGACCCCTCCCAAGGGTTGTTTCGGTTAATCTACATGACGTCCCAGCAGGATAGGGTAACATTAGCCCCACTTCACCAAGGACAAAGCCGAGCCTCTGAGAGGAGAGAGGACCACCTAGGCTGTCACTGGTAGGAAGGAGTCTACATGATGCTAAGGAGAAGCACAGATGTTCCCAGTCCACTAAACTGCAGAGAGAAGGCCTCCAGGCCTTCTCTGAGCCAGGTGTTCAGGAACTTGGTGCTCTCCATGGGGCCATGGCATTCATGCATTGTGGGCAGCGCCTAGATGTCTGGGTTTAGGAGGCTCCAGGCCAGCCTCCACCCTGTGTGGGACAAGTGTTAGCTTTGCCACTTGAGCTCAGCCAGTCAGGCTTCCTCTGCTTTCTCAACCAGAGGCAGCTAGGTACAGGGGAGAGCACACAGACCTGGGATTCAGACAGACCTAGAGAGTTTTTTTTTTCTTTTTATATCAAATACTTTTTAAAACTTGAAGTAGAGTTGACTTACAATGCTGTGTTAGTTTCTGATGTATAGCAAACTGATTCAGTTAACATACATATTTATTCTTTTTCATATTCTTTTCCATTATATTAATAGTTTATTATAAGGTAATAAATATAGTTCCCTGTGCTACACAGTTGTTTGCAAACCTGGATTTCAATACGAGCTCTGCCACTTTTCTGCAGCTTGAGCTTGGGTAAGTCACTTCACATTTCTGGGCCTTAGTTGCCACACCTGTAAAATGGCTTAATAAGGCCTCTCTTGGAGAAGCATTGTCAAGATGAAAGGAAGTCCTATATGTTTGGCAAGTAAAAGAGACTCAAAGTCTGTTTCTGACAAGAAGGGTGAAAGGTCACTTTCTAAGCTTGCCCAGCCTATAAGCTGGGGCTCGCTCAGTCCTGACTCCACATCATTTATTCTTCACAGTGCAAGAGCCCGGCCTCCCTCAGTCCTGTATTTCACTATTCTTCTGTCCCACTATGTTCCCTCCTGCCAGAGAAGGAATGAATCCAAGGAGCCTGAAGCTCCGACCCCTTGCACCCTTCGTTAGCCCCTGGCTTGCCTCTGTGGCGATGCTTTGCAGAGTTGAGCTGCCTGACACAGGCATGGGCAGCCTGTGGATGCCCAGGAGGCTCCACCTGTGTCCCTGGGCCCAACCCAGGTGTGAGCCTGATGCCCAGCTTGGCCAGCTGTGGCACATGGCATGGGAGTGGGGGCTGCAAGGCTTTGATCACCAGAGAACGTGAAGCTGTGATCACTGAGGCCTGGGCCTCCAGGCTGCTCAGAACCTGGGGCTGGAGCCTGCAAATAGGTCTGTCTGCTGTCTCAGGGGGCGTCAGCCGCCTCTTAGAAGCCAGAGCAGGCCTTCCTATTCTAGCAACACCTGCACTTGCAATGCCTCTGAGGGCCAGTTAGGGCTTGGGCAGGCCTTGGGAATTCCTGAGGATGCGCAAAGCATGTCAAATCCATGAGCTCATCCACCCCCCTGCCCTGGAGAGAGTGGCAAGGGGGCCAGAGCCCAACCACTCCACAGATGGGCATCTGAGGAGGCCAGTTTCAGGCCCATGGTGGCTCAGGATAGAAGCTGTGGCCATGCAGGGATTGCCTTTGTGCAGGGTTGTGGGCTTCCCTAGTGGCTCAGATGGTAAAGAATCTGCCTGCAGTGCAGGAGACCTGGATTCAATGCCTGGGTAACGAAGATCCCCTGGAGAAGGGCATGGCAACCCACTCCAGTATTCTTGCCTGGAGAATCCCATGGACAGAGGAGCCTAGTGGGCTGCAGTCCATAGGGTCACAAAGAGTCGGACATGACTGAAGCAACTGAGCATGCACACATGTGGCATATGAAAATATTTGATCCTGAGCTCAATGTATGGGAATGGGATGCTGTAAGCAGAGGTGAGGCTTGGACCCTGGGAGCCCCAGCTGCCCACAGCTCTCATGGATTAAAACCTGCATCTCAAAACAGGCAGAAAGACTCTGTCTTGGTGCCTAGCAAGATGATAGTTGAAGACCCAGGCCCTTGCAGCCTGGGTCATAGGCATACTCCTGAGTTTCTCTGGCCCCAGTCCACAGCACACTGCCAAGGCTTGTTCAACTACAACCTAACCGCTGGAGGCTTTCTACCCTTTCATTTTCCTCCCAGCCCAGTACTCAGTGGCCCTGAGGAATCCCCAAGAGAGGAAAGCTCTAGTGGGGAACCCCCTTACTAGAGAGTATCAATTTGGTTCATGATGTACAGGTCTTGCCCAGTCATAACAAGCAAAGCCTGTGTTGTTGCTTCATGCTTTGCACAGGTGATGGTGGTGGTTCCTGGCTCCACTGGGCACGAGGGCCTCCAGGAGTAGGACAGATGAGCCTGGGAGTTCAACCACAAGCCTCCATCCTTCGTTGGCTGGGAAGGTCTTGTGGGGTGGTCTTCTCTCCCAAGAAAGGGCACTTTGCCTGAGTATCACCAGGCTCTGGGAGCAAGCGAACTCCAGACACAGAAAACCTGTTCTTAGAGGAGGTCTGCATACCTTTTTCCTGGATTTATCAATCATGAGGCTTCATGGCTTTGTCCCTTGAGTGATGGGTCCAAGGACAGATGGGGCTTTGGGGGTTTAAACACACAATCTGTTCTTCCCTCTACTCTTCTCCTCTCGCAGCCTAATCAAAGGTTGCCCTGGGACCTGACTTCTCTGTTCCTTTACCACTGGGTTCAGGGGCATGGCCAGGGGCTACAGTGCTGAGATAAGCCACCCAAGATCAACAGGACAGAAAACTAGTGACCCTTAGATGTGAATGGGTCTTCATCAGTCACAAATCACATTTCCTGATTCAGAGACTCACCAAGTAGCAATGTCAAGACAGTTCTATCTGCCTCAGCCCCCTTGCATTGCAGCTGAGTAGCCTGAGGTCCAGAGAGGGCAAGAGATCACATAGCAAGACAGTGACAAACCCCAGGTCTCCAGACTCTCAGTTCAAGGCTCTTTCTGCCATACTCATGACCTTTCCTGAAGAAGTGGTAAGTGGGAGAAGCTGGGGGTGGGGGATGCACAAGGCAGGGAGTCAAGGGGAAGAATGTGAGAATGGAGAGTTGCTAGGAAGCAAAGCCCCCAGCGCTGAGTGGCAGCCCACCCTGGAGACATCAGCCTAGCTATCAAGCTGCTTCCATTGCTAAGGATTAGCACAAACATCCCCCAGCTGGGGGCCTCCCTGCTGGCCAGCTGTGCAGGCTTTGGGTGGCGTGCCCCAGATGTGGGAGGCCCCAGGCTGGAGGCTGGACTTTCTCTCTAGTGACGTTGTGTGATCTCCCGGCATTCAGAGGGCATGGGCCAGCCTCTGGCTCATCTCTGCTGTCAGGCCCGGTGAAGGACAGTCAACACTCCTGGCTGATCAAAGGCACTCCCACCCTCTAGCCCCAGGAGTGCTGGAGGCGAAGGGGAGTGGGGAGAGCCCAGATGCCATCCTGCCATGCTTTGAAGTCCCAGTGCACCCTGGGAAGGAACTGACTTTGGAGTGGGACCTCTGGAGCACAAACTAAACAAAAATCCCTGCCATGTGTTACAGTGGAGGCAGGAGAGCCGAGTCCTAATGCCTTTGGCCGGTACCTTCACCTCTCAGGACAGTGGCCTCCCCAACTGGGTCGTTTGGCCTCCACAAGTAAGGGCCAAGCCAGTTCTACCATTTCATGACTCTGATTTTCTCTTCCTTCTCCCTGAGCTCAGGTGGGCACGGAAGCCCAGGGCAGGCTGGTACTCAGGGGTAGATGGAGTCTGGCACCGAGGACAGGATGGATGGGATAACTGGAAGTAGAGTCAATTCATTCATCCGTCACTAAATACATACCACGTGCCTTAATCTGATAGCTTGGAAATAAGACACAGTAACGTGTTGCTCCATGACCCAAGAGACCTAGATTCTGAATTGGACCAACCCCTTATTGTGCATCAAATCTGTTCTAGAGCTGGGATGACTATGCCTGTTCTTAACTTTCAGCTGGCAGGGGCCGTATCCAGCAGGGCTTTTGGTTGAATCTGTCTCCAGATAATTTAAACTGGAAAAGAATCTCCTGTAAGACTTTGGGATGGCTCAGAGTCTGCTTTGGGAAGGTGGAGAACCAACCTCGGAGAAAGGGCGGGCACCCAGCAACACAGGGAAGAATGTTATAGGGCCAAGGGACAGTCAGACTAGTTTACTATGTTTGGCACTGCTCTTCCTCCATCCCTTACCAGATGACACTGTAATTGGGAACCATTTCTTAAATGTCTGTGTTTCTTTACATGGGAAGAAAATGATTGGCTGTTAGGGACCAGGGCTTCCCAGGTGGCACTAGTGGTAAAGAACCCGCCTGCCAATGCAGGAGACATAATGAGACACGGGTTCGATTCCTGGGTCGGGAAGAGCCCCTGGAGAAGGAAATGGCTACCCATTCCAGTATTCTTGCCTGGGAAACCCAATGGACAGAGGAGCCTGTTGGGCTACAGTCCATGGGGTCGCAAAGAGTCAGACACAACTTAGCACACAGATGAGGGACGTAGGGGAGGGGACTCTTTGAGCTTCTGACCTTCTCCCCTCACAAATTCCTCTCTCTCCCTGCCATTTCACCAGCTACTGCAGCTTGGACTCAAACTGACTTTGTTTTGGACCCAAAAACCCTGAACCCAACACTCTCAAGAACCCCCAGGCTTTCTGAACTTGCCATATGGCCAAACAACTTCTTTTCCTCCTCACGTGTGTCCTTCAGAGTCACATCTAGAGGGGCCATCCAAGCCATTTCCCTTACTAGTCTGGATTACCTGGCCCCAGGTGAATTCAAAGCCCTGTGATCTAGAACATGATGTCACCTCAGGGTCAACAGTGAAAGTGGGGTGCCAAAAGCCTTTGCCACCTGCTGAGGAAGGCATCTGCAGGAGGAACAGGAAGGCCCAAACCCGTGATTGGCCCTAGGAGAGTCAGTCAGAGGGGAACCAGTTTGCTCAAAGCTCCAGGGGCTGAAAGAGCCTTGTGTCAGCTTGCCAAGGAGCCAGCTATGCGGGGGACCAGGCCAGGATGAGTATGGGAACCATGCTGGGGACCTACTGATACCAAGCTCCTCTCATAGCTGTTCCAAGAACCCTCCAATCAGAGACAAAGGACATCTCCTGTCCTCCCTGTAGCCCGCTGAGATTCTATCAAGGTAAGGGCTGTGGGAGAAAAGTAAAGCTTTTCTTCATACTTCGTGCCTCAGGACATTAGGGACATTATGTAGCTTGCTCAAGGTTATGTAGATGATAACAAGCAGACTTGGAACATCTAAGTCCTCAAGCAGGCAACAATGTGCTCTAGCAAGGACCGAATCATCCCCTAGATAGCATTCAGGACTCTCTTTTCCCCTGCACCTCCTGCCTCAGGCCTTAACTCACTTGCTGAGAACCACAGTGTGTCAGGACTTGAGGAGATCTGAGAGATTAGTTGTCCAGCCCAGCCCACATACCCATGTACACACATACGCACACGCTCAAACACACACAGGACACAGATGGGAAACGTGAGATTTGGGGAGGAAAAAGAGAATGATGCCAAAGATGGACAATGATTCAGTAGGCTTAGAAGCCAGATCTCTGGACTTCTCCAGCAGTTTTCTCTGTGTCCAGGCCTGGCTGCATACTTGTCCTGCCAACTTTGCAAGCAAGCCCAAGCAGCTATGACACAGAGGAACAGGGTCTGGGGTGGGGAGGGTGATGAGGACCGACATGACAAAATAAACATCTAATCCCTTTCCCGAGTTTCCCTCACTGCCCTCTCATCTGAAGAACTGTCTTTAGCACTTCTTTTAGAAGAAGAACTGCTGGCCACATATTCTCTCAGTTTTCCTTCATTTGAGAATATCTTTACTTCCACTTCATTATTGCAGGATATTTCCACTGGAGATTGAATTTAGGATTGACAGTTCTTTTCTTCTGGGATTTTAGTAATGTGGTGGCATTTCCTTCAGGACTCCATGGTTTTGGATGACAACTCCACCAGCATCTATTCCCAGGTCTCTTCTGACTTCAAGGACCTGCTTGAAAGGTGATTTTGTAAGAGAAGAATGATTTCTGGGGACTGGGAGTTGAACCACAGCTCCACCACCTCTGAGCTGAGGGGCAGTGAATGAGTCTCCCTACCACTGTGAACCTCAGTTTTGGCCCTGTTGCCATGAGAACATGCCAGGAGGACAGATGTCACACTACAGGCCTCTCTTGTGGTCCTGGCATTCTCTGTGTCTCTAAGAATGGTCAAACTCCCCAAGAGAGGGAGTTCTTAGTGAAGAGGAAAGAGAGAGACTCTGAAGTGATGCCCTTTGACCCTGTCTGCTGTGGGAGAGGTGGCCTGAGTCCCAGACCTTTTGCCTCCTACCTGCTGAGGCAAGACAGGTTCTTAGGATGTTTCTGGCTTACTAGCACAGCTCCCAAATCCTAATCAACTAGGTAGAGTCCCTCATTTCCTCTCACTCAGGCCATTGCAAAGTCTACTTTCTGTGGGGATAGGGCAACCTCCAGACTACCTGATGTCTATCCCACTACACCCTACAATACACTCCAACTGCCAGGTCTCCCCACATGCTCCCATGCTCTTTCAGGCCTCCATTTTGTTTCCTCTGCCTGGCAAGTCCTTTTGCCCTTGTCTACTTGGAAAGGCCTTACAAAATCTATGCTGTCTCTTACTTCCCCTCTCTTTGCTTCGGTTTTCTCATCTGTATGTTGAGGATAATAATAATACCTACTTCATCAAGTTGTTATGAGTATTAAACAAGCTACTCCTTGCGAAAAGCTTTGAACAATGTTTGGCTAAGTACTCCATAAACATTAACTCATTCTTATAATTATCAGTGACATGATTACTGTATAGTGATTAAGTACACAGACCCTAGAACCAGACTGCCTGTGTTCAAATCCCAGCTCCAATGCTAGCTGTGTCACCTCAATCATGTCATTAAACCTCAATGTGCTTCAGTTTTCTCACCTTTAAAAGTTGGGGGGGGATGATAGGGTTGTCACAAGGATCAAATAACACAACATATATGAGCACTTATCATAAAGCCTGGCACATGGTAAGCTTTTAATAAATATTAACTATTAGTTTCATGACAATTATCATCATTTCAGTTTCCTTGTTTCTTAGAGAGGGATCAGCTACTCCTGGGGTAGGTCCATCCATGAACACATGCAGTTCTTGGACCACATCAGGCTCCCAGTTCTGTCCAGGAGACACTCTCATGAGATTTCCCACATCTGTGACTTGGCAGACCTGTTCTCTATGCCTAAATTGCCCTCTGCCCTGACCCAGCTCCAAGGCCCTACCTTTAGGAAGCCTCCCCCAGTTCTTGCATGTCAGTGAAATACCAGAGATCCTCCAGGACACCCCTGATGTGCCCTCTGAAGCTCGAGCAGCAGATGCCTGGGCATGCCTTAGATGGAATTAGTTGTGCTCTAGAGCCCTAGGTTTGAGTCCTAGTTCTTCCCCCTGACTTGCTGCGTGACCTCGAGACAGTCCTTTTTCCTCGATGGATCTCCTTTTTCCGTTGTAATATAAGAAGTGTGGCCAAGAGGGTCTCTAAGGCATCTCCCAGATGGGTAAGTCTTAATATGACTCCCCAGGGTCATCCCAGGCCTGAGCTAGCCCAATGTCTGACACTGAGCATGGGATGAGTTGAATCAGATGGAACTTAAGTGCAGTGATTATAGAAACAAGAACAAATGCCCTGACTCAGTGCCCACCCCTCTGCCGCCTGCCTGCTCTGACTGCCCAGCTCTCCGACCTCTGTAACTGTGGGGTTGAGGGCAAAGCCTGGCTTCTGCCTGGAGCCTGGAGTGCTGGGGCTCAAGCAGGAATGTTCCGGGGTTTATTTTGGTGCTCTAAATTGGAAGGCTGGAGGCTCTAATTTAGCCTTCCCTGCCTGGAGCAGGAGCCCAGGCTGGGGTGGCCTGCCTTGCTGCCAAACATGAGCCCCCCACCAGACCACAGCCCAACCTCAGAGCTGCCTGTGGCCGGCCCTGCATAGCAACACTCCAGACAACAAAGGCCCCTTAACCCTCCTCCTCTAACAGCAACCCTGGTGGTGGCTGCTGTTGCTCTGGGGCTAGGCGGGCTGGGGCCCAGAACAGGACGTGGGGTGGCTGACAGAACATCAGAAGGCTCAGACAGACACCCGCTCTGGGCACCCTCCCTCAGGGAACCTTGGCAGGGCCACATGAGCTGCCCCCTCCGAGCTGGGCCAGACTGAGAAGAGTGGCCAGTGGAAATTAAGGCCGAGAGCCTGGAGGGCCACTGGGCTTTAAGGGAAGGGCCAGCTGTTTTCCATCTTCACTGAGGGCTGAGGGAGAGGAAACAGCCAGGGAAAACAGTGAGGAGGAGGGTTCAAAAGACTAGCCTTCCATCCTAGGCAACTGTGGAGAGGTGACTACATCTTCAGCCATCCTGCTGCAACCCACCCTCCACGCTGCCAAGAGAGGCATTTTGCCTGCAAAGACTTGATCAGATTCTTTCTTTAATTAAAACACTTCAATGGCCTCCTACCCCCTACAAGATAAAGTTCAACCCTCCATTAGAGAGCTAAGGCCCTAAATACTGTGGCCCTAGCCTACTTTTCTACATCACTCCCCATGCCTCTCCCTACCCCACCCCTCTACAATATGGCCCAGCCACTCCAGCTGCTGGGCTTTACCCAGTTGCTCCCATATTCTCTCAGGCCTCCATTTTGTTCCCTTTGCTGGGGAATCCTTTCTCTCTTGTCCACTTGGCAAATTCTTCCTTATCACGGAACTTCCAGCTCAAATGTTTCCTATTGTTACACAGTTAACTGTTTCCTCTTCTGTGCTTCCACAGCATTACCATCAGACACTCATTCATTCAACCAGGCTTTACTGAGCATCTACTAGATGCCAAACACTGTTCTAGGCACTGGGGATACAACAATTAAAAGTGGTAAGTCTGAGGCACAGAGGTGGGGGTGTTACAAGATTAGATTAGGTGAGGGGGTAAATCCTGGAAGGTATCTCTGAAGAGGTGACAATTAGGGGATGACCTGAATGACCAGGAGCCAGCCACAGAGAGATCTGGCACATTGGATTTTTAAAAATACTTTTTATAGATGCCCAATATAGCTCATTATTAGAGAAATGCTAATCAAAACTACAGTGATGTATCACCTCACTCTGGTCAGAATGGGCATTATCAAAAAATCTACAAACAATAAATGCTGGAGAGGATGTGGAGAAAAAGGAACGCTCTTGTACTGTTGGTAGGAATCTAAACTGATACAGCCACTATGGAAAACAGTATGGAGAGATTTTTTCCCTAAAAAAACTAGGAATAAAACTACCATATGACCCAGTAATCCCACTACTGAGCATATACCCTGAAAAAATCATAATTCAAAAACACACATGTACCCCAATGTTCATAACAGAACTATTTACAATAGCGAGGACATGGAATCAACCTAGATGTCCATTGACAGGTGAATGGATAAAGAAGTTGTGGTACATATATACAATGGAATATTGCTAAGCTATAAAAAGGAATGCATTTGAGTCAGTTCTAGTGAGGTGGATAAACCTAGAGTGTGTTATACAGAGCGAAGTCAGAAAGAGAAAAATAAATATCATATATTAATGCATATATATGGAATCTAGAAAAATGGTACTGATGAACCTATTTGCAGGACAGGAATAGAGATACAGATGTATAGAATGGACTTGTGGGCATAGGGAGGGGAAGAGAGGATGGGACAAATTGAGAGAGTAACTTTGACAAATATACACTATCATGTGTAAAATAGATAGGTAGTGGAAAGCAGCTGTATAGCACAGGGAACTCAGCTTGGTGCTCTGTGATTCACATTGTTGTACAGCATAAACCAATACAATATTGTAAAGAATTATCCTCCAATTAAAAATAAATAGAAAAAATGAAGCTATACAATGAAAAAAATACCTTTTCTATTGAGGTGTAATTTACATACAGTCAAATGCAATGATCTTAAGTGTTTACAGCTCCATGAATTTTATATATATATATATATATATATATATATCAATGTAGATAACCAACACCTAGATGGAGAGGTAGAACATTTCCAGCACCCCAGAAGGCTCTCTCTGGCCTCCTCCCCATCAGCAATTCCCCCTCCTGCCCCAAGAGTAACTATTATTTTGATGTCTATCCCCATGGATCAGTTCCATCAGTTCTTGAAGTTCAGATACATGGAATATAAATGTGGCATTCTATAGTATGTTCCTTTTTGCATTGGACTTCTTTCACTCAACACAATGTCCAGGAGATTCATCCAGTAGATTGTTCTTTTTTTATTGCTGTGCAGTGTTCCATCATATGAATATATCCCAGTAATGAGATATCAATTGTAATGATCTGTGTCCCTGCCAATCTCCTCCTCAAGTCTGAGAGATGGCTATGTAGAATGGCTGAAATGTGCTGGGCTTTAGAGTCTGCGTGAAATGGGCTCAGCCATTCTGGAGCTGGGGGACTTGCAGAAAGAAAGTCCTATCTAGATACATGTACCCCAACGTTCATTGCAGCACTGTTTACAATACCCAACACGTGGAAGCAACATAAATGTCCATCAACAGATGAATGGATAAAGATGATGTGGTATATGCACGTGTGTGTGTGCACACATGCATGCTAAGTCGTTTCAGTCATATCCGACTCTTTGTGACCCTATGTACTGTAGCCTGCCAGTCTCCTCTGTCCATGGGATTCTCCAGGCAAGAATACTGGAATGGGTTCCCATGACCTCCTTCAGGGAATCTTCCCAACCCATGGATCTAACCTGCATCTCTTACATCTCCTGCATTGGCAGGTGGGTTCTTTACTACTAGCATCACCTGGGAAGCCAGGCGGAATACTATTGGAATAGTATGGAATACTACTCAGCAATGAAAAAGAATAAAACAATGACACTTGCAGCAACATGATTAGACCTATAGATGATCATACTAAATGAAATAAGTCAGAGAAAGATAAATATCATATGCTATCACTTAAATGTGGAATCTTAAAAAATTTATGCAAATGATCTTATTTACATAACAGAAATAGACTCACAGTCTTCTAAAAACAAACTTGTGGTTACCAAAGGGGAAAGTAAGGGGAGGAGTAAACTAGGAGTTTGGGATTAACAGATAAAATCTACTATATATAAAGTAGATAAATAACAAGGACTTATTGTATAGTATGAAAGTGAATTCATTCAGTCATGTCTGACTCTGTGACCCCATGGGCTGTAGCCCACCAGGCTCCTCCATCCATGGAATTTTCTAGGCAAGAGTACTGGAGTGGGTTGCTATTTCCTTCTCCACTGTATAGCATAGGGAACTATATTCAGTATCTTGTAATAACCTATAATGGAAAATATTTTGTAAAAGAATATATATATATATATATATATATAATATGTATAACAATCACTTTGCTGTATACCAGAAACTAACACGACTTTGTAAATCAACTATACTTCAATTTTAAAAAATCCTTTGTTTTTACCTGCTAAATGGAGAGGATAATGGTAACTCCTCCTACGAGTGTGGCTAAGACTTGAAGAAATGATACATGGAAAGCACTTAGCAAAGGCCCTGTGATTGGCGGGTCTGCTTGAGGACTCTCTGGGTACCTTCCCTTCCTTAGACTGTGTGTGTGTGTGTGTGTGTGTGTAGAGGGTGAGTGTGAGTGTGTGGCTATGTTTTGTGCTCTGAAAAGGCTTCTGAGATTGCTTTTGGGATGGCTGCTTTAAGGGGAGATTTTGAGGGGTCAGAGTTACCTCCACTGAATAGAGGGCCTGAGATTTGAGTTGCCTCCCCACCAAGCAGGGCCAGGATGTGTTGGGGAAAAGAAAGAGGCGAGGGACTCCTGACCCCACCAGCACCCATGGACAGATAGGAGCTCAGGGGATTCGGTGTGTGGTTTCAGCTCCTCTCCACTCCGCATGGGGAGGAAGGCCAGCAAGGATCATTTCCTCCACTTCATAGCTGCAGGAACCAAGGCTATGAGAAGTAAGTTAACCAAGGTCACACAGCCTGGCAAGTGTTGGAAGACAGATTCAAACTTGGATGTGTTTGACTCAAAGCCAGTGGATTGAGGGCATCTCATGCATGTCCTGGGCCAAGGACCTTGAGGCTGCTGAGTCAGCACCAAGAAGACAGACAAGCTAGGTGAGCTGGTTGGGGCTTTGGCCCAGAGGAGGGCCTTGGGCCTGGTGCCTTGGACTGTAGAGGGGTCTACCCAGGGAGCTTCTGCCAACAAGTCCCGTATGACGGGGCTCACCTACATGTCACAGCGTTTATTCTCCCTCTGCGGCTTCCCAGAGGAGAGTGTAGGTGGGAGAGGAGGGCCTAATGGAAAACATGTGTCCTCAACATTCCAGCAGCAGCTTCCTGCCTGTGCTACCCTTGCTTCTCCACCAGCTCGTGCCTATGTATGGCCTTGTCCTTGGCACTGCCACCTTGGACCCTCCTTCCACTCCCAATTTGTCCCCCTAGGGCTCGAAGGCCAATATTTCTGTGTGACAGACCTTTTTCTTCCATTCACACGGTACTCCTCTCTTTCCCTGAGCCGTGGGAGTCCCAGTCAGGCAAGTGCAGGGACAGGTGGAGGGCCCTATGCAATTCCAGTCCCGTGGTGGGTTCCCTGAATTTTGCAGTGCCAGGCCCTTCCCTTTGGCTCTTCTGCTATCGGTACAATGGGCTCATCTCTGAGAGCCTTGTCAGTTCTGGGATTCTCACTGGAACTGTGGAGTGGGTGCAGAGTGGTGGAGCATCTCCAAGGACCCATTTCCCTGATGAAGAGCAGCATCACTGACTCCAGCTTGGGGTTGACGGAAGAGCCCTGCAGAGAGACAGGAGATTGCTTGAATTCTGCTGAGGATGGAGGGATTCTGGGCATGAGGGTGGGGGGGCAGATCTGATCACTCCAGCCCCTTTTCCTGCAACTCCTCACTCAACATTCATTCAACAAGATATTATGGAGCAGCAGCTCCAGCCCAGGTGATGGACTGGGTGCTAGGTACACAGCATTTGGTTCCTGCCCTGGAGAAATTGCAACAGGCCCCTGGGTCCTCAATTACAGATTTAAAATCCCATCCATAGCATCACCTTTCAGCCCTGAAGAAACCTGGGGCCCAACTGTCCAAAGCTATTTGTTGTTGTTCAGTCACTAAGTCATGTCTGACTCTTTGTGACCCTGTGGACTGTAGCACCCCAAGCTTCCCTGGAGTCCAAGGCTATGTGTGTGCTTAGTTGCTCAGTCGTGTCCAACTCTTTGTAACCCCATGGGCTGTAGCTCGCCAGGCTCCTCTGTCCATGGGGATTCTCCGGGCAAGAATACTGGAGTGGGTTGCCATGCCCTCCTCCAAGGGATCTTCCCAACCCAGGGACTGAACCCTGGTATCCCGCATTGCAGGCAGATTCTTTACCAGCTGAGCTACCAGGGAAGCCCTAAAACCTAAGACAGGGGCTCAAATCCAGGGCACCTGACCACCACCACCTCACCCCTCTTGCCAAAATTCTTCCCCCTCAAATGTTAGCCTCACTGGCTGATCTGGAAGGCACTTTAATCATGCCTAAGAGCCTGGAGATTGACAAAAGAAGCCTTAACTGGGCACAACCCAACCACTGGAAAGCTGCCTCAGCATAGAAATATCCTGATTGGCTGCAGGCTGAATTCCTGGCTCTTCTCCTCTGTGCCCCCATGGCATTATGTTTGCCCTTGCTGGCACACCAGGGATCGCAGACAGCCTTCCTTCATCATTTATTTGGATATCTGTCTCCTACAGTGGACTGAGGGGTGACTTGAAGGCAGAACCTGTGACTTGCCTATCTCTGGATCTCCAGGGCCTGGACCAGGCAGAGAGAGAAGCAATTCAGTGGGTGCATGTGGTATGGAATCAACTATTTTCCTTACTGAGTATGGATTCTTCCAGGTACTATGCCCTTGATGCGTGAGTTCTAGAGGCAGGGGCCTTGGATTTGCATTATGATCCCCACAACTTTGGGCCAATGACTTAACCTTGCCTTGCCTTTGTTCATTGGTAAAACAGAGATGTTTGTAGAACTGACTTCATGGGGTTGCTGTGATACACCCTAAATATCTGGTACATACATAGCAAGTGCTTAATACGTGTTCACTACTGCAACTATTACTATTACTATTTGAAGTTAAGGATGTAGAGGCTATTTCCTGTACAGGCTGCCAGAAATGCATATTCCTCATATATGACCATCTAAATGTTTGGCACAAGCCTAGCTATTCCTAAACTTTCTCCTGCTTAGGAATCACCTTTGGATCTTATGAAAATTCAGATTCCGACTTAGCAGGTCTGGGGTGTGAGGCCAGAGACCACATTTCTAACAAACTCCCAGGTAGCGCTGACCCTGCTGGTCTAGGGACCACACTTTGAGGAGGCCTCGCCAATATTAACTACCAGGGAGATCTACCATCTACTGGGAAAGTCAGTGTCAGGCCCTGTGCTAAGTGCTACATATGAATTATCTTACTGAATCCTTGCAACAGCCTTGGGAGGTATGTATTGATGTCCCTACTTTACAGATGAGAAAGCTGAGGTTCAGAAAAGTCAAGTGACTTCCCAAAGGTCACACAGCTTAGAAGTGGCAGAGGCAGGATTTTAACTCAGGCCAGGCTGACCTTTCAAGCCCCATTGTTTCCCATTCTGGCAAACAGCTTCCCTGTGGCCTGGAGGATGTCTGTCCCACTGAAAGAGGGCTGCAACACAGAACTCAAACCAAGTGACAGCAAAAGCCTGGGCACAACTCACCCTTCTTTATGGTCCAACTCTCACATCCATACATGACTGCTGGAAAAACCATAGCTTTGACTATACAGACCTTTGTCAGCAAAGGGATGTCTCTGCTTTTTAATATGCTGTCTAATTTTGTCATAGCTTTCTTCCAAGAAGCAAGAGTCTTTTAATTTCATGGCTGCAGTTACCATCCACACTGATTTTGGAGCCTAGGAAAATAAAATTTGCCACTGTTTCCATTATTTCTCCATCTATTTGCCATGAAGTAATGGAACCAAATGCCATGATCTTTTGAGTGCTGAGTTTTAAGCCAGCTATTTCACTCTCCTCTTTCACCCTCATCAAGAAGCTCTTTGGTTCCTCTTCACTTCCTGCCACTAGAGTAGTACCATCTGCATATCTGAGATTATTAATATTTCTCCAGCTTGTGATTCATCCAGCCCAGCATTTTGCATGATGTACTCTGCATATAAGTTAAATAAGCAGGATGACAATATACAGCCTTGATGTACTCCTTCCCGAATTTTGAACCAGTCCATTCTTCCATGTCTGGTTCTAACTTTTGCTTCTTGACCTACATACAGGTTTCTTAGGAGGCAGGTAAGGTGGTCTAGTATTCCCATCTCTTTAAGAATTTTCCACAGTTTCTTGTGATCCACTCAGTCAAAGGGCTTACCTGGGGGCTCAGATGGTAAAGAATCCGCTTACAATGTGGGAGACCTGGGTTCAATCCCTGGGTTGGGAAGATCCCCTGGAGGGCATGGCAACCCACTTCAGTATTCTTGCCTGGAAAATCCCCATGGACAGAGGAGCCTGGCAGGCTACAGTCCATGGGGTCGCAAAGAGTCGGACTCAACTGAGCGACTAAGCACAAAGTATTTGCCTGGCCCCCACGAGCCTGATAAGCAGGCAGGGCAGAGACTTGGACTCCAGTTAAGGCTGGTAAGGACTGAGAGAGCTGTCAGATTGGATGTGAAGGCAGGCAGGAGGCTATGGGATAGCCCACTGGCTGCCCAGGCCTAGCTTCCTCTTGGTGAGATCCCATGACCCAGGAGCTGTTCCTCATCCCTGAAGGCTCAGGACTCTATTAAGTTTGCCAGACTGAGGGCAACTGACTGCCACTGGTCCACAGCCTAAGATTCTGAGGTCTCAAGCAGAGGATCTGTTTATGTGCTTGGAGTAAAGCATCAAACCATCAAGGAAACACTGTTCTCCTTGGCCTTGTATCAAAGGTAAGGCCACAGCTGAGGCAGAGGGAGCCTTACACTTCTTGTAGCTCCATGGCTCAGGGCCACCCTATCCCGCCCAAGCCTAGAGACATTCTCATACCTTCTGACTCCTTAATCAACCCTGTTCTCATCCCCAAACAGGCCCACAGGAGCCTTTTGTTCACATGGGGCATAATACCTTCTTGGGTCTTTCCTAGGTTTCCTAAACTGGGTCCATGGTCCTGTAGCATGTCTGAGAGATGGATTTATAGGGTCTGAGACTATGCTAGATGTGCCAGGATTGTAGGCCAGAATGTGTGCAGATGTATCTTCTGGGGTGGCTATCTACCTAGCCTTTACGATTCTTTTCCTCATACAGCAAATATTGATTGAAAACCCTCTCTGTGCAGGGCATTGAGTTAGGTACTAGAGACACAGTGATGAGTGAGACAGATGCCTGCCTCCAGAGAGCTTCCAGTCCAGGGGGAGTCAGTGAATGAGTAAGCAAACCAAAATTATCTCCACATGAGAACATCTGGGGCCTGGCCTCTGCCTAGCCCAATGTCATTCACGCCATAAATTGGTACTGCTCACAGTTTTGAAGGTATGCCTGAGTGAGGCCCAGAGCAGGAGGCGTGGGGGCAGGGAAGGGCTTCTCCAAGGTCATACAGAGAATCAGTGGCACAACCAGAAACAGACGCCTGGGTTTCAGGGCTCTTGGTGCAGGGCACTGACTGTCATGTGCATGTAGTATTTAAGTGGGCACATGGCACATGGAGTTGCTTTAGGCTTGACACATTTTTTTACGGCCAATAAAGTCACTCCCACCTCTATCCCCGTTCTTAGTTCATCCATTTCCAAGGCAGATTGCCTATGGAGGAACCTCACCCCACACCCCTCTCAGCCCACAGGCAGCTGTTCTCCTTCTAGCCTGCTGGGTGGGCTCTGGACCTTCCTGAGGCCTCACTCCCTGAGAAGGTCCAGCTGGCAGGCCCAGCTGGGGGTTTGAGCGAGGATGGGGCCCATCTGGAGGGGCCTTGGAGTGAGCCAGAGGGGCCAGCAGGGAGGGAGAGCCCCTTGGGAACAGAGCCTGCACTGGGAGAACTCTCTCAGAAGGACACAAAGTAAAAAAGAAAATGCCAGGGTATCTGGGTGGGAACTCATGACAATCTTCTGAGGCCTGAAAGAATATTGAGGGCTCCCGTTCACCCACCCCGGGATGTATTTCTTTTATTTGAATCTGTGTGAATCTGTTCAGTTTCCCAAGTCTCTGGGCTTGCAGTGGACCATTCTCCTGCCCACCACTCCCTGGCACCATTCACTTTATTCTCTGGTGGCCACTGTGGCCCAGGCACTGGGCAATGTCTAGGGAGAGGGGAAGAGTGAACCTGTAGTTGAAGAAATCCCCTCTCTGTGGAAGGCCTTCAGTCTCATGGAGGGGATAAGGCCTAAATGATTTGCTCGAATATGCCATGGTCAGTGCTGTGGGTCTTTTGAGGAGGGAGAGAGTAAGTCTGTGGATGGCAGGGCTGGGAGAGAAAGGACTCCCAAAGGAGACATGGATAAGAGGAGAAAGGGTCTATGGGCAGAAGGCCCTCCCTGGCCTCCAAGGGTTAGTCTGAGCTGCTTAAATCCCTATGTGATGTTCATCCCGTTCTACCATATTCCATCCAAATTCTTGACCTGCCTCTGCTTTCCTAGTTCCTGAGGCAGGAAGCTCATTCACTAGAAAGAAAGAGATCATCTCAAAATAGCCCTTACTCTAGGAGAGTTCTCTCTTGAGTTGGGCTGAACTTCATCTCTTTATGGCTTTTGTGCAACGGGTCACAGCACTGTCACCTGAGGTCGCCTACATTCTGTCTCCTCCCTCTGCCCCTCAGGGGTCTGGAGCATCACTATCACCAAAATTCCTGAGTCTTCTCCAAGCCAAACAACTCTTCCCATTCTCCCTCCTGAGGTCAGAGTTCCAGCTTCCTCCCCAGTCTGCTTTTGCTTCCCTGCCCATGCTCCAGTATGTCTATGACACCCTAAATATGTGGGTCCACAGCTGACAGCATATTCCAGGGCAGTCTTTCACTTCTTTGTTCTAGAAATGTCTATGCTCCTTACAGATGCAGCCTACAGCTTCTGGGATTTATTTAGGAACAGATCTCCTTACTCTGTTTCCAGCCTTCTTGCCTATTCCTTCTGGTCAGCCTGCATCTGAGGACTGGGTTTTAGGATCCAAGAGTAAAAGATCTGATTTTTCTCCCTGACATCTTTACTTTGTACACTTCAGCCCCTTCTTCTTGTCTGTCAGGACAAGACTGAAGGCTGATGAAGTTAGCTCCCCCACGTATAGTTGGACCCATGCTCCAAACCTTACCAATGAGCAGTTCTGACTGTGCATGTGCTGCCAGGCACTCATCTCTGTGAATTCATCTTGAAAGTCCTTGTCAGATGGCTGGAGGTGAGAAGTCAGCTCCTCTCACACTGCTCTGTGACCCCAGGAGCCTGAAGAAGTATGTCCAGGAGTTGATGGTAGATCCATGGACAGAAGAGGCAGGATGCCAACTACTCTGCTTGGCCTGCCATCAGCCAGCCAACTTTTCCAGAGGCTTGTTGTAGGCTCTGAGTGTGATGGGGGTGCTGCAGAGAATATTCAAAGACACCAGACACTGCCTCTGCCCCCTGGGACGTTCCAGTCTCACAGAAAGAAAGACCAGGTGGGCACCTAATGTAGGCTGAATAAAGTCCCCCAAAGGTATCAGGTCCTAATCACAGAACTTGTGAGTGCTCCCTTATTTGGAAAAAGGATCTTTGCAGATGCTGTTAAGGATTTTGAGATAAGGAGATTATCCTGAATCATCTGGGTGGACCCCAAATGCAATTACACTCTAAGAAGGAGGTATCCATATAAGAGGTAAAGTGGAGGGAGATTTGACACAGAAAAAGAAGAGAAGGTCTTTTGACCACAGAGGCAGAGATTAGAGTAGTTCAGCCACAAGCAACAAATGCTGAGGGCCACAAAAAGCTGGAAGAGGCCAGAAACAGTCTCCTCTAGAGCCTCCAGGGGGAGTCTGGCCCTGCTGACACCCTGATACGGATACTTTTGGCCTTGAGATTTAGAGAATACATTTGTATTGTTTTAAATCTGTAGTAGTGGGTTAGAGCAGCCACAGGAAACTAAGACAGTCAATGAGGAAGACAAAGGAGCAAGTGAGGAGGCCCAGACCAAGAACAGAGAAAGTCGGGAAACTGGTGGCTGCAAATCTCAGGCAAGGCTTCCTGGAAGAGGTGGGCCTGCAGCTGGAACCACAAGAGCAGAGTTAAGAGGAAATGAGTGGAGTAGGAAGACAGGGTGGGTCAGACCTGCTAAGACCAGAGACGCTGCAGCTGCAGAAGGGAAAGGGAGGTGTGTGTGTGTGTGTGTGTGTGTGTGTGTGTGTGTGTGTGTGTGTAAAGGATAAATCCTGGAAAGATGCTATTTTACCTTCTTCCCAGGGAGGGATGAACAGTGCCCTGTATCACCACGTGGGTGGCCTCGTGCCAGGCTCACAGAACCCTAGAGTGGGGTTTCAGGCCCAGCAGCACCACAGACCAGTGCCTGCTGCCTCCCTGAGCCTCAGTCTCTCGGTTGATAAATTGGGAATGTTAATATTGGCAACACAAGGACATTTTCTCCTTTTCCAGTTTCTCTTTGTTGTCCCGAATTTTTCTACAAGATGTTAACAGGCAAGAATGGGCTGCTTCTCTTTACACGAAGGATCCAAGGTGGATGGGAGTAATGCTAAGTCCCCCTCCCTGCTTTGGGATGCAGTGAGGTTTGGGTAAGATAGCCACACTGATTCCGTGCTCCACGAAGGCCAGTGCCCTCCAGGCTTGCTTCCCAGAGCCCCGCAGCCAGAGCAGGTGCCCTCCCTCTCTGGAGGGCCTGTTTTCCCTCTGCAGCTCCTCTCTCCTGACCCCTGCCAGCCCAGCTCCCAGGCAGCCACTGCAGGAAGGCACGGAGGAGAGCCGAGCATGGCTATTTATAACAGGGGATGTGATAAACACTTCGAAGAGATATTTCCCAATAGACCAAATTCAACGGAGATTACATAAGCAATTAGATCTTCTGAGCTCCCTGCCATCTTCTTGCACTGAGGCTGTCCAAAACGTGTGTGAACAAGTCTTTCTTTATAGTCAGACATTTATACTTTACAAGGATGTAAACTGAAATGTTTCAGGTGGGCAAGCCAATCCCGACCCCACCCCCATTCCCACCATCCCCCTCCAGCCGCCCTGGGTGGTGGTGGAAGAGTCCTCAGGGCCTCTACTTCTCTGCAGTCAGGTGATCCTGGGCAAGTTCTGGCATGTCTCTGGCTCCCTCTGTGCCTCAGTTTCCCCTTCTGAACAATGGAACAAAAATGTCCAGCCTTCAGGCTTCCATGAGAATCCTGAGAGAAACTGTCTGAAAGCTCTCAGGCCAGCCCCGTGGTGGGTACTCAAGCTATCTTGGATGCCAGGGTCCCCTTCTCCTTTCAGGCCCACAAGGGGGAGGGAGTTTGGCTCCTGGTTCATCTGGCCTCCCCTCCCTCCACCACCTCCCTCTCCCCCAAGTGCTAATGCTTTCTTTCTAATTTATTAGGCTGTTAATGGGCCTGAACAGTGGTAATTGTCTCTTGCCAAGGGTGAAAGCTATCTGCCCTCGACAAAGGCTCACGCCTCTCCCTTCTTCCCGGTCCAAGTGCCAAGACCTGCTGATCCCCAGCACTGGCCCTTCCCACCACAGCAGAGTCTCTTGTCTGTAAAAATACCCAGGACCAACTCCCCCCAAAGCCATAAAGCTGGCAGCCCCTGGATCCTGGCCCTCATGCTTCTGGCTGTCATAACCTGGCACACATGGTCCCAGAGGAACTGGGCAGAAAGAACGGCTGGCAGAGCTGGACGTAGCTGGGGAGGGGAGGGGAGGCCCGGCTGCAGTTGTCTCTCTACCAACTCCAGCCGCTCTCTCCACACACCCAAAGCTCCTGCCACCCCCAGCCACTCACCCAACTCTTCCCATCTCCAAGCTTCTGCTTGCGCTGTTCCTTCCCCCTCTGCTCCATCTCCTGGTAATAGATGCCTCCTGGTAATAGATTCAGTCCAAGGATTTCCGACTCTATGAAGGAAACCCTCGCCAAGGCCTGCACTCCCAGGGAATCACGTGCCACCCCCTCCTGGTGTAAGATTGAGCCCTAGGTCTGGGCTCTCTCTGGTCTCCTGTGGCCAGCCTGGAGCCTAGCCCAGAGGAGATGCCCTGGGGCTTTTTGCCCAGTGTGATGGAATCAAACCGTAGCAGCAGGGTGGTGATTACAAAGGATAGTGAGACTGGTGGCATCTCCTCCCCAACAAAGACTGACCAGGGGATGGGAGCACCTTCCAGCAGAGGAGACAGACAGCAAGGAGCAGGAGTCAGATGCCATCAGAGGACGCTTGCAAAAGAGACAGCTAATGGGCAACTCTAAGGGTATTCAGCAAGCACTTAAAGAGGCTTGTCAGGGGCTCCAGGAACACTTCTGCTGTGTATGTGGGATGGTATCTGTTCTAGTGTGGGGGATAGAAAAATAAGCCCTAGAATCAGGAAGCTACTGCACAAGAAGCTGTGTGATCTTGGCCAAGTCACCTGTCCTCTCTGAGCCTTGGTTTCTTCATCTGTACAGTGGAGATAGGAATCCCTACCTCACAGGACTGTTGTAAGAAGTAAATCATATGACATGAGGACCAGGTGAGAGCACCTGTGCACAAATGCTTGGTGTTTCTTAGGCACCCTAATAAACTACCATTTCCTTCTCCTACCAGTACTGCTGGGAACTCACAGTCTGTCTGGGGGCTTTATCCAGCAGAACCCCAGCCATATTAAGTGTTGAGAGTCTCAGAGTTGAGTGATGAATTCTTAAAAGGACATCTTATGTGAAGGACAGAGCGCAAAGGAACAAGGTGAAATGATATAGCACAGCTGTAGGTTAGACATTAGGAAGAATTCCCAGATGACAAGAACTTAGAACCAAGAAAGCTTTAGAGAAGAAGAATCCTCTGAAAACCTAACAACTGAACTGAGACCCGGAGGGCATGAAGAAATCAGCCTTGAGAAGAACTGGGGGGAAATTGTTGCAGATAGAGGGAACAGCAACTGCAAAGACACTGAGGCAGAAATCAGCTTTGTGGGGTCAAGTTACAGAAGATGTAAGTTCAATTAGAACAAAGTAAAAAGAAAGTGATCCCAGATGGAACCAGAGGAGTCCGTAGGGCCCAGACTGTGAAGAGCCTTACAGGCCATGGATAAGGACTTCACATTTTACTCTGAGTGACATTGGAAGCCCTGGGAAGATTTTGAGCAGCAAAACGACATGAGTGACTTAGGACTAAAACAGATCACTCAGCTTTTGCGCGAATAACAGTTGGTAAGGGACAAAAATAGAAGCAGGGAAACCACGAGAAGGTTTCTGCAATGATATAGGCAAGAGATGATAGTGGCCTGGAGGGGGGGGCTCAAAGGGTAGCAGTGGAGGCACGGAGAAATGGTCAGATCTGGGATTTACTTAGAGATGAAGATGGCAGGACTCACTAATGAATTGGAATAAGAAAGAACACTTATTTGGAATCTATTATTAGTGCACACCAGCACCTCAATGAACCCTTTTGACTGCCCTGTCAGGTCAAGCTGATTTATCTCCATTAGACTAAGGAGAAAACCTAGGCTCTGAATGGCGTGTGGCTTGCTCAAAGTCACACAGCCATGAAGTGGTAGACAAGCTAGGAGCCAGGTCTGGGTGATTCCAAATTTGATGTGTTTTCCCTGCCGCCGTGATCCAGGCCTGTGCTAGGCCCAGCCTCTGGAGCATTGGTTCCCAGAGAACAGTTGTCTAAAGAGGAGTCTCCTGCCACTGCTTTGTTCTAAACCTGCCTTGAGCTCTGCTCTCCCTGCTTCATCCTCCACTCCACCCCACCTCACTCCTCACACCAACCACTTCCACAGCTGAAGGGGAGCAGCCCTAGCATGTTCATGAGTGAAATGCAGGAGCAGTCCATTGCCTCTCTGGTGACATCTAAATGAGCAGGGCCCTGTCAGGCTCTCTCTCTCTCTGTGTGCCCAGCATTTTCTAGGCACTGTGTCCATACTGTCCCTTGGGGCCCAGGCAGATGGGATGAGTCCAACCATGCAAAAAGGATGCAGAGTAAAGAAGAAAAGTTCATTTCCTCTGGCATGATGCTTTTTATCCCCACCAAAACCAAATACAACTGACCCTAACTATGTGTGGGGCCCCGCAAGCCCCTCTACAGAGACAGAGAGGCAGCAAAACACCCACCCCTGTCTCTCCTTCCACATCCCAAGCCTCCAGGTCTCCTCCCACAGAAGCTTAGGAACACTCCACATTGAAAGGGAGTATTGCTGGCTCTGGCATACCGCTCTTATAGTACACCTGGGGAAACTCAGGCACAGAGAGAAGGGACTTGGCCAAGGCACATAGCAGAAATTAAATCCAGCACTTCAATCCCAGAAGTATGCTTTTGCCTCCAGAGAATGACTGTGCCCCGGCTGGCACACGCCTGGCATGTGCGCAAGTGTGCCCCAAATAGCTGCTGCTGTTTTATGCAAGGGCCCAGGCAAGGGGGCATGGGGATGTGTATGTCCAGAATCTCCCATAAGTCCCTGCACCCAGGACATGAGGCTCCAGCCTGGGTCACCCCCAAGGAGAGGATTGTTCCCCTGAGCTGGGCGGGCCCACGGCCAAGAAATGCATGCCTGGCTGCCGACCTCTTTCATCAGCCAGCCACCTCCCTGCCTGGTGCCTGATGTCTCCCCAGGTCAACTGGCATCCCCATCCTGCCCTCTCCTGGCAGCCCCATGGTTGACCCCAAATGAGGCCCCCTCCCACTGCAGCCAGGAAGAGCAGGAGGGCACACAGAGGCCGCGAGGAAACTCGTGCTGAGCCGGCCCTTAGGGACCTCACATCGGCGAGCAAGAAAGGGGCCATGGCCTCTGGGGGCAAGGGAGCCAGTGCGGGATTATGGGCTCCTCGCTCGGAAATGATTGGTCGTGACAAGCTCACTGCAGGAACAAAGCCATGTGAAATTGACCTCATCACCAGTGATCAGATCAGATTGTTTAGTGTGAGGGGAATGCGAGGGGGATGTTCATCTGGGCGATGACCTAGTTAGGGCCTTAAAGAGGCAGAGCAGCTGCCCCACTCTGGGGAGGAGGAGGCAAGAGGCCTCTCAGGGGGAGGCCCCTGCTGAGCTGCAGGTGGAGGAAGGCCCATTCCCAAGCAGGCTCCGGCCCAGCCACTACCGGCTCCTTGAACCCTCCAGCATACCCAGGGACCATCTCAGGGTAGTAGGGCCTAGCCTTAGGTGACTGAGGGATAGCGTACAGAGGTGGCCAAGGCAGGAGCTAAGGGCAGAGTTTCCATACCTGTCTGAAGAGAACAACCAGGTAGATCAGAAACTAGGGAAACCCTGAGGCAGATCTTAGGGAAGAGGAATGGAATTTATTTAACCATTTATTTCCTTGTTTGTTTGCTCTGTCTCAGGCACTATTCGAAAGACGTATATTAACTCAAGTAACCCTCAAAACAACTCTGTGAGGTGGATGCTATTATGATGCCCATTCGACAGATGAGCACATTGAGAGTCAGAGGTGACATCACTTGCCCAAGTTTACAAAAGTGTTATGTGACCACCTGATCATGGAGGCTGGGCTTGTTCACAGCAGTTCTACTGCTTCTCTTGTGATGACAGGGTCAACCAAATAAAGATGCAACTAGGAAAATGTGGCCTATGCCACACAGCAGAGGCCTTTCTTTCCTGTCAGGCCCTCAGGGTTTCAGGGGGCCCAGGGGCTGGGGTGAGGACGAGGGGGCCTGTCAGGAACTCCAGGAACAGGTGCCTGCTTTCTCCTTGGATCCTGTTTCCTGACACTTGCCTGAGGACCGGAGGGGGAGGGGGAGGGAAAGGACATGTGGCCAGCCGGGAGCCGGCCCCTTTCTGCCAAGCACCGCCTTGGGGAATATGACTCCTGCTGCCTGAGGGGTATATGGGGGATGCCAGAATGGGGGTGGGACTTCTGGTGGGGCACATGGTGTTAACCCTTCATCAGCAATATGTGTGCAAAACGCAGCATCAGTCCTGGCACACAGGAAGAAGGCACCCACAAATGTGCAGCAAATCGCCAAACCCACTAAGGGTAGGCCAGGGCAACAGCTGCAGTGTGAAGGATCCTGGTCGATTGCTGGGAAGCATTCCAGGGAGACTGGTAATCTCCTCTTGAGAGCTGGAGGCATAGAAGGGACCCCTGTCACCTCAAAGGGTTTAGAAGCACCTGAGGCCAGTTACTGAGGAGAATCTTATACTGGGGGCTCCAGGGATGCCAGCTCTGATGGAAACTGAGGGGTAGGTGTGGAACTGGTCTGCCAACCAGGCCCTTGCCGAGTACCATGCAGGCTGATGCATCTAGGCTGGCAGGACCTGGGGGTATGTAGCTTAAAGGAACTCCTGCTGTTCCCAGTGCCTGGGATGAGAGAGGCAACTGAATGCTCTGTGCCTACCTTTAGGGCAACCAGCCCTGAATATGCTCCAGGGCAGGCCTCTCAGTTCTCTGGCTCCCTTCCACCCAATTCTGTTGGCGTCTGGGAACTCTCGTGAAGGCCTCTGGGTCTCATACAGGGATGGGACAGCCTGCCTACTGCCCTGCCTACTTTCCAGCTCCTTCCTTTCTTCTCCATTTCCTCAGGTTGGGCCAGCTTCCATTCTACATTCCTACCCCCACCCCACCCCTGCCTGATCTCACACTGAATTTCTCAGATGCAACCTGGTGTGGCTTCATTTGACTAGTGGCCCCTCATTCCCTCCCCAATTTGGTTTGTGTGTGGGTCGCTTCTCCCACGATGCAGTGCAACTGCTCTGGGCTACAGGGCATCTCATTCTTTCCTGAGAACCCACACTGAGAGGTTGCAGGCCCCCAAGGACTTTACTTCTTTGGGGGAGACTTCTGAAGAACTGTCCAAGGGCAGAGGAATTCTGAGGACCGCATTTGTGATCTGTGGGTGACAGCCATAGTGTTAGAGATTTCTGTTCACTTCAGAGAAGGATTTCCTGTTATGGTGAGCTGTTCTGCAAGAGAACAGCTGTCTCAGGTCCTTAGTGAGACCCCTGTCCCCAGAGGTGTGTAAGTAGAGGCTGGATGGACAACCATGAGATATGCTACTGAGGGCCAGTAAAAGAAAGGTAGGGCTTTTCTGTCCCTGGGTCTCTCTCTATGTTAATTTTTTTGTTGCTATGATCACCACAGACCCATGGAGTTGTTTGCCTTCTGGTCAGCTTTCCTCACCACAACATTTGTGCAAGTTCTTGAAGTTCAAGACAGACACAACAAGGCTAAGAGCAAATCCAAGCCAGAGGCAGGGAGAAAGTTGAGACAGAAAACTGCTCCTGGCTTCATGCTCCCTTGTCTTTCTCATTAGCTCGGGGGTTTCTGGAGGAGCCTTATTCCCCAGCTAACCCTGTAACCCTCCCGTGCCTTCAAAGGCAAGGGAGTGCCCCCCAGGGGCAGCTGTCCTAGCTGCAGGGGTCGTGGCCTCGGAACACACCTGAGGTTGGAAGACCCCTGGGTGAGACCTGGCCCAGGCCACCAGTCAGCTCCCTGCTGTGCCTTTGGGCAGAGAGAGGATTCCACTGGGGCCCCAGTGGCTCCAGGACCCAGGCAGCCAGGGAAAGACTCTGGGAGAGGCGGTCTCTGCCTTCACAGGTCAGCCACCTTGCAGAAGGAACAGACTGGGGTTCTGGTGGCCCCGGGGAGCACAGCTGAGCCCCCAGGGTGGGAGCTGCCTCTGGGTGCAGCCAGCTCAACTGTGGGAAGAACTTTAGAGCTAGCAGAGGCCCTTCACAGGAGCCAGTGTGCAGACCTATGCGCAGAGGATGATTGGCCACCCATAGTGGTGGTGGTGCTGGGAGCCTTGGCGGTGAGTGAGATCAGAGAAGTTCAAAGCGAGAGAGAGAAAGTGACTGATTCTGTGATTCCCATGTCCTCAAGCCATGTAACTATATATCTATAATATCTATGTATTCATGGATTTCTATATCTATCTGTTATCTCTATATTTATCTCTGCATTTCCATATGTCTATCTAAGTAATTGTGTATCTGTGTATTGATCTCTTTGCTATGTATCTACATAGCTCTGTATCCATCTATGTCTCTCTCCTTTTAGAAGAATGGCTGATGGAGATCCCAGAGAGTTTAAGGCCTTCTTCCTCCTGAGGTGCCCCTCTCCATGGTCACTGCCTGCCCTCCCACCCCCTTTCCCACTGGATGGTGGCCATTCTGGGCCTGGGCCAAGGGGTTACCATGAGGAAATAGGCCAAAGTCCGGAAAGCCATCCTCCGAAGCCAGTAGCAGCTGCTTTGCTTGCATCTGTTGGGGGTGAGGAAGATGAGAGAGCAGGAAGAGTCATGGGGGAGTGGAGGTGGTGGTGTGGGAGCACAGGGAATGTGACAGTGGCTGAGCGGTCGTGAGTTTTAATTCTGGGGGGCAGGACATCACACTAGTAGCCCGTACTGGCATTCTCTTGCTGTGTGATCTAGGACGACATTCTGCCCCTCTCAGGCCTTCAATGTGCCCATCTACACCATGAGCCTCTTGAAGGGCCGTTCCAGAGCTGACACCCTTAGCAGGGCAGCAGTCACCACACTTTTGAATCATGGATTCCCATCACTAGAGCATTTTGAACATAGCAACTCAATATATCTATGAAAGTGTTAGCTGCTCAGTCATGTCTGACTCTTTGTGACCCCATGGACATGTTTGCCAGGGTCCTCTGTCCATGGAATTCTCCAGGCAAGAATACTGGAGTGGGTTGCCATTCCCTTCTCCAGGGGGTGTTCCCGATCCAGGGATCAAACCTGGGTCTCCTGCATAGCAGGTGGATTCTTTATCATCTGAGCCACCAGGGATTTATTAATACATAATGTAGTGGTAAAGAACATAGACTTTGGGGTCAAGCTTGTGAATGTGAATCCTGGTTCTTCCACTGGGTGAGTGGCTTGATGTCTCTGAGCCTTAGTGGTCCCTGTAGAAAGAGGAGATAGGAGTTCTACTCACTGCCATCAAGTGATTGTGGGGGTCTGGGACAGAGTGAATGCATAGATGCTGTTTCTACTATACATGTTTTACTTTACTAATTGATGATGTAAGTCACAAATTGCATATCCAATGTCAAAACTGTTACAGGATGAGGTAAAAAGAAATAAAATGCTCTCTATATTGCAATATTTTCTTCTCACTCCCCAGTGGGTTACTTAGGGCACTTGGCATTGTAACTCTTTCAGAGTTTGCTTGTGATCCCTTCTCTGCTTTTCCACCAGAGAAGTTTGAGGCTGGGCCTCCTAAGGTGACAAGCATGTCAGTCTGGATTTGGGCCTGCCTGGAACCAAGCAACTACTCCTGGATGCATTGCATTCTTCCAGGAGTCCTCTCCCTCAGAGGGTGCTAGAGGCCTGGAGGTGTCCCATTTCCCCAGACCTGGAGGACCAGCATGGTCTGGGGGCCTTACTTGTGGCCCACGGGCTCTGCTGCCCACACCCCAGGGTGTCCACTGTCCCTGTTCTCCTCAGCCCAGGACCTGGGGTCAAGGTGTAGCCCCTTCCTCTCTCCCTCACCACAGCCATCCTCTCCATCACAGAGCAAGCAAGCCAAGTCCAAGGCTCACAGCCCACCCTGAGTTGCTATTTCTCAGATGGATAATGAGAGTGCGCCATTACTGAGCATGGTTGCACTTTCTTAAATACTTTACCTGCATCTTCTCTTTGAATCTTCCCAGGGATCCTATGAAACAAATACTCTTCTTCCAATTTGACAGATGCGAGCATCACCAGTCAGTGACAGAGCAGGGAAACCAACTGCCAGCAGCCTGACTGGAGAGCAGCCTCTTCATCATCTTGTGAGGGTGAATGAACAAGGGAGGGAATGATTTCCCTGTTCCTCTTCCCCAAAGCCCCTGCTGTGCCCTTCCTGAATTCTGGATTTGCTCTGACCCCCAGGCCCCGGCTCCCCCACCCTGTATCTCTGGGGGTCCAGCTCAGTGGGTCTGCACCCCCGGCCCCAGGCCCCAGGCTCCTGTACCCCCATCCCCTCTCCCCTCCTTAGAGCCCCGCCCCCGTGGGCCGCCGACCTGCAGGTAATCCCCTCCCCCTTTCTCCCCCCGCAGCTCCAGCCCCTTCCAATTAGCCCAGTCTCCGATCTCCTCGGCTGGGAACAGCCATCCCCCACCCCTTCCCTCACTCTGCTCCCTCGTGGGGAGCCCCGCTCCCAGGCTGGGCCGCCCCATTCAAGGAGTCCTCCTCCATTGTCCCCGCCTGCCACTAACACGGGCCATTAGCATTTCTAAAGCCCACTTCTCCTGGTCTCCACTTTGGTCTCAGCCAAAAAGGGTATCACTTTGAAACAGGATTTTGGGGAAAGGGTGCTCCCTAGGCTGCTAAAACAGCTTCCCTTTATGCCCTCAACGCTCCAGGCCTCAGTCTGTTTGCCTATAAAATGGGGAGAATTGCAATCTCACGTTTCAGTCTTAGGACACCTGGAATTTCTCAGCTCGAGAGTGGTTGAGAAATGGAGCGGCCTCCTGGGATAGCTCCTGGGACAGCTGCCTGTTCCTTCCCCTGGGTTTCTCTGGCCCTACCAGTCTGGACCCTCCATTTCCCAGCCACGTCCCAGGGGAGATACAGAGTTTTGTTAAAACTGGTTTTCCCTGCCCTAACCCAAGCGGCCTTTGTTAAGGCCCTGGCAGGATGGGGCATGAATGAGGGTGACTTCGTTTGCCCTGGCATCTGAAACCTGCCTAAGTAACTTGGGTGGAGAGACAGCGCCACCCAGTGGCTCCGTGGGCTCTAAGCTAGTCTTCTTGGAAGTGGGTCCTCATATACCTGGCTTCACGACCCCCAGGAGGCATCTCACCAAAGTAAACCTCTCTACTTGTGGGATTTCATTTGTATTGGTTTAGCTGCTTCAGCGGAGAAGGCAGTGGCAACCCACTTCAGTACTCTTGCCTGGGAAATTCCATGGACGGAGGAGCCTAGTAGGCTACAGTCCATGGGGTCACGAAGAGTCGGACACAACTGAGTGACTTCACTTTCACTTTTCACTTTCATGCACTGGAGAAGGAAATGGCAAACCACTCCAGTATTCTTGCCTGGAGAATCCCGGGGACAGAGGAGTCTGGTGGGGTGCCGTCTATGGGGTCGCACAGAGTGCTTCAGATCCAAGGCTAAATAAAGAACCAGAAGTTAGAGTCCCAACCTGCTCAGCTCAGCTGCAGCCCCGCCCCCCATCATTCCTCTGGGCTGGCAATGGCTCTTACTCTAGACTCTCTGGCCAATGACCAGTACTTTCCCCTGCTTGGTCCTCACTTTTCTCCATCTGGAAAATGGCAGAATATTCCCTAGCCACCTTCTGCTTTTCCTGGTTGGCTGAGGAAATTTGTGGGATACGGGAGGTTGTGGGTCTGACAGCCAGCCCTGCAAGACTGTTGGCCACTTGAACCCCAAGAATAGGCTCTGGCCCCATCCATCCTTCCCAGACCGAATCCCTAGCCTCACTGCCTTCCTGGAGATCCATCAACTGCTGACCAACCCCCTAAGAATACCAGGAAAATGGGACCCGCCCCCCCCCCAATGCCTACCTTCTTTGGTTCTTACTTGCTGTTTCTACCCTCTTCCTCCTTCCTCTCTTCTCCCCCTGCTTGTTCCCCTGTGGCCACAGGATGCCTGTATTTCTCTTCAAGCTTGGTAGGAAGCAAAATGAAGCAAGAGTAACCCTTGTCTCCAATTAAAGTCCATCACCCATCCCATTCCCCTCTAGGGTCCCTTCTGAAGTTGGTGTGGCTGAAGCAGGTGATGAAGGCAGAGGGGACCAACAATCAGTCCCAGAGACCTGGGGTGCTCTGTCTCAATCATCCCTCCTGCCTCCTCCCATGAGACTTCCCTCTGTGCAGATAAGGCAATGAGCTCCAAGGACCCTCTGATTTGGGGAGAGAGAGTAGGTGGATTGGGCCCCTAGTGTGTTGTGTCTGGAGTCGGCTGAATCTTCTGAAAGAACCAGACTGATGGAGAGAGCGGGAGATAGGAGGAAGCTTGGTCAAGAAGGACAGAGCAGAGGGTGCTCAGCTCCAGTATACAGTGTGGCCTCTAAGCATGGTCTAACTTGGACTTTCTCCCAGTCAGGAGGAGATGGAAAGAGCTGAGAGTAGTCCCAGACACATGGATCAGCAATACAGACGGCAGGGTTCTTCTGGTTTGGGGCTTTTTAGCTCTTCTCTGAGGAACTGTAGGGGTTTCTAGGACCAATGGCTATGAGTATGGTGTGCTATTTTCAAGGGGCAAGGGCAATCCCCATCCCGAAACAGTTCTACTTGTTCTATTATTTTTTGTTATAGTTCCAGATGAGATTTTGTTCAGGAAAATTATTCTGCCACTGGAAATAAAAAGTTTAAAAAACCTTGACTTGATGCAGCTTTACAGTTTACAAAGGGGGAAATTGAGGCCCAGAAGGGTAAACTGAGCATAGGACCCTATACCCATACAGTCTTAAATAAACATTTTAGAAAGAGCTATTGAATATCATGACATTTTCAAATAATTTTAAAGCATAACCAAGTTCACTTTCATGCTACAAGACCTGCCACCTTTTCAAACTATCTAAAAATGTTGTTGCATGAGCAGAAACAAAGAAAGTTGGGAATTTCTCAAATGTTAGGAATTACTTAAAAGCATAGCAAACTCACATAATTTAAGTGTAAGCAAAGGAATAATTTATACAATTGTCCCTACCTGCTGTCTAAGCCAGGAAGTATGCATGTTCTTGAGTAAATTTTAGTTAATTTCTGTCATGGGTTTAACATAGCTGCTGATGTTTGACATGAAGAAAAAGTAAAAAAGGAAAAACTTCCTCTTGCTTTGAGGTTGAAATGTGAAAGGTGCTGTCATGAACACAAAGGTACGTTCACACCTCCAGGGGTGGTTTGGTTCTGGGGGGCCCCTTATTGTCTCTGAGCCATGACTTGGGTATTTGAGGCCCTCTCTCAGCCTTCTGTGGACCATTATGCACCACAGAGCAAAGCCTGCCAATGCACAGTGGCACGGATTCTGGGTCATCCTCTGTAGATGATCCTCAGGCATGTTGTAAACCCAAGCCACTTTCTCTCTTTAGGTGTGGATGGGCTGGCTATCAGGAAAGTAATCAAATGTTAGGAGCTGCTTGACCAGGACGTAATGATCAGGAGACACCATCTACCAAAAATGGGATTGTGTGTTCCAGAGGCAAATAGAAACAATTGGTAGGCTAGGCCTGGGTTTGAATTATCCATATCACTTCTTTGCCCCACCCTCCCAGCCTACCTCCCTACATGCTCAGTATGGATAAATAAAAAGAGCTTTCTGCTATTGACTCATTGAATGTGACTTCAGGTAAACCTCTTTCCTCTCTGACACCCAGTCTCTTTCATTTCTCTTGTAAAAAGAAGTTTCAGAGTAAACCATCCATTCAGAAAGTTAAAAGACTACCCAAAGAACGGGAGAAAATATTTTCTAATCATATATCTGATAAGAGTCTGTTCTGTGCTCAGTCGTGTCTGACTCTTTGCGACCCTATGAAGTATAGCCTGCCAGGCTCCTCTGTCCATAGGATTTTCCTGGCAAGATCACTGGAATGGGTTGCCATTTCTGCCTTCAAGGGATCTTTCTGACCCAGGTATCGAAACTGTGTCTCCTACATCTCCTGTACTGCAGGCAGATTCTTTACCACTGAACCACTGCTGCTTCTGCTGCTGCTAAGTCGCTTCAGTCGTGTCCGATTCTGTGCGACCCCATAGACGGCAGCCCACCAGGCTCCCCCGTCCCTGGGATTCTCCAGGCAAGAACACTGGAGTGGGTTGCCATTTCCTTCTCCAATGCATGAAAGTGAAAAGGGAAAGTGAAGTTGCTCAGTCGCGTCTGACTCATAGCGACCCCATGGACTGCAGCCTACCAGGCTCCCCCGTCCATGGGATTTTCCAGGCAAGAGTACTGGAGTGGGGTGTCATTGCCTTCTCCGACTGAACCACTGGGGAAGCCCAATAAGAATCTAGCATCCAGAATGTATAAAGAAGTCTTAAAAACTCAAGAAATAAAGAGATAAATCACCCAGTCAAAAAAACGGACAAGTTGGAAGAAGTAGATATTTTTCCAAAAAAAGATATACAAATGACCATTAACCCTTGAAGAGATGTGTGCATGCTAAGTCGCTTTAGTTGTGTCCAACTGTTTGCAACCCTATAGACTGTAGCCCCCCTGGCTCCTCTGTCCATGGGATTCTCCAGGCAAGAATACTGGAGTGGGTTGCCATGCCCTTCTCCAGAGGATCTTCCTGACCCAGAGACCGAAGCCATGTCTCTTACATCTCCTGCATTGGCAAGCAGGTTCTTTACCACTAGCACCACCTGGGAAGCCCCCATAGTCATGAAGGGAATACAAATCAAAACTACAAGGAGATGTCACTTCATATCAACTAAGATGGCTAGAATTAAAAATAAAATAACTGGGGAAATAACAAGTGTTGGTGAGGATGCATAAAAATTGGAATGCTTGTTTTCTGCTGGTGGAAATGTGAAATGGTACACTCACTATGGAAAACAGTCTATCAGCTCCTGAAAAAGTTAGACATAGAGTTACCATGTGACCAAGCAATTCCACTCCTAGGTACATACCCAAGAGAAATGAAAATACATGTCCACACAAAAACTTGTACATGAAGGTTAATAGCAAATGTATTCATAATACCACCAAATGCGGAAGTGACCCAAAAGTCTATCAGCTGGTGAATAGCTTGACAAAATGTTGTATATCCAGACAATGGAATACCATTTGGAAATAGAAAGGAATGAAGCATGGTACATAGGCTGCAACATAGATGAACACTGAAAACCTAAGTGTAAGGCCAAATACAAAAGGGCACGTTTTGTATGATTCCATTTATTTGAAGTGTCCAAAAGAGGCCTATCCACAGAGACAGAAGACAGATTCGTGATTTATGGGAGCTGAGGGTAAGGCATGTTGGGGAAGTGGGTACAAGGTTTCTTTGGGGGTGATGAAAATGCTCTGGAATTAGTGGTGATGGTGGCACATACTAAAAACCACAGAAATGTACATTTTAAAAGGGTGAATTTTATGGTATGTGAATTATATCTCAATTTAAAAAAAAGAGTGAACTATAGCAGTAGTTTACAAATTTGGCTAAATTACAACTACTCCAGAAGCAACCCACCTTCTGGTGATTCTGGGCCTGAAAGTCTGTATGTTTTATATGCCCCTGGGATGGTTCAGATGTAGCCAGGTTTGGGACCCACTCTCCTAGCTCTAACATTCTAGGTTCCTGACTGTGTCTCTAATGACAGGTACCTGTAAACAGTTGCACACAGACCCTTTCTCTGTGGGAGCTGGCCCCCTCTCGGGTTCTGCACACCCTGAAACAGCCAGACCTCACACCCCAAGAAGGACCTGTTGCATTAGCCCCAGAAACAGACCCTTCTTGTGCTCCTGGGGCTGCAGCGTGGTTTCTAACCTCTGAGGCTGGGCTGCTGGTGTTGGCCTTCCAAGGTGTGGGAGCCTCCTTGCCCCTCCTCCACCTCTCCCTCCAGGGCCTCCTTCAGCAAGGCCTTAGAGCCATTGCTCTCTGTTCCAGGGGCGCCAACACCAGGCCTGCCCAACTGGCCATGTGGTAAAAGAACTCAAACCCCACTGGGGAGTCTGGTAGAGGAGGGGGCCACAGGGATGACCCTCAGGTGCCTGGGAAACCACATGCCTAGTGCACTTTGGCTCTGGTGCCTGGACCAGATTTTGAGGAGAGAGCTCTTAGAGAGGCAGTCCAGGCCCAGTCTTCAGCAGATGAGTGGTTCTGATCCCCTTCAGGGTGTGTGAAGACAGGAAGGTATATGAAGACAGGAGTGTGTGCACAGGCCTAGTGAGGCCCTAGGCTCAGATGTGAGCCAAGATACTAGGGCCTTGCTCATAGTTTCTCCTTGCCTACCTTTTCTCCTCCAAGCTCGTATTCTCTCCTCACAGTATCTATAACAAAATAATATTCCTCCCCACCCCACTGATTGAGGGCCGAACTTATGTTGGGCCCAGTGCAAAATGCTTTGAGAAACTTTCCTTCATTCCATCCTCACAACAACCTTTTACAGTAGGAAGTACTCTTCTCACTTTACATGAGGAACAAGGAATTCAAAGCTTAGTTATTCACTTGATTAGTATTTTTTGGACACTTATTATATGCCAGGCACTATGCTGGGTGCTGGGTCTACAGAAATGAATGAGGTCCAGCCCCTCTTGGAGACTACACTCTATCTCCAAGCAGGAAAGGACATTTCTAGAAAGAAATCAGGGTGGGATAGAAAACCAGGTCCACTTGAGTCTATAAGCCCTCCTCTTTCAGGTTGCCCAACCTTGGCCAGATGTTCCCTCCATGGTTCCCTCCCATGTCCCCTCCATGCATTGCAAGACTCCAGAGGCTGCCTGTGGGCTGCGTCTTTCAGGCACGTGAGAAGGGAGTATACAAGACTTAAACAAATATCAGTTGTTACATGCCACCATTCATGACTTTTGCTATCATTCCACCACCTGTTTATCTATTTAGTTGCTATTTTCCTTAAGTGGACTCACTTCTGAAAAAGGAACTTCAGTTTTTCTCCCTAGTGTCATACCAAGCAATGTTTGGATGAAATTCATTTGTGGTATGCTTGTTAACATATTCTCCTTAAAAACATTAAAATCTAATATAATACTTCTGTTCTGTTCAGTCGCTCAGTAGTGTCTGACTCTTTGTGACCCCATGGACTGCAGCACATAAGGTCTCCCTGTCCATCACCAACTCCCAGAAGTTTTACGCCCAAACATCATGCCATTGAGTCGGTGTTGGATGCCTACAACCATCTCCGTCCTCTGTCACCCCCTTTTCTCCCGCCTTCTGTCTTTCCAGCATCGGGTCTTTTTCAGGTATTGCATCAGGTGGCCAAAAAGTATTGGAGTTTCAGCTTCAACATCAGTCCTTCCAATGAACCCCAGGACTGATCTCCTTTAGGATGGACTGGTTGGATCTCCTTGCAGTCCAAGGGACTCTCAAGAGTCTTCTCCAACACCACAGTTCAAAAGCATCAATTCTTCGGTGCTCAGCCTTCTTTATGGTCCAACTCTCACATCCATACATGACTACTGGAAAAAAACCACAGCCAGACTAGACGGGACCTTGTTGGCAAAGTAATGTCTCTGCTTTTAAATATGCTGTCTAGGTGGCCATACTTTCTTGCAAGGAGAAAGCGTCTTTTAATTTCATGGCTGCAATCACCATCTGCAGTGATTTTGGAGCCCCAAAATAATAGTCTGTCACTGTTTCACTGTTCCCATCTATTTGCCATGAAGTGATGGGACCGGATGCTATGTTCTTTGTTGAATGTTGAGTTTTAAGCCAACATTTTCACTCTCCTCTTTCACTTTTCATCAAGAGGCTCTTTAGTTCTTCTTTCAACTTTCTCACCATAAGGGGTGGTGTCTTGCATATCTGAGGTTATTGATATTTCTCCCGGCAATATTGATTCCAGCTTGTGCTTATCCAGCCCAGCATTTCTCATGATGTACTCTGCATATAAGTTAAATAAGCAGGGTGACAATATACAGCCTTGATGTACTCCTTTCCTGATTTGGAACCAGTTGTTGTTCCATGTCAGTTCTAACTGTTGCTTCTTGACCTGCATACAGATTTCTCAGGAGGCAGATCAGGTGGTCTGGTATTTCATCTCTAAGAATTTCCACAGTTTATTGTGATCCAACAAGTCAAAGGCTTGGCATAGTCAATAAGCAGAATAGTGTTTTTCTGGAACTCTCTTTGCTTTTTTTTGAATGATCCAGTGGATGTTGGGATTTGATTCTGGTTCCTTTTTGCCTTTTCTATAACCCTGCTTGAAACTCTGGAATTTCACGGTTCACAGATGTTGAAGCCTGGCTTGGAGAATTTTGAGCATAAACTAGGGTTGTTTGGGGGGGAAAGTTGAGTGTAAGTGTCAGTAGATAGTTTGAGCTTCTTCGGCATTTGCCTTTCTAGGATTGGAATGAAAAACTGCCTTTTCAGCCTGTGGCACTGCTGGTTTCCAAATTTGATGGCATATTGAGTGCAGAACTTTCACTGCATCATCTTTCGGATTTGAATTGCTCAACTGGTTTCCATCACTCCACTAGCTTTGTTCTTGTGTATGCTTTCTTAGGCCCACTTGACTTCACATTCCAGGATGTTCTTGGCTCTAGGTGAGTGATCAAACCTCATGATGATTCTGGGTTGTGAAGTTCCCTTTTGTACGTCTGTGTTTCTGCCACCTCTTCCTAATTATCTTCTGCTGCTGTTAGGTTCATACAATTCTGTCCTTTATTGTGCCCATCTTTGCATGAAATGTTCCCTTGGTATCTCTAATTTTCTTGAAGAGATCTCTAGTCTTTCCCATTCTATTGTTTTCCTCTATTTCTTTGCATCTGATCACTGAGGAAGGCTTTCTTATCTCTCCTTGCTATTCTTTGGAACTCTACATTCAATGGGTATATCTTTCCTTTTCTCCCTGCTTTTCTTTCTCTTCTTTTCACAGCTATTTGTAAGGCATCTCCAGACAGCATTTTTCTTTTTCCATTTATTTTTCTTGGGGTTGGGTCTTGATCCCCATCTCCTGTTTACAATGTCACGAACTCCATCTTATAGTTAATCAGGGCACTCTGTCTATCGATTTAGTCGCATGTTAAATCTATTGGTCATTCCACTGTATAATCGTAAGGGATTTGATTTAGGTCATACCTGAATGGTCTAGTGGTTTTCCCTACTTTCTTCAATTTAAGTCTGAATTTGGCAATAAGGAGTTCATGATATGGAGCCACAGTCTGCTCCTGGTCTTGATTTTGCCTGATCACTATTGACATATAAAATCTTTTGTTTTAGGCCCACTTAAATTCTCTCACTAATAACCTGCAGATAAGTACAATACTATGGAGAAACAGATGAAGAGAAAGAAATTTAACTCCTATGGGAGATGCTTGGAGAGATTGCACTTGCTAGAGAGTTGCCTTCATTGCAAAGTTGCCTTTGGTAATCTGCTTTTGGGCTAGATCCTGAGTTCTTTAGGGCCCAGAGAATGGAATTAGTTGAAGTTTGTCGTTATTCCAAAAGAACTAGGAGAAAAGTTCAGTTGACAAGATGGTGGAAGGTCCCACACTCTGCCAGGTGGACTCCTAAGACATTCACTCCCCTAATCTCCAGCAAGTTCATTCCACCTCACAGAATGTTGGAGACAAGATGTGAAGGCTATGGGTCCCCGGCTAACTAAAGTAGTCAGAATTTGGGCAGTAACGCTTTGGATTGTTTACAGAAAAATCTGGGGAGGCTTTGGGTTTCACAGGGTCCAGGCAAGCTCACTATAGCTGAGAAAGACAGAGGATCCGGATCCAATGGACTGGGAATGATCTGGGTAAGAAACTTTTATCATGTCTCCAAATGGGAAATCAAGAGCCTCTTCACAGGACTGGTTGTGAGGGTTACGTGAGCAAGAATGTATTGAGTGGGCTTTGGTAATGGCCCATCCAAACTTTTCCTTTTCGTCGCTCATGACTTTTCAACAAATTTCAATAAACAGGCTTGGCCACTTTGGTGGCACAAGGCATCATTCCATACCCTGTGGGGAGGCGGCAGCATACAGTTTGGAGGGGTGTGAATGAGTACAATGAAGTCCTACAGTCTAGGGAGCGGAAGAGGCAAACAGTTGGTTTACCTTATGAATATGGCCAATCATTTGGACCCACGACACAATAAATCCCTCTGATATCAGGCAAAGTGAAATATATACAAATTGGGAATATGGAAGAGAGAGTGATTTTCTATCACTGGAAAAATTAGGGAGGGTTTTCCATGAGGAAATGACTTTTTATGAGCCTTGAAGGATGCATTTGGATTGTAGTCAGCTGCAATTCCAGGTGAGAAAGCCTTGCAGGCTAAGGGCACAGGGAGAGGTGCAACATGACAAGGCGGGGGGTGGTTCAGGGGCAGCCTGTTTGAGGGATGATGGTGGCCTGGGTACATGGGCAAACACTTATGCTGGGAAAGCTTGGTAGGCCATTATGAAGGGTTGAGATGCTGGCCCTCTTCCCCAGGAGTTGGCAGGCTGCTTATTAGCAAACAAGGGACACGGTTCTTCTTTCTGCTTACGTGGGGCAAGGTGGCATGAAGTTGGGCAGCAGCCTTCTCACCTTGCAACTAAAGGCTTCTCTGGCTGCAGGAGAAAAGTGTAAAGCCAAAAGATTCGAACTTTTTGCAAGTGTAGTATGGGATAACCTGTTTCAGAATGTCCAAGGAAAGATGAGGAAGAATTTCTTTCCCCTGGAGACCTTGAAAAGCAGGGGGGTTCTCATCTGTCTGGTTTTTAGAATGATTTCTGCAGAGGCAGGGGCTGGACTTAGATTAAACCATTTGGTTTCTTTCCAGTCATGCAGCAGGGTGATCTCAGTGTTCCCTATTCTTCTGGATGGGGTTGCCTCGCCCCACTTCAGTATCATGGGATTATTCCTGTGTTAGAGATCTCCCAGGCCCCCCAAAAGCCACAGCTTCCGATGTGGTGACTCATGACTTACGTCAGTAAGATACAAATGCAGGTCTAGCCTCCATCCTCCTTGCTGTCAGCTTGAGTAAGCTTAGCCTTTCTCTTTGTAGCTTCCTTGACAGTGGGTAAACATAGGCTATACCCTTTCATATAGCCAAGTCTTTCCATGGTCAGCCCTGAATGCCAACTTCCTCTACCCTCTGAAGAGAGTCAGGGCCTCACAGATAGAATAGGTTTTAGAGTTGAAGGGCCTAGGTTTGAGTTTTGATTAGGTGTATGACTCAGGCAAGTCATTTAAGAGCAGAGATTAAGTCAACTAAACACTTGTGGTGCCAACTTGCTATATTGCTCAAATTATGTTTGAATGAAAAATGTAGGTATCATCCCCTATTCTGATGCGGTAGGAAAAACTGAGGCTCCAAGAGGTAAAGTTTCTTGCTTCACTGTTAACAAATAATTAAGTAATAAAACTGGAATGGAACTCAGACCTCACAGATTCCCAAAGTTGTGCCTTTTCCACACTCTGTGGTGTTACTTCTTGCTTTATCACTCAATTGTTCTGTCATCTGTAAAATGGGCTATCTCTCTGGCCACCACAGAGATATTGGGGGATTAAAAATATATATAATGTATGTGAAAGTGATATGAAGACAAAAAAGTGCTGGGCAGGACACTAGATAATTATGTCTCATATCCTGATCAATTCTCTGTGCTTTGCCACCATCTTTGGGAAGCTATTTCTGAGGGCAGCAGGCCAGAGTTGGCCTCTCTTTCCACTATCACTGGAGGGGGGAGGAAGAGAAATGTCCTTCTTATTGAAGTAGAGAATAGAGAACGCTAGCTCTTATTGCACTGGGTCGAATTTTTTCTTTAGCATGTTAGCCTCCCTAACTCAACTGAAGCTTCTCCTGTGCACTGTGACTGACACCCAATAGTACTCATCAATTGTTAATGTTGTTGTTCAGTCACTCAGTCGGTGTCCAATTCGATGCAGCGTCTTGCCCTCACAATCCGTTCATTCTCTGCGCTGGTCAGTCTACATCATCACTATCCTGTGCCAGCTTACTTACTGGGCCACCACCGCTGGCCTCCCAATCTTGGTCACATGTTTACATGGCCAGCTGGCATTCAGTCCTCCTAACACTGTGACACTCCAGCATCGTTTCTACAGGATGGCCCTTCCTACAATATCTTCTTGTCAAAGGCATGATCCATCTTGTTTGTGAAGCTGTTCCCTGACACCACCTTGTTCCAAAACTTAAGGTGATCTCATTTTCCCATGAGCTCAATTGCATAGAGTGGTAAGTTTAGAGGATCCTTAATATCTTCTACCTTCTTCAGTTATGTGCATCCCACTATATTGGACTTGGTTAAGTCCTTACCCCTGTTATGGGCCTAAGCTCACTGTGCATATATGGTCCATGACTCTTCCAACTCTGCCATTCCTGGACCTGGCTTCTGGGGGGTTCTGGGAGAACAAGGCACAAAAGAGACCCAGTTGGCCTTCAAACTCGTGAAAGACGTTGCCAGCTCCAAGCCTGAAAATTAAGCTGCTCAGATATTACAAGTAATTGGACTTGCTTAATAAAGGATAAATTTATATCTATTTAACATGATTACTGTCAGAGGCCTGAGCTACAGAACCTTTCCATGCTGGGGTTTTATTACAGGAGAAGCTAATTAGTTCTAATTAGTTAACTCCCAGGTGCTTAAGGCAGAGGCAGGGGAGAGGACAATGTGAGGGAGTAGAAGGCAGGTGGGGAAAGGGAGGAGAAGGTGTTCTATACTCCCTTCTCTCAGCTGCTTACCTGCCACAGACAGGCTCAGGACTCATCAGGAAGCCCAGGCTTAGTGACACCCCAGGCACCTCACCCATCTGCGATGAGGGAATGAAGCTCCTTGAGAACCTACTATGGCCTGGGCACCGTAACAAGCCTGTTCTCTGCACGATCTCATTTGATCCTTGCAATGACCGGCAGAGGCAAGAACTCTTCATTGTCCTGTTTTCTAGATGGGGAAGCTGAGATGCACAGAAGTTAAGCCCCTTGTCTGAGCTCACACCACAGGGAAGCAGAGGAGCCAGGACTGGATCTGATTGCAAGGCCAGGGTTGCTGTCTTTGGCCCCTGTTACGCCTCCAGGTGGCAGCCCCAGAGGGCTCATGCTGCTCAGAAAGGGATTTGGATAGGCGGTGACCTCCCTTCACTGTGGTACTCAGCCAAGAGTTCTTCCTGGATAGGCCAAACCAGACACAGCCAGAGCTGGCAGGGTACTGAAGAGCTAGTCATCATTTGATTCAAGAACTCCTCCTCCTTTGACTCAGGTCAGAGCTCTGGGCTGGAAATCCTGCATGACTCAGATCCCCGCCCACAAGGAACTCACATTCAAGGGAAGTGTATGAACATTTGGATAGCAAGTTATTTAACTGTTAAAAATGTACATGAGGAGATACAGCTCCCTTCTATTGCATAATTTCTCTGCTTAGAGAAAATTTTTCCCAGGCTTTGAGGGCTTAAGTCAGAGAATCAGGGTCTCCTTCTGGGACACCACTTGCAGTGTAGGAAGGAGCATGGACTTTGGCGTTTGGATTTGAATCGAGGATCTGTCAGTTATTAATTGTATGATCTTGGTCATATCCCCCTGCCTCTCTCTGTCTGGCCCACCCCCTCCTGGACCTAGCTTCACAACTCTTACCTGCACACACTATCTCCTAACTGGCTTCCCTGCTTCTCTGGAACCCATTCCTCACACTGCAGGCAGAATGAGTTGCTGCCTCATGTGATAACCCCACTATAAGTCCTTCAAAGTCTTCACCATGGCCTGCGAGGCTTCCATGATCTCTGGCTTCATTTCAGACCACATTCTCTCACTCACCAAACTCTGCCACACTGGTCTTCTTAATGTTTTAGAAATCCGATCTCATTTCTACCTCTGGACCTTTGTACCCATTGTTCTGGCCACCTCAGTGTTCTGACCCCAACCAGTTGCATTGCTGGCCTCTTCTCATTCTTAAACATCACGTCCTCAGGGACATTTTCCCTTTAACCCTATCTCAAAGAGCAGTAGCCCCTTTGTTCTCAATTTCAGTACTTTTTGTTTCCATCCAAATACTACAATTTGTAATTTTTTTAAATTCACTTAAGAATGTGTTGTTTATCTGTTTCCTCCCACTCAGATAATAAGCATCATTAGGTCAATGACTTTGTCACTGCCACTGTGTCTTGAACGGCGTTTGACACATAGTAGGTGCTCAATACAGACTTGGTACAGATGGAGGGGTGGATGTTGGAACAGTGAATGAATGGCCACTTCTTAAAGCTGTTGTGAGGATTAAATGAGCTGATGCATGTTAAATGTCTGGCACAGAGCCCAGCAAAGAGCCCAGCTCAATAACTAAGTTGAATCTGCACGTGACCCACTGGCTGGCACCCAGCTATTCCCTGAGCCATCCCCACCTTAGTCAGCCAGTGCTCCATCCCACCAGCCTGCAAGGCCCAGCTCCTACTGCCCTGGAAACAAACCCGTTCTCATCCACAGGCAGTGGTGTGCTAGAGTTGAGTGCCACTTGTTAACGATTCAGGGATTTTACAAGCAGATTGTTAAACTATCAGTAGCTTCAGAGTGGCCACGGAGGGAGTATTTACACCACAGAAATTGACAAATAGTACAAATCGCACCCCCAACACGCAAAGAGCCAGTTTACCAGTACACCATCACTAGGCTTCTCTCCCACTGCTCACCCTGTCAGAGTGCCCTGCCTGAGTTCAGCCTGCCAGCCTTCCAGGTTCAGATCACGCACTGACACCCCCAAAGCCTTGAAGCCTCCCTTATCTCACCCCTGCTGACAGCCTCAGTGCCACAGGTGAGGGTATCTAAGTCAGTGTTTCTGTATATTGATTTTTGTCTTCTTTTTCTCCAAGTAACACGGAAATCTTATCCCCGAAGCTTACTTTTAAAACTGCAAAAGCAAGGACATGGTTGATACACTTATTTCTTCTAGTCCCTCAGGGTGCCTAGCACAAGACTGGGGACTGGAGAGGTTTCGGTAAAGTGTTCACAGCAGCAACTGTTCAATGACAGATGAGTTTGGATAAAGAAGATGTGGTAGGGACTTCTCTTGTGGTCCAGTGGCTGAGACTCCATGCTCTCAAGTGCAGGGGGCTCATGTTCGATCCTTGGTCAGGGAACTGGATCCCACATGCTGCAACTAAGACCTGGTGCAGTCAAATAAATAAATAGAATAAAAGATTTTTTTTAAAAAAGATGTGGTACATATATACAGTGTAATATTAGCCATAAGAAAGAATGATACAACGCCATTTGCAGCAACATGGATGGACCTAGAGATTATCATACTGAGTGAAGTAAGTCAAAGACAAATATCATATGATATCACTTATATGTGGAATCTGAAAAACAAAATGATCAAATGAGCTTATTTACAAAACAGAAAAAGACTCATAGACATAGAAAACAAACTTATGGTTACCAAAGGGGAAAGGGGAGAAGGATAAATTAGGAGTTTGGGATTAACATATATACACCACTATATATAAAATAAGTAAACAAGGACCTACTGTATAGCACAGGGAAATATACTCAGTATCTTGTAAAAACCTATAATGTAAAAGAATCCGAAAAAGAAAATATATGTGTGTAATACATATACATTGTGTTTAATACATATATATGTGTAATACATATATGTACACATATATATGACTGAATCAGCTTGCTGTACACTTGAAACTAACACAACATTGTAAATCAACTATGTTTCAATAAAAATTAAAAAAAAAAAAAAAAGATGACTCAGCGGCAAGCTGATACAGTAGCAGGAGTCTAGAAAAGAGAAATAGGAGCCCTGCATTTGGTACAGCTCAGCCACTGACCTGCAGTGTGACCTCAGTCCAGTCCCTTTACCTTTCCAGGCCTCAGTTTATCTATCAAAAATGATGTTGATGATTTTTAAAGCTTCCTTCAGACTTCAAGATTTCAAGGACTTGTTCATTGAATGATATGCAAATGAGTGTTCATTATTTGATGCAAAAGCTATCAGGTATTTTCAAAGAAACAATTACTGGCATCCCTTCCACCATGTTCACCACAAGAAAAGACTTAAGAGGGCCTTTAGGACCATATAACCCAAGGCATTATTATCCATTCTGCAGATAATGATACCTAGGATTTACCAAGCTCTTGTGACACGCCAGGTAGTATTCTAAACACTTGACATTGATTAACCAGTTTAACCATCACAACAACACTAAAAAGGTAGATACTATTATCAGTGTCCATTTTACAGATGGGGAAGTTAAGGTCCAGAGAAGTAAAGCAACTTTCCCAAGTCACACAGTTAGAAAGTAATAGAATCGAGGCTTGAACTAGGCAGTCTGATTCTAAATCCCATACACCTGACCACTGTGCTGTGCTCCTTTATACAATTTCTCAGAGGAAGTAGCTGCTCTTCAAAGGCTCTGGAGCCCCCAGACAGACAGCTAGCTTTCCCACCTACACCCCAACGGGTCCCATTGTAGTGCAAGCTTTACCAATAGGCAGAATGCCTCAGAGGAAATGTCACATCTGGTTTCCTCCACCTCCCAGCTGTGTGACTCTGGGCAGGTCCCTCTGCCTCTCTGAGCCTCAGTTGTCTCACGTATGTCACACAAGGCTCTTGTGAGAATTAAGAGGGAGGAAATTAGTAGGTAATGATTGTCTCTGTGTATTAATATTTAAATTTGTATTAAATTACATCTTCTCATTCTTCTAGATAGAAATTATTTTTCCCATTTTACAGAGTGAAAATATCCTCAGAAAGGTAATAATTTCCTCAAAGCCTTGCTGTTAGGTGGGGCAGAAAACAGGATTAAAACCAAAGACTCCAAGTTATTTTCATTTAAATAAGTTTTTTTTTAAAATTTTAGAACAGTTTAAGATTTACAGAAAACATTTAGAAGACTGTATGGAGTTCCCATATACCTGTACCCCATTTCCCTGTCTTACATTAATGTAGTACATTTGTTACAATTAATGAATTAGTATTAAAGTCAGATTTCCTTAGTTTTAACCTAACGTCCTTTATTCATTCCAGAATTCCATTCAGGACACTGCATTGTATCTAATCATCATGTCTCCTTAACTCTTCTGGGCTATGGCTGTTTGTTAGACTTTTCCTTGTTTTTAATGACCTTCACAGTTTTTAGGAGTGTTGGTAAGGTACTTTGTAGACTGTCCCTCAATCAAGATTTGTCTGATGTCTTTCTCATGGTTAGACTGGAGTTAAGGGTTTAGGGGAGGAAGCCCACAGAGGTAAAGTGCTCTTCTTATCACATCATATCAAGAGTATATGCTCTCAGCATGACTTATCATTGTTGATGTTTACAGTGATCACCTGGCTGAGGTATGTTTGTCAGGTCTCTCCACTGGAAAGTTACTCTGTGTTTTCAGCCCTTTCTATATTGTACTCTTTGGAAGGAAGTTGCTATGCACAGCCCACACTTAAGGTGTGTGGAATGGGGAGATAAGCGTTGCCTCCTTGTGGGAAGAGGATAAACATAAATTGTTTGCAATTCTTCTACACAGGAGATTTGCCGCTTCTCTTGTATTTATTTATTTATATTTTCATTCATTCATTCAATCACTTATTTCTATCACTATAGACTCATGGATGGTCTTCCCAGGTGGTTCTAGTGATAAAGAACCCACCTGCCAATGCAGGAGACATAAGAGACACGGGTTTAATCCTTGGGTTGGGACGATCCCCTGGAGGAGGGTATGGCAACCCACTTGGGTATTCTTGCCTGGAAAATTCCATGGACAGAGGAGTCTGGAGGGCTACAGTCCATAGGGTCACAAAGAGTTGGACATGACTGAAGGGACTTAGCATGCATGCACATAGACTCACGGATATTGGTTATTATACTTTCGGTTATAATCCGATACTACATTATTTATTCTGTTGCTCAAATTGATTCAGCTTTAGCCTTTGGGAGCTCTTTCAGTTGGCTCCTGTGTCCCTCTGACCTATCATTGTGGGTTTTATCTTTTTGGCATTTCCTTCCTCTAGTATCTTTATCTACAAGATACTCCAGGCTCATCTCATTTATTTCCTGCACCAGCCCTAGAATCAACCACTACTGTGAAGAACTTTGGTTCCTTTATTGAAAAATGATATTACAAACCAAGATCCAGGCACTGGGTGTGTTCATTGCTCCTGGGCCCTCTCAACTAACTGAGTAAGAAGATGTATGTATGTATGCTAACTAGTGTATATACACATATCAGTAAGTGCTCTTTGTAACTGTACCCATATGAAGCTAAACATGAGTTTATACTCATGTCTCCCATTCTAATCCATTACCACATGGATTACTCTAGCCTTTTCCTTGCTTATCGGTATACTCGCACTCCAACAGTGAGCAACCTGGCTCCTGCCATTCACTATCTGACTTCGTGCTCTTTTATAGCCTTCCTCCCTTACTCCTTCCAGGTTCCCAAGGCCTACCTGGCAGCTGCCATGGGGAGTAGCTGTGTTCATCTCTCCTGGGCTATGGGTGGTCCTAGGTGGTGGTGGTGCTTTTACAGCCTGGGAAACTCTTGCCATCAGTCTCTCCCTGGTTTGGTTTCCACAGGCAGCCCTCAGAGTAGCCTCCTTTGGTCATTCTGAGGGCCTGGGAGGGTTTCCACAAATACCTCTCTGTGGGTGACTGAGCCTTGAGACCTGCAGGAGTTCATTGCTGGTGTGACAGCAGCCCCTCCTCCAACTGCCTGGTATGCTAACCTTACTGTCTCATCCCCTACCATTCTTCCCCTTAGCTAGCCACTGGGTTTTCTTGCTAAGCCCTGCTCAGCCTCACAGTTCCTGGCCAGTGGGCTGGAATGACATGTGGTAGAGGATGCAGAGAAAATTGGAATTCCAGGCATGAGCAATATACCGCATGGAGAGGCTAAGGCTCCTTTGGCCAGAGTTCAGATTAGTCCAGTTCAGTGGCTGTCACCTTGGAGCAGTACGCTCTATGACCCCCACACAAGCAGGGCCCTTACCCCAGCCCCATGCCTCAGGAGACCCTGTGCTTTGGAGGGCATTCCTCTAAATGTGCTAATGTCCCCTCTGGTGCTAAGTTCCAGCCAGAGCCAGCACTGCCTCCCAGGTAGAGTGCTCTGAGCCCAAACATGAACCCAAGTAGCCACCAGTCCCTGTTTCTCCTCTTTGGGAAACTGGCTATACCATGTGTGAGGTCAACCAGATGCCCTGATCTCTGAGACTCACATCTATGGTGTCTCTCTTGGACACTGGAGCTGAGTTGGCACAGTATTTTTTTCACAAGACCCTGGGAGAGATTAGGTTGCCAGAATGTTGCTAACATGCTGATTTGGGGTAAGTTGAATTGTTTATGTAACAGGGGCCTTACACTCATATACGCACATACAAATATATGTCTATTTATCATATAAACATACATATCCCCTCCCCCCCCAGGGCTTATATACTCTAGGGCAGCCCTTCTTAGAGTTTATGGACTTAAAAGCACAGAATATCCAAGCCAGAAGAGTTTTGAAGCCATTTAGCCCAAGGCATTCCTGGTGTATATGCATCACCCCCTCCCCCACCTCCACTTGCCCCAGAATCTGCTCTGGGTCTGTCTGAACCTGAAGTTGCTAGGGATGGAGAGAGGAATAAGTCTCTGTCATTGTCTTCCAGGGTCTCCCAGTCTAATGGGAGACACAGGTACAGAAACTGTCACTTTGAGTATAATTAAAAGAATAACCACATTAATAATAAGAGCTGCCACTTATTTAGCACTTACTGTGGGTCAGGCACTGCCCTCCATGCTTTGCACACATCGGCTTGTTACTTGCTCTCAATGAGCTCATGAAGGAGGTGCTTCCCTATATTCCTACCTATAGAAGAGGCGACTGAGGTTCAGAGATGTAAAGCAGTATATGTGTGAGAGCCCAGAGTGCCCTTCAGCTCTGTCTGGCTCCCCAGCCTGAGTCCTTTCACACTCTCAGGCCTCAAGCCTGAAGAAATGGAGGCCAAGTGGACTAAGGTGACTTGCCCAGAAAAAAAGGACTTGAAACCAGTGCTGTCTGCCCTCAGCCCTGTGGGGAAGCCGCTGCGTTTTGACAGAGAGTCAGTGGCATGTGTCCACAGTCCTGGCTCTCCTCTCCTGTCATGGTCTCATCTCCTGGCACGGCCCCAGCCCCAGCCCGAGCCGGGCCAGCCATGTGGCTAGCACATCTTCCTTTCAACTCTGCCAGGCCTGCAGCTGGCCCACCCCTTGCGTGCCCCCTCCAGGGCCCAGCCCTCTCTCCTCGGTCAACGACACAGCCCTCCTTCCGTTCAGCATTCCTGCCAGCTGGTGTGTGAGCCCTGTGCAAGGAGGCTGGGTTGCCATGGCAGCCAGGGAGGGCTAGGGGGAGCGGGGCGGGGAGGGGGACACTGTGCTGCAGAGCTCCTGACCTCCCTAGGAAAGGAGGCTGTGGCCCTGGGCCGGGTAAGTGCTTTGGCAGGTCACCTTAGAAGGCCTGCCCCCACCCCACCCTGGCTCTCTGCCCCCACCGGGTGTGCTTTAAGAGCTTTCGCCACACAGAGAAAGGGATGAGCTGGGGAGAAAAATGCCCAGGCCCTTCAGAACTCAAGCCCAATATAGCAGAACTAATTTGAAATGTCACTTAGGGCAGTCTCATTCCCAGCCAGCGAAAAGCTGGTTTATTTACATAGTCGGCAGTGGCAGGAGGCCAAGAAACCTGCCATGCCAGGGTGTAGGGGATGGGCGGCTGGGAGCCCTGGCTGTGGCCCCTTGGCCTGGACCTTGCTCAGAACCACCATCTGGAAACCCCTGTGGGCAGAAGGGCCAGATCCCATGGACCCCACGCATGCCTCCCTCACTCCAGCCAGTATCCCCCCACCCCTCAGGGCCCCAGGTCAGAGCAGGAACTTCTAGTGACTGCCTTGGCACCAGTTCTCTGCCAGGCACTCTGCTGCACACTCAACATGGTTTTCTCCTTGAACCTTTGCCAAGCTCTGAGAGGAGGAGTGATTATCCACACGTCACAAGTGAGGAAACTGAGGTGGGGAAGGATATATGACTTTCTAGGGATTAGATAGCCAGGAAGTGGCAGTTGGGATTCAAATCAAGATCAGTCTGGCTCCTGAGTGCATGCTTCTCCTCTCCCACCCCTGTACCCTCCATATCCATACCCTGTATTCCTTGGCCTCTGCCAGCCACTACCCAAGACATGGCCTGTGTGAGCCACTGGGCCTGTCAGTTGATTGCCAATGGCCTTTTTCAGCTCAGCCCCTATGGGCCCTACCAGTGAGCCACTGGTTTGGGCACTGACTGGGTTCTGGCCCCCAGCAAGAGAAAGGAGTCTGTTCCTGGTGCCCACCTGTGTGCTTCAGTCAGGAAGACACAGTTTTATGGCTGAGAGGGGGCACAGAGAACTGATAATCCTGTCTGTATTTCATTCTATTATGTACCAAACTTGTTCTTTTTGTTTGTTGTTGGCTGTTCAGTAGCTCAGTCATGTCCGACTCTTTGCGACCCCATGGACTGCAGCATGCCAGGTTTCCCTGTCCAGCACCAACTCCCAGAGCTTCTCAAACTCACGTCCATAGAGTCAGTCACGCCATACAACCATCTTATCTTCTGTCGCCCCCTTCTCCTCCCGCCTTCAATCTTTCCCAGCATCAGGGTACTGAGCATCTATTATGTGCCTGGAACTGTGCTGGGTGGGAAGGGGTACAAGGGCAGGAAAGACATAGTCTCTGTCCTCACAGAACATCTAGTCACATTCCACAATAATAACACAACAAGGACTAACATCAAGTGGTCTATGCCAGGCACTATTTTAAGCAGTGGATTCATCTATATAACCCCTTTCATGAGGCTATGAGGTAGTACTGTTATTATTCCCCATCTCCCAGATGAGGAAACAGAGCCATTGAGAGGGAAAATATCTTGTCCAAAGTCACACAACTAGCAAGTAACAAAGGTGGGGTTTGAAACCAGGCAGACTGCCTTCAGAACCCACACTCTCAACCCAGCATTATCTAGAATAGAAGAAAGAGGACTGAACACGGCAAGGTGGCATGTTGGTGGCAAAGCTGCTGACATTGGGGGCCCAATTTGGGAGGAGGGGGAAGCTCAGATCCTGCTTGAGCTGAAATAGAGCTGCAGTAAGTTCCACAGAGCCGGGGGGACGGTGGGACATGTCACCAGAGGCTGCTGATAACTGGGAGAGGCTCCACAGATGATTGGGCTTCCCTGGTGGCTCAGCTGGTAAAGAATCTGCCTGCCACACGGGAGACCTGGGTTTGATCCCTGGGTTGGGAAGATCCCCTGGAGAAGGGAAAGGCTACCCACTCCAGTATTCTGGCCTGGAGAATTCCATGGACTATTCCGTGGGATCACAAAGAGTCAGACACAACTGAGCGACTTTCACAGAAGACTGATTCCGATCTAGGGTTCCTCTAACTTACTTGGCTAGGGGTCCCCAGGACCTCTGAGCACCTGTGGGACAGGCACTCTTCAGTCCATGCTGAGACCCCCATGACATCTCACCTGGCCTTGAAAAAACAGTTGGTCAGCAGAAGGAAAAAGACACTTTGGAAAGCCAAAGCCCGAGTGAGCTGGGAGTGAGCTGGGGGAACGTGACTGGAGCTACCTTGAAGGTTCTTAGAAATGTCATCTAGTTGCCTCCTAGCCTGAGAGAGGGATTCTCCATGTCCCACCTCCTTGAACTCCATTCCCCTACCCCAGGTCTCTCCTTAGAGTCCTCCAATGACTCTCCTTTCTCCCCACACTCTCCACCTGCCCGTTCTCTCCTGCTACCTCCTTGTGCATGAAGTCTTCCAACATCAATATTCAGACGCTACATCAAAGTACAAAGTACAAGTTCCCATCCCTGGCCTGTCATCCCCAGAATAGGTGGCCAGGAGCCGGTGGGGTCCCTGTGAGCCCTGTGTGGGCAGGGCAGATACATCCTTACGGGTTTCTCTGCCTCAGCAGAGGACTGCCAACTTGGGCTACTACAGGGGAGACAAGTGCAGGGAAGAAGGGGGGCCAGTTGGACAGGGTGGAGCTGCTCAGCTGTACCCCAGCTCCCAGCAGCCTCGGCAGCAAGGGCCATCTGGCCCACTGAGGCACTTACAGAAAAACACATGGGCATGGAGCAGGGTACCACTGAGCACAAGCTGCAACGGAAAGCAGATGGGCTCAGGTTCCCCTTCCTTTGCATTCTTCTCCTTCAGTTCTCACAGAACAACTCTTACTGGCCCCAGTCCTAAGTTCCAGGTAAGCACTGGGCACCGGCAGTAATTGCCAGAACCCTCTGGTTTTCTCCATCCCTGGGTCTGTCCTTCGGAATCCCCACTGGCTGCCCATCTGGGAGTCAGAATGGGCTCCGCACTCCCCCTTCCTTATGTCCACATCAATCAACCACTAAGTCACCAACCCTTGCCGATTTCAACTCCTAAACCTCTCTCCTATTTTTCCTGTTTTGTGCCTTTCACTACCACTTCCCTAGTCATCAAAAAACCAACAACACTACCTACCCTTTACTAAAAGCCTCAGATATGCCAGATTCTGAACTCAATATTTACCTGTATTTGCCTCCGTTAATCCTCCCATCAACTCTCTGGCAACTGTCCTCTTACTGACTCTATTTTATAGATGAGAGAAACTGAATCCCAGAGCCATGAAGTCCCTTGTTCAATGACATACACTTAGTACAGGGCAGAGCTGGGAGTCCAGCTTGGGCAGTCTGCTTCCAGAACACAGGCACACCCAGACTCACTGCGCTCTGCTGCCCTCTTTCTTTCCTCCCAGCAGCCCCACCTCTCTCTCACCAGCTGCCAGAGTGGTTTCTCCAAAGCCCAGCCCCAACCATGTCTGTTTGTCTCCTGGTGCAGTGCCCTATTCTGGCTTTCATTAAAGCATCCACCCATCCCTCCTCACTGCCATTGTGCTAGCCTGGGCTGCTGGCATCTCTGGCCTCCCAACTTCTCCATTCAGCTATCAGCTGCTTGAGAGCAGGGCTGGTGTGTCTTGTTCACCAGCAAAGTGCCCCCTGAACACAGATGGCACCAGGAAAACATTCACCGTGTCAACGGATGGAAGAATGGCCTCCTGCCTCCCGTCTGATCCCTGCCAGTGCATTCTCCATGCTACTGTCAGAGAAATCTTTCCTGGAACAACCCCGAGCATGTCACTGCTATGCTCTGAACTCATCCCTGACAAATTTGATCCCCAGATTCTACTTCTAGGAATTTATCCTATCACTACACACACACACATGAGGAATGACATGCACACAGATTATTCATCACAGCCTTGCTTCTAATTGCAAAAGATTGGAAATAACCTAAATGTCCATCAGTTAGAGCCTCCGTAATTTTTGTGAGATGAGGAAACACTTTAGTGGCTGACATGAAACAGCGTCCAAGGCGTAATCGGTGGAAAAGGAAAGTACAGAAGGGGGGCTGTAATAACATTTATACAAAACCAAAAAGGGAAAATACATAAATATATTTGCTATATATGTTAACCTATTTGCCTTTAAAATTTTGGACTGCATGAATACATTGTCTGTGCCAAAAATGAAACCTTAGTATTTAAAATATAATCATGTAAACCACAAATAATACAAATTATAAGCAAACAAACAAAACAGAGTCTCCCGTCAGTTATACACCCAAATTTGCCCATGCTGCTTCCTCTACCTAAATTGTGCTTCTTCTGCTGTCTAGCTCCCAAATGACTGCATCTGGGCTGTCCACTATGGTGGCCATAAGCTGCATGTGGGTTTTAAGCACTTGCAATGTGACTAGTCCAAATTGAGATGTGCTGTAAGTATTCAAATACACACCAGAATTTGAAGATTCAATGTGAAAAAAGAGTGTTACATATCTCCATAATTTTCTCTATTGATTACATGTTGATGTAATATTTTATTTTTTATTGAGGTATAGTTGATTTACAATGTTTCAGATATATAGCAAAGTGATTCAGTCTTATATATATATATATATATATATATATATTCCTTTTCAGATCCTTTTACCATTATAAGTTATCACAAGATATTGACTATAGCTTTCTGTACTATACAGGAGGTATTTTTGTTTATTTATTTTATATATAGTAGCATCTATATACTACCACACAATTGCACTCATCTCACATGCTAGTAAAATAATGCTCAAAATTCTCCAAGCCAGGCTTCAACAGTATGTGAACCGTGAAATTCCAGATGTTCAAGTTGGTTTTAGAAAAGGCAGAGGACCACAGATCAAATTGCCAACATCTGCTGGATCATCGAAAAAGCAAGAGTTCCAGAAAAACATCTATTTCTGCTTTATTGACTATGCCAAAGCTTTTGACTGTGTGGATCACAATAAACTGTGGAAAATTCTGAAAGAGATGGGAATACAAGACCACCTGACCTGCCTTTTGAGAAACCTGTATGCAGGTCAGGAAGCAACAGTTAGAACTGGACATGGAACAACAGATTGGTTCCAAATAGGAAAAGGAGTATGTCAAGGCTATATATTGTCACCCTGCTTATTTAACTTATATGCAGAGTACATCATGAGAAACGCTGGGCTGGAAGAAGCACAAGCTGGAATCAAGATTGCTGGGAGAAATATCAATAACCTCAGATATGCAGATGACACCACCCTTATGGCAGAAAGTGAAGAAGAACTAAAGAGCCTCTTGATGAAAGTGAGAGAGGAAAGTGAAAAAGTTGGCTTAAAGCTCAACATTCAGAAAACTAAGATCATGGCATCTGGTCCCATCACTTCATGGCAAATAGATGGGGAAACAGTAGAAACAGTGTCAGACTTTATCTTTTTGGGCTCCAGAATCACTGCAGATGGTGATTTCAGCCATGAAATTAAAAGACACTTACTCCTTGGAAGGAAGGTTATGGCCAACCTAGACAGCATATTAGAAGCAGAGACATTATTTTGCCAACAAAGGTCTGTCTAGTCAAGGCTATGGTTTTTCCAGTAGTCATGTATGGATGTGAGAGTTGGACCATAAAGAAAGCTGAGCACAGAAGAATTGATGCTTTTGAGATGTGGTGTTGGAGAAGACTCTTGAGAGTCCCTTGGACTGCAAGGAGATCCAACCAGTCCATCCTAAAGGAGATCAGTCCTGGGTGTTCATTGGAAGGACTGATGTTGAAGCTGAAACTCCAATACTTTGGCCACTGAATGCGAAGAGCTGACTCATTTGAAAAGACCCTGATGCTAGGAAAGATTGAGGGCAGGAGGAGAAGGGGACGACAGAGGACCAACCAGTCCATCCTAAAGGAGATCAGTCCTGGGTGTTCATTGGAAGGACTGATGTTGAAGCTGAAACTCCAATACTTTGGCCACTGAATGCGAAGAGCTGACTCATTTGAAAAGACCCTGATGCTGGGAAAGATTGAGGGCAGGAGGAGAAGGGGACGACAGAGGATGAGATGGTTGTATGGCATCACCGACTCAATGGACATGAGTTTGAATAAGCTCTGGGAGTTGGTGATGGACAGGGAGGCCTGGTGTGCTACTGTTCACGGGGTTGCAAAGAGTCGGACACAACTGAGCAGCTGAACTGAAGAGTGTGTATCTGTTGATCTCCAATTTATCCCCTCCCCACTTTCCCCTTTGGTAACCATAAGTTTGTTTTATAAGTCTGTGATTCTGTTGCTGTTGTGTAAACATTTGTATCACTTTTTTTTAGATTCAGCTGATATTCGTCTTTGACTTATTTCACTTAGTATGATAATCTCTAGGTTTATCCAAGTTGCTGCAAATGGCATTATTGCATTCTTTTGATATGTATATACATATCACGTCTTCTTTATCCATTCCTCTGTCAATGGACATTTAGGTTGGTTCCATGTTTGGCTATTATAAATAGTGCTGCTATGAACATTGGGGTGCCTGTATCTTTTTAAATTAGAGATTTCATCTTTTCTTGATATATGCCCAGGAGTGGGATTACCAGGTCATATGGTAGCTCTATTTTTAGTGTTTTAAGGAACTTCCATACTGTTCTCCATAGTGGTTACACCCATTTACATTCCCACCAATAGTGTAAGAACTATACAATATTTTAGATATATTGGTTTAGAGAAAATACATTATTAAAATGAACTTCACCAGCTTCTTTTTTCCTTTTTTAATGCAGTTACCAGACAATTAAAAATCACATAATTGGCTCACCTTTGTGGCTTGCATGATATTTCTATTGAACAGCGCTAGTCTAAATTCCATCAGCTCTTCCAGGGTACTTTGAAGGCCACCTTTTCTGCGAAGTTCTCCTTGATTCCCTTCTTGGAATCCCTTTTTCTGCTACCTGCCTCACAGTATCACTGTGCATGGGCTAGCAGGCATCTGTGTGTGCCTCACCCATTCAGCGGTATGTAAGCCCCCAGGGGAACAGGCCCAGTTGCCTTCCTCTTTGCAGCCTTCAGAGTCTTTGTTGGCCAAGTCCAGGGCTGGGCAAAAGCAACAGCTCAGCTGGTTCAGCTTAGATGAACTGAAGTGCAACCAGGGTAGGCATGGAGAAGCCGGCAGGACAGCCCCAGAGGTCCACCCAGGACCAAAAGCCCCACAAGCTCAAGCAGCAGAGGCCACTTCTTAAGGTCATCTCCTTCACCCCGCTGCCTTAGGGCCCAACTGTTCAGCTCCCAGCTCCTAGAGAGGCAGGAAGGGGAGGGACTATTGCAGAGGAAGCTTGGGGTTTCAGTTGCAGGTGCAGAGGCCTAGGGAAAGTGTGCTTATTTGCATAAGTTATGAGTATTAGCCGGTATAGTGGGGATGTTATATAAGCAGGATCTGGGGTCAGAGAGCTGAGTTCAAATTCTAGCTCTGCCTTGTGAAAACACTAAAACCATTGAATTGTACAATTTAAGTGAATGAATTGTGATGTGTGAATTATGCTTCTATAAAGTGGTTATATCCATTTATAAGCTGTAGAACCAGGAGCAAATAGCTTCACCTCTCTGTGCCTTTAGTTTTACATTGATAGGAGGAGGTGATAATTATAGTACCTATCTCACAGAGCTGCTGTTAGAATTAAATGAGCAAATGTGTCTGAAGTATTTCATGGTATGCCCATAGTAAGTGCTTATTAAATATCAGCTTCTATTATTCCTGTGTACCAAGCCCTGTGCTAATCTTGTCACATACAATATTTCATTTGGCTCTCACAACAAGCTCAAATTGGCATTCATGTATTACCAGCTGCATGCAGACATTTAGTCAAGAGGAGCCCTGTGTTGATATAGGTGTCTATTGGCAGAGCTAGAATTGGACCCCTAGGTTCCTGCCCCTTCCCTCTTTGACATGGCTCTCTGCTCACAGGAATTTGGCCACCTGTGGGCGGAAATCTCAAGCAGGCCTCCCCTGAATACCAGCGAGGTCTGAGGAGATATGAGAGGCCTTCCTCTATGATATGTGTTTTTGTACCTGCGACCAACCCACCAGGGGACCTCCAGACAGCCCTTAGGAATGGAGGCTGATCCAGGACTAAGGCAACCATAGGGCAAGAACCAAAGCAGCCGTGGCCATCTGGCCATACTGGCTAAGAGCACTCATGTTCTTAAAGCCAATTCTCACTTTGGAATAGTAAGGATTCACCTGGGGTCTCTTGATCATCTATGGGATCCCAGGAGCTGCTCTAGATGATTCTCTACATCTTGTTTCTGTGAATCCTCACAATGAGGTAGGCATTACTGCCCCAGTTTACAGGTATGGAGCATGAGGCTCAGAGAGGTGATTTACCCATTAACAGAGCCAGGAATCAAACCCCATTCATTAACCAACTCATTCATTCATATTTCTTCATTTATTCATTCATCATCTATTAGGTGCTGGGGATACAAATGAGAATTAATTTCTGTTATGGGAAAAATGCTGAGGTAGAACTGAGGAGGGAGGAATACAGTGACAGCTGGGAGGTGTGTGTATGTGTGTGTGAAGTGTGTGGTGGGGGAACGCTGGCAGGCAGTGAATGTCTCCCAGACAAAGCATTTGGTAAAGAATAGATACAGTTTCACTGGGATGCAGAAGTGAAATGGTGAAGACATTTAGGGGAGGAATGGCTCATGAAAATTGGGAAGGCCCAGCAGAATGTGGGTGTTTATAGGCGGTGAGATGGCACATGGTGGGGCTTGTGGAGTACATGGGGGCTGATGTGAGAGGTGACCCTGCAGCCTGTGCCTTAAAGGTCTTGTGTGCCAGCGCAAGGGGTCTGGACTTGATTTGCTGAGCCTGAGGAGCCACTGAGGGTTTTCAGCAAACATGGTCCATTGGTTTTGTAGGAAGCTCTACAATCCGGTTCAAAGGACTTTCTTTAGGGCTCAGTTGGTAAAGAATCTGCCTGCAGTGCAGGAAACCTGGGTTCATTCCTTGGATTGGGAAGATCCCCTGGAGAAGGGAAAGGCTACCCAGTCCAATATTCTGACCTAGAGAATTCCATGGACTATATAGTCTTTGGGGTTGCAAAGAGTTGGACATGACTGAGTGACTTTCAGTAGTCACTAGTCACTACAAAACACCCTACTATGAAAGCAGGGTAGAGGGCAGATCTGAGAGGCTGGCCTGGAGACAGGCACCCACACCAAAGGCATCTGGAATAGGTCAGGGAAGAAATGACAGATAAACTCTCAGCCATAGCCCTCAGGAACAAAAACGTGGGGACAAATCTCCCAAGACTTGTTAGGTAGTAGATTCAACCAAAATGATTCAGTGCAGTGGATGGGTGGGGATTGAGGATGATTGCCAGGCTCTGCTTTGGGCAACTGGGTAGATGAAGTTCCAAGGCCTTGAGGCAGGAACAGAGGAAACAAACATGGGGCAGGTTGTGTTGAAGGTCATTTAGTTCTAGAAGGGCTGCATTTGGGGCCCAGCTGTGAGGTCTGGGCTGGAGAGATTTGAGAGCTGTCAGCTGATTTCTAGATTCTTAGTCTAGTACTTCTCTTTCTACTCCACCCAGCCTGCCTCAAGTATCTTCTACAAATGGAAGTTCCCCATGATGCAGGCCATCCTGAGCAGCAGATAGGCCCCCATTGGATCTGGACTCCAAGTGCAGTTCAGCCAGGAGGCAAGGAGGTTTCTATAAGGTTCATACAAATGCAGCAAGACTCAGAGTGGACAGACAGTGGGCTGGACAGAAAGCTAAGAGATTACTTTAGACAGCCTTGTTCCAGGCAGAATTCCCCCTAAACCCAGATTTCCCTGAGTACCCTCCCCCATCCTACTCAGTCAGGGAAGAGCTGAAAGAACTCCGGGTAAGGCAAGGACCAACCGGAGTGTGATTTGCATATAATTTGCATACGACAATCTGTTCTTTGGTAATTTTAAAGTGAAAATGTTATCATCGCTCCCTGGAGGGTCATTGCATGATTTTTCTCTCCTTTGTTCCTCCATATACACAGACTGCCCCAGGTCTGCCCTGGGAGGGCCTTTTGGGGAGGAGGGGCCAGAGGGGGCTGGGAGAGGAGGACCGCCCGCCTCCCCCGCCCCGCCCCGCAGTGTCCTCCGGCCTCAGCTCAGGTCTGGGGCTTCCTCCTCAAGAAAACATGCAGACCCAAGCTTCTATTGACCCTCGCTTTAGCCTCTTCAGAGGCACCCCCCCAGGCCTAGGTTGCTGCCTCCCTCCCCCTAACTCCAAGTTGCTGCCCTGCTCCGGGGCTTCCCTTGGGGCCCAAGCAGCTCACAGCACAGGCCTGGCTCAGGGGACGTTTTCTAATAGGCAGATAATTGCCTCTGTTAATTGCAATTTGATTTTAGCAATCTTTCTGTGAGAGCCTGGAGGCATCAGCCCCAGATTGGGAGAGAGGGTGCAGGGGCAGAGCCTACAAGCTAGGGTCTCACCTTGAAACTTACCACCTGCTGGGGGTCCCCTAGACTCAGTTGCTGTGAGGTAGGGGACCAGGGTCTGAGCTGCATCTCACCCCAATGGCCTCATCTCCTTGAGAAGGACACACAGGGGATGGCGTCAAACACCACTAGCCCCCAAGGAGCGATTTGACAGTGTTTCTGGAAGGGGTGAGCTGGCAGGTACTCCAGGGTCAGAGCAGGGACCCCATGGCAGAGCCTGGACAGTTTCTTGCTAGAGCCAAGAGGCTGCTGGAGTTGTTTTAAGACCATCCCCATCCCTTAAGGGGCTTCCCTGGTGGCTCAGCTGGTAAAGAATCTGCCTGCAATACAGGAGACCTGGGTTTGATCCCTGGATCGGGAAGATCCCCTGGAGAAAGGAATGGCTACCCTCTCCAGTATTCGTGCCTGAAGAATCCCATGGACAGAGGAGCCTGGCAGGCTATAGTCCATGGGGTTGCAAAGTGTCAGACACAACTGAGCAACTAACACTGTCACTTTCCATCCCTCAAACTTGTTCCTGGGGCTGCCACCATCTCCTCCTCCTTTCCAGCCGACCCTGTCCTCCTCAGAGCATGGCTTTTGGAGTCCCACTGCCTAATGCTCCTAGAACAAGTTCCTTTATTTCTCTATGCTTCAGTTCCTAGCTTATAAAGTGGGGGAAACAATCATACATCTGTTGTGTTGTCATGAGGATCAAACAGTCAACATATGCCAAGTTCTGCACCCAGTGCCTGGCATGTTTGAGTTTCTCTATAAAGATAGCTGGATTCTGGTTTTCACCATTATCCACACCTTCAGGCACCATGTTGCTGGTCCTAAGACCTGCAGCCTAAGGCCAGAGGGTCCCTGAGGGCCAACATAGAATCAAGTGGGAGGAAGCACCCTAAGGTGAGAGTCCCTGGATGGAGCAGGCCCTGGGGTAGGGTTGGGGCTGGGAGAGGGAACCTTTCAGCCTGAAGTCTCCTGGCCTTTTTAGATACCAGGTGGATGTTGGCTTCCCTGGTGGCTCAGACGGTCAAGAATCCTCCTGCAATGTGGGAGACCCGAGTTCGATCCCTAAGTTGGGAAGATCCCCTGGATAAGAAAATGACAACCCCCTCCAGTATTCTAGCTTGGAGAATTCCATGGACAGAGGAGCCTGGCAGGCTACAGTTCATGGGATCAAAAAGAGTAGGACACGACTGAGCAACTAACACACACTAGTGGATGTTGGTTGTAATGTGCTCACTTAAAGTAAAGTAGTAATTGGGTTACTTCATCCACTCTCTTCCACCTTTGCCTACCCATCTGAACTAGCCACTCTTCCACCAGATAAGAGGACTTTTTGGAAGAAGACGTCTCCAGGGAAGGGGGAGGTTTGTGAGTCAGGTTGAGTCCTTGGAAAGGTACCTGGAGACAGCTGGAATTGGGCTCATGTTCCTTTTCCCACATGCTTTGTGGACCTGCCCATTCCCCTGCCCCCAACTCCACCTCTCCCAGCCTCAGTTTGCCTTTCTGAACTAAGGGAGCTGTTCCATCTCCCACATGGGGTGGTCATGGGGATTAGCCAGCATAACACGCGGCAGCATGTAGGTAGGTGCCTAGTGAATAGCTGTTTCCTCCATGCCCCCTCCCCTTTTTTCACATGTGAGGGGAGCAATTATCTCCCCATGTTTATGCATGTGCTGCATACCTCTCCCCACCCAATTCCTCAGCGCAGAGGTGGAGGTGTCAGGCCCCTGCCTTCCTTCCCACCGCACACAGGCCTTCTCTGTTGCTGGTGAGGACATGGGGGGAGGAGAGAGAGGCAGGCAGTGGTTTGGGGCCCAGGGGGAATGTCTCGGCGCCTGCCCACCACTTCTGACCTGCTGTTCTAGGCAGCATGCTAATTAAGCCAGGAGGACCCACAGAACAGAATTACAGGCCCCCTGCCTCAGTCCAGCCCCAAGTGGCCTGGTGTGGAAATGGGCTGCACAGACAGGCCCTTTGCTTGGGGCATGGGGGTGGGGTAGAGCTGGGCTGAGGCCGTGGCCCAGAAAGGAAACAGAGGAGGGGTTGGCAGAGGTCTAGGAGAGCCTGGCCTGTGAGCAGGGCAGGAACCAGGAGCTGTGAGGAGAAGGCCATGATCTCTGCTTGATCCTGGCCTATGCTGGGCCTGGTCTGGCCTGGCCCTGCCTGTAAAGGAGGTGTTGACAGAATGATAGGGTGGGAGGTCCTGAGATGGGGGCACTGAAGGGCCAGCATGCTGGGAGGTGACTGCTTGGTACATTGTCCTGGGGCTCCTGGTCTGTACCACTTACTGTTGATTTGTGTGACTGGGGCAAGTCCCTTCACTTCCCTGAACCTCAATTTCTTCCTCTCTAAAATGAGGCTGGTGACGATATGTAGCGAAAGCATGCAGGGGAAGGAGGCATACTAGATTCAGGAGAGTAATTACCTCTGGGAAGGGCAGGAGGAGGAGCCTGGGACAGGAGAGTACTTAAGGGCCCTTAACTCTGTCTGGGTTGTTTTATTCCTAAAACAAGATATGGAATGACGTTAAGATTTGACAAAGCTGGGTGGTGGGTACAGAAGGGTTTGTTAACATTTTTTTCCTTGCATCTTGCCTGCATGTCTGAAGTATTTAATAATAAAACAAATGTCCAGTGACAGCGTTATACACAGGATTCAAAATGTGCTGAACTCCAGGCATCTCTCACAGGAATGGAACTGATGTGTTCTAGAAGCCCCACTGCTGATGGTGACCATGAGTCAGAGGTATATGCAAATCCATGCTTTTTAGGTTGAGTAGCAAAAAACATTCTTCAAATTTACATACACCATTTGTAATATTAATAGGCATGTATAATTGAAGAATAAGAGCTTCCCAGGTGGCACTAGTGGTAAAGAACCTGCCTGCCAATGCAGGTCTTGAGACATAATGAGATGTGGGTTCTATCCCTGGGTCAGGAAGATCCCCTGGAGGAGGGCATGGCAACCCACTTCAGTAGTCTACCCTGGAGAATCCCATGGACAGAGGAGCCTGGCAGGCTATAGTCCATAGGGCCACAAAGTGTCAGGCATGCCTGAAGTGACTTAGCACACAGTACGTCCATGCAAAGAGCGGACTCATTGGAAAAGACACTGATGCTGGGAAAGATTAAGGTCAGGAGGAGAAGGGGGCAACAGAGAATGAGATGGTTGGATGGCATCACTGACTCAATGGAGTTTGAGCAACCTCTGGGAGATGGTGAAGGACACAGAAGCCTGGCATGCTGCAGTCCATGAAGTCACAAAGAGTTGGACATGACTGAGAGACCAAACAACAGCAGCAATATAATATAATATCGTATATCATATATATATTCCTTTTCAGATTCTTTTCCATTATATTTTATCACAAAATATTGAATATAGTTCCCTGTGCTACGTGGTAGGTCGGTGTTTATTATCTATTTTATATATAGTGGTGTGTGTGTGTACGTGCTAAGTCACTCTAGTCATGTCCAATTCTTTGCGACCCCATGAACTGTAGCCCACCAGGCTCCTCGGTCCATGGGATTCTCCAGGCAAGAATACTGTAGTGGGTTCCCATGCCCTCCTCCAGGGGATCTTCCTGACCCAGGGATAGAACCCGAGTCTCTTGTGTCTACTGCATTGGCAGGCAGATTCTTTACCACTAGCACCACCTGGGAAGCCCTATATATAGTGGTGCATATCTGTTAATTCCAAACTACTAATTTATCCCTCCCAGGGATAAATTGTCTGGATTTATCCTTAGAACCAGACTGCTGGTTTTAAGAGGGTTGAGATAGAAAGGGACCATCCCCCTATCATGAAGCTGGGTGAGTTTGTACTTAGAAATCATCCAGTCCATCATTCTCTTCTCCATCTGCAGCTTCTGCACCTCTGGCCCTGGTGAATGTGGTGAGCTCCTTCTCAAAACTCCTTCCTTGGCTTCTGTGAAGCCTTCTTGTCTTGATTCTCCTCTGACTGCTATGGCTATGTGTTACCCACCTCCCACACACACATACACACACTCACTCACAGACATACACACACAGATATGCAATTACAGCCTTCTCTGCTTCCTCCTACTTTCTATTCACCAACTCATGACAGCCTCCCACCCCCACCCTGCCAAGGTCCTGGATTGGGCACATTGTTCTTGTCTTATGACATACTCTACTCCTTCGGCCCCACTGCTGCCTTCTTAATAGATAGATAGATAGTGAAGTCACTCAGTCGTGTCCAACTCTTTGTGACCCCATGGACTGTAGCCTACCAGGCTCCTTCATCCATGGGATTTTGCAGGCAAGAATCCTGGAGCAGGTTGCCATTTCCTTCTCCAGGGGATCTTCCCAACCCAGGGATCGAACCCGGGTCTCCTGCATTGAAGGCAGACGCTTTACCATCTGAGCCACCTTTGGAATAAAGATTCTTAATAGAATCTTTTTCAAATTTCTCTCCAGTGCCCCTCCTTTGAAAGACTCCAGTCTTACACCCTCAACTATGATGGACATCATGGTTGTCCATCTTCATCTGGGATTGTCTAGCACCTCAAATTCAACATGTATAAACTAGATTCATCGAGTCTTCCATGTCCTCTCCAGCAGCCAATTTCTTGTCCAGTTTCTGTTTATGGCACCCCTCTTCTCTTAGTTCAATCATCCCAAATCCTTCCTGTTTCTGCTTCCCCCTCCCTCATCCTTCAATCAGTTGACCTCGGTACACAGACTGGTGAGTCTTCACAGGTAACAGCTCCTGCTCCCATAGGATTCCCCCCAACTTTTGTCCTCATCTCCTGTCTGACCATCTCAGCAGCTGCTTCCCAGGTGGCGCTCCTCCCTCTCCACCTCTCTTCCTGACTCCCCAGTGCCTGTTGGCAAGTTTCAGTTCTTCAACCTGGGAGGCACGATTCTGCTTAATAGACTCCAACTGCCCTTTCTAAGGAGAAGGCAATGGCACCCTACTCCAGTATTCTTGCCTGGAAAATCCCATGGACAGGGGAGCCTGGTAGGCTGCAGTCCATGGGGTCGCTAAGAGTCGGACACGACTGAGCGACTTCACTCTCACCTTTCACTCTCATGCATTGGAGAAGGAAATGGCAACCCACTCCAGTGTTCTTGCCTGGAGAATCCCAGGGACGGTGGAACCTGGTGGGCTGCCGTCTATGGGGTCGCACAGAGTCGGACACAACTGAAGCGACTTAGCAGCAGCAGCCCTTTCTAACCCTGAACCAGTTGCTCATGCAGGAAACCTTCTTCTCCAGGTGGACCAGTAGCATTTGGCTTTTATTGAGTCCCTGGGACTCCTCACTGCCCCCTAACTGCCTTGGTCTGTAAGGGGGACATAAACGCACTTGCTTGTAGGAGCTGGATAGGAAGAGAAGTGAGTGAAGTAAGCTGAGTTGGGGACACAACCAGGAGTGGTGGAGAGTGAGGAGAACTGGAAAGGACAAGTCCCCCCTCACACGGTTTACAGGGGGTGCATCTCCTCAACCCCCACCATTTGTGCCCATGCAGGAATGAGGGCCCAGTGCTGCCAGATCCTCCAACTTAGTGAAAGAAGCCAGAAATCCAACACTTGAAGGTGAAATGTAGAGGTTTCACAATGTTGGCAAATACTTCAGATTTTGTTGTAAAATTTTGTACTGGGCCACAGAAAACAAATCTGTGACTGCTGTTTATGGGCTCCAGCCTTACAATATCTGGTCTCTCCTCACACCCATCCCTTGCTTAGAGCACCCTCCCTGCCCCTTGTGCCCCTTGCCCCCCAGTTCTCAAGGCCCAGCTGAAATCCCATCAAGCTGGCCAAGCCCTCCCTGGCCACTTCAGTCCACCCCAGCTTCCTGTGACATTTAACCTTCAACATCATGTCCCTGTGCCAGGCTGGGATGCTTGCAGAGGCAGCTGAGCATGGAGGTTAGGGGTTAGAGATGTGGGACTGTAATTAGGCCGCCTAGATTTGAATATCAGGCTTCCACGTTGGCTCAAACACTAGAGGTATGGGTCAGGAAGATTCCCCTGGAGGAGCACATGGCAACCCGCTCCAGTATTTTTGCCTGGAATATCCCATGGACAGAGAACCCTGGCAGGCTAAGTCCACGGGTCAAAAAGAGTCGGCCATGACTGAGTGACTAACACTTCCATTTTCATTTTATCTACTTATTAGCTGTGTGATCTTAGGCAAATTTTCTGCCTTCTCTGTGACCCAGTTTCTCTCTCATGGGGTTGTTATAAGGATTAAATGGGATGAGCCATAAAAAGCACTTGGAATAGTACCTGGTCTATATAATAAACAGTAAATGTTAGCTGTTCTTATCATAACTGCTTGGGGTCATTCACTGGCCGTTTATATGCTCAGATTGTGCCTGTTGAATGATAAGCTCAGAGAGGGCAGGAAGCATGTCTTATAGCTTCTGTACACTTCCTCATCTGCACCTTCCACCCCAAAACAATCCCTCAACACCTAGTCCACACACCCCGATACACAATCAATGCTTGGGAAAATGTTGGTTGTAACAGATTGAATTCAATCAGAAAATATATATTGTATATGAACTCTGTGACAGGCACTATGCTAGGTGTCAGCAGCAAGACAAAGAGGCATCAACACTCACCATGGGGTTAGGTGCCCCAGGTTGCTGCCTCCTAGGAGCCTGAGCACCTGCCAACTACTTCACCTTCCTGACCTTTATTTTAGCATCTTTGATGTTAAGAACACTCACCAAGTGATGTTGTTGGAGGCACTGGGGGTGAGGTATGAGTGTCAAGTCTCAACCTCCGTAGCCATTTTCTTGATATTCAAGTGAAAGTATTCAAATGTGGGTTCCTGGGAGAAGAGTGCATCTCTCCTAATGGGAGTCTGGCAGATTGGCCTCCTCTCACAGTGCCCTCTGGCTCTGAGCCTGTAGTTCATCTACAGGTTATCTCCTTGCCCCCAGGTGTCATCTCCAGACCTCGTTCCCAGAGAACATGCTCCCCCCAGGGGTGGGGGTGGGGGAGCAGACTTGACCGGATCAGATGAAGGGGCTTACCTCATAGGTAACTTTTAAGTGAGTTTTAGACACTGTCCTTTCAAAAGTTCTTGAGTGATTTTTATCATCTAACTAAGCGCTCCTGATGGACTTACTCTCCAGTCCTCACTCCTTTGAAACCCTGTAGCAACTCAAACAATATATTCACAAAATATATTATACTTTGTACCACCTATATATATATGAGTTCCCTGGTGATACAGTGGTTCAGAATCTACCTGCCAATGCAGGGGACACGGGTTCAATCCCTGGTCCAGGAAGATTCCACATGCCTAGGGGCAAATAAGCCAGTGCACTACAGCTACTGAGCCCATGCTCTGGAGCCTGCATGGTGCAATAAGAGAAGCCACTGCAATGAGAAGCCTGAGCATCACAACCCAGAGCAGTCCCCCCTCGCTTCAACTAAAGAAATCACACACACAGTAATGAAGATCTTGCATAGCCAAAAATAAATAAATAATAAAAATAAAAAATATTTATTCCTTTCCTTTCCCTTCATTGTGCAGAGTAATTTGACTTTCTCTAGCCCCTGCTCTGATACAGCCCCAAACTCAGCAAGCTATATTCAACACTGGACCATGTCACTTTCATCCTTTCTCTTTGCTTTCAAAAGGAAGGTGGCAATATAGAGATTTATCTTTCTTGCATACCCTATGTGAATTTTGCCTCACTCCCTTGGACACCAGAAGTACCTATAGGTATTGCATTAAAAGGATCTTTTTCATCTGTTGCATGCTTACGTGTCTGAGAGAGAGAGAGAGAGAGAGAGAGAGAGAGAGAGAGAGAGAGAGAGAGAGAGAGAGAGAGAGAGAGAGAGAGAGAGAGAGAAGACACATCTAACACAGTGCCTGGCCTGTGAGCAGTGTCAAAATGTGGTGGTCAGCCTTCCCCCCATCCCACACTTCAGGTTCTGAGGCCCCAGAGAGGAGAGAGATGCCATCCACCCCATCCAAGACTTCAGTTCAAAGAGGAAAAGCCAGACACACTCACCTATGCTTCCGTGGAGATCTTTACCAAGTGTCAGCTACAGAAGCAGAGAGGAGGAGTGTGGTATGACCTGGGGCTAGCATGAAGTGCTGGCACAGAAAGTGCCATTTGAGCTGTGTGTCTGAGGGTGCCTGGGCCAAGGGCGAGGTGCATCAGGTGGCTCATAGTGCCCAAACCAGTGTGGGTATGAGGCACAGGGCTGGGAGGTGACAGAGTTGGGACCAGACTGTGACTGGCCTGGAAAGCCGAGGGAAAGAATTTGGACTTCATCCTGTAGGCAGGAACGAACCCTCAGAGGTTTTATAAGCAGAAGAGTAACCTGATCAGAGCTGTGTTTAAGGAAGATTAATTAAAAATCATGTCTGGCGTGTTTAATTCCTAGCTAGCCCTGGGCTTTGGAAGAGACAGGAGAGGAAGACAACAAGGCCCCAGTGAACAGGCACTTCACAAAATACTGTCCAATAAACATATTTAAAGATGTCCAATGCTACTGAGATGCAAATTAAAGCAACAATGAGATACCATATTTGGCCTATCAAATTAGCAGGGATTAAAAATGATAACACTTGATGCTGTGGAGGGTCTTTGTGAGACCATCCTTAGCACCCACTGTGGGGAGGAGGGGTTGGGGCGAAAGCCACAAATCTCTCTGACCTTTCGGAAGGGCATCTGGATAAGAGATACAAGAAGCTTGTTAAAAGTGCACGTTGTGTGACCCAGAAATCCCACTTCTAGGTATTTATTATCCTAAAGAAATTGTTGATGAGAGCAAAAATGTTTGCCCCAAAGTGCCCCCACCCCATGTGTTACTGATAAAAGCCTATTACTGGATCGAATGGGAAAACTGTGAAAACTGTCTGACGGCAGCCTCTGATGCTCGACTTTAACATTTCTGAATCCTCAAAGGCTGAAGGTGGGAGAGAAAACCACAATATCTTTTTTTAAACTGCCCGTGGGGTGTTGCCCAAGTCTCTAAAGGGAGCTGCTGAAATTTGCCCTAGGGGCAGACGATGCCTTTGTTCCTTTCGGGAGCCGCAAGCAGACCTCTTGGTCATACAGATGTACCTCAAGTACCTATTCATTGTCTTAGGGGGCCCTGACTCCAAATGTAGATGCTCTAAGCAGCGCTGGTAGCCATTCTGTTTAATAATGTAAAATGCCTACCTTGCCTTGGGCTGGGCGGCATCTCTGTAGAATCTCTTGTGATGGTAAATGATTTCAACTTCCTTTGGCCAGGCTTTGAAACAGCTTGGGGGCAGGTGGGGTGGGTGTTGGTAACAACCCTGGCAATGGAATAGAAAGGACAGAAGAAAAGACGCTTGGGTCTGAGGAGGATAGGGTCCCAGCAAAACGTGGTGGCAGCCTGGATTAAAGACCCAACCACCAGCAGTGATCCCTGGGAAAGGGCAAAGACTCAGAGCCTTGAGGATGCTACCAATTGGAATTTCCCCATGCCAGTGTGATCCCAAGAGATGTTCTGTAAACGAGAGCATTTCAAGTGGTACATGGAGGGAAAAGAAGTTTGATACTTGCTTAGGGTGAAGTTTAAGTTTTAAACGGTGGTGGTGGAGCACTGATAGAAAGATCCATATTAGAGGAAATACTAGGATAGGTGAAATATGAATACAGCAAGTCTTGAAGGTGGTTGCAATTCGCTAAAGTTTGGGGAAAGTTATTCTGTGTTGTCTTGAAGTCACCGGTAAAGTTGGTCAACTGTGAGAGCAAAAGGAGCTCTTTTGCCCCTTTCCTGTTTACCCACTTCTGTCTCCCTCTAACCTTAAGAACCTAATTATAGAAATGAGATCACTAGGCAATTTAACCTAACTCCTGACTTATGCTCTCCTGAATGCACATTATGTCTTGCCTAACCTGTTGATTCTTTTCCTAGATCTACCCACAACAGCCCCCTAAGGAATCCTACAGGCAGATAACAAGGGCAAGATAACATCTGAAGAGAGTCAGCCAGTCTGCACACAAAAAACATTGATGCAGAACCCAACCTCTTGCCTAGATGATTCACTGTCATGGCCGAGCAGAATCTTGGGAGTTGGTCTCTGGACACTAGTCCACTTTCTCCCCAGATTGCCGGCTTTTCTGATTAAAACAACTTTCTCTTCTACTGACACTTACCTCTTGAATTATTGGCTTTGGGGCAGTGTTCAGTGTGCAGCCAAGCCTGAGCTCAGTAACAACAGGCCAGGCTTAGTGGTATGTTGTCTACACGTACCCAGGAGCACAGAAATGATCGAAGCAACGTGGGGGCAGAAGTAGGATTGAGGATCAGAGGGGACAGAGGCTGCAGGTGACAAAGGACAAGCAGAAGGGCAGAATCCCCAGGACAGGAGCATTGTGAGCTCAGGGAGGGCTCTAGACACCTTTGGACACCCAGATGGACTCTGAGATTAAGGCTGTTAAGAGTGATCGTGAAAGGCTAGAGAACTTGGAGATGCTCAGGTCCTAAATGCATAGTATATTCAGGCAGATGGTCAGGTAATCACTCAACATTATGGTTTACAAGTGTTTCTGATGATGTAGAGAGATGTCTGGAGAAGGCAATGGCAACCCACTCCAGTACTCTTGCCTGGAAAATCCCATAGACGGGGGAGCCTGGTAGGCTGCAGTCCATGGGGTCGCAAAGAGTCGGACACGACTGAGCGACTTCACTTTTCACTTTCATACATTGGAGAAGGAAATGGCAACCCACTCCAGTGTTCTTGCCTGGAGAATCCCAGGGACGGGGAAGCCTGGTGGGCTGCCGCCTATGGGGTCGCACAGAGTCAGACATGACTGAAGCGACTTAGCAGCAGCAGCAGCAGCAGAGAGATGTCAGGGAGAGATTGTGGAGTGAAAAAAAGGAACAAAAATTGTAGTAAAATATGACTTCGATTGTCTTTAAAAAGAGAAGTTCAAAGGACAGCCATGATTGAGTCAGGGGTGGAAGAAATAGAAGTTTACCAGACAATTTCATTGTCATTCCAGGAAGCGGAAGAGTATGGCAAAGGCCAAGGATGTGAGAAGTCTAACATGGTGGGTCACAGATGCTGGTGAAGATGGGATCTCTGTGACTTCTCAGAGACCTCTAGGCACTGAATGGAGGATCTGTTTATAGAGAGTTAGAAAAAGGGGGAGAGCAGTTAGAAGTTGATGACAGACATAGAAGAGAGGTGACAAGGGTCTGCCCTCCCATGAGGCAGTGGAAAGAGAGGGAGCAGAGAACTCAGGAGATATCAAGGAGGTAGGTGGACAAAAAATGTTGCCTGCCATTCCAATATACAAGGAATGTTGCTCACCCTTAAGCCATCAGTCACTGCAGCATCCTGTCCCCCTCCATGGTATGCCCTGAGGGGATTCAGGATGGAGAAAAACAGGACCTAGATGGTTAAGATGCATACCTGAGGAATAATTTCACTGACCCCAGAAGCTTGTATCTTCCCATACAAAAAATAGCTCTATAATCATTAACTTGAAAAGATGTCTGGGGGTTTTTTGTGTGTGATTATCAGCAATATTTTGATGTTCAATTATGTATTTTTTTCTGACAAAAACGCCTATTTATCCTGGCTCCTCCCTTATGTCTTCAGAGCAGTTCCTCAGAGAGGCTGAGAGGCTGTCTCCCTGACTATAGTCCTCAGTGGTGATGGTGCTTAGTCACTCAGTCATGTCCAACTCTTTGCAACCCCATGGACTGTAGCCATGGACAGAGGGTGAGATGGTTGGATGGCATCACTGACTCAATGGATATGAGTTTGAGCAAGCTCTGGAAGTTGGTGATGGACAGGGAAGTCTGGCGTGCTGCAGTCCATGGGGTCGCAAAGAGTTGGACACGTCTGAGTGACTGAACTGAACTGGACTATAGCCCACCAGTCTCCTCTGTCTATGGGATTTCCCAGGCAAGAATACTGGAGTGGGTTGCCATTTCCTTCTCCAGGGGATCTTCCTGACCCAAGGATTGAACCTGAGTCTCCTGTGTTTCCTGCATTGGCAGGCAGAATCTTTACCACTGGGTCACCTGGAAATCCTCAGTAAGGTCCCAAATAAAACATAACTCACAACCTTTAGGTTTAAGGTTGTGCATTTTTCTTCAGTTGATAGGTCTAACAAATTGGTAACAAATTGTTATGTGGGTGAGGGGAGGGTGGCCTGAAGGTGGACTCCCAAGTCTCTGTGAGGGTTCCAACCCTTGGATGGAAGCAGGAGGTCTGACTCGAGGCACAGCTGATACAGGGCCACATCAAGAGAAGGCAGAAGCAATGCTCACATTCTTACAGCTTCAGTAGCAATGAAGAAACAGAGTTCCTCCCAACACCACTGATTAGGAGGGTCTCTGGGAAGGACCCTGATTGGCTAGCTTAGGTCATATGTGTACCCTCTGTGGCCAAGCAGTCTGGATCTATTACCCAAAGAAAGAGAAAAAGGGGTGCAGAGAGGATAAAACTAATAATCACCATATATTCTCTGAAATCAACAACTAGAATTAAGGTGAAGTCTCCCCTCTCTGCCCCTCTACAGCCTACAAAGAGGCTGTGCTGCACTAAAGAACATTTCTCTCTGAACATATCTGTCTCCAGGAGCAGTGGTGGGGAGGATCAGGGCTTCCCAGCATGGAGCACAGCATCTGGCATGTAAGCAGGGCCTTGGCAAATGCTGACTGCGTGGATGGCTTACATTTGAAGTCCTCTTTGTGCTTTACAAAGTGCTTTTCACATCTGGTACATCACTGAAGCCACACTACTGACCTGTAGAGGGGGTCTCAAGGCCTCCATTGGATAGGTGGGGAAGCTGAGATTCTAAGAAGTAAAGGGAAATGGACAGTATAAATGTATATGTATATGTATATGACAGGGCTGGGGTGTGGTCTTGGACATTCTGCTGTCAAGACAGTGGTGTCCAATTCCAATTCCTTGTTTTGAACCTGAACTCCTCTAGCTGCAGTTTCCTCACCTGCATCACATAGAGGTTGGACTAGAAGGACTCTGAGGGCCCTTCCAGCCATAGCATTCTGTCAGTGGCTATCTGGTGCTCCCCTGTCTTCTCTCACACCACCACTGCAGCAGCTGCCTCACACCTGGGATCTGCCCCTAGGAGGATAAATGATGCTTGGGAGCAGGGGCAGGGAGAGGTGACAGTGCTGGCCAGGCCCCAGTGGAGGCTGAGCAGTTAGAGGACTCATTAGATGTTAATGAACTGCAATTGAGTGTATTGATTACCTCTCAAATCATTTCCTCCTAATTTATTCCTCCAGGGTCAGCAGGCCCTTGGTTTCCCTAGGCTTTCTGCCCATCTTCCTAACCAAACAGTTAAGGGCTTCAAGTGGGGCTGTCAGGCTCAAAGGGTTGAAGGGGGCAGCAGAAGGGGAAACACTAAGCCCACTTCTGCCTCTCTGCTCATTCCACCCTCATTTCTCACCTGGTGAGGACCAGTTTCCTCCTAGCAGTGCTGTCCACAGGGCCCCACACTAAGTGTCATGCTCTGCTGTCTCTGCTTCAAAATTCTTAATTTTTGTCAAGAGGTCCTACATTTTTATTTTGCAATGGGGCCTTGCAAATCATATAGCATATAGTCATGGGCAGAGGACCAAATGGTTGGGTGGCATCACCGATTCAACAGACGTGAACCTGGGCAAACTCCAGGAGATGGTGCAGGACAGAGGAGCCTGGCATGCTGTAGTCCATGAGGTTGCAAAGAGTTGGACATAACTTAGCTACTGAACAACAACAACAACATAGGATTGAATGTAGTCAGGTAACTGGCACCCACTAGAGCATGCAAAATGGCAGCCCTGGCTATCAGGTCCTTTTAAGCCAATGGAGTTTGGTCCCTTGGATTGATGCTCAGAGATGGGAATACAATTGCCCAAAGTCACATAGCCCAGCTAGTCAGTGGCAGTGTGAGGACTAGAACACACACTGCCTTTAATTTTTCTCTTCTATAGACTCACTCCAGATCTCAAGACCCCCCAAGCTTCTCTAAAACAAGTCTTTGGACTAGATCGCTTCTGTCACCCTTATTTGACAAATGATCTTGTAAATGCTCATGGCTGGAAATCTTTGATGAGCTTCAGCCCTCCCACCACCACTCCCATTGGATGAGACAGGTTCTTTCTAGTTTCCTTCCTAGGTGCCCATGTTTGCTTACCTCCAGTGTCAGAGAGCTCATTACCTCACATGACAGACCACTGTTAGACAACTATAAGTTTTAGGAAAGTACTTTAAGAAAAGCATATAACGGTTTACCTCCTTATAGTATTTTCCCTTTGGTATCAGTTAGTCTCTTGAGGAACACCTAGAATTAAGTCAGCGCCATCTCCTCTCAACATCCCCAAGTTGTAAGCCAGCAGAGCAGCTTTTCCAAAGATGGGGAGTAGTAGAGGAAACTCTGGCCAGGAGCCAGTGCCCTTGGATGTGAGGAGAAAGGTAAGCTATGGGGCTGTGAGATTTCCCAGTTCCCCAACCCTTTTGTGAAGTCTGCCTGGGCTTGTCACAGAAATGACACAGAAGGAATGGAAACTAGGGCCCTGAAGGGCACTGGAGGCCTCAAAAGTGTTTTTAGGGGGAAGGACACATTCGTGCTGCCTCTCTTTCCCAATGGATGGAGAGCCTATGGGCTGGAGCTGCAACAGGAGGCCTCCAGTGGTTCTGCTCCTAGAATGGCTGCCTGACTGTGAGATATGGGTTGCATCTGAGTAGGTGCCATAGATAGTTCTCTGGCCCTGTGTGTCCCACCTTGGCTGCTCATTAAAACCATCTGGGAGCTGTTTAAAAGCATCTGTGCTCAGTCACATCTCCAGAGACTTAAATTTTATCAGTTTGAGATGTAGTTTCAGGCATCAGCATTTTGAAACAGTTCCCCTGTGAGTCTAATTGTGCATCTGAGGCTGGAAACCATTCACCTAAAGCAGAGTTTCTTCAACTTGAATGTAAAGACAATGCATGGATTATTGTTCAATGAGGATTCAGATTCAGTAGGTCTGGGGTGGGGCCTGAGCAAGCTTCCAGAGAATGTCCCTGTTGCCCACTCCAGATAGCACTCTGAGATGTGTCTAAAACAAGAGTGCCCTTGGATGCCTCTGAAGTCTGGGAGTCAGAAGAGTGGGGCCTGAAGCTTGGAGATAGTCTTGACCTCTGAGGATGCTGCAAGCCTTTGTGGTATGAGAAGCTAGGCCCAGCTCATCTAGACAAATTTTAGGTTTGGTCCCAAGCCAGCAGTAAGGGCCAAGTAAGAGGATACTTATCGTCAGCACAGGAAGCTCTGTGAGCCAGTCCTTTGGAGTTCAGAATTTGCATCTAGAAGCCAAAAACAGCTCCCAGTCTTCTTATTCATTGATCCAAGGAGCCTAGGCATGTGCCGGTCCACTCCCCCTTCCAATGATCAGCACCACTGGAGCCCCAGATCCTCTGCCGCCCTCAGGAGTGAAGTGCCTTTGAGCCTCCTTCAACCCCACTAACCTGGCCCCCAAGTCAGGCCTCTGGTGGCAATGAGTGGCAGAGGGCCCAGATGTACCCCTCTTTGCTCTCTTGGGCTGTCACTCTTCCCAGGGGCCAATTAAGCCAGTGTTTTGTCCCTGGGCAGTGGAGGCAGGCGTCCCTGGCACTCTTCCACTCGACACTCCATTTCTTCATCAGCTGTTTCCAGACAGCCCACGTAATGTTGGCATTTCATGCTCAATATTCTTGATGAAAGTAGAACATCAGAACCTCAGCAGGGTGGACACATGGAGACTAAGTGAGGCCCTCGCTGAAGCAGCTATCTTCTCTGAGCAAGGAATCAACAAAGCTCCTTTTGCAAGTCTGTCTCATGTTATTACTGTCATTATTTTTGTTGTTATTTTCTTCCATTGCATCTAAGTACAAATAATAAGTCGTGTCTTGCTTTCTTACATATATATCATCTTCTCGCTGATAGCAATCTTTGCTTCTTGTTATAATAAATATTGATTGGCACTGTTAGGAGGCATTAAGGCTTTAAGCTTCTGGCTGCCTGCTCCCTGGCTCACAACGTGGGTGTTAGGGAAGAAGATTGTATTATCTCCTCACACACCTGTTTTGCTATTCACCTCGCTCCTGCAGCAAAACTTGGACTATTAATGCCATGGGGAATTGGCTTTCCTGTAATGTCACTTTCTCTCTCTACTTTTCTTATGGCTCCAGAGAAAAACACTTTTCTGGTCTGCCAGCCGTGGGCTGTTACCATCCACACAACTCCCTAGGGCCCAGGTGAAGAGAAGATATGCATGATCCTCCACTCATGTGTTCATTAATTCTTTTGTTCTGTCATCAAACATTTGTCAAGCACCTACTGTGGGACCAGCCCATGGCTGGGTCCATAAATGCAGAGCTCCATGGGACACACTCCCTGGCCTACCAGGGCTCCTGTTCTGGTGGGGGAATGATCCCAAAACAGAACCATCAGCATGATAGCAGGAAGGCAGAGGCACCATAGGAGTGGTGCAGCAGAGGTAAGGGAGATGTCAACTTCCTGGAGAGGACACTATTAAGCTTCAATCTTAAAGCTCACATAGGATTGAAATGTCATTGTGTCCCTATTAAAGTTTCCTTCAAGACCAATCTGAGGCTCTCAAGAAATGAATGATCCCAAGAGGGGAGGACATGTGCCCGGGGCACTATTCACTTCTGGTTTGAATCCTGGCCCTGCAATTGACCCACCGTGTGACCTGGGACAGGCTGCAATTCCTCTCTGGCCTCTGAAAAGTGAAAGTGTTAGTCACTCAGTAGTATCTGACTCTTTTCAACTCCATGACTGTAGCCCATCAGGCTCCTCTATTGATGGAATTCTCCAGGCAAGAATACTGGAGTGGGTTACCATTCCCTTCTCCAGAGGATCTTCCCCACCAAGGGATAGAACCTGGGTCTCCTGCATTGCAGGCAGATTCTTTACTGTCTGAGCCATCAGGGAATGACATATCAGCCCCATCACCTCTTAGAACTAGGCATATCCACATCCCTCCACCAGGGCAGGTCCTCTAGGAGGTAGAAACCACCACAGAGTGGCTTCTCTCCTGGCTGGAAGATGTCTGTGACAATGGCTCTGTCCTGGTGCAGAGAGGGACAGATCCTTGCACTCAGAGGGTTTCAACACTGATAGGAAGAAAGGAGTGAGGAGACAGCAACTCTGACCTCCAAAGAAAGTCCAGGCCTGATAGCATTGGGCCCTTGGCAAAAAAGTAGGAGGAGAAAAGAAAGAGCATTCATGGAGACAAGCAAAATGGAAGGCATATCCACATGCATGATGGCATTAACTCTCTAAGCCAACTCTGTGAAGTAGAAGGAAGCATACCCACTTTGCCAGTGAGGAGCCTGCAGTGTAGCTAGGTTTGGATAACACAGCAGCGTGCAATGCAATGGGGACAGGCTTGAGCTCTGGCTCAGACTTCAGCCGAGTTTGAAGCCTGGCTCCACATCTTATTAGCTGGGAGACCTTGGACAAGTTCTTTAACCTCCACTTTCCTTGACTCTAAAATGGATGTAATAATACTGCCAACCATGCTGAGTATTAAATGAGGTAATATATGAAAATAACTTGGCTGGCACATAGAAAGTATTCAAAAATCATTGTAACTACTGCCTGAGGTCACAGTCACCACACAGCAGGGCTACAATTGAACCTGAGGCTGATACCAAAGTCAGTGTCCTGTGTGGGGCCCTGGGTCCTCATGTCCCTGCTTTCTCGCTGAAACCACCACTCTAACTTTTCTTTTGAGCTGGGCTGAGTGAAGCAGCAGTTAGGGACTCCTCCTGCCTGGTGGACCTACTGAAGCTGGATGCTAGACTTCAGTGCAGAGCCATAAATGCTGGAAGGAAGGAAGCAAAGCAGGGCTAGAGGTGATGGACATTTCTGGGAAGAGAAGGGCAGCTATTCCAGAGACTGCTCTCAGGATTACCATCTAATATCCACTCTCCACCTCTTCTCTAGTGACAATGCCTCAATGTCATCTATGGTGGCAATGTCTCACCAGAAGACAATGTTTTCTAGCTTCTCATATAACATGTGACTAAATTCTAATCAATGAAATAGAAAATGAATGTGGGACTTCTAAAGAGGCTGCTTGGAAGCTGACTCAGGTAGGATTGTGTGCCCTTGCCCCTTTCTGTTATCTAGAATGGTGATATGATGATTGGAGCTTCAGCAGCCATTTTGAACCCTAATGAGACCTGAAAAATTAAGCTGGTGGTAGGATGTTAGAACAGAAAGCTGGAAGGACTCAAGGTCCTTGGTGACTTCACAGGGCCACTGCACCATCCCTGAACTGCCTACCTCCAGGCTTCTTGCACATGAGACTATAAACCACCGTGTATTTAATGCAATTTCTGATTCAGGCAGAAGAAACAGGTAGTCTAAGCCTTGGGAGTTTAAAATGTGTGACAGTTGATAGAGTTGGCATGGGTAACCAAGAAGGTGGGATATAGAGTGGACACCCTGGGTTCTGCCCACAGAAGCCTCCTGGCTAAACACACCATACACTCACTCCATAGTGTGGCTACCTGGCGCCTCTTGAATAACTGTTGGACCAGCAGCTTTGGCTCTAATTGTTCATGAACTCATCTTTTCCTTTAGAGTGAATCAGAATTAATGCTATTTTCAGGTAGCCAGGTGTTATGATCTCCATTTCCCAGACGAGGAAACTGAGGATTTAGGAGGTATATTTGCCTGACCTAGGTTACACAGCTAATGACAGAGCTGGGATTTGAATCCAGGTGGGCCTGGGTCCATTACCCTTTTTCTACTACTGGTTCTCAAACTCTAGCATACAGCAGAGTCACCAGAAGGGCTTGTTAAAACACAGATTGCTGGATCCTACCCCAAAGTCTGATGCAGTAGGTCTGGGACAGAGTCAAGAGTCTGCATACTAATAAGGTCCCAGGGGATGCTGATGCTGCTTGCCTGCAGACTTACTTGGAAAACCACTAGGTTGGAGCATTGCTGGGACAGGAATCTCCTTGTGACAGGTGTGGAGTAGGCACCTGCAGGTTCAAGCTGAGAGTAACAGGAAGCGGGCTGGCACAGAGAAGCAGGGAAGGCAGTCAAGCAGGAGAGCCTGGGCAGACCTGAAGATCTGAGAGAGAAAGGGGAGTGAGGAGCATGCTTGGTCCCCTGGGTCCTGGGGCCACCAAAGGCTCTTTGGTGGTTAGGGTGCTGGCCTGAGTGTGAGGGCAGCCTAGGGCCAGTGAGGGGAGGGTTTCCCCCTTGCTTAGTCACTTAGTTAGTGAGACCCTCTCCTCACACCACCTTCTCTGTAGTGAAAAGAAAATAACTCAAGAGCTTGCCTGAGTTCTGCAGACGGTCTTCATAGCACACTAGGGGACTGAGGAGAGGCCAGCAAGGCCACATTGGCTTCCACCACTCTTCTGAGTGTCATGAGGAAGCCCTGGACAATGTCACAGTCAAGTCTCTCCTTACTTGCCTAGGAATTCTGAAGGAAGGAGCCTGAAACTCACCACTATGGTTTGTTGGGGCCTTTCTGGGCTTCAGTTTGCTCATCTGTAGAATGAAAACTGGGCTTCCCAGGTGGCGCTGGTGATAAAGAACCTGTCTGCCAATGCAGGAGACATAAGAGACATGGGTTCGATCCCTGGGTCAGGAAGATCCCCTGGAGGAGGGCATGGCAACCCATTCCAGTATTCTTGTCTGGAGAATCCCATGGACAGAGGAGCCTGACAGGCTACAGTTCATGGGGTCACAAAGAGTCGGGCATGACTGAAGTGACTTAGCAGGCACACATGCACACAGAATGAAAACTAACAGTCCTTGCCCATCTTTCCTACCTCTAACAGTGGTTACTGAGTTTCCTATGAGACGAGATGCATGGAATACTTCCTGAACCCTACATGGAGGCAGAAATCACTGCATTTGTGCTTAAAAACTTCCACTAGGTTCTCTGCTGACAGCCCGGAATGGGCTGGCCCAGCGGCAGCTTCTCCCTCTTGCTATCGATAAGCTTCCCACATTAACCCTGACTTTCCGGGACACCTACCACCCTTCCCTGGGTAGCCCATCGAGGCACTGTGACTTAGCGAAAGGGTGTTTCCTCTGGAGCCCTGGAACTCCTGAGCCCTCATATCCTCTGTCTGCCAGGCCAGGATGGGTGGCACCTGAGCTGAGCCCAGGCCCAGCAGGAATGCTGAGAATTTCAAACTGTCCAACTGCCAGCAGGTTGCTGCTGAAATGCAAACAGACACCGCCTTTAGTCCCTGGGCTGGATTTCTTTGGCTTCTTGGCTCCCAGCCTCCAGAAGGGCTAATGCTGGCCCACTGGGAGGAGAGACGGGATGAGGAACGTTTTCGTAGACCAGGAACTTATCTGAATCTCATTGCAAAGTTTCAACCAGATGTGAGAGATTCCAGAAGCCCCCAAGAGGTTGCTTGAACTGAAGACTATGGTGTAAATATTTTCCTACACATGCATTCAAGGGGGTTTTATTTTTGTGTCTTAAGAGTTGTGCCCTGTTGGTTTGTCAGTTTTCAGGCTCTAAATTCCTAGAGGGCAGGGAATAGATTTGCAGGAATGAGGAATTGAAAATAGTGATGATGGAGATGACAGTGATGAGGATTATCGTGTTGGGGTTGATGCTGGTGGGCACAAACTAAGGAGATTTCAGGAAGAGGAGGTGAGGGGAGAGGTGGAGGGGACAGAAGTGGAGGGGAAAGGGAGGTGGGTGTGAGGCTGATGCAGAAGGAAACAGTGAGTGAGAAAGTGATGAAGGTAATGATCTGAGTTGTCTCTATCCCTCTGAAGCCTTTTTCTTTTCTTTTTACTTTTCCCTCTTCTTTTTATATTTATCTCTTTCCCCTTTTAGAACCTCCTTCAGGGCAGGGACTGTGCCTCGCTCACCTTGGTGTCCTAGTACCTAGCCCAGTACCCTACACAGAGGGGGTGTCCACAGTGCCTGCTGAGGAATGGAGGAGTGAGAGTGGCATGGGCAGGAGAGATGGCAAGGAGGGTCATGGTGCCCAGGAAGAAGCAGCCACATTGGAGCCTCCTGCACAGGGCAGAGGCTCCCAGAGATGAGACGCGGGCTGTCCCCAGAGGCACAGCAGATGGTGCCGCGTGCCAGTGGTGGGTGCTGAATGAGGCCCACGGTCTTGGGCCCAGGGGGCCCCCGTCAGGCAGCAGCAGCAGCAGCAGCATCAGCAGCAGATTTGGGGATTTGTTGATTTGCTGAGCCTGCCTGCTGGGTGCAGACTGTTTTTCCATAATCATCTTTTGTCTGGCTGAACAATAGAGGTGAGGGGGGCAGCCAGGCAGGTGGGACAGAGCTTGACAGGAGTGAGGAAGAGGAGAGGAGCCTCCCACACTGCTTCCAGCCAGTCGCCCCCCTCCAGGCCTCCCTTCACAACTCAGGCCCTCGGCTGCAGCCCCCACGGTGACCCCAGAGGCTGTGGAGAATCATCAAGGCCCCACCCCCACCAGGCCTGGCTCACATACCTCCCCACACACCTCTTTCCCTCAGAAGCTTCCAGGCTTTTGATAAATGCGGGCCGGTTCAGCCCCCAAGGAAGGCAGACCGCTCCTGAGAGGAGCCTGTCGACATTCGACACTCTGAGAGAAGGATGGCTGGCTGGGGAGCCAGGGTGGGGGCGGGGGCAGCAGCCCAATTCCCTGTAGAACAAAAAGAGATTTCTCTCTCCCTTGCACCAGCTGCTGAGTCCCCAGCCCAGCCCTGGCTCGATCATTTTTCAAATTGCAATAAATTAACATTTTCTGGAGCAAGAAAACCACACAGAGAGGCCTAATTACCAAATTTGGGGATGGCCTCCAGCCCCTCTGGGCCTGCCTCCCGCCCCCCCAGCTGGGGACTGGGGAGGACAGAGCCCAGGAGGAACAGCTTCTTCCATTTCACTCACACCTTTCCCTGGGCTGGCTGGCCCCCCTCCCCTGCTCCTTGCGCAGCCCTGCCTGTCACCTCCTCTTTGCTGACATTCTCTCCCACCCCACAGAATGCAGTGCACGCCTGTTTCTTCCCATTTGGCAGAAAGAGGGCCGAAGGCCCTGGGAAAAGGGGGAGGAGGGAGCATAACATAGCTGGGCCTGGTGTCAGACCCCAAGGCAGAAGTTAGAAGTCCTGACACCCCAACTCCCCAAGCCTAAAATGAAGATGTGAAACTTACAAGGAAACCCAAAGACTCTCTGGATTGCTCTGCTGGCTCTGTGGGGTAGGGACTCCCTATTGTAAACCTCCCAGGGAAGACATTCCAGGAAATAACTCTGCTCTCTGGAAGTTTTCCCTTATACACAAAATCCCTCCCTATTGAGATACACAAGTGTTCACTTATTCATGATGATGTGATTGACACTGGCTGACTGCTTACTATGTGTCAAGCAGCATGCTAAGTGTTTTCCATGCATCATCTCACCAAATTCTCATGCCTCCACGTTGATGTCACCATCTCTGTGTGACATATGCAGAAACTGAGGCTCAGAAAAGTGAAGTGACTTCTCCAAGGTCACACATCAGAAGGAGGTTTCCTATCCAGGCCTCCTGAGTGCCCAAGCAGGGCTTTCTTCTCCCTCAGCTGCCCCTGTTACCTTTCTCTGCCCCTCTATTCAGGGGCTCAGATACCTGCCATAGCTTTCCCCTGGAGCCCCTTTCTCCTCAGATTCAGAAATGTCCACATACCTGAACCAGCTTCACTCTCCTGTTCCCAGCAGCCCTGTCAGGGATACCTGGTCCCCAGCCCTAGTAGTGGGGAGTGGGGATCTTGGCCTCAGGATAGAATAGGGGGTTGCCTGGAACTGAAAGCAGTAAGAAGGCCAGCTTGGTGGAAGGAATACAACTACACATGCACACACACACACCGGGGTGGGTGGTGCTCAGGGCTTTGTCCCACGTGCAGATGAGTTGAGGTAAATATTTCAGAGCGGAACTGTTCTCTTGGCTTTTTTCTGAGGGCAGAAGGAAAACTGAGGAGTTCTGAACCCTGAGACCCCGGACTCCCTCAGCTCCAAAGGATTACAGTTTAGTGGCCTGAAGCTCCTCACAATCTGGATCCCATGGACCTTCTGGAACTTATTTCCCACTCCTGTCTCTATACATGCTAAGTGAAGTGAAAGTCACTCAGTCGTGTCTGACTCTCTGTGACCCCATGGACTGTCCATGGAATTCTCCAGGCCAGAATACTGGAGTGGGTAGCCTTTCCCTTCTCCAAGGCATCTTCCCAACCCAGGGATCGAACCCAGGTCTCCCGCGTTGCAGGAATATTCTTTACCAGCTGAGCCACAAGAGAAGCCCAAGAATAATGGAGTGGGTAGCCTATCCCTTCTCCAGCAGATATTCCCGACCGGGGAATTGAACTGGTGTCTCCCAAACTGCAGGTGGATTCTTTACCAACTGAGCTATCAGGGAAGCCTCTATACATGCTAAGCTTCAATCAAACTCTTTATTTCTGATTCATACTTTCACTCAAGCTGTTCCTGCTGCCTAGACCACCTGCCCTTTTTCCTTTCACCTCTGCAAATTCTACTCAGCAGTTAAGGAAGGCCCACCCCCACCACTACTTCCCTCAGGGAGCCGTCTGGGTCCTCCTCACCCTGACACCTGGCCTCTTCTCTGCCCTCCAAGCTGAGAGAAACTGTTCCCCCCTCAGAAGCCCCACAGCACCTTGTCTGATCCTCTCTTAGGGCACTAGCTGCTTTCTCCCTGAAATTACAGCCACCTGGATACACAGCCCAGATCCCTTCTAGATCAGCAACTCTCTGAGGGAGGAGCTGGGTCAGATTCAGTGTTGTGTTTCTGGGCCCCTTGGTTCAGATTTCTCAGAAATATATTGAGCTGCTACTTCATACACCATCTTGGCGAGTAGTGCAGTGCAAGGAGAAGAACATGGTTTGTGGTCAGACATATCTGGGCTTAAAACCCTGTTCTGGTTCTTCCCAGCTGGTGCCCTTGAGCAAGTTACCTTCCCTCTCTGAGACTTGATTTTCCTCAACCTTTTGGGAGGGAAAACAGTACTTGCTACCATTGAGGGTTACAGTAAATGTTGAACTAGGGACTAAAAGCCCCCATTGTAATATGTAGCATGTGGCTGGGGTTCAATAAATGTTTGCTCATCACACCTCCTTTTGACCAGAGTCTGATAGATGGATGGATAAATGAAAGAATGAGATGAATTAGTGCAGCATCTTCTGAATGGCTGAAACCTGAGGCGCTGGCCCTTCTCTGGCCTGGTTGCCTTGTCTGTAGGCAAACCCACCCAGCAGCCCACACCCACACCCCTCTGCTCTGTTCCCGGCCACCCCAGGCCCATAGTTTACATGCTAAAATTCCCAGAAGCTAAGACTTCCAAACAAACCCCCCAAGTTTGGATTTATCAGCTATGCTATTAAAACAGCAATTTTCAGCTGCCTAATGTTTCCAACTTCTGCTCTAATCCAGCGGGTAAATATTTACAGAGCCTGACACCACTCCTAGGCCACTTGCTCTGCTGCCAAACATTCATTTCCCTTGCAGCTCCACTGGTTTGATATTTTTAGGAGCAGGGCAGGATGGTGTGTGTGTGTGTGTTTGCATGTGTGTGTGTGTGTGTGTGTGTGTGTGTGTGTGTGCATGCATGAAAGGGGGTGGGAAAGAGGCTTAGCCTTCCTTATGGCAAGTTCCTGGGTAGGGAGAGATATATGAATAATTAGGCCTTGCTACTTCCTGCTGCCCACATGTCCCCACAACAGGGCACAAAGGTGCAGGCTCACTGCCATGCACCCAGGCCCTCAGGCATCCCTCTCTTCAACCTCCTGCTTGCTTACACACACACACAGCTACCCAGAGCAAAGCAGCGCACAGGCCAGTTTGCTATATACAGAGAGCAGGGAAGTGTCGAGAGGAGCAGACAGACTTGGGGGCCTACCTCAGTTTTGCCATCTGCTAGATGGGTGGCCTTGAGCATATTTCCTTCACCACTCTGAGTCTGTTTCCTCCTGTGTGAGGTGCAGGTAAGCATTCCTGCCTCATGGTGAGAGCACTTTAGAGAACACCAAGTTCAGGGCCTGGCTTGATGTAAGGGCCCCATAAAGAGTGCTCTAGAGAGAAGACCAGAGCAATCCTCCATACCTACTGATATCCCAGCCACACTGGACTGGTGGTCATCTCTTAGCACCTCTGTGCCCTTGCTCATGCTCCTCTTTATGTCTGGAATCTTCCTGGCATAAGTCAGAACATAGAGCTACCTCCTCTGAGACGTCTTCCCCTATGGCCCTAAGAAAAACAGTAAGAAGAGTCTATCTTTCTCATTCTCTCTCTCTTTCTCTCTTTCCCCCACCCCCATAGACTGAGAACTTACAGTGAATGAAGGCTGAGTCATATTCATGTCTACAGCGTCAGCATCTAGCATAGAGCTAGATAAGGTACTCAATGAATCTTCCTTGCATGTATGAATATTTGTTTAATATTTATGGATTAGTTGGAAGAGGGGAGAAAGCAAAGAATGATTTTGAGCCAGAGTGGTCCAAGACAGTTCTTTATCCCCCTTACGGGGGAAAACAATAGGAAGAGGGAAAGTATTCAACATGTATTGACTGCTCCATGCAAGTGGGGCATCATTCATTTTGTCCCCACTGCACCCCAACATTTAGAACAGTGTCATGACATTTCATGAGCTCCTACTGTGTGCTGAGCAATAGATGCTTTACATGGAATAACACTATCGTAACAGCAGGACTATGAGGTAGGTGCCCCATTTTAGAGCTGGGGTAACTAGAGCACAGAGAGGTGAAGTCACTCAATCAAGGTCACACAGGTAATGAAAGGCAGAACTGGGTTTTGAACCCAGATAATCTGACACCAGACTCCACTCTTATTAGGCTATCCCACATCCCTTAGTAAATACTAAAGAAATGTTTGTTGAATGAATGAATGAATGCCTGTTGCATTAGGTGCTGTATAGGTCCTAGTTATATACATTATTTTATTGACTCCTTACAGCACCCTTTCCTTGGAGAGTAGATACATTGTTCTTCATTGTTTAGCTGAAGATGTGCATATGTGCTATGTGCTAAGTCGCTTTAGTCATGTCCAACTCTTTGCAACCCCATGGGCTGTAGCCAGCCAGGCTCCTGTGTCCATGGGATTCTCCAGGTAAGAATACTGGAGTAGGTTGTCATTTCCTTTTCTAGGGGATCTCCCTGACCAAGGATTGAACCTGTGTCTCTTACATCTCCTGTTTTGGCAAGTGGGTTCTTTACCAATGGCACCACCCAGGAAGCCCTCAGGTGAAGACACCAAAGCTCAAAGATGTAAACTGACCTTCCCAGGTCACACAGTTGCAAAGCAGCAAAGCTGGGATATGCATTCTATTCCCCTAGCTTGCCTTTGATGTCTTGCCTGGCTGGAAGCCCCAGAAAGGGACCCAAGAGGTGCTTTCGGCTCATTGCTTCATGCCTAGACAGGAGCAGGACTGCTGGACTCAGAGATTCCAGTATGCTGATAGGTTGGGCTGGAAATTACCATGGGTACCATCCACTCACCCCTCCATAGTGAGGATGGGGAGCTGGGCCCAGAGAGATGAGCTGTTTGCCCAAGGCCACACAGCAGCGAAACAGCAAACTTGAGTCCACGAAGTGTCCCTGCTCCCCTTCCCTCTCTCAGGTCTCCCTAGGCCATCTAGGCCACAAACTCATTTCCCCGAGGATGGGCTTCTGCAAGCTGGAAATTGAGAGGGGTGTAATGAGGAAGAGTCCAGCAGGGAGAAAACAGGTTGCTTCAGGGGAAGAATTCCAAACAGATTGAGCTGCAATGGCACCCCTGTTATTAGTAATTGTATTATCATGAGGATGTCTGGGAAGATGGTAGTGATGTTGGTGATGATGAGAACATTCAGGAACGGGAAGAAGGAGGAGGAAAATCAGGCATCATGGAGCACTGTGGCCAAGCCTATCAGACTGCTCTCTTTCCCTCTCAGACCAGAGTTTGTTCACCCTGTTATAAAGAAAGGACAGCCTCAACAGGGCCACAGCAGATGGTTGTGTAGGCTGAGCCCTGCTCGAGGAGGTCTGGTGCAGGTGAACAGTGTGGGGAGGTGACTGAAATTCAACCCTGCTCCTAGCAGCAGGCCATGTGCCCTGCCCAAAGCTGGGTCACTCCCAGAAGAAGGTGTGGCTTTTTCTAATCGCATTAGGACTCCATGTGGGTTAGGGGTTGCCTGGACCTGAAGTACGTGGGAGCACATACTGGGGGTGGGATAGAGACTGGGTGCCACAGTTCATCTCTTTTCTGGCGAGGCCAGCATCCAGATACCCTACCTCCCTTCTCTGCCTTCTCTTTGGAACCAGACAGCTGTGACCTCCAATCTAGCCCCCATTATTTACTTACTTCCTAGTGATTTGACCTTGGTGCAATTACTTTACCTCTCTGAGCCTCAGTTTCCTTATCTGCAGGATGGAGCGATGTGGGGGGAGTCCGATGACACAAATAACATGTTGAAGAATGTCTGGCACAGAGTAGGTGATAAAAAACAAAATTAATTTCCCCGCCTATCCCTCTCCTCATTTCCCTGGGTGCTAAATCTTTGTTCTGCTCTTGTCTGGGGCCCAAACCCCTTCCAGACACCTCTCCCCCATTCCCCAGGCAGCTGGGATTAGAGGAACCACTGGGCAGTTTCTCCTGAGCATTTGTGGCCAGGATCTAAATGTCTGGGCCAGTAATGTTCAGCCTGGCTGTCTGGGAGGTTCCCTTTGGGAATTAAGGCTGCGAGATCCCTGGGCCTTTCCCTTCCCCCACTGCTCCCCCTCCCTAAGGCTGCTGAGAGGCTGGGGTGATGGATGGGGCCCTGCCTTCCCCTCACCACTTCTTTGATGAGAAGAAAGAAACGTCCACCTGAGTCTCAAATCAAAAACAGGTGAATTGCCTCGAAGTCAGGCTGGGCCCTCTCTGGGGTCTGCAAGAAGGTTGGGGGCTGAGGGAAGAAAGGGAGAATGTGATAAATCACACTGTCAGGTGGGGGTGCTACCCTACAGCTGTGGCAGGGACTGTCAGTGGCCCCAGGTCTGCCTCACTACTAGGATGGGCGTGTGCCCATCACAAGAGGTTGGAGCAGACTGATGTCCCCACCCACTCCCACCTCAGACTCCAGCCCAGCTCCTTCCACTTCACCAGTGCTGGCCTGCCCATGGCATGGTGTTTCCACCCTCCACACCTCCAGCCTCATAGCCCCAAAGCTCTCATGGCTGGAGGTGGGAGGCGGGAGCCTTGGGGCCTCACCTCAGCTTGTGGCCACCTTGCTGCATGTACTTGGCTAAATTTTTGACCCTCTTTGGATGTTGGCTTCCTTATTTGTACTGCAGGGGATGTAGATTCTGGAAGGCAGGTCAAGGGCCTTGGGTTTGTACCTCAGGGCTAGAGCTCAGGGTGGAGTGGGGACTATGCAGGGCCCATAATTTATGTTTGACTCACCTCTGCCCCAACCTCTTCCAGTACTGACTCCCTACAATTATTTGCTCCAAGAGCTGCCCAGGCCCCATGAAGTCAGTGAGCCATTGTGCCAGACAGACTCCAGCATGCAGATGTTAGGGCCTATGTCCAATGTTAGCCCCTCTCCATGCAGACATGGGCAGGGCTCTGCCTGTCACACCAAGGGTCCCTAGCATTCCAAGGGAGGTGTTGAGGACAGTGGGGAATCTGGGAGAAGCAGTGCTCAGGCCTCTGGGGATTGACAGTCACTGCTGACAAGTGAAAAAAATAAAACATGAGCTGGGAGAATTCTCATAGATCCAGGGCTCCATTGTGTTGAGGGGCCGACTGAAGCTAGGGAGCAGACGGGAAAGGCCGCACAGCCTGGCAGGGCCCTGGCAGAGAGCAGGCCCCAGTCTCTGGACCCCTCCCCTACCCCTCGAGGCTGCATCTGCTAAGTGAACTGAAGAGTTTCTGACCCAGAGCCCCTCCACTCAAGTATTTCAGCCACCACTGCCTCTCCCCACCCCCAACTCCCCATCTGAGCCTGAAGGGACATGCAGGGATGGAGGCCCAGGCCGCCAGGTGAGAGGCCACCATGGAACAAGGGTAGAGGGAGAGCAGGGTAAGAGCAGAGGAGAAGGGAGAGGGAAGATGGGAGGCCTGGGAAGAAGAGAGGAGAGGAGAAGTGGACCAGGGTAGAAAAGAGGGAGGAGAGGAAGAAGGAGTGAAAGCTGAAAGTTGATAAGGCAGAAAGGAGATGGAAGACCCGAAAAGAAACAAGGGCTCCAAAGCAGAAGACAGGCCAGGAAGGGAATGGAGGACAAGCTGGTAAGAGAGAGACACCCCACAAAGAGGCAAGCTGGAGCATCAAGGATACTGGCTGTGCAGAGAGGCAGAGGAGAAGGCTGCAGCCCAGGGGTTTCCCCTCCCTGCATTCAAGGAGCTCCCCCAGGGGCAGTGGGGGCGAATTGAAAATGAAACACCTCGTCCCTGGGCCCAAGGATGTGACCCTCGGCAGAAGAGGATTAGGGAGGCTTCCAAGAGGAAATGGGAGGGTGCCAGGAGTGGGGGGAGCCCAACACAAACTCCTGCTGCCCCCCCACCCCAGTCAGGGAGAGCGCACGCCTCAGAGCCCAGTGGAGCCGTGGAGCGCCAGTGCCCCCTTGTGGCCACTGCTCCTGGCTTGCTAGGTGGCAGCGGCCACCTGCAAAACTGGGTGGGAACGGGCACCAGTTGGGCTTTGGACACGGGAAGGAGACAGGTGCAGCACAGAGCCCAGGGGATGGGTCAGGGACTTTTCCAGAGACCTCCAAGACTTTCAAGCATCACTAGAAAGAAAAACAGTTATGCTTGGGGGTTTTCCATCAACCTCTGCCATCCTTTTAAGCAGAGCACATGAAGGGTAGACATGACACTCTAAGGCAGGGAAAAAGAGGGCATATTCACACCTTGGAATGCCCCTCCCACCCTACTGGCACAGTTTCAGTTCTGCCATCCTGGCCTTCACTCCTCAGGGCCTGAATCTCTAGAGCAGTGTGTGTGTGTGTGTGTGTGTGTGTTTCTAGGGAGTAATTTTGTGTATGTCGAAGGCTGAGGCCTCAAGCAGGGCCACGCCAAAGAGGGTGGGACACAGCCGGCTCTGGAGGCCCAGCAGGGACCTCCAGAGTCACGGGGAAGAGTCACCAGGAAGAGTCAGAAACCCAGGGTTCCACCTTGCCTCCATGGCTGTCTTGCTGTCCTATTTTGATCATACCCTTGCCCTCCCTCCAGTGGCTCATATGGTAAAGAATCTGCCTGCAACACGGGACACTTGTGTTTGATCCCTGGGTTAGGAAGATCCCCTAGAGAGGGAAATTGGAACCCACTCCGGTATTCTTGCCTGGAGAATCCCATGGACACAGGAGCCTGGCGGGCTACCATCCACAGGGTCACAGAGTCAGACATGACTGAGCAACTAACACTTTAACTTTCACTTGCCCTCTCTGGGCCTCAGCCTCCTCATCTGAAACCAAAAGGTCTTGGCCTCAATGATTTCTAAGAGTTTATCCAGCTATAACAGTTTGCAATGTTACTATTCCTAAAGACAGAGCTTGAAGAAGAAATTAGTCGAATGCTACACAGAGTTAGTACTCAGTGGTGATTTGAAGAGGCGGTTTGTATACATACAATCCTGAGGACTAGCCCTCAGCACTGACTGCTCCAGAGCCCTCAGCAATGTGCCTGCCTCAGATCTTCTCAGACAGGGCTGTAGGGTCAAAGTCAGGCCTGCTCAGTGGGACTGGGTTGCTTTCTTTCTCACAAGGGGTCAAGGGCAAGAGGCCAGCATTTCCTCAGTCCCCTACCAGGGCAGTGCATGCAAGACTTCTCACCCATCCATTCAGAGCCCAGGGCCTCAGGGTGGATGGAAAGTGCAAGGTCAGCAAGATCTCACCAGTGAGCCCAGCCCAGGGCAGGAGCCTCAGCGTGGAAATGGAGAAACCCGAGCCTGGCTTGGCTCCCCTAGAGAGAAGGGGAGGGGAAGGAGGGAGCATAAGGAGGTGAAGGGCAATTCAAGGAGACCCCTGGCTGGGGCACGAGAAAGCCACGAAAGGGAACACAGAGCCCTAGCCTGGGAGTGGGGAGGGAAGGGTCACCCATTTAGAGAAAAAAGAAAGAAGGCCAAGCAAGTATTAATGGTTTCAGTCAGTTTGGTGCTTGAGTGTCTGTCTGCTAACCTGTCTGTGCTTCAATTTCCTCATCTGTGAAATGGAGGCAATAGCACTCACCTTGCAGAGTTGTTGTGAGGATGAAATGAGCTCATCTTTGTAAGAAGCACTTCAACTACTCCCTGGCACCTGGTGAGGGTTTTCTTTCTTTCTATTTCTATTTTTAACCCCCAGGAAATCCTGTCCCAGAGCACACCAGACCAAGGAATCCAGGAATGTCCTAGCTGGCAAGACCCTTATATTCTTAGGTTAAAAGGAATTGGTTGGGTTCAAATTCCACACCCTGCCCAGCTCCCCCACCCTGCCCTTCTCCCCCTCCCCAACCACCACCCTGATACAAATGGGTGCATTTCCACCCAGAAAAGAAAAATGACTTGCCCAAGGTCACACAGTGCATCATAGCTCAGCTGAGGTTTCTTCACTGCCAGACCTGAGCCTTGCTTTTTGTCTTTCCCCAGATGGGTGTCTTCCGGGGTCTGTGCTTGCCAGCCCTGGCCCTGAATCTTTTGTCCCAGATGGGAATCTGACAGGTGTTTCAATCAGTAGACTATGGCCCTGAGACCAGAGCTGAGGAAGCTCACCTTCACTTTATTGGAGGTTCTGTCTGGCACTCAGTCTGCTTCCTCACTCCTGCACCCATTGGAACCAGAGAGTTTTTCTCCTGCTGAAAAGAACCTTGTAGATCACTCGGTTCCCTGGCCTCCCCTTCCATCTGCCATCAGCCATCACCAGCCTCCACCTCTGGACCCCCTCCTCCAACCTCCTTGCCCCTGACTCTATTTCCCTCAGGTATTTAACCCACAATAACCTAGACCCTCCCTGGCCTCTTGTTCCCTTTCCCTGGAGGCTGGCTGTGTATGGCTTTGCAAAGCTAATTTAAGCTAGTGATTGACATGGAACAAGCCAACAAGGGAAGCAGGCCTCATTCCCAGCACAGGAGCCAGGCTGCACCCACCAGGCCCACTGCGCTACCTGGTGTTGACATTTTCCGGGCCCCAGCTTGGGCAGCTAGGCCAGGAGAGTGTAGGGTCTGGGACTCCAAACCCCTGGGAATAGACACCTGGAGGCTCCCACCATCAGGGCCTAAGGAGCTGGAGGGCCCCCTCACCCTTCCCACCCCACCTCCTCCCACCGTGTAGCCCAGCTTGGGCCAGGTTATTCCCTAGCGCCTGGGCTAGACCTGTTTCCAATGATTCACATCTATGCATTCCCACCTCACCCCTGGGAGCCAGCTCTGCACTCTTAATAGATCTTACGGTTAAGAAGTTTTTTCCTGCTACTCAGCGTTAGTGCTTAAAGTGCAGTTACACTCTGAAAATTGACCATAAAATGACACCATGGGGTCCACATTTATCCTCCAGCCACAATTCCAGACCAGCTTGGTTCAGTTTTCAGGTTGAAAAATGGCTTTTGGGGGCTTCAAACTCCACCTAAGTCCTAAATCTACCTCGGTACTTCCCCCTCGGTGGCGGTGGCGCCTCCCTCCCCCAGGCCGGAGGAGAGGCAGGGCCTTGGACTGCTGAGGTGGCAAGCCAGGCCCAGCTCTGCTCAGCCCATTTCCTGCCAGAATGGAGGGGGAGAAACTTTAGGAGTGTGAGGGACCAGGCCAGACCATAGGCAGTGAGGGGCACTGCCTACCCAGGCTCAGAAGCCTCCAGTGGGCCCCCCTGCTGTGATGGATGCTGGAATGAGTCCTCCCCCTCTCTGGGCAGGACCGGGGATAGGGCTGAGAGAGAGAGAGAGAGCTTCCTCAGTCCAGAATTCTCTGCAGGACCTCTGGGAGACAGAATAAGAAAGGGAGGAATACTGGAGATCTCCAGAGGCCCTCTGGCCCATTCCTCTGCCTCTAGGCAAGGACAACCCTCCATTACATCACTCTTGGCTGCTCAGCAAGATCTGGCAGTCCTCCTGCCTTGAATGTGCCACACTCCTCAGCTGTATGGCCAGGAGCAGGGAGACCCATCAGTTTAGGGCTAAGTACGAGCTAGACTTGGACTCACCCCTTGGCTGGTGGTCAACCCTGGTGCCAGCCACCCTGGTGCCAGTCGGGATAAGGAGGCCCCTGACAGTACAGATGTGAGGCTGTGGGCTTCAGGGCTGGGCGCTGGGGGCCGTTCCTCCAGGGCTTGGCCGCCTGTGCTATATCCGGGGCTGGTTACCTGCAGGATGACCCTCCATGGTGCTTCCCCTCCTGTTTACTCTAACAAGCTTGGTTATCTGGTTCCCAAGCCCACTGCAAATTAGAAGCCATAAATCAAAAGGAGGGCAGAGGGGCTGCTGGAAGCAGGCACACTAAAAGTGTCAAGAAGTGAGAGCTGATGGCCTGACAGCAGGGGAGTAGGCAGCAAAACTAGTAAAATACAAAACAACCCCAACCAGGTACAAGAGCTCAAAGATGGCAAACAAGCCAGGGCCATTTTGTGCAGGGGAAACAGTGCTAATAACACTGGGAGATTAATGATGACATCCCCAAAGTTGTAGAAAGAGCTTGGTTATACTCTGTTGAAGGAGGCAGGGAAGATAAGGAACACATTTTCTAAACACTTCCATTGAAAATGAGTTATCTTCTTTTTTTTAAGTGCACACTCATGGGACTAAAACCTCCACTCATGCAAAGCCTTAAGTCCAGAGGCCTCATTCCACAAGCGCCGCAGAGCAGAAGTTGGCCAAGTTCCCCATCCCACCAAGATCCAATGCATGGCAGGATGTGTCTGCTAGCTTGGGAGCCAGTCCCAAATCCAACACCGTCTCCACCACTTACCATCCGCAGGACCCTCAGCAAATCAGTTGCCTCTCCGAACCTCAGCTGTGTCCTCTGTAAAATGTTAACAATGATACCTGCCTTGCATGGCTATGAGAATTATATCTGGAAAACCAAAGCCCATATATCTGGCCCCCAGTACACAGTAGTGGCTCACTCACTGTTCCCTCCTCCCTTGAGAAGTTCTCCTTTCTAAGATCTGTGGTTCAGCCTGTCTGTCTCAGCTTGTGGAAGGACCTCAGGGAGCAGAGACATGGCATGGGGACCTCTGCTCTCAGCCCTTTCTGTGGGGCCAGTGAGGCTCAGAGTGATGCTGGCTATGGGCAGGACTTGGGTGTGCCCAGAGATGTGGCAGGAAGAGTAACTGAAGCCATGAGAACTAGAGTGAGGGGCCAAGGAACCCACTCTTTGCTTCCTCCTCCTTCTCATTCTTCTCCTCCGATTTCCACAGTTTTTGCCTTTAAGAGCAGTTCCCTCAGGCTTTGTGATCCCAATCAAGGGCAGGTGGTACTTAAGCCAGGAATGGTGAATAGGGGTCTACCTCCTGGGGGTCAGGTGCCAACACGTGTCATGGGAAAAGAACCTGCAGTACAAACAAAGTGGAGCAGGGGCGGCATAGACCAGACCTAACCAGTGTCTGCAGGCAGGCAGATATGCCTGGCACCTGCTGGCCTGGGCACTTCTATTCCAGAGACACATGAGACAGGGTCTGTGTGCTCAGAGCCTAGCTTCAAGCTTGGCAGCATTGTGTTTGAAGAGCATCCTCCCGTCTCTGCCATTTGGGCATGACAGCAGAGGACAGAGGGGTTGAAGGGATGGAAGACGCCTGGATCTGTCTCACCCAGGAGACAAAGGCAACACTGGAGGGGCTGTGAAACAGTTTGAAGTTGAGCTAGTCTGGTTTGGTAACGCAGACCAGTGCCATCTTTTGAGTTTCGGTTCCCTCAAAGAGTATGGGCTTTGGTGGCAGACATGGAGATGGTGGTTTAGGAGCTAAGTTGTGTCTGACACTTGCAATCCCATGGACTGTAGCCTGCCAGGCTGCTCTGTCCATGGGATTCTCCAGGCAAGAATACTGGAGTGGGTTGCCATTTCCTTCTACAGGTGACAGATATACCTGGGTTGAAATTCCAACTTTACCACTTCTTCTATGACTCTGAATGGGCTTCCCTGGTGGCTCAGATGATAAAGAGTCTGAAGGCAATGTGGGAGACCCAGGTTCGATCCCTTGGTCGGGAAAATCCCCTGGAGACAGGAATGGCAACCCACTCCGATATTCTTGCCTGGAGAATTCCATGGACAGAAGAGCCAGGCTGGCTACAATCCATGGGGTCATGAGTCAGACACGACTGGGAGACTAACACTATGACTCTGGGCAGGTTACTTCTCCTTCATAAACCTCAGTTTCCTCTTCTACTTCATGGAATTGTTGAAAAGACCATGTGAATTAAAGAACTTAGCATAATGTCTGACATATAGTAAAAACTCAGTAAATGGCATGAGTCTGCATAGCAGCCATCACTCTGAGTACAATACACAGTTTGGCTCATTTCATTCCTCAGCAACCCTAGAGCTAGCCATTGTTATTGTCATCTTTGTTTTAAAGATGCGGACACTGGTTCTAGGGGTATAAGTGGCTTTTCCTATGTGCCACAGCTAGGAAGCAGGATTCAAATCCAGGCATCATGACTCCAAAGTTTTTTGCCAATTATGCCCAAATGCAGATTGATTAGGTGAATGGGTGCAAATGTACTTTGTCAATTCTAAATTGCTATCCCAATGTGAGGGATGGGTTGTTATTATTTATGAATCATAAATAATAACAGATAGCAGATAGTCCCTGGAAACATCCTGAATGGGAGGCTGCTGAGTGAGAGACCCCCAGGTCCTGAGGATTCTGGGATGTCCCCAATGCCATTCAGCAGGCTGGCTGTCCCTCTGAGGCCTCCTATTTGCTGGGTTTCCAATGACCCACATTCCTCTTGGCCTATGCCTTTGTGTGTGCAGCTTCTTGACTGGCACCCAGCCTCTGGAACCCAAGCTTGTGAAGGGTGGCTCAGTGCCGTGCAGCTGCCAGGAAGGGGACATCAAAGGCACAGCACGTGGGTGAGGCAGCTCCCCGCTTTTGTAAACAGCTTGTGGGTTTCTCAGTGCACAGGCAGGCATGCATGCATGCAAGGAAGAGGAGACAGGGACTTTGGCAAGCAGGCGGGCCCAGGAGCTTGTGGGCTGGGGAGTGGCTAGGGAGGATCAGTGGAGAAGGTGGAGGGTGACAGGAAAAGATGGCAAAGGCCTGGAGGGAAGGAGGGAGAGAAGAAAGAGGTGACTTTGGTGTGGGTGGCTGGCAGGGCTTGCTCCCTGTGTTATGCTGCTTCTGAAGGGAGGCTCTGGCAGAGCTGGATGCTTAGCATCAGGCTGCCAGGAGCTTGTGAGCCACCATCATCCGTGTTTCTTTTATTCGTTCATTCATGCATGTGTGCATCCATACATTCATCCAACTATTCATTGAACCACCAAGTATGGAACAGTAGTTTAGAGCTCAGGAACCAGATTGCACGTGTCAAATCCTGCCTGTACTTTTTGGCTTTGTGACTTAGGGTGGGTTACTTGCCCCCTGGTACCTCAGAGTCTGCATTTATAAAATGGGTATAATAATAGTACTTGTCTCAGAAAGTGATTGTGAGGATTCAATGGGTTATTACACGTGAAGTTCTTAGGATAATGCCTGAAAAATGAAAGTGAAAGTCGCTCAGTCATGTCTGACGCTTTGCGACCCCATGGACTGAAAACTGCCAGGCTCCTCTGTCCATGGGATTCTCCAAGCAAGAATACTGGAGTGGGTTGCCATTTCCTTCTCCAGGGGATCTTCCTAACCCAGGGATCGAAGCCGAATCTCTTGCATTGCAGGCAGACTCTACCGACTGAGCTACAAGGAAAGCCTGAGGATAATGCCTAGGATACAGTAAATGCTCAATAAATACTTGTTACATGTATGCATGCCCATGTGTGTATATATACACACATATATTACATGCCAGGCCTTGTGTTAGACACTAGGAACACAGGGATAATAAGACAGACATGGTCCCTGCCCTTGTGGAGCTAACATTCAGTTCTAAGCTGAATGAAAGTGAAGATCTTGCTGCCATTTCTAGAATCTTCCCAAAGAGCCAGAAACAGAATAAATGTTCAAACTGGCACTGCAGGGCCTGGAATGCAGCCTCTGCTTCTCCCTGCTATCTTTCTCAATGGGTGCAGGCCAGGACCATCAGCAATGAACTGTGAGGACCTCGCTCCACAGTCCTAAAGAAAACAGCCCATAAGCTCAGGCAGATGGTGTGACCAGTGTGGACTTTGTCACTAGCTGACTTCTAGAATGTTTCCTTGTGGGTGAAATGGTGGAAGAAGTTACCCAAAAAACTGGGCCAGGAAAGAAAATCTATTACAATTAATCTCTCTCTTTCTCTCTCTCCCTCTCTCCAATTGCAACATTCTTGGGCTCTCTGGATTAGCCCACAGCAGCATAGACGTGCGACTGGTGTCCTTACACGTACTCATGAATAGATATATGTAAGAACATGCACACACAGACATTCATTGTCATGGGCACAGACAGAGCCTGAGAAAAAAAAGGTTCATTTGAAATGAAGGCACGGAGGGGGCAGAGGGCTGAGCTAAGGCCTGGACACCAGGTCAGGGTGATGGGATTCAGCAGTCATGGCCTCTAGGATCCAGAAAACCTGGCTACTCTCCAGTGACCACTGCCCTCACAGAGCCACAGCCCACAGAATGTCTTGTATCCATGTTTCCCAGAGAGCGTGAATACCTGGGAAGGTAAGCAGCGTTATGACAAAAAAGATTCCATGTCAAATAAATATGGGAAATGTCAAGTTAAACCAATATAAAAAATTTTGCTTGTTTATTGCAAGACTTTGCAGAGCCTTCAGTAAGCTCACTATAAACAAACCGCTGATGGGGTGTGTGTATGTGTGTCAATCTATTGTGTTTCCCAAACAAATTTAACCACAAAAGCCTTTATCCACAGAATATTTCCAAGTAGTGCTCTTTGGGGAATGTAACCTTGAGTGCTTCTCCAGGCCCAGGCTCAGGCTTCTATGCCCCTGCCATATCCGAATTTTCTTGCCAAGTTTTTTAAGTCCTGGTATAGAGGATGGGATCTTGGCCACCCAGCCTCCCACCTGGGTCAGCAACCTTCTCTCTGTCCCCCCAGCGTCAGTCAGGTGTGAGACAGTAGCCACCCAGCTCCCCTTCAGATCCAAGGCCAACCTGAGAAGCAGGGCCTCCCTTGCCATAGGTTTGCTCTTGAGGCAGGTCAGTTGAGGTGCCGGCCCACCCAGTGCCCAGAGACCTGGGTTGTTCCACATGAAGGGATTTCTGTTCATTACCAGCCTCAACTCATTAGAGCAGCACCAGGCCCAGGAGGACTAAGGGAGAGGGCTGTGCAAATTAATGAGTGACCAAATTAAACATGTTCTCTCAGCCAGCAAGCTGTTCCAGCTGATCGGCTAAGGCCTGGGGATTTGAAAGTGGGAAGTCCCCGCCCCATGGGCCAGAGGCCTTAAGGCAGCCACTGCCTCCTGCTCCTTAAGGCAGCCTGGCAGGAGTAGGGTTGCCAAATGTAGCAAATAAAAATACAGTACTCCCAATTCAAATCTCAATTTCAGATAAGCAACACTTTTTTTTTTAGTATAAGTATGTCCCATGTACTATGTGGGACATACTTATACTAAAAAATTATTCATTCTTTATCTCAAATTTCAGTTTAACTAGATGTCTTGTATTTTATCTGGCAACCCTCACCTGAAGAGGCCCGAGGCTCTAGGAGCTGTGGTGCAGTCCCAGACTGGGTTAGGGCTGTGTATATTTTTGCTCAGTTGCTTCAATTGTGTTCAACTCTTTGAGACCCCATGGACCAGGCTCCTCTGTCTATGGGATTCTCCAGGCAAGAATACTGGAATGGGTTTGTATGACTGCCTCCAGGGGATCTTCCCAACCGAGGGATCGAACCCGCATCTCTAACATCTCCTGCATTGGCAGGCAGGTTCTTTACCACTAGCGCCACCTGGGAAGCCCCAGGAGGTGGGAGACACAAGGGCAAATCCTACCACTGCTCCTATGTCACTGGGTGATCCTGACAGGTCACTTCCCCTGTGAAGCAGCTTTACCAGTGCCAGTTCTGCCTATCTCTGTCAGAAAGGATTCTGAATGGTTGGAGGGAACATGGAGGGACTGTCCCCCTCTGCCCCACCCCTACTCCCAGGGCAGGCTCAGTGATACTAATGCTGGGAACTTCAAGGTGCATGGCATGTATTCCAAGGGCTCACATGTATATGTGTTGCTCACCTTTCCCGGCAGATGAGGCTGAATCACAATATCACTCTGCACTGCATGGAAGGCAGCAGGGTGGACCCATTTTGTAACTGGAGAGAATGAGGTCCTGAGAGATTCCCAGCTGAGTCAAAGCACAAACCTCGGCTTCCTTCAGAAGCCCAATCGCTTCTCCTTCCTCGCTCTGGGTAGATCCAGATGGGGGCGGCCAGTGCTGCCCCACGTGGGCGCCTCTGTTGCCAGTGATGTCACCAGAAAGGCAGCTAGGAAGGAGCAACCAGCTGCTCTCCTGTCCCGGGCCCAACCCCCCACCCCCCAACCCCACACCTCGGTGGGCAGAGAGCTTAGGGTTAGACATATTGTCAGGCCAGATGTGGATTTGGGTTCTAATTCTGTTCTTTTTTTCTCCCCTGAGATCTAAATCTTTTAAGTCTTCTTTTTGCTTCCTGAGGAAGGGAAACACATGGGCTTGAGTGGGCGGGGCTTCTCTGCTCCCAGCTGCTGTAGCCAACTCCTGAGGCCCCACCCCAGCCCCAGATCTCCCTCCGGCCTTAGCCAGTCAATGGGGTCTCCAGCAGTGGCACCCAGGCTTGATCAGGGGCTATCTCTGGGTGGTAACAAGGCTCTCCTGTGGGAGAAAGCAGATTGACAGCCTTCCCTCTGAGGGCCTGGGGCCCAGGGCCCCTCATTTCTGTGACTTCTGTAACACCCCCATCATCCAGCACCTAACAGAGCACCCGCTCAGGCAAGTTCTTGTGAGGGACTGACTCACCGGACGGGGTCAGAAAACATAAATGATGTTCACGGCTTGCTACTGCATGTTAGGGCGGAATGCAATCTGATAGACCATTTATTTAGTCTAACCCCTGTTCTGTGGAAATGAAGAAACTGAGGCTACTTCAGGAGAGAAGGGATTTGGAAACTCATGTGTTCAACCCTCACCAAGAGCCGTGCATACCTGAGAAGCAAGGCTGGATGAGCCCATTTTACAGGTGAAGAAACTGAGGGCTCTAAGGTAGCTGATGTCTCCAAGGCTACAAAGCAGGGAAGGGACTAAACCAAGATTTGTGCCCTGGACCCTCTGACTCCAAAGTAAGTGCTCTTGCCACCACCAGGACACTGCATCTGTGTTCGATGAGGTGTACTGGGTAAGATCCCCCCAGTAAATGATGCTCTACTCCAGCCTTCAGAACCCAGGGCATTCGACAGCCAGTCAGTGACTATAGTACAGGCTTTCCTCACTTCAATGCCACAATGACACTCACCCTCAAAACATTCTCCTCCCCAGCTCTACCTTCCGCAGGTCGGGAAGTCCCTCCTGAAGTCTGACTTCATTCCCTGGTCCCTTGGCCTCTCATTCTTGCCCTCTGGAAGGGATCAGCCAATCCTTCTCATTTGTAAAGCACTGTCACTTACATTGCATCATGTAGGTCCCACTCTGGGTGGCTGGTATTATCTCTGTTTTACTCTTGAAGAAACTGAGGCTCAGGGAGGTTATTCACACAGGACCTTGAACCCAGGTCATCTGACTGATTCCATTTCCCAGAGCTCTCTTTTCATCTCATCTCAGACACCTCAACTCCAGTCCACATTGGAATTTCAGACATGAAAATAACAGGTGGCATGGGTCCAAAACCCATCCCTTGGTTCCAGTCCCTAACTCTGTGCTCCTTGGCCCTCCCTGGGGATCCATTCTCCCTGCTGTAGCCCTGCCCCACCTTTGTACTGGGGAGAGGGGAGTCAGTTCTAGCAATAGGCCATTCTCCCACTGATTGAGACCTGTGCCCATAGGTGCCCCTGCCTGGTAACTGTCCCATCCCATGACCCTGGGGCCACAGTGGCCAGGCCAGGGCTTGGCCAATCGTCTTATCTAATATACTCCCCTCTTGGTTTCCAAACGTCCTCATCCAGGCTGGCAGGGGTGCTCAAATGGGAATTCCCACCCGTCAGATCCCCACTCCCTATTCCCGTTATCAGTGAGACTCGGGGAAGGGAAGGGTAGACAGAGATACAGAGAGGGAAGGGGAAAGGCAGAGAGAAAAGGGGAGAGACAAAGCAGGAGAGGAGAGAGACAGAGACCCAGCAATAGCAACAGAGAGGGCAGGGTAGAGCATGCTTTTAATGTCCATGGCTCCGTTTCTTCCCTTAGGCAGTGCAGCTGATCTGGTAGCTGGTATCACTCCTTGAGGAGAGGGGCTGCTGGTTACATCACCAGTACCCAGCAGGGCACCTGGCATACAGTAGTTGCCCACCTGAAGAAAGGAATGAAAGCCCATCTGTCCTCACTGGCTACCCCACCCATTGCAACCTCACTTCCTGTGAGCGCCGACTCCACTTTGAGGAGCTGTAGTGCTCATCTGCTGCTTGGCATAGGCTTCCTGAGATGCTCTCCTTATGTCATAGATTCCTAGACTGTCAGAGCTGACCAAGCCCTCAGACAACTTAGACCCACCCCTCACCGTGCAGATGCGGGCACAGAGACCCAGAGTAGGGGGAGGGGGAGCACTTGTTCTGTATCACTCAGCAGAGTTGTAAGTAGAAAGCTGGCTTTGGGCCTGCCCAGGGGGCAGGGTCAGTGCATGGCTTACCACGTTCCTGGACCTCCCCTTGAGCCCAGATGCAGCCGTGCTGTGGCTGAGGTCAGAGATCTTTGTTCTGGAGGAGAAGGAATGACAACTTCCTGTCCTCACAATCTGGTTAGCCAGTGGCCCTACTTCCCGGAGGGTCTTCCCAGGTGGCGCTAGTGGCAAAGAACCCGGCTGCCAATGCAGGAGACAGAAGAGACGCAGGTTCGATCGCTGGATCAGGAAGATCCCCTGGAGGAGGAAACGGCAACCCACTCCAGTATTCTTGCCCAGAGAATCCCATGGATAGAGGAGCCTGGAGGGCTACAGTCTATGCGGTCACAAAGAGTCAGACATGACTGAAGGAACTTAGCACCTACAACACACTGCTTCCAGGAGAGACTGCAGGAAAGATGGTACTCAGGCTCTTCTGCCGAGTGGGCCAGGAGGTAGGGACCTTGGAATAAAGACAGTGCTGATCAAGAAGCTGTCACAGTGTACCAGCCCATCTACCCTGCCTCCTTCTCCTGGCCACCATGAGGGTCCACTCCCCACTAGAGTTGAAGCCCTGAACTTGGGCTCTGACAAACCTGGATTTTCTGCTTACTAACTGTGAGTCCCTTTACCTCTCCAAACCTCAGTTTCCTTTTGGATAAAAATAGGGCTAACTCCAATTTCTGCCACATATGATTTATGTGAGACTTAAAAGGGGGCAGTGAACACCCTGAGGATTGCTTGGCAAATGTCATCATACAAGTAAATGCTCAATAAATGTGGGTGTCTCTTGTGCTTTCCTTCACAACCCTGCTGCCCCTACCCCCTCTAATCTTGGTGCCTTCTTGCTTGGTCCCAGAGGCCCCTGCTCCCTCCGGTCACAGGAGAGGCAGGTTATGGGCTCTTGCTGTGACCTTGTATAGCCCCTTGCCCTCATTTCCTTCATCTATCAAAGGCCTTCATGGTGCCTCTGTATGTGTCAAGGGATTCTTGGCTCCTTCCAGGTTTAATAGGGCATCTTTAGAAACCTTCCTGTGTTAGCCAGTTCAGTCTAGAACCTAGCCTAGATTTTCACATTTGAAAGAGAGAGAGAATACGCCTCTGTATGTCTGTGTCCCTGTAGCTGTGTGTATCTTTGTTTATGTACACTCCTGAGGGAAGGGCTGTGCAGTCCATAACCTGTCCCTTTTCTCAGGCTGGTTTTTCTCCAACAGGGTGAGGAGCCTGTGGCTAGCTGAGATTCAACCTCCCTGGTGCACACTGGCTGCCAGTTGCTCCCAACTGGCCCACCTGTGGTCCTGAGAACAGCAATGTCTCCTGGCCCCCCTTCTCCCAGCCTCAGGAGTTCCTATTTCCATCAACGTCTGCCAGAGTCTTTTCCCATCTCGTCTCCTCCTTTTCCCTCTGCTTTTGGGTGGGTGGGGGGCTTCCCGATCTCCCACTGCCCCACCACACAGACAGACAAACAGATACACACACACACACACACACACACACACACACACACACACACACACACACACACACAGCCAGCTCACCCTTTCCTCTTCTGCTTTCACAAATACCTGATTACTCACTTCTTGTCTCAGATGTCTTGGTCCCTGCATGAACAGCACAATTCCTTTCTGTCTCTGCTGCCCTGAACCCTTTTGTGAAATGAGGGTCATCACATCTCCTACCTGCCAGCCTTGCTGCAGCATCTGCCCTGGGCCACAGTGAGAAGGAGAACTGGGCTGGGCTGGGGGTGTCACTGTGACTGGCCCTGCTGGCAGAAGATCATGGGTTCACAGAGCCCTGGCAGGGACTTAGAAGCAAGAGAGGTGATCTACTGCTGAACCCCAGAAAACTCTTCTCCCCAGGAGCCCCACCAAGGGACTCTCCAGGGCCATTGGGCTGCCTCTGCCCTTCTGGACTGTTCATGCAGAGATAAAATGAGGACCTCCCAATGTGGGTGCCCTTCGGCGGGGGCTACAGGTACAATGCAAGGAAAGCGTGGCAGCAGGAGATGCTACTTGGTTTCATGGAGGACAAGGGTGCACTGTTCCTGTCCCTGATCTCAGGGTTGCTCCCCAACTGTACATTTGCAAATAAAGTTGTTTCTGAGGGAGCCTCTTGAGACCAGACCTGGGGCAGGGCCAGGGCCTGTGGCCAGCCAGGTAGCTTCCATTAGGTGCCCACCGGGCTGAGACTGCAGAGCCTCTAATCCCAGGCTCACGGGGCGGCCCAGCTCACCAAGGGACAAGGGTGCACAAAGCAAAACTGGAGTTTCCCAGCCCCGCGTGGTTTTCTCTCACTTTTAGTACCGTTTCCCACTCCCGGGTTCCTCTCTCATTCCTGATTTCCTCTGTTCCTCACCCTCTGAATCTCGCAAGGTCTCCCTTTGGCTCTCTGCTGGGCCTCTGAGTCCCTAACATCTCCCCACTCCTTACTCCACATCTTTTGGCCTCAGCCCTTCTTTCCCCTGCCTCCGCCTGTCTTCACAGAGGTACCTGTTGGGGAGGAAGCTTTGCTTGCTGCCATGTCAAATCCCACCCTTGCTGTATGCTCTTGCTCTGGGCCCTTTTTACCCCTCTAGAGTCACTCATCCTCCTTCTCTCCTTTCTTGTCTCTCCCAGCTGGGCTGCCACTTCCTCCTGGGCAACTGCAGGGCCTGAGATGGGCAATGTGGGGAGCAGATGTGGCACGCCTGGCCCCCAACCCCGCCCAGCAGATGAGGCTGTTCATGTGGATGAGGAGCAACGTGAGCCCTCCTGGGCCGGGTCTGATGCCCAGGCACATTCTTAGCCTGCCCAGCCACACTGGCTTCAGCAGGGGTTTTGACTGACAACAGGAAAGAAAGTAAAACACATAAAAGGGGAAAAAATGCAGCCACCAAGCAACTGAATGGAAGAAGAGCAGTGAACCAGCTACCTGCCACTGCCTGGACTTGGAAGCAGGTAGCGAAAAGGGAAAACTCTGGATATCTAGGATCTTCGACCCTACTTACCAGCTTTATCCACAGGCTCTGGATCTGAAAGTGCTGGATTGGGTCCTCATAGCAGGCTGGCACCCAGATGAGGCTTAAGCCCAGAGAGGCTAAGTGACTCCTCTAACCCTAACCCCAAAACACCCATCTCTCCTTACCCTATAGGACTCTCCTGTCACTGCCCTCCCCCAGGGTTCCAGGCTCTTCTCTTCCCATTCCTCTGTCCTCTGTGTGGTACCCATTAGCAGAGCAAACGACCCAGCTAAGGCCAATACCGGGGCTGCTATGTCTTGACAAGTGCTGAAGTATTGCCTTCCCCCAGGCTTTCCCTTGTCACGCTCCTATCAGCTGCTTCCACTCAAGACCAGACATTTTGAGGTCATGGTGGCCCCTCCTCCGGTCACAGGGCAAAGCTGTGAACCCTCTTGGCTGTTTGTTCCTGGATCCGTGAGCTCCCTGGATCAGCTCAGCATCTCCTCAATTATCTGAACCTGCCTCAACGGCTTTCTTGAGCTCCACCCAACACACCTGCCCTGAATCAGCCTCTTCTTTGCAATTCTACCCCCAGCTCCTTCCCTGGCTCTCGGCCTATATTCCACACCCTACTCCGGCCTAAGCCTGGCCTCTTCCCTTCTTCCCTTTGATCCATTTTTTTCTGATCAAGCATCTTCTCCACAGATTCCAGATGGAGAAACAGACCTGGGGCAGGAAAAAGGGAAGACATCAGCTCCCACCCCAAGTCCCTCTGGAGCCAAGGAGCAGCCATCACAGAGGGTTGAAGCTACATTATAAAGCTCCTAGGATCAAACCTCACCCCAGGACTCGCCAGAGCCCACACAGATCCTACAACAGCCAGTCCTGATATGCAGGTAACAGATTTTGATCCCCGAAGTGACTAGCACTTGATACTGAAACGAATACTTTCCCTATTCCCAGGTGACACTAGTGGTAAAGAATCCACCTGCCAATGCAGGAAATGCAAGAGGCACTGGTTCGATCCCTGGGTCGGGAAGATCCCCAGAAGTAGGAAATGGCAACCCGCTCCAGTATCCTTGCCTGGGAAATCCCATGGACAGAGGAGTCTGGCGGGCTACAGTCCATGGGGTCACAAAAGAGTTGGACACAACTGAGCAACTCAGCGCACACACACACACATGGCAACACTGCAGGCAAGGGCCTCCCAAAACACAAATCCCTCCTCCTTCCTTACCAACCCCCTCTCCCAGCAAATAGGGTCATGGCCTTACACAGCATGTTTGCCCCAGAGAGGCTGCCATTTTCGCTCAGTCGTGTCCGACTCTTTGCAACCCCATGGACTATAGCCTGCCAAGCTCCTCTATCCATGGGATTCTCCAGGCAAGAATACTGGAGTGGGTAGCCATGCCATTCTCCAGGGGATCTTCCCGGCCCAGAGATCAAACCTGGGTCTCCCGCATTGCAGGCATACTCTTTACCATCTGAACCACCAGGGAAGCCCCCTTTTATCATTATGCCAACCTTATAGAAAAGGCAAAGCTGAAGACCAGAATGGGGCAGTGATTTGCTAAGGTCACATAGCTCGGCAGCACCCCCTCCCATCCTCACACTGAGCTTCTTGCCTTACGGGGACAACTTCCTTGGAGGAGAGCCCCTCTCTGGGAGAGAGGAAAGAAAAACCCAGCAACCTACTGGGGGTGAGGGTGGGGCAGCAGAGGGAGCCTGGGGATAAATGCCTTCTCTGGAATTGTCCATTACAAGGAAGGTAGAACTGGTCAAGGTGGAGGTCAGACCTTAGTCACGAGCTCTGAGAGAGAATTGCTGCCTCCTCCACCCAATGTCCCTGGGGAGTTTCTGTGACTGACATCTCTAGAGCTCATAGACAATATACTGTGAATGGCTTGTGCTGAATGTGGCACCATTGCCCTCTTCTTCCCTCCTGCCCATAACCTCCCATCTGGGTATTGCCAAGCAAGGCCTTAGCTCACCCCTTCTACTGCTCCCACCCCAGTCCACACTGCTATCACCTCTTGCCTACCAAGGGCAATGGCCTCCTCTCTAGTCTCCCTGCTTCCACTTCTGTTCCTTAAAATTAATTCTCCACCCAGCAGCCGGAGAGGTGGGACAAACATGTAAATCAGATTGTGGCACACTCATGCTCAACACCCACCACTGGCTTCTCCTGCATTTGGAGTAAAGCTAGGCTCCTTACACAGTCCTCAAGGGGCTCTAGGATCTCATCCTCCAGCTCCCACTCTCCCTAAGCATCTCCTACTTCCTCCACACTACACTGATTCTCCTACACCCTTCCCTAAACACTTCCTATCTCTCTGTCATCACTGGTGCTTGCTCCTCTTGCTAAACACCTTGCCTTCTGCCCACACCCCTCCTCCCTGCCACCTGTCACCAAGGCTTGAAGCCCACCAATCAGTGATGCTCAGAAAAACGGGACTCTAGTTCTGGAAGGGAAGAGAGCACCAATGCCATGCCCATCAGCTGATATTTACCTCATTTGGGGGTAGTTTGTCTTTGCAGGGGGGTAATGGTACGGAGTTTAGGGGTTCGTGGAGATCTGGATGAAGAAAAGTTAGGAGCATTAGTATGGAGCTTCGATCAAGCATGGATAGCAAAATGGGCATTGGTGGTGAGCAAGAAGGCCACTGGCTTGTCTTAGCACCCACTCCATGCCAGGCAATTCAGACCTGTTTTCTCCTTCCAGCCTCATGACCACAAAGTGTTCCACTAAGTCCATTTCACAGATGAAGAAACTGAGGTGATGAGAAAAATGGAGTGAATTGCCCCAGGTCACGCGACTGAGCCTAGCTGCCAGCACAGGTCCGTGGGACTCTTTTCAAGCCTGGGGCTTGGGGGCCCGAGCTGCTTTGGAACAATCAATTACTGAATTGAAGCAATTGAGGGAGCCGATTTGGCCAGGCTGCCTGGCTGGGCGGTTGCTCTCACCCCTGCTCTCTAGCCAGCTGAGGCGTTTCGTCATTCACACTTTGAAGGCAGCCTATTCTCACCAGCGGCTTCCAAGCCCATACATTTGCATTTGGATCTTTTCATCTGATCTCTTGGAATTAAAGGCTTTGTCTCCCATTAAAAGAATTCCAGGCCCTAGGAGCCCAGAGGGGGAGGGGAGGGGGCTCCAGGCCCTTGAAAGCCTTCCTTCCCACCGTGCTGGCCCAGAAACCACTCCACCAAAGTTAGCGGGTGGGGCAGACCCGACCGGGAAGGCCTGGGTTGGGGCACAAAAAGCGAAGACTGCCTCAGGGCCCCTGTTCCATGCTTTAACCCAGCAGCCTTCCCTCCTATCTAGTGCCTCCCCAACTGTTACCTAGGATTCAGTGGGCCAGGGGCGGAGCCCTGGTTAAGGAGCCTGCCCTGACAGCTTTGGAATTCCAGCTCTGAGGCTTTTTCAGTTGTAAGCTCTTGGGCAGCTCAGCCGCAAGGCACCTCTGAGCCTCAGTTTCCACGTCTATAAAATGGGAGGAGAGGGATTGTAAAAGGTGGGTCCCACCGCCCAGGGCATTGGAAAGTGTTCTGTATTAAGAGTCAGGGAAAGAGAATGAATTTCCAGATGTGTCTTCCCCTCTGGTTCCCTTGGGCAAGAGCTTTCTCCTCTGTGGGCCTCAGGCTCTCCCTTATAAAAAGGGCTGTTTGGTTTCAAGGGCTCTCCTCCAACTCTGGGATATTATGGGATGCTGAGCCTCCAGAGCCCATTCAGCCTGCTCCCTCCTCCTTGCCCTGACCCCAGCTTGGACTTGGTCCCCCACCCGATCATTATAATATTTTTGTCCTTGTTCCCTAGGCCACCCTGGCAGCACATTAGACTCACTTAGGTAGATTTACAAAAATATCAAGATCCATCTCCAGAGATGCTGATTTCATTGCCTTGGGGTGGGGCCAGGATCGAGTTTTTAAAAGCTCCCCAGGTGGTTCTAAAGTACAGACTGGGCTGGGAACTACCTCCCCAGGCTTTCCAGTACCTCAGATACAAGCCACTCAAAGGTTGAGATTGGGAACTCGAGCCCTGGATCTGGCCCTTACCTGTGGTGACCTGGGTAAGTTACTTACCTCCTTAGTGCCTTAGTTATCTCAGATTTAGAAGATGGGCTAGAAAGTGAAAGTGTTAGTCGCTCAGTTGTGTCCAACTGTTTGTGACCCCACGGACTGTAGCCCACCAGGCTCCTCTTTCCATGAGGTTTCCCAGGAAAGAATACTGGAGTGGGTTGCCATTTACTTCTCCAGGGGATCGTCCTGACCCAGGGATCAAACCCATGTCTCCTATATTGTAAGCGGATTCTTCACTGTCTGAGCCACCAGGGATGAAGGAGGAGATTAAATGCGATTATGCCAGTGCTCACCAAATCTGTGTCTCTAAGGTCTGATTTTGGCTTTGCGATTGACAATGTATGTTCTCTAACCCTGGGCTTCTCACCACAACTCTGCGAGATAAGGTTAATGAAGCAGACATTACATATGGGTAGACTGAGGTCCAGAGTGGGGAAGTGACAGATCCAAGGTGGTGTAGCTAGAAGGGCCCTTAAAGACCATTCCAACAGAGTGGGAGGTGGTATAGTCCTCAAGTGTGCAGCCTCTGGAGCCAGACTGCCTTGGGTTCAAATCCTGTCTCTATCTCTTCAGTTGCATGAACTTGAGCATGTTACTTTTCTGTTCCTCAGTTTCCTCATCCTTAAAATGGGAACAATAATAGTACCTGCCTCATGGGCACTCATTAAGCTACTCCCTGCTTCCCCAGCTCCAGGCACCTCCTACTCTGTCTGGAAGACCAGCCCCAGAGTGGGGAAGAGACTCATACAAGGTCCACACAATGACTTTGAGGCAGAGGTTGGCCAAAAACCCAGGACTCCCTGGCAGCCTCAAGACAGAGGCCCCACACTACTGCTCTTTTCTGTTGCTTCTGTAGTCCTTTCTGCTCATGAAGAGTGTTACAGACTTGTATGGCCAGGTCATTGGCAATTTTTTCTGTCTCCCAGTGTTCACAGAGAAGAGCAGAAAAGGAATTCTCCTCTCTAAGGCACTCTTATTTCTGTTTTTTGTGTTTTTTTTTTCTGTGCACTCTCTCAAGCTGGCTCTCACTTGCTCTGTCGCCTCTCTCCCCTTCCATTTTCTCCCTCTTTAGTTCCCTCTGGTAACTCAAAACCATCTGAATGGATTTAAATAAACCTCTCCTCAAATAGTCTCCTTCAAGGGGGAGAGGATGGAAAGTTAAGCCTGAAGGGAGAATTTCTCTGATGATTATAGTGAGGGCTGAATGGTGTGTGTGGGGGTGGGGGGGGACTGGAGATGGGATTGATGGTATGGTGTGGGTTTGGTGGTGGGGGGGGATGCAGGGCTTGGATACTGGGAGCATGAGCTGAGGAGAGGGGATGCTGCTGGCCAGGGCAGAACAAGGGAATCCACGAATGGGGACTCAGAGGAACTGACACCTGAGGAGCCACAGACAGCCAAGTTTGAGAGGCCCAGAAGGCCCATCAAATTCAAATGGATTAAATGCATGAATCCATTAAATCTCACAACAACCCAGTGAAGTTGTTACAGTTAAAACCCCCATTTTACAGATGAGAAAAATGAGGCTGATAGAGGTTAAATAACTTGCCCAAGATTCTATAGCAAGTAAGTCACAGAGATGGGTTTAAACTTGGCAGTTCAGCTTCAGAGCTCATGAACTTAAAAACTTAGGCAGGGATGAACAAAGTAGGCCCTTCCCTCAAAGAGCTGACATTGCATGAGGAGTCCTTCTGACAGCAAGAAACAACCTTTTAGGGAAGCAAATGATGTCAGGTAAACAACTCTAGGAGTCAGGAATCTGCATTCCAATTCTGAGCTATGTGACCTTGGGTAGTAAGCGGACACCCAGCCTCACAGGCTTGTTGTGAGGATCCATGGATGTGAAAGTGCCTAGTAACCCATACAGAGCTGGGGGGAAGGACCTTAGACATGGGCTTTTATATACTTACCTGCTCATGACCTCATTTTCGGTTCCCTGCCCTCCAGTATATACACTGTGTGCTTTCACCCCACTGTGAAGTTCTGTCCCTCAAGCCAGCAGTACTCAGCCCCAAGGAATCCTGCCATGCCCTGAAAAACACTCCTGCTTATAGACACATGCACACACATGCACAAACACACACACACACACACACTCCTTGTGCACACACACAGCCCTACCCTTGCACACATGTGCCTATCCATATGTACATATCCCCTCCCTTGAAACCCCCATCTGCAGGAGCCCTCCCCATCTACAGGGCTCAGAAATGTGACTCTCATGCAACCCAGCTAATTATTGTGTCGAGTGAGGGCTGCAGGCAGGTGGGCATGGTGAGGGGGAGATGAGGGCCCAGACTGGGTGGTGTGGGGCTCACAGTATGGTGTGGAAGGGCCTGGTCAGGAGGGTAGCAGAGGCTGGTCAGACGCAGCCTTTTAAGCAATCCGTTTAACCCTGCAGCTAAGGAGCCCATTAGTGGCAGCTTCTCATTTCAGATTTCCCAGCATGCCATGGCCCGCAGACTGCACACTGTTTATTTGGAGAAGCCGAGCAAAATTGTTTGTATAATTAGAGCAGGGACAAGGGCAGCCCTTGAAGGGGTTCTCCACAGGAGACCTAGGCTTGCAGCAGACGCCAGCTCCAGGGCCTCACCACTCGCCCCAGGAGCACCCGGCTGGGGCCCAAGAACAACAGAAGCCAATGGGCTGGCTGGGCTACAGGGCTTGCTCCGTGGTCTCTCTGGCCCCCTCTCTCGGTAGTAACTGATTGGACAGACTACCATTGTTTCAACAGAGCCCCCAGGACCAGGCAGAGAGGAGAGAGGGCCAAGGAGCCATGAAGTCACAGTAAGGTGTGAAGAGCCCAGGCTTTGGATTAGATCTCTGCTTCCCTGGGCCTCTCCAGGCCTGTTTCCTCATCTGGAAAGCGGGGATGGTAATACACCTATTAGAGCCTGGTGGCTGGCAGGGGGAAACTAACTAGGTTAGCAACTGGCAGGGTAACACAGTGTCCCTTCTTTCCCTCCCTATTCTAGGGTTGACTTTGATTCCTTGTTTCATTTTCATCCAGATAATTGCCTTCTGAATAATCAGCTTTAAATCTGCCCACTTAGACATTTTTGCTAACTCTAATGATCACAGTATCCCTGAATCCAGGGTGGGAGGGTCCAGGCAGTTTGCTGCCTTCTTTCTCAAGGCAGCCTGTCCTTTCTCCTATGGCCTCTGATTGTCAGAAATTCTGATGAGATCTAAATTTTTCCTCATGAAACAACTCCCCACCTGTACCCTTTCTCACCCTCATACACAGATCTGAGTTCTACTCCTTATCTCCAGGCAGGCCACTCTTTACATAAGTCCTGGAGCTCTGAGCCAGTGGCCCCTCATAGGGGCAGGTCCCCAACTAACAGAGGGCCTCATCCTTCAGGTGAGGCTGAAACCCCCCTTCCATGGCCCAACCTCAGGACCACACTGTCTCTCCCTCCCTCACCAGCGCTGCAGTCTTGAAGTACTGACAACCATCCGATCTGCTTCCATTCTTGGCCCTGTCTGGTCATGGGTAGGATAAGGAACAATTATATTCTTAGATCCCATGGTAGGCGCTGAGGTTCCCATTTGGGCCTCCCTTTTGGTATCTGTGAAATGAGGATTGGACTAGATAAGTTCCAAGGCATCCCATCATCTTAGCAGACACTTAGAAATAACTTCCTGAGGTGGGTAGGGCAAGGAAGTGAACAGGTCCCCAGGTTGCAAGGCAGCAAGGGGCAGAGCCAGGATTCCAGCCCAGGTTAGCTAGATTCCACAGCTCACAGAAGTCCTAGAGAGGGAGACACACACAAAACAAAGTCAGAAGAATCACCCTTCTGGCTGAAGAGAAGCAGCATTCATTCATTCATTCATTCATTCATTTATCTATTTCTTCTACCATTTGTTTTTATTAATATAATGAAATACTTCAGATATATAGAAAGGTCTCTAGAATAACACAACACGCCCCATTACCCATCATTCAGCTTCAGAAATGATTCACAGATATAATTGGAGCTTTCTTTGTACCCTCTCTGATCCTATTCTCCTTCTTAACCCTCCTCCACAAGGTAGTCACTCTCTTGATTTCTATGTGTCAAAAGCTTTGCACTATGGTATTCTGTGTAAACTTAACCTTATGTGCTTTATCACCCCATGTGTGTCTGTGTTAACAATGTAGCTAAAAGTCATTTATTTTCATTGCCAAATAGTATTCCATTATATAAATACATCACAACTTATTTATCTGTATTCCTCACGATGAACACTTAGGTGGTTTTGCATGTTTCATTCAAACAAAGGGAACCATGAGAAACATCCTTGTGTGCATCCTCTGGTGGATTTGTGTGTGAACATGTTACCAGGGTCTTACTGGGTCTGAGGGTGTGTGCTCATCTTCACCCTGATAGGGTGTTGCCAAGTTGCCCTATACATTTGTATCTTCATGGCACACAGCTTACTAAGTATTTACTACGTCTCAAACCTTGGGGTAACAGCAGAGCTAGAGGAGCCTTCCCTTTTAAAGGGAGAAGCAGAGGGAAAGGGGTAAGTTCAGTTAGAAAGGACTTGAGTGAGTGTAAGTTGCTCAGTCGTGCCTGACTCTTTGCAACCCTATGGACTATACAGTCCATGGAATTCTCCAGGCCAGAATACTGGAGTGGGTAGCCTTTCCCTTCTCCAGGGGATCTTCCCAACCCAGGGATCGAACCCAGGTCTCCAGCATTGCAGGTGGATTCTTTATCAGCTGAGCCACAAGGAAAGGACTTGGGGAGATGTAAATTGTTAATTGCCAAGAATTTGTGGAGAGCTACATGAGAAGAGCTTTCAGGAGGCTTGTGGCCTCTTCCCTTGGTAGATATGGCAGATGAGGAGAAGCCTTCTCCCTCCTAGGCAGTTTCATACCAGATACAATTGGGAGAAGTCAGGACTGGAAGGCAGCAGGATGACATGGTAGTCCTGGTTCCACTTCAGATTCATTGTGTGACCTTGGCTAGGTGCCTTCCCCCCTCCAGCTGCAAGTTTCTACTCAATACATGAGATGGGGAGACAAAGTGAAGTCTCTTTATTCATTTCATCTTTGTTTATTTAATCTTTATTGTCTACAGTCAAAAGATCTGGGTTAGAAGAATCATTGTATCACATTATACCCAGAGCCTTGATTTTCTCTTCTTTAACATGGGCTTGCTAATCCCTGCTGGACCCATCTCCCAAGCCTACCAGGGATACTCTAAAGGGTTCCATGTTATCCTTTTAAGTGCTGTTCTCCTTTTAGTGCAATCTTGTCAGGAGGCAGGGGGATGGCAAAGGGGACCCCTGAATTCTCTCCCAGCTTCTAGCTTTTCACTTCTTTATTCCTCCCATTTCTCCTGGGCCTCTTCCCCAGACCCTGTTCCTACTTCAAATCAGCCATCTCTGCACACAAGGTATAAATATAAAAAGTAAATAAACCCAGAATGAGCCCCAGAACTGAAGCAAATTGTTGGCAAGCACTAGCCTCTGATTAGCATGCATAGTGGACGTGCAGCTGGGCATATCGGAGAGAAGTGCATTTTGCTGCAGGATAGAGCTATCGGCGTGGTCCAGGCTGGGGAGGGATGCAGTGGGAGGGAGACCTAGAAATGGATGGTGCTGTACCCAGGGAGCCTGTCAGCCTGGAGGGCCCCAGGCTTCCTCTCTCAGGCTGTTCTGCTTCCTACACATACTGCATAAACCTGAGCAGGGGTATCTGCTCGGTAAGCTAGAACCTGGGCCCAAAGGAGGGGGATGCAGAAAGTGAGGAAAGCAGAGCAGAAGGTGATGAGGGTCAGATAGGCCCAGGGTTAGTTGGGTGACCTTGGGCAAGTACATTCACCATTCTTAACCTCCACTTTCCCATCTGTGAAAGGAAATGAAGAATAATGAGGATCTTGTAGGTCTGTAATGGCCCAATGAATTGAAGAGAATGTTGAGCAGTGATAAGCACATAACTGCATGTATGTGTGCTCAGTCGCTTCAGTCGTGTCTGACTCTTTGCAGCCCTGCCAGGCTCCTCTGTCCATGAGATTCTCCAGGCAAGAATACTGGCATGGGTTGCCATGCCCTTCTCCAGGGGATCTTCCCAACCCAGGGATCGAACCCAGGTCTCTTATGTCTCCTGCACTGGCAGGCGGTTTCTTTACCACTAGCTCCACTTGGGAAGCAGGAGCATAAAATACATGAGCGCTCTTCTTCCTCTGAGCTATGAAACAGGCTCCCCCCTACCCAGTGTATGGCCTGTGGGGGATAATGCATCCTCCAGGAAAAGTAAGTAGCCAGAGGAGCATCAGGGGAGGGGAATCCATGGAGGGAATACACAGAGCAAGAAAGAAAAAAATAAATAAAAACATCTGCAAAATGCTTTGCATCTTATCACTTCATTTAAACTTCTCAGCCATCCTTTCCAGGTGATGAAATTGAGGCCCAGAGAGGTTACTAACTTGCCCAAGGCCACACAGGTAGTTGCCAACCTGGTATTGAAGCCCAGGCAGTTTGACCCCAGGTAGGTTTGCCAGAGAAAATATAGAACCTTTGAGTTTAATATTAATTTTAGATAAACAATGAATACTTTTTTAGTGCATACTGATACTAAAACATGACATACTTCTACTAAAAAGTATTCGTTGTTTGTCTGAAATTCAAAGTTAACTGGGCATCCTGGTTTTATTTATTTGCTAGATCCAACAACCCTAACTTCAGTGGCTGCATTTTTAACAGTACCTTAAAACACCTCCCCACACTCAAAGGTTTCTGAGGAAGAGACTGACCACCTCCCCATGCCTGGGATTTCCCACTCACCTACAAGTCCACACCTGGTAATTATACTTTAGGAAACCCATAGCCAGCCCCCTAGGAGTAGTTTTAATGGAGGGAGGGTTGGATCTCAAACCTTGGTGGGCCACGAGTTCACTGAAAAGGAAGTGCCCAAGGGGCAGGTTGTCCTCCTGGGGGCCGAAGTCCCAACTCAAGGGAAGAACAGTGGAAAAGGTATTTGTGTTCTGGAGTGGGCAGACCTGAGCTTGGATTCTGGAACTGCCATTTATTGGCCGTGTGGCCTGTCTTAGTTAGGGCTGTTTTTTAAAAAAAATACCATAAACTGAATGGCTTAAACAACAAATACATTTTTCTCCATTATGGAGTTTGGGAAATGGAAGATCAAAGCACCGGCAGATTTGGTGTCTGGTGAGAGCCCGCTGCCTGGCTTGTAAATGGCCATCTTCTTGCTGTGTCCTCACATGGGGGTAGGGGTAGAGGGTAGTTATTGAGTGAGCAAGTGTAAGGAGAGAATAAACTTTCAGGTCTCTTCTTGTAAGGGCACTAATGCCATCATGATGACCCACCCTTATGATCTCATCTAAACATAATGGCCTCTAAAGGCCTCATCTCCTAATACCATCATGTTAAGGATTAGGGCTATGAATTTTGGGGGGGACACAAACATTCAGACCATTACAGACTCTAGGTAAGTTACTCTCCCTCTCTCTTTCCTCATCTATAAAATAACAATAATAGCACAGAGTTTGGTGAGGAGTGAAGGAGCTAGGGTGTAGCGCACTAGAAGCCCTCAGGGTCTGGGACCTATGTTACCCATCACCCTCAGGCTGTTCCCTCCTCCTACCTACCCTTGCCCACTGTCCTCTGCCCCCAGCACCACAGGCTTGTGATTTCTCTCAGAGTGGAGAGAGAGAGAGAGAGGTCAGGCAGCTGACGAGGGTCCGGCCTTCGGGGTCACTTCCTGTGTGGCTACCATGCTTGGCATGTGGGAACACCTGCTCCCATCCTCCTGCCAGCCACAGCTCCTGAATAATTCATGAAAATACCAATACTCCAGCCATCCTCTTTGAATGGGGGGAGGTCTGGACAAGTGGTTTCTCACCTAAACTCTACCCCGGGGAAGTTAAGCGTCAGGAAGAGAGGCACGTATGGAGTACAGGATAGGGTAGAAGAAAGGATTTAGGGGTATGGCTTTGTGATACCGCCTCCCTTAGATCCCCATGCTTCTCCAAACACTTTCTCCAAGTGGGGAGACTCAGACAAACTTAGGACAAGTTGAGAGCTTGTCTCTCCAGTCACTTTCCTTCTTTGAGCCTGTTTCCCCATCTGTCAGGTACAGATAAAGTCTCTAAGTAAGTTATAGGATTAGTGTGAACTGAAAAATGAGAGGAAGGATGAAAGGTTTCTTCAGACTAACACTGCCCTAGAGGCAAAGCATTATTCTTTCTGGGCCTTTGTTTCACCTTCTGTAAAAGGGAAACTAGAATGCCCACCCTCTAGAGTTGTTTTGAGGATTAAGCAAGATATCCTCTGGGCTCCTCAAGCTGTTCCCTGTACACACCCCCTTCCCACCCGCAATCCGCCCTTTGCCTGCCTCATTCCTGCTCTTTCGTCAGGATGATTCCAAAGGCTCCCTCTTTGGTGAAACTTTCCCACTTACCCCCACCCACACCACCCTTCCAGACTGGCTTGTGTACCCCATCCCCTGGCTTATTGCACCCCTCATCCAGGCTCTGATTCCCACAGACCCTCATGGCTCATTTTTGTGTCTGTCTCCCTACTAGGCAGAGAACTCCCCATCTTGTTCCTCATCTCCCCCTGACCAGCGTGGGGCCTGGCACTGAGTCTGTGCTCAGTAAACGTTTGCAGAATGAGTGAAAGTGCCTCGTAAACACCGATGTGCTGTCCAGATATGAGGGGTTATGAGTGGGGCATCCCTTTGAAATACAAGATTCCTCCTATCATCAACAGCAGCAGCATTGTGGAGCTGGAGTTTTCACAACTGGGCCTCCCTTCATCTTGAGTCTCTGGCCCTGGGATGGGGCAAAGGGTGACACTGGGGCTGGTGGGCTGGGTGGGGGACACCTGGTGGATGCTGGGCCTAGCTGGGCCAGTCTTGGTGCTTGCTGCTGTCTGTCTCCCAGGCCTCTGGCCTGCTGTCCTGCCCCGCGGAGCCCACTGCATTCAGTTGCAGACACCTCATTATCACAGGGATGCAGCCAAGCTGGAGGCAGTTCAGAGAAGAGCAGGGAGAGCGGTGTGGGGTGGAGGGGGCCTGGCGCTGGTACTGGTGGCAGGGGAGGGGAGGGGAGAGTCCCGGTGAGGTTGAGGCATTTGGCTCAGCGGGACCCAGCAGGAAACCTGAGAAGCTCTGAGAAGCCAGGATCTGGAGAGGGCCCTCCCCAGCAAGGGAAGAAATGAGCACTTGGAGGGAAGTGGTGGGAGACCCAGACACAAGCCAGCATTGGACCCAGCCATCGTCCTTTCCAGCCATCAAATGCCACCCCACCTGTGACCACTTCTGCCACTGTGATTGTGACTGAGGAAATGCCACTTCCACCGAGTGGAGGGCAAAAGGAACAGGCTGCCATACGGGAGGGGCCCACCCTACCTGTTCCCATCTTATCGATAGTGACACCTGCCTAGAGAGGCAAAGGGTCTTGGCCAAAATCACATAGGCAATTTACATGAGATGTGAGCCTGCAGTACAGCCCACACTGGCCTAGAACCTCTGCACCCAAGTTTTCTCCTCTTTTCACCATCCTTTTCTCTCTCCAGGAGCTGTTGCCCACACTGAGCCCTGCCACCTCCCCAGATCCACACCCACATACCACACATACATAAACAGACTTGCACATAACTGTAGGTAACCGACACACATGTGTGTCTACTAGCGGGGTGTTGCACTGGCTTGCCAAGATGCCTTCCAAAAGGGTGACGCACGAGAGGCAGATCAAGTCTAAGACACCTCACTCATGCCTGGCACTCTGGCCGCTCAGCCTTTGTCCTTGTGGCCCTTCCACCAGGAATGCTCTTTCTCTCTGCAATATGGCCTGGCTCGCTTCATCTCACCATGAGGCTATCAGCTTCAATGTCACTCTTCTCTGAAGCTTTCCCTAACTACCTGGTCACTCCAGTCTGTCAAACTGTTATATGTTCTTCAGAGCACTAAGTACACTTTTAAATCAGTTTCTCATCTTCCTTCGCTACCCTCCCAAATCGAAGCTTATTAAAGGCAGTGACCATGTCTGGCTGGTTTTCTGCTGCAACCTCAGCACCTAGAACAGTGCCTGGCATGCGTGCACACACACACACACACACACACACACACACACACACACACACACACACACACACACACATTAAATGAATATATGAACAACCAAAACCAAAGCAAGATTTTCCTTCTAGGAAAAAAAAGAGATGTCCAGGTGGGCAGAGAGAATAAGTTCAGACCTGATCTAGAAGAGTCTCTGGGGGCCCCTTCATTCCTTTAATAAGTATTTATTTAGTACCAAGCACTGTTCCAGGCACTGCAGACACAGCAGGGAACAAATCAAAGATTGCTGCTTTTGTGGAGTTCACATTCCAGGGGGAGCTGACAGACAATGAATAAGACAAATAAGTATTAGAAAATGATAGGAAATGTTAGAAGGTGATAAGCGTACTGAAGAAAAAGTGCTAAGGGGGAAGGGAGTGCTGGGGTGAGGTGGGATGGGTAGAGGAGCCTGTGTGGAAATTTAAATAGAATGACCATTTCAGCAGAAATCCAAAGGCACAGAGGGAGCCAGCCTGAGGAGACTGGGGCAAAGGAAACAGCAAACACCCAACCCTGAGACTGGAGTGTGCCTGGCATGACTGAAGGGTAGCAGGGAGGTCCGCGTGGCTGAGGCAGAGTGTTACAAGGCGAGAGCAGTGGCAAGGGGGTATACTATCACAAGGCAAGTGTCCCTTCTGTCACTCTCCCATGCTTGGGGAGCGAAGAGCCTACGATACTTGGGCACCGAGAAGTACCTGCCAAAGAATGTCTCAAAACCTACCTCTTCCTCCTTTGCTGAGGATCCTAACCTGTGCCAGCTCCCCCATTTATCTTGTTTGTCTTGCCTGTGGCACACAGAACACTTTCACCGGCTTGGCTGAGAACAAAGAGGCCTGCTGGCAAATAACCCTTACATTTGGGTAGCGATCTGTGGCTTAGACTGCATCTCTTAGTCCTGCCACAGCCCTCCTGGCCCACAGAAGCAGTTAGGGTGGGCGATATTAGCCCCATTTGACAATGAAAAACATGAGGTATAAAGTATAGTGCTAGTGGTAAGTGATTCTCAAGTATGTACTTCTCATGGAATCTTTACCAGAACCCTGGAGTCCCAGGCTCTTTAGACAGATGAGAAAATGGAGACTCAGAAAAGTTAAGTGAGATTTTCCAAGGTCATACAGTTAAGTCATGGCAGAGCTGGAATTGAAATCCAGATTTTTTTTTATCTCTACCATCTCATGTTTTCCCTGATGCCACTCAGCCTCTGAGGAAGAAGTAGGAGATTGGGAAGTGAAGCTGAGTGCGTAGTGTGGTCATTTATACTGAGGAGGTGCTCATTAAGCTGTGTGGCATAAAGGAAAGAATGTGGGCTTTAAAACCAAACAGACTGAGTTGAGAATCTCAGAGTTGCTGTGTGATCTTGGGCAAGTCGCTTCCCTTCCCTGAGCGTCATGTCTAAAGCAAACTGAAGGCAGGCATCTGCTTTGCACAGTTGCTTTATGAATTCAGTTTGATCCCCCTTGGAGAAGTGCCCCATATGCTGCCTGGCACAGAGTAGATGCCCAATTGGGTCCTTGTTTAGAGATGTTCATGGGGTTTTTTCTAACTGAAAATGCAGAGGTCAATGGCAGTACAGCCAGCCTCGGCTACCCCCTTGCCTAGGTGAGATTAGGGCTATGACTGGGCCTGCATGAGGGTCCCAGCTGGTGTGGTGGGCTTGTCAGCACCAGGCATCAGACCTCTGCCCTGAGGAGCCTTCTGGGACTGGGATGATGGCAGTGCCATTGCTCTGTAGATGCAACTTTTAACTTGGAACCCAGCAAAAAAAGACAGAAGCAGGGGCCTTGTGAGGTAGGCCCAGCTCCTTTCCCTGTAACTCTCTCTCCCCACCTTCCCTTTTTCGGGGCCAGCAGAGAAAATAGCTCCCCTCTTCCCAGCTGCTCCACCCCTCCCCAACCCGAGGATCTCCTGGGAAGGCTCAGGGCTGTTTAATGGGGTGGAGCTGTCTTTAATCTGCTCTATAAATGTTTTCTGGATCCTCATTAGAAACCATAATGTCCTATTAATATGCTGATGAGATTTCATTTAGGGCTAAGGAGGGAAGAGTAGCTGGGATGATGTAGGGTGGGGGTGGGATGCTGGGCTTCGCCATGGGGATCCCAGGAGAGAGGAGCAGAGTGGAAATAATGGTGTTGCCCCCCCAGTCCTTGGGAAACCTGGAAGACGCAGTGCCAGGCCCCATTGTTCCTTCCACACAGGCCCCCAGGGATCTGAGTCAGCTGCCACCAGGACTGGCAGATGCACACATACCCCTCCACACCCACCCCTGAATACCACCATGGGGCTCCACCCCAGTGACCAAGGTTAATCACCAAAGCCTACGCTCATTTCTCATATGTTCCTACCACTGGCATCCATGCTGAATGCACTGGGACTTACACCAAGTTAGGCCTCCACTGAGACACATTGGGGAACTTTCAGACCATGGAGAGAAGCAAGGTATATACAGTTGTGGCTCCATAAAATGTGGCTACAAAGGCAAGTCCTGTCCTTGTGTTGTTCCTAGTCTGATGGGTGAGAGAGCAGATGGGTGAGCAATTAAAATCCAGTGCTGTGATGAAGGAATTTGGGCATAACAAAGGAAGGAGGGACAGGCTGGGTGTGTCGGTGCCGCTCCAGAGCTCTTCAGGGATGTGGTGGCGCACCAGGCCTTCTCCACATCACAGCCTGCCAAAGTCCTGCCACCCTTCAAGACCAGCTCCCCAATTCTGTCTGCCCCTGCAGTCTCCTCCAGTGAGCTAGGATTCAGAGGCATGGGCCTCTGTGTGCTGGTCCCTAGAACAAGGCTATGAGCTGTGGCTGAGGGTCCAGATGACATCCACTGACAGGCCTCTGCACACCCACCCGGGCCTCCTCTCCAACCTCCACGGGCCAGTGGATCCTTGACTCCCAACCCAGCAAGAGCCCTGGCCTCTCACTTCTTTCAAATTGCCTTGGCTTCTTCTGGTCACTGGCTCAAACCCCAGTTCCTGGTTTTTCTAAGTCATTTAGATCAGGACCATTGAATTTTCCAGCTCTGAGTGCCTGGGTTGGCCAACTGGCCCCATCGTGCAGGGCTCCCTGTCTAACCCTCCTCTCACAGCTACCTCTGGGAGGAACCTTGGCCTGAGCTGCTCCTATTTCCCTCCACCTTTGCCAACAAAACTCACCTTCATGGCTCTTTGGTGTCTGGCCTTAACTGGAGCACATTTGCATGGCACTTCACAGTTAGCAGGCTGTTCTCTCAACCCAACCTCCTGTCAGTCGTTTAGGCTCTGAACTTCTCAGAGCTAATCAGTCATCCATTCCTGTTTCCACCAAGTAGAAAAAGCAAGCGTTCAGGTCCTGGCCCCTCTCCCCCACTTATTTGCTGGGTGGCCTTAGGTAAGTTGGGGCTTCCCAGGTGGCTCAGAGGTAAAGAATCTGCCTGCAATGCAGGAGATATAAGAGGTGCAGGTTCGGTCCCTGGTCAGAAAGATGGAGGAGGGCATGGCAACCCACTCCAGTATTTTTGCCTGGAGAATCCCCATGGACAGACGAGCCTGGCAGGCTACAGTCCATGGGGTCACAAAGAGTCAGACACAACTGAAGCGACTTAGCACACAAGCTTAGGTAAGTTGCTTCAGCTCTCTGTGCCCCAGTTTCTGTAAAATGGGAACAATAATATTATGGGCATCACAGAGTTCTTGTGTAGATTCAAGGAAACAATGAATAGGCCTAGCACACAGGAACTGCCCTATAAATGCCACTGGTGATTCCCCAGCTTTCTTAAAGGTTCACACAGGAAATCTCCACACCCATGCTGTTGCCACCTCACTTCCAGGCTTTTCCCTGGGCCCCAATTCATCTCTTTCCCACTGTTCAAATTCTGTCTCTGGAATCAGACAGACCTGATTTCATTTTTCATGCCACTGAATATTTCTCTGAACCTCAGTTTCTTTATCTGCAAACTGGACTGTGGATCCTCATCTCAATAGCTTGATGTGAGGATCAAATGAGATGGGGGCCATCGAAGTGCCTGTCACAGTGCTTGTCTCATTTAAGAATTTATCTTGCCACATCCATAGAGCTCAGTCTGAGGATAGTTTCGCTTGGGCCTGAGGGTGGAGTGGATACAAAGGCAAGAGAATGGCTAGGAAAACTAACATGGATGCCAAGGAGGCCTTGGCAAGGGTAACCAAACTTACCATGACAGTGTCTGATGGGCACAGCAAGCTCAGGCATGACACAGGCAGTGAGCCTGATTGACATGCTGATTTGACTCTGAGCCCAGCAGAAACCACAACATGAAGTCTTGCAGAAATCTGGTCATTCTTGGTGGGGTACAGGTATGCTTCCTAAAGGACTCACTCAAGCCAATAAAAAAGATGTGAAGGAGAGAGACTGGTTGGGAAGAGATTCCTTTGGGTGGCAACATGGAAACATGGGTTGCAGAAACTGACAGCACTTTATAATTACCCAGAAAGAAGTGAGGTGGTGGTCTGGAGGCCAAGGGCCAAAGAGATTTCAAAAGCCAGTCCCCCTCTGTGACTAAAGCCTGCTTGATCAGCTTTCTAGTCCCTGGTCTCTCTTTGGACAGACCTGGGTGGACCCTCCCTGGATAGGGCTTGGCAAGGTCTGAGACTGGAGACAGAGAAATCAGGGAACCAGAGTCTGTATGATGAGAGATGTTCCTGAGCTTCAGCCTCCTGGATGCCATAGCAGTAGAGTGAGGGCAGATCTTTGCACTAGACGTTCTTGGGTGAGCAGGGGTTGCTCCAGGAGCATACAGGCAGCTGCAAGGCCAATGTCCAAACCTAGAGCCCAGGGGCCAGCCCACATCAGGCCAGTCATCAGGGTCTCCAAAGCTCAACTCGTCTCTAAGGAGCTGCTCCAATCAAGGAGTCATCAGTCTAGAATTTTTATTAAGCACCAGACACAGGGTCTGGGAAAACAAAGGTGAATCCTTGCTTTCTGACAGTTGGCATCTCTAAGGTGAAGTAATGGGGCACATGGGGATGGCAGTAGAGCTTCATCTCAGCTCTGCCACTGCTTTGCATAGTACAGACTTTCCCCTCTGAGCCTCAATGTCCTCATCTGTACCCTGAGAAAAAGTGGGGGAATGGATGCTTCATAAAAGCCTATGAATCTGAATTGGTAAAGGGGGCTCAGAGGTCATGAGAGGGGATGTGTACAGCCCAGGGTCTCAGAGCAGACAGGGTTGGGAAGCTCTTTCTGAGCCTAGAAGGGGCCTCCTGTCTCTCAGGCTCCCTGGCCCTCCCACAGCTCCAAGGGAGGCCCTGCAGGTTAGACTCCATGGGGCTGAGACCTTATACAACCCTCCACCCCTTCTTGCCTTCCCTGCCATGTAGTGTGGGCTGTCCAGACATCTGCTTGCCCACCAGGCCCAAAGCACTTAGGTTTCGGCCCACAGAGGAGCAGTCATAGAGAACTGATGTGGCTCTTTCCCTTCTAGGCCCCAGAACCTCTCTGGTGACCATAGGAGGCCAATTAGCAAAGAACAAAATGCTTCCTGCCCTGGGCCCTCACCTTCCACTGTCTACATCTGCTCAAAGCTTAATGGTCATTTGATCTGTCTCTGGGGGGACAGTGGATGGGGACTCCATGGACTGCCTGGTTCCAGGCAGCAGCCTGGGTCCTGAGGGAGGCCAAGGGAGAAAGAGCAAGGTGCCTATGGCTGCTGGGGAAGCCCAAGATGGCAGGAATACAGTACACTTGGGTCCAAGGGCCAGCGTCTGGAGCTGCTCCTGCTGCTACCTGAAAACTGATGCTCCTCGGGGTTTCTTCTGCACCTCTACAAGGCCCTGCATGCATGCTAAGTCACTTCACTTGTGTCTGACTTTATGACCCCATGGACTATAGCCCACCAGGTTCCTCTGTCCTTGGGGATTCTCCAGGTAAGAATTCTGGAGTGGGTTGCCATGCCCTCCTCCAGGGGATCTTCCTGACCCAGGGATCAAACCCATATCTCTTATGTCTCCTGCATTGGCAGGTGGGTTCTTTACCACTGAGCCACCTGGAAAGCCTCTGCAAGGCCCTAGCTGAGCCCAAGCTGGTGGTCGGTGTAGTTGGGATGGAGGGAGACAATGAACCCTCAGAGTGTCTTCTTGGCTTAGAAAGCTGCTGAATCCTGGACTTCTGTGGGACTGGGTCCTGTGCTCTTGCAGGTGGGATGTGGATAAAGGCCTTCATTCCAAGCTTTCCAGGCTAGTCTGAAAGACTGGTTTGTCTCCTCGCATGCTGTGGGGAAAATGCTCAGCTAGAAGGGAGAGGAGCTGGGTTCTGTTCGGGGGCTTGCCACTGACAGACAGCTTTGTGGTTTCTTTATCTCTGGGCCTCAGTTTCTTCATTCATCCCACCTTACAAAGTCAGCTGACACTGCTTGGAAAAGTGTCCTCAGAGAGCTCAGGTGAGTGGGAAGGCTAGAGTGGCTGGGGTGGGGTAGAATTGGTGAAGAGGGGAGAGAAGCTGAGTCTGGAAAGGTAAAAACACTTCCTTAGAGGGGTATCCACTGATGTCTCTCTCCCACTTCAATTTGAAACCCAGCCCTGACATTTACTGTGATGTGGCCTTGGGCAAATCTCTCAAATCTTCTGTACCTTAGTAAACAAGACCTTAGATCAACCCTACTTACTGACTCTTGAGATTATGGGTACAAATGAGGTAAGGTCTGTAAAACACCCAACTGGCATGAGGGAAGAGAGGGAGGAAGCACTGTCATGAGGAGGAAATGCCTGCAGGAGTCCTTAAGCACAGCTGCTACCGGCTACCAGCCCCAGACTCCACCCCTACCCCTGCCATGAATAATGAACTGATATTGATCCCCTGGTCGGGAAATTCCCTGTGACCTGTGATAAAAATACACCCAGTCTGTGAGCCTCAAGCTCAAGACAGGCTTGCACCAGCCAGAGCTGAGCTCATCTGCCCACTCCCACCCAGCCCACAACCCCCAGAAGGAGACCTCAATTGGATAGAGCTTCAGAAACCAAGCCCCAGCTGATGCCTACCGTCTCCTCCACTCCATGGCCAGGGACAAAGGTATCAAATATGCAGGCTCATCCATGGCAGGAGCCCCTGTAGCCAGGCCCCTGGAAGAGGGGCTAGATCACAGACCTGGATTTCAATCTTGCCTCCACCACTTCCTGCAAGTGCCTCAGTTATACCAGCTATAAAATGGAAACGGAATTCCTTCCTCAGAGTTAGTCCTAGATTCAAATAAGTTGAGGTATGTAAAGTACCCAGTGCACTGCCTGCCAGGAAGAGGTACTCAATAAATAGCAGCACAGGCCTTCCCAGTTCTTCTTCCTGTCGCCTTGTCCTTGCTGTGAAACTCTGGACAGTTTCACGGAGGAATGAAACTTAGTGACTTTTTTTTTAATAAGACTTATTGAAATATAATTCACAAACCATGAAATTCACCCATTTAGCCTATACAATCCAGTGGTTTTTAGGAAATTCCCAGAGTTGTGAAACTAACACCATTATCTAATTTCAGATCATTTTTACAAACCCTATACACAATTCTCACCTTACCCACCCTATGCCTCTGACAACCATTAATTTACTCCCTGTCTCTATAGATTTGCCTTTTTGGAAAATTTCATACAAATGGAACCATAGAACATGTGCTGTTTGTGTTTGGTTTCTTCCACTTAGCATAATGTTTTCAAGCTTCATTCATGTTGTAGCATGAAACAGTACTTTGTTCCTTTTCATGGCTGAGTAATGTTCCATTATATAGAATAAACTACATTTTTGTTCATACATTTATCAGCTGTTGGACATGTGTGCTTTTTCCAATTTTTAGCTATTATGAATAAAGCTGCTATGAAGCTTCATGTACAAGTTTTTGTGTGGACATATGTTTTCATTTTCCTATACCCAAGAAAAATGAAAACATACGTCCATACATATAATATATGTATACACAAGTGAAATTGTTGGATCATATTGTAATTCTATGTTTAATTTTTTGAGGAACTGCCAGATTGTTTTCTAAAGCAGTTGTACCATTTTATATTTCTACTGTGAGTGCATGATGGTTCCAATTTCTCCATATCCTTGCCAGCCCTTGTTGTTAATTGTCTTTTTGATTACAGCAATTGCAGTGTTATCAAACTGATATCTTATTGTGGTTTTGATTTCTCTGATGGCTAATGATGTTGACCATCTTTTCATGTTTTCTTGGCTAGCGGTGTATCTTCCTTGAGAAATATCTATTCAAATCATTTCCCAAGTTTTTCATTGGACTGTTTCTCTTTTTATTGTTGAGTTGTAAGAGTTCTTTATTCTGAATATAAGTTCTCTATCAGATATACAATTGGCAAATATTTTCTCCCATCTGGTGATATGTATTTGGTTTTTTGTTGTTGCTATTTTGTTTTCTTGATGGTGTCCTTGGAAGCATAAAAGTTTTTAATTTTGATGAGGTCCAACTTATCTTTCTTTTATCACTTGTGTTTTTTTTGTGTCATGTCTAAGAAACCATAAGAAGCTAATCGAAAGTCACTATTTTTTTTGAGTGAGTTTTATACTTTGAGTTCTTACTAAAAGAACTAAATTACTAATTACTCTTACATTTAATACATTTTGACTTAATTTTTTAATATGGTATGAGGCAAGGGTCCAACTTTATTATATATTTTGCTGGCAAATATCCAATTTTCCCACTACTATTTGTTGAAATGAGTATTCTTGATCCCACTGAATTGTCTTGGCACTCTTGTTGAAAATCAGTTGACTGTGTTATACCAGAGTTTATTTCTGGACTCAAAATTCTATTCTGTTGTTCTCAATGTCTATCCTTATGTCAGTATCACACTGTCTTAATTACCATAGTTTTGTAGTGAGTTTTGAAATAGAGAAAAAATTTCCAATTTTGATTTTCCATTTAAAGTTTATTGTGACCATTTTGGATTCCTTGTAATTTCACATGAATTTTAAGATCTGCTTATCTATTTCTAAAAGAAAAGCTGGATATTTTATAGGGATTGTACTAAATCTATAGATCAGTTTGGAGCTTTATTGTCATCTTAATATTAAGCCTTCTGGTACATGAACATGTCATGTCTTTCTATCTATTTAGGTCTTCTTTAATTTATTTGAGCAATATTTTATAGTTTTCAATGTATAAGACTTGTACTTCACTCATTAACTATATTTCTAGGTATTTTATTCTTTTTTATGCTAATGTAAATGTAATCATTTTCTTAATTTCTTTTTCAGATTGTGCATTGCTAGTGTAAATAAATACAATTAAATTTTATATATTGGTTTTATATCTTGTAACCTTGCTAAACTTTTCAGTTCTAATAGTGTCTTGTGTGTGTGTGTGTGTGTGTGTGTGTGTGTGTGTGTGTGTGTGTGTGTATTCCCTGTGGTTTTCCACATAATGGTCTTATCATCTGTGAATAGAGATGGTTTTACCTCTTCATATCTGGATGCCCTTATGAATATATATTTCTTGCCTAATTGCCCTCCAATATAGTGTTTAACAGAAGTGGTAAAAACAGACATCCTTGACTTGTTCCTGATCCTGGGGCAAAGCATCTAGTCTTTAACTATGAAGTATGATGTTGGCTTTGGGTTTTTGGTAGATGCTCTTGACCAGATTGAGGAAGATTCCTTCTATTCTAGTTTTAGTGTTTTATCATGATAACTTGTTGGATTTTGTTGAAAAGCTATTTCTGTGTCCAATGGGATGGTTGCATTTCATTTGTCCTTCATTCTATTAACTTAGTATACATTGACTCATATTTGGATGTTAAGGCAATCTTGAATTCCTGGGATAAATCCCACTTTGTCTTGATATATAAATCTTGTAATAAGTTGTTGGATTTGGTTTGCTAGTATTTTGTTGAGTATTTTAGAATCTATATTCACTGGACTATAGTTTTCTTATGTTTTAGTTTTGGTATCAAGGTGATACTGACCTCATAGAATGAGTTGGGAAGTGTTCCCTACTAATCTATTTTTGGGGAGAAATCATGAAGATTTGGCATTATTTTTTCTTTATGTTTGATAGAATTCACTAGTAAAATCATCTGAATCTGAGCTTTTCTCTGTGGGATTTTAAAAATTTATTAGTTCAATCTCTTGTTATAGTCTGTTCAAAAAATTTTAATATCTCTCACATAAGTTTCAGTAGTTTCCTTCTAGAAATGTGTCCATTTCATCTACTTTAATTTTTTTGCATGCAGTCTTCAATAATATTTCTTTTATATTTTAATAGTATTTCTTTTATTTTTATTTCTGTAAGGATGATACTCATGCCCTGCTTTTGTTTATCATTTTAGTAATTTGAGTCTTGTCTTTTTCTTGGTCAGCCTGGTTAATAGTTTGTCAATTCTGTTTTTATTTTCAAAGAAACAATTTTAAATTTTGTTGATTCTTTTGTTTTTCTATTCTTTATTTGATTAATTTCTGCTCTAACCTTTATTTCCCTACTTCTGCTTGAGGTATAGTTAGTTCTTCTTTGTCTATTTTTTTAAGGTGAAAGCTTAGGTTTATTTGAAATCTTTCTTCTTTTCTAATATGAGCAATTAATAGCTATAACTATTCCTCCCGAGTATTGCTTTAGGTAAATCTCATACATTTTGGTATGTTTTTTTCATTCATCTAAAAGTATTTTCTTCGTTCGCTTGTTAGTCTTTCTTTGACCCATTGATTATTTAGGACTGTGTTGTTTACTTGCCACATATTTGTGTATTTCCCAAATTTCCTTGTTTTATTGACTTTTATTTTCATTTTTGTGTGAAGAGCATGCTTTGTATTATTTCAGTTCTTTTAAACTTAGTGAGGCTTGTTTTATAACCGAATATATGATCTACCCTGGAGAACGTTACATGTACATTTGAGAAGAATATGTATATAGCTATTGTTGAGTAGAGTGTTCTATAAATGCCTATTAGGCGGCTTGTTGATAGTGTTATTCAAGTTATCTACATCTTTGTTGATCTTTGGCCTAGTTGTTCTATCCATTATTGAAAGTGGGGTGTTGAAATCTTCAAAAATTATTGTTAAATTGTTTGTTTTCCCCTCATTCTGTCAGTGTTTGCTTCATGTAATTTGGAGCTCTTTTGTTAGGGGCATATATTGTTGCTGTTTAGGTGCTAAGTAATGTCTGACTCTTTGCGATCCCATGGACTGCCACTCGCCAGGCTTCTCTGTCCCTCACCATCTTCTGGAGTTTGCCCAAGTTCACGTCCATTGCATCAGTGAAGCCAATTGACTACCTCATCCTCTGTCGCCCTCTTCTCCTCCCGCCTTCAATCTTTCCCAGCATAAGGGTCTTTTCCGGTGAGTCAGCTCTTCACATCAGGTGGCCAAAGTATTGGAGCTTCAGCTTCAGCATCAGTACTTTGAATGAGTATTCAGGGTTGACTTTCTTTAAGATTGACTGGTTTGATCTCCTTGCTGTCCAAAGGACTCTCAAGAGTCTTCTCCAGTATCACAGTTCAAAAGCATCAATTCTTTGGTGCTCTGTCTTCTTTATGGTCCAGCTCTCACAACCATATGTGACTACTGGAAAGACCATAGCCTTGATTATATGGACATTTGTCAGCAAAGTGATGTCTTTGTTTTTAGTATACTGTATAGGTTTGTTATAGTTTTCCTGCCAAGAAGCAATCATCTTCTACTTTCATGGCTGCAGTCACCATCTACAGTTATTTTAGAACCCAAGAAGAGGAAATCTGTCACTGCATCCACCCTTCCCCCTTCTATTTACCATGAAGTGATGGGGCCGATGCCATGATCTTAGTTTTTTTAATATTTAGCTTTAAGCCAGCTTTTTCACTCTCCTCCTTCACCCTCATCAAGAGGTTCTTTACTTTCTCTTCACTTTCTGCCATTAGAGTGGTATCATCTGCTTATCTGAGGTTGTTGCTATTTCTCCTGGCAATCTTGATTCCAGCTTGTAACTCATCCAGCTTGGCATTTCTCATGATGTGCTCTGTGTGTAAGTTAAATAAACAGGGTGACAATAAAAAGCCTTGCTGTAATCCTTTCTTCATGTAATTTGGAGCTCTTTTGTTAGGGGCATATGCATTTATATTTTTAATACTTTCCTAATGAATTTTTTATCATTATAAATTGACTCTTTTATCATTATAAAGAAGGCTGAGCACTGAAGAACTGATTGTTTTGCTTTGTGGTGCTGGAGAAGACTCTTGAGATTCCCTTGGACTGCAAGGAGATCAAAACTCCTCTGCAAGAAGTCAATCCTAAAGGAAATCAGGCTTGAATATTCATTGGAAGGTCTGATGCTGAAGCTGAAACTCCAATACTTTGACCACCTGATATGAAGAGCTGACTCACTGGAAAAGACTTTGATGCTGGGAAAGATTGAAGGCAAAAGGAGAAAGGGGTGGCAGAGGATCAGATAGTTAGCATCACCAACTCAATGAACAAGAATTTGAGCAAACTCTGGAAAATAGTGAAGGACAGGGAAGCCTGGTGTGCTTCAGTTCATGGGGTCTCAAAGAGTTGGACACAACTTAGCAGCTGAATAACAGAAAATCATTATAAAACATTATTTTTTAAGTAACAATTGGTCTTAAAGCCTATTTTATTGATATTAGTATAGCTACTCCAGCTATCTTCAGGTTACTATTTGCAAGATATATCTTCTTTATCCTTTTATTCTCAACCAATTTATACCTTTAAATATAATATATGCCTTTTTTAGACAATATATAGTTGATCATACATTTTTAAAACCCATTTTGCCAATCTCTGCCTTTTGATTGAGGTATTTAATTCATTTATATTTAATACAATTACTGGTATGATTGGAATTATACCTGCCATTTGCTATTAGTTCTCTGTATGTTTTGTGTCCCTTTTGTTCCTCTATTCCTCCATTACTGCCTTATCTGTGTTACTTAGATATTTTAGTGTATAATTTTTATACTTTTTTTGATTTGCATTTTCCTAATGATTAATGATATTGAGTATCTTTTCATATACTTATTGACCATTTGTATATTTATTTGCAAAAATGTTATTTAAAGTCCTTTGTCCATTTTTAAATTGGGTTGTTTGATTTTTTTTGTTGTTTTGGGGGTTTAGGAGTTCTTTATACACTCCAGATTTTAATCCTTTATCAGCTATGTGATTTGCACATATTTTTCCCATTCTATAGGTTGCCTTGTCATTCTGTTGATAGTACGCTTTGATGCAGAAAAGTTTTAAATTTTGAAGTCTAGTTTGTCTATTTTTCCTTTGTTGCCTGTGCTTTTGGTGTCAATCCAATCCCATTAAGATTTCCTCCCATATTTTCTTCTAAGAGTTTTAGAATTTATCTCTTATGTTTAGGTCTTTGATCAATTTTGAGTTAATTTTTATATATGGTAAGAGTCCAACTTCATTCTTTCACATGTGGATATCCAGTTTTCTTGGCACCATTTTTGAAAAGACTGTCTCTTCCCCACTGAATCATTTTGGCATCTTTGTCAGAAATTATTTGGCCATATATACTAGGGTTTATTTCTGGGCTCTCTCTTCTATTCCATTAGTCTATATGTATGTCCTTATGCCAGTATTCCACCGCTTTGGTTACTGTAGCTTTGCAGTAAGGTATGAAATCAGGCAGTGTAAGTATTCTGACTTTGTTCTTCTTTTTCAAGGGTATTTTGGCTCTTTGAGCTCCCTGAATTTGCATATGAACTTTAAGATTGCTTTTCCTATTTCTGAAAAAAAAGCTATTAGGATTTTGATACAGATTGCATTGAATCTATAGATCTCTTAGGGTTAATATTATCATCTTAACAGTATTAATTCTTTCAATCCATGAGCATGGGATATCTTTCACTTTACATGTCTTCTTTCATTTATTTCAGAAACATTTTGTAGTTTTCACTGTACAAGACTTTTGACTCCTTGCTTAAGTTTATTCCTAAGTACTTTATCATTTTTGATGTTATTTTTAGTGGAATTGTTTTCTTAATTTCCTTTTTGGATTGTTTGTTGTTAATGTATAAACACATAATTGATTTTTTGTTGTTGATTTTGTATCATGCAACTTTGCTGAATTTGCTTATTAGTTAGTTCTAACAACTTGTTGTGGAATCTTTAGGGTTTTCTACATATAAGATAATATCATCTGCAAATGGAAATAATCTGACTTCTTCCTTTCCAATTTGGATGTCCTTTAATTCTTTAAGCATGATTTCCTTCAGTTAAAAAAAAAACACATCCCTAGTTCCAGGAGTTTTTATTGATTCTTTAGGATTTTCTATGTGGGCAATCATGTCACCTGGGAACAAAGACATTTTTATTTCTTCCTTCCCAAATTGCATACATTTTTTGTCTCATTTCATTAGCTAAGTCTGCTAGTACAATGTTGAATAGGAGTGATGAGAGCAGACATCGCTGCTTTGTTCCTGATGTTAAGGGGAAAGCATTTAGCTTCTCACCATTAATTATGACATTAGCTGTAAGTTTTTTTGTAGATGTTCTTTATCAAAAGAGTTTTTATCATGAACTGATCAACTGCTTTTTCTGCATCTATTGATATGATCATATACTTTTTCTTCTTTAGCCTGTTGCTGTGCTAGATTACATTAACTGATTTTTGATGAACATATTTTGTAACAGCTGGTTTAAAGTCTTTGCCTAGTAAATCCAACCTCTATTTTTCTTCAGGGACGTTTCTATTGGTTATTTTTTCTGCGTAAGGGCCATACTACTTTTCTTTGCATGTCTCATAATCTTTTGTTGAAAACTTGACATTTCAATGCTCTAATGTGGCAACTCTGGAAATCAGCTTCTCTCCCCTCCTCAGGGTTTGGTTTCGTTATTGCTTGTGTTAGTTTTTGTTGTTTGTTTAGTGACTTTTCCTAACTAATTCTGTAAAGTACATTTTCTGTCAGATGTGGCTACTGAATCGGATGCTTCAATCAGATTTCCTTAAATGCCTTGAGTGAATAATCATCAGTCCTTTAATGAGAGGCTGTGTGTGTGTGTGTGCATGCGTGTGCACACACATATGTATGTGTGTTGGGGCACTCTTTCAATCCTCCAGCAGTTTGCAACTCTGCTTTAGCAATCATTTTCTACCTCTACCAAGCCCCAATGTCAGTCAGAGGTGAAAATGTAGGGCCTTTTCAGGTGTATTTTGTGCATGCACACAGCCCTGATAATGCAAGTGGCCTTCTAGATCCCAAGTAATATGATATTTCTCATTCCCCAGATCTTCCTTTTACGTTTTTTGACCAGATAGTCTCTTGTTTGCCCCAATTGCTACTGCTGCTATGGTATTAAGTGATTGTTACTGGTTGTTTTCAACAAATGCTCTAGAAGTAGGAACTTTCCCACTGAGTGAACTCTGAGCCAGGTCAAATAAAAACTCTGTGAATGCTTTTCCAAGGAACTGCTAGACATGTCAAGTAGAGACAATTCTCTAAGAATTGGGCTTTTTGAGGATCTTCAAACCTTGTATGGTCCCTCTGGGTACTACTAGGGTGCTGATTTTCCAGACTACTATGGAGCTTGGTAGAAAGAGATGGGAGCAGGACAAATCCAAACATCACCATTTTCACTGTTCTTACCAAGAATCATCGGGCTTTTTTTTTTTCCCCGAAGTAATGCTCCTCGTATCATTATAAACTTTTGGTGACCTTCCAGGGTTCTGAAAAAGTTTATTTTAACCATTTTTTTCCTGGAGTTCTTACTACTTTTAAGGAGTAGCAGATTTTTTGAATCTTTTACCCCACCATTCCTGAAGTCCTGCTCTGAGTGACTCTGGATAGACAGACATCTGTGAATGAATGTGAAAAATATGGAGATATGAAAGTTCATGACTTAAGACTAACAAGTGATCCTGAGTGACTAGACCATATGGAAAGTGAGGAGGATGTATATTATTCACAGCATTCTTCATGTTGCATGTAACTCAAACCTAAATGACATAGGCATCAGATTTTTTTAAAAAAAGGATATTAATCAACTCACAAAGTTGATAAGCTCATGGGTATGTCTAGCTCCAGGTGCAGCTGGATCTGGAGCCTCAGGCAATCATTAAGACTCAGTCTTGTGCTCTCTTTCTCTCAGTTCTGCTCTCTTGTGATTACAAGATGGTGGCCAACAGTTCCATGTTAACATCCTCAAAAATCCAAGTTCAATGTAAAGAGAAATGATCTCTTCCTAACAATCCTGTCAAAAGTCCCCAAACTAAGTTTCTAAATTAATTGTGCCCATTTCTAAACTAATTGCTGTGGCCAAGGGAGATGGAACCAGGCCTGAATCACGTGCTCTTCCCTTGAGCCAACAGTGGAGTCAGCCCCTAACTGAACCACAGAGACTGAGCATGGGAGAAAGGTAGTTCCTTAAGGATTATATAGATTATCTTACCAGAAGATGGACAATTTAGTGTATAGCATAGGGAACCATATTCAATACCTTATAATAACTATAATGAAAAAGAATCTGACAAAATATATGTAATATAATATAATATAACTGAATCACTTTTCTGTACACATGAAACATTGTAAATCAACTTTGCTTCAATAAAAAACAATACTTTTTAAAAAAGAAGTTGGGTAACAAGGGCTAATCAAGCAAAAACAATAAATGTACTCCCTATCCCTGGTGGCTCAGATGGTAAAGCGTCTGCCTACAATGCGGGAGACCCAGGTTCAATTCCTGTGTTGGGAAGATCTCCTGGAGAAGGAAATGGCAACCCACTCCAGTATTCTTGCCTGGAAAATCCCATGGAGGGAGGAACCTGGTAGGCTCCAGTCCATGGGGTTGCAAAGAGTCGACATGACTGAGCGACTTCACTTTCATGAGAAGTGGTAGAAGCTGAAACTAGGAAGCTCTAGAGAGAACTTGCCATTTCAGGCATCACCCACAGCCCTGACAAAGCACTCAGCAAACATTAGATGAGGACTTGCTTTGTGGCATGGTTTGTGCTGAGCACTGGGATACAAACTCTGAAGAAGGCTGTAGTCTAGTTTTAGACACTCTCAATCTACAATAAGTTTCCCTGCTAAGACTTTGCCAAGACATCATTTTGTTCAAATCTTTAATTGCCTAGACTAGGAAATTGGTGCTCAGCAAATTAGTGACAGAGCTAGACCAAAGACCAAGTTGACCTCTTTGTACTATAAACATGGACCACATTTATTCTTCAAGTTGTCTTTTCAAGCCACCTCTGGGAGCCTTCCCAGAGTTCCAATACACCTGCTTGCACCTCCAGCAGAATACTTACTGTCCCTGAGTTGACTCTAATTAACTCTTTCTCTTGGTTCAATGTTGAATTTTTTTCCCTTTCTGTCTTGCTTTCTGTCCAGCCCCAAAATGTCTGCCTCCTGTCTGTACACTATTGAGTATTGAATTCCACCTTTTGGAGAAGGCAATGGCAACCCACTCCAGTATTCTTGCCTGGAGAATCTCATGGACAGAGGATCCTGGCAGGCTACAGTCCACGGGGTCGCAAAGAGTCGGACCTGACTGAAGCGACTTACCACTCACACACGCATGCACATTCCACTTATTCTTGCTAACCATTAAGATTCATTTGCAGGTAGCTGCTTTTACATGGGAGAAGGCAATGGCAACCCACTCCAGTATTCTTGCCTGGAAAATCCCATGGACGGAGGAGCCTGGTAGGCTGCAGTCCATGGGGTCGCTTAGAGTCGGACACAACTGAGCGACTTCACTTTCACTTTTCACTTTCATGCATTGGAGAAGGAAATGGCAACCCACTCCAGTGTTCTTGCCTGGAGAATCCCAGGGACGGCGGAGCCTGGTGGGCTGCCGTCAATGGGGTTGCACAGAGTCGGACACGACTGAAGCGACTTAGCAGTAGCAGCAGCAGCAGCAGCTTTTACATGGGACCCTCTGTGCACAGCCCACAGAGGCAGCTCTCAAATATGGAATGAACCAACGGGCGTTTGTCACACCCCACTGAGGAGCATGGAAATCCCTCTGATCCCCAGGGATGCTCCCTGATGGGCAGAGCTGTCACTCTTCCCACTCCTGCCCTAACCAAGGAGAAGCGATATAAAGAAGAGATCACAGAATCACTCTGGGTGTCACCTGAGTACACTGACTCTGCCCTCCTCAGGATCTCGAGGAGGATAGAATTTGGGGCAGTGTTTTAGTCATTCAACATCAGAACGAGGTAGTTACTTACACCACTTCATCTAACTACTCACTCTTATTTGACATATGGGAGACTGAGGCTTATAGAGAGAAAAGGACTTGCCCAAAGTCACAGAGGAATTTAGTTTAGTCAGAAATGAAAATTTTAACCCGTAGTATCTGGACGCCTTCCATGGGCTCTTTCCTTGGCACCTAATGTCTCCTGCAAGAGAAACTTTTCCTTACTACAAGGAAGCACACAGCTGAACCTTTCCCCTTATCCCCATCATCCCTTGCCCTGCCCATCTGTCTATCTTGCATTCCCACCCTGCATCTAGTGGAATTGGGATTGGGATCTGACCCTGAAGCAGTGTTGCTTCAGTTCCATGTGGCTCTTTCTTGGGAGTAGAGGACCAACTATGGTTGAGGGGAATTGTGGCCAACTGTGGAGATGAGGATAATGGAGGGGTCATGTGGAGTAGGGCGAATAAGGTGGTGATGAGTAGCAGGTATTGACAGCCTACTTTGTGCCAGGCATCACACCAGGCACCTCATATTCTCTCACTAGCCTTAACACTTTGTATAAGTAAGTGTTCTTTTCCTCATTTTGCAGATAAGGAAGTTGGAACTCAGAGAAGGCAAGTGACTTGCCTAAGGTCACATAGCCAGTAAGCAGTGGAGCAAGGATTCAGATCCAGGACTGTTGGCCACTAGAGTCTGAAGTCTTTATTTTGTGTTGTCTCAAACCATTTCTCTGGAGACTCCAGTTCTAGACTGGGTCCCAGTCAGGAGCTCAGAGCTGAAGGCCCATCCTTCAGACCTTTATGTACATACCCTGTGGGAGCAGCAGGTCTAGACCAAGCCGCAGCAGGCCCGGAGCTCCAGAAGGAATGTCGGTGGACTTCTATACTTCCTGGCCCAGGGCCTCATTTCTCTCCATCCCAGGCCTGTAGAGCTGGACTTATTTTCAGGGCTAGATGAACATTTTCCCCATAGAGTGTGTATAGTCCACAGTCGAGTCAAATGGAGCCCCCCCTCCACCCCATAGGAGAAAAAGGGAAAGGGGGAAGGGGAGCAGAGCAGCCTTACAGAAGGGATAGCTTTGCCGAGTTTCAGCCTAATATCCTGGAGCTATTCCTAGGTAGATTGTGGTCAGTGGAATTATGCTTTTATCAGGCTGCTGGGAGTTTCAATAAAATCTTTATGGCCGGGAAAGTTCTCTTTATGGAAATCAGATTATTGAAGTGCCTGCTGGGGGGAGGGCTTCACCAGCCTGCCTTGCTCCCCACAGCCTCCCTCCTCCCCTTCAGAACAGCTCCCCTACTCAGCTCTTTCCCTTCCCTCCCCACAGGCCTCCAGCTCCCAGGGACATTTGAGCTCCTCACACTGAGATATGAAGAATGCTTTGGCAGGTAGAGGGACACTGAGAGGGTACATCAAAGGTGCTGGTGGGACTGCAAAATTAATGTTGCAAAATAGCTCACTCCCACTCTCCCACCATCACCCCCATTGAAGAGCCCTGGTTTTGCCATTTCTGGGTCAATCTTTCTCTGGTCCTGGCTCACTCTGTTGGCAGGTCCCAGATTTGGGGCCTTAACACACAGCCAAGCCCCTCCCCCCCTTCCCTACCATCCCCAGCCCTGTCCATCTGTCTAGAGAGACTTCCTTCCCAGCATCCTGTGGGACTGAGTTTGGGTCAAACCCCAAGGCAGTGTTGCTCCAGCTCTAGGGAAGTCTTCTTGAGAATGCCCTGTGCCGTGGCCCTTTCTTGGGGGCGGAGGAGCAACTATATTGAGGTCCCCCACACTCTACCCCAAAAACTGGCTGCTTGGGGAGGGCCTGCCCTAGGAGGTTTTCCTTGTGGCTTTCTGGGAGGTTTTAATTTAGCAAGAGGAAAGTGATTTGGGCCAAATAGTCTCTTTCAGGGCTAGAGTCTTTAAAAAGCCCCCTGAAATGTCGTGCTTTTCCCTACCCTAAGCTCTCTCACTGCCTGCCTCCCAGCATCCTCCCTGGGAGAGCTTCCATTAAGTGTCTAATTCAAGAGGCATCCTGTCCTCAGAGGGACGATTGAAGGAGCTGGAAAAGAGAAGACTGAAGCGGCCAGAGGCTTTGTGTCCAGCCCTTTGAAGGGCTGTCATGGAGCAGAGGAAGCCAATGCATTCTGCATGGTCCCAGCAGTAGAGCTAAACCAGGCCCCTGTTGGTATTTTCACTCTATTATCATCTGGAATCATCCAGACAACAATATGAGGTAAGGAGTATTGTCCCCAGTTTACAGATGAAGAAACTAAGACCCAGGTCCACACAGCTAGGAAGGGGTGGGGCTGCCTTTCAAAGCCAGGCCATCTGATATCAAATCTAGCATTCTCCACATCCTAACCAATGGACAAAGGCAACAAGTAGTCAGCATTGAGTTCTGCATAGGTGGCCATTTGAAGCCAACCTACCCCATGCACTGATTTCAGCAACTTCCTGGAACCCACTCCCCTGTTGGGATCCCATCTCTCCTCCACCCTGATCCTGCTCCAGACCTCTGGCCTGTACCCCAGCTGCCCCTGGCATTCCTCCTTTGCCTAGGGTGACACATTCACCCCAATGAATTTGCCCTCAGACTTTCTTCACTTTAGACCTCTCAGAACTGAACTCAGTCTCAGTAGTTTGCCCTGTGCCCCCATCCTGTCTTTCTTGATTTGACAATAAGGAAGAGCTTTCTAACAGAGATGTCCAAGGATGGACAGGTAGGGCTGGCTGCTCAGAGCCCAGGCATTGGGTTAGGGATTGTTCGAGCTGGGAATCCTTCCAGTGATTTCTCTTGACTTACATACTCATTTTCCTATGTGAGCCCTTCTATGATTGTGCCCAGGTTTTGCACTCAGCCTCTGTTTCCTATTCTTTCTCTCCCCTACCTCAGTTTGTCTTTTTTGCCCTTTTCTGTTTATTCTTCTTTCTCATTCTCTTTACCTTTCTCCGTGCATTTTTACCTTTCCCTCCTACTCTCCACCTCTGTTTCTTCTTCTGCTTTTTTGCTTCTGTCTTCTTTCCCTCAGTCTCAGTCTTTGTCCATCCTCTCCCTCTCCTGCTCTCCTTTTCTCATATTTACCTCTCTCTTTGTCTCTCTATCTCAGTCTTCCATCTCTTTCACTTTTACTCTGGGTCCCACTATATTCTTCTCTCTCTCTCTCTCTCTCTCTCTCTCTCTCTCTCTCTCTCTCTCTCTCTCTCTCTCTCTCTCTCTCTCTCTCTCTCTCTCTCTCTCTCTCTCTCTCATATTTTTCCATTTCTCTGTCTTTGCCTCTCCACCCTAGCCCTTCCTTTCAGAGCCTCACCTGACTGAAGCTTTGCTCTATTTGCCAGTATGCCTAAATCAGTTCTCTTCAAAGAAACCACCAATGTCTTCCATGTTTCTCCAGTCTCAAGCTGTGCCATATGTGCAGCTGATACCGGGGAGCTAGACTTGAGCAAGATCATCTTGGTCCTTAAGAAGCTAGAGGAAACTTTGGGCCCTGCAACTTCTCTCCAAAAAGGAGGAAGTGACATCTCAGTTTCCTTCAGGCCTCAGCTGGAACCTCTGTATGGCCTAGAACCTGACAGATTCAGGAATGAATCATTGACACTTAAGAAGCCCTGTCTTTGTGTCCAGCTCCACCATGGTCACCCTTTGCACATGTCTGGACACCACTCCTCCCTTTTGAAACTTACTTCAGTTCTGGCCTCACCCTTATTCCAGAAGAGTGTGATGCCTATTCTTAAAGGAACAGAGAGAAGCTTAGTATTTCTGGAGTCTACAGTCAAACATGACTACTTGAGTGGGGAATGGGAGGAGAAGTCAAAGGATAAGACTGGAGAGGTAACCTAGGGCCAGGCCAGGTAAGGAGTTTGAACTGTAATTTCAGGTTGCTGAAAGACATTGAAAGTTGTTAGTCAAGAAAAGGGAGAAGACCTTTCTATAATTTACAAGATAACTCTTGTCACTGGGTTGATTCTGGATTATGGAGGAGCAAGAGTGGAGCAGGGAGACCATTGAAAAGGTTGTTGTGTAGTCCAAGTAAGAGGCAAGTGAGGCTTGGACCAGGGTAGTGGCAGTGGAGATGGAGCAAAGTGGACTTTTCTTGGTATATCTAGAATGTAGCAGCAACAGGGCTTGATGGTTGATTAGGTGGAGGCATGATAGAGAGGGAAGTGTGAAAACAAATTCTGGCTTGCACAATTGGATGGATGGTGATGCTTGTCACTGGTGCAGAAATCAGAAGGAACAGTCTGGAGACTAACTGAGTTCTGAATTCAGTTCAATTCAGTCACTCAGTCATGTCCAACTCTTTGCAACCCCATGGACTGCAGCATGCCAGGCTTCCCTGTCCATCACCAACTCCTAGAGCTTGCTCAAACTGGTGTCCATCAAGTCAGTGATGCCATCCAACCATCTCATCCTCTGTCATCCCCTTCTCTTCCTGCCTTCAATCTTTCCCAGCATCAGAGTCTTTTCTAATGAGTCAGTTCTTTGCATCAGGTGACCAAAGTATTGGAGCTTCAGCTTCAGCATCAGTCCTTCCTGAATGAATATTCAGGACTGATTTCCTTTAGGATAGACTGGTTGGATCTCCTTGCACTCCAAGGGACTCTCAAGAGTCTTCTCCAACACCACAGTTCAAAAGCATCAATTCTTCAGTGCTCAGCTTTCTTTATGGTCCAACTCTCACATCCATATATGACTACTGGAAAAACCATAGCTTTGACTAGATGAACCTTGTCAGCAAAGTAATGTCTCTGCTTCTTACTATGCTGTCTAGGTTGGTCATAGCTTTTCTTCCAAGGGGCAAGTGTCTTTTAATTTCACAGCTGTAGTCACCCTCTGCAGTGATTTTGGAGCCCAAGAAAATAAAGTCTGTCACTGTTTCCCTTGTTTGCCCATCTATTTGCCATGAAGAGATGGGACCAGATGCCATGATCTTAGTTTTTTGAAGTTGAATTTTAAGCCAGAGTTTACATTCTCCTCTTTCACCTTCATCAAGAGTTCTGGAATGGCCATGTGGAATCTGAAGTGCTTGTGGACCATCCAGCTTAAGAGAGCAGTCAGGCAGTGGCAGATCCTGGAGCTCAGAGGGTAAGTTTGGAAGGGATAGAGATGTGGGGAATACAAGCCAAGAGACAGGCAGTGAAACCATGGGAATGGGCAAGCTGGCCCCAAGTAAGCACAGAGCATGAGAAGAGGAGAGGGCTAAGGTTAGGGTCTGGGGAGACTTTTGGAATGAGTAGAGCAAGAGAGAATCTGTCAAGGAGACTGAGGATGGTTGGATCAGAGAGGCAAGAGGACATTTAGAAAATACAGAGGCAGAGAAACCAAGAGGAGAGAGTATCACCAAAAGGAAAGGGTAACCAACTGTGTCAAATGTTATGAAGTCAAATATGAGAAAAAGAAAGTGTCAAGCAGACTTGTAATTAGAAGGTCCTTGGTGACTTTTGTTAGAGCATTTTTCAGCAGTGATGGTCATGGTAACTATATTTGAAAAGGTGGGGACAGCTGAGTGTGTCTGCCCTAAATTTTGCCACATTCCACTTCTCTGTTTAGGAGTGAAGAGGATCCAACAAGTTTCCATTGCTTTTCATTATACCCAGGTCTCCTGCTCCTTCCCCCACTCCTCTACACACACACACACACACACACACACACACACACAACACACACACACATATGCTTCCTTGCTTCTTTTTGCTTCAGCAGACTGAATTCTAGGGTTGCCCCCCCTTCCCACTTCAGACTTAGAAATGGATTGTTCACTGCACCAATTGTGAAACCTTATCTGGTCTGGTAAAAATGTGTGTCTGGAGCAGCTGAGCTCTGTGTTTCAGCCAAGGGGGTGAGCTGGCTGCTGGATGGCTCGCCTGCAGCCCAGGGCTGGGGCATCTGTGGGAGATGTAGAAGAGGACACAAACCAAAGAAAAGGATGGATGTGAGGAGACTGAAAAGGGAGGGGAATGAGAAAAGAGGATGGGGAAGTGAGAATGCAGTAATTGGAAGCAGTTTCTGGAGTCACAGATTTGTGTTTAAATCTTGGCTTCACTAGTTCCTACCTCTGTGGGAAGTAACTTTATGCTCTGAACCTCAATTTTCTCATCTGCAAAATGGGTTTAATAATAATACTGCCAATCTCATTGGTACTCTTCATCAGACAGAATATCTTTTTGTTATTACTGTCATTCTTATCCTTATTTCAGGGTGATGCTGGTGTTGGGAGAAGGCCAAGCAGCTCTCTGGGGACCTTGCCAGGACTAGGGAAGCAACAGCCCTGTGGTCTTTTCTTGGGTTTCCAGGGAGGGCTCAGAGGAGCTGAACACTGGTAAGAAGCAGCAGCAAGGATGAACTGAGTAAGGATAAAAAAATGTTTACTTGGCCCCAAGCTCAGCAGTTCCTGCAGTCAGTCCCTTTAGCTTTGGCCTAAAGACAGCCTCCTGAAGGGGAGCGGCCCAGCTTCCTTCAACTGCACACCAAAGCTCACCCACTTTCAGGCCTAACTCTGGTGAGCCATGACCATAAATTTACACAGAAACTTCCAGCCAGCTGTTTGCCACACACCACCTGGGTTTCAGGGTATGGAAAGCTTCTGATTCCACAGGAGGGCAAGGATCCCAGAAGAGCTCACCTGGCCTCACCCTCAACCCTTTGGCCCCATGGGCTGGATGTAGAGGCCAGTCCCTCTTTCGGGCCTTGTGCAGGTCATCCCTAGCTTTCCCTCCCCTGGACCTCCAGAGTCCTGAGGAAACCCCAACCCATGTCTGCCCCCTGTGCTGATGCCTATACTCCTGCCCCTAACCTCACCCTTCTGCCTTGTCAGGCGGTTTCAGCAAAAGGTGATTGACTGCTGAGGTGGTCTTGATTGATGTAAAAGACTCCATCACGGCCCTGGGGTGGCAGGAAGTGGAGAAATCAGACACATTTTCTTCGAGGTTAGGGGTGGCCACCAGATTCTCACTTTGATTGGCAAGGCAAGAAATTAGGCCTGAACAAGCACAAAGCCAAGCCAACAGGGTGCGTGGATGAATCACAAGCGCTAGGTGGCCCCATTCAAAGAATCTATAGCAGGAAAATATCAACAATCAGATATGCAGATGATACCATTTTAATGGCAGAAAGTGAAGAGGAACTAAAGAGCCTCTTGATGAAAGTGAAAGAGGAGAGTGAAAAAGCTGGCTTAAAACTCAACATTCAAAAAACGAAGATCATGGCATCCAGTCCCATCACTTCATGGCAAATAAATGGGGAAAATGTGGAACAGTGTCAGATTTCATTTTCTTGGGCTCCAAAATCAATGCGGATGGTGACCTGCAGCCACGAAATTAATGGACCTCTCTTACTTGAGACGCGGGAGAATAGCTATGTACAAATCTAAGCATGTATTCAAAAGCAGAGTCAAAACGTGCTGACAAAGTCGGATAGTACAAAAAGCTGTGGTTTTTCCAGTAGTCCATGTATGGATGTGAGAGTTGGACATAAAGAAGGCTGAGCGCCAAAGAATTGATGCTTTTGAACTGTGGTGCTGGAGAAGACTCTTGAGAGTCCCTTGAATTGGCAAGGAGATCAAACCAGTCAATCCTAAAGGAAATCAACCCTGAATATTCATTGGAAGGACTGATGCTAAAGCTGAAGCTCCAATACTTTGGCCACCTGATTCAAAGAGCCAACTCATTGGAAAAGACTCTGATGTGCTCCACAAAAAGATGACAGAAATAAGGAGAAGGGGACAACAGAGGATGAGATGGTTGGATGGCATCATCGACTCAATTGACATGAATTTGAGCAAACTCAGGGAGATGGTGGAGGACACAGAAGCCTGGCGAGGAGCAGTTCATGGGGACACTAGTCAGCAGCCGAACTACAACAACATCATTAAGTAATAGCCACAATTTGAGACAAGCTGAAAGTCACAATAAGTGGGGAAAGATTCTCTTACATCACATAAATTAACCCAAAAGCTGTAAATCAAGACACTTTTTCCCCAGAACACAGTTTAAGACATTACCAGCACACCAACTAGGATGGAATCAGGAAACTCCAGAAATCCAGAGTGTTCATCGATTTCATAAGGCTCAATCAAAAATAGTGTTTGGCAACCCTATCTCGAGACAAAAACATCCTTCTCATATCCGTTAAAATCTATGATGAGAAATTTACCCAATTAAACCAACATACGGTTTGAATGGCAATTAACGCGAAATTTTTTTCTACTAACAGGTTATTATGGATACGAAACTGGAGACATACAAATTAAATGACAAAAGACTAGCAGAAGAAAAGCATACAAATATCCATTTCGAGTAATATTTTTATATCGCCAGAGGTATTTCAGGAGAAAGAAAAGAAACAAACCAAAAAGAAAATACTCAAGGGCTTATATGCGCACTGGTTTATGCAAGAGGATGAGAAATTGCGAGTGAGAGAAAAGGATTAGACAAAGGCGGGGGGGGGGGCGGTCTGAGGTTTTCTAGGGGCGAGTAAATTGTGTGGGAGTATAAATTGTCTCTGGTTAATTTTTCCACACTAATATCTTCTTATCTTGTAAAATCACTATTCTCTTATGCCACAGTACATCTCTGCCCACATAACTCACAAGTGAGGCTATGATCCAAGAGAGCAGAGCTATATATAGGGTTGCAGTCAAAATAAAAACATAACTGGTTAACAGTTTTGTGGTGAAGAGTTTACATGACAAGTTTGTTTCTATCAATGTTAGCAATTCCTTCCAGCTTAGGCGATGTTATTGAGCTAGCTTTGTTGAGCTGACAGATCTAAATGATATTGCCCAAGAGTTGGTTTCCTTATTTATAAAAACATACTACATTGCAAGAAAAATAAAGAGGCAAAGGACCAAGCAAAGGCACACAGTGGGGCAAAGCTTCATATCATAATCCCCAAAGATGGACAATATAGAGTCAACGGTAAAGTGGAAAAGCTTTCTCACAATAGAGAGACACTAGAAACATCATCAGTAACACAAGAAAGCAATCATCTATAAGAATGTTTCTTATCTTGAAAATTTAAAACGAAGATAAACAAATGTTTTTAATAAGGCAATGAACACACATAAATTCCTTACGTCCATGCAACAACACAAAACAGCTGTGTATGCATAGCGCCAAAATACTGAGAACAGACATAAAACATACAACGAATATCTTCTAAAACACTGCGCATTAATAAGCTAAGAGACATACGAAGAGACAGCAAAAGAACTAACTCAAATGGAGTACTAACATATCTAATATGGACGCACCATCCGCAATGTAAGACAAGAACAGTTCTACTTATTCTGAGTCTCTGTCAGTATCTAGACCATTGCGACACGCGTCTCTACACACACTTTTTAACATGGGATTCAAACCAACTACATCTATTTGTATATCTTTTCCACATAAGAAAACGACCATTTCCTATATTCTACTATTATTTTTATACATCTGTCTTTGTTTATCACCAATCTCTTACTCTCAAGGTGCTCCCTCTTACGGTGTCTTTGTCATGCATCTATCACATCCTTATATTTACAGCGCGCACAACAACCTGCGCCTTCATTGTGAACAATTACGTCTTCTAAACCAGCCACAGCGTGAAAGTGTTGTAGCAGAAAATGCTTGCAACAAAAAGTACTAATTCAGACAAAGCGAGAAGCTATAATGTAGCGAACAAAGCAGCTCAAGAAGCTGGGCTAAATATCTAATGGGACACTTAACAGTAGATAACTACTACGTATCACTATCTCTCTAGTATACCTACAGGGCTACTTGCTAATGCATAGCCACTCAATCCCCAGTGACTGCCCTCTCTGTCTCTACCGGGGGTTCAAGAATATATACAAGGGGATGTGGGGGTCGGTAGTGGGGGGTGGGTGTACAGGAAAGTTGGAGGAGGGCGGGAGGGGAGGTGGGAGGGGGGGGGCGAGGGGGGGGGGAGGGTGACTGGAGGAGAGGTGTGGGGACAGAGCTACAGATAAATAGAAAAGGGTATTGGGAATACCTTTAGGGGATGGGTATGGGGGGGGGGTATGGGACTAATGGGTTATTGCAAGTTCATGTGTCTTTTGGTTGATAGGGAATAATGGATTATGTTGTAGTGGGAAATTGGGATGTATTGTATGGATGGATATAGTTATGTGAAAAGTGATTAAAAGGTATAATGTGTGTGATTAGTTTTTAATAAAGCATTTGTGGTATTATGTCATGTACTTTAATAGTAAATTCAAGGTCCTTTAAATACCTTACAACTCGGGTCTTCCATGCAATCCAGTGGTTAAGACTCCATGCTTCCAGTGCTTTGAGAACCAAGTTCAGTCCCGGGTCAGGAACAAAGACCCACGTGCAGTGCCACCGTAAAAATAAATAAATAAACAAAATTTAAAAGAATAATAGAGAAAAAAACTTCAACTCAAAAAGTCCATGGGGAAAATGTCAGAAGCAAAGCAAAACTTCACTACATGTTCCTTACAGACAAACTGACAAAGGAATCAAAGGCATATGTAACGATCCGCATTGAAGATTTTAATCAGGATTCTATGCTATACAATGTCAGCCTAAGACCAATACAAAAAAATCTCCAGTTAGTGAGAGTGCTTTCTCCCATTTTCCCACAGTGAAACTACTACCCATCAGAAATCCATTAGTGGTTAACAGATCCCTATTACAAAGAGCATAAAATACCATCTTAGACGGGATTTTCATCGCGACCAGACCACTTATGTAGAATTTGTTCAAAGGAAATTGCTCTCTTTTCCTTAGAACACCATTTTTAACTGTAGATGCACAGTTGCATTTCTCAGAGTAAAGAGGTTTTATTTGAAAAGACAAGGGAAAAGTAAAAGCGGCGAGGAGCAAGAACGAAGCGCCACGACCCCATGATCACTGCGCGATAGAACCATTCTAACCTGAACTTTTCAACTTCCTCCCTCCACACACCTAGTCTAGTCTCCACTTAGCCAGCCAGAGGACATTAAAAATGCAGATCAGGTCATGTTTTACCCTTCCCACCCAACATTGGACACGTAAAGCAGCTAGAACTCCTACATAGAGCAAGAAGACCCAGAAGAAAATCTCCCCTATTCCTAGCTGAATCCCACTCCCTTTTGCTCCCCAACCCAGCCCCGCTGGCGCCAGCCTCCTACCCAACACCAAGCTTCCTCACCTTTAGGTAGCTGTAACTACCCTTCCCTCTGCCTGAACCTGCCCTGGATCTTCCTTGACCAGCTCCTCATCCTCCTCACCACTCATCTTAAATAAAACGATACAAACCGCTTATACGCATTGTCCCTTCAGAGAGCAGCCATTGCTGACCAGACCCAAACTACCATTCTAATCCGACTCTCTTTGGCTATTTCTTCTCTTTCATATAGTCATCACGATTTGAACCTTGCCCAGACTTTATTTATTTTATTACTTTCTGTACACCACACACCACAACACACACACGAAGTTCACACACACGATATGTCACACAACACATCACTGATCCATAGACCATACGCCCAACGAGATGTGTCTATGGATGACACATCTATAGAACAATGCATGTGTCAGCACCCCGAGTGGTACCTGCCCAGAGTAGAAGTGGCCAAAGAACGTTGCGGGGCAAATACAAATGTGCATGAAGGCGAATTGCTTTGTGCTTTCCCACTCCCCACCAACAAAGCTCAGCCCTGCATCTGAAAAGGAAAAAGATTCCTCTTATTCTCTCCATATTCTGTTCCTTATTCCTGCCTCTCCCACAACTCTGATGGCCTGTCCCCAACTTCAGCCTCAGGACACAAACCCTGTTATTCATACTATAGGTTATTCAAGTATCAAGAAATTTTTGTAATAAGGTCCATGAGGACAGACTTGTTTCTAGGGCTTGGAATCCACCAGTGACAGGTCCTAATATAGTGGTCTGACTTGAGGATGTCAACCCTCATGTTCCCACGAGATTCAATAAAGTTCCAGATATCAATTTGTTAAAACCATTTATATGCTCAATGAACAACTGATAAGGGCGGAAACTTTTGTGGGGGGCCACATTACTGAAAGTGTGTGATATGAGGCTGTCTAGTAGGTAAGCCCAAAGAAAGACTTAATGGACACAACGCCCTCCCTCCACACATACACACCCCACAGCAGCCGGTGAGAATGACTGTCAAATTGACAGGAATGACGGTCAGGAAGGCAGAGTCCAAGCCACCACCTCCAGCTGCACATGCTCAGGGCTTATGCGATCAGCCCAATGGGTGACCCCTTTCCCATTTGAGAGTGCACTGTAACCATGAGCCCACATAACTGCAAGTCATTTTCCTAGACATGGGTTCAATACGTTTAATCTATCTGCAGGTCAGGGAAGATTATTGCCAATTATTTCTTGCACCAGGTCCTCCTCCAGCGGACCTCAGGCATCACTCCAAGGATAACCTCATACCTCCTTGCTTCTAGGCTCAGGAGGACACCTTGCTGTATCCCAGGACCAGCCAGTTACATGGGTCATGATGGGACCACTGGTCTTTTGTAGCTGACCTGGGAACACATCCTCCATTTGTCACATTATTTTTTAATGGAGCAAGGACTCTGGCTTCACAAAAATCCATGGACAGGATAAATTGTGGGGCTGCTGTACCTTGCCATACCTTGCTAATAGTGTAACTCAGAAGCAGAAGTCCGTGGGACTTTTTCGTCCTTCAACCCGTCCGTTAAGAATCCTTTCCACCTTTACCTCCTTCCATTAAAGGCCCATGCCTTCCTGTCCATCCTCTTTATCATCTTTATATTGTCTTTAACAGTAATGTGTCAAATGCCAGTTTCCTTCTTTCAAGCACTGCCTTATCCTATTCCTTCTCCTTTTCAGGCTCTTGTCCTTGTGAAGTACACACTTCGAAGTTTTCTGCTCAGGCCCCTGCCTTCTCCTCCACTCTTTAGAATTATCCCCCATCTATTGGAATATCCACTGGATCAGTAGGAGAGGGAGGCTGCTGGAGAGGAGGCCTGCAAAACAAAGTGAGAAATTGCCAACCCTGTACCCTATCTCCACTCCTAGGGCGCTCACACCCCCTGGGGAGATTCCCCATGGTGTGAAGTGGCCTCATCACGTAGAAATCTGCAGTAATTGCGTAGCATCATTGAAAAGTGTTTTTTCAAACCTTTTTGGGGGTGATTCAGAATCCAGTCTGAGATTTCTTCTACATTCTCTGGCCCTCCTTGCTTTATTTTTAATGGTTCACTATTTAATTGAAGTGGCAGTTGATGTCCATACTGTATAAGTTACAGGTGTACAATATAGTGATTTCCAAGTTTTAAAGGTTATGCTCCATTTATAGTTATTGTAAAATATTGCTTTATATCCTTGTGTAGTACAATAAACTCTTGATACTCACCCTATGCATGGTAAGTCTCTTCACTCATTCACATTGTATCCGAGCTCTTTGGACTGTGACCCTTATGACTGTACACCCGCCAGGTTCTTCTGTCCCATTGGATTCTCTCAGGTAAGAATACTGAAGAGTCTGTTGGCCATGCCCTCCTCCAAGAGAAATTATCAACTTCACAGCTTATTTTATTTTATATATGTATTTGGCTGCCACAAGTCTTACTTGCACATGCAGGATCTTTCCTTGCTCATCTGATTCTTCCCTTTCTGGCGTACAGGCACTACTCTAGTTATGGGTGCGTGGCGCTCTGGAATGCGGGCCTTTAGTTGCTCAGGCATGTGCAATCTCTAGTCCCCAACTCAAGGATCAAACTCAAGTCCCCTGCATTGCAAGGCAGATTCTTAACCACTGAACCATCAGGGAAGTCCATTAATGCTTATTTATACATAATAGCTTGTACTTCGTAGTCCCCTATTCCTACTTGCCTTTCCTCTCTTTCCTTGCTTTGACTCACGTTCTACACCCTCTATCCACCCTCAGCTCTTCCGCTGGTCTTTTCACACCTATCCATTGTACAGACCTCTGAGTTTAGCAAATTGGCCTCTGGGTATCCTTACCTAACAGGTCCAAGCTGCCAGTGGGCCTGAAGAGCAAAAGTGCCTGGGAGAGAGAGTCAGAAACGGCAGACGTGGGGTCCTTAGGTTCCCATCTTGACGGGCCTTGCCTGCTTGTGGCAGATGGCAGATTCTAAAGGACCTTCATATACTGCATGCACTTGAATTACAGCAGCAACGGCATCAGGGTACAGGGCTGGCCTTGGCTCACCTCTGCTGCTGAACCAGGACAGACCAGAAGGCCCTCTGCTCAGGCCAGACCCCTCAACCCTGGCACCTTTTCCACCTCAACCTTCCCATCTTCAGACTCCAGACATCTTTCCCCACTGATCCTCTCCTCCTTCTCCCCCCCATACCAGCTCCCTTAAAACACCAACAAAACAAATTAATTTATGAAGAGCCCACATATAACGATGCATTCGTAATGCCAGGGAGACACCGATAATTTAATAGCACAGGACACGATGGTTCTGCAAATGATGATCCAGTCAGCAATTAGTTTTGTTATTTTTCCGTGAGCTCTCGGCTTTGATTTAGAGCCTCAAGAGTACACTTCAGTACCCAACCAATCTCCCTCAGCATAATGTGTCATCCTACATGGAGGTCCGCTCAGGTGAGACGCAGCACAGTCACCTTGCATCGTGCTCCTCTCTCGTTCTCCCAGCCACGTGGAGCAGCCACTTCCCATCACCCAGACATGCTTAGCCGCCTCCCCCATTCCTGCCCTCCGTGGATGCCGTCTCTGTATGCAGGAACCTCCACCAGCTTGTGGTGGCACTGCAGGATCCCTAACCTGTGTGGAACAGAAGAAGAGCGTCCCGTCTAGCCAGACTATTTTCCTGAGAAGCCTCACCACAGATGCCCCCTTCAACTCCCACACAGGGGTTTGTGCCATTCACGCATGGCACCATTGACCGGATGTGTCGCAGACTTTGGAAGCTGCCTGGCACGAGCCCCGACAGTAGTAAGTTAATCAGGTGCCCAGTCCGTGCACTCTGTCTCATTGTGACTCCAGGATTCCTACCCTGCGGATGGATAGGGGCCACTAGAGGTAAGTAAAAACTCTGCCTGAGCATTCAGTTTCCAAGTCCCCATCGCTAATCCTGGTATCCACACGACCTTATCTTTCTTTGTCACCTAAGCAAACATGGACTATAGTTTGCTGCCTACGTGAATTTTAATTATTTTTTAATTTACTAGTTTCTTTAACCCCAAGTTACACAAATACATGGGTTTAAAGAAACAAACAATTCCACAAAGATTGTATTCTATAAAATATAAACGCTTCCTTCACCCCTCTTATCAGATTGTTGGTACTTATCTCATGTAAGTCGGCGATAAAAAAATAGCTATACTTAGATCTTATTACTTTGGAGTGTTTTGTTTTCAAATTTCAGGTATGTACTCCTTGGCTTTCCTTATAAAATGTGATATCTTATTCCTCTTTCACTCATCTCCTCCTGCACAAATATTTCTTGTTCGGAGAGTCAGTACACTCAATGGCCCTTGGCCTCCACCTTTTCTTATTAAATAGGTTATTGGAAGTGACTATTCCCGCTGTTTCATGTATTTCCATGCCGCTTTGGCCTCGCAACAGCAAACTTAGCAAGTTTTCCACAAAGTACCATCTGGCCCAGAGGAGCCTAAAATCCTTATTAATCTAAGTCTTTACAAAAACATTATCAATCTCTATTAGTTCTTTGCCTCCAACCCATACAGTTCCATAGAATTCTATTGCAGATCAGTATCCCAGTGGATACCCTCATCGTTTAAAACCATCTAAATGCCGTGCTCAGATGAGCAAATAGTGTACTATAGAGAACTTTTTTCCTCCCTGTACATTTTATTTTCCACTTGCTGTATAATTGGCCTTTTTTGTTTCTTTGCTTTAATTTTCTTTACACTAATACTAATTTATAACAAACTCTTCCATCAGGTGTGTAAATATGGTTGAACATATAAAGTATCAGTCCTCATCAGTGGAGATATTGCTCTAGGAGCCGGAAGTTGACCTCTCCAATCTGAATCAGTACTTCTGAAATGCCTGCTGCAAACACCCACCATCCCTCTACAAAAGGATTATGCTGTGCTTAATCCCTTACTTTCCAGAACCTATGTCTTTCACATTCTTGATTTAATACAATTTTAAAATGAAACCATACTTCATTATATCCTGAGAAAAAATACAGATGTGTACAACTTTTTGAGATCTTTGCATCTCTGAAAATGTCTTTATTCTATCTGTTAATAATTTATTGTTAGGCATAAAGTAGAATTAATGGGATGAAAAATCAAAATCATCTTCCCTTGGAAGTCAAGGGCATTTTCCCACTGTCTTCTCTCAGTCTTGCTATTAGAAACGTCTGATGCCACATTGACTTCTGTATCATTTGGGGGTTTTGATATGTATCTTCTTCTTGGGAGTTAATTCACTCGTGTATTTTCAGTTTCTCGATGTGCCTTCCCATCATTTCTATCACATGCAGGTGCTAGGCAGGCCCCTTCAGTCTGGAAATTCACCTCCTTTCATTCTGGAAAATGCTTAAATTATTCCTTTGATTATTTCCCTTCCCATCAGTTCTCTATTCTTCCTTTCTGGAACTCAAGTTATGTTTATGGCTGATTCTGTAATATCCTCATTTTTTCTTTCTTATTTGCTATCTTATGTTTAGTCCTTTGTTTTGGGAATTGAACATGAATGGACAGGTAAGAAACATGAGTCCGTTGATAAGTCTAATATGACAGATAGACCAAAAGAAGAAAGCAGAGATATGTTGAAAAATGAAAACTTGGGGGAAATTATTTAATTGTATTCCTCAAAGAGCTATGAAAAAGAATAGGAGGCAATGAAAAAAATGATGTTCGAGAGTATAAACAACAGCAAAAAGACAGCAAAACTAATATTTCAATGGAAAGGGAACATTCAGAACCAGTGGAAGCACTCAGAGAGCCCAGCCACCCCTGACAGGGTGACCGGATCATTTCTAGAGGCACTTCTGATATTGAATCTTATAGCCTTTATCTTGGATCTTGGAAAAAGCAAAATCAACAGAGGAGAGCAGGGAAGAATCTGGATTAGCCAGTGGGTAAGGAAAGCTGAGATCTCAATAGGTATGGAAATATTCAAAATTAACTGTCCCTGTATTCACAATGATACCCCCAAATCTATGATCCTCCGTTCTACTGTCTGACTGTGTGCAATGGTAAAGAGGATTGAGGAGGGGAAAGGTGTGCAGCTTCTAAAACTCGTCTTAACATAGAGATTCCAACCAGTTCTATTTTAAACTCTACCGGCACTAGCTCCATTTCCAGGGTGACATTATGTTCCCCAGTTATGAGAGACTTTGTGGATTCGTGGACAACGCTGATTTCCTTCTTGGACCTTTTCCCTCTTCTGACTGAGGATTTTGCTTTGTTGTAGCTGCTAAGTCCCAGTTATCACTCGACTACAACGGTACTGCACATCTGCCACTGCGACTCCAGAGCGCGAGACAGTTTGTGTGGGCACAGTCTGTCTGCTTTCTGTAAGCTTTCATCTTCTAGCCGAGAGTGATATCATTGGATAGGACTCTCTACAATAGAATCATTATCACCCTTACAGATTATTTTTTAGAGAGACTAGTTCTCTTGCGACATAGACGACTCCTTGAGCCGCGAATGACTAGTTCAGGGTATAGAGTCAAACACATAGATACAAGCTCCCAACACAAGGCTGCCATTCATAGGCAAACCTCGTGACACTCGCGATAACATCTCCAGCCCGATATGTTCTAACACTCTCTATCACTTATATTATATTGCTCTCATCTTGCCGCACCTCCACACACGCTTGATAGTCATCTTGTATTCTCATTCACCTATCCATACGCCGAGGATATCGCTTACATCCTGCCCACCTCGCTATTTGCTCAATAGCAACTACATTACAAATGCTCTCTGCACATCCTGCTGACCACAACATATAGCAGCGGCACACACGTCCAGAGGTACTTGTATCTTCTTTATTTTGAATAACTGGCAATCAACCACACATCTCCTGACACATGTGCTACATTATTAAATACAATAGCACAAAGACAACAACTAAGTTCTTACTGCGATCACTTAATTATATAGTATAGAGATCACATACCGTAGTTGCCGCAAACGGCATATCTCTAACACATAGTATATATATTCTCAGACTCTAACACAACTCTAATGGCACTTCATTCAAAACGAGCGATGAGCTATTTTCGATGCGCATGTCGAGCGCTCCAGTCCAGTCTGGTCATTACACAATTAATTAACTATTAGACGAGACTTCTACTATACACACATATTCACGAGAGATTATTTAGTCACGCGCCACTCAACTCATTTCCCTGAGCCTAGAACGACCATCAGTGCATTATTATCGTCCGACGTACCATACTTAGAAGAACAGAAAATCAACTAGCTTCTTATCACACAAAGATCGAGTGACAGCCTTAGACTCATATTACTCTCTGAACTTCTCTAAAATCATTACTCTATCTCTTACACATACTTAAGCTTCAGTCATCTCAGTAGCTGCTGACATCTCTTCTAATCCTCCACATGATGCAGACAACGCGACAGCTCCTTAGCATGATCTCTATCTAAGCGCTGCGAAGTACTTAACTGAGTGAAAAGTTAACTCAAAACATTTTCCAAATTTCCCAGTCTTATCTGTATCAGAATCATCTTCTCTTATACGTCTTCTTTGTCTCTCTACACTACTGATACATAACAAATAACAACAAACAAAGCTACACAGACAACAACATCACAACTTCTCGGAATCTCATCTGAGAGTCTTCTTCGTGCTACAACATCTCAATGCATTATTGATTATCAATAGAAATGGCTGCTATTACTTAGGGCATTATTGTAAATACAATTTAGAAAGGGCTTCCTTCCTGAAAGAAAGTTGCTACATTACAACCATAAGTTGCCTATAAACTCTTGAGGAGAGAAAGAAAAAAAACCAAACCCACAACCCGTAATAAAAGTTCCCAGCAAAACCATTAGGGATTTCAATTATGAACTGTTCTCAAGACTCTTGTAAACGATTACTTACGTATAGAGCCAAACTTCATTTCTCTAACAGTGCGAGAACAATGCTTCCTCTCCATACTGTCATCGAAATGCAACTATAGTTACCATGATCTCTCTCTATTCCTCTGTAGTCAATTAGAAGAACTATAAGTCTATCTCCATTTCTATACTAAGTACCATCACAACATTTCTTAGTTAATACATGATTCCTCATCATCAGCTATATATTTCCAAGACAAGATGTGACACTTCTGCAGTTCTGCAGAGTCAGAGAGATAGATACTGCTTGGAGTGTGTGACCGATTAGCGCAGAGTCACGTCTTTCTACCCATGCACTCTAGCATCTGGTTGCAGTCAGTGAGATGTCATCTCCAGAGTCTCGCGCATCACTCACGCGAATCTGCTAAGGTCTCGTGCATCTCTCTCCTCCCTCTTATCAAGCGAGATCTATGCGCGCAAGTAAGCCCTCTCTGTAGTAACTGACTTTTTTATTGCGTCCCCATGATGCATCTTTAGCCACATAATTTGACCATCAGCTCCTTTCTTGCCACATCAATGATCACAGACTCTTGATAGTTTCTAGCGCGCTTCAGTCCCTCGAATATATCGACCGATAAGAAATAGGGATCCCACGTACCGATACAAATAGACTAATGGGAGCAAAGAAGAGAACATCACCACATCATTACGAACGTAATAGGTCACTCTAAGAGTGAAACCACTTAGTCTCAGCAGCATAGTCATATACTCGGTTGGAAAACAAACAACTCCACAGACATAAACTTCGAAATTATTAAACGAATCAGCAGTAGCTGAACAGTCATCCCTAGACACTTCCTGCTATCGCCCATACGACATTCGCAGACTCCTGAATAATACGCGACAGATCCTTTTTATCTAGTCAGACAAGTCGCAGACACTACCCTCCATCATATTCTACACTATCTACATGCCTCTTCAACCCAACAATCTAGTAACTACTGATCTACTAGCATTCACCTTATTCTATGTCACAGTATCTTGCGATATCAAGGCAGTTTAGTTCTGCGCGCGTCACGGAAAAACTATAACTGTGCCCTATGCCACACTGTATGTCATATTCTATCTATTGCGCATGAGGCTGTCGCGCAGGACTATACAGGGCTGTGATATCTTGTCCTAGTCACTGTGGCTTCTATATGCGACATACCAATCTCATTTTCAGCACAAGAGTCCCGTGACCTTCGATATTATCCACTGCAGGGCTCGTCTCCAGCAGTTTTGTCATCTCTACTCTCGAAAAGATACGTCATTCACAAAAACATCACTTAGAATCAAGCTGGTCTCTTTTGTCTAGACAACAGTAGATTATTATCACTCAATTGAGCTTGCCTATTCGTCCTGGACGGCTGCATCAAGAAACTTTATTTCTAAATCCCTAAGCGAGTGATCACTCCTTGAATCAGGATAAAACACAGATTTGCGTTGTGATCGCGGACTAATGCTTTATGTGATACTGCACTACACGACATAGCCCCTCTTGCGCACGCAGATATTTGCTGATTAAATGAGACTCATTATATCAATCACAGTCCAAGGGTGAGATAGAGATTCTACATTAACCGCCTCTTCTCTTTGAGAGCTCTGCGGTAGTAGTCTCTAACTGGCAATGCGTTTAATGTACACATGTCGGCTAAGAGTAGCACTCAACATACACATCTATTTTAGTTGTATGACAGTCTGACATCTAATTTAGTCTATAGTTTCATTACTCTCTTCGCGTGATGTTCAGGCATATTACTCCAGTGACACATATATTGTGAACTCTGTGAGCTTTATAGAGAAATTTCTCCCATAAAAAGATCTCACTATACTGATTATCTGTCAGCTGTTAGTATAACTACACACCTCTCTCTCTTGACGATGGGCTAAGCGAATACTCACACATCAAGCGTATCGTACCACTCGTCATGCTTTTGCACTTACCGCCTAATTATCGAGTATATCTCTTCTACCATTTATGCACATTGGTCATTAATTGTTTTCCGCTAGCGCTTAGTCGATCAATACGAGACTCATCTCTTTCAACACATCCAAGCACTCTTTCGACATGATAATGCAAAATAAGGTCTGATATCCTGAGGACAGTAGCAATAGCGACATCTATGATATGAGGGTACTCGGTTTGAGTGTGCTCATTTCAACAAACCACAGAGATAACGTCGTCGGCATGTTCTTTGGTTTTAGGCATGAGAGGCTATGTCTCAGTTTCCTCGTACCTGGGGAAGCCAAGAACCCTCGTGATAACTTCCAAGAATCGACAAATGACACGTTGCGACATTACTTATGTATATCAAACAACGACTAATTCTAAGAAGTCGAGGGACTCAACCTCTCTCTCATCTACACATGCCCTCTTGACTACCTCACGCTCTAGTCGATACTCTGCGTAGTTCCCGCTTCTAGCACATGGCCATAGAAGTACACATTTCTTGTACTTCATCTTCTCACACTTGAACTCTTCGCAGCTGACTCTCACGAGAATTCATATACTAATGACAAATTATAGACACACTAAACCATGATGCATAATCATGAAAGGCGTAGAATGTGCGTCTCAATACAGTCATGCTGAGGCAACGAGATACATACATAACAAAAGCACACTCGATTCAGATTTCACTATCTATGTGTCGTCCTAGTTGCGCGGGTATCAGGTAGTATACAAGAGAACTCTTTATAACCCCGTTATGTGACAATCATTCTCTGAAGAAGATAGTTCAGTACTCTTGCTGCTTCGTCATTTTATCATCATGCTGTCAAGTGTGGGAGACAGGGTGCTTGGCGAGTGCACTGAGAACATCTATCATCTATCTGTTTAACATCTATGGGCTTGCATTCTAAGACTAGTCTCAGTGCGATCGCGTTACTCCGACTAGCATTATTCACTTCACAGCACATAATATACACGCACTTGTGTTGAGATGCGGTCTAATATACTCCACATGAACGAAAGTACGGTAACGCGATCTAAAACTGTGGCTATTCATCTCAAAGTCTCGAGCACAGATCTTATGAGCGCTGTCTACAGACAGAGTGAGATTTCTCGCAGAGAATCAATTCGTACATGCATATTAGTTTGATGATAATACTCTAGCTTTGGACAATGTCCAGACAATCACACTGCGTTCTCGCTGGTTATCACATAGACTACACTACGATGTTACAAAACAGGCTCTCAGTGGCATACAACTGTATGATCTGATCAAACCCTGTTACTAGCCAGCGAGTCTCTTTGGTCGTATCATTCAGCGCAATATACTTTCTTCTAGAGAGAGTGCGCGTTGAGCGCTCGAAGTAGTCATTATTCAGAGGCGAACGAGTCAAGCATACCTCTACCGTACTTAAGTGACGCAACCCTAAATCGCGTCTGCGTATGCACTGGCGAGAGGCTCATCATGGTTAGTGAACACTTCTCTCCACTCGAGATCTCTCTCCAGAGGAAGCGCCGTTAGACTACACTGCTCATCTCAGAGTATAGAGAGAAACAGTCTGGATTGTATCAATTGCTTTAACAGATAAGTATGATCTAGCGTGCTATGTAAATGTGGAAATAATCGCCTGCGATGTATGGCACAGCTCTATGTCTGTCTCAGACTGTGCAGAGGAATGTATGAGTTAAGCGAAACTGATGTCCCAAACAATAATTTATAGACTCTGTCCATAGGCTATTATAGGATAATCCTAGACGAGCCGACAGTTGATGGCTATAACACTGCGGAGTGGTCGGTCTAAATTTCTATTTCTCACCCTGGGGCGTCTATCCTATAACTCGGTGCTCTTCGTTTATCACTCTTCGAGATGCTCATTATTAGGTCATCGAAATATGTAGTCATACAGAGTAACAGCACAAAATACAAAATAGATACATAGCGAGATGATTCATCATCTCTCTGACTCAACATCAGAAATATACATAAAGTATAGCTATACAAAAATATAATGCCGATGTGACATATTCCACGGTGACATACAATATTTTCTCCACAATCAGGATCCTTGTAGTAATAGGTTGTAGAAAGAACTGCAATATTTTGCCACAGTGGAGGTCATGGATGTGGGAGTACCTGGAGGTATAGACGATGTTACACAAACAAATAATGTGTAACACATCAAGAGATCTAGCTAGAGAACACTACATCTACTCAATTCTCACAATTCTTCAACAGTCTGCGTTCTCCGCTTCTCTCTATCTTTCCCGCTTTCTCATATAGATCAATCTCACAGCTAACCGAGACATGGCGAGTCGGCTACCTGGTTCGTCGAGTACAGTACAACCTAATCATTAGTTTCATACTCAGAAAGCATAACACACGAACACGAGAGTTCCGATCTGTAGGTGGCAGCCTCAGACCATCATCGAGTTAGTTCTAGTTCCTTTCCTCGAGCTCCTGTCTATGTAGTTGAAGAACAAGAGCTGACAATAAAGGCATTCTTCGTAGTGTACTTATCTCTATGCAGTTTGTTGTCTATTTTAACACATATGTGATTCATAGAACACACTATCTATATCTATCACTACACAGATTCTAAGTATAAAGAAAGGGCGAGATCAGTTGACGATGTTCACTCTCTTTCACTTTACACAGGCGACATTCTGAACAGCAACGACACGCTAGTGAGCATCTTACATCATCGAGGTACACATCAACTTGTTATGCGAGCCTTCTACTACCGTGCTCATCTCACTCCCTTGAATCTGCTGGCCTTCTGCGGTCGAGATGATATTGTCATAGAGAGTGTCTGGTGAGCATCAGAGACGGGATTGAAAAATGGGACTGCCCTTTAGCTAACAAAGATCTATATCGGAATTAACTTAAACCAGTCTGAGTGATATGTCCAAGCGATTTTATTGCTGGAATAGTATGGAATGAACAACTTGAAAGACCACTGGCGCTGAGATAAGTATTCTAGATCCCATCAAGTCTGCTCTACACATAGTCGACGGCTTGAAGTCACTACTGATGGAGAAACATGCTGCTATTAGTATGCATGTACTGCGGTCATCCCCCCCATTATATTGTATGCTCTATACGGTGAGGACTACTCGCTAGGTGCTCTCCGCATAGGCAAAAGATGACTGCCGATGCATATGCGCAGCCTATCGTCACGTAGCTCTGCGCGCGCTGCAACGGTGCAACACTGCAGTGCCGCGTTACAGAGAGGAAGGTACACGATACCCTGGTCGGCTTTTACTCCGTTAACATAAGCGCTAGCACTCGGCTAATGGGGCTGGCTCAGAGGATGCGGTGACATGGCTGCACACAGAGTGACACACAACACTCATAGGACGCGCCAGTGTATCACATAGGTGATCTGGGTGATTGCCAATCCTCGGACTACATGTAAGTCAAAAGCAGATGAAGTCCGGCGGAGCTATCTAGCAGACTCGGACCGATGAGCTGATCTCTGCGTAGCGAGCGACGCTTGTTTGTCATATCGCGCGTAGCTTGTGTAGTGAGTCAGATTTCTGTCCTCTTATTCCTGTATCCTTGAGCGTAGTCGCTACGACTGAGATCTCATAGAGGGGCTGCGAGATTGTCACAAGATCGTAGACTGGTAAAGCCCCTCGCCTTGCACGGTGAGGGGATTATTGGAGAGAATCTCAAGGCTCTGCCCGGACAGGCTTACCATATAAACGAGATACAGGCGCCTTGGCATGACTATATATCACGTTCAAGCGCATATGCTCTGGACGCACTCCACGCGTAGGAGCTTCTGAGTGCAAGAGGACATTGAGGATCAGCGTACTCTTAGACACTACTAGGAGGCCATCGACTTCTATGTGGAGACTGGTTTCCTCTATCTCTCACATCTGTCTGCTCCTGCTCTCTAGGGCACGATGTAGACGCGGAGGGCGATCCAGTTACGAGGTGCTGTGTACTATGGCGGCGTGTCCTCGCGAGTTACTTACCTGTGGCGACGAGCATTACTTAAATCATCAATGGCGAGGCTGATGTCCACTGCACGACGTTCTGATAGATCATAAGTGAGATGTACATACTATCTTGCAGGTGGGCTCTTCTTGTAACTCGACTATTGATTGATTGTCAGCTCGGTTGAGTCAGCAGGCCTTCTCAGTACACCGCTGGAGACTTCGTACATTATCTCAGTATTGCGAGGGATTAGAGTTTATTTATGTATCCTATCTAGTTTACTATCTTCTACTATCTTTGATCTAACTGTTAGGACTCTATGCGTGGATAGAGCAAGATCTTGACACGTAGGCACGGGGGGGGTTCCTCCTGTATGCGCGGGTAGCTAATACACAGCTAATGAGAGACGACACTCTGAGTCGCACGATCATAGATCCGAGTGGGACACTGTTTAGTCGAGCATAGTAGATAGAGTGATTGACCCTAGAGACGATCAGGGCCGGTAGTTGGTAGTGAGAGGTGATATGCGAGAGAGATGAGGAGCGTCAGGACTGCTAGTGCCAACTTCTATGTATAGACGACCTGACATCACAAAGGTACGTAGGGTGTGAGCAGGGACAGACTGGTGCTGGTGATATAGATGAAATAGCGTATGGAGAGGTATGAGTATGTTCTATGGATCTGCACAGTAGTACTAGAGGATCTTCACTCGTGTTGAGTCGAGTGGCTTGTGTACATTATGTCACACATCTGAGCTTGTTGTTATAACTTGTGTGACACTTTGCGATGATGTGTGGGTGTGATATATGAGTTGTAGGAGTAGCATCAGACAGACGAGGGGCGACACGGCGGTAGTAGACACTGTGCAATTACATTCACACAGTGCGATTTTATAGAGACTGAACTATTTAGGAGATAAGCGACATGATAGTGGGAGGGGATAGGGCTGCACGACGGGTGAGCGCGAGTCACGTTGACACAACAGACGCGGAGGTTGCAGGTCACAAAAGGACGAACTCAGTGAAGAGATAGGGAGCGAGCTAGAGGTAGACAGACATAGTACACATGGACGGGACGCAAATGAGGGGATGGGGATGGAGGTGCACTATCTGTCTGTAAGTCATATGTGATGAGTGGATACAGGGACTAACACATACGTAAAACACACACATAACTTATAACGGCGTGTATTGAGTAGACAGCGCTTTCTATACATCATACACTGTGTAAACGAGGATAGGGTGTTGTATTGGTCTGAGGTGATGGTGGGTGGTGGTGGAGGCACGCACATACGTTACAGTTGTAGGTTATGACGACATGTGAGATTGAGAGTGCAGTGATAGAGGGAAGCTAGCACAGTGGGGCCGGTGTACTACTCAGATGTACTTGAGTACATTTCTAGCAGCAGACACTATATAGTTCAGCTCTCGTGCAAGCATCGATGTGAGTGTATTTGGACGGTAAGGACTAGTGAGGAGGGAGTCTGGTAGGGGGAGTGGGGAGAGGAGGTTGTAGGACAGTGGGTTGTCTTATTTTATTGAGTAGTGTTGATCTATCTTATTGTCTGTATAGGGCGCATATGGGACGAGGGACTTCATATGAATGTCCAATGAGAGTAGGAGGGGCAAAATATGAGATATTCACGCATGTGGAGGATCAACTGTGATCTGTTGTTGGTATTGGCGTGTGACACAGGTGGTGTTGACGTGAGGGGATTACAATGATGTAGTTCTCTTCTTGTATTATTCAGGTGGCGAGTGACACAAGATAGATAAGATGGGGACATGAGGATTGTGGAGTGGACATTATGGGAGGGTGAGGGGGAGGTACTTTACTACATATTTATTAGTAGGGAGAGGATCATGTGGATGGGTGGTGTGAGTGGATGTATCTAGGCTAGGTACAATGGTATATTCAGATGCACACTTAGGAGGGCATTTCTAGATATGTCTCACAGTTGGGGGATGTGTGTGGGGGAGAGGCTGCCCCCTTGCTTTGCACTGAACATACCAAACTCATTACCTCCTCAGAAACTTTGGCCCTACAATCCCCTCTGCTAAGAATGTCCCCCCACCCACCGATCTTCACATGGTGCCCTCCCCTACTTCATTGCAATCTCCACTCAAAGGTCACCTTCTCTAAGAGGCCTGCTCTAACCATCCTGGCTAAAACAGCACCTGCCTCAGCTCTACCTCTGACAACACTTTCTAGTCCACAACCTTCCTGTATTTTTTATTAAAGTACTCATCACTGCTTGGCACTGTAATTTATATTTATTTGATGATTGACTGCCTCCATCACTATGTGCCCAGTGCCTAGAACAGTGCCTAGCACTTGATAGGTACCCAATGGTGGTTGAATGGATGAAAGAAATCCTGTTGCTTATAAGCTGTGTGACTTTAGGCAAATCAGATAACTCTTCTGAGTTGTAATTTTCTCATCTTTTCACTTTCTTTCATCTTTAAGATAGGAAAAATTATACCTACCTTGTGAGCTGTTGTGAAGAGTAAATGAGGTAGATATAATGATCATAGTGCCTGGCACTAGAAATTAGTGATTATTAAAATTGCTCAGTCATGTCTGACTTTGTGACCCCATAGACTGCAGCCTGCCAGGCTCCTCTGTCCATGGGGTTTTCCAGGCAAGAATACAGGAGTGGGTAGCCATTCCCTTCTCCAGGGGATCTTCCTGACTCAGGGGTCAGACTTGAGTCTCCTGCATTGCAGACAGATTCTTTACAGTCTGAGCCATCAGGGAAGCCCTTTTCAAAATAGCCAGTACAGTTTCTACCTGATTTTTCTGGTTCTGTCCTCACTGGAAGCAGAGAACAGATGCTTGTCCAATTTAGTTTGAATAATCCCAGTTCTCTTCGTTGTAGTGGTGTGGTGGTATAGGAGGCAAGGGATGAGTGAGAGGAGTAGCAAAGGAACATGGCAGTAAACTGCTTGCCTCTCAGAATTCACAAATGGCAGGAGTGAGCCTCAGAGACTTTAAATCAATTCTTAACTATGGTAAAAGAGCTAAAAAGAAAATCATGGTTGAAGGATTAAAAGATACCAAGAAAACCATATGTGAATGAGAGTGTCAATAAAGAGAAGCAAATTATAAACATAGAATTGAAAACCGGAACTGAAACCTAGAATAACAAAAGTGAATGTAAGCCACAGATATTCCCTTTTCTCTACTGAGGGGGCCATAGGACAGGTGGTCAGGGTCTCTGAGTTTGAGTTGTAAATCCCATGAGTTTCCAGGAGGAGGCATTTCATTGCCATTAAGAGGCTTTGGAGTCAGACACGCCTGGGTCCAATCCCAGCTTTAGTGCATAACTTTGGGCAGTGTCTTACCCTCCCTGGCCTCAGCAACGATGATTCTAGTGGTCTACCAGGAGGAAGAAATGAGATAGGGCATGCAAAGCACTACTTAGCACATAATAGGCCAGTGCCTAGATTGTGCTCAGCACTCCCTAAATGATAGCTATTGTTACAATTATTGTCATGATCTCATCCATTCCCATTCTCTAGGTAGCTCTGCATTCCAACAATTTTCTAGAATTCTGGTTCAAAATTTTTAAACCATCCCACCCACCTGCCAGAAAAACCACTCCAGTTTCAGACTAGTTCCAGCACATGGAAGTTTTGCCCTGCCCAAAGCAAAAGGGCACCAGCTTTCCCTGTGGTCAGGAATATCCAGGCTGGAGACAGTGCCCCAACTGTCTGGTACCTATAGGCAAGAAGAAAAGAGTCAAGTGACACTTGTAAAATGGCAGAATAGGTAGCTCCAAACACCCATCCCTCCATAGTAACATCAAAAAGCACACAGAAACTGTCAACAAAGCAAACAATGAACCAAGAAAAAGTCCACTTTTAAAATGCTTCTGGTTTTCAAGGAACACTCTGTCAAAACAGTAACTGAACATAAAGGAACAGAGACTTCAGTGACCACTCATAATAAGAAACATGATCTTTGAAAAAATAGCTGGAAAAGCCGCTTAACAAATTGATAACTGCCAACCAACAACTAAGAACAGCAACCACTGAGGAAGATGAAGAATCTGATTTCCAGGGTTACAACATTATCATATTCAAATGTCCACTTTTCACCAAAAGTCACAAAGTGCATAAAAAGCAAAGTATGGCTCATCCAAAGGGAAAAAAATGAGGATGCTCAGATATTGGACTTACTAGACAAAGACTTTAATTCAATTGTCTTAAGTATGCCCAAAGTGCTAATGGAAATCATGAGCAAAGAACTAAAGGGAGCCAGGAAAATTCTGTGTAAACAAAATGAGAATATCAATAAAGAAATAGGAATTATAAAAAGAAACTAACAGAAATTCAGCACCTGGAAAGCATAATAACCAAAATTTCAAATTAACTGGGTGAGGGTGGGGTTGGGTTAAGCAACAGATTAAAGCAGGCAAAATAATTAAATTGAAGACAGGACAATTAAAATTATTCAGTCTGAATAGCAGAAAGAAAAAATAATGAAGAAAAGTGAACAGAACCTAAGATACTTGTGTGACACCATTAAGCAGAGCACAGCATAAACACTATGGGAACCCCAGAAGAAGAAGAGAGAAAAAAAGGGACAGAAATAATATTTAAGGAAATAATGGCTGAAAACATGCCAAATGATGAAATATTCAGGTTTACCAACCCAAGAAGCTCAAAGAACTCCAAATGGTTGAAGGCCTAAGACAAACATCTTGAAGGCAGCAAGAAAGAAGTAAATCACAACATAAGAGATCCTTAATAAGATGGTCAATTTCTTATCAGAAACCCTGGAGACCAGGAGTCAGTGAAGTGATACATTTAAAAGAGAATATTATGAACAACTGTACACCAACAAATTAAATACTCTAAAGGAAATGGACAAATTCCTACAAACAAATTATAAAAATTCACTAAAGAAAAATTTTTAAATCTCAACAGCCCTATAACAAGTAAAGAGATAGAATCAGTCATTTGTTTTTGTTTTCTTAAAACCCCTCCCAAGAAAGAAAGCACAAGACCATTTAGTTTTACTGGTAAATTCTACCAAACATTTAAAAAACATTTAACACCAATACTTCTAAACTTATTCCCAAAACTTAAAAGAAAGGAACACTTACCAACTCATTCTGTGAGGCCAGCATTATTCCAATACCAAAGCCAGATTACTAGAAAATTACATCACATTATATCATTGCATTGAGCTTCCCAGATGGTGCAGTGGTAAAGAATCTGCCTGCCGATACAGGAGACACAGGAGATGTGGGTTCAATCCCTGGGTCAGGAAGATTGCCTGGAGAAGGAAATGGTAACCCACTCCAGTATTCATGCCTGGGAAATCCCATGGATAGAGGAGCCTGCCTGATGGGCTACAGTCCATGGGGTCACAAAGAGACATAATTGAACATGCACCCATGCACATCATTATATTAAATAATAAGATGTCATTAGTTACATTGAATCACAGACTAATAACATATATATACATATATATATACATACATACATACATAAAAATTCTCAGTAAACTACTAGCAAACTAAATCCTACAACATATGAAGATTCTAAACCGTGACCAAGAGAGATTTACCTAAGAAATGCAAAGATAATTCAACATAAGAAAATCAACCAATGTAACACACCATAATAATAGAATGAATTAAAAGAAAAAAAGACAGATAATCTCAATTGATGCAGAAAAGGCATTTGATGAAAGCCAACTCTTTTCATAAGAATGTTCAGAAAACTAGAATAAGAAGGGAATTTTCTCAACGTGTTAAAATTTTTAACATATGAAAAACCCACAGCTAACATCATACTCAGTGGTGAAAGACTGAAAACTTTACCCTGAGATCAGGAACAAGACAGGATGCTTGCTTTTACCACTGTTAATCTACATTGTACTGGAAGTTCTAGCCAGAGCAATTAGGCAAGAAAAGGAAGTAAAGGCATCCAATTTGAAAGAAAGAAGTACACCTATTTATATTTATAGGTGACATAATCTTATATATAGGAAATTCCAAAGAATCCACAAAAAAGCTACTAAAGCTAGTAAACAACTTAGCAACATTGCGGAGTAGAGTTTCAGCATTCAAAAAAAATGGGTGTGTTTATATATTCTGAAAAATATATATATATATTATTATATAATAATCTGAAAAAGAAATGAAAAATTAATTCCACTTACAATAGCACCCCAAAGAATAAAATACCTAGAAATAAATTTGACAAAGGAAGTGAAAGACTTATACACTGAAAATTATAAAACATTGCTGAAAGAAATTAAAGACCTAAATAAATGAAAAACCAGCCTGTGTTCTTGCATTAGAAAACTTAATACTGTTAAGATACTGATACTACCCAAAGCAATCTATAGCTTCAAGGCACGCTTTAACAAGTTTCAACAATTTTGAGGCAAAAATCAAAAAGCCAATCCTCAAAAAATTCATATGGAATTGTGAGGGACCCCATGTAGCCAAACAATCTCCAAAAACAACAAAGAGGATTCACATTTACGAATTTTGAAGCTTACTACAAAGCTGTACTAATATCCAGGCTGAGGTGACGATGTCTCAGACTGGGAAAGGACCAGGGTGATTCTCTCTTTCAGAGGGGCCTGCCAGCACCTCGACATTTTCTCACTCTTTCTATGCTGATGTTGATATCAGCCTTGCTTTCAACTGGGGACATTTACTGTTCTACACTTTTACGAGGGAAGAATGAGATGGACAGAGAGAAATTCAGAGAAGCAGGTTGGAGTCAGGGCTTGGCAAGGTGATGGAGAAGGGCAGGAATCTCTGCTCTGTGAGATTTTCCCCCTCCTGCATTCCAAAGGCTATTGTTATGGAGTAGGGGGATGCAACAACCAGAAGCGCCCTTTAGACATCCAAGTCCACTCAACTTCATTTTAAAGATAGGGAGATTGAGGCCTGGAAATGGGAAGTATGTCACTCAAAGTCACACAACAGTTAAACTCAGAGAATAATTGGACTACTAGCCCAGAAGACTTCTTAAATGTACCCAAGCTTTCCCAGAAACCCACTATTTAATGAAGTCATGCTCTCAACAGCATTCCCAATGGCAGGTGATTGTCAAGATGAGGTTTAACCACCTTCAAAATAGGGGGTCTCTACAGCCCAAGTTTCACCTGTGTTTCTGGCCTCCTGAGGACAAGTGGGCTGATTGAGAAAAATCCCCCTGTTTGGTGAGTCCTGAATGACCATGGTAAGGCTCAGCTCATGTTAAGCCTCCAGGGAGACCTGAAGAAGTCTTGTCCTCACCTTACTTCCCCCTCTCTCTGTCCTTTAAGCACCTCTACATTTTACCTGTGCCTGGGATTTTGTTCCAGCAATGAGGCAAAATGTGTCCATTTCCAGTAGCTGGCTCAACATACACTTTCTGAGTATCACTAGCCTCTAAATGAAGTTGATGTCTTTCCTCCCAAATCCACCTTTGGTTTAAGACCAAAGGTGGAAAATTTTCAGGGTCCTTTGGGTATTTGAAAGGCCTTCATCCAGGGTGGCCTGAATGCAGTCAGTCTGAACTCACACACCCACATTTGAGCTGGTAGGAAAAGATGATTCAGAGCCCCTGGGGCTCTGGAAATTGTCAGCACTTCCAGGCCCCACCTTTGCTTGGGCAAGAGTCCCTGTATACTCTCCCACTGCCCCATCTCTGCCAGTCTTATGTCCCACTTTTCCTGCCCTTCCACCCCATCCCCACTGACACTTCAACAAGAAGATCCATGTCTATGGTAGTTTCAACTTCTCCATTTTACAGGTTGGAAAATTGAGATGCCTAGCAGGGTTGGACTACTGCAGATTGAGGGCTTAGTACTTTGAGTCTCCCAAGGAGTCTGCAGAAATGCTGTCCTCACTCAGCCCAACCCTTCTGAGAGCTTGGCCTGAACTACTTGGACACTCTGGGCAGATCTTGTCTCACTTGACTCTGACATGTCCAAAGTTAGGGATGAGCTTGGTCTAGAGAATGCTCAAAACCTGGACCCCAGGGAGGCACCGCTGATGGTGGGCCTGGTGATTATCATCATTATTAGCAGTTGGCTTTCCTGCCCGTGCACATTTGCATGTAGCCCTAATATCCTCGCCTTTACTCATCTGCCAGCCCACTATGAGGGTGACATCAGTGCCAAGGGGCATACAGGGATCCATCCCCAGCCCAGTTCAGCCTTCCCAGGCCACCATTGCCCCTGCAGGACCCCACTGATACCAAATCTGCCTCTGTGCTTTGCAGGAGGTGGCAGAGCAGCTGGCCTTTATCCTCAGCCCACTCCTCTTGCCCTGTCCTGTTCTTTCTCTTCCAGCTCCCTTCTCTGCTCATGGAACTTGCTTATAAATTCTGAAAACCCCAGCCCCCATAAATTCTCAATTCATTCTGCAGATATTTCCTGTGTTGGGGTTTTCGGCAGCATCTGCTAGTTTGAAGTTCCCTCTTTATTTGTCCTGGGGGCACCATTACTCTCAACTTTAGCAGTTTTCCTGCTCTGTAGTCCTTGCCAGATTCCATCAGAGGAAGAGAAAATTGGTGAAAGAATAATTATTATTATTGTTATAAATATATATTTCATTTTGGTTTCTTTTTTTCCCCTTCTAGAGCTTGATGAGAATCCCAGGCAGAGGCTGGCAAAGGGATGGCTTCTTTGTGAACCTCAGGGCAGTGGGCTTGCCCTGTCAGAGTCTGGCATTTTGCCCTCCCGATAAATGCTCTGCCAAAAGGCCATTCTTTGCTATTCTACCCAAATTTACCCAGTTCTCCAGCAGCTTTCTTCCCACCAAAACTTCTGGCTCAAGTTCCCAAGTCTCCATGTAGCCTCCTTAAGCCAGAAGCGGAGCACCTACCACATAGGATACACTTTCAAATGCATGGGCATGATGATTTCTCACTATGTCCATATATGTGTGTGTCTTCAGTCACTCAGTTGTGACCGACTCTTTGCGACCCCTTGGACTGTAGCCCACCAGGCTCCTCTGTCCATGGGGTTTTTCAGGGAAGAATACTGGAGTGGGTTGCGATTTCCTCCTCCAGGGGATCTTCCTGACTCAGGGATCAAACCTGGGTCTCCTGTGTCTCCTGCATTACAGATGGATTCTTTACCCTCTAAGCCATCAGGGAAGCCCATGTCCATATAAGGCAGTCATATTTGGCTGCATTTTACTGAGGAGGAGACTGAGGTTCCAAGAGGAGAAAACAGTGAGTGGTTCAAGGTGATCCAACTAGCAAGTAGAAAAGCTGGGATAAATTCAGGTCTGGCTGGCCCCAAAGCCAATCAGTATTCATTCTGCTGAACTATATACTCCCTCTCCCCCTCCAAGCTCCTCAAAGACACTTGGAACCAAGTTGCCTTGGCTTACTCTATACTTGTTTCAGGAGTCCATATGACTACATAGATTCTCAGAATTTGAGAACTTTAGAGATCAATTTGTTTAAGGATTTAATACTACAGAAAGGAAAACTGAGGCCCAGAGAGGGAAAGTACCTAGCATACAGCATATTAGTGGTTTTCTTCATAAACTATAAGCCCCTTGAGGATAGGAACCATACTTCCTCTTACATTTCTTATACATGTCTTCCTCTTCCCCCCAACACACACACAAATACACTTGCACACAGTATTGGACACAATATTCAGCACAGATAATACAAACTATGACTCGTTCAGTTCAACTGACTTCTGGGTGCCAGTTACTCTTACTTCACTGTCAGAGTAACCTGTGGGGTCCAATATCTGGATGAAATCACTGAGGCCCAGAGAGAGGAAGTGGCTTCTTCCTGGTCACATAGTAAGGAAATGGCCAAGGCAGGATTAGAACCCATGGTCAGACAGGCTGTGAGCCAAGGCTCTTGCCATGATTCTACAGAGCCCAGCTTCAGCAACAGAACAACAATGGTGACAGCTAACATTTATTGAATGAGTACTACATGTGAAGGAATTACAGTAACTGCTTTATATGAGTAGTGTGTTTTCATCTTTACAATAGCTCCATGAAGCTTCCTCACTTTACAGATGAGAAAACGGGCCTAAAAAAAGCTGAGAAACTTGCCCGTGTGCCAAAAAACTAGTGAGTAACTGAGCCAGATTGATTTGTTCCCAGAGTGCTCTTCACATTCTACAGGAAACCCTCTTTATCTGAAGATGATTGATGCTGGGTGAGGGGCAGAATTCCACTTAAATGGAACCAACAATTATGAGAAGCAGTTTATCTCGTGTTTCACAAATTGAGACTGAAAATTGCAGTTCTGTTCTAGTTCTCGGGGCAAGCAAAGAATGGCTCAAGCATTAGTTGCTTTATAGTGTGATTTTTCTGACAAGATGGAAATGACAGCACAGTATCACATTTTTATTTTGCTTTTTGTGGCATGATCATAAAGAAGATCATTTATTAAAAAATAATCTGAGGACTTTGGTTTCCCCAAAGACACCTCTTAATAATTTGAGAGTCAAATAATTATTTTTTGAAGCCTGTATCTTGTTCTCATCCTTGTTGCCTTGCTCTTCTTCAACTATTAACTGATTGAATTCTGCCCAGTTATCATGTATCCATAGCTTTTCTAAGACTTCGGTTGTTTTCCAATATCACTTTTGTTGACTTAACAAACTTGTGAATCTTTTCGCATATTTTTCCAGTTTCCCTTTGAAAAAATGGTTGGCATTGTGTTTGCTCTTTATATTCTGATATTGATAACACTCAGAAAAGACTGAACTTAGATGTTGACATCAACCTGGGAAGGAGGCCAGAGCAGTTTTATAATTGGCCAGTTCACTAGTGAATATCTTCATGGTCTCTTGCTTTGCTTCTAAGTCTTCTGACTCTAGGGATTTTGAAAATGAATACTTGGATGAAAAACACCCCTTGTACTACCTCAGTAAGCTTTTAACAATGAACAAGTAATTAGTAATCAGTAAGCACAACGAACAGGAAAGCACTGGATTTATATCTTAGTTCTGCCATTTCCTAGATGTGTTACTTTAGGCAAGTTACTCTGTTACTTCATCTCAGTTAGCCTTAGTCTTCTCTTCTGTACAGTGGAAATGTGGTAGTGTTTTAGTGCCCTTTCTTTGACCTCAAATAAGTAAGCTAATCCAATTATGATTTTTCCATTCCTCTTGCTAGTGATTGGTTCAGGAATGAGCATGTGGTCCAATCCTGGCTAAGGAGACATCAGATGAAGTCTACCTGGGGACTTCTAGGAAAGATATCCTTCCTCCTAAGGAGACAAAGAGTTTTTCTTTTCCTCCAGGTGATGGTATGCCTTGAAGTGATGTTTCAAACTGCCTTAAGCAGCAGTTTTTTTTTTTTGAAGATTGCAGAACCAAGAGATGAAAAGATCCTAGCTCTCTGAGGACATTGTTGAATCATTGATTTTGTCATGCCTGAAGCAAGCTCTACCCATGGACATCTTGTTATTTGAGATAATATACTTTTTAATTGTCTAAGCCAGTTTGAATCATTTCATTCCAATCCCAAAGAAGGACAATGTGAAAGAATGTTCAAACTACCATATAAGTACACTCATTTCACATGCTAGTAATGTGATGCTCAAAATCCTTCAAGCAAGGCTTGAGCAGTAAGTGAACCAAGAACTTCCAGATGTATAAGTTGGGTTTAGAGGAAACAGAGGAACCAGAGATCAAATCGCCAGCATTCATTGGATCATAGAGAAAGCAAAGGAATTTCAGAAAAACATCTACTTCTGCTTGGTTGACTACACTAAAGCTTTTGACTTTGAGGATCATAACAAACTGTGGAGAATTCTTAAAGAGTTGGGAATACCAGACCACCTTTCCTGCCTCCTGAGAAACTTGTATGCAGGCCAAGAAACAACAGTTAGAACTGGACATGTAACAGTGGACTGGTTCAAACTTGGGAAAGAAGTATGTCAAAACTATATATTATCACTGTGTTTGTTTAATTTATATGCAAAATACTTCATACAAAATGCCAGGCTGGATGAATCATGAGCTGGAATCAAGATTGCTGGGAGAAATAACAACAATCTCAGATATGCAGATGATATCACTCTAATGTCAGAAGGTGAAGAGGAACTAAAGAACCTCTGGATGAAGGTGAAAGAGAAGAGTGAAAAGGCTGGCTTAAAACTAAACAGTCAAAAAATTCAGATCATGGCATTCAGTGCCATTGCTTCAGGCAAATAGAAGGGGAAAAGGTGGAAACAGTGACAGATTTTCTTTTCTTGGGCTCAAAATAGTTGAGCTATTTCAAATCCTAAAAGATGACGCTGTGAAAGGGCTGCACTCAATATGCCAGCAAATATGGAAAACTCAGCAGTGGCCACAGGACTGGAAAAGGTCAGTTTTTGTTCCAATCCCAAGGAAAGGGAATGCCAAAGAATGCTCAAACTACCACACAATTGCACTCATCTCACACGCTAGTAAAGTAATGCTGAAAATTCTCCAAGCCAGGCTTCAGCAATAGGTGAACGATGAACTTCCAGATGTTCAAGCTGGTTTTAGAAAAGGCAGACGAACCAGAGATCAAACTGCCAACATCTGCTGGATCATCAAAAAAGCAAGAGAGTACCAGAAAAAACATCTATTTCTTCTTTATTGACTATGCCAAAGCCTTTGACTGTGTGGATCACAATAAACTGTGGAAAATTCTGAAAGTGAAAGTGAAGTCGCTCAGTCGTGTCCGACTCTTTGTGACCCCACGGACTGTAGTCTACCAGGCTCCTCCATCCATGGGATTTTCCAGGCAAGGATACTGGAGTGGGTTGCCATTTCCTTCTCCAGGAGATCTTCCCAACCCAGGGATTGAACCTGGGTCTCCCGCATTGTAGGCAGGCGCTTTACCATCTGAGCCACCAGGGAAGTCCTGGAAAATTCTGAAAGAGATGGGAATACCAGACCACCTGACCTGCCTCTTGAGAAACCTGTATGCAGGTCAGGAAGCAACTGTTAGAACTGGACATGGAACAACAGACTGGTTCCAAATAGGAAAAGGAGTACGTCAAGGCTGGATATTGTCACCCTGCTTACTTAACTTATATGCAGATTACATCATGAGAAACGCTGGGCTGGAGGAAGCACAAGCTAAAATCAAGATTGCCGGGAGAAATATCAATAACCTCAGATATGCAGATGACACCACCCTTATGGCAGAAAGTGAAGAACTAAAGAGCCTCTTGATGAAACTGAAAGTGGAGAGTGAAAAAGTTGCCTTAAAGCTCAACGTTCAGAAAACTAAGATCATGGCATCCGGTCCCATCACTTCATGGCAGATAGATGGGGAAACAGTGGAAACAGTGGCTGACTTTATTTTTCTGGGCTCCAAAATCAATGCAGATGGTGATTGCAGCCATGAAATTAAAAGACGCTTACTCCTTGGAAGGAAAGTTATGACCAACCTAGACAGCATATTAAAAAGCAGAGACATTACTTTGCCAACAAAGGTCCGTCTAGTCAAGGCTATGGCTTTTCCAGTGGTCATGTACGGATGTGAGAGTTGGACTGTGAAGAAAGCTGAGTGCCAAAGAATTGATGCTTTTGAACTGTAGTGTTGGAGAAGACTCTTGAGAGTCCTTTGGACTGCAAGGAGATCCAACCAGTCCATCCTAAAGGAGATCAGTCCTGGGTGTTCATTGGAAGGACTGATGTTGAAGCTGAAACTCCAATACTTTGGCCACCTGATGCAAAGAGCTGACTCATTGGAAAAGACCCTGATGCTGGGAAAGATTGAGGGCAGGAGGAGAAGGGGACGACAGAGGATGAGATGGCTGGAGGGCATCACCGACTCGATGGACATGGGTCTGGGTGGACTTAGGGAGTTAGTGATGGACAGGGAGGCCTGGCGTGCTGTGGTTCATGGGGTCACAAAGAGTCGAACACGACTGAGCGACTGAACTGAACTGAACTGAAAATCACTGCAGATGGTTACTGCAGCCATGAAATTGAAAGATGGTTGCTCCTTGGAAGGAAAGCTGTAACAAACGTAGACAGTGTATTAAAAAGCAAAGACATCACTTTGCCAACAAAGATCTGTCTAGTCGAGGCTATGATTTTTCCAATAGTCATGTACGGATGTGAGAGTTGGACCATAAAGAAGGCTGAGTGCTGAAGAATTGATGCTTGCAAACTGTGGTGCTGGAAGAGACTCTTGAGAGTCCCTTGGATTTCAAGGAGATCAAACCAGTCAATTCTGAAGGAAATCAACCCTGAATATTCATTGGATGGACTGATGCTGAAGCTCGAATACTTTGGCCACTTGATATGAAGAGCCAACTCATTGGAAAGACCCTGATGCTGGGAATGATTGAAGACAAAAGCAGAAGGAGGTAGCAGAGGATGAGATGGTTAGATAGCATCACTGACAACTGGACATGAATTCGAGCAAACCCTAGGAGACAGTGAAGGACAGAGTAGCTTGGAAAGCTGCAGTCCAAGGGGTCGCAAAGAGTTGGACACAACTTAGCAACTGAACAACAATTGTCTAAGCCAGTTTGAATCATGGTTTTTTACTTGCCACTAAAAGAAATCCAAATTGGAAAAGAAGAAGTAACATTGTCACTGTTTGCAGATTATATGATACTGTGTATACACAGAAAACTCTAAGGATGTTACCAGAAAACTACTAGAGCTCATCAATGAATGTGGTAAAATTTCAGGATACAAAGTTAACACACAGAAATCTTTTGCACTTCTATACACTAACAACAAAATATCAGAAAGAGAAGTTAAAGAAACAATCCCATTTACCATCACATCAAAAAAATAAAACAAAATAAAGTAAAATACCTAGGAATAAACCTACCTTAGGAGACAAAAGACTTGTATTCTGAAAACAATAAGATGCTGATGAAAGAAATCAAAGATAATGCAAGCATATGGAAAAATACACCATGTTCTTGGATTGGAATAATCAGTATTGACAAAACGACTCTACCACTCAAGGCAATCTATATATTCAATGCAATCCCTATCAAATTACCATTGGCATTTTCCACAGAACTAGAACAAAAAATCTTAAGATGTGTATGGTGACACAAAAGACCCCAAATAGCTAAAGCAATCTTGAGAATGAAAACCAGAGCTGGAGCAATCAGGTTCCCTGACTTCAGACCATACTATAAAGCTACAGTCATCAAGACAGTATGGTACTGGCACAAAAACAGAAATATAGATAATTGGAACAGTATAGAAAGCCCAGAAATAAACCCACATACCTACAGTCAATTAATCTATGACAAAGAAGGCAAGAATATACAACGGAGGAAATATAGTCTCTTCAATAAATGGTGCTGGGGAAACTAGACAGCTGCATGTGACAAAATGAAATTCTTTAACATCATACACAAAAATAAGTTCAAAATGGATTAGAGACTTAAATGTAGGGCAGGACACTATAAAACTCTTAAGAGGAAAGCATAGGCAGAACATCCTTTTACATAAACAGCAGCAATATCTTTTTCAAGCCTTCTCCTAGACTAAAAAATAAAAACAAAAATAAACAAATTGTACCTAATTAAACTTAAGAACTTTTTCACACCAAAGGAAACCATAGACAAAGCAAAAAGACAACCCACAGAATGGGAGAAAATATTTGCAAAATGATGTAACTGACAAGGGATTAGTCTCCAAAATTTATAAACAGCTCATGCACCTCAATATAAAAAAAAAACAAAACACCAACCCAATCAAAACATGGGCAGAGGGTGGGATGATCTGAGAGAATAGCACTGAAACATGTACATTACCATATGTAAAATAGATGACTAGGGTAAGTTCGATGCATGAAGCAGGGCACCCAAAGCTGGTGCTCTGGGACAACCCAGAGGGACAGGATAGGGAAGGAGGTGGGAGGAGGATTCAGGATGGGGGAGATACATGTATACCTGTGGGCAATTCGTGTTGATGTATGGCAAAAACCATCACAATATTGTAAAGTAATTATCCTCCAATTAAAATAAATTAATTTAAAAAGCAACAAAAAAAGATTAAAGATCCCACATGCCACAGCTAAGACCAGTGAAGCAAATAAATAAATTTCTTTTAAAAAACCTTAAGTAAAAAAAAAATGGGCAGAAGACCTAAACAGACATTTTTCCAAAGAAGACATGCAGATGGCCAACAGATACATGAAAAGATGCTCAACATCTCTAATTATTGTTGTTGTTTAATCGTTAAGTCATGTCTGACTCTTTGCGACCCCATGGACTATAGCCTGCCAGGCTCCTCTGTCCATGGGATTTTCCAGGCAAAATGCAAATCAAAACTACAATGAGGTATCACCTCACACCAGTCAGAGTCAAAAAAATCTATAGACAATAAATGCTGGAGAGGGTGTGGAGAAAAGGGAACCCTCTTACACTGTTGGTGGGAATGCAAACTGGTACAGCCACTATGGAGAACAGTATGGAGACTCCTTAAAAAATGCCGTATGACCCAGCAATTCCACTCCTGGGCATAAACCTAGAGAAAACCATAATTCAAAAAGATACATGCACCCCAATGTTTATTGCAGCACCATTAATATTTACAATAGCCAGGTCTGTGGTAGTAAATTAGACAGAGGAAAAACAAATATGATATCCCTTATATATGGAATCTTAAAAAATGATACAAATGAAGTTACTTACAAAACAGAAACAGACACCCAGACTTAGAGAACAAACTATGGTTCCTAGGGGGAATGTGGTAGGGATAGACTGGGAGTTTGGGACTGATATGTACACATAATTATATTTAAAACAGATAACCAACAGCAACCTACTGTGTAGAACAGGGAACGCTTGCTCAATATTCTGTAATACCCTAAATGGGAAAATAATTTGAAAAAGGATAGATACATGTATCTGTATAACTTAATCACTTTGCTATACACTTGAAACTAACACACTGTTAGTCAACTATGCTCCAATATAAAAAAAAAATTTTAAGCATCTAATGGACACAAGTATCTGTTTCACACAGATTTCAGAATTAAATAAGATAATCCATGTAAAGGGCTTAGTTTATCACTCAGTACATATTACTTCAAGTACATAGAAATTTAAAAGTGCTAATCTAGAGCTAAAAATGGGGTTTTCTTATGACTCTTTTTTAGGGAAGGGACAAGGTAGCAAAGGTCCATCTTCCTACACATACTTATGGTTAGAATTTTGCTGAGGTTGGGATAAAAGGCGAGAGTCTTGATTCTGTCTGAATACAATCAAGGGTTGGCGTGCATCTGAGGAATCAGATTGGTTGAGTGCAACTTGGTTGTTTTGACACATTGGCTATGTCAGTAAAGAAAGACTAAAGAAATAAAGAAATGCACACCAGCCGCAATACAGAAACTTCCCAGTCGGGACCTAAGCATCTCTAAGAAGTTCGAAAGTTTTCAAAACATATCTCACAAGGGAGCATTTACCGAAACTGAAATTTTTCAGCCTAAAAAAGAGAGAACTGAGGCCAGAGTAGAGTTCCTTCTCTATTATTCATCTCAGATGATGGCACCACTATCCATTCAGAAACCAGGAATGATTATTTAATAATATCTCTGACAACCCCTTTCCTCACCATCCTCCTTCATATACAGTACAACCGCAAGTCCTATTAGTAAAACTCAGTGAACTAATAATGCCTGAAAGTGCTCAGTAGGTACTTGATACATATTAAGTACCCAATAGGTGGAAGCTATCATTCTCAGGCAACATACCAGCCCCAGGATGGGAGCCAAGATATTCCCTTGGTTCCCTTGAACATATTGGTGCTGGCTGACATTTTCACAAGGAAAATGAACAAGAAGAAAAAGGAAATACTGTCATTTACAAAACTACATACAGCATAAACACAATCTGTCTGGATTAATTCCAGTTTAATCCTGATGTAAAAGCTAATGAGCTTGATGGATCTCCAAACCCTGTCTCTTGAAGTAATAACATTACACTTCTGATGATTTGACACAACCCTAGAGGTCCTGATGACCTGTCTTACCCTGCTAGCTCCCTGCCTGTTTCAGCCAGGTGACTACCCCAACCCAGAGGCTTGGACTCTTGTTTCATTTTTGCACAAGTGACTACTTCTAACCTTTCCATTTCTAAGCCCTCAGTAGCTCTGATCAGCAAGACACAGCTAGCTCACAGCTGACTGGCAGAGCTGTGGTGATGGATGTCATTGTGGCTCACAGAAGGAGGAAGCCTTTAGAAACCTAGGATAGCAGCCCTGCTATAGTAGAAGATTTTGGTGCCAAAGTCAGATCCCCTGAGTGCTGTGGCTAATGGCAAGACCTCAGTGATATGCCCTTGGCTGATGGAAGCCACATAATCCAGTCTCAAGGGAGGTAATACCTGCTCCCAATGGGAGATGGGGTTGGGAGGGGGGGGGACAGTAAGTAACTGATAAAGGATTACAAAACTCTAGTCCCTTCCCTCAAGATGGTATAACTCTGTGGTGTGATTTATGCTCCAGAGCCTCCACATCTCCTCTAGATCAGGTCAAGGCTAGAATTTACCATGAACCAAATTGTTTCTTGGCCACCTCTTCCCTATCCTGCTCTTCTGCCTCTCTTTTGGGCTTTTCCATAAGGGCATGACAACAACATTCCCTGATCCCTACTTCAGGTTCCACTTCTCAAGAATCTGACCTAAGACACTCCCTCACAGATGGAATTTGTATAAACACTCACCATAGAAGCCCTCTTTCCTTCCTCCACAAAAGAGTATCTCTTAGGGAAATCCACAGGTCCAGATTGAAAATAGAACCTGGTCTTAATCATACAGTAAGCCAGACAAGCACACAACCCACAGGAAGAAGGGCAGTGTTTCTTCACACTACTCACAGGCTTTGGGCTTCACCAGGCAAAGGTCCTAGAGCCAAGCACTCTCCTGAGGATAGCTGGTCTTGAGCATGGAGAAAGCAGATTTCCAAGATGATGGAGGAAAGAAATGTTGAGAGCTCATCAGAGCCTCCAGGGCAGGGATGACAGCTTCTCAGGCCAGCATCCTCTGGGTGCTGCCCTCATCTCTGGTAAACTGATGTTGACCTAAGTAGTGAAGATCCAAGAGAATGGAGAGAAACAAGATTTGATTCAGCAGAGATGGGCCATCTGCCCATTTCAGTCCAAACCTTCTTAGTCCAGGACATCTCTGTGGTCTTGTCAGACAAACGAGGACCATCCTCAGTCTCTTGCCCCTCTTCCAGTCACCCGATAATCTTCATTTCTCACTCAATAGGACATTATGCAAATTTAATGTTTAACAGTGGTGCTGTAAATGACATCTAGATTGGCCCTAGGAAAGGATTTCCTGACATCAGCAGGAAAATGTTCAGCATTATCTCAAGCAATTGGTAAATGTCATATTCCAAATGATGAAGACATGAGCAACTCACCACTCCTACCACTTTTCAAGTGTTAGCAACTTGAATCACAAAATTAATCAGGAAAGATAATGTCATTAAATAAAAAGTACCTTGACATCTCAGCTGTAATGTTTTCTGAATCCCCACCCCACTCCCTGATTCGTCTTTGGCCATCTGTCTGCTTGATGTTTCCTATTTGAGAATGATTCTCCTCTAGGTCTCTGGCAACCTTGCTTTGCAGCTTTCTCCACCCCTCCCTTCTCAGCAGCCTGACCTGTATGGAACTCAGAATGATTTCAGTAAGAGGAATTTAGGTGAGACCTAAGGAATAACATTCTGGTTTTAAAAGATGTAATTCACTGGGGAAAAAATGTGTAGGAAAGTTATGGGATCTCCATGTGGGTGGAGCCCTTTGATCCAACCTTTGCAAAATCATAGATTCAAGGAGTTTCAGGGTTGCAAGGAAGTAAGCGGGCATTGAATCTAACCTGTCATCCTGAGTTTGCATCTTCTCTGCAGCCTTTCTACTAAGTGCTCAGCTCAACCATGTTGATGCATCATTAGCAGTGGAGAGCTCACTCTCTTTCAAAGCAGCCAGTTTTTTGAAAGAACAGCTTGGAGTCTGAGAAAGTTCTCCCTTGTACTGAGTTCACATCTGCCTCCCTACAACCACCACCTTTTATCTCAGTCCCCTGGGGCCACACAGAACATGCCTACTCCTTGTGTGGTCTAAAGTCTCTGAGGTCACACCTCCAGGCTTAATAGCCCTAGTTCCTCCAGCTGCTCCTCACAGAAGTGAGCTCTAAGCCCCTCCCCAACATCCTCACTGCACCAGTGTGCCACAAGTATATGGGAACCAGAACTAGACACAGGTTCCAGAGGGTAAATAAGAGAAAGGTTCTTCCATACTTCATTTGGTTTCTACCTCTATTGATACATCCTAAGTTCACAGGAGTTTCCAAGCTGGTGTTTCTGCTCCATGTTTCCTTTTACTCCTTGGAAGGGCCTCTACTGAGGTCAGCTCATCACAGTGGGGTCACAGTGCCTGCTCTGTATCTGGCTGAGTATACTTGTATGACCTTGTATGAGCAAGTCCAGCTGTCTGAACTTGTAATGAGGATTCTAAGAGTATCCACCTCCTATGGTTATCATGAGAAGTAAACGAGATAATGGACAGAAAATGCCTGACACGTGGCAAGAGCTCAATATACATTAGTTCTCTTTCTACTTTCTACTTCTCAGCCCCAGGGCCTGGCTAACATCTGGGGACATCTCCAGGCCCCTGTGTGAAGGGAAAGCCAATGGGTGGAGAAACAGGACAATAACCAGATGGCCCAGATTTCTGGGGACAAGCTTCATTTTCAATATTCTGTTCTGTGAGCAGATGATACATTAGACAATATGGCCTGATTTTTTAGTTTGAAAAATATGGTCACTAGAGTTGATGATGACATAGCATGGATATCTTTTCTTGGACCAGTGGTCCTGAAATGGCAGGGCTTGTGTCCTGGTCAGGAAACAAAGTGTCCACAGCGTGTGGTGAAATTGGGCAGTGATCTTAGAGCAAGCAGGAGCAGAGCTAGAAGAAAATTCAGGACTCTTTTCTCCAGCTCTGGATCCGACTTAAGTCCCCTTTTCATGTCCCTGGCCCCTGCTCTAGGGTAGAATAGGCTTGGACTGAGGAAAGCAGGACCATCCAATACAGAGGACTGAGTGCCCCTCATAGCTGGTTGGCTGCCTGGCCTCACTGGAGACAGGCCAGTGGGGAAGAGAGCTTGTCCATGTCGAGACAACCTTGCCCCACCTCTTTGCCCACACCACTCCTTCCTGCTCCTCCTTGCTGTTCTCCTCTTGCACTGCCTCTCTCTGACTGTGCCTCTGACTGTGACTCTGCCTCTGACTGTGTATCTGTCTCCTTCTCTAGGTCACCCCCATTTTGTGGCAAATATTGGGACGATCCTCCGGGGAAGTTATACTGTCCAAGGACAAAAGAGCTGGAGTCTAGGAACTGGGGGAGGAGCCAGAGTGGGACTAGTCTCTGCTTATCAGAAATTTGCTCCAATGATCTCAAGTAAATCACATCTTCTCTGAGGCTCAGTATTCCCATGTATCAGATGACAGGTTTGGAGTAAGTGGCCTCTAACAGTCCTTCCAGCTGGAAAGTTCCCTGATTTTTCCACATGTGTGTGGATATATCTGCACAGTCTTATTTCTCTGAACCAGCAACCTATTTCTCTGTCGCTCTCCCTCCCCCACCACTTTCTCTGCAGTTCCCTTTCCTTCGCTGGCTCTGTCCAGTCCCTGTCCCCAGCTACCTCCCTCTCAGATGTTTAGTCCTGCTTTTCACCATGGCTGAGGATGCTGCTTTTCAGCAAGCAGCCACTTATTCTAGCCCTGGGTGTCCCAGGCCCCTCAGCCTGGCCACTCAGCCACAGGGGGCCCCCACACACTCAGGGTACCAATCAAGCCAACTTTGGGCCTGAGGAAGGGGGCTGGGCAAGCCAAGAAGCAAGGCCTTAGGCTGCTTACCATAGTCCTCTGCTGCCACCTGTCGTTAGTTTGAAATGACATCACTTTGGGGGCTGTCTGGACCCACAGGGGCCACGAATGCTGCTCCAGCCAACAGGAATCCATTATGCACAGTGTCCTGCCAAGCCTGATTTAAAGCTCATCCTGTAATCCGTCTTGGGCCCCCTCTGGGGCTGTCTCCGGTTTCCTTGCCTGTGAAATGGATGGAAGTTATCTTCAACTCTGGCAGAGAGGTGAGAAGTGGGGGCTCAAGAGACACCTGGCTTTGCCTCCTGCCCCTGCCCTTGGCTTGGTGGGTGACCTGGGGTGAGTTCTTCCTCTTCTTTGGAGCCTGCAGGGGAGACATAGTTGAAAGGAAAAGGGCAAGGTGGATTCCTGCCTGTTTCAGGCTAGCAGCACATGACTGAGAAGCTGGAAATGGACATATCCTCTGTTTCTACAAACTTTTGGCCAAGCCACACCTCCATCTGAGCAGCCAAGCCTTTCCATTCATTCATCCATGCACTTACTCATCCATTCATTCCACTGAGAAGCCCAGGGCTGTGGAAAACAGCACTATGTTGGGAATCAGGATCCTTGCCTTGTTGGCTCAGCTCTGCCACTGGCTCCCTAACCTGAGGCAAGCCTATACCTCTGTCAGAGCCTTTATTCTCTCTTCTGTGATATGAAGAGGTTGGGATAGACCAGGGGGAGTCCCCCATTCTACCATTCTGAAAGGATGATTCTCTGATTGCGGGTGTCCTGCCAAACATGCCAAGAGCTAGAGCAGTTATACGTCCCCTCTCAGACACCAGGGATATACTGTCTCATACCTCCTGAACTCCCTTTGTCCATGCCCTAGATCTCTTGCTGGCCTCCACACAACCAACCGACAAGGGAACCCTTGCTGAGTTCCCCTTTTCTTCTTTCAGGGCACTGTCGGGTCACGTGGCTGGCACAGAGGACTAGATGTTATCTAGCCTTGCCCAGTTGGGTCTAGGAAGATCAGCAGTTCCTGGCACCAACAAGTCCTTTAGGTTTCATCCTGGTAATGCCAGTCCTAGAGTTCCCGGAGGATGAATGAATGGACTGAAACTGCTGAGTCTGACCTCAGAGTCCAAATTCCTGCCTCCTCAGGTTCGAAGCCATTGAAACTGCTGCTGCCCAGAAAATGGTACCTGAAAACAAACCTTGGGGTGCAGAGAAGCCCAGCCCAAGAACTGGTGGCCTCCTGGCCCAAGCTTTGCTCCCAGAAACACTTAGCGGAGGCCAGGGGCCCTGGGCCAGCTGTGGCCTCTCAGTTTGGCTGCACTGCCATCAGCAAAGTGCCATGCACGGAATTGCAGCCAGGAGGCAGCCTTTCAAGAGGAGCTGCCTGGTGGTGTCTGGGAGCTGTTCCTCATCTCCCCATCCCTGAAAGCCTCTCACCCCCACCTCCCAGCCGCCCATGAGGGAGGTCCTGCCCACATCTGTTGCTGGCTGTCACATCTGCAATGGATTACAGGGCTGGCCCCAGTTTAGGCTCATCCCAGATGTGGATTCCCCTGGAATGTGCCTTCTAATTGTCCACCCTCTGAAGGGTCCCGGCCCCCTCCTCTTTGTCTGCCCCTGCTGCACCCCAGCTAGAGTGCTGGGGCCTTCCTCCTTTCCCACAGCTTGTGCCGGAACAGCCACAGCCGGGCCCAGGGCCAGCCCGGTGGGGGGCCCACACTCTCCTCCAGCCTGGTTGGGTGAGAGGAGGGGGTGCTGGGGAGCGGGAGGTCTCAGCCCATCCCCCTTCTTTTTTCCTGGGGCAAGGCACTGGGGGGCAGAGGTGGAAAACTCTGGAAAACTCACTAGAGGTGAAAGAATTTGGCTCTGCAGTACAGGCTCCCCTAATCCCTGGCCCTTCCTGGGAATGCCATTAACCTCCCCAGCCCCGCTGATGGAAAGAACAGCTCTTCCTTAGGCCAGGCTAGCTCCTCAGAGGCTCCCACATGACAGTCTGGCTGGGCAAAGTGGTTCCCCTGGGTTCCAGCCGGCATCTTCATGCCCCGGCCATTACAACAGCCTCCCAAGTGGTGGCACTGGCTCAGGTATCTCTCTCACTTTAGGCGATCCCTCACAAAGCCTCTGGAGATATTTTTAAGGCACAAATCTTAGCTTAGACTTTGGCTTTTAAATTCAGGTCTGCCACAAACTGGCTGTGTGGTCCTGGGTAACTGACTTCTCCTCTCTGAGCCTCAAAAATCCTCTTGTGTGAAATGAAAATACTACCATTATTCCTTTCAGCTGACATTTATTGAGTGCTTTCTATGAGTCAGGCTCTCTTTTAAGTATGTTACATGTCTTACCTCAGGAAAAAGTGCCATTATTGCCTCTGTTTTTACAGATGAGGAAACTGAGTGGTTGAAAAGTTGTATAACGGGCCCAAGGTCACACAGCTAGTAAGTGGTGGACGCAGGGTTTGAACTAGGCTGGCTCACACCTGAGCCTATAGACAAGAATGAATCCATTAACAGAAACTAAAGTAATCTGTATTATTATTTTTAAAAAACCCATCATCTAATTATCTCCCTGTTTAAAAACCAATAGGTCCCCAGTATTTATGAAAGAAAGCTCAAATTCCCAACCTGGCCTTTAAGGTTCTTTAGCATCTAGTCTTGATCTGACATTTCACCTGTGCTCTGCTCCATTTCCTCTACTTCTTTTTGACCACATCTACCATTTCCTCTCTTTTACATTCACTGCTCTATGCCTGTGTATTTTGTGGTTCTCTGTGCCTGAAATCCTTTGCTCTGTACACCTGCTGTACTTCTACTCATTTTTCAAGGTGAAGGCCAACTGTCAGCACCCCTGAAAAGCCTTTTCCAGACAACTGATTCCTCCTATGTGCACCCATAAAATTTTGTTCATGTATCTATTACTGTGTTTTTTACACTATATTCTAAGGGGAAAGTTTTATCTCCTTTCTGGGCTTCAGTATTCCTGATGGCTAGCATCTAAGAACTCTTCCAGACTTGCCTTCCTCTGACCTTGAGGTCAATGCTTGAGCAAGCTCTAGACTGGATATAATCCCAGCCAACACCTTGGGGAGGGTATATGGAGGTAAAGAGAAGAGATGGCTTGGGAAGGAGGGATGAGATCTGGAATCCTGACTACTTCTTCCTTTCTCCCCACCAAGCCTCTTGCCTCCTCTTTTACAACCCTCATGAAAATCTACTTCCTCCAAAGAGTCTTGAAACTGCTCACCCTTCCATAATACTCCATCCTAGGAATGACTGTCTCCAATAAACCTACCCTTGGGCAGATCAACCACAGTGGTTTTTTTTAGCTCAAGGGTACCCCAGCCAGAGATCTTTGCCCATGCATCTGTGTATTTGGATGTCTTTCCATATTTCTGTTAGGATTGGTGTTCTCCTTTTGGAAGGCCAGAAGGCCAAGTTGAGAGCATGAGCCTCAGGATCCCATCCTTCCTTCCTCCAGACACAGAGAAAGAACCAGGGCACAGTGGATCTAGGAGGGCCTTTAGAGCTCCTCTGGTCCACTGCCGCTCACTTGTCCTCCGGTGGTACAGATGGAGAGCTGTGACTCAGAGAAGGCATTTAAGGTCCCACAGTTAATCAGAGACAGAGCTGGGAGCAGTGCTCTTTCCACATGTGTGTGTTAAGTTGCTTAGTCGTGTCTGACTCTTTGCGACCCTGTGGACCATATCCCGCCAGGCTCCTCTAACCCTGGGATTCTCCAGGCAGGAATACACCAGCAAATCCTCAGTTACCAGCCCCTAACCCCTTAGTTCAGGCTCAAAGGCTGAGCTGCTTCCAGTGGAATCAGGAAAAGGGCTGGAAATCCCAATCCAGCCAATGCTCTCTGGGCCCCTTCAAATGTTCTTCCTCTAGGATGCCTTCTCAAGTTAACCCTACTCCATTTTGACCACCTCTCCATGGCTGCCTCCTCAGCATGGATGCCCTGACAGCACACTAGGCTTATGAGGGTGGCCCTGCTGCCCCCCTGCCATGTGATGTGGTGTGTCCTTTCTGTGATGTGGTGTGTCCTTTCTGTGGTCTGTGTCCCTTCTCCCCTCTTAAAACAACTGACTAACTGACAGATGGACAGATTGACTGGTTGGCTACCTAGCTGCCCAGGGCTGGTTGACAGACAGATGGGCTGTCTGGATGTCTGACTGACAGTCTGCCTTGCTGGCTAATAGAGATGGACAGTTGATGGACAAGCTGACTGACAGACAGATGAACTGACTGAGTAACTATGGAAAGACCCCAGAGGGTCCAAAGAAACCAGTACATCAAGCAGAGGGACAATACAAACCGAGAATCCCTCTGCAAGCTTTTGTCAAGACACCTCCAGCAGTCTGTCACCAATGAGACACAATGAGACAGTGGGAAGTGGAGTGGGAGGAGAAGGGCTAATGAAAACCAGATGTGTTGCTGACCTATTTCGGTGAGGTGACTGGAAGACGGACCTGGCTCCCAGCACCAGTATGTTCCTGATAGGCACCTTGTGGAAAGGCATAAAGGAGCCAAGAGGGCTGGGCATGTGGGGGCCCCTACCACTCAGCATACGGAACCTCATCTGGGCTTGCAGGAAGAGGGGCCGCATCCTTCTCCCTGTCACAGCCTCCATCTAGTTGACATTTTAAAATAATAGACTCCGTCTGGTGTTTTCCGAAGAGCAAAGCCCTCAGTAGGCTCACAGGATTTTGAGCTGGTTCCTATTATGCTCTTTGCAGTTGGAAGTTGCTCCATTTCCCACTCAAAGCCTCATGATTTTACTGACAAGCGGAAATGTGTTGGGGGGCCACTGTCTCACATTTTTCAGGCTTGGTCATTCCATCTCCTCTGTGTCCATCACTGCTGTCTTCCTGCACTCCTGTGAGGGGCAGTTGTACATTGGAGGAAAGAGTTTCCTTCCTTCCCTCCTTATGAACCTTACCTACAGAAGCCCAGGGATGCAGGCTCAGGCCCCGCAGAGGAAGAAAGTGGGAACCTCACTCCCCTCCAGAGTCTGGCAAAGAGGAACAGGCTGAGCCTGCAAAAGAGAGGGAGTCCTTGGAATCTGGGAGTCCAAGGGAGGGAGGAAATCCCGTTTCCAGACTGCCGATTCCGTGGTCAGTCACACATAATTGCAGTCATAACAAACACATTTGAAGCTCACAGGCCTGTGCTAAACAATGTGATTAATAAGAGAAGACATAAAGAAATTAGCACACCAGACAAGCAAATTGTTTTCAGGGCAATGGAGCCAACCAGAGGCCAGGCTGCCTTGCTGACTACCTCATTCCCCACCTTCCTTCTGCCCTACCAACTTCTGGTCTTTCCCACTTACTTCCGCCTGGCAAGCGCCAACTGTTACCCACAGTCTAGGCAGAAGGAGGGGCAACAAGAGAGGGGATGAAGCCATGGGCAATTTGCAGTGAGGAGAATTGAAAGGGTGTGGACTGGGAGTCCTGGCTCTGCTATGGATCAGTTTTTTGATGCTGGTGGGTTAACAGGACACTCATTTCAGCTCAACACAAGGAAGAACTTTCTGGAAGTCTGAACTGACCAAGGAAGGAACTGAACTCTTATATTAGCAGTGTGCAAACAGAAGGTGGGCTTAGCTCATTCATTGGGATATTGTTGAAACAACACGCTGAATGCTTACTTGCCACCCTCTGGTTCTACAGCTCTGTGGCTTTAGACAAATCACTTGACTACTCTGAAAATTGAGTTCCTCATCTGGGAGGAGGGAATATGGAAAGCCCTTTCCACCTCTCTCCCAATGGTAATGTCAGGCTTAAGAGAGATGCTGTATGCATGAGTGCTATGGTAATGACTAGAAAACCTTTAAGGGATGATTCTGGTTATCACTGTATTCTGACCTCAAGCATGGCCTGTGCTGCTGGGGGATCATCATCCTCCCAGTGCATCCCTTCTGCTTCTGCCAAACCTTCCCTGCTCCCAAGACTCAACTGGGATCCCACCTCATCATTTTCCCAACCTTACCAACTTCATAACTTCTCTGTCCTGAGCTGGTACAGATGGAGACATTTGTAGAATTCACTTGATATTTAGTCACCTGATGTTTCCCTGACATAACTTTGAACTGTTCCTAAAGCCTTTCTTGGTCCTGTCTCTCTCCCCACCACACCATATTTAGTTCTTCACACATTTTGTTTCCAAAAGCATTAAAAGCAGAAGCTAGACTGCAAGCTCCATGAGGGCCAGGACTGGATCTCATGCATCCTGAGCAGACTAGGCATTGGATTAGAGTTATGTGTGACACATACCACAAATAGTTCTAGCTAACTTCCTCATATGGGAAGGATGCAACTCACAGAATCATCTAGAGGATGGAGATCTAATCACTGAACAAGAAAGGTGAGGTCCAGACAAGATCTTCCCCAGGGAGCAAACTGTTACATGCTGTCACTAACACTCCCACCTCTAGACATTTATCCTTGTGCCAGCAGATTCTCAATTCTACTGTAATCATCACAAATAATCTCTGGCCATTGGTAGGATTCTCTGGCTGTGTTCAGGTCATGTGACTGTGCCTATATCTGTGTGAGGGAGCTGGAAAGAGAACTCTCTTTGGCTTCTGGATTGCTTCCTACCTATCTTGACAGTCCCACCCACACCTCACCCCCACCAAACACGTGGGGTGTTTAGAAACTAGTCAGTCACTACTGCTCACTCCTGCCTAGTGCCACAGCAGTTATTTAATAGTTGTGAGCTGGATTCAATTTAGGTCTTTACAGAGGTTCTCAGAGTCCTCTCAGGCTACAGTCTATACCACTGTTACATGCCACACTGCTGTGGTCAGCCACTCAAACTTGCTTCACAGTGAGGCATCTTAGAGAAACCCCTAAGTGGAATAAATCATCCCTACTCAGCCTCAGTCTGGAATGGCCCAAATTCGCCCAGGCCTCACATCCCACCTTGTCCTGCATTCAACTCTCCAGGCTAAAGTCTTCATTGTTTATCCTCTTGTTTCCAACTTCATCTCATTTTTTGGTTGTAACACTTTTTCCTATTTAACCTATGACCTCTCAACTATCAATCCCAACTCTATTCCAGCAACATTGCTCCCGGCTGCCTTTGGTAACATCCCATGTCACACACACCAGATCGAGGGGCTGTCCAATTCCAATAACATGGCTCCATTCCCATCATAATCAACCTCTCCCCCAGAGCATATTCCCACTTCCACTACCAGAGCATCACATCTGTTAGGAAAGACATGTGATGGAGGAGGGTATGTAGGGTAGATGGCCAAGAGTGTCTACTCTATTTGAGTCATATATTGCTCATGAAATGACCGTCATGTCTCTGTCTCTATTTTTAGCTTTATCTGCAGCTTCACTGAATTGGGACCAGGCCCTGAATTTGCTGGAAACCTATTCGAGAGGGTCTTGGAGAAGCCACACAGGAGTGAGTCCTGTGCCGCCCAGCCTGGGGCCCCTTCAGATTGTCTGGGAGCTTTCTTCCTTTCTAAGGTAACCCCCAGGGTGGGGGAGGGTTCCTAATCATCACTGTCCTTGGTATAGCTGCCAGCAATTCCATACTCCTCCTTCTAACTACTTCTGCATCAACCACCAAAACTTGAGTTTGGGCCTAAAATGTAGGCTCAGTTGCTCCAGCCTACATTTAATCACATAATAACCTCCACTTCAGTCTCACAATGCCAAATAATTGTATCAACAGGAATAATTTCAGCAGGTTGTGAGACATCCAGCTATTCATCAAAGATCTATGCTTCCCTTCCACAGTATAAATTTTTCACTGGGAACCAACTGCCCAGCCAGGGACTACATGGATATCTGAATGACAACAGGGAGCAGAGCACCCCTGCCCCTGCAGACCACACTGAACTGATGTGAGCTACTAGTACACATTGATTATGTTAAGCCTCTGAGATTTCAGGGTGGGTATTGCAGTGGTCAAATACCTTAAGCCAGTCATGGCTTAAGCCTGAAGACTGTCTCTTGAAGACTGGCTTTAAGAAGCTCCAGTCAGCAGTTTTGATCATGCTTGGTTCTTTGCAAAGCTTCTAGGCCCCCTTCCCTACTGCCTTATATAAATAGGTGTTTAATCCTGTCCAAAAAATAGAATTTTGGATCCTCTTTGTCAGGTGGCCAAGACATAAGCCTCCCCAGCACTTTCTCTCTTCCAAAGGACTTACTCTATAATCAGCCACCAACCATGGCTGAACGATTTTGTGCTTTCAGTCACATACCCTCTTATGGATGAGACCCTGCAAGCTTTGCTCTAACGTGCCTCCTTGGCATAGTCTCCAAGATATTTCTTGTTTTATTAATTTTTTAAAATTGAAACATAGTTGATTTACAATGTTTCAAGAGTATACTCAGTGCTTTCACTGCTGTGGGCCCAGGTTTGATCCCTGGTTGGGATCCCACAAGTTGGGTGGTACAACCAAAATAGATAAATACAATGTTTTAGGTGTACAGCAAAGTGATCCAGTCATATAAATATATATATTTATATATATACATATATATTCTTTGTCAGATTCCTTTACATTATAGATTATTACAAGATATACAGTTCCCCGTACTATATAGTAGGTCCTTGTTGATTATCTATTTTATTTATAGTAGTATGCATCAGTTAATCCCAAATTCCTAATTCAACCCTCCTCCTCTTTTCCTTTTGGTAACCATAATTTGTTTTTTTTTTTTTATGTCTGTGAGTCTATTTTGCAAATAACTCAATTTGCATCATTTTTTAAGATTCCATGCATAAGTGATATCATGTTTGTCTTTCTCAGTCCAAGACATTTTCTTTATTTTTTAAAAATGTATTTATTTATTTATTTTTGGTATTTATTTATTTATTTTTTGTATGTATTTATTTTTAACTGAAGGATAATTATTTTACAATATAGTGTTGCTTTCTGCCATACATTAGCATGAATCAGTCATAGGTATACATATGTCATCTCTCTCTTGACCCTCCCTCCAACCTTCCACCCAATTCCACCCCTCTAGGTTGCCACAGAGCACTGGTTTGAGTTCCCTGAGTCATAGAGCAAATTTCTTTTTAAAAATATGTATTCTCTAGCACATTTGAGCCATCCTCGAAACCCTTTCTCAGGAGGTGGTCTGCTGCCTCCACCCCTACAGCATACCCACCCCCAAACAGGCCAATAAGCTTCAGAGCTTTGGGTACCTAGTAGTATCCACCATAGACTGCATCCCTTGCTCTATCACCTCTCTCAGGAGCCTGTATCCTACTGGCTCCAATATCTGCTTGGCTCTTCCAACCAATTGTACCATTTGTATCATATTCCTTGAAGGGACTCATCTCTCCAGAAGTAAACCAATTGCCTTTATAAATTGTGACTGCATCTGATGTCCTGAGGGAAATCTTAGGCTTGAACCAGCCTAGAAAAATTCCTAACACAAATAGACTCCTTGCTCCTTAGCATCCACTCCCAAATGTGACCCTCCTCCAAAGACTTTAGTGCGAAGGTCACAGCTGTCTCCACCTCATCTCTCTCTTACTCCCCCACACCATTCCTGCCTGGGCTGGATCCACTTTGTCTCCTCTGCCCTGGGCCCATTCTACTAACAATTTAGGACTCACAGGAGCCATTCTTGGATTAAGTTCTTCAATATTCTTTGTTTGGGGGTGCGGCTAGACTCTGATTCACACTTCAAAAAGCCCGGACGGGGACTATCCCCTGACCCCTGACACACCCATATAACTTCATTATTATATTTTTTAACATCAAGAGAGTGAGCTAGTATAGCCCTTTTTGAGAGGAGGAGCAGTCTTACTATTACCTGCTTAATCACAAGCACAGAGTACAGAACAATGTGAAGAATAGGTCTTTACTCACAGCTCTGGTTGCTACTGCAATCTGGAGAGTGCCATCTCTAGGATTAGTTCCTCTGTTTGAGTGATGGCCTTAGGCGTTTGTTCTTCCCTTTCAGGGCCACCCACAAATTTGCCCTCTCTTGGTGTCTCAAGGAGCCTTTCTTCTGGGACCCCCTCTCTTCCCGCCTCTCCCCAAACCCAGGCTCCTTGCCTTTTTTAACTCCTTATCCTCTCAAGATGCCATCTCTTCCCCTTCTTTACCTTACACCTGAGGTATCATTCATACTGTTGTATCTGGCTTGCCCCTGAGTGGAACTAGACAGGGCTTTGGGCACTTGCAGGTGGAAAGAGAAATGAAGGAAAGAATTTCTCACTGGTCCAGCTTCAGGGTCAAGCAAGTAGAAGACAACCAGGCCTTTCATACTGTCAAGAGTGACTGCCTCTTAGCATGTCCCCTGTGTGTAATGCTACTAAAAGAATCTTGCATTGATCTTCTTCCCCTTGCATCACAAAATGTCCCCTCTGGTTGTCTCACCTTGATATGTTCAGAGCCCAGGAAAGGTGCAGGGAGAAAAAAATCCTCCTGAACAACTCCATTCATGGGATATTACTATGGGTTTCTTCTCAACTTCTTCAGACTTCAACTCTGTCCCATTGCCCTCATTTATTCCATTCAGTCATTCAGTCATTTCTCAAAACTTTTTGTGCCAGGTCCTAAGCAAGGTGCTAGGGGTACAGAGACAATAGGATGGAGCTCCCCCTCTAGGAGAGACATACAGTGGAAACAGACAAGTATAATATGCTTCAATTGGTGTAATGATAGAAGGAAGAAAAAGGAGTGCGGACATGGAGAAGGATCACCCAGGGCAGACATAGAACTTTCCAAAAGAGGGGTGTACCTGAGCTGAGACCATCCAGGCAGAGGGAACAGCTAGAGCAAAGGTGGGGGTGAGGTGGGAGTGGGAGCAGTATGTTGCAGTCAAGCAGTTCTGTGTAGTGTAGTGTTCCGGAACAGAAAGTGCTGGGGAGGGGAGTATGGCAAGAGATGAGGCTGGGAATACTGGAAGCAAGCAGAATCATGAAAATCTTGGGACCAAACTAAGGCAGGTGGAATTTCATCTGACTCCTATAGCCCAAGGGCAGTGGTCAAATGTTGAATGAAGGGCACACTGTCCAACCAGTCAAAATAAGGCAATGACTAATCAGAACGAGCCTGGCTATAAACTGCCTGCCTGAACCAACAACTGGAGAGAGGAGGAGTCTTACCAAAGCTTTAGCTCCACTTTTGACCCCAATATTTGCCTAATTCTGTGGAGGGGGAAAAGATCTAGTAATAACTGAGATTAAATTTCCCAAGAGTCCAGGAGGTAAGAATAAAAGTCAGATTTGGATTGATTTAATGAAAATAAGGAAATTGGCTATTTCTTGCACACCTGTATTTGCCAGTATAACAGAGTAAGGAAGCTACTAAAAAGAGTTATCCTGGGCCTGGAGTCCTCAGGTGCTCACCTGTGGCTGTGGGGGAGGGGTGTGGGAAGAAAAGATAATTTCTCTGGATTTGCCTAGCACGGGCTTCCCTGGTGGCTCAGCTGGTAAAGAATCCACTTGCTGTGGGAGACCTGGGTTCAATCCCTGGGTTGGGAAGATCCCCTAGAAAAGGGAAAGGCTTACCCACTCCAGTATTCTGGCCTGGAGAATTCCATGGACTGTATAGTCCATCAGATGGCAAAGAGTCGGACACGACTGAGCAACTTTCACTTTCAGTTTGCCTAGTGTAGTTAGCTTGAGGTGAGCTAAAACTTCTGGGGACCTCCTCTTCCCTTAGCATATCATTCAATTAAATAATCAGAGTGCCCTCTGGTGGGCTGCGGGGGCCCCAGGGCTGAGGAAACCTGAAATCCGCAGATTGGTGTGCCTGTTGCTGTTGCTAGACAACTGGCGTATGATATCCCTCTGAGTTCCCTCGGAGCTCTGACCCACTGCAGCTGGCTTCACAATGGAGCCAGATGGGATGGGCCAGTGGCAGAGGCAGATGGTCATAATTACTGCAGATATGAGCTCTGGAATGGGCTGCTCTGAGTCGATGATCTGTGGGGAGGTGGGTGGGTGGCTGGTCCTTCTTGTGGGAGATGGAATCCTTGAGGTTGCCTCCAGTGTCCTGTTACACCCTCTGGCTGTCTTCACACTTGGAATTAGCTGTACAAAAGGGCATTTGCACCTTTTTTGAAGCTCCTTCTCAAGTGTGGCCACCACGTAGGTGGTACCCAATCAGAGATGCAAATACTAGAGAAACAGCTGAGAGCAAAAGAGCTTTGAGGCCAGAATGCTAGAATGCAAAGCTCAGTTACCACTTCCTTAGCTCTGCAAACTTGGGCAAGGTGCTTAACCTCCCCATGTCTCGAAGTCCTTGTATGCAAAATGGGGCCATCTATCTTGGGTTATGTTGTGGGGGATTAGAAAGATAATAGGCATAAGAGCTCAGCACAGTGGCTGGTACATAGTAAGCACCCAATCAGTTGTAGCTGCTGTTACAAGGGAGCCTGTAGTAAGGAAGGGAAGGACCATTTTTGCTGAGAGATTGTCTAACAAGTGTGGCATAATGGCTAGAGGGGAATGGATCAGAGTTCTTTGTATGGCCTTTGTCCCTGTGGAAATCTGGGGCTTGAGCTATCTGTAGTGGTCCTTCTGGTTGCCCAGGCACAGCTTTGCTCTTTCCCTTGGCCTTATCTCTGATAAGAGAGTGCCATACCTTAGACATCTTGCCTGCTCTCCTGACAAGCCAGGATGAATAGGCCTCAGGTGCCCACCAGGCTGGTGCGGTGGCATGGGTGGAGGTGCTGGCTACAGTCTAACCAGGGGCCATGCAGTGATGCTCAGGTGATGGCTTTCAGTCACTTCTAGGACTGTGATGACTGGTCCTGGAACTCTGTCAGTGCCCAGTGAGCACAGGGACCGGCCTGCATCTGGTGCTGAGGGGCTTGTAAACTACAGTCAGGCCCCAGCCCAGTGATGTTTCTCAGGTCCTGAAATGAGAAGTCGCAGGCGAGCTCTGTGTCCCCAGGCTGATGGTTGTCAGTCAGTAGTACCAGCTTCCCCTCATCATTAGAATCTGACAGCAGAATACCTAGGAATGCAGGCCTGTTCTCAGGCAGTCCACAACTGCTCCAGGCTGTGCTGGTTGCTGCTCAAATCCACAGACTTCCAAAGTCCTACCAAGTTGGCCTTCTCAGTCATGAACTCTTCCCTCTGCTGAGACATCAGAACGGTAGCCCTAATGACAGCAATGCATTTATCAAGCACATCCTGGGGAGGCAGAACAGCCTTGTAAAGAAGTGAGCTTTAAAGTTAGCTAGACCTAAAGTTCAGTCCAGACACTGACAATCTTTTCAACACCTTTATGAGATGTAATTCACATGTCATGTAATTCATATGTTAAAATATGGAGTAAAATGGCTTTTAGTCTCTATGTAGAACTGTACAACAATCAATTTTAGAACATTTTCATTACCTCAAAAAGAAACTCCAACATATTAGCAACCACTCCTCATTCCCCAACCCCTGTGAAAGAATACCAGACCAAAGAGTAGTTAAAGCAGTAAAAGTAGATTTTATTCAGAAACTATTGCAGTAGGGGAAACCAAATCTCAATATAGAACTGGGCTCAATTACAAATATAGCAAGGACAAGTGAGGATTTATAGCTAAGGAACCGGTTGGGAGTGGGGGCTGATGAACAGAAAATTACTAAAAGGAGATGTCACCAGTAAGGAGATTCTTGTTAAAATGATCTAACAGGATTCTTATTGAAGGTAAACAGGGGTAATCAGATATCACTTGGGGGATAATGGAGCTAAGGAATTTGATATCAAGGGTGATGAGATATTCTGAAAATCCTGAAAGAGATGGGAATACCAGACCACCTGACCTGCGCCTCCTGAGAAATCTGTGTGCAGGTCAAGAAGCAACAGTTAGAACTGGACATGGAACAAGGAACTGGTTCCAAATTGGGAAAGGAGTACGTCAAGGCTGTATATTGTCACCCTGCTTATTTAACTTATATGCAGAGTACATCATGAGAAACGCTGGGCTGAATGAAGCACAAGCTGGAATCAAGATTGCCGGGAGAAATATCAATAACTTCAGATATGCAGATGACACCACCCTTATGGCAGAAAGTGAAGAAGAACTAAAGAGCCTCTTGATGAAAGTGAAAGAGGAGAGTGAAACAGTTGGCTTAAAGCTCAACATTCAACTAAGATCATGGCGTCCGGTCCCAACACTTCATGGCAAATAGATGGGGAAACAGTGGAAACAGTGGTAGACTATTTTTGAGGGGCTCCAAAATCACTGCAGATGGTGACTGCAGCCAAGAAATTGAAAGACACTTACTCCTTGGAAAGAAAGTTATGGCTGACCTAAGACAGCTTATTAAAAAGCAGAGACATTACTTTGCCAACAAAGGTCCATCTAGTCAAGGCTATGGTTTTTCCAGTAGTCATGTATGGATGTGAGAGTTGGACTATAAAGAAAGCTGAGCACCGAAGAATTGATGGTTTTGAACTGTGGTGTTGGAGAAGACTCTTGAGAGTCCCTTGGACAACAAGGAGATCCAACCAGTCCATCCTAAAGGAGATCAGCCCTGGATGTTCACTGGAAGGACTGATGTTGAAGCTGAAACTCCAATACTTTGGCCACCTGATGAGAAGAACTGACTCAATGGAAAAGACCCTGATGCTGGGAAAGATTGAAGGCTGGAGGAAAAGGGGACGACAGAGGATGAGATGGTTGGATGGTATCACTGACTCAATGGACATGAGTTTGGGTAAACTCCGGGAGTTGGTGATGGACAGGGAGGCCTGGGGTACTGCAGTCCATGGGGTCGCAAAGAGTCAGACACAACTGAGCAACTGAACTGAACTGAACTGAACTATGATCAGATATTAAAATTGGGGGATTCTTGCTAAAACTAAGTTATGAAGGCCTGAGAACAAGGCCAAAGGACAAGACTTAGTCAAGAAAAGGACTTGGAGGAACCTGATTAAAGTTTGGTCAAGGAGAAAGTCCTTGCCACCCTTCTAGCTCCTGGCAACAAGCTATCTGTGTTCTGTCTCTACGGATTTGCCTATTCTATTCAATTTCATATAACTGGAATCATACACTATATGGCTTCTTTCACTTAGCTTAATGTTTTCCATGTTCGTCCATGTTGTAGCATCTATCAGTATTTTCTTTTGATTGTAAAATAATATTCTACTGCATGAATATTATGTATCTATTTTTTAGCTACTGGGCATTTTGATTGTTTCCACTTTTGGCTATTACTAATACTGCTGTGTGAACATTTGTGGACAAGTGTACAAGTTTTCTGTGGATATGTTTTCATTTGCTAGGAGTGAAATTTCTGGGTTATATGGTAACTTAAACTATTTGAGAGACCACCAAACTGTTTCCCACAGTGGTGGCACCAGTTTACATTCCAACCAGCAGTAGACTCTTATTTCATTTTCTCCATATCCTCACCAACACTTGTTATTATTTGTCTTTTTGATTATAACAATCCTAGTGGGTATTTCATTGTGTTTTGATTTATATTTCCATGATGGCTAACATGTTGAACATCTTTTCATGTGTTTATTGACCATCTGTGACTCTTCTTTGGAGAAATGTTTATTCAATTCCTTTGCCAGATTTTTAATTGGGTTATTTATTTTTTTTTATTATTTTTTTGTAAGGGTTCACTATATATTCTAGATATAAATCACTTATCAGATTTGCAAATATTTTCTCGCATTCTGTGTGCTATCCTTTCACTTTCTTGCTGGTACACTTTGAATCAAAACAGTTTTTAATTTTTATCAAGACTAACTTATCTGTGTTTTATTTTGCCACTTGTGCTTTTGGTATCATTTCTAAGGCTATGGAGATTAGCTCTTAGGTTTCCTTCTAACAGTTTTATACTTTTTGCTTTTACATTCAGGTCTATGATGCATTTGGAGTTAACTTGTGTGTATGCTGTGAGGTAGGGGAAAACTTCCTTATTTTGCATGTGGATTTCCAGTTGTTTCAGCATTATTTGTTAAAGACATTATTCCTTCCCCCATTGAAGAGTATTGACACTCTTCTTGAAAATCAATTTACCATAAATGCAAGAGTTTACTTATGACTTCTCAATTCTATCCCATTGAGCTCACTGTCTATTCTAATGTTAGTACAACACTGCCATGATTATTGTAGCTTTGTAGTTAAGTGTTGAAATCAGGAAGTATGAGTTCTCCAGCTTTTTTCTTTCTGTTTAAGATTCACTATTCTGGGTCCCTTGTATTTCCATATGATTGTAAGATTCAGCTTGTCTAATTCTGCAAAAAAACCCACAAAAAACCTAGTTGAGATTTTGGTAGGGATTGGATAGGATCTGTGGATTAATTTGGAAGTATTATCATCATAATATCAAGATTTCCAATTCTTGAACATGGATCTCATTCAATCTTTTTAGGTCTTCTATTCGTTTCAGCAATGTTTTACAGTTTTCAGTGTACAAGTCTTATGCCTCTTTTGTTAAATTTATACCTAAGTATTTATATAGTTATAATCAGAATTTTCTTAATTTCTTTTCAGATTACAAGTTTATAGAAATACAATTAATTTTTTTATATTGACCTTGTATTCTGCAACTTTGCAGAACTTATTTGTTAACTCTAACAGATTTGTGTGTGTGTGTGTGTGTGTGTGTGTATTTCATAGGATTTCCTTACAAAGAAGATCATGTCATCTGTAAATAAAGTTTTAATTCTTTTTTCTAAATTGGATGCCTTTTATTTGATTTTTCTTGCATTATTTTCCAGGCTTAAACTTCCAGTACAATGTTGAATAGAAGTGGTGAAAGTAGACATCCTTGGTTTGTTCTTGATCTTAGGAGAAGAACTTTTGATGTGGGTTTTTCATATATATCCTTTATCAGATTGAGGAAGCCCCTCCTATTCCTTGTTTGTTTCATGTTTTTATCATGAAAGGTTGTTGGATTTTTGCCAAATACTATCTCTGCATCTATAAGATAATCATGCGAATTCTTTTTCTTTATTATATTTATATGGTGTATTACATTGATCAGTTTTCATATGTTGAACCAACCTTGAATTCTTGATATAAATCCCACCGGGTCATTGTAGATAATCCATTTTAAACGCTGCCAAATTATATTTGTCATTTTTTTGTTGAGAACTGTTATGATTGTATTCACTGAGAGATATTGGTCTGTAATATTCTTTTTTGTGGTGCCTTTGCCTGACTTTGTTATCAGGACAGTACTGTTGCCAAAGAATGAGTTGGGAAATGTTCTCTATTCTATTTTTTCAAAAAATCTGCAAAGGATTGATATTATTTCTTCTTTAAACATTTGGTAGAATTCACCAGTGAAACCATTTTGGCCTAGTCTTTTCTTTGTGGGTAGTTGCTGTTGTTTTTAATTCATTCTCTTTATTTTTATAGTTCTTTTCAGATTATCAACTTCTTCCTAGGTCTATTTCAGTAGTTTGTATCTTTCTAGGAATTTGCCCATTTCATCAAAGTTGTCTTGTTTGTTTGCATACAGTTATCTGTAGTATTTCCTTGTAATTCTTATATATCTAAAAGGTTAGTGGTGATGTCTCCTCTTTCTTTCTTGATTCTAGTAATTTGAGTCCTCTCTGTTTATTTCTTAACCTTGCCAAAAGTTTGCCAATTTTCTTTATCTTTTCAAAGAACTAACTTTTGGTTTCATTGCTTTCCTCTATAGTTTTCCTACTTTCTGTTTTATTATTTCCATTCTAATCTTTATTATTCCCTTCCTTCATTTTGTTTTTAGTTTGCTCTTCTTTTTTCCAACCAAACACTGCCAATTTTCTTTCTGTGTCATCCTGGGTAAGTAATTTTATTTCTCAAAGCCTTAGTTCCTCATTTGTAAAATGCTGGGGCCTACCACAGAAAATTGTTGAAAGGATGAAATGAGATAATAAGGTTCAGGCTTAGTACTGAGCCTGAACACAAAGTCAGCGTTTAATAAGTGGTAATTCCTGTTACTTTTTTGCTCTAGGTCCTGGACTTAGCACTTTATCTGTGCAACACTGTAATTATGATCCATCATGTCTTGCAAGAATAGAATTAGTTATAGGATTAAAAAAGAAATCTTTTACTTATGGCCAACCCAAACACATTTGAAATCTAGAAAATGGTGTAAACCATTTCTCCACTGTTGCCAGCTAATAGTCATTTAGTCCATAGAGTTTGCCTCAGGTTGGTACCTAGAAGGCTTTCATCCCTCAATGCCCCTCTTTCTTTCCTCTGTTACTCCTTTACCCTCACTTCCACCTCCATGGCCTGGCCCTCTTCTTCTACTACTTGTTGTGGTCAAAGATGGCAAGATCTGTTGCCTCCTTGTGGCCAAGACCAGCAGGAAAGGCTCTTGGGTCTGAGAGAAGAGGGGACCTTTGCATTGTTCACATTAAGTACCTCTGGACCAACATGACTCTCTATTGTTATCCATTCCCTCTTGTTAAAAAAACAAAACAAAACAAAACACTACATTATTGTGGTAAATGGTCACCTCCTCATCTGAGATGAAGTTGGGGAGAAATATTTGGAGTGACTTATGATGTGAAGAGACCCCCTCTTTTTTCACCAGGAGTAAGGATGATGAGGAACAAGCATCCTAATGGAACCCTTTGGTGGTGGCGGTATGGTCACTAAGTCGTGTCTGACTCTTCTGACCCCATGGACTGTAGCCCGCCAGGCTCCTCTGTCCATGGGATTCTCCAGGAAAGAGTACTGGAGTGGGTTGCCATTTCCTTCTCCAGTGGAACCCTTTGTGCCCTTGCAAAGAAGAGTACTGCCACCTGCTTCAGTGAGTTAGGAGAGTCTGGGGCGGCAGTGGACATCAGGAGTCTCAGTACATGAGGCAGCAACTAGTCACATGAGATGGATCTTTGCCATTGTTAGCTAACTTCAGGTTAGTCACCATATTGGATTTCCCAACATCGTTCTGAGGAGGACTCTCCCTGGATTCCCCAGTTACACATTAAGACCATTCTCTTCTGAAGAACACTAGTTGCATTCTTGTCACAGAAACATCTCCCAGTTCAAACTCTGAAGTTACTGGAGACTGTTCTATGGGACGAGGCTTGCTAATTCCTGGTGCTTTGGAAAGAGTTACTGACCCCTATCAAAGAGGAAAGATCTTCCTAAAAATTTGTCCCACCACTTCGCTATCTTCCCCCACGTTCTCCTTTTTTGAGCAGCTTCGAGGAAAAAACAGTAATCTGATAATCATCATTATTGCTCTGAGTTGGGAGTGTCTCCTATCCTAATTACTTCTCTGATGGGTGAAGTCTGTTATGATGCATTAAGTCAGTGATTCTCAAAGTGTGGTCCCTAGGCCAGCAGTATCAGCATTCACCTGGAAGCTTGCTGGAAATGCAAATTCTTGGCCTCACCCCAGACCTACTCAATCAGGAATTCTGGCGTGGGCCTTAGCCACCTGTGTTTTAACAATTCCTCCAGGCAATGCTGATACTGCTTGAGTTTTAAAAATCATTGCATAATGAGTCCAGCTTCTGTTCCCTCTTCCAGCTGCACTTTGTAAGGTGGTAAGCATTCTAACCAGTTCACTACTCAATACAGAATTGCTGTCCAGCAGTACAGTAGCTTTTACATGTTGTAGCAAAACCTGGTCTCTAAACAGCCATTTGGGTGCCTTCCACAGGTGCTTCAGTGTTTTTCCTTTATGTCTGGGGTACTGTGTTGCCACCATCACCTGCCCATCAGCAGATGGGGACATGCTTCTTAGCTTATCTGGAAACAGAGCCCTTATCCACCCATCTGGGCCCTTGCCACTGATCCCAAACATGTGTTAATGGTCATATAGGGCTCCCTTACAAATATCAGGAAGGCAGGTAGGAAACTGGGAGCATCCTCCTTGTAGCATTATATGCATAGACTCAAAAGCCCATGTACTCATTCCACCTGCTTCTGTTTTGGCCAAAGGGACCCCTCCATGTTTATTGAAGTTCTTTAAATTAATGGGCCAAAGAACTAAACAGACATTTCTCCAAAGAAGACATACAGATGACTAACAAACACATGAAAAGAAGCTCAACATCACTCATTATTACAGAAATGCAAATCAAAACCACAATGAGGTACCATTACACACCAGTCAGAATGGCTGCTATCCAAAAGTCTACAAGCAATAAATGCTGGAGAGGGTGTGGAGAAAAGGGAACCCTCTTACACTGTTGGTGGGAATGCAAACTAGTACAGCCACTATGGAGAACAGTGTGGAGATTCCTTAAAAAACTGGGAATAGAACTGTCATATGACCCAGCAATCCCACTGCTAGGCATACACACCGAGGAAACCAGAATTGAAAGAGATGCGTGTACCCCAATGTTCATCGCAGCACTGTTTACAATAGCCAGGACATGGAAGCAACCTAGATGTCCATCGGCAGACGAATGGGTAAGGAAGCTGTGGTACATATACACAATGGAATATTACTCAGCCATTAAAAAAAATACATTTGAATCGGTTCTATTGAGATGGATGAAACTGGAGCCCATTATACAGAGTGAAGTGAGCAAGAAAGAAAAGCACCAATACAGTATACTAATGCATGTATATGGAATTTGAAAGATGGTAATGGTAACCCTATATGTGAGACAGAATAAGAGACACAGATGCATACAACAGTCCTGTGGACTCTGAGGGAGAAGGTGAGGGTGGGACGTTCTGGGACAATAACTTTGAAACATGTATATTGTCATATGTGAAGCGGAACACCATTCCATGTTCTATGCATGGGACGGATGCTCAGGGATGGAGCGTTGGGATGACCCAGAGGGATGGGATGGGGAGGGAGGTGGGAGGAGGGTTCGGGAGGGGGAGCACATGTGAACCCATGGCTGATTCATGTCAATGTATGGCAAAAACTACTACAATATTGTAAAGTAATTAGCCCCCAACTAAAATAAATAAATAATTTTTAAAAAAATTCAATTCAGGGAAATTTTGGATAATGACAGGAGTACTTATCACTTTTTAATTCCTGCCAATTGAAATAATTTCCATTGCAACCATCTCTCAAACTCTCTCATGGGTAGAACGCATCCAAGCAAAAATGCCTCCCAGCACACCTGTGCCATCATGGATGCTCTCCAATTCCAGGTAAGGCTCACAAGGCATTACAGGTGACAATACACCATATGTTGCCCAGACAACAACCATCTTATTCTAAAGGAAAAGATTAATTCATTCTAAGGATTCGGTAGCTGATTTATTTTCTTATTTTCTTATGGGTTACTCTACAAAGGCAATGGTTTTACTGAATACTTGAGACACAGTTATCACATTTTGCCTGAATTTCCTCAGTTATTTTAGATCAAAGAAACTTCATTAGCTCTATATCCATTCCTTCCCCAAATTGTTCAGTGTTATACATTGCCCATGTATCATAGGGTCATATTTCTGAGGTCTTTCCACCCACCTCAATGGCATGTTCAGGGCCACTGTAGCACCTTATGCAATATTCTGCTCACTAGAGAACATGCCTTTCCTAACACTCATGCTTTGGGAGATAGCCTTTACAATCCCCACCAGAAGGGCTTATTCTCTTATACTTCCTCTACAGCCTGAAGCTCCAAATTGTACCACTAAAATGTGTCCTTTTCCATCAAGGGAAGTGAAACTTGCTTAAATCAACAGAATTCATATCTGTTCTGGACACAGATTACAAGAGTAGCTTAAGTTTGAACTCATACCCTTCTTGTTTAGAGAGAGACCACTTTTTAAATCACTCATGTGTGGACTCCACAGGAGAAAGTCCCTACATCTCTGTTACTTACCAGTTGATAATGAATACTGCTAAGGCAGCCACCAAATAACATTCAATTTAGCACTGTTAAGAACATAAATCAGAGAATTGATATACAGATTTGGAAGAGTAATAATTTGTCCATGATATTTCACTTCAAGCTGAAAACTCGTTTCTCTAGTTGCTGGAGTTGCATGCTTGGTCCATCCATTTTTAAACCTTCTGTTTAGTGATAAATGTCTTTATGGCTATAATTTTTTCTGAGTACAACTTTGGCTGCTTCCCACAAATTTTGATGTCTCCAAACAATTTGCGATTTGCATTTTCATTTTCTCCTTAACTGTCGAATTATTTGGAATATTTTTGAATATACTAATGTATGAATATTTATCTTTCTGTTATTGATCTTTTATTGCATTACGATCAGTACATATGGTCAGTATAACATAACTTTTTAATTATCAAGACAGTCAATTTGTATAAAAACTCCACATGCGTCTGAAAAAAAATGTGTATTTTTAACTGCTAGGTGCAAAGTTTTATACCTATACCTACTATTTACATCATCAAGCTTGTTAGTATTGTTAACACGTCTATATGCTTAATGTTTTGTCTAGTTATCTTTCCATTTCTAAGAGTGGTGTGTTAAAGTCTCCTGCTTTAATTATGGAATTGTCAACACTTCTTTGTAATTTTTATCTTATATATTTTGGTACTACTTTTTAGGTACATATTATTATTATATGCCTATCTTTCTGCAGAATGGTTCTTTGAATTAACATGAAATTTCCCTTTCTGTCCCTTTTAATGCTATTTCATCTGCTAATAACAATGTTTACTTTCTTTCTATTAGTTATTTGTCTGGCATATCATTTTCTATTCCTTTATATTTTCAACCTTCCTGTGTCATTTTATTTTAGCTATTATTTTTCTTTTATACCCAAGCTAGAATCTCTGTGATTTAACAAGTGAATTTAACCTTTTCACATATCTATTTTTACTACTGATGTGTTTTGACTTAAATCTTTATTTTGTGTTTTTTACTTTCCTTGTTTCTGCTTTTTTTCTGAACTGAAGAAAAAGTTTTCTCTTCTCATCATTTTCTCTACCAATTTGAACCTAAACATCTGAAAAGAAGGAAGGAAGCTCAGAGAAGTATTTAATTCAAGGTCACACACTTAAAGTGGGACTTTAGTGACTTGGTGACTTTTAAGTGACTTTGCCAGGATTAAAGCCCAGTTTTAATTGACTCCAAAGCCTACTCTCTCAGGTCTTTTCTGGAATGAGGCAGGGTATAAATAAACACACTTAAAATCTGGGCTCTTCCTGGGACTTCCCTAAGACTCTATGCTTCCACAGCAGGAAGCACAGGTTCAATCCCCGGTTGGGGAAATAAGATCCTTCATGCCCCACAGAAAAAAGAAAATCTGGGCTCTTTCTAATTCAGATAATAATAGCTTGAGAGCTTACTATGTGAGAGGGGCTTCCCTGATAGTTCAGTTGGTAAAGAATCCTCCTGCAGTGCAGGAGACCCTGGTTCGATTCCTGGGTTGGGAAGACCCATTGGAGAAGGGATAGGCTACCCACTCCAGTGTTCTTGAGCTTCCCTTGTGGTTCAGCTGGTAAAGAATCCGTCTGCCTGGGTTCGATCCCTGGGTTGGGAAGATCTCCTGGAGAAGGGAAAGGCTACCCACTCCAGTATTCTGGCCTGGAGAATTCCATGGAATACTGAACTGAACTGAACTACACCCCTCCAATATAAATCCCACCAATGTTTGTGGTTATATTAAAAAATAGTCATCTTCATCTTTTGAAGTTATACATAAAGTATTTATGGATTAAAGAATATGTTAGCTGGATTATGATTATTAATTCAATGTGTATGGGAGGAGTGGCGGGTACAAGTGAAACGAGATTGGTCATATGTTAATTCTTGAAGCTGGGTGGTATTAGAGCCATGGGCTCTAATTCAGGTAATAATAGCTAACCATGATTGAGAGCTTACTATGTGCCAGACACTATTTCAAGGAACTTCCCACTTTAGATACCTCATTGTTACCAATTTGAACAGAGAGTAAGCACAAAGTACCTGTGAGTTATACTGCGCAAGACTTTTCCCTGCTCAGTATTAGAGGAATCTATCTCTTCTACATGGACATAGCAGCAAAGGTGAGCACTCATCTTCCCAAGCATGCTAGGTGATCCACTAATCTCCATCTGGGGAGTCATTCATTTTTTCATTTAACCAAAATTCACTGAATACCTCAGTGTACTATGTATTAGCTTCTGCCCTCTTGGAGCTTATGGTTTAGTGAGGAAGGCAGATAATAAACAAGAAAAATCTTAGGTTTTCAGGTAGTGATAAGTTTTATAAGAAAATAGAATAGAGTAGTCAGAGGGTGGGAGCTACTTTAGATGGTATAGTCAGGTAAGACTATATGAGGAGACCTGTCTATATTTAGAGGGGGCTCGAAATAGTACACTTATGTGTCTCAGTATAATAAAAGGTTTTCAGAGAAGGCTTCTCTAAGGAAGAGATATTGAGTCTGAGAAGCTGAATAATGAAAAGGAACAAATCATGTAGCTGTGGGGGCAGGCATTCCAGGTAGAAAGAGCGTGTCTTGAGGTGGATGTTGGTGTGTTTAAGGCAAAGCAAGAAGGCTCATACGGCTAAAGGAAAGTAGACAGACAGGGAAGTGGCGTCTATGGAGATAAAGTCAGAGAGGTGGTTAGCAGCAAGATTAAGTAGGGCCTCTTAGGCCATGGTTGCGAGTCGATTTCTTTCTAAGAATGGTAGGAGCCTTTAGAGGGTTTTGTTGCTGCTGCTACTGTTTTGTTTGTGTTGTTTTATTTTGCTTCTAATCATGGAATTTTTCAAACACGTAACAAATTAAAAAGAATCATATGAGGAAACTCCACAGACCTACCACCCAGCTTCAAGAATTAACATATGACCAATCTCATTTCATTGGTACCCGCCACTCCTCCCATACACATTGAATTAATAATCATAATCCAGGTAACATATCCTTTAATCCATAAATACTTTATATATAACTTCAAAAGATGACTATTGGAGTGGTATGGTTCAGTTCAGCTCAGTTCAGTCTCTCAGGCGTGTCCAACTCTTTGCGACCCCATGGACTGCCACACGCCAGGCCTCCCTGTCCATCACCAACTCCCGGAGTTTACTCAAACTCAGGTCCATTGAGTCGGTGATACCATCCAACCATCTCATCCTCTGCCGTCCCCTTCTCCTCCCGCCTTCAATCTTTCCCAGTACCAGGGTCTTTTCCAATGAGTCAGCTCTTCTCATCAGGTGGCCAGAGTATTGGAGTTTCAGCTTCAGCATCAGTCCTTCCAATGAATATTCACTGATTTCCTTTAGGATAGACTGGTTGGATCTCCTTCTTGTCCAAGGGACTCTCAAGAGTCTTCTCCAACACTACAGTTCAAAAGTATAAATTCTTCGGCGTTCAGCTTTGTTTATAGTCCAACTCTCACATCCATACATAACTACTGGAAAAACCATAGCCTTGACTAGACAGACCTTTGTTGGCAAAGTAATGTCTCTGCTTTTTAATATGCTCTCTAGGTTGGTCATAACTTTTCTTCCAAGGAGCAAGCATCTTTTAATTTCATGGCTGCAGTCACCACATGTGGTGATTTTCGAGCCCAGAAAAATAAAGGCTGTCACTGTTTCCATTGTTTCCCCATCTATTTGCCATGAAGTGATGGGACTAGATGCCATGATCTTAGTTTTCTGAATGTTGAGTTTCAAGCCAACCTTTTCACTCTCCTCTTTCACTTTCATCAAGAGGCTCTTTAGTTCCTCTTCTCTTTCTGCCATAAGTGTGGTGTCATCTGCATATCTGAGGTTATTGATATTTCTCCCAGAAATCTTGATTCCTGCTTGTACTTCATCTAACCCTGCATTTCTCATGATGTACTCTACATGTAAGTTAAATAAGCAGGGTGACACTATACAGCCTTGACATACTCCCTTCCTGATTTGGAACCAGTCTGTTGTTCCATGTCCAGTTCTATCTGTTGCTTCTTGACCTGCATACAGATTTCTCAGGAGGCAGATCAGGTGGTCTGGTATTCCCATCTCTTGAAGAATTCTCCACAGTCTGCTGTGATCCAAATAGTCAAAGGCTTTGGCATAGTCAATAAAGCAGAAGTAGATTTTTTTCTGGAACTCTCTTGCTTTTTTGATGATCCAACAGATGTTGGCAATTTGATCTCTGGTTCCTGTGCCTTTTCTAAATCCAGGTTGAACATCTGGAAGTTCATGGTTCACGTACTGTTGAAGCCTGGCTTGGAGAATTTTGAGCATTACTTTGCTAGTGTGTGAGATGAATGAGATCAGGATCTAAAAATATTTGCACCCTGAGCATGTCCTGGCCCTCTAATTACAGGCTTCACTCTTTGATTCCTCAAACCACCATCATAGCCACAGACCACCTAGGAAAACCTAACAGAACTTCCATGTGATATAGCAGGAAACTATACCAGACCTACAGCAAATACCAGCCAAAGCTTGGCATGTGGGAGGCAGCAGATCCATTTAAAAAATTAGAGATGATCTTTTATAGCACTGGATTAGATACAACTTCTTGAAAAGCATCCATTGTGCAGGTGCCTCATCTAGGCATATCTTCTGGCACTAGGCTGTGCCTACTACATTTTCAGAGATACTCTTTTTAATCATATATAAGGAATCAGGCTGCAGTAGTCCAAGATGGGGGCCAAAGAAGACCTTCCCTAATCCCCCGAAAGGTTATGCTTCTGTGGAAGTCCTGAGTAAGACCTTAACCGTTCTTAAGAAACCTCAACAAAGAAGGGCAGTTTGGCTGGAAAATAGTAGCTATAAATTTGTAAGTGTGCCCTGCAACTCCAAATATCCTCCATGGTTCACAGGTCCAGCATTCTAGAAATTAGGACAATGTGATTGGCATTTTCTTACTCTCCCTCCCCTATCTTGAACATCTTTTTCTAGATTGGTCTAGAGATGGACCATGTGGACCATTCAAAGTTGGTTTGACAGTTCTATCTATAATCCCCCTATCCACAGAATAATAGCTCAGAATACTCATGGGAGGCAGGAATGAGAGTGTGCTAAGGTATCATGGAAGTTGTATACCACATTTGGTCTAGGAGGACATGGAGTTATATTCTGCCTTGTGATTGAGGTTTTTAATCCATTCACATTTAATTTTATGATTGATGTGGTAGAATTCATGTCTGTCATTTTGCTATTTGTTTTCTGTATGTCTTATTTCTTTCTTGTTCCTCTGTTCTTCCATTTCTGCCTTCTTTTGTATTAAATACATATCCTCTGGTGCTCAGACTGTAAAGAATCCGTCTGCCAGTACAGGAGACCTGGCTTCGATCCTTGAGTTGGGAAGATCCCCTGGAGCAGGGAATGGCAACCCATTCCAGTATTCTTGCCTAGAGAATTCCATGGACAGAGGGGCCTGGCGGGCTATAGTTCATGGGGGTCACAAAGAGTCAGACATGATTGAGCGACTTTCACTTTTCACATTCACATATTTCTTACTCTACCATTTAAATTCCTTTGCTGTTATGGTTTATTATATTTTTGAGCGATTTTCTTAATGATTGCTCTGAGGATTACAATGTATGTCTTAAAATAATCTGGCTCAGATTAATACTAACTTAATTCCAATAGTATATAAAAACTATATATTCCAATAGAGCTCCCTCTACCCTCCCTCTTTTGTGCTATTATTGTCATTCCTATATATAGACTGTAATGCCATTAACACAGGTTTGTATTTATTGGTGTATGTGTGCACCTTTTAAATTAAGAGAGAAAAAAAGAGTAATACTATTTATTTTATACTGCCTTTAAATGTATCTATGTAGTTACCGTTGTCAGCACACTTTACTTCTTTGTATGGATTCAAGTTACCAGCTAATGTTCTTGCTTTTCAGGAGGACTCTCTTTAGTGTTTCTCAAGTAGTGTATATCTACTGGTGACAAATTCTCTTGACCTTTGTTTATCTGGGAATATATTTCATTCTTGAGCAATAATTCTTTTGGATATAGAATTCTTGACTGACCGGTCCTTTTCTTTCAACATTTTGAATATGCCATTACACTGTCTTCTGGCTATCTTTGTTTCTGATGAAAAGTAAGGGATTTCCTATATGTGATAAGTTACTTTTCTCTTGTAGCTTTTAAGGCTTGCTCTTTTTCTTTGGTTTTCATCAGTGTAACTGTGATGTAGATATTTTTCTGTCTGGTAAGAAATCATTCTCCCACTTTGCCTTAATTGTTTAGACATGGTTTTCTTTACGTCTTTGAATATATTTCTAATACCTGATTTAAAGTCTTGATCTAGTTAGTCCAACGTCCAGGTTTCCTCTCAGACAGCTTCTAATAACTGCTCTCTTTCTTGCATATGTGCCATACTTTCCTGTCTCTTTGCATGTCTAGTGATTTTTTAAAATCAGACATTTAAAGTAATATATAATAACAATCGGAGAAGGCAATGGCAACCCACTCCAGTATTCTTGCCTGGAGAATCCCAGGGACGGCGGAGCCTGGTGGGCTGCCGTCTATGGGGTCGCACAGAGTCGGACACGACTGAAGCGACTTAGCAGCAGCAGCAGCATAATAACAATTCTAGTATTAGATTCAGTTCAGTTCAGTTCAGTCGCTCAGTCGTGTCCAACTCTTTGCGACCCCATGAACTGCAGGATGCCAGACCTCCCTGTCCATCACCAACTCCCAGAGCCTATCCAAACTCATGTCCATTGAGTCAGTATGCCATCCAACCATCTCATCCTCTGTCGTCCCCTTCTCCTCCTGCCCTCAATCTTTCCCAGGATCAGGGTCTTTTCAAATGAGTCAGCTCTTCGCATGAGGTGGCCAAAGTGTTGGAGTTTCAGCTTCAACATCAGTCCTTCCAATGAACACCCAGGGCTGATCTCCTTTAGGAAGGATTAGATTACGCTCCCCCAAGATTTATTATTGCCGTCTTTTTGTTGTTGTTGTTGTTGGGGAGTTGTTGTTGATGCTGCTCATTTGTTCAGTGACTTTCCTGGGTTAATTCTGTATATTTTGTATTCCCTGTGTTCTGGAGCCACTAAGTTCTCAGATAGATTCTTTTAATTTTTGTTTTTATTTTTTAAGCCTGGTTTCCTAGCGATCACACCAGCTATAGCTCTCTTCAGTTTCAAAAGATGTTCTCTTCCCCCTCATTCCTTCAGGCCTCCAGTTGATAATACTTTCTTGTTATTTCTAGTCTCTGGGAGCTGTAGCTATGTGAGAGAGACTTCCTGCCGGGAGCTGTAGCATAATAAAGCCATCGCTGAACCACGGCTCACCTGGGAGGAGGCTGGGGAAATAAATAGCCTAATTCCCTTGCCCTCCTGTCCTTTATAATCTCTTGCCACTGCCTGTAACTGGCCAAACCCGCAAAACCAGAAAGCAAGATATCCTTGATGCTGAAGTCAATAGTAGTCAGCCTCCAGATATACAGAGCAAGGTGGAAAGGGATAATCTGATGTATAAAATGTAGGTGTTTTTTATTTGCCTCAGTCAGCATTCTGGCACCTTTCAATCTGTATACTTTGTCTTTCTTGAGCTAAGAAAATATTTCCTTTGTTATTTCTTTGAATAGTTTGATCTCCCCTAGAAATTGTATTAGATGATTATTAGAACTTATGGATCTATTATTTCTATTTCTTTATTTTTCTTTCACATTTTCCATTTCTCTGTTTTTTGGGGCTGCATCCTAGTAAAAATTTTTGGCTCCATCTTCCAGATCATCAATTAACTCTTCATCTGTGCTTATTCTGCTAAGGTATATTGACTGAGTTTTCAATATTTTTATAATCATTTGTCCACTCTCTAAAATCTCTAATTTCCTTTTTCATAAAAACCTATTGATGATTTATAAATGCAATATCCTTCCTTAATTCTCTGAGAATATTACTTATTTTTAGGTCATATTCTGTTTGCTCTAGTACATGCTTCTGTGAATTTAATTCTGTTTGTTGAGGTCAGTGTCTCTCTTTCATGTTGTTGATTTATCTCAAATGTTAGGTGTTTCTTCTCCGTGTGTTCATCTGTCCATGAAATATGTATCTGTTTACAGCACTCTATATCCAGTGATTATGAGAGATGTGTGGAAAATTCTGCCAAGCAGGATGTATCAGAGTCTGAAATAAGACAAAAGTGACCACTATCACCTTTAATATTTTTGTGGGAGTTCTAGCTAATGTAATAGACAAGAAAAATAAGTGAGGTATAAATAAAGGAAAGAAAAACACACATTATTGTTTGCAGAGGATATAATTGTCTATACAGCACAATGAAATGAAATAGTTCAGGCAATTTCAGAATCAGGGTGAAAGTAGAGACAATTATATTTCTGTGGCCTGGGGTTATGTTTCCAGGAAGGATGGGAACAACATATTCCTTGTCTCTCCCACTGAATGCAGCTATAAAACATGTACAGAACACATGGAACAACTATTTAAAAACTGAAAAGTAAGGACTTCCCTGGCAGTCCAGTGGTTAAGACTCTGCACTCTCATTGCCAGGAGCATGGGTTCAATCCCTGGTCAGGGAACTAAGATCCCACATGCTGCACAGTGCAGCAAAAAAAAAAAAAACCTGAAAAGTAAATAGCAAGAGTCACTGATGTGGTGATAAGTTTACTACTTTTTCCCTTTGCTATCCTCCAGCCTGGACTCAAAGTAGCTCAAAACTCAGAAGTAGGTTTCAGTGCAGACAGAAAGATCTCCAGGAAAGGCCATTTATTTAGTTCAGTCTTCAGGAGTAAGAACAGGGTCTCCTGGAAGCCACCATGATGGCAGTAGAGTCTTGCAGTCACTTAAAACTCCAAGGGAGGAGGCTTTTCCTCTCTGATCAAAGGGGCTGTGATCCCAAGAAGGTGGAATGAACCCATATTGCTTTTATTTCCTTTCTGTGTCATGTTGCCATTGGACTCCTGATATAAACATAATCATAGGAAATGAATGGCAGGATAAATTAAGTTCCTAATTTTCTGGCTGGAGGACCAAGAAGGGGCGCCCCCCTAAATGGAAAGTACTTGGGAGACTGCACAAAAGGAAGAGCTCAGGAAAGTGACTCCATAAAATTGTCCATGAACTGCTGCTGCTGCTGCTGCTGCTGCTGCTGCTAAGTCACTTCAGTCGTGTCCGACTCTGTGCGACCCCATAGACGGCAGCTCACCAGGCTCCGCCATCCCTAGGATTCTCCAGGCAAGAATACTGGAGTGGGTTGCCATTTCCTTCTCCAGTGCATGAAAGGGAAAAGTGAAAGTGAAGTCGCTCAGTCATGTCTGACTGTTAGCGACCCCATGGACTGCAGCCTACCAGGCTCCTCCGTCCATGGGATTTTCCAGGCAAGAGTACTGGAGTGGGCTGCCGTTGCCTTCTCCTGTCCATGAACTACTGGATATGAATCTGATCTTAAATGACATTCCAGAGATATATCACACAAACATTAATAAAAAGAAACCAGGAATGGCTATATTAATATCAGAAAAAGTGGACTTCAGAGCAGATGAAATTACAAATAAAAACAGGGGCATTATATGATTAAAGGGGTAAATAACCAAGAATACACAATCCTAAATGTGTATATAGCTAACAATAGAGCTTCAAAATACATAAAAGAAAAACTGATATTGCAAAGTACTGATGGAGAAATAAAGAAATTTACAATTATAGTTAGAGATTTCAACACTCCTCTATCATTAATTGATAAAACTAGTAGACAGAAAATCAGCAAGAATTTAAAACTGAACACTAACAACAACCTACTACATCTAACTGATTTAAATAAACACTCCATTCAACGACAGCATAGCAAACTCTATTTTCAAGTGAACATGGAATATTCAAAAATATATATCACATACTGAGCCATAAAAAACTTATACAATGGGGAAAGGATTGCATCTTCAACAATTTATATTGGGAAAATCAGACATCTACATACAAAAGAATGAAGTTGGGCCCTTATCTTACACCATACAAAAAATCAATCAAAATGGATTAAAAACTTAAACTTAAGACCTGAAGTATAAAACCCTAGAAGAAAACATAGAGGAATGATCTTGGCGATAATTTCATGGATATGATACCAAAGTCACAGGCAATAAAATTACAAATAAACAAGTGGATTACATCAAACTAAAAAGTTTCTTCATATCAAAAGAAACCATTAAGAAAATTACAAGGCAACCTATGGGATGAAAAATATATTTACAAACCTTATATCTGATAAGAGGCTAAACTCCAAAATATATAAGGCACTCCTACAACTCAATAACAAATAAACAAAACAAAGCCTAGTAACTCAATTTAAAACATGGTCTAAGGACATGAATAGACATTTCCCAAAGAAGATACAAATGACTAACAGATATATTTTTAAATGCTCAATGTCACTAATAATGGGAGAAATGCAAATCAAAATTATCAAAAGACAAAAGACAAGTGTTGGCAAGAATATGGAGAAATCTGAATGCTTGTACACAGATTCTACACTGGTAGGAATGTAAAATGCTGCAGTCACTATGGAAAATATTATGGAGGCTCCTCAAAAAATTAAACGTAGAATTACTACTTCTGGTATTTATCCAAAATAACTGAAGTTAATATCTTGCAGAGATATTAGCATTTCCATGATTATTGCAAGACTATTCACAATAGCCAAGATGTGAAAACAACCTAAATGCCCATCAATAGATGAATGAATAAAGACAATTACATATATATATATATATATATATATATATATATATATATATATATATATATATATTCAGCCTTAAAGAAAGAAGGAAATTCTGCAGTATATAATATGGATGGACCTTATGTTAAGTAAGACAAGCCAGTCACAGAAAGAGAAGTACTGCATGATTCCGTTTATGTGAAGTATCAAAAATAATCACATTCATAGAATCAAAAAGTGGAATGGTGGTTATCAGAGGCTGAAAAGAAAGAGAAAATGGTGAGTTACTGATCAGTAGGCATAAAGTCTCAGTTAAGCAACTTGAATAAGTTCTGGAGATCTACTAAACACTGTTACTATATTCAACAATAATGTACAATTAGGAATTTGTTCAGATCAGTTCAGTCACTCAGTCATGTCTGACTCTTTGAGACCCCATTTCAGCACGCCAGGCTTCCCTGTCCATCACCAACTCCCAGAGCTTGCTTAAACTCATGTCCATCGAGTCACTGATGCCATCCAACCATCTCATTCTCTGTCGTCCCCTTCTCCTCCTGCCTTCAATCTTTGCTCCATCAGGGTTTTATCCGATGAGTAAGTTCTTTGCATCAGGTGGCCAAAGTATTGGAGCTTCAGCTTCAGCATCAGTCCTTCCAATGAATATTCAGGACTGATTTCCTTTAGGATTGACTGGTTTGATCTCCTTGCTGTCCAAGGGACTCTCAAGAGTTTTCTCCAACATCACAGTTCTAAAGCGTCAATTCTTCGGCGCTCAGCTTTCTTTATGGTCCAGTTCTCACATCCATACATCAATACTGGAAAAACCATTGCTTTGACTAGACAGACCTTTGTTGGCATAATAATGTCTCTGCTTTTTAATATGCCATCAACCTTGCCTTTTCTTCTTTTCTTTTTGCCTTTTCTTCCAAGGAGCAAGCATCTTTTAATTTCATGGCTGCAGTCACCAACTGCAGTGATTTTGGAGCACAAGAAAATAAAATCGCTCACTGTTTCCATTTTTTCCCCATCTATTTGCCATGAAGCAATGGGACCACATACCATGGTCTTAGTTTTTTGAATGTTGAGTTTTAAGTCAGCTTTTTCACTCTCATCAAGAGGCTCTTTAGTTCCTCTTCACTTTCTGCCATAAGGGTGGTATCATCTACACATCTAAGGTTATTGATATTTCTCCCAGCAATTTTGATTCCAGCTTGTGCTTCATCCAGCCTGGCATTTCTCAAGATGTAAGTCATACCTGAATGACCTAGTGGTCATGTTCCCTAGTTTCTTAAATTTAAGTCTGAATTTTGCAACAAGGAGTTCATGATCTGAGCCACAGTCAGTTCCTGTCTTGTTTTTGCTGACCGGTCTGTTTTTGCTGTATACAGCCTCTTCATCTTCAGCTGCAAAGAATATAATCAATCTGATTTTGGTATTGACCATCTGGTGATGTCCATGTGTAGAATCTTACCACAATAAACTAAACTAAACTTGGCGCTAGTGGTAAAGAACCTAGCTGTCAATGCAGGAGAGGTAAGAGACACTGGTTCGATCCCTGGGTCAGGAAGATTCCCTGGAGAAGTGTATGGCAACCCACTCCAATATTCTTCCTGGAGAATTCCATGGACAGAGGAGCCTGGCAGGCTACAGTTCATGGGGTCACAGATAGTCGGACATGACTAAAGAAACTTAGCACACACGCATGCACACTTAGAAATTCATTAGGAGGGTAAATTTCATGTTAAGTGTTGTTACCACAATAAACTAAACTAATAATAGCAACAATATATTGGTTGATTATAGTTTAGGGATAAGTAAAAAATGACAGTAATGATATAAGGGATGAGAAGAAGAATTTGGGAATAATGTGTTACAGGGTAACTGCACCAGTATTATTTGAAAATGGCTTCCCAGGTTGGCTCGGATGGTAAAGAATCTGCCTGCAATGCAGGAGATCCGGTTCAATCCCTGGGTTGGGAAGATCCCCTGGAGAAGGGAATGGCTACGCACTTTACTATTCTTGCCTGAAGAAGTCCATGGGCAGAGGAGCCTGGTGGGCTACAGTCCATGGGGTCACAAAGAGTTGAACATAACTGAGCAACTTTCACTTTCACTTCTTAACTTAGATTAGCTGTAAATATATATATTGCAAACCCTAGTGCAGTCACTAATTTTTTAATAAAGAAGTACAGTTGACCCTTAAACAACATGGGTTTGAACTGTGTGGGTCCACTTATACATGGATGTTTTAAAATAAATACACATACTTAAAATATGTATTTAAAATAAATAATATTTAATATTATTTATTAAAAAATATTATTTAATATTTAAAATTAATACAAACAGTACTACATGATGCATGGTTGGTTAAATTCACATATGTGGAACCACATGTATAGAAAATGAAAGTGAAAGTCGCTCAGTCATGTCCAACTCTTTGGACCATACAGTTCATGGAATTCTCCAGGCCAGAATACTGCAGTGGGTAGCCATTCCCTTCTCTATGGGATCTTCCCAACCCAAGAATCAAACCCAGGTCTCCCGCATTGCAGACAGATTCTTTACCAGTTGAGCCACCAGGGAGGTTCAAGAATACTGGAGCAGGTATTTATCCCTTCTCCAGTGGATCTTCCCGTCCCAGGAATCGATCCAGGGTCTCCTGCATTGCAGGCAGATTCTTTACCAGCTGAGTTACCAGGGAAGCCCCACATATGTAGAAGGCCAACTGTAAAACTCAGATTTTCAACTGTGCAGAGGATTGGCACCCCTAACCACCAAATTTTTGAAGGGTCAGCTGTCTAACTGATGTGCTAAGACAGGAAAGAAAATGGAATCCTATCAAGTGCTAAGTTAAAATAAGAGAAGGCAAATAAAGAGTTAAAAATAAAAAACAAGTATAATGAATAAAAACAGTTATAAATATGGTAGATATTAATTCAACTGTAAATTAACATTTTCAATTGAAATGGTCTAAATATACCAATTAAAAAGCAAAGACTGGCAGAATGGATAAAAAACAAGACGGAACTGTATTTAGTCTACAAGAAACCTACACTAAATATTAAGACACTGACTGATTAAAAGTAGATGAATGGAGAAACATATGCCATGCTAACACTAATCAAAAACAATTTGGATTAGCTTATTTATTTCAAACAAAGCAGACTTGACAGCAAGGAAAATTATCAGGGAGAAAGAGTTGTATTACATAATAATAAAGGGGTCAATTCTCCAAGAATATATAAGAATCCTAAATGTGTATGCACCTAGCTGCAGATTGTCAAAATATGTGATGCAAAAACAGATAGAACTGCAAGAAAAAATAGATGAATCCACTATTATAGTTTTAGACTTCAACAGACCTCTTTCAGTAATAGATCAACCAGGCAGAAAATCAGTAAGGATATAGTTGAACTAAACAGCACCATCAATCAACTGGATATAATTGACATCTATGGAATATTTCATCCAACAACAGCAGAATACACATTTTTCTCAAGCTCACATGGAACATTCATGAAGATAGATCACATTATGTGTCATAAAATGCACCTTAATACATTTAAGCTAATAGAGATCATACAAAGTATGCTTTCAAATCACAAAGGAATTAAACTAGTAATCAAGAACAGAACGATGACTAGAAAATTTCAAATAATTTAGAGATTGAACACCGTACTTCTAAAGAAATCTCAAGAGGAATTTAAAAATATTTTGAACTAAATGAATATGAAAATACAACTTAAAATTTGTAGGATGCAGCAAAAGTGCTTAGAAGGAAACCTTTAGCATTGAATGCACATCTTAGAAAATAAGAAAGATTTAAAATCAGTAACCTAAGCTTGTAGCTTTGGCCAATTGATGTTTGACAAGGGTGCAAAGGCAGTTCAGTGTAGGAAGGATCTTTTCAACAAGTGGTGCTGAAACAATTGTATCTCCCATGTGCAATAAAACAACCTCGACCTAAACCTCACGTTATAGAAAAATTAATTCAAAATGGATCATATACCTAAATGCAAATGTTAAACTATAAAACTTGTAGAAGAAAACATAGGAGAAAATCTTTGTGACCTGGGGTTAGACAAAGGGTTTTTAGATATGACACCAAATTATGATCCATGGAGAAACTTGATGTTAGACTTCATCAAAATGAAAAAAATAATTGCTCTGCAGAAACACTGTAAAAAGAATGAAAGACAAGCTTGCAAAAATATCTGCAAACTGCGTATGCAGCAAGTCTCTAATATCTAGACTATATAACAAACAGTAAGAAAAAGGAAACAACCCCATCAAACATCTTTAAGAGAATCTGAAAAAGAATATATATATATATGTATGTATATTGTATAACTGAATCACTTTGCTGTACACCTGAAACTAACACAACATTGTAAATCAACTATACTTCAATAAAAAATAAAATAAAAAACCTTTAAAAGGCTATACCAAAGAGGATATATGCAAGGCAAATAAGCACACAAAAAAATAGTCAACATCTTCAGAGTAAATTTAAAACACGATGAACAGCAAATTAAAAACATACACCTATCAGAATGGCTAAAAGTTTAACATATGTAATAATTTAGTTATAAATAATACCGAGTACTGGCAAGGATGTGAAGACACAAATATACATTGCTGGTGGGAAGCCAAAATGGTGCAATCATTCTGAAAAACAGTGTGGCAGTTTCTTACAAAGTTAAATATATGCTTTCCATATAACCCAGTGTCTTAGTCTGTTTGGGCTACTAAAATAAAAATACCATAGACTGGGTGATTTAAACAACAAATATTTATTTCTTACAGTCTGGAGGCTTAAGAAGTCCAAGACCAAGGTGCCAGCAGATTCAGTGTCTGGTAAGGGCCCGCTTCCTGATTCATAGACAGCTATCTTCGTGCTGTGTCCTCACATAGCTAAAGGGGCAAGGGAGTTCTCTAGGGTCTTTTTCATAAAGGCACTAATCCCACTATGAGAGTTCCTCCCTCTTGACCTAATCACCTCCTAAAGGTCCCACTTCCAAATACCATCACATTGGGGATTAGGTTTCAGAATATGAATTTGGGAGGGCACAAATATTCAGTTTATAACACCAGTAGTGCCACGCCTGAATATTTTCCCTAGAGAATTGAAAACATACATCCACTCAAAATTCTGTCTAGGAATGTTCATAGCAGCATTAGTCAGAAAGTGGAATCAACCCAAATGTCCTTCACTAAGTGAATGGTTAAATTTTGATACATCCATACCATGAAATACTATTCAGCAATAAGATGTAACAAACTATGAGCATCCTGCTAATACCTTAGATATAGTCATGCTACTGAAAGAAACCAGTCTCAAAAGGTTAAATACTGCATGATCCACTTACACAGATTCTTGAGAAGACAAAACTATGGTGATGGAGAATAGGTTAGTACTTGTCAGTTAGAAAAGGATTATGTGAGAGAATTCTTTGGGAAGGTAGAACTGATTTGGTTCCTGATTGGAGTAATGGTCATATAAATCCATATATGTGTTAAAATTCATAGAACTGTACACCAAAAAAGTATGTTTTACTGTAAGTTATGTTTTTGAATTAATAAACTTAATTTTTAGAGTAGTTTTAAGATCAGAGCAAAATTGACTGGAAAGTACAGAGATTTCAAATGAATCTACATTGACACATCAGTTCAGTTCAGTTCAGTTCAGTCGCTCAGTCGTGTCCGACTCTTTGCGACCCCATGAATTGCAGCACGCCAGGCCTCTCTGTCCATCACCAACTCCCGGAGTCTACCCAAACCCATGTCCATCGAGTCGGTGATGCCATCCAACCATCTCATCCTCTGTAGTCCCCTTCTCCTCCCGCCCCCAATCCTACCCAGCATTAGGGTCTTTTCCAATGAGTCAACTCTTCTCATGAGGTGGCCAAAGTATTGGAGTTTCAGCTTCAACATCAGACCTTCCAATGAACATCCAGGATTGATCTCCTTTAGGATGGATTGATTGGATCTCCTTGTAGTCCAAGGGACTCTCAAGAGTCTTCTCCAACACCACAGTTCAAAAGCATCAATTCTTCGACGCTCAGCCTTCTTCACCGTCCAACTCTCACATCCATACATGACCACTGGAAAAACCATAGCCTTGACTAGACGGACCTTTGTTAGCAAAGTAATGTCTCTGCTTTTAAATATGCTATCTAGGTTGGCCATAACCTTCCTTCCAAGGAGTAAGTGTCTTTTAATTTCATGGCTGCAATCACCATCTGCAGTGATTCTGGAGCCCAAAAAAATAAAGTCTGACACTGTTTCCACTGTTTCCCCATCTATTTCCCATGAAGTGATGGGACCAGATGCCATGATCTTAGTTTTCTGAACGTTGAGCTTTAAGCCAACTTTTTCACTCTCCTCTTTCACCTTCATCAAGAGGCTCTTTAGTTCTTCTTCACTTTCTGCCATAAGGGTGGTGTCATCTGCATATCTGAGGTTATTGATATTTCTCCCGGCAATCTTGATTCCAGCTTGTGTTTCTTCCAGCCCAGCGTTTCTCATGATGTACTCTGCATATAAGTTAAATAAGCAGGGTGACAATATACAGCCTTGATGTACTCCTTCTCCTATTTGGAACCAGTCTGTTGTTCCATGTCCACTTCTAACTGTTGCTTCCTGACCTGCATACAGGTTTCTCAAGAGACAAGTCAGGTGGTCTGGTATTCCCATCTCTTTCAGAATTTTCCACAGTTTATCGTGATCCACACAGTCAAAGGCTTTGGCATAGTCAATAAAGCAGAAATAGATGTTTTTCTGGAACTCTCTTGCTTTTTCGATGATCCAGCGGATATTGGCAATTTGATCTCTGGTTTCTCTGCCTTTTCTAAAAGCAGCTTGAACATCTGGAAGTTCACGGTTCACGTATTGCTGAAGCCTGGCTTGGAGAATTTTGAGCATTACTTTACTAGCATGTGAGATGAGTGCAATTGTGCGGTAGTTTGAGCATTCTTTGGCATTGCCTTTCTTTGGGACTGGAACGAAAACTGACCTTTTCCAGTCCTGTGGCCACTGCTGAGTTTTCCAAATTTGCTGGCATATCGAGTGCAGCACTTTCACAGAATCACCTTTGAGGATGACACATCATTATTACCCAAAGTCCGTAACTTAAATTAGGGTTCAATCTTGGTGTTGTACATTCTACAGGTTTGGAAAAATATGTAATAATACATATCCACAATTATAGTAGCATACAGAATAATTTTACTGCCCTAAAAAGTCTTCTGTGCTCTGTCTCTAACTCTTGGCAACCACTGTTTCTTTTTACTACCTCCATAATTTTGCCTTTCCTAGGATGTCATATAGATGGAATCATACACTATATAGCCTTTTCAAATTGGCTTCTTTACTTAGTAATATGCATTTCTCCTCCATGTTTTTCATGATTTGATAGCTCATTTCCTTTTAGTGCTAAAAAATATTCCATTATCTGAATATACCCCAGCTTATTTAAATGTTTACCTACTGAAGGGTATCTTGGTTGCTTCCAAATTTTGAAAATTATGAACAAAGTTGTTACAGACATCTGTGTTCAGGTTTTTGTGTGGACATAAGCTTTCAATTACTTTGAGTAAATATACAGCTGCTGGATCATACAGTTGCATTCCCAACAGCAATGAAAGAGAGTTCCTGTTGCCCCACATCCTTACCAGCTTTTGGTGTTGTCAGTGTTTGGATTTTGACCATTCTAATAGGTGTGTATGATATCACACTGTTGTTTTAAGTTGCAGTTCACTAACAACATATGGTGATAAATATCTTTTCATAGACTTACTTGCCATCTGCATATCTTCTTCAATGAGGTGTGTGTTCAGGTCTTTTGCCTACTTTTTAAGTGGGTTGTTTGTTTTCTTATTGTTAAGTTTTAAGAGTTTAAGAGGATTTTTTTGGTATATTTTAGATAGTAGTGTGTTTTGAAAATATTTTCTACCAGTCCATAGCTTGTCGTCTCATTCTCTTGATGTTGCCTTTCACAAAGCAGGTTTTTAATTTTAATTAATTCCAGCTTATCAAATGTTTCTTTCATGGATTGTGCTTTTGGTGTTGTGTCTGAAAAGTTATGGCCTTACCCATAGGTTTTTTCCTTTGTTGTGTTCTAAGAGTTTTATAGTTATGCATTTTACATTTGCATCTATGATCCATTTTGAGTTAATTTTTGTGAAGAGTGTAAGGATTGTGTCTAGATTCTTTTGGGGGGAATGTGGATGTCCAGTTGTTCAAGCACAGTTTATTGACAATTCCATCTCCATTCCATTATATTCCCTTTACTCCTTTGACAAAGATCAGATGACTATATTTATGTGCTTCTATTTCTTCACTCTCCTTTCTATTCCATTGATCTATTTGTCTAGTCTTTCACAAATACTACACTATCTTGATAACAATAGCTCTACATTAAGTCTTGAAGTCAGGTAGTGTCAGCTGAGTTGTCTTCTTCAACACTGAGTTGGCTATGTTGGCTCTTTTGCCTCCCCATACAAATTTTAAGATCAGCTTGTCAATATCTACAGAATAATTTGTTAAGATTTTGATTGAGATTGCTTTCGATCTATAGATCAAGATGGGAAGAACTGGTATCTTGATGATATTGAAACTTTCTATCCATGAATATGAAATATTTTTCCATTTATTTAGTTCTTCTTTGACATATTTCCTGGAGTTTTCCTTGTTTAGATCTTGTACATATTTCATTAGATTTATAAATATTTCAATTTTGTGCTAATGTAAATGTTAATGTGTTTTTCATGTTAATGTTTGTGGATTAATCATAGCTCTGGCATAGATTTTGATGATAGATGTTGGTAGATGTAGTCATACACAAAGGAGAAGGCTAGCAGAAGATGAAGTAATAAGGACAGGCAGAAAGGAGTTTTTTCCTTCATTTCCTCAGGTTCCTAAAGCCAAAATGAGAAGCCCTTACACAGGTCACAAACTGGAAAATATATACTGTGAAACTCGACGATTATAAATTGGACCCACACACCTCAAAATGAAAAATTTGAAAGTAAGTATCTTGATTAAAATAATTTCTTTTTCTTAATGTTCCACATACATTGAGATTCTTTATCCTTCACAAAAGGATCTAGTTCCTCTTGTTTCTCTTGGTAATTTATAGCTATTGTGGCCTTGCTATTGTTCACACTCAGATCATTAATACAGTATACTTGTTTATTTTTTTGTTAAACTCTTCACTCTTATAACCCCTGGAGTCAAGCATCTAAGTATATATTTTATAATCTTTCAAAAGACCCCATGCCAAAAAAACAAACCTCGTAAACACTTCAATTTTTAATAGCTACATACCTATAGTATGCTCATTTCTCTAATATAGGAAAGACAGTTTACCAAGTCTTCTAGAAACAATACTATATATAAAGAGCAGGATAGAAACATAGATCTGTTCTTTACCTGTCACCTTGTATTTTGTAAGAACTCCACTCCTTAAAGAGGAGGGAAATTGTGAGGAAAGGTTCTCTTTCCTTTGTGCCTTTTAAACACCAACAGAACTTTCTGGAAGCTTTGTTGGGCACAAGTACAGGCTGCAAATCTGGTACAGCCATGGCTCAGTAGGAAGCTTCCTCAACTGGGAGCTCCTTTGTCAATCTGAACACTTACTCTAATGTCCACAATGTATGAGTTGTAAAGTAGATGAGACCATAATAGCTCTGCCTCTATATTTATGAATGAAAGTAATAAGTATATGTCATTAGCCATCATATAAAGACAGTTTTCAGACAAAAACTTCTTAATCTTGCCAAGTGTACATGAGCTCTTCTCTCTTAACCAGTAATGTGTCTCTCTCAATGAACTGGGCTCCTCTTTGTGTCTCCCTGTACTCTTAAATAGTTCAACCATCAGCTTATAACAAAAAGTCTTTACACCAAATAGTCTTTTAAGTCCAAGGACACAACTAACAAAAGAGGAATATTTTATTCCTCTTCTGAGCTTCTTAAATTTCTAAGCCTAGACTGTTGCCAAATTATGTCATGGATGTCTGTTATCTTTGTTTGGGGCTGGTTTTTCTTTCTGATTTTCTTTTCTCTTTTTTCTCCTAAAACTTGATGTTACAGTAAGCTATGTTCTGTATCAATGAGGAAAAAATAAAGCTGATATTTAAAAATGTAAAAAAAATGTTAATGTGTTTTTAATCTCAAATTTCACTTGTTCATTGTTGGTATATAGGAAAATTATTGGCTTTTGTATGTTAATCTTGTATACTGTAATCTTGCTATAATCAGTTATTACTTCCAGGAAGTTTTAGTTTGTCAATTTTTTCAGATTTTCTACACAGATGATTATTTAATCTGTGAACAAAGATAATTTCATGTCTTTCTTCTCAATCCATATATCTTTTATTTACTTGTTTTAGTCCTTCTTTGCATTAGGTAGAACTTCAAGTACAATGTTGAAAACAAGTGGTGAGAGGAACATCCTTCCCTTATTCCTGATCTTAATGGGAAAGCTTGAAGTTTCTCACCATTATGTATGATGTTAGCTCTAGGTTTTATTGTAGATTTTGTTTATCAAATTGCAGATGTTTCCCTCTATTTCTAATTTGCTGATGCTTTATTTGTGACTAAGTATTGGATTTTGTCACATGCTTCTTTTATAGGTATTGATATGGTCATGTGATTTTTTTTCTTCTTTAGCCTATTGATGTCATGGATTACATTTCAAATGTTGAACAAATCTTGTATATCTGGGATAAATCCCACTTAGGTCACTTGCTGCTTTTAAAGTTCTCTCTTTGTCTTTAACTTTTGAGAATTTGATTATAATTTGTCTTATAATAATCTTTTGATTGATTTGCTTAAGATCCTTTGAGCATCATGTGTCTGGATGTTTATATCCTTCCCTAGATTTAGGAAGTTTTCAGTCACTATTATTTCAATAAATCTTCTGTCCCTCCTCCATCTCTCTCATTTCTTCTGCTTCTGAGACTCTCAAAATGCATACATTTGTTCATTTACTAGTACCCCATAAGTCCTATATATACTTTCTTCATTCTTTCTTCTTTTTTGTTCCCCTAACTGGCTGATTTCATATAATCTGTCCTCAAGTTCACTGATTCTTTGTTTTACGTGATTGACTCCGATATTGAAGCTCTCTATTGATTTTTCAGTTCTGTCACTGTATTCTTCAATTCTAGGATTTCTATCTGATTCTCTTTTATGCTTTCTATTTCTTTATTAAACTCTTTCTCTATGTATTGCTTTCCTGATGTCTTTTAGTTGTATATGTTCTCTTGCATCTCATTTAGCTTTCAAAAGATGATTTTTTGAAATATTTGAATTATTTTTTAAACTTAAAAATTTAAATTAAAAAGTTTAAATTATTTTTAGGATGATATTTTGAATCATTCATCATGCAATCTGTAGACCTCCATTTCTTTGGGGTGGTTACCTTTGGTGGTGTCATATTTGCTTGATTCTTTATGATTCATATAGTTTTGTGTTGGTGTCTGTGCATTTGAAGGAATAAACACATCCTACAGCCTTTACAGACTTATTTCATCAGGTAAAATCCTTCTCCTGTAAGGTATCCAGAATTATGATATTGTCTCTGGGACAGCAGTCAACCAGGTTGAACTGAGTCATGTGTTTCCAGGCCTGTTACCAGGGCCTTGGGCAGGCATGAATTCTATGTGGTCCCTGGGTATACAGGACTGCATCCAAGACCTCAGTCTGTTGGACTGGAGCTAGGAGGAGAGTTTGCTTCTGGATCCATAGATGGTAGATCTGTTACCAGGTGTATAGATGAATGTGATTCTCATTGAGTCCCTTGGAGGACTCCTGACGGGACACTGGGCACTTTTCTGGGTGGACAGAATTGGCCTTGGACTGCAATTGATAGGAGCTAGAACTGAGTCACAGGGTCCATAGCTGGGACCAGTGTCTGCAGGTCTGCCTCCAGGGGGCATAAACAAGCATGCTTCCAGCCAGGTTCCTGGTGGCAGAACTTCCCCTACACTGCAGCTGAGCAGGACTGGAGCTGGGTCACAGTGCTGTTTCAGCATCAAGAGTCAGACCCAAGTCAACAAGCCTGCCCTTGGGAATAAAGAATAATGTGTTTTTCTCTGAATCCCTGTATGTGCAAGACTACTCCTGAACCATGACTGGATCCAAGTCACAGGGCCACTTCAGGCTCTGGAATCAGCAGGCCTGCCTCCTAGTAGGGCACAAATAGGTGTGTCTTCTTGAAGTCCCTGGGAGGGCAGGTCTACTCCCAGACTGTGGGAGGAAGGGCCTGTGGTGAAGTTTCGGGGCCACTTCAAGATATGTAGTCAGACTGAAGTAAGTGGGCCTATCTTGGGGGACACATATGGAAGTGTCTCCTGCTCAGTCTCTAGGTGGGCAGGACTGGCAGCAATATGAGCTAGAGCTGGGTCATGAGCCATTTCAGGGTTTATAGCCAAGACCAAGGTTGATGGGCCTGTTACCCAAGGCACAAGTAGGCCTGACTCCTGCTGAGTGGCAGGACCAAGGCCAAATGGGGCTGTAGCCAAGTCCACAGAGGGGTGGGGCTTGTTCTAGATCCATAGCTGGAATATAGTCAATGAGTCTGCCACCTGGACATGGGCCTTTCTCAAAACAGCCCTCTTTACTCTTGGGCTCCAATATGGTTTCAAAATCTCCTACCTGGATCCCAAATCTCCCACAAAGGCATTTTTGGTCATGAATGTCTGCCAAATTATTTTTTTCTAGGGTAGGATAGAGCAGAGGAGCTTCTACTGTGCCATCTTGCTGATATCTCTCAGTTTTTTGTGGCTTTAACTGACCACTTTATATGATTCTATTTTATCTCCTTTCTTAGCATATCAATTACACTTCTGTTACTTTTTCTAGTGGTTGCACTAGAGTTTGCAGTATATATTTAAAACTAATATAAATCCACATTCAAATTATACTATATCACTTCATGGGTAGTGCAAGTACCTTGTAATAAAAAATATTCCTAATTCCTCCCTCTTTTCCCTTATATCATTACTGTCATTCATTTAACTTACACATACACATAATGAAGCATATTTTATATGCATAAGAAATATATATAAGCATATATAATTGAGTACATCATTGCTATTTTTATTTTGAACAAGCATCTGTTAAATCAATAAAGAATAAGAAAAGTAAAAGTTTTTATTTTACCTTCACTTATCCCTTCTCCAGTGCTCTTCCTTTCTTTATGTAGACTTGAGTTCCTGACTATATAATTTTCCTTCTCTCTAAAGAACTTCTTTTAACATTTCTTGCAAGGCAGGCATACTAGTAACAGATTTTCTTCCATTTTTATTTGTCTGAGAAAGTCTCTATTTCTCCTTAACTCTTGAAGTATAATTTCACAGGGTGCAGACCTCTAGGTTAGTGGGTTTTCTCTTTCAAGCATGATTTCCAAGAAGTTGCGTGTAATTCTTATCTTTGCTTTTTATAGGTAAAGCTTTTTCCTTCAAGCTTCTTTCAAGATATTTTTCTTTATCTTTGATCTTCTGAAGTTTGAATATGATATGCCTAAGTGTAATTTTTTGCCTTTATTATACTGGTTTTATGAGCTTTTGAGGTCTATGGTTTGATATCTGACATTAATTTGAGGAAATTCTTTCATTATTGCTTCAAATGTTGCTTGTATTCTTTTCTCTCTTTCTTCTCTCAGTATTCCCATTATGAGTGTTACACCTTCTGTAGTTCTCCCACAGTTTTTACCAAGACTCAGATGGTAAAGAATCTGCCTGCAGTGCAGGAGACCAAGGTTTGATCCCTGGGACAGGAAGATCCCCTGGAGAAAAAAATGGCAACCCACCCCAGCATTCTTGCTTGGAGAATTCCATGAACAGAGGATCCTGGTGGGCTACAGTCCATGGGATTGCAAAGAGTCAGACATGACTGAACAAATAACACTTTCTTTCACTTTTATAGTTTTTATAATAGAAATTCTGTTTGGCTTTTTAGTCTGCTCTTTGTTTTCAGTTTTAGAAGTTTCTATTATCATGTCTACAAGCTGAGAGATTCTTTCCTCAGTCACGTTCAGTGTTTTAATGAGCCCATCAAAGGCATGTTTCATTTCTGTTACAGTTTTTGATTACTACCACTTCTTTTTTTTTCCTTTTTAAAAAATTTATTTATTTTTTAATTGAAGGATAATTGCTTTACAGAATTTTGTTGGTTTCTGCCAAACATCAACATGAATCAGCCATAGGTATACATATGTCCCCTCCCTCTTGAACCTCCCTCCCATCTCCCTCCCCATCCTACCCCTCTAGGTTGTTACAGAGCCCCTGTTTGAGTTTCCTGAGTTATACAGCAAATCCCCATTGGATATCTATTTTAATATGGCAGTGTAAGTTTCCATGTTACTCTTGCCATATATCTCACCCTCTCCTTCCTCCCCCCACCCACTGTGTCCATAAGTCTGTTCTGTCTGTCTACATCTCCATTGCTGCCCTGAAAATAATTTCACCAGTACCATCTTTCTAGATTCCATATATATGTGTGAGTATATATTTTTATTTCTCTTTCTGACTTAATTCACTCTGTATAATAGGCTCTAAGTTTATCCACATCATTAGAACTGGCTCAAATGTGTTCCTTTTTATGGCTGAGTAATATTCCATTGTATATAGGTACCACAGCTTCTTTATCCATTCAAATAATAGCAAATAAAATAACTGATTAAGGATTAGTTTCCCAAATATACAAGCAGCTCATAAAACTCAATACCAGAAAAACAAACAGCCCAATCAAAAAGTGAGAAAAAGACCTAAACAAACATTTCTCCAAAGAAGACATACAGATGGCTAACAAATACATGAAAAGATGCTCAACATCGCTCATTATTAGAGAAATGCAAATCAGAACTACAATGCGATATCACTTCACACAAGTCAGAATGGCCATCATCAAAAAGTCTACAAACAATAAATGCTGGAGAGGGTGTGGAGAAAAGGGAATGCTCTTGCACTGTTGGTGGGAATATAAATTGATACAGCCACTACGGGAGACAGTATGGAGATTCCTTAAAAAACTAGGAATAAAACCACCATATGACCCAGCAATCCCACTACTAGGCATATACCCTGAGGAAGCCACTTGTACCCCAGTGTCCACTGCAGCACTATTTACAATAGCTAGAACATGGAAGCAGCCTAGATGTCCATTGACAAATGAATGGATAAAGATGACTAGTATTTCTTCTTCAATTTTTCTTAGAATATCCATCTCTCTGCTTACATTATCCATCTGTCTTTGTATGTCTTTGTCTGTCTTTTCCTTAAAGCCTTTAGCATATTAATAATAGTTTAAAACATTTTTGGTTTGCTAATTCCAACACTTTTACCATATCTGGATCTAATTCTAATGCTTGTTTAATCTCTGCAAACTGTGTTTTTTTGCCTTTTAGTATGCTTTGTAATTTTCTTGAAAGGTGGACGTGATGTACCAGGTTGAGTAAAAGAAACTGTGGTAAAGAGGCCTTTAGTAATATTTCACATGCTAACAAGATTGTACTCAAAATTCTTCAAGCTAGGCTTCAGCAGTACATGAACCAAGAATGACCAGATGTACAAGCTGCATTTAGAAAAGGCAGAGGAACAAGAGATCAAATTACCAACATCCACTGGATCATAGAAAAAGCAAGAGAATTCCAGAAAAACATCTACTTCTGCTTCATCGACTCTGCTAAAGCCTTTGAATGTGAATGTGAATCACAACAAAATGTGGAATATTCTTGAAGAGATGGGAATACCAGATCATCTTACCTGCCTCCTGAGAAACCTGTATGCAAGACAAGGAGCAACAGTTAGAACATCATATGGAACAACAGACTGTTTCCAAATTGGGAAAGGAGTATATCAAGGCTGTATATTGTCACCCTGCTTATTTAACTTATATGCAGAGTACATCATACGAAATGTCAGGCTGGATGAATCACAAGCTGGAATCAAGAATTCCAGGAGAAATATCAATAATCTAAGATATGCAGATGATACCACTCTAATGGAAGAAAGTGAAGAGGAACTAAAGAGCCTCTTGATGAAGGTGAAAAAGGAGGGTGAAAAAGCTGGCTTAAAACTCAACATTAAAAAAATTAAGATTATAGCATCTGGTCCCATCACTTCATGGGAAATAGATGGGGAAAAAGTGGAAGCAGTGTCAGATTTCATATTCTTGGGCTCCAAAATCACTGCAGAAGGTGACTACAGCCACAAAATTAAAAGATGCTTGCTCCTTGGAAGAAAAACTATGACAAACCTTGACAGTGTATTAAAAAGAAGAGACATCACTTTGCTGACAAAGGTCCATATAGTCAAAGCTATGATTTTTCCAGTAGTCATGTAGGGATGTGAGAGTTGAACCATAAGGAAGGTTGAGCACCGAAGAATTGATGCTTTTGAACTGTGTTGCTAGAGAAGATTCTTGAGAGTCTCTTGAAGAGCAAGGAGATCAAATCAGTCAATCCTAAAGGAAATCAACCTTGAATATTCACTGAAAGGACTGGTGCTAAAGCTCCAATACTTTGGCCACCAGATGTGAAGTGCTGACTCATTGGAAAAGACCCTGATGCTGGGAAAGATTGAGGGCAAGAGGAGAAGGGGGCAAGAGAGGATGCAATGGTTGCATGGCTTCACTGACTCAATAGATATGAGTCTGAGCAAACTCAGGGAAATAATGAAGGACCGGAAAGCCTGGCATGCTGCAGTTCGTGTGGTGGCAAAGAGTCGGACATGACTGAGAGACCGAACAACAACAATCTAGTGGTAAGGTGTATGTGGGGCTGGGAGGGGGAGGGGAAGTGTTTTATAGCCTTATGATTAGCTCTCAATCTATGCTCCTGAACTGTGAACTTCAGCGATTCTTAATCCCTTTCACCCATCTTAGGTAGAACAAGAAGGCTAGAGGGGGCTTGAGTTGGGTATTTCCCTTCTCCAGTGTGGAAATACCCTTCTCCAGAGACTAGCTGGAGTTGGCTACATGTCTTCTCTAGGTAGGTTAGGCTTTGCTAATATTTCAGCAGGCTAGGCTCTGGCTAAGTAGTTTGTCGTGAAGGCAGACCCTGTTTAAAAGAATGGAGTGATCTGTCATGCTTCAAAATGGTTCCTTTTCCTCCCTCCTTTTAAAGCATGAGATTTTCATCCGTTACTCACTGTGAGAACCTGGTAGAACTCCTGAAATGAAAATTTCAAAAGCATGGGAGCACCACTATGAATGGGTCTTCTCATCACTCTGAACCTCCAACAACGCATCACAACAGTTCAAATTTTCTTATCCAAGCACTGGTTCGCACATATATTTGTGCTTAGGAGTTCCTGCTCAGGTAAGCTGTGATTCTTCATATCTGTCTGCCTGTTTGTCCAGTTTGGGGGTGGGGGAAGGTGGGCATCAGTTTTCCCTGTATTCTCACAGATCTAAGAAGAGTTATTGATTTTCCAGTTTATTCATCTTCTTATTTGTTGTTAGGATGCTGTGGCAACTTCTAAGCTCCTTACATACTGTGCTGGAAACTAGAATTCCTATGTGTTAATTTTTAAAGATAGAATTTTAAAAAGGAAAAATGTTTCAGTTGCACTTATAGCCTAAATGATGCCTCATGACTTTGTGCAAATGATAGTGAGAGCCATGATTAGGCTTGAGAAATGGGTTATAAACTTGCAATGATAGCCTGTAAGTAAACCCCAGATTTGTCTGTATGTCCTTGATCATTAGACCTTCATGGATCACAGCCTTGTTGTGGTGAAGGAGATTGCATGACTCAATAAAGCTATGAGCCACGCCATGCAGGGCCACCCAAGGTGGAGGGGACATAGTGAAGAGTTTTGACAAAATGTGGAACACTGGAGGAGGGAATGATAAACCATTTCAGTATTTTTGCCATGCGTACCCTATGGAGAGCATGAAAAGGCAAAAAAACGTGACACTGGAAGATGAGCCCTCCAGGTAGGAAGGTGTCCAATATGCTAGTGGGGAAGGGCAGAGGGCAATTACTAATAGCTCCAGAAAGAATTAAGTGGCTGGGCCAAAGTAGAACCAATGTTCAGTTGTGGATGAGTCTGGTGGTGAAAGTAAAGTCCAAAGGTGTAAAGAACAATATTACATAGGAATCTGGGATGTTGGGTTCATGAATCAAGGTAAATTGGGTGTGGTCAAGTAGGAGACACTAAGAATGAATATCGACATTGTAGGAACGGGTGAACTAAAATGGACGGGAATGGGCAAATTTAATTCAGATGAGCAGTATATCTACTACTGTGGGCAAGAATCCCTTAGAAGAAATGGAGTAGTCCTCATAATCAACAACAACAACAAAAATCTGAAATGCAATACTTGGGTACAGTCTCAAAAATGACAGAATGATCTTGGTACATTTCTAAGGCAAATCATTCAACATCACAATAATCCATGTCTATGTTCCAACTTCTAATGCCAAAGAAGCTGAAGTTGAACGGTTCTGATGACCTACAAGACCTTCCAGAACTAACACCAAAAAGAAATGTCTTTTTCATCATAGGGGATTGGAATGCAAAAGTAGGAAGTCAAGAGATACCTGGAGTAACAGGCAAGTTTGGCCGTGGAGTACAAAATGAAGCAGATCCAAGGCTAGCAGAGTTTTAACAAAATAACATGCTGATCATAGCAAATACACTTTTCCAATGATGCAAAAGACGACTCTACAGATGAACATCACTGAATGGTCGATGTCTAAATTAGATTGATTATATTCTTTTGCAGCTGAAGATAGAGAAGCTCTATACAGTCAGTAAAAACAAGACCTGGAGCTGACTGTGGCTTAGATCATCAGCCCCTTATTGCAAGATTCAGCTTAAACTGAAGAAAGTGGGAAAAACCACCAGGCCATTCAGGCACAACCTAAATCAAATCCCTTATGCTTGTACAGTGGAGGTGACAAATAGATTCAAGGGATTATATCTGGTAGACAGAGTTCCTGAAAAACTATGGACAGAGTTTATTATCATTGTACAGGAGGCAGTAACCAAAACCATCCCACAGAAAAGAAATGTAAGAAAGTTAAGTGCTTGTGTGAAGAGGCTTCACAAATAGCTGAGGAAAGAAGAAAACCAAAAGGCAAAGAAGAAAGGGAAAGATATCCTCAATTGAATACAGAGTTCCTGAGAAAAGCAAGGAGAGATAAGGCCTTCTTAAATGAAAAATACAAAGAAATAAAGGAAAACAATAGAATAGGAAAAACTAGAGATCTCTTCAAGAAAACTGGAGATAGCAAGGGAATATTTCATGTAGGGATGGGCACAATAAAGGACAGAAACCATAAGGACCTAACAGAAGTAGAAGAGATTGAGAAGAGGTGGCAAGAATACACAGAAGAACTACAGAAAAAAAAGGTCTTAATGACCCAGATAAGCACAATAGTGTGGTCACTCACCTAGAGCCAGACATCCTGCAGTGAGAAGCCAAGTGAGCCTTAGGAAGCATTACTATGAACAAAGCTAATGGATGTTACAGAATTCCAACAGAACTATTTAAAATCCTAAAACATGATGCTGTTAAAGTGCTGCACTCAATATGCTAGTGGAAAATTCAGCAGTGGCCACAGGACTGGAAAAGTTTTCATTCCAATCCCAAGGAAGGGCAGTGCCAAAGAATGTTCAAACTGCTGTACATTTGGGCTCATTTAACATGCTAGCTAGGTTATGCTCAAAATCCTTCAAACTAGGCTTCATCAGTATGTGAACCAAGAACTTCCATATGTACAAGTTTGGGTTTAGAAAAGACAGAGGAACCAGCAATCAAATTGTCAACATTCATTAGATCATTAAGAAAACCAGGGAATTCCAGGAAAAAAAAAATTGCTTCATTGACTATATGAAAGCCTTTGGCTGTGTAGATCACAACAAACTGCAGAAAATTCTTAAAGAGATGGGAATACCAGACCACCTTACCTGTCTCCTGAGAAACTTCTATGCAGGTCAAGAAGCAACAGTTAGAACATCACATGGAACAACTTACTGATTCAAAATTGGGAAAGGAGTACAACGAGGCTGTGTATTGTCACCTTGTTTATTTAATTTATATGCAGAGTACATCATGTGAACTGCTGGGCTGGATGAATCACAAGTTGGAATCAAGATTGCCAGGAGAAATATCAACAACCTCAGATATGCAGATGATACCACTCTCATGGAAGACAGTGAAGAGAAACTAAAGAAACTCTTGATGAGGGTGAAAGAGGAGAGTGAAAAACCTGGCTTAAAACTGCACATTAAAAAACTAATGTCATGGCATCTGGTCCCATCACTTCATGGAAAATAGAAGGGGGAAGAGTGGAAGCACTGACAGATTTTCTTTTCTTGGGCTCCAAAATCACTGTGGGCAGTGACTGCAGCCATGATTAAAAGATGCTCCCTCCTTGAAATGAAGGCTATGACAAATGTAGGCAGCATATTAAAAAGCAGAGACATCAATTTGCTGACAAAGGTCTGTATAGTCAAAGCTACAGTTTTTCCAGTAGTCATGTATGGATGTGAGAGTTGGGCCATAAAGAAGGCTGAGCACCAAAGAATTGATGCTTTCGAATTGCAGTCCTGGAGAAGACTCTCAAGAGTTCCTTGGACAGAAAGGAGATCAAATTTGTCGATCCTAAGGAAATCAGTCCTGCATATTCTTTGGAAGGACTGATGCTGAAGCTGAAGTTCTAGTACTTTAGCCATTTGTTGTGAAGAGCCAACTCATTTGAAAAGACTCTGATGCTGGGAAGGATTGAAGGCATGAGAAGTGTGGCGGCACAGGATGAGATGGTTAGATACCACCACCAACTCAATAGACGTGAATTTGAGCAAACTCCCAGAGATAATGAGGGGCAGGCAAGCTTGGCATGCTGTAGTTCATGAGGTTGGACACGGCTTAGTGAATGAACAACAAACTTGGTCATTTAGGGGTTTACTATTCAATTACTGCAGGTACTTTTTGACTGTCACCTAAGCCAATGGTTTCTAAAAGTCCTTGGCATCAGAACTAGTTTGAAAATATTAATCCTGGTCTCCATCCCAGAATTTCTGTTTAAAGAGGCCCAAGTGAGGCCTGAGGATTTGTTTTTGCATTTCTTTTGTTTGGGCAATTTTTTGGATTTTTTGTTTGTTTGTTTTCTGCTTCTCAGCCATTTAATGCACAGAAAGACTTAGAAAATACTAGTATGGCACCCCACTCCAGTACTCTTGCCTGGAAAATCCCATGGACGGAGGAGCCTGGTGGGCTACAGTCCATGGGGTCGCTAAGAGTCAGACACGACTGAAGCGACTTCACTTTCACTTTTCCTGTTCAGGCACTGGAGAAGGAAATGGCAACCCGCTCCAGTGTTCTTGCCTGGAGAATCCCAGGGACGGCAGAGCCTGGTGGGCTGCTGTCTATGGGGTCGCACAGAGTCGGACATGACTGAAGCGACTTAGCAGCAGCAGCAGCAGCAGTCTAGATCAGAATTCTAAGATTCAAATTCCAAGCCATCAATATACATTTCTTTGATATGACCTGCAGGTGGTGCTGCTGTAGTATTCCCAAATAACAAACCAAGAACTGAAGGGAAAACAGGTTAGGGAGGAAATTACAAATTTCCTAGATCCAACCCGAATAAATGATCTAATTGTTTTAATGACAAAACAATAAAGGTCAATTCATATCAATTATAATACTAATATAATACCTTATATTAATCCCGAAGTGATACGACATTTTTCACCCTTCTAACTCGAGGCTCTATAGAGGTACCTAGCAGGTCCACGTTTATAAATACCTGGGCTCCTCTCATAACACCATTGCTCTTAGCCATTGGAGATCCCCTGAAATCTTTTTCCTAAATTTTTTGGCCACACAGAGAGGCATGTAGTTAGTTCCCTGACCAGAGATAAAACCCTCACCCCCTGCAGTGCAAGCATGGTGTCTTAACCACTGGACCACCAGGGAAATCTCCTCCTGAAATCTTCTCTTAAGCTTTAAAAAATAATGTCAGTGCCTGAATGGAAGAATTTGAAGATTCAATAAACCTTTGACATAGACTTTACATTTAGTGTCTTTGAGCCTGGGCTCCTAAATCAGAGTATGAATACATTCACTTTTCAAGGATGGGCATCCTGAGTATAAGACCCCCAAACCAGTTGAAGGTGTATACAGTACTATAATTTCCATCTTCTGTTCTGAAAACACCTCTCAAGCAAGTGAAAATTTACTTTGCAAAAATGGGTCCTCTGGTCATAAACCTGACCCAACAATAATGTTGATGGTACTTATAGGTGATGTTCAGGGTCTCAATTGTTTCAGGAAATGATGTTTGTAGGTCTCAAGATAGGTACATCCAAGGTCAAACAGACGCAGTTAGGGAGTGGTGGTTTATATTGCTTATCTCTGACCTTGAAGAGTACAGGTGCCATCAGAAGCAAAAGCCCTTCAGTAAAGCAGAGCTTCCCAACCTGTGTGCTGCATTGCACAGCCTTAGGTGATTGGGCAGAACATGAGGAAGTTAGAGCCTAGACCAGTCACCTCTGACTATGAGTAGTCTCCGTTTGCCCCACTGCACCATGGCACTAGTGGTAAAGAACCTGCCTGACAATGCCAATGCAAGAGATATAAGAGACACAGGTTTGATCCCTGGGTCAGGAAGATACCCTGTAGGAGGCAATGGCAACCCACTCCAGTATTCTTGTCTGGAGAATCCCATGGACAGAGGAGCCTGGCAGCTCGCAAAGAGTCAGACACAACTGAAGCGACTTACCATGCACTATACAAATGTTATCATTTTCGATGTGCATTTTGGCATGATAATGATTAAAAAGTTCTGCAATAAATTCTGCCAGGCCTAGAGCAGGCCTGGGACAGGCCAATTGCTGGGCTTACTATTCCCAAATATCCCCAAAGACCACCAAATACATTTGTTTTTTAATTGGAAACCATCCTCCTCTTGACAGTTTCTCTGATAATCAGGACATCTGGTGATTCAGTGTGAAGCTCAGATAAAATAAGAGTTATGCCTGAGCATAGTCCATTTTCCTGTTACTGGCAGCTACAATGTTTTCCACTTATGCCTTCAAGCCATGCAGCACAGTTCCCCCTTGTGGCCTGTTCACTAAGCTCCTATCAAGCATGAATAGCCCTGTCTCCAACCCATATCCTCATGCACTGGCTTTTCCACATCTGCCTTGGGTGTGAAGTACACTAGTCCTTGTATAAGTGCAACCAGCTGGTGCTTAAGCCTAGAAAGTCTAGGACTTTTGCTGGTTCAGTGGTCTAGGTCTAGGTAAGACTTCCTCTTACAAGCATGGCCTCAGAGTGAGATTATTCATCTCTGTCAGCAGAATGTGATAGAATGAAGGCTTACTGACCTTTACCCATAGTAGAGGCAGAAAAGGGTGGTGTTGGCCTTTCCTATATCAGTTCACAGATATAATATGGCTCGAAACAACATCGAATCTGTCCTGGAGGGGCTACCAGGCTATATATATATATAGGTATATATATACCTATCTGTCTCCAACCCTACTCACTTAGGAGCTAGGAGATACATGAGAAATGCCAGAATTTACATGAGAAACCCAGAATTTCCATGAACATCTATAGCAACATAGACAAAACCTGGAGTTGGAAGTGAAAGGATATTTACCTGAGTCCTGGGACCATCAAGACTGTGAACACAAGGTGAGCAAGCTCTGTCCTGGCCTCTGTCAGTTGGATCTTGGGGAAATGTGGCTTCCTTCTATAATTTCAGATCTTTAGTAAAGAAATGCCCATTCAGCCTTTTTAAAAAATTAAGTTATTTATTTTAATTGGAGGATAATTTATTTACAATATTGTGGTGGTTGTTGCTGTACATTGATATGAATCACCCACGGGTGCACATGTGTCTCCCCATCCTGAACCCCCTCCCACCTCCCTCCCCACTCCACCCCTCTGGGTCATCCTAGAGCACCAGCTTTGAGTGCCCTGCTTCATGCATCAAACTTGCACTGGTCATCTATTTTACATATGGTAATATACATGTTTCAATGCTATTCTCTCAAATCATCCCACCCTCACCTTCTCCCACATAGTCCTAAAGTCTGTTCTTTATTTCTGTGTCTCTTTTGCTGCCTTGTATATAGGATCATCGTTACTGTCTTGAGAAAAGGAAACCCTCTTACACTGTTGGTGGGAATGCAAACTGGTACAGCCACTATAGAGAACAGTGTGGAGATTACTTTAAAAACTGGAAATATAACTGCCATACGACCCAGAAATCCCACTGCTGGGCATACAGACCGAGGAAACCAGAATTGAAAGAGATACATGTACCCCAATGTTCATTGCAGCACTGTTTACAATTGCTAGGACATGGAGGCAACCTAGATATCCACTGGCAGATGAATGGATAAGGAAGTTGTGGTACAGATACACAATGGAATATTACTCAGCTATAAAAAAGAATACATTTGAGTCAGTTCTAATGAGATGGATGAAACTGGAGCCTATTATACAGAGTGAAGTAAGTCAGAAAGAGAAACACCCATTCCGCCTTTTATGGGGAACTGTGTTGAATAAAGGGACAAAACTTCAAAGGGAGTGTTCTGAAAAAACAAACAACCCAATTAAAAAATGATAAAAAAAAATCCAAATAGATACTTCTCCAAAGACATACAAATAGCCAAAAGACACATGAAAAGATGCAACATCACTGATTATCAGAGAAATGCACATCAAAACAACAATGAGGTATCATCTCACATTCGTGAGATTGGCCATCATCAAAAAATCTACAAACAATAAAAGCTGGAGAGGATGTGAAGAAAAGGGAATCCTTTCACACTGTTGGTGGCAATGTAAATTGGTGAAACCACTATGGAGAACAGTATTAGTTTCCTTAGAAAACTAAAAATAGAACTATCGTATGATCTAGCAATCCTACTCCTGGGCACACATCCAGAGAACCATAATTTGAAAAGATATATGCGCCTCAATTTTTATTGCAGCACTATTTACAATGGCCAAGACATGGAAGGTATATAAATGTCCATAGACAGAAGAATTAATAAAGAAGATGTGGTTTAGAGAGAGAGAGAAAGAGAGAAATATTACTCAGCCATGAAAAGGAATGAAATAATGCTATTTGCAGCAACATGGATGGACCTAGCAATTATCATACTAAGTGAAGTAAGCCAGACAGAGAAAGACAAATATCATATGATATCGCTCATGTGTGAAATCTAATTTTAAAAATGATACAAGTAAACTTATTCACAAAACAGAAACAGACTTACAGATATTAAAAACAAACTTATGGTTACCAAAGGGGAAATGTAAGTGGGATGGATAAATCAGGAGTTTGGGATGAACATACATGCATTACTATATATAAGATAGATAACCAACAAGGACCTACTATATAGCACAGGGAATTCTACTCAATATTCTGTGATAACCTATATGAGAAAAGAATCTAAAAAAGAATGAATATATGTATATGTATAACTGAATCACTTTGCTGTACACTTGAAACTAATACAATATTGTAAATCAACTATACTCCAATAAAATCAAAATTAAAAAATAATTTAAGAAAAGAGGTGTCCTGCACCCTCTTCTCCCACTCAGTGAGGCCTGTGCAGACCTATCAACATCAAATGAAGGTGAACTATAGTTCAGGACTTTTGGGTGGTGACAGAAGAAAGCAAAGGGAGATAGTAGCAAGGAAAAGCATATGGAACAGAGAAGCAATACTCACTGTAAATGAGACAAACCTCCTTTCCTCCCCCCAAAGTATACCAGAGGGTATGACTCTTGATCCTAGAACTTCAATTCTTTGAGAAACTACCAACCATTATAATCATATTTGGGGGGAAATATTTAGGGCTTATAAAATGCCACAATGTAATAAATATAAAAGGAGACAAAATCGTATGTGCACTATGTTTATCATTTTGAAGTATATATCTAAATTTACATCTATTTACCAATAAATATATAGAGAGATACAAGCAACACTGAAATGCAACATTGAGTAGACCAGTGTGACTAGACTACAGCAAGCAAATGGATGAGAGTGATAGATGAAGTCAGAAAGAGAATAGCATCAGTCAGTGTAGGCCTCTCTGACAAAGTGATATTTGAGCAGATATATGGAGGAAAGTATTCCAAACAAAGGGGACAACCAGTAGGCACAAAGACCTTGTGGTGGGTGCATGCTTGGCTAGTATAGGACTAGCCAAGGAAGCTGGTATGGTTAGAGGCAAGTAAGTGAGGATGAGAGTGATGTGCAAGGAGGGTGGAGAGGCATGGGGAGCGGCAGATATTGTAGGGATTAGAAGGCCACGGAGAGGATATTCACTTTCAGAGAAATAGGGAACAGTGGGAGAGTTTTAAGGCGTGGAGAAACATGATCAAACATATTTCAGAAGAATCCTTCTGGCTGCTGTGTGAGGGAAAGCTGTGGAGGTTAATGGGCTCTCTCATTACCCTGACTTTCTGAACCAACTCCAGTGAACCCTGGGCTTCACAAAGCCTGATATCCAGGATAGGCACAGATGTCAACCAGATGGAATTTTACTAACTTAGATTACAGTATCCCCAGTTTAACACCTTCCCATCACATTCAGTGAACTCCAACATCCTTGCCTGATGACTTACCTGTCCTCATCACCTCCTGCTCTCTTCCTCCCTCCCTCTGCTCCACACACATTGGACTGCCTTCCTAGTTGCCCTTCTCTCTCACTCAGCAGGTTTATTCCTGCCTTAAGGCCTTTGTATTTGTTCCTCCTTCTAGAACATTCTTCTCTAAGCTCTTTTGATGCCTTGATCCTTCGTATCATTCAAGTATCAGCCAAAATGTCACCTTTCCAGAGGGCTTTCTCTGACCTCTCACTATAAAGTAGTTCCCTCCAACAGCACCTAATTTTCTTCCTTCTCTGAATTTACCTTTCATTATACTTATCGTGACTATTTATTTACTGTCTAGGTTCATCACTAGAATGTGAACTCCATGAGGATATGGACTTTATTTAACATTGTATCTGCAAGAACTTAGGACAGTGTTGGCATAAACATTTAATAAATGCTTGCTGAACAGATGAATGAAAGAAAATCAAGCCTTTCCATTCCTGATTCCTTTACTGCTGCAGAGACAAGTTAGACTTTTACTAGGAGAAAATGTAGAAAAAGTGGTGCTAAGTCACTGCAGTTGTGTCCGACTCTTTGCAACCCCATGGACTATAGCCAACCAGACTCCTCTGTCCGTGGCATTCTCCAGGCAAGAATACTCGAATGGGTTGCCATTTCCTCTTCCAGGGGATCTTCCTGACCCAGGGATTGAACCCCATCTCTTATGTCTCCTGCATTGGCAGGTGGGTTCTTTACTACTGAGCCAGCTGGTAAGCACAGCAATTTCAAGAACTGAACTCCCCCTGCCTTGTCAAAGCAAAGGGCCAATTCTTCTTTACCTGTGAGGATCTGATTCCCTTGCGCCCTTCAGGAGGCAATGGGGGTTGGAGAAAAGGCCCTGACTGGACCAGGAGGCAGGAGCATGTGTGTGTGTTAAGTCGCTTCAGTTGTGTCCGATCCTTTGAGATCCATGGACTGTAGCCTGCCAGACTCTTCTGTCCATGAGATTCTCTGGGCAAGAATACTGAAGTGGGTTGCCATGCCTTCCTCCAGGGGATCTTCCCGACTCAGGGATCGAACTGGTGTCTCTTATGTCTCCTGCATTGGCAAGCAGGTTCTTTACCACTGGCGCCACCTGGGAAGTCTGTACAAAAAGTAAAGGAGGTTAAAAATAAAATGAAGAAAGAAAATGCAAAAAGGATAGCAGAGTTTTACAATAAGCATGGGTCACTGAAAGAGTGAACCGGCATCTATATGAAATCCACAACTAACATCATACTTACTGGTGAAAGACTGGAAGCTTCCTGCTAAGACCAAGAATAAGACAAATTTCCACTCTTGCCAATTCTATTCAACACTGTACTGGAAGTTCTAAGGCAATTAGACAAGAAAACAGAATAAAAGACATGCATATTGGAAAGGGAGAAGTAAAAATACCTCTATTTTCAGATGACATGCTCTTTGAAAGTGAAAGTGAAAGTCACTCAGTCCTGTCCGACTTTTTGTGACCCACGCCAGAATACTGGAGTGGGTAGCCTTTCCTTTCTCCAGGGGATCTTTCCAACCCAGGGATTGAACCCAGGTCTCCCACACTGCAGGCGGATTCTTTACCAGCTGAGCCACAAGGGAAGCCCAAGAATACTAGAGTGCCTAGCCTATCCCTTCTCCAGGGGATCTTTCTGACCCAGGAATCGAACTGGGGTCTCCTGTATTGCGGGCAGATTCTTTACCAACTGAGCTATCAGAGAAGCCCTGACACACTCTTATATGTAGAAAATCCTAAAGAATCCACTAAAAACTATCAGAGCCAATAAAGTTCAACAAGGTTTCAGGCAGTTTTCAGTGTAACAAAGGCTGGTAGATGGGATTTCCTGCTCCTCCAGAGCTGATGGAATAGCCCATATACTTTATTGGGTACCATTTCCATGGAATGAAATAGTCCAGACACACAAAGACTCTTTCTGCCTTCCTGTAAGCCCTTCCCCCACCCTATCCCCATTACCCCTTTTTGAAATGTTGAAGGATTATATTCTCATATTTGTGTGCCCTGTAAGTTGTGCCAACCAAACCAATCTGCAGTCAGAGTGTAGTTATCTCAGGATAAGGAATTGGGACTCTGTAATGCATCTTTTCCTAAGCTTTTGTCTTCTTTCTCCCCCTCTCCCTCCCTTTCTCTGGTTTTGTTTTTCACTTTGTTTCTTAGCAAATTTCCTTTTGAGAAATTCCAATATTGTCTCATCTGAACCAAGGGAAATAGGATTTGTCTCCATCTCAGCTGCTGCAGGGCTAACTGGGAGGTTAGATGTCCCTTGAGGCTAGGTGTGGGGGTGGCGGCAGCCAGCACAGCTGGAGATGCAGAGAAGGGTTAGAGCTGTGCAGATTTGTTTTTCTTGGGCAATGGCTTAAGATACTGGAATGATAGGCTTTTGGCTAAGGATCGAGTGCATCTCACTAGGGAAGAATGTGGTTGCTTGGAGACTTGCCGATCTGATCAAGATGATTTTAGCTGGAAATTGGGGAGGGGATGCAAAACATGCCCATATCAGACACCAGATACTACAGACAACAGCAGTCATGTCAGCAATAGAAGTATAATAGTGAAAGAGACGCTCAGTGATTTGCGGGAGAAAATGACTGGGAAGGAAATTGGGAATGGTGCTTCCAGCCTCAACTGTCAATATGCCAGTGTGAAGAGTGAGAGCAGAAAACAAACCGAATTGGGATTTTTAACAAAAAGAAGTTAAAAAATCAAAAATATTATTAAGACTTAGAGGAAAAGGATTCATAACTGAAATATACTCAAGGAGACTTCTAAAGACACAAATGTGAGTGAAGGATTTGCATTACCTACCAGTTAGGAAGTTTGCCTTTTGCCCGCCTGTACTGGCTTTGTCATCCTGGGGGTCAGGTTAAGAACAGAGAATCAGGGAAAGGAGTACTAGGGGAAGTGGACACCAACTGTGAGAATTGTGGAAATTCATCATTTGTTCGTTTAATTAGTGCCCTGCTCTCATGATAGGGCAATAAACAAGTCAGTCAAGATTCCTGCTCTCAAGGAGCTAATATTGAAGGTAAATAGACAATAAACTCGTGAACAAGTAGATTACAAAGATAGTAATTTTGTAATTACAGTGAATTAGGTCATAGGGAAAATAAAACTGACAGTGAAAGAAAGGGAGGAACTATTACAATTTGGGTAGTCTTGAATGGCCTGTCACTGCTCATGGTGATTGCAGCCATGAAATTAAAAGACGCTTACTCCTTGGAAGGAAGGTTATGGCCAACCTAGTTAGCATATTTAGAAGCAGAGACATTACTTTGCCAGCAAAAGTCCGTCTAGTCAAGGCTATGGTTTTTTTTCCAGCGGTCATGTATGGATGTGAGAGTTGGACGGTGAAGAAAGCTGAGCGCCGAAGAATTGATGCTTTTGAACTGTGGTGTTTGGAGAAGACTCTTGAGAGTCCCCTTGGACTGCAAGGAGATCCAATCAATCCATCCTAAAGGAGATCAATCCTGGGTGTTCATTGGAAGGTCTGATGTTGAAGCTGAAAGTCCAATACTTTGGCCACCTCATGTGAAGGGTTGACTCATTGGAAAAGAACCCAATGCTGGGTAGGATTGGGGGCAGGAGGAGAAGGGGATGACAGAGGATGAGATGGTTGGATGGCATCACCGACTCGATGGACATGGGTTTGGGTAGACTCTGGGAGTTGGTGATGGACAGAGAGGCCTGGCGTGCTGCAGTTCATGGGGTCGCAAAGAGTCGGACACGACTGAGCGACTGAACTGAATCTGTCCTTGGAGCCTGGGTGAGAACAATGATGATTTCTACCCCACTTGACAAACATCAGCTGTCCAGCCTAGAGTCCCATTCTTTCTCCAACCTTCACTACCAACATGCTGGGTTGTGTCAGTTACTGGAGAAGTGCTGTTTTGGTCTTTGGGATAAGAGATTTTTAGTGTATTTTTCATGGAGGTTGTTTTATTATCCCTAGATAGAGAGAGTTCAAAAAGTATGTGATCAGGTGGCTTTTAAGCTAAATTGTTGAGGTGGCTACTGCAATGATTTGGGCAGTGGCTTAGTGTGTAAGTGGGTTCACTGAGATGACCACTACTCTATTAATCTACCTGTCTTGCCGCATTTTACGGCAAACATCTGTAGTGTGATGTTATTTACCGTTGTGCCTACAGAGCCATGTGGCTTAGGTGACCTGACATAATGGAGTGTTTAGTGAATGTTCTGTTGATTCACTAGAACAAATGGATTTGCATATTTTTGCTTGTTCTCTCAGAGTCTAAGTCTTTTTTGCCTGAGGGCTATATCTCTCTTGGTGAGCACTGCTGCCATAGGCAAGAGGTAGTTAATAAAAAATTAGAATATGTGACACTGACTTGTCCTGATAAGTGTGTCTGTTCCAGTGTGGATTTCTAGCTCAAAATTTGAATACAGTGTGTAAAAATGAGGTTAATAAAAGTTGCGAGCTCCTGTTGTGTGAGAGAGGAGCTTGTGATTTTCAGTTTAGGTTTTGGCATTTAGAAATGACTAGTTCCTATATGTTACTCTTTTTCTCCCTTAAATTCCACATCCTTGTAGGGCAATTTTAGATCCTCTCGTATGGAAACTGCCTTCTTGAAATAGAACCAGATTTTTTTCCCAAGGAAGGCCCTTGTTAGTTTCTGCCTTGGGGTTTGGTTTACTCTGGCTCTGTGTTTTATTGTATCTGTTTTCTTTTTTTGAAGCTAAATGTGGTCAACAGTGTCAGCATTTCAGAGGAACATCAAGCCCTTACAGGGCTTCCTGGGCATTGGGAAACATGAACTACCCATCCAACAGCCCGGGATCTCTGGTTAACAATCTTGTGCCATCTGTGGCGACAGATCCTCAGGTATGTGCAGAAGCAGGACAGCAGACACCCCTCCAAGTGCCCCATGCAAACGGGGGGCACAAAGAAGGGACACCTACTTCCCACTTGGCTCCTTTGTACCCAATTGAGAATAAAAAAGAGGCTTTTGGATGATCCAAGTTGGGGCCCAGGCTGTAATTTCGCGTAACCACAGTCTTGATGAATTTAAAGCATGATTTCAATCGCTTAGTTGGTTAGATTTATAGGATACTTTTCAGGTAGCTTCACTGGAGTTACTGTGTTGCGCTTGTTTTTGGGATAAGCAAGAAAATGGGCTTGTGATGACGCAAGTATTCTTAATCTAGAGTCTCTTTATTTCAAAAAAAAACTACTTTTTTATATTCACTAAAAATAATATGTCTTTATGTACAAATACTGGAGGAGTGAAACTTGATGAAGTTATCAGTCGAAACTAAGACAAACGCGTTATCTATATGTTCCAACAAGAGAATAGCCTTTGCTATGTTTTAGCCAGTAATTGCAGCTTCTACAACCGTCTGGAGGACTTTTAAAATGTTTCCCGGTGGTGATGTTGTTTTCCCTGATTTTATTCTCTTTATCTTCTTTCCACTTTTGACCAAAAATATTTCTTTCCTGTCTTCTTTCACCTTTTAACCTCTCCAAAATTCCTGCCCCTTACTCCCCATCTCAACAATTTTGTGTTATTTGAATTCTCTGAATTGGATGAAAGTGAAGATGAGGAGATGTATATGTCTGTCTTATGGATGAGACTGACAATATTTTTCTCTGCTTTTTATTGCCACTAAAGTCACTGCAATTATGTCACTCCATGAAGTTCCCAGTGCTGGAACGTTAGATACTGGCTAGTGTTTGCTTGTTCTCAAAAAGTTGTTCCCAAATTGTGCAGATTTGGCGCATTGCCATAGCAACAGACATTCATCACCACACCCTGATAGAATGAGTTTTTTTCTGCTATGGTTTAATTGAAGTTGGGCGGTTTCATTCACATATGGGAAAAAAATGGTAAATGATAAGTTGGTTCCATGTTTTCTTGATGTTTCTTCAGCGCTGAGAGCTTTATTTGTTTTCTATGAGAGTTCAGTAAATTGGTGTAGTCAGCTGATTAGACACAGACTAACTTCAAGGGCAGGCTATCTCTAGCCACAATTTGCACTAAAGTGGCATTCCTCTGAAATATAAGCTTCTGGGATTCCAGATATTAACATTGGTTAGTTCTCAGGGACTTGTCAGAGTCACCAGATTAGAAAAAGTCATATCAGGTCTATAAATAAACTGGCCATCCACATGTCACGTCTCAATATCTGACATAAATTTTAAACCAGTTTTGCGAATAATTTGTCTCATTATATTTTGATCATAGTACTCACAATTTGCAATGAGACAAGCTGCACTGATTGTGTATTTATTGGGAAGACGTCCTAGCTAGAGAACATCCTTTTTAAAAATACTTTATTTATTTTGTTGTGCTGAGGTCTATAACTTGGGCAGATCTTTTTTAGTTGTGGTATGCAGGATTTATTTTTAGTTGCTAGAGCATATGGATGTCTAGCCTCACCACGTGACCAGGGATTGAACCTGAGCCCCTTGCATTGGGAGTACAGAGTCTTAGCCACTGGACCACCAAGGAAGTCCATGGTGACTTGAGTCGATGCCTGTGTTGGTCATGTGTGAGGTGGCTTCCTGACACAAAATTAGCCATCCTTGGCTGGTGGTCATGGAAAACTGGATGTGTGTGAACAGGTAATAAGAGAAATGAAAAAAACTGGTAACAGATATTCCTTGATCCAAGTAAACCCCTTCCATCAGATCTTTATGATTCACATCTCAAGATTACATGTCATGTTATGCCGTAAGGATATATATCAGTTATTCTCTGATATGGCAGTATATTTGAATAACTTATGTTAGTTTCTGTGGCATAGTTATGATAAAGGATAATAGTTTGAAGTGAGATTCTTCAGTCCTTGGACTTCAGTTATGGTGAAAATTTTTTTTATGAAGTGAAATGAGGTTGTTTCCCTGCTAGATAATACACAACAATCATAAATATTTTATTTTTTATGTACGCTAATGTCTTGGAATGAAGGCCAGAATCCATTTTGGCTTAAACTAAACATAAAGAAAATTGCCCTATTAAATAAATGGTAAGTGAAGTCTTATGGTCAGGACTTTTTTAAATAACATTCTCTGGAATTATTGATTCCAGAGACTTGCTTTTAGAGGGAAGACACCCCCCCTCCTCAAGAAAAGGGCATATTTACTTGCCTTGGTTTGGTTCTTGTCATCAAGCTTGCATTCTCCACTAGTTATTCTTTGCTTTTGTTCCCATTGCGAGGTGATATGCTAGTTTTCTGCGCGGAGAGCAGAGGTTTCTTTTGAATCAAAGACCACAGATTAAAACACAAGAAGTCAACTAGTGTGGGAATGTCCTTTTTCTTTGGACCAGGAAAGCACTATGGCGTGTACAGTCTGTGAAGGCTGCAAAGGGTTCTTCAAGAGAACCGCATAAGGAAAGACTCACGTCATACACGTGTCGGGGATAATAAAGACTGCTCATCGACAAGCGTCAGCGCAAAGTCCGCTGTCAGTACTGCCGCGTTATCAGAAGTTGCTGGTCAGTTGGGCATGAATGAGGGAAGGTAAGCTTCCCGCTCCCTGCTCTGCACTCCAGGGAGAGGCGCAGTTTGCTTAGACGTACGTAATGGAAGCAAGTGCAGGACGTAGGAAAGAAGTCCTCCGCCTAGGCTGGACTATTTCTTTCTGTGAACAAGTTGAAGCAGAGGGAGGATGACTTTGGGTTACCATGATTTCTCAAGTGTTGCACAATCTGGTGATGCCTCCTGCCCTTGGTAAGTGTGGTATCCTGAGCAAAGTGAGCGAGGAAAATCTGTTCTTCACCTATTTACACGTTGGCCTGGACCTTCAGATGATGTGCCAGAACGGGACCGTCTCTCGTTCCTTCCAAATATCGCAGGCAATGTTTAGAGATGAGGTCTAAGGGTGCTGGCTGACAATGGTAGCATCTGACGTTGACGCCTTTCTAGGGACAGAGCTGACTTCTTCCCCTTGTAATCCTTCACCGTGTGTGTGTGTGCCTGCTGGTTTGATTAATCTCTCTGGCTTTTATGTAGAACCTTTGTGTCTGGCTATAAATCCTCTGAGATGTTGTGTGTGTATTGTCCAAAGTCTTTGGTATCTTGGCATGTTATGCATATCAGACGCAGCTTCTCGATTTGCAGAGGGATTGTGTGTCATTGATGATGTTGTGTGTGTAAGATGTTAAAATCTGTTTAGAATTACAGTAGGGGTTTAGCTGGGTTGTTGGTGGGAAGAATGTATAATCTGAAGTGCTTTCTGTTTAGTGTACGCAAGATGCAAAAAGTCTTTCCTTAAGTATCAGCAAATAAGCAAATCAAAGAGTAATTTAGCTAGTGAACTCAAGAGGTACAGGGTCGGTAATGGTAAATCTTAAAAATAGAATTTTATAGAGTAATGAGTCTTGGCCTCTGATCTCTCTCAGAAATGGGAACAAGGCATTTTTGTCCGTCTGCTACAGGAGACCTTTATTCTTAAAAGAACTTCTTTGTACAGTATGAGGAAGGGGGGAGCGTCTGGCTAAAAAGGACAGTGAAAAATGGGTTTGGACCCTTATAGGAAAGAATCCTCCAAACAAGGAAAAAATGGCACTCTTAGCATGTTTGGAAATGAGGTGGCCTTAAGAATAACTTGTCACTTGAGGACCTTTCTTCTGCCCACTTCCCCCCCCCAAGGTGGGAAAAGGGCAAATCTCATTTCCCCTTTCCCCCACAAAAAAGATTTTTCTTGGCCAAAAATCCCCCTTACTTTTTTTTGTAATAATTCTCTCCCAATTCCTTTTTTTTTTAAAAACCTTCCATTTTATACTGCTACTGGGAGGGTCTTTTTGTTTGAGGGGAAATGCTGACTGAATAATGAATTGTCTAATAAATAAATCAAATTGGATTTTCAAATTAACTCAGTTGAATTTCAGCTTTTGACAGGATTAAGAGTCTCTCTGCTTACAGTTCCTTCATGGGTTCTTCCCTCTGGAGAAAATGGAGAGGGCTTCCTCAGCACCTACAAAGATTTGTCCTTGACCCTGGTGTTTTTGGGCCCCAAGCAAAGAACCTAACCCCCAATAGAAAAAACAGTATTATCTGAGGGGCAAAAAAAATTCAGTGGGGTTAGAACTTGTTAAAATGAAGTTGAATGGGGCCTGTGACGACACTTGAAAAGGTTTTTGCTAAAGTGGTGCACAGGCCTCACTCACTTCTATCCAATGGCTGCATAACAAGAGAGTATCAAGAGGGACAAAGCAAAGAGGTCTGAGGGGATACAGATGAGGAGGAGAGTGCCTTGTTAGGGGTTGAAAGAGATCTTCAGACTCACTGCTACCCTCAAGTCCAAGGCTGTCAAAGGGAAACCCCCTTTTTTAGATGCCACCCACACACACAGATGACACCACCCTTATAGCAAAAAGCAAAGAAGAACTAAAGAGCCTCTTGATGTAAGTCAAAGAGGAGAGTGAAAAAGGTGGCTTAAAACTCGAACGATTCATGAAAACTAAAAACATGGTATCCGGTCCTAACACTTTACGGCAAATAGATAGAATGGGGAAACCAAGGGAAAGGGTAGTGACAGACATTTCATTTTCTTGGGCTCCAGAATCACTGCAGATGGTGACTGCAGTCCCATGAAATAAAAAGAATGCTTGCTCCTTGGAAGAATTAGTTATGGTCCAACCTAGACAGCATATTAAACAGCAGAGCGACACATTACTTTGGTCAATACAAAGGTTGCCGTCTTAGTCAGAGCTATGATTTTTTTTTTTTTTTTCCAATAGTCATATATGAATGTGAGAGGTCGAACTATAAAAGAAAGACGGCTTAAAGCTGAGCACTGAAGAATTGATGTTTGAAACTGTGGTGTTGGAGAAGACTCTCTTGAGAGTCCCTTGGACTGCAAGGAGATCAACCAGTCCATCCTCAAGGAAATCAGTCCCTGATATATTCATTGACAGGACAGATGCTGAAGCGAAAACTCCAATATTTTGGCCACCTGATGTGAAGAACTGACTCATCTGAAAAAGATCCTTGATTGCTGGGGAAAGATTGAAGGTGGGAGGAGAAGGGGGACGACAGAGGATGAGATGGTTGGATGACAATTACCGACTCCGATGGGACACAAGATTTGAGTAGGCTCCAGGACTTGGTGATGGACAGGGAGAAGCCTGGAGAGTAACTGCAAGTCCATGGGGGTCGCTGATAGAGTCAGGCATGGACTCTGAGTGACTGAACTGAGAACTGAACATGAAGATGAACACACAATTAAGAAGCCACCAACTTTCCAGGGGGCGGCTAGTGGAAAAGAACTCACAATGCCCCCCCAAAAAGTGGCAGGAGACCACAGTCAAACTCAGGGTTTGTATCCCTGGGTTGGGAGCGAGCCCCCTGGAGAAGAGAAATAGCAACCCTACTCCATAGATTACTTAGCCTGTGGAGAATCCCAATGAACATGAGGAAACCCCTGGTGGGCTACCCTCCAATGAACTGAATCAAGCACAACTATATCGACATTAGAAACTACCCACAGTCTCAAGGCATAATGTCTGAGGAAAAACTAAGAAGTTTTTAAGGCCTAATCTCTTGCTCTGAGGACCTGGCGCTTTTTCTCAATAACCAGTTTTGCTTGTACAAACCCCCCACCCCATTGTAACAGTAGAACTGGAAGAAAAACTGAGTTTAAGGGGCTGGCACTTAGGACCTAGGAACTCGGTGTGTCAGAAGACCAGAGAAGACAGAGGCAGTCTACAACTATAGCTGTGAGGGGAACTTCCACTCCCCCTGTAACAAACCCAAACAGACTGGAGACACAGAACCCAAAGCAACTGTGCTAACACGTCCCTACCCTGAAGGACTAAGCAGAGTCTGGGAGGATGCCTCACTCCTTATCCCTAGATCTCGCCCACCATTGACCATATCAGTAGCATCACAGCACACACTGTTTTGAGGTAGTAGCAGGTTCAGATTTCATTAGAGGGGACTGGAATGCAAAAGTAGGAAGTCAAGAAATACCTGGAGTAATAGGCAAATTTGGCCTTGGAGTACAGAATGAAGCAGGGCAAAGGCTAATAGAGTTTTGCCAAGAGAACGCACTGGTCATAGCAAACACCCTCTTCCAACAACACAAGAGAAGACTCTACACATCGACTTAAACAGATTGTCAACACCGAAATCAGATTGATTATATTCTTTGAAGCCAAAGATGGAGAAGCTCTATATAGTCAGCAAAAACAAGACCAGAAGCTGACTGTGGCTCAGATCGTGAACTCCTTATTGCCAAATTCAGACTTAAATTGAAGAGAGTAGGGAAAACCACTAGACCATTCAGGTATGACCTAAATCAAATCCCTTACAATTATACAGTGGAAGTCACAAACAGATTCAAGGGATTAGATCTGATAGACAGAGTGCCTGAAGAACTATGGACGGAGGATCATGACATTGTACAGGAGGCAGGGATCAAGACCATCCCCAAGAAAAAGAAATGTAAAAAGGCAAAATGTTTGTCTGAGGAGGCCTTACAAAGAGCTGTGAAAAGAAGAGAAGGGAAAGGCAAAGGAGAAAAGGAAAGATATACCCATTTGAGTGCAGAGTTCCAAAGAATAGCAAGGAAAGATAAGAAAGCCTTCCTCAGCAATCAATGCAAAGAAATAGAGGAAAACAACAGAATGGGAAAGACTAGAGATCTCTTCAAGAAAATTGAGATACCAAGGGAACATTTCATGCAAAGATAGGCTCAGTAAAGGCCAGAAACAGTATGGACTTAACAGAAGTAGAAGATATTAAGAAGAGATGGCAAGAATACACAGAAGAACTATACAAAAAAAATCTTCATGACCCTGATAACCACAATGGCGTGATCACTCACCTGGAGCCAGACATCCTGGAATGCAAAGTCAAGTGGGCCTTAGGAAGCATCACTAAGAACAAAGCTAGTGGAGGTGATAGAATTCCAGTTGAGCTATTTCTTTCTTTTTTTTTTTTTAATAAATTTATTTATTTTAGTTGGGGGCTAATTACTTTACAATATTGTAGTAGTTTTTGCCATACATTGACATGAATCATCCATGGGTTCACATGTGCTCCCCCTCGTGAACCCTCCTCCCACCTCCCTCCCCATCCCATCCCTCTGGGTCATCCCAATGCTCCATCCCTGAGCATCCGTCCCCATGCATAGAACATGGAATGGTGTTCCGCTTCACATATGACAATATACATGTTTCAATGTTATTGTCCCAGAACGTCCCACCCTCATCTTCTCCCTCAGAGTCCACAGGACTGTTCTATGCATCTGTGTCTCTTATTCTGTCTCGCATATAGGGTTACCATTACCATCTTTCAAATTCCATATACATGCATTAGTATACTGTATTGGTGCTTTTCTTTCTGGCTCACTTCACTCTGTATAATGGGCTCCAGTTTCATCCATCTCAATAGAACCGATTCAAATGTATTTTTTTAATGGCTGAGTAATATTCCATTGTGTATATGTACCACAGCTTCCTTATCCATTCGTCTGCCGATGGACATCTAGGTTGCTTCCATGTCTTGGCTATTGTAAACAGTGCTGCGATGAACATTGGGGTACACGCGTCTCTTTCAATTCTGGTTTCCTCGGTGTGTATGCCTAGCAGTGGGATTGCTGGGTCATATGGCAGTTCTATTCCCAGTTTTTTAAAGAATCTCCACACTGTTCTCCATAGTGGCTGTACTAGTTTGTATTCCCACCAACAGTGTAAGAGGGTTCCCTTTTCTCCACACCCTCTCTAGCATTTATTGCTTGTAGACTTTTGGATAGCAGCCATTCTGACTGGTGTGAAATGGTACCTCATTGTGGTTTTGATTTGCATTTCTCTAATAATGAGTGATGTTGAGCATCTTTTCATATGTTTGTTAGCCATCTGTATGTCTTCTTTGGAGAAATGTCTGTTTAATTCTTTGGCCCATTTTTTGATTGGGTCGTTTATTTTTCTGGAATTCAGCTGCAGGAGTTGCTTGTATATTTTTGAGATTAATTGTTTGTCCGCTGCTTCATTTGCTATTATTTTCTCCCATTCTGAAGGCTGTCTTTTCACCTTGCTCATAGTTTCCTTTGTTGTGCAAAAGCTTTTAAATTTAATTAGGTCCCATTTGTTTATTTTTGCTTTTATTTCCAATATTCTGGGGGGTGGGTCATGGAGGATCCTGCTGTGATTTATGTCGGAGAGTGTTTTGCCTATGTTTTCCTCTAGGAGTTTTATAGTTTCTGGTCTTACATTTAGATCTTTAATCCATTTTGTGTTTATTTTTTTGTATGGTGTTAGGAAGTGTTCTAGTTTCATTCTTTTACAAGTAGTTGACCAGTTTTCCCAGCACCACTTGTTAAAGAGATTGTCTTTTCTCCATTGTATACTCTTGCCTCCTTTGTCGAAGATAAGGTGCCCATAGGTGCGTGGGTTTATCTCTGGGCTTTCTATTTTTGTTCCATTGATCTATATTTCTATCTTTGTGCCAGTACCGCACTGTCTTGATGACTGTGGCTTTGTAGTAGAGCTTGAAGTCAGGCAGGTTGATTCCTCCAGTTCCATTCTTCTTTCTCAAGATTGCTTTGGCTATTTGAGGTTTCTTATATTTCCATACAAATTGTGAAATGATTTGTTCTAGTTCTGTGAAAAACATCATTGGTAGCTTGATAGGGATTGCATTGAATCTATAGATTGCTTTGGGTAGTATACTCATTCCAGTTGAGCTATTTCAAATCTTAAAAGGTGATGCTGTGAAAGTGCTGCACTCAATATGCCAGCAAATTTGGAAAACTCAGCAATGGCCACAGGACTGGGAAACATCAGTTTTCATTCCAATCCCAAAAAAAGGCAATGCCAAAGAATGTTCAAACTACCGCACAATTGCACTCATCTCACACGCAAAGTAATTCTCAAAATTCTCCAAGCCAGGCTTCAACAGTACGTGAACAGTGAACTTCTAGATGTTCAAGCAGGATTTAGAAAAGGCAGAGGAACCATAGATCAAATTGCCAACATCCGTTGAATCATTGAAAAAGCAAGAGAATTCCAGAAAATTATCTGCTTCTGCTTTATTGACTACACCAAAGCCTTTGACTGTGTGGATCACAGCAAACTGTGGAAAATTCTTAAAGATATGGAAATACCAGACCACCTGACCTACCTCCCGAGAAATCTGTATGCAGGTCAAGAAACAACAGTTAGAATTGGACATGGATCAACAGACTGGTTCCAAATCGGATAGGAGTGCGTCAAGGCTGTATATTGTCACCGTGATTATTTAACTTATATGCAGGGTACATCATGAGAAATGCTGGGATGGATGAAGCACAAGCTGCAATCAAGATTGCCAGGAGAAATATCAATAGCCTCAGCTATGCAGATGACACCACACTTATGGCAGGAAGTGAATAAGAACCTCTTGATGAAAGTGAAAGAGGAGAGTGAAAAATGTGGCTTAAAACTCAACATTCAGAAAACTAAGATCATGGCATCTGGTCCCATCACTTCACGGCAAATAGATGGGGAAACAATGGAAACAGTGACAGACTTCATTTTCTTGGGCTCCAAAAGCACTGGAGATGGTGACTGCAGCCATGAAATTAAAAGATGCTTGCTCCTTGGGAGAAAAGTTATGACCAACCTAGACAGCATATTGAAAAGCAGAGACATTACTTTGTCAACAAAGGTCCATCTAGTCAAAGCTATGGTTTTTCCATTAGTCACGTATGGATGTTAGAGTTGGACTATAAAGAAAGCTGAGGGCTGAAGAATTGATGCTTTTGAACTGTGGTGTTGGAGAAGACTCTTTAGTGTCCCTTGGACTGCAAGGAGATCCAACCAGTCCATCCTCAAGGAAATCAGTCCTGAATATTCATTGGAAAGACTGATGCTGAAGCTGAAACTCCAATACTTTGGGCCACCTGATGTGAAGAAGTGGCTCATTTGAAAAGAGCCTGATGCTGGGAAAGATTGAAGGTGGGAGGAGAAGGGGACAACAGAGGATGAGATGGTTGGATGGCATCATCTACTCAATGGACATGAGTTTGAGTAAGCTTCTTGAGTTGGTGATGGACAGGAGGCCTGGTGCGCCGCAGTCCACGGGTTGGCAAAGAATCAGACACAACTGAGCGACTAAAGTGAACTATGAAGTTCCTACTACAGGACAAGCACTGTTCTAGATGCTGGGATTGGAGCACTCAGTAAAACAGAGACTTTGCTCTCACAGAATTTACAGTCTAGCTGGTAGAGGCAGATGAGCAAACAAGCATCTTCAGATAGTGATAAGTGCCATGAAGAAAAATAAAGCAAATAAGGGACCAGTGTGTGACGGGAAGTCCTATTTCAGCTAGGGTGGTGAGAGAAGCCTTCCCTGGAAAGGTGTTCTTTGAATAGAGATTTGAATGAAATGAGGCAGCAGTCATCTTAGCACAGGGGGAAGAGCAGTCTTAGCATAGGAACCAGCAAGGACAAAGAGACTGGCATGTTCAGGGAACAGCAAGATTGTCTGGTAGACATAGAGAAAAAACTCTTGGTTACCAAAGGGAAAAGCAGGGTGGGGGAGGGAGAAGGGAGGGACAAATTAGGAGTTTGGGAATCACAGTTATACCCCACCTTAAAATAGATAACCAACTAGGACCTACTATATAGCACAGGGAACTATATTCAGTAGTTTGTAATAACCTAAAAGGGACAAGAATCTGAAAATATACAGATGGATGCACAACTGAGTCATTTAACTGTACATCTGAAACTAACACAACATTGTAAATCAAGTATACTTCAATTTAAAAAATTTTTACAGATTGTCTGGTAACTGGTTGAAGTAGAATGAACAAGAGGACAGTGAAAGATGAGGTGACAGAAGTAGACAGAGGCTAATCAGGCAGGCCCTTATAAGAAAGTGTGATAGCTTTGGATTTTCTAAGTGAGATGAAGAATTGTTAGAAGCCTTAATATTTTTAGTATAAAAAATTTTAAACATACACAAATCTAGAGAGAATAGTATTAATAATCATGAACTTCCATAAAGGTATCACTTGGATTCCACAACTATTAAGAGAATGCCATTTGCTTCATCTATGTCAACTTTGCTTTTTTACTTTTTTAGGAATTTTTATTGGAGTGTAGTTGCTTTACAGTGTTGTGTTAGTTTCTACTGTACACCAAAGTAAATCAACTATATGTATATATATATAACCCCTGTTTCCTGGATTCCCTTCCCATTTAGGTCACCCCAGTGCATTGAATAGAGTTCCCCATGCTATACAGTAGTTTCTCATTAGTTACCTATTTTATACATAGTGGTGTACATATGTCAATCTCAATCTCCCAATTCATCCCCTCTCCCCCACCTCGGTTTCCATACATTTGTTCTCTACATCTGTGTCTCTATTTCTGCTTTGCAAAAAAAGTTCATCTGTACCATTTTTCTAGATTCCACATATAAGTGATATTATATGATATTTTGCTTTTCTCTTTCTGACTTACTTCACTCTGTGTGACAGTCTCTACATCCATCAACGTCTCTCCAATGGCACAATTTTGTTCCTTTTTATGGCTGAATGTACTCCATTGTATATATGTACCACATCTTCTTTATCCATTCCTCTGTTGATGGACATTTAAGTTGCTTCTATGTCCTGGTTATTGTAAATAGTGATGCAATGAACACTGGGGTGCAAGTATCTTTTCGAATTATGTATTTCTTAGGGTACAAGCCCAGGAGTGGGATTGCTGTGTCATATGGTAGTTCTATTTTTGTTTTTTTAATGACCCTTCATACTGTGCTCCATAATGGTTGTACCAATTTACATTTACATTCCCAACAACAGTGTAGGAGGGGTGTTGGGGTAAAAAAAAAACAGCGTAGGAGGGTTCCCTTTTCTCCACACTCTTTTCAGCATTTATTGTTTTTATGATTTTGATGATAACTATTTTTTTTAATTTATTTATTTTTTAATTGAAGGATAATTGCTTTACAGAATTTTGTTTTTTCTGTCTAACCTCGACATGAATCAGCCACAGGTATACATGTTGTATTTTTTTATATTGAGTTTTATGAGCTATTTTTATATTTTGGAAATTAAACCCTTGTCAGTCAAATCATTTGCAAATATTTTCTCCCATTCTGAGGGCTGCCTTTTCGTCTTGTTTATGGTTTCCTTTGCTGTGCAGAAGATTTTAATTTTAATTAGATTCCATTTATTTATTTTTGTTTCTATTTTCAATATTCTAGGAGGTGGGTCAAAAAGGATTTTGCTGCAATTTATGTCAAAGAGTGTTCTGCCTATGTCTTCCTCTAAGAGTTTTATAGTATCCAGCCTTACATTTAGGCGTTTAATCAATTTTGAGTTCATTTTTGTGTGTGGTGTTAGACAGTGTTCTAATTTCATTCTTTTACATGCAGCTGTTCAGTTTTCCCAGTACCACTTATTGAAGAGGCTGTCTTCTCTCTATTGTAAAAAAAATAACCATTTTCTTTTGTTGTTTTGTTGTTTAGTTTTAGTTGCACTGAATCTTTGTTGCTTTGCACAAGCTTTCTCTAGTTGCAGTGAGCAGGGGCTACTCTTCATTGCGGTGCGCAAATCTCATTGCGGTGGCTTCTTTTGTTGTGGAGCACGGAGCTCTAGGATTCAGGCTTCAGTAGTTGCAGCACAGGGGCTCAGTGGTTGTGGCTTTTAAGCTCTAGAGAGCAGGTCCAGTAGTTGTGGAGCATGGACTTAGTACTCCACAGCATGTAGAATCTTCCCAGATCAGACACCGAAACCGTGTCCCCTGCATTGGCAGGCAGATTCTTATCCACTGCACCACCAGGGAAGTCCACCATTTTCTTATATAACAATAAAGCCATTATCACACCTAAAAAACTAACTATGATTCCTTAGTATCATCTAATACTCAGTCTGTAGTCAAATTTTCCTCCTTCCTTTCAAAAGTTTTTTTTTTTACACTTGGTTTATGATGTCAGTTCAATTTTTTTATCCACAGAAGTTCTCTCTCCCCCCTCTTTCACTTTTTTCAAAACATTGACTTACTGAAAACCCTAGACCATTGTCTTATAAAAAGTCCCATTACCTGAATTTGTCTGTGAGCTTTCTCATGGGATCTTTGAAGTTTTTCCTTTATCCTTCCTATTTCCTGTAAATTGGAAGTCAGCCAAAGGTTTGTTTAGATTCTGGCTCAGTTTTGAAGGTAAGAGAACTTGATGGGTATGTGCTTCATATTAGGGTTCTCCCTTTTTTTATGCTACTGAGATTAAAATATAGTTGGTGATAACCTGATCTTTTCAGTGTAATATTCCACATTAACCTTCACCTCATGGTAATAGCAGCAAATGATAATCCTTGCGTGACACAATTATTTCATCATAAGTTGTACAATGATGTTTTTCTATTTCTATCATTCCGTCCACACTTATTAGCTCAAATAATGCAGTATATTGATAAGCCTCACTTCCAACTCTACCCCCTCTAATGTCTTCCTTCCCTTTCTCAACAGGAATGGGTAATTTGTTGTTTATTTTTTTCTTCTAGAGGTCTTTTTCCAATTAGAAGCATTTATATGATACATTTGTAGGTACATGTATATATTCATATCCCTCCTCCCATTTTTGACTAAAGGTTGCATTGTTGTATCTTGCTTTTTTCACTTAAAATATATCCTGGAAATCACTTCATATCTGTCTCAAGATCTTCCTCATTATTGGTTTTGAGCAAGGTAACAACATACTCTGACGTATTAATAGTTTAGAAGCCTTCCTCTAGCTACCTTGAAAAAATGGAATTTAAAAGTTCAGATACCAAAGCAGGGAGATCATTAAGATGTTGCCATCTCGTATCACGCAAATAAAGGCAACATCCTAGGGCTGGAAGTGCCTGGGACCCTGATAACTTCACCAAATAGCCTAGCACAATAGCCACCTCATGGTATCTGAAACAGAGATAAACAGATCTTTATCACTTTTAAACTACATTTTAATTTGGATCTCTGTCACATTCACTGAACCTACATCCTAATTAACAAATCATCCTTATTCTAGCATGCTCTGATTATTATGACTGGGAGTCAAGACAACTAGTTTTTTGTCTTGACTGTATTGGTCATATGACCTTAAGCAAAGGGGTGAGAGAGTGTTCTGGGTAGAGGAACAGCATCAGTAAGGTTTCAGAGGCTATGCAATTTGGCTTTTCTCTCATGAGCAATAGAAGACCCCTGAAAGTGATAGTACAAAAGGAATTCTCAAAAGATTTAGTGGGTAGTAGTACAGAAAGGAAAAGAAACCAGAGACCAGGAGACCAGAACAGGAACCCAGCCTTAGGTCTTGCTTCTACCCAACACTTAGTCATTGATGAGCCAAGATAATTTACTTTCTCAGTGATTTACCATGGCTAACCCTACCACCATCTCTCTGTCTCTACTTTCTACTATTAATATTTCCTCTACTTGTTGCTAACTCCACTCCAGCCACAGGACCTGTTTGCTGTTCCTTAAATAAATTCTTCAAACAAACATGCTCCTACCCCAGGGTCATTGTACTTGCTGTTCCCTCTGTCTGGAATGGCTCTTCCCTTTGATATTTATATACAAGGAGGCAGCATCAACCATCTCCAAGAAAAAGAAAGGCAAAATAGTTGTTTGAGGAGGCCTTAAAAAATAGCTGTGAAAAGAAAAGAAGCTAAAGGCCAAGGAGAAAAGGAAAGATATGCCCATTTGAATGCAGAGTTCCAAAGAAAAGAAAGGAGAGATAAGAAAGCCTTCCTCAGTGATCAATGCAAAGAAATAGAGGAAAACAAGAGAATGGGAAAGACTAGAGATCTCTTCAAGAAAATTAGAGATACCAAGGGAATATTTCATGCAAAGATGGGCACAATAAAGGCCAGAAACTGTATGGACCTAATAGAAGCAGAAGATATTAAGAAGAGGTGGCAAGAATACACAGAAGAACTATACAAAAAAGACTTTCATTACCCCAATAACCATGATGGTCAGACACGATGGTCTAGGTGATCACTCACCTAGAGCCAGACATCCTGGAATGCAAAGTCAAGTGGGCCTTAGGAAGCATCACTACGAACAAAGCTAGTGGAGATGATAGAATTCCAGTTGAGCTATTTTGAATCCTAAAAGATGATGCTGTGAAAGTGCTGCACTCAATATGTCAGCAAATTTGGAAAACAGCAGTGGCCACAGGACTGGAAAAGATCAGTTTTCATTGTAATCCCAAAGAAGGGCAATGCCAAAGACTGTTCAAACTACTGCACAATTGCACTCATCTCACACACTAGTAAAGTAATGCTCAAAATTCTCCAAGCCAGGCTTCAACAGTATGTGAACCATGAAATTCCAGATGTTCAAGCTGGATTTAGAAAAGGCAGAAGAAGCAGAGATCAAATTGCCAACATCCGTTGAATCATAGAAAAAACAAGAGAGTTCCAGAAAAACATCTACTTCTGCTTTATTGATTACGCCAAAGCCTTTGACTGTGTAGATCCCAACAAACTGTGGAAAATTCTTCAAGAGATGTGAATGCCAGACCACCTGACCTGCCTCCTGAGAAACCTGTATGCAGGTCAAGAAGCAACAGTTAGAACTGGACATGGAACAACAGACTGGTTCCAAATCGGGAAAGGAGTACCTCAAGGCTGAATGTTGTCACCCTGCTTATTTAACTTATATGCAGAGTACATCATGCAAAATGCTGGGCTGGATGAAGCACAAGCTGGAATCAAGATTGCCAGGAGAAATATCAATAGCCTCAGATATGAAGATGACACCACACTTATGGCAGAAAGTTAAGAGAAACTGAAGAGCACTCAAATCAATTTTTGTAGTGATTTTAATGTTTTCTGTAACTAACTAAACCTGCTATTTTTGTATCTCTGTCTTTTTCCCAAAGTTATAAAAAAAATTTTTAAAACAACAAAGTTTTCAAAATTTGGAATAAAGTATAGAAAAAATTCTTCATAATCTTGGGGAAATTTTTATTAAAACAACACACAAACATGCAAACCTTAAAGGAAAGGATTGATACATTAAAATTAAGAACTTTTAAAAATCTCTAAAAAAAGAGAAAAGACAGTCTACAAGCGATGATAAAGATCATCCATTCAACAAATATTATTGAGAACCTATTAACAGGACAGTAATGGTCATTAGGATAAATTAGTAGACAAGTCAAAACAAAATTCCTGCCTTTAAGGAACATTCTATTAAAATGCATACTATGTTGAGCAAAAGGGCCCAGGTACCATCCTAAGTACTTTATATATATTAACTCCTTTAATTGGCACACACACACATATATGTGTGTCTATGACAAGTCTATGAGTTAAGTACTCTACAGGTGAGAAAAATGTAGATCAAAGAGGTTAAGGAAACTGAGGCACAGAGAGATTAACTGCTGGAGATCACACAGTTATTGAAGGGTGGAGCTGGGAGTTGAACCTAATCTGGTTCCAGAGACTATATGGACATTCACAGTACCCAACTGACAAAGGATTAGTATTTGTCAATACTAATTTGTCAAGAGACCCTACATATCAATAAGTAAAAGATAACTATTAGGAAAATGAGTAAAAGGTATAAGCAAGGAGTTTCCAGAAGAAATATGACCCATAAGTATAAGAACCAATGCTCAACCTCTTTAGTAAATAGGGAAATACAAATTCAAACTGCAAAATGTAGCATTTGACACTAAATTGGCAAAAACATTAAAGTTAAAGCCAAGTATTAGGATGTGGAGCAACGTGAACCCACACTCTGCTGAGAGCATATGATGTAATCACTTTGGGAAACAATCTAGCATGTCCTAGTAAAACAGAATCTGCCCAGAACCTATGATTCAGCAGTTCCACTCCTACGCATATGCCCTAGGGAAACTTTAACACATGAGCACTACAACACATGGATAAGAATGTCCTAGAAACAAGGTTCATGAGAGCAAAAATAAGCTGGAAACAAACCAAATATCCATCAAATAAGACCATGAATAAACAAACCACAGTACATCCATCCATATTCATAGAATGGAATACAAAAAAGCAGAGCTACATATGTCAACAAAGATGAAACTCAAAATCTTAGTGGTTGAGTGGAAACTGTCAAGTCAGAGAGAAATACCATATATATATGTGTGTGTGTGTATACATATACATATATATAAAAATATACATATTATATATATATATACACACACACACACACACACACACACACACACACACACACACACACACACACACAAGTCTGTGAGTGCTCAGTAGTGTCCATCTCTTTGTGACCCCATGGACTATAGCCCACCAGGCTCCTCTGTCCATGGAATTCTCCAGGCAAGAATGAACAAACCATATGTGAAGTTTTGTTTTTAGGAGAGGACAATACAAGCTAACGTAATTCCCCACTACCCTGCAATAGGGAGGGAAGCCCTCTTCACCCTCCTCCCAGCAGTTAGAGAAATTTCAGCAAGTGCACTACACCTTATGAAATAAAGGTGGGGCCTTGAAAAAGTCTAGCCACGCCAGCTAGTTTCTCCTAGAAGAAGAAGTATTCAATGAGTCTATATGACTCTGTGGCATCAAAGGTGAAAAGGATGGGAAAGGAAAATCTTCTAGTAACATCAAGGGGCCCGTGAAGTAAACAACTGTATCAGGGATATAAAGTATGAGATAATTGGCTGTAACCTGTGCCTTGACTTGTGAGTTAAAATCCCTTGAAGGTACTTAGGCATCAGAGAGTCTGCAGCCAATAAACTGTTCTTCTTCAGACTGATCAGTTTTTAGCCCCATAGAGTCTAGTGGCACGAGGAAAACTGAAGTAGCTTCCCAGTTAGCATCTGCCCAGCCATATTTGGTGATATGACAGGTTCTTTCTTTGCAAACTCGGGTTTTCACTCCCGCAGCACTCACACTGCACTAAACAAACCCTTGATTCCTACCACCCCCAGCTTGCCTATGTATGCACATACCACACAGTATGAATGCGTCCAATTGTTTAGCATGCAAATAGGCTTAGAAAGGACTAGGCAGATAGCCAGAGGAAGGCAGGGTCCTGTATATTCCCCTATATACTTGGGGAATAAACTGAGGCTGACTGGTGGCACTGAATGCCAAAGCAGGTAGGGAAAGCACAAGGTTGCAGTCTGATTGTTCTTATCACATGAAAAGAAAGATGGAGATCATTTAAACTTCTGACCTTGACTCACCTTTGACCTAGCCCTAGACCTGGGTGGTTTCTACTGGCCATGTCACCTTATGGAATGGACTTGTCTTTTGGTTTTTTCTCGCTTTGACCTCCACACCTTGCTGACTTTCCAGATCTTAACACTTCAACTTGTTTCTGCTATCCAGCTCTCCACAGGACCAGGCTTAGCTTTGGGGAATATTGATGACTGTCCATCTTTCCCCGTGACCTGCTTTAGCTATTTGCTGTCCACTTCCTATTGTGAGAGAACTCACTTAAGGATTTGATGCTGCTATCACGAAACCTTACCAGGCTAGGGACTGAAGATATGGAAAAAAGGAGCTCTATTACCAAAGCTGTAGTATCAAGAAGATATCTTCAATATATAGAATGGATAAACAAGAAGCTCCTACGGTGTAGCACAGGGACTATCACAGGAACAATATCCTGTGATAAACCATAATGGAAAGGAATATGAAAAAATATATATGAATGACTGACTCACTTTGCTGCATAGCAGAAATTGCCAAAACACTGTAAACCAACTATACTTCAATAAAATAAACTAAAAATGATGAAAATACCTTTGGACATCTGAGAAGGAAGTGAAGGACAAGACCAGATAATTAGTTGCTAAATTGTGACCCAGGGGAAAGGTAATACTTCTCATGTGTAGTGCTCAAGAGGGCAATTCCTACTGCAAAGGTGGGTAGGTAGATACATACATACATACATAGGTAAGTGGATAATTAGGGAAGGGGGACATCCATAAACAATGAGAATGTCTAATCAACCAAGGATTTTAATTAGTACAATTCTGTGAGGTCATGTTTAAAAAATGGTGGGGGTAGAAAAGAAAGGATCAGTATATTTACTAACATCAGTTCTCACATTCCCAGGTTTCCTAATTTCTTTTGTCCATTGCTCCATTTTCTCTGATACAATTCGTAGTGGCCAAGACCACCTATATACCAAGAAAGTCCCCAGCCTAGGGAATTGCAATCACTTTCCTTGGTTCAGGTGACACTAGATTTTTTTTTTCTCAAAAAGAAAACAATATGAAAGCAAAGAAATCAACGTGTTGACACAGCAGATTTCTTTCCCTTATCTTTCTGAAGTATAGGCTGATCTCAGTGATCCACAGCCTTCAAGACCCATTTTTTCATGTTTCACCTTAGTCCTGGACTTGGCTTGTGTTTAAACATTCCTGAGTTTGAACGGAAGTGAAACTAATCAGCAGCCCTGCTAGGTCTAGTACATTGGGAGCCTTCAAGAAACCTGTTTCCTGAGCCGTTTGGAGAAGAGGGTCAAGCCCTTTCTTCAGACCTAGTCGTCTCATTGGAGAGAGAGAGGCTGATTCTGCTGACCACACTACCTGGTCCCTGGACCTTACCCGGTTAACCGAGGCTTCAGGAAATGGCCCACTTTTTGCACCACTAAATCCTAAAAACTGCGGGGAGAGAGGAAACTGACCAGTGCCCACTGAAAGGGCTGTGGGTAAGTAAGTGTTTCTTACCAGTGACTTTTCACCTACCATTAAAAGACCTAGAAGTCTGACCAGATTAGTAAAAGAGGCATATCTAAAAATGACTGCTTCCTCAATAATAGGGTATTGGTTAAACAAATCACGGCATAGCCATACAATGAAATGATGATGTTATAGAAGAAAATTGACATGAAAAATGTCCATGATATACTGTTAGATGAAAAAGCAGATTAAACACAGTACAGAGGGTCTTCTCTGGTGGAGCAGTGGATAAGAATCTGCTTGCCAATACAGAAGGAAGATTCCACATGCTGTGGAACAATGAAGCCTATGTGCCACAAATTCTGAGCCTATGCTCCAGGGTCCGGGAGCTGCAACTACTGAAGCCCTCGCACCTACAGCCCGTGCTGTGCAACAAGAGAAGCCACCGCAATGAGAAGCCCAAGCACTGCAACAAAGAGTTTCCCTCACTGACTGCAACTAAAGAAAGCCCACACACAGCAACAAAGACCCACCACAACCAAAAATAAATTAATTTTAAAGAAACAGTACAGAGAATATGATTCTGTTTTGATTAAGAAATTATACATAATAACTAACATTTATTGAGCTTTAAATATGACCATAGAAATAAACAAGGAACTGAAGAAAATGCTTTACATTAATTACTTACCCTCCTGACAAACCGACGGTATCAGTAGGTATTATACTCACCTTTTACAGATGAGGAAACTGAGACACTAAACAGTTAAGTAATTGGTCGTAGTTCCGTTAAGTGGCAGAGCTGAGATACAGATATGTTGGACTCAAGAGCCTAAACTCTTCACAGTGACACGATATTTATCTCTATATTCATACAGGAAAAAGTCAAGAAAGAAAGATACCAGGATAAGAACAGTTAACAGTTGATATTTCTGGATTGTGAGGTTATGAGTGACTTTTGTTTCCCTTATGTTTTCTTGAATAGTGTGAAATGTTTAGTAATTACATGGATTATTTTTATAATCAGGGAAAATAATAAATCAATTTCCATTTTGAAAAAAGCAAATAAACCATTGTTTCTAACCTGTAAGCAGCAAACCACTGTGGGTAGGTGAGGGTGAGGGGACTAACTTATTATTACAAGGGTTCTTGAAATTCCTATATGGCCCAAGCACTGTCTAGAATGAATAAAAAATATGCTTACACATATGTTTTTTTTTCAAATGTCCTGATGTATACTGTCATGATGTATAGCCATAGTGCTGTCACTTGTTTTGTATATATATCTCTCTCAATCAATGGATGTTAAACATACAACTATTATTATGTGGAAGTCCATGATATTGTAAACATTAAAATAGGAAAATAAAGGATGTGATCTGGTACTAAAAGGAAAAATATACGTACACATCTACTCTCTGTTGCTTGAGTGTCTTCTCAACAACTTACCTCCTTTTGGCGGGAGGATAAAAGGGAAAAACTAAAAATGCACCAATTATTAAAAGTTAACTCAGGAAGAGTCCTGAAGAAGATAACTTACAAGGATGAAAGCGCATGGACAGGGAGTTGATGTTGGCCTAGAAAATTCTGTTCTGGAAAGACAGAACGCTAATCTCCCCTATGTTGCCAGGAGCTAGTCCTCATCCCCAAGTACAGGGATGTCAATAAGGATTGCAGGAGATGCTGCAATACCTGAATGCTCAAGCTTGCTCTAGGGCAAGGCTGATGTTCAATTAGCAGGTAGAGCTGAAGTGGGAACAATCCTCCAGGTAAAGTATGCAGGTAAAGTATGCAGAACTCTGTCTTTTGCCAAACTGACTCAAAGGTCAGCGCTTGCCTTCCTTCCTCTCATTCTTCTTATTTTGCAACGTGTCCCTTGTCCTCTATTTCTATATAACCTTTTGTCCCCCCGACTCATAACCCAGGACACGCACCTCCATAGGATTCCTATGATCTCATTACCCATAAGAAATCACAGACCTCAAATGAAGATACTCATTCGCTGTTCATTTAATACTAAGGGCCTAGGACTTTCCAGACATTATGGGCAGATGCACCAAAAAATAAGATATGGTCCCTACCCCTTTAGAAGCATACCAACTCTAGGAGTGAAAATCAAATGAAAACAAAACATCAACAATTCAATTTGTTTCAGCAGGCATGAAATTATAACAAGGCAAGAGATGAAAATTAGAAAGAAGAATGAGGGCTTTGCTGCCCCCCTTGCTTTGGCCTGTATGTGGTGATCACCTATGCACCAGGCTTAACACCCTCACTCCTGCTCCTGGGAGCTGATTCTGAGGTCTGGAAGACTGGCTTACTCCAAGGGAAATAGTCTTTGACAGGTCAATGGCAGGGGGTAAAGAAAAATAGGAAGTAGGATTGTTCTGTATTAAAAATAAATGAAGATCTTGCTGAAGGGCTCAAACCTGAGTCTGATCCAGTGTTTGAATCCAGCTGCCAATCTGGGGGAAATACAGACACACAGCAAGCAGAGTCTAGACTGTGGGAGATTCTCTAGGTCAAAATGGTCAGGAAAAGAAATGGATGGACGGGGAAACTGGAAACTAAAACAGACTTACACTCTTACAAAATGCCAAGGTCGTAAAAGACAAGGAAAGACCAAGAAACCACCATAGATTGGAGACTAGAGAGACATGATGACTAAATACAACGTGGGACCTGATGACACCTTGAAACAGAAACGGACATTAGTAGAAAAAACTAGAGCAATTCGAATAAAGTCTGGGGTTAACAATAATGTTCCAGTATTGGTTTCCTAGCTCTGATAACTATACAGAAGATGGTAACACAAGAGGAAGATGGGTAAAGGGCATAGGGAACTTTGCAACTCTCCTATCAATCTAAAATTATTCCCAAATAAAAAGTTTCAAAAAGAGAGAACCTAAGGCACATAATAATTTTTGTAATGGACAGGACTAAACTATGGTAATTAGGGAAGAGTGTTTGGGTAATAAAACCATGGAAAGGCAAGGGAAAAGTTTTTCTAAATGTCAAAGATAAGGTTACTTTGGGAGGAGGAAGAGGGTTGTGATTGTAATGGGGCATGTGAGAGGCTTCTGGGGTGGGTGAAAAACATCTATTTCTTGACCTAATGGTGGTTGCAAGGTATTTGTCTTATAATAATCCATTAAGTCATACATTTGTTTTAGAATGCAAGAAATTTTCATCTTTGTGTTCATGTTTCATGGTCATCTTCAACAACTATTAACATTTTGTCATACTTGTTTAATCTATCTCCTCATTTTTTTCTTGGAGTATTTTAAAAGCAATTCTAAAATATCTGGGCATCTGTATCTGGGTTTATTTTTACAATGAAAAATTAAAGAGAGAGACATAACATCCAAATATAATCAGCGGACCTTCTTCAGATCCTGATTCAAATTAACTACCTATAAAAAGACATTTGAATGTGGACTGGATAATAGATATTAATAGAGGAGTATTAATTTTGTTAATGGTGATAATGGTATTTCTTATTAAAGAAAACATTCAAATTTTTTAGATGCATAGTGAAATTTAGGGGTGAAATGACATGATGTCTTAGAGTTGCTTTAAAATGCTCCAAGAAAAAAAGTGGGGAGATAGATGAAACAAGTATGACAAAATGTTAATAGTTGTTGAAGATGAACATGAAACATAAATACATTCTCTAGTTTTGCATTCTCTCTTGCATTCTTTAGTTTTGTGTGTATGTGGAAATCTTTATAATAGAAAATTGTAAAAGAGGGACACCCCCAAACCAGGCTGTCTTGGGGCAACAGCTCCAACAGACACCTAGCTCCAGGTGCTCTCCAACTCCACAAACCCGCAGTGCTCCCTTCCCACTAGCCATCTCTCTGAGGTCACAACCCCTACAATCTCAGAGTAACCTGTGATGGGAGGGGTGTTCCCCTTCTCTGGACCTCTGGGTCACTAGGACTAGATAACAGCCTTTCTCACATTTTCTCCACCCTGATGTCCTAATAATCTCAGGAAAGAGAGTCAAAGGGCAAATGGGCAGGGCCCAGGGACTGTTAGGACTGTCCTTATACTCCAGGGCCTGCCCACTTCAGTGGGTGGTAGGTATGGGGCAGGACAAAGAACGGACAGGGCAGGTGAAAATCCTCATAATCATATATGTGTTCGCTACTGAGCGAGCTTCCAGAGGCTAGTGGCACCTTGGGTTGGAACACCGTTCTGGGATCTTCACTTCCTTCAGGCTCCTGGGCACAATGCCTTGTTTTAAACAGCCTAAGCACTTTCAGAGTCTGGTACTTCTGCACTGGCCCCTGAGCTACCTTGGCATATGTGAGTACTGATCCAAGAGAGCATGGCAAGCAGCCACAATCACAGGCGAGGACCAGATCTGGGGCAATTTTTATGCTCATGGGAAGTCTCATCTCTGGTTAAGGAGTCTTGAGTTCCCTGAGTGCCCTGAGAAGGAAAAGATAGAACCTCGGAGGCAGTAAAGACAGGTGGAGTGGGGGGAGGTAGAACAGAGTCATGATACTTCTGAGCAGATCTAGCTAATTTCAGCCCCTCCTTAACCTCACTACCTGGAGAGGAGAAATGAGGCCCATGGAATAGGATGATACATCCGTAATCTTAGGGTAGCATGGGGAGTGGGACAGAAGCATTAGCATTCAAGACAGAAAAATACAACCTGTGTTTGAACCATTGGATTTTTCCATTCTGGGAAGGGAGTGGCAGTAGCATGGTTGAGGTGGAAGGGGAGACAGAGATAATGGAAGGAATGGTGAACAGGCAAGAATAGACGGCTGCAGATACTGTATGCAAGGAATATGGAGAGATATTGATACTATATGGGCAAGGGAGGGTGACCTAGTGGTTTAACAAGCATTCAAGGGTGAGGAATAGGGAGAGAAACAGAAGATGAGGGGAATGACAGTGTATTAATGGAAGCAGTGGGTGAAAAGCTGGTAGCAGGCAGGGAGCAGGAGTAGGGGGATGGTGAGCAGGCAGGTGGACAGAGATGAGAGGTAAGCAAAGAAATAGGGCTGGTGTGTATGGTAGATGAAAGAGGGAAAGTTTGAAGGACAGATGGACAGGCAGGAGCTGGATTGTGCAGAAGGCCAGGACCAGGGGTTTGGAGAGTTTGGAGGGCTCTTAATAGGGCTGGACATGGTCAAGTTCTGCTGGCAGCACAAATTTGGTCTCATCTGCTCCCTTATCAGTTTGGATCTTGCAGCCATTGGCCATTTACCTACTGTTTACATCCTGGTGGCCACTACCAGCCCTTTACTTTGTCTGGCTTCTCCTGGATTGGAAGACCCCAGAGCAAGGTAAGACTCATGGACCTAGAAATAACAGGATTTAAGAATGTTCCATCTCAACTTGTAACCAAGGAGTTCCACTTACTATGCCACAGGCCTCTCATACAAGTTCTCGGAGCCACAGGAGAGGAGCTAGGCCAGCCAGGACCATCCTGGTGTGCCTGGACCCACATCAGGGACTATTTTCCCATTTCCGTAAGTGTCTCTTCCCCAGCATCCCTCACCGTTCCCCGAATACTAGGCATTGATGCTAAATGACTAGGGCTGTCCATAAGGAAAGTGAACATCTCAGAGAAGTCTCAGTGCAAGCTAGACAGACTTCAGGGTCCAACATTGCTACTGGGCATTTGCCACACTGCTAATACACTTTGGATGTCCTGGTAGGCATGACATACCAGATGATGCAAGCAGAAACAAAAGTACAGTTCAGATCAGTTTAACAAACACTGATTTAAAACCTACTCTATACCACATAGTTTGGGGTAAAAAGAAGTGAGCAGGATGCAGTCCTCTGCCATTAAAAAAGTTCACATCCAATGGGGAGGACAGATGAGTACATATTCATGGTTTGGTACAAGGTACACAAGTAGTTCATATGAGGTCTAAGGAAAGGCTTCATAAACAAAGTGATATCTAAGCTGGTTTTCAAAGTTCAGTAAACTAGCACTGGTAGGGAGTTGGGGGAGAAAATACCAGGAAGAGGTTCTAGAAATGTACTGCTATGCTGCTCCTCTGTGCACTCTTTGGAGTAGATAAGAGATATTGCTAAGATTTTTGCCAACCTTTTTCATATAATAGCACTCACAGAAAATGATCCCATGCCTAAAGGGCGGAGACTGCTTTCCAGCCACAGGCAAGGAGCCCAGCAGTTGTAGGTGCCCCCGATTCTACTGGTCTCCCAGAGGGTGAGGAGTCAGATATCTTGACCCCCTCAAAGCCACTCCTGGCCTCTCTGTTGAAAAGTTCTGCTTTAGAGAGTTCCCTGAACCCTCTAAGGCATCTTCACCCTTGCTTTCTCGTGTGATCTCATTTCGTCACCTTTGACATTTCTCTCTGTGGCTGCAGATCCTGAAGACTAAATATCTATCACCTGAGCACAACTATCTCATGGGAGTTCACCCCCACGGCCTCTTGACTTTCGGCGCCTTCTGTAACTTCTGCACTGAGGCCACAGGCTTCTCGAAGATCTTTCCAGGCATCACTCCACATCTGGCCATGCTGTCCTGGTTCTTCAAGATCCCCTTTATTAGGGACTACCTCATGGCCAAAGGTGCTTCTGACCATACTTACTAGAGCTTCTGGCCCATCTCCCCACTTGGAAATACACCTTTTTAAGCCCCACCCCTCCTTCTCAGCCCCCGCTCATCCCGGACTCCTGCCATCATAGCACAGTAGTTAAAAAGCATATGTTTTAGAGCAAACTGCCTGGGGTCGAATCCTGGCTGTGCCACTTACTGTGTGGTCTTGGCAAGCTACTGAACTTCCACTGGTCTCAGTTTCCTCATCTGTAAAGTAGTGCTGATGATAATAGTCTAACCTCAGATGTGGCATGACGATTAAATGAGACAATACAAGTAAAACACCCAAGATAGCACCTGCCAAAGAGTATGTGCTCCATATATAATAGCTGTTGCTATTAGTGGCAATCCAGGAAAAGAAAAAGGTAGAATTACATTTGGGGATTTAGAAAGTCTTTCTGGTTTTCCCACTGAAAACCTTCCTACCATAGTTTTGACCCAGTGCTTCCTGTGAACCGGAAATATTGCCTCAAAGTGAAATGTGCTGCATTTGCTTGTCTTAGCCCTCTCTTCTCCACACCCTTTGTTCCGTTCATTGATTCTCCTTCTGGGTCCCATGGGAAAGGAGGGCACACAAGCAAGTGAGTCAAGCAGAGGGTATTCCCCCTCAGCCATTCTCCCCTCTCTTGATCCTTTTGCTCCTCTCTCTGCTCCTTGGCTCTCCTCAGGTGTGTGCTCCGTGAGTCAGCCAGCTATTGACTACCTGCTGAGCCATGGCACTGGCAACCTTGTGGGCATTGTAATTGGAGGAGTGGGAGAGGCCCTGCAGAGTGTGCCCAACACCACCACGCTCATCTTCCAGAAGCGCAAGGGCTTTGTGCGCATGGCACTCCAGCACGGGTAGGTGTCCCTCCCTGGGCAGAGGTGGGTGGCCTCTGAGCAGCATGACCTGGTAGGTGATGCCAAGATGAATCAGACATGAGTCTTACCCTCATAAAACTTACAAGCGAGTGGAAGAGATGACTGTAGAATTTCAAAGAGACTTAGGTTATCTACTCCCTTGGAGCTAGCTGGACCAGTTCCCAGAAAGCCAACCAGAGACCCAGATTCATTATCAGGGGGCTTGGCTAGGGCTTACCTAAGACATAGATGATGCCCACATCATCTCTAGCAACATTGATATCTATATCTGTTAATGGTAAGTGCAAGAAGCAGTACATTATGGTGAGTATGCATGTAGGGTCTGGAGTCGGGGGCCCTAATTTCAAACTCCAGCCCCATGGCTTACTGTGAATTCTGGGACAGGTTATTCATCCATTCTGAGCCTTGCTACTTTCCTCTTCATCATGTGGCTACTAACAATTGTACCTGTTTCATAGGATTATTATGGGGTTTAAATGAGTTTATCCACATAAAACACCTACCATGTGCCCAGCATACAGTAAGAGAGAAACGTTAGCCACCCTGCTGTGCATGCTAAGTTGCTCTAGTCGTGTCTCACTCTTTGCAACCCTATGGACTGGGGCCCGCCAGGCTCCTCTGTCCATCGGATTTTACAGGTGAGAATACTGGAGTAAGTTGCCATTCCCTTCTCCAGGAGGTCTTCCTGACCCAGAGAGCGAACCATTGTCTTCTGTACTGCAGGCAGTTTCTTTACCACTGAGCCACCAGGGAAGCCCCACTTCAGTTAGTGACCAACTCTTTGGGACCCTATGGACTATAACCTGCCAGGCTCCTCTGTCCATGGGATCCTCCAGGCAAGAATACTGGAGTGGGTTGCCATGCTCTCCTTCAGGGGATCTTCCTGACCCAGGGATCAAACCCGAGTCTCCTGCATCAAGGGTAAAGAGAGGAAGTAAAGAGCAGGAGGGACTTCCCAGGTGGAGCTAGTGTTAAAGCCAGTATTCTCACCTGTGAAATCCCTTGGACAGAGGAGCCTGGCGGGGGCTACGGTCCATAGGTTGCACAGAGTTGGACACAACCGAAGTGACTTAGTAGGCACACAAAGAGTAGGAGTCCAAGGCTAGAGCTGTGGGGGCTCCATCATGTCAGCATGCCAGTTCACTGGACACAGGGACAACTGTCCTATAACAGCCTCACAGAAGAGGGGAAGTATTTCTTCTAAGGACCTTGTTGGAGTGGTCTGTTTGTCAGTTTTGAGCCTAATGTGGTGGAGAGAGCTCTGAGCTGGGAGGAAAGAGACCTAGGTTCTAGTTCAGCTCCTGCCACTCACTGAATGCCTATGTGACCTCCCCCCTCCTGAACCTGGGCTTCTAGAGCTGTATAAAAAAGAAAATAACCCCTCAGTGTGTTTTTCCACTGTCTCTGCTGTGAGGAACCAGAAAAGGTAACATATGCCAAAACATTAAGAGATCGCTGGTAGTAATTCACAAAGATTTGTGTAAGAGAGACTGTGTTCTCGCTACTCTCACAGGAAGACATAAGGAGCCTGTTTTCTATGTAGGGCTCTGTCAGGGTGGATTTCCATGGCCTGTGAGAGGGAAACAATTTTGCTCTATTCTCAAGACCTAGGACAGAACACCTTATGCACAGTCCTTGCAGGCAAGAGGCACGTCAAACATATACATACGCATCTGTACCAAACCATTGTCTTTTACTCTGTGCTTCCTACTAGTAGAAATAGATATTCCCCTTCAGGACACCTCCTGGAAGTTTTTCTTTATGCATTGTGGGTTCCTGTGGATTTCTGCCCCCATATCTTGTCCTTGTGATCCTGGCCCATAGAGAGTATTCTCATTGGCCTTGAAAATTTCAGGAAAAGAGATACTAAATACAGGAGCCATATTCGGTGCAAGAAGAAATGTTTTACACTACAGGGATTTTATAATAGATGGGAGCCTGGCCAGGAACAAAAGTTCTTGCTGGGGGGTTCTCCACCCCAGGCTGTGTTTGGGAAATAAATCAGGGTTTTCCTACAGGGCTCATCTGGTCCCCACCTACACTTTTGGAGAAACCGAGGTGTATGATCAGGTGCTGTTCCATAAGGACAGCTATATGTACAAGTTCCAGAGCTACTTCCGCCAGATATTTGGTTTCTATTTTTGCATCTTCTATGGACGAGGCTTCCGCCAAGGCTCCACTGGGCTCCTGCCATACCCGCTGCCTATCGTCACTGTGGGTGAGTCCTGCTCTCAGCCCCTAGGCTATCTCAGCTTTTCCTCAACCTCAACCTCAGGTCTTCCCAATCTCTGCACCCCCCACCACCAAAGAAGAGGACAACCTAGGAGGAGAAGTTGGGAGCTGACTTGGGATGTGAAAGGATTGGGGCCCAGGGAAGGAGAAGGAGGTTAAAGAAAGAAAAGATTCTAACACTTGACCCTTCTCTTTTCCTATCTCTCTTGGCAGTGGGGGAGCCTCTGCCTCTGCCCCAAATCGAAAAACCAAGCCAGGAGATGGTGGACAAATACCACGCCCTCTATATGAAGGCCCTGGCCAAACTGTTTGATCAGCACAAGACCCAGTACGGCTGCCCAGAGACCCAAAAGCTGCTTTTCCTGTGACTGAAGGGACAGTGTGCCCAACAGCACAAGCCTGGGAGAAGAGATTCATTAGCTGCCAACCAAAAGAGGGGAAAAGGGAGAAGCCAGAGAGCTGCGTGTGGTAGGGGAGGGCACTAGGAATTCCTTCCTTGCTACAGAGCCCTTGCAGTCTTCCTCCCTGAATTGCTTCACTGAGTCACTCCTTTAGGCCTGCCCCCTGCCCTGCCCCCTGTCCTGTCCCTACCAGATTTCCTCTCTGAGCCCAACCCGCCAGGGACTGAAGGACTCAAATGTTAGCCAGGCAGCCTGAGTAACCACCACTATGGTTGTTGTTGCTGTGCTAATGCATTTTTAAATTAAGGTATATTTACTTACCATCAATTTAACCCATTTAAAGTGTAAAATTCAGTGGTATTTAGTATACTCAAAGTTGTACAACTACTATCACTATCTCATTTTAGAACATTTTTCTGCAACCCCCCAATAGAAACCCAGTACACATTAGCAGTCACTTCCCATTCTCTCATCCCCAGCCCCTGGCAACCACTAATTTACTTTCTGTCTCTAGGGATTTGCCAATTCTGGACTTTTTATATAAATGGAATAATAGAATATGTGATCTTTTGTGACTGGCTTCTTTCTCTTAGCATGATGTTTTCAAGGTTCATCCATGTTGTAGCATGTATCAGTACTTCATTCTTTTTATGATTGAATAAATATTTTATTGTACCTATACACTGCATTTTTTATCCATTCACCAACTGATGGACTTTGGGTTATTTCCAATTTTGGGCTATTATGAATAATGCTGGTATAAACATTCACATACAAGCTTTTGTGTGGTAATCATCTGTCTCCAAATATGTCCTTTCCTTATGTCCATACCACTGAGCTAACAAGCACATCTTTCAGGTATGTAGATTGAAGGTATTTTACTCAGGATTACATTTCAATTGGCAGAGGTATTTCACATAGGTTACGATGTCCTCTGACACCGTAATCCCAAGGTATTTGCAACCATTTCCTCTTTTTTATGGTTGAATAATATTTTATTGTCTGTGTGTGTGTGCATCACATCTTCTTTATCTATTCATCTGACGATGGATAATTAGATTGTTCTCATGTCTTGACCATTGTGGATAATAATGCTGCAAAGAACATGATGATGCAGATATCTCTTTGAGATAGTGTTTTCATTTCCTTCAGATATATAGCCAAACATACAATTGCTGGATCATATTGGGGTTATATTTTTAAATTTTTTTTGGAAAAATCTCCATACTGTTTTCCACTGGCTGTACCAATTTACATTTCCATCAACAGTGCACAAGGGTTCCCTTTTCTCTACATTCTCACCAACACTTGTTATCTCATGTCTTTTTGATAATAATCATCCTGACAGGTGTGAGATGATGTCTCATTTTGGTTTGGATTTGCATTTCCCTGATGATTAGTGACGGAGAACATATTCTTATGTACCTGTTGGCCACTTGCATGTCTTTTCTGGAAAAATATCTATTCAAATCCTCTGCCAATTTTAATATCAGATATTTGTTTTTTACTGCTATTGAGTTGTAAGAGTTTCTAAATGGTCTTTTTAAAAAACTCTTTATTGAGTTTGTTACAATAGTGCTTCTGTTTTATGTTTTTTGGCCTCAAGGCATATGGGATCTTAGATCCTTGACCAGGGGTTTAACCCACAACCCCTGCATTGGAAGGTGAAGTTTTAACCACTGGACCAGGAAAGTCCCTCTAAATGGTCTTTTAACTTTTCAGCCTTTGCTATATTTTTAAATCTGTCTTTTGTTGGTTTCCTTGTGAAGGAAGAGATATCTGTGTTTTTATACACTCTTAAAATTCTCAGTATACAGCCTTAAGCTGTATTAATGAGCAAAACAAGTTATTACACTTTCTTTTCATGTACGTGCATAACACTCATATATTCGAATTCAAAAATGCTGTTTTTAAAATTCAGTTTATTTAAACTAAAATACAAAAGAAAAACAATTCACCCATTTCTCCCATCTACCCCGATTCCACCTCTGGCCACAGCCAATCTGTTCTCTGTATCTATGAGTTTGGGTGTATGTATGCATTTATAGATTCCACATACAAGAAATATCATTAGTATTTGTCTTTCCCTGTCTCACTTATTTTACTAAGCATAATGCCCTCAAGGTCTTTCCATATTGTCACAAATAGCAAGATTTCATTCTTTTTTATGGCTTAGTAATATTCCATTGTTTGTGTGTATTTCACAATTTCGTTATCCAATCATCCATCAATGAACACTTAAGTTGTTCCCAAATTTTGGCTATTCAAAATAATGCTACTATGAACATGAAGGTGGCATACATCTTTTTTGAGTTAGTGTTTTTTGTTTCTTCGCTCTCTTTTCTCTATAATCTCACCAACACTTGTCATTTCTAATCATTTTGATAACACCCATTCTAACGGGTGTGAGGTGGTATATCACTGTGGTTTTTATTTGCATTTCTGATGATTAGTGATACAGAGCATATTTTCATGTACCTGTTGACCATTCAATGTCTTCTCTGGGAAAATATTCAGATCTTCTGCCCATTTTTTAATTGGTTTGTTTGGCTTTTTGCTATTGAGTCATATGAGTTCTTTATATATTTTAGATATTAGCCCCCTATCAGATATATGATTTGCAAATATTTCCTCCCATTCAGTAGGTTGCCTTTTTGTTTTGTTGATGGCTTTCTTTGCTATGCAGAACTTTTTTAGTTTGATGTGATCCTACATGTTTATTTTCACTTTTGTTGTCTTTGCTTTTGATGTCAAATTCAAAAAATCATCACCAAGACCTATGACAAAGAGGTTACCACATTTATTTTCTTTTAGGAGTTTTACAGTTTAGGTCTTATGCTCAAATCTTTAATCCATTTTGAGTTAGTTTTTGTGTAGGGTGTAAGATAGTGGTACAGTTTCATTCTTTTGCGTGTGGCTGTTCAATTATCCCAACACCATTTATTGAAGAAACTCTCCTTTCCCCACTGTATATTCTTGACTCCTTTGTCATAAATTAATTGATCATATATATATGCAGGTTTATTTCTGGGCTCTCTATGCTGTTCCATTGATTTGTGCATCTGTTTTTATGCTAATATGATACTGTCTTATTATAACTCTGTATATAGTTTGAAATCAGGGAGCATTGATGACTCCAGTTTTGTTCTTCTTTCTCACGGTTGCTTTGGTTATTCAAGTTTTTAATGTTTCCATACAAATTTTGGGATTGTTCATTCTATTTCTGTGGGAAAAAATGCCATTGGAATTTTATTAAGGATTGCATTAATCTGTACACTGCTTTGGATAGAAAGGAAATTTTAACAATTTAATTTTTCCAATCCATGAGCATGGAATAACTTTACATTTATTTGTGTCTTCTTTAATGTCTTGTATTTTTTGATATGCAGATCTGGTTAAAATTATTCCTAAGTAGTTTATTCTTCTTGATGCAATTACAAATGGGATTTTTTCCCTTAAATTCTCTTTCTGATAGTTTATTATTAGTATATAGAAATGCAACAGATTTCTGTGTACTGATTTTCTATCCTGCAACTTTACTGAATTCATTTATTAATTCTAACAGTTTTTTAATGAAGTCTTTAGCATTTTTTATACATAGCATCGTCATCTGCAAAAGTGACAGTTTTACTTATTTTCCAACTTGCATAATTTTATTTCTTTTTCTAGTCTAATTGCTTTGACAAAGACTTCCAATACTATATTTAATAAAACTGGTGAGAGTGAGGATCCTTGTCTTATTTCTCTTATTAGAGGAAAAGCTTTCACTTTATCTAAGAATCCATAACAAGTTGCTTCTGAATCAATTGCTGACTGTTCTATTTTTCTGCTATCTTTTCACCTGGCAGGTTAGTCCTTGCCTACTCTGAGGCTGGATCTTCCTTGATAACCCTGATAGGTCTTCCTGGATATCTCAGACATTCACTCATTCATTCACATCATTCAGCAATATTTATTGATCATCCATTATCTGCTAGGCAGTGGGAGCAAATAAGTCAGACACTTACTCTGTCCTTAAGAAACTTAGTCTACTGGATGAATATTCAAATGAAGTTTATAATTATTAATGTTGACTTGTTATGTAGCAAGTATTCTCACACAGACTGTATAAAGCTTTGCACATGAAAGAGAAGTGATGATGTCAGGTTACAACGGAATGTATACAATGAGTACAAGACAACTGGAGGAATTTAAATTGTTGAGTTTCAGATTTATTAGGTTCTTGGTTTTCCAAAAAGTTGCTTAAGTCAATATAAATATGACAAAACATTATATACTGTTAATCTTGCTTTTGTAACTCTGAGTTCTTTCAAAAAGGAGTTTAATGTGTTATAAAAGGTCGGTGTGGGAAAGTCAGTTTTTAAATCAGAAATAAACTAAGCAGTATGTAACAGACCCTGCTCATATGCTACCCAATACCCATTGTCCCCAGTCTTTCTCACATGGAGAACTCCAACCTTGTTTGGGGCAGCAATAAATCCAACTTCCCATACACATAGCTCAAAGTGGTCACATGACCTACCCCTGGCCAGTGAAATTTAAGCAGAAGTCAACTGGGTGGGGTTCTAGAAGGGCTATTTCTTTTCTAATAAAGAAAACAGTTTAGCTTACCAGATCCTTTAGACTTTTGCCTTATGCTCTTATACCTTTCTTCCTGCATAGAACACGGATAAGGTGCTTGGAAGTTGAGCAGCCATTTTTACAACCATAAGGATGAAAAACACACACCTCAAAGAGGGTGAAGCAGGAAGCTATGTTGATCACCTTGAGCAGATGCACCCACCCTTGGACTGCCTACCTTGGATTTTTTTGGTTAAAAAAAAAACACCTATTTTATTGAGCTACCACTATAGAGTTTCTGTTACATGCAGCCAAATGCAGTCCTAACTGATACACTGTATCTGAAAAGGGAAAGATTTGTGGGAAAATATTTAACATTTGATTAGGAGAAGAAGTGTTTTCTTTTTCATTGGAAAGTAATGAGATTTTCTGAAAAAGAAAACTACTTTCCTTTTTTTGGTCTGTATTTGTCCATGGTGGAAAGCAAGACAGCTAAGAGAGTAGGAGACACAAACTAACTCCTTTTCTCTGATCAAGTGGGATCAAGATACTAGAGTTCCCTTATGAGAGCAATGTCTCCTAAAATGTGTCTTTGCGTAGTTCTTGAGATGTACCACAGGGAAAGAAAGAAAGAAAAATTTCTTTGGTCATAAGTTTGGTAGATATTGCATCTAGAACCCCTTCTTCTTAGAAATCCACAGTGGGCATTATAATGTTAAAGACTCTGATAAATCCTGTAGTAAAGAAAGCTGCTTAACATTTTTAAACTCAATCCCTTAAAAACTTAGTTACAGGACTTCCCTGGTGGTCCAGTGGTTAAGAGTCCACCTGCCAGTGCAGGGGACATGGGTTCAATCCCTGGTCCAGGAAGATTTCACTTGCCACAGGGCAACAAAGCCCATGAGCTGCAACTACTAAGCCCACATGCCACAACTACCGAAGCCCGCAAGGCCTACAGCTTGTGTTCCACAGCAAGAGAAGCCATCACAATGAGAAGCTTGTGCGCTGCAATTAGAGAACGGACATGTGCAGCAGTGAAGACCCAGCACAATGAAAAATTAATTAATTTTTAAAAACTTTGTAACACGTATTACTATCCAAGAACATGTGCTTTGGGAAACTGCAGTAGATAAATGAATAAAAACAAAGACTTGTAGAATCAAACTAACCTAAATCCTCAAAGAACCAGTGCAATGGCTGCCTTCTGGAAAGGAATCCAGCAAGAGTCGGAGTGGGTAAGAAAAAATGTTTAATTCACATTGGAAGTGAAAGGTTATTGGTATAGTAAAGGGAATGGGGCTTGCAATGAGCAATAAGCTAAATATTAGTAAAAAGTACATATGTTGAGCAGGTGCCAGCAGCACAAATTCACCTGAGAGGTCATTAGCTGACTTTTCTCTTGAGTTTTCTAAGTACCTCTGGTTTCTCCCTCCCATCAGTAGATCCAAGAGCATGACCAGGGCCTCAAGCTGTGGTACAAAATTAACCATGATAACCAGTCAGCCCCAAGTAGGATTTCATTTTCTTTCTCTTGGAGAGTTCCCATGACCCAGATAACCATGACGGTATGATCACTCACCTAGAGTCAGACATCTTGGAGAGCTCAGTCAAGTGGGACTTAAGAAGCATCACTACAAACAAAGCTAGTGGAGGTGATGCAATTCCAGTTGAGCTATTTCAAATCCTAAAAGATGATGCTGTGAAAGTGCTGCACTCAATATGTCAGCAAATTTGGAAAACTCAGCAGTGGCCACAGCACTGGAAAAGGTCATTTTTCATTCCAATCCCAAAGAAAGGCAATGCCAAAGAATGCTCAAACTACTACACAATTGCACTCATCTCACACGCTAGCAAAGTAATGCTCAAAATTCTCCAAGCAAGGCTTCAACAGTACGTGAACCATGAAATTCCAGATATTCAAGCTGGATTTAGAAAAGGCAGAGGAACCAGAGACCAAATTGCCAACATCCATTGGATCATTGAAAAATCAAGAGAGTTCTAGAAAAACATTTACTTCTGCTTCATTGACTATGCCAAAGCCTTTGACTGTGTGGATCACAATAAACTGTGGAAAATTCTTCAAGGTATGGGAATACCAGACCACCTGACCTGCCTCCTGAGAAATCTGTATGCAGGTCAGGAAGCAACAGTTAGAACCGGACATGGAACAACAGACTGGTTCCAAATAGGGAAAGGAGTACGTCAAGGCTGTCTATTGTCACCCTGCTTATTTAACTAATATGCAGAGTACATCATGAGAAACGCTGGGCTGGATGAAGCACAATCTGGAATGAAGATTGCCAGGAGAAATATCAATAACCTCAGATATACAGATGACACCACCCTTGTGGCAGAAAGCAAAGAACTAAAGAGCTTCTTGATGAAAGTGAAAGAGGAGAGTGAAAAAGTTGGCTTAAAGCTCAACATTCAGAAAACTAAGATCATGGCATCTAATTCCATCACTTTAGTGCAAATAAATGGGGAAACAGTGGAAACAGTGACAGACTTTATTTGGGGAGGGGCTCCAAAATCACTGCAGATGGTGACTGCAGCCATAAAATTAAAAGACGCTTGCTCCTTGGAAGAAAAGTTATGACCAACCTAGACAGCATATTAAAAAGCAGAGACATTACTTTGACAACAAAGGTCTGTCTAGTCAAGGCTATAGTTTTTCCAGTAGTCGTGTATGGATGTGAGAGTTGGACTATAAAGAAAGCTGAGCACCACTAAAAACTGATGCTTTTGAACTGTGGTGTTGGAGAACACTCTTGAGAGTCCCTTGGACTGCAAAGAGATCAAACCAGTCAATCCTCAAGGAAATCAGTCCTAAATATTCATTGGAAGGACTGATGTTGAAGCTGAAACTCCAATACTTTGGCCACCTGATGTGAAGAACTGACTCATTTGAAAAGACCCTGATACTGGGAAAGATAGAAGGCAGGAGGAAGAGAGGATGACAGAGAATGAGATGGTTGGATGACATCACTGACTCAATGAACATGAAGTTGAGCAAGCTCCAGGAGGTGGTGAAGGACAGGGAAGCCTGGCATGCTGCAGTCCATGGGGCTGCAGAGTCGGACACAACTGAGCAACTGAACAACAAAAACAGTAATGTACACTTTGACTCAATAAGGAATAATTCACCTTCTTCCCACTTTGTGACCAAATACATGAGCTCTGGAAATAAAAAATACACCAAGGTATCCATGTAGACAGACTCACTCTTTGGTTGTAGTCAAGTATTTTTGCACTTAACTTTTGGTGACAAGTTATATCTCAGTTCACACTGGAAATATCAGTTCTGTAGGTTATGGCAAGTAACCCATTGAATGAATTGTTCTGAAATCTTTGGAAAGAGGTAGAGGCACCTAGGAACTCAAAGGGAGGGGGCAGTATACATGCATGTAAACAGATCATGATTACAAAAGCTATTTGAGGTTGGTCTCTTTAGTTAATGTCATTGGCTAATATATTTTGTATGCATAGATCCAGGTTGATAGAGAATCACTTGTTTGTTATTACCTTTCTGAATATCTCATCCTCCCTGAACTCTCTTAGGCATTTGACACCATTGCTTACTTTCTTAATCTTTCTTTTTTCCTTTCATTCAAAGGATAACTTTTATAAGTCCTTTTTGGGTGGAAACTCCCTTCTCCCTTGATACAATGCCACAGTCCCAATCTGTTTCATACCAATCCATCACTATAGTAGTCATCTCTCAGTGATCAGTTCTTAGCCTTCTGCTTCTCACACTCAGGGATTCATTCTTGTCATGAACTTAACTATCACTTCTAAGTAGCATCAAATACATATCTAGAATTCTGGTTCTTTGTCCAGCTACACTAAAGTTGAGAATTTTTGAGAAGGGGTTTCCACCCATAGGAAACTGTAAATGATATTTTTTCATCCATTACTCCATTGACACTTCATAACAGCCTTGCCAAATAGATATTACTATCTCCAGTTTATCAGTGAGGAAACTAAAAGCTCAGAGAGATTAAGTAACATGTCCAAGATCATGCATCTAATGAGAAGTAAATCAAGGATTCAAAGTTAACGTCTAGTTATCTAACTAAAATTGTTTCCTCTACTACTCCTCATCACCTCATTCACCAAGACAGTGAGTTTCACATGAATGAGACAGAAGAGGCCCTAGGTGAAGCATTTAGCATAACCAGTTAGGGACTGTGCGACGCTATAGTAGAAAATGTGGGGAAAGCAAAAACTCAGATACACAAACTTCTCCTTCTCTCCACATCCACAGTACTCTTACAGGTAGGCCAAGCAGTGAGTAGCCAGTGTAGTAGGATGTGAGACATCCTGGAGAGGCCTCAGTTCAGTTCAGCTGCTCAGTCATGTCCAACTCTTTGACCCTATGGACTGCAGCAAGCCAGGCCTCCCTGTCCATCACCAACTCGCAGAGTTTACTCAAACTCATGTCCATTGAGTCAGTGATCTCATCTTCTGTCATCCCCTTCTCCTCCCACCTTCAATCTTTCCCAGCATCAGGGTCTTTTCAAATGAAAAGACCTTCACGTCAGCTCGTCACGTCAGGTGGCCAAAGTATTAGAGTTTCAGCTTCAATACCAGTCCTTCCAATGAATATTCAAGACTGATTTCCTTTAGGATGGAGTGGTTGGATCTCTTTGCAGTTCAAGGGACTCTCAATAGTCTTCTCAAACACCACAGTTCAAAAGCATTAATTCTTCGGTGCTCAGCTTTCTTTACAGAAAGAAATATTATTTGGCCCTGTTATTTACTTGGGGCCAAACTATGGTGGAGGTAATGAAGATAATGGCAACCTCCTTCAAAAGGTCCCATGCACGCACTGCTACACTCAGTGCCCCCAACCCTGCAGCAGGCCACCGCCAACCAATGCCTCCACTGGAGACTCCTGGACACTCATGAGCAAGTCTGGGTCAGTCTCTTGTGGGGTCACTGCTCCTTTCTCCTGGGTCCTGGTGCACACAAGGTTCTGTTTGTGCCGCCCAAAAGTCTGTTTCCCCAGTCCTGTGTAAGTTCTGGCAGCTCTATGATGGGGTTAATGGCGACCTCTTCCAAGAGGGCTTATGCCATGCACAGGTCTGCTGCACCCAGAGCCCCTGCCCCTGCAGCAGTCCACTGCTGACAGGCCTGCTTTCCTTCAAAGTATCTTTCCAATGCCCTCCAACCTCCACTACTCCTGAAGTGCTCCTGGATCTTCAGACTCCTTGGTCTGTGGCTTCTTAACATGGAAATATTCCCAGAAGAAGAAACATTAAGCTAAATTACTGACATGTAATCATTCTACAAATATTTATTAAGCACATGGGATGATAAAATAACAAAACAATTATATTTTCTTAGCTCCCTAGATTCACAGAGTCTTGCCATAATCTGGAATACCTAAAGCTGAGATTACGATCCTCATTTTACAGATGATGAAACTGGCTCAGAGAGTCTGAATGACTCACCCAAGAGACACACCTGATTCCCACTTTCATAACCAGGGCTCCAACTTAGTTCTTTGATCTTTAGTTCTATGCTCTTTCCTTTCTATCACAGGTAGGAACTCAAAACAAACACACACAAAGGGTTAAATAACAATTCAAGATAGTTGTATAAGCAATATCAAAGGACAATATAAGTGCAAAATTACTGATATAGGCAGTAATTACTGTAGGAGTGACCAGGAAGGTCACTGTACAAAACAGTCAGCAGAGAAGTCCTCAAAGAGGAAGTGGGACTTAAGCTTGGTCTTGGGTGTACATGCTAAGTTACTTCAGTCATGTCCAACTCTTTGCAACACTATGAACCATAGCCAGCCAGGCTCCTCTGTCCATGGGATTCTCCAGGCAAGAATACTGGAGCGGGTTGCCATTTCCTTCTCCAAGTGATCTTCCTGACCCAGGGATCAAACCCATGTCTCTTAGGTCTCCTGCCCTGAAAGGCAGGTTCATTACTACTAGTGCCACCTGGGGCCTTGGACACTGGGTAGGAAAAAGACAGTGGGAAAACAAGTGAGGGCATTCAAGAGTGTGGGAAAGGAAGAATAAAAGTGGAGATGTAAGAAAGTGGAGGTCATATTTGGAAAAAAATAATGAGGAGATCAAAATAGCTGGAGAAGAGAGATTTGTACTGGGAAAGAATGGAAAATAAGACTGAAAAAGGGATTCTTGAATTTCTTCTTCTTCTTCTGTGTGTTTTTGTTTTTTGACAAAGCACAATCTTTATTCAGTGGCCAAAGAATGGAGAGCTGGTAACTAACTTCACAGATCACCTTCTCACACACCTGGCAAGAGGGATTTAATTTTTAAGAGTAAAAACAAAGAGAGGAGAAGTGAAGCTAATGATGAGGAGGCATATGCACTAGCACTCTTGAATTTCTGACAGAAGAATTTCAACTTGCCTTGTAGACAATGGGGAACCATGAAAGAGTTTTGAGTGAGAGCATGAAACTGTGAAAGCAGTTTTGGGGCCAATTAATCTGGCAATATGCACTATACATATCATGCGAGGAGAGATTAGAGGTAAGGAAGACCAGTTGGGAGGCAGTGACAGTCAGGGAGAAAGGGACAAGAGCCAGTATTAGAATGGCAGCATGTGTGCTCAGTCATGTCACAAAGCTCAGACTCTTTGTGACCCTGTGGACTGTAGCCCACCAGGCTCCTCTGTCCATGGAACTTTCCAAACAAGAATCCTGGAATGGGATGCCATTTCCTACTCCAGGGGATCTTCTCGACCCAGGGATCAAACAAGCATCTCTTGCGTCTCCTGCATTGGCAGGTAGGTTCTTTACCACTGCCCTCACTTGGGAAGCCCCAGAATGGTAGCACCGGAACCATAAAGTCACCTAAGCTTGAAAACATTCAGGCAACTCTGACTCTTTGCCCTCCCTATTTCATGAGATTCAGACATTTCTTCCCTCATCATGTCAATTACAATTGGCCTTTTTTTTATAGAATGGTAGCACTGGAACCATCAAGGAAACAGGGAGGGCAAAGAGTCAAAGTTGCCTGTGCATTCTCAAGCCTAGGTGACTTGAGAAAAGAAGATGCCGTAAACACAAATGAGCAAGACGAGTAGGGAAACTGGTTCAGGGAGTTTAGTTTTTGACAATTTGGGTTGGAAGTAACAATGGAAGATCCAAGTGAAATTGTCCAGTGGGCAACTGAAGACATAAAGGTGGAGCTTGGGAGAAAGGTTAGACCTAGAACTGAGTTGGCCTGGTGTAATGGAAGGAGCTCTGGAATTCTGGGGCCCTCAGGCCTAGTCTCTGCTCTGCCCCTAACTTACTAAGTCATGAGCAAGTCATATCTCAGGACCCGTTTCCTCCTTTGTAAAGTGAAGCAGTGCCCAGGCCCTAGAAGATTTCCAAGGGACTCTCAAGGACTATGAGTCAACTGAATTGTATTCACATGCATATATGCTCTCTCCAAGAGAAAAATCAAAGCTCAGATGAGGGGAGGGGATTAAATAATCCCCAAATGCTCTGACTATGACAGATTTTGGAACTCTGTTCACTTAGGGAAAGAGCAGCAAGCAAAGAGAAGAAGTAATAAGAGTGAGAAAAGTAGGAAGAGAGAATATTTTTTCTTTTTTAACACTTTTATTGAGATGTAGTTTATTTACTACAGAATTCACCATTTCTAAGTATACGATTCAATAGTTTTTATTATATTCACAAGGTTGCAAATTACCAGAGAGAAATTTTAAAGCAAGGAGATAAAATAAGGAACTAAAGTTAAAAGTATTACAATAAATGGAAGAAATAGTTACATCAAATATGACTAAGCGTTAACATGTATGTCAAATAAAGAATACATTTAGCTAGAAAAGAATGCCACTAAGATATCAATTCAAGAAGGATATGAACAGACAATTCACCCAAGAGAAAATACAAATAGTGAACATGTGAGAAAGTGTTCAATACCATGAGCAGTCAAAGAAATGAAATGTTCCTTTGTAATCAAAGAAAAGAAAGTTAAATATTTAAGCCATCCAAAAAGATTTCTTATAAAGTCCAATGCCAGGGCTGCAAGGGAACTGGAACACTCACGTGTCATTGTGATGTTGAAAATTTGTGCCATCCTTTGGGAAATCAAGCTCTATGAAACCACTCATGCTCTTTGATCTGGTAATCCCACCCCTGGGAACTTGTCCTAGGAAGAGAATTACAAAGAAGGAAAAAGCTATATGCGTTAAAATATTCAAAGCACAGAAAAATTGGGAGTTCCCTAAATGACCAATAATAGGAGAATAGTCAAATAAAATATGATCTACTGATGGATGGAATTTGATGTCATCATTGAAATGATGAATATGAAAGACTGTAACACAAGGAGAGTATTTGCAATAAAATTTTTTTAAAAAGAATTTAAAAATATATGTACACTGATTGCATTTAAATATATACATACATATATATATATACACATACATATTATATAAACTAGAGAAGTATGGAACATGGAAAAATGAAAAGAATTGTCTAGGGTTGTGAAGTAGAGGTGAATATTTTCTTTCAAATTTTTATCTAATATTGTCATGCTGTTGCTGTTTAGTTCCTGAGTCTTGTCTGACTCTTTTGCAACCTCATGGACTGTAGCCAGCCAGGCTCCTCTGTCCATGGGATTTTCCAGGCAAGAATACTGAAGTGGTTTGCCATTTCCTCCTCCAGGGGATCTTCCTGATTCAGGGATCAGTGGAATTTTTTAATGTGGCTTTTATAAAAAAGTTTTAAAGTAGGTATGCAACAGGGTTAAGCAAAGCAGAAAAGTCAAAGGGGATGAAGGCAGAGAAAAGAACCTTAAAGGTTTTTCCTTATGAGCCAATTTGTGTTCTAGGTACAGAAAGTATAGGAAGGAAACCAGATCCAGAGAGTTAGGGGATGACTTTGTGGTGAGGAAATGGGATTCATGGTACTCGTTCCAGAAATTTGACAGTGAAATTAATAAGATGAATAGAATTTTTTTAAAGACAAAATGAAATCTGTTACAGAAGAGACTGAAAGTGATGAAGGACAAACAACGGAAAAGGAAAGCGGGCCTTGATACCTAGAGAGGAAGAGGGAGCCCTTAAAAGAATGCAAAAGGAGACTCAGGGACATTGGAGTCTTTTTTTTCCTGCAGACCAGCCCTAATCTTACTCTCCACAGAGACCCCATAGAAGCCAGGAGACAAGAAAGGGATCGGAGTCAGGTCAGCAAGGGCAGGGCAAAAAGAAAGGAAGGCTGGAGTTTCAGAAGACCAAAGCCTGGAAGGCAATTTACAGTAGATTCCTGGAAGTGTAAGCCTACCCTTCTCACAGAGGCCTGCCCAGAAATTCTTCCCATGGCTTGAGGGTTAGCTCCCCAAGTTTCACATCCCACCTCCACTCCTAGCAGCCTGTAAGCACAAAGATGGTGCTAGAGAGGAGCAACTGGATGGAAAACTCTGAAGGAAGTTGTCCTAGCCTTGCCCTGTCCTCGAAGTCCTAAAGCCTGCTCTGAAAGAACTGGTGACAGATTTATTATTTATCTAGGACAGGAGTCAGAGAAAGGGGAGTAACCAGTGAAGAAGCAGCTGTGGGCCTCAGTCCCTATCACCACCCCAATCTCTACACAAACCGGCTCCACCCTTTGGTGCTGGAATTTATGCCATAGACACTAGAGCTCCTCCCTCCTATTCTGAGCCATCTACTCTGCCTTTCATTAAGTACAGGAGAGCGGTCAAATATGTTCTCAGCAAACATCATAAAGAAGGGCTAATCTCATTCCTGTTCCAAAGGCCATTATCAGCCTGGGTCCTGCCGCTGAAGCTTCTCAAGGTCCCCACCCCATGAGAAGACTTCCCATTCTATGAGAGGGCTCCCTCTCTACGTCGTGGCTACATACCACTCAACAGAGCCATGTCTCCAGCTGCATGTTGGGACCCTGGAAGGTAGGCTGTCTGGACTGTGCCCTAGTTCAGCGCCTGGGTAAGCAGGACTATCTTGTCTTCCAGGGGAAACAAGGGAGTGGGTGTGGGCGCTATATATGTCAAATCCCAGGCACCTGTGATATGCTGAGGCCCCCACTTCTTGATTCTGGCTATCACCGTCAATAAGTCAGCCCAATCCTGAGATCACCCCAGCTTCTCCACCCCCTCCAGTTAAATGCTCTGGTCTGGCTAAAGGAATGCATGCTGTACAAGGAAACAGGGGGAGAGGGTGGGAGGAGAGATGGGGAAGATTTCCAGAAGTCATGTAGGACTAAGAAACAGGACCAGTGGCCCCAGGAAGGGGAGAGAAACAAAGAGAAAGGAGTTGAGAAAGAAGAGTGGCTTCTAGTGTTTTGGGCTAAAAAGGAGAGGGCAACTGTAGGGTTTAGGAGTGATAGGGTCACATGTGATTTCTCTGGCTCCTCCTAAACCTTAAGATGAGGGCCTCTCTCCAGAGCCCAGAGAAGAGGAGAAAGCAGCCAGATCGGTGTCACTATTAGGTTCCCTCGCCTCTGCCCTGCACTCACCCCCTTTCTCTCACTTCCCAGCTTCCAATGTTACAAACTATCTGCCTGAGGGGTGGGGCAGCCGCCGTCCTGGGGGGTGGCTGTCCACCTGCAGCTGCTGTCTTCAGGTAGGGACACCAGCACTAGAGAGGAGGCAGCCCTGGGGGGCCGGGGCCTGCTACCCCTGCAGAGTTGCTGGAGCTGACGGCGGTACTTTTCCCCAGTGAGCAAATACAGAACAGGATCCAGGCAGCTATTGGCGCTGGCCAGAGGCCGAGTCACTTTGTAGACCAAGTTGACGATGTTCAGCACCCCGCAGTCAGCTTCCAACAGCCTTGCCATGTAATAAATTGTGCGGGTGATGTGGAAAGGCACAAAGCAGACAGCAAAGACAGTCAGAACCACAGCGATGGTACGCAGGGAGCGCAGACGGGAAGATGACTGGGTGGCCCCTGGCAAGGGCCGATACAGGCGCTGGGCCATGAGTCCATAGCAGGCAAGAGTGACCAGGCAGGGCACGCCAAAGAGCAGCCCCATGACTGCCGAACTGAAGTGCACATAATGGTCAAATTCCTCAGGCCGAGTGGTGTCATGGCACAGGATGGTGTCCTCCTTGGGGCTGGTGGTGACGAAGAACAGGTTGGGCACGAGACAGCCAGCTACGACCAACCAAACTGCCAGGCAGAGAAGGCCAGCAAGGCGTGGGCGGCCCCAGCGCAGTGCCTGCAGTGGGTGGCAGATGCCCAGGTAGCGGTGCACACTAATGCAGGTGAGGAAAAGAACACTGCAGTAGAGGTTCCAATAGAAGAGAAAGCGGATGAACTTGCAGAGCCCAGTGCCAAAGGGCCAGTGGTTGCGGGCCGCATAATAGTAGACAAGAGTGGGCAGTGATAGGACATACAAAGTATCTGACAGGGCTAAGTGGAACATGTAGGTGGCTGTTGCATCCCATGGTCGGAGGCGAAAGAGGAAGAGCCAGATGGTCGGGGCGTTGAGGCCTAGGCCCAGCAGAAAGACAACAGCATAGGTCACGGGGAGCAGGATGAACTTGAACTCCTCATTAAACTGGCAGTCCAGTTCCATCTCACTGTTGTCAGGATCTGAGTGGGCGCCTAAGGTTGTGAACAGCAAGGACTCTGTACTGGCCATGGTCCCCCTAGAGGCGAAAAGGGCAGAAGTGAGGGTAGCTGGATTTCCCTGGCCCCCTAGCCCTAACCTGGGGAAAGAAAGCAGAGAACGGGGAGGCAATGGTTGAGGCACAAGTCGGGGTTGGGAGGATGCATCTGGAGGTAACCTAGGCCAGCCTGGCTTCTTCCAGAGATCCCTTGGTCCAGCCCAGGGTAGCAGGCAGCACTGGGACTCAGGAGGGCAGTCAGTGGATTTGGGTTGTTCTTCTGCAGCTAACTATGTCCTTCAGAGCTTAGCTAGCTGAAGGGAGCTGGGGCCTACCAGGACCAGTGTGGGAAGATACCCAGACCCAAATTTTCTCCCGGCTCATCAGAAGAGTGACATCCCTGTGAAGACGGCATGTCTCTACACAGTGACTTCTCTCCCCTGGTCCCAAGCGTCTCTGTACTACAGTGATCTCTGATGCCTTCCCTCAGCCTGGGCCAGCCCAGAACCCCATTGCCACCCTTACCAAAGAAACTCGGCATATTTCCTACCTGGTCCCCTTGAGGCTGAGCCCAGCTGACTCTGTCACCCTTCCCCTTGGCAGCCAGAGGGCATAACCAAGGAGGCGGGGCTTGTACCTCCTCCCGTCCTGGGAAATCATTAGCGATAGCAAGGCCCATCAAGATTGGGAAACTTGCGCCTAGGGAGATTACTATTTAACAGCTTCTAAATGACAGTAGGAGAGAGTACACAAGGAAATGTCCAAGTTGACAGATGAAGAGCCAGGTCACTGGAGATAACCAAACCTGAAGGATGATCATAGAAATCTGTATGAGCAGAAAAATGGGAAATGAATGACACATTGAAAGATTTTAGAAAATCGAAACTACTGATATAAATTTTAACTCCATGTGCATCTAATTATAAGAAATGTATATATAGCACTAACTACACACAAGGCACTGTTCTAAATGCTTTATACTTATTAAGGGCTTCACAGGCTCTCTGAAGTAGGTATCATGATTATCGCTACTTTACTGATGAGAAAACTAAGGCACAGAGAATTGAAGTATTTAATTAGTCAAGATTTGAACCCAAGCAGGCCGGCTTTTGAACCAGGCTCTAACATCCATGGACTTAAGCCACTGGCCATAATCTAGGAAAGGATAAGCAAATACTTTCTGAGAGCCTACTATGTGCTTGGTCCAGCTCTAGGCACTGGTAGTTCACCAATACTAAACAAAACAAAAACTCCTCCTCTAATGAAGCTTACATACTGGTGGGAAGGAAAAGATAATAAAATTAACAAGTAAAATATATAGATCATGATTATTGCTATGGAAAAAAGTATAGGAGAAAAAGAAAATAGAGAGTGTTTCTGTTTTAAATATTAGGGTGACTTTTAAACAAAGACTGGATGATTGTGAGGAAAAGGAAACACAGAGATGAGGTCAGAGAGTTCAGCATGAACCAGATCATGAAGGTCCTTGGAAGCCATTGTGAGGACATCTTGGCTTCTTCTTTCAGTGACTGAGAAGCCATTGAGGGTTTAGAAGAGACAAGTGTCAGGATCTGATTCACATTTTAGAAGGCTCCCTGGTCCAGCTCTATGTTGAGAACAGACTACAGGACGGTGTACACAGGAGGAAGACCAGATCAGAGGCTATTGCCAATAAAGATGATGGTGGCTTGGACCACAGTGGTGAAGGTTGTAAGAAGTGGCAGGTTCTGGCCAGATTTTGAAAATAAAGATAACAACAGTTACTGATAAGGGATATAAGATAAAGAGAGGAGTCAAGAATGACTCCAAGATTTCTGGCCTGAGCAACTGGACTTAGACCCTTGACAAAGATGAGGAAGGCTATGAGAAAAGTAGATCTGGGGAAAGATGAGATTTTTCCACCTGTCAATTTCAAGAGGCCTATTGAGCTGGAAAAGACTCTGATGCTGGGAAAGATTAAAGGCAGGAGGAGAAGGGGACAACCGAGGATGAGTTGGTTGGCTAGCATCACTGCCTCAATGGACATGACTTTGAGCAAGCTCTGGGAGATGGTGATGGACATGGCAAGCTGGCATGCTGAAGTCCATGGGGTCGCAAAAAGTCAGACACGAGTGAGCGACTGAACAACAATTACACACGTAAGAGGAGGTGGTGAGGACATGGTTCACTCTTCCCCAAGGATGCTAACCAACATGCTTCCCTTACAGTCTCCACCTCTTCCTACATGCCACCTCTCATCTTTCTCTGTCACCCCAGAAGACCCTTGTCTGAATACAGCCAAGAAAGTACAGATGCCAAACCTAGATGCTTAAGAGGCTAGTACTAGGGAATGCAGAATTGTCAGGAGCTCTGGGCCTGAGGTTCCTGGGACTAACTAAGGCTGAGTGATTATGAAGGTCTTAGGCTCAGGAAGCAAGCTCTGGGCCTGGAGGACTCTGAGGGTGAGGTGGGTAGTGCTCTTGGGAAGGGAGAGATGACTGCAGCAGAACCACTCTGAAGGGAGCTGCGAAGCAGTAGAGACTCTGAACCTGATCTTCAGGTTCTAAGAATATTATCCAGCTGGATCCTGGGAGGAGGACCTTGCCCAGTGGTGAGGAGTGGGAGAGGGTGTGGATAAAAGGTAGGCAAGGAAGAAGAGATCATAGCCTGAGTCCTGGACAGCTGAATGCTGTGATATTGCACAAAAGGCCCAAGTGTTTGGAGCCAGACACACCTGAATTCAAATCCTTGTTCTTCCACATATTAATTGTGTCACCCTGGATCCCTCTTCATAACTGAGTTTTCTCATCAGTGAAGTGGGGTCAATAATACCAACCTTTCAGGGTTTTCTGAATTGGTTAATAGATGTAAAAACACTTTGCAAACTATGTGTGCTGCTGTGTTTAGACATGTCCGACTCTTTGAGACCCCATGGACTGAAGCCCGCCAGGCTCCTCTGTCCATGGAATTTTCCAGGCACAAATACTGGAGTGAGTTGCCATGCCCTCCTCCAGGGGATCTTCCAAATCCAGGGATCCAACCTGCATCTCTTATGTCTTTTGCATTGGCAGGTGGATTCTTTACTACTGCGCCACCTGGGAGCTTACTTTATGAAAGGCTGCAGACCAGACTGGCTCTCTCCTGTGAAACTCTTCCTAACTTTCATTTCTGTGACTTTACATTACTCTGATTCCCCTATTCCTCTGGATGTTCCTTCTGGCTCCTTCCTTGGCTCCTTTCTGTCCTCCTTCCTCCAAATGTGACCCTTCCCCAAGACTTATTACCAGAATCTCTTCTCTCCTCTCCTCTCCTTCCATTCTTTTTTTTTTTAATTTTATTTTATTTTTTTAATTTATTTATTTTAGTTGGGGGCTAATTACTTTACAATATTGTAGTAGTTTTTGCCATACATTGACATGAATTAGCCATGGGTTCACATGTGCTCCCCCTCCCGAACCCTCCTCCCACCTCCCTTCCCTTCCCATCCCTCTGGGTCATCCCAACGCTCCATCCCTGAGCATCCGTCCCATGCATAAAACATGGAATGGTGTTCCACTTCACATATGACAATATACATGTTTCAATGTTATTGTCCCAGAACGTCCCACCCTCACCTTCTCCCTCAGAGTCCACAGGACTGTTCTATGCATCTGTGTCTCTTATTCTGTCTCACATATAGGGTTACTATTACCATCTTTCAAATTCCATATACATGCATTAGTATACTGTATTGGTGCTTTTCTTTCTGGCTCACTTCACTCTGTATAATGGGCTCCAGTTTCATCCATCTCAATAGAACCGATTCAAATGTATTTTTTTTAATGGCTGAGTAATATTCCATTGTGTATATGTACCACAGCTTCCTTATCCATTCGTCTGCCGATGGACATCTAGGTTGCTTCCATGTCCTGGCTATTGTAAACAGTGCTGCGATGAACATTGGGGTACACGCATCTCTTTCAATTCTGGTTTCCTCGGTGTGTATGCCTAGCAGTGGGATTGCTGGGTCATATGGCAGTTCTATTCCCAGTTTTTTTAAGGAATCTCCACACTGTTCTCCATAGTGGCTGTACTAGTTTGCATTCCCACCAACAGTGTAAGAGGGTTCCCTTTTCTCCACACCCTTTCCAGCATTTATTGCTTGTAGACTTTTGGATAGCAGCCATTCTGACTGGTGTGTAATTCCTTCCATTCTTCCATTGTTTATTTCTCTCTCCTCTCCATCTCTCTCTCTCCATCCACTGTCATGATTTAACTTACAAGTTATGAATAATTATAATGACCAATGAACTGTGGTGTTGGAGAAGACTCTTGAGAGTCCCTTGGACTGCAAGGAGATCCAACCAGTCCATCCTAAAGGAGATCAGTCCGGAATATTCATTGGAAGGACTGATGCTGAAGCTGAAATTCCAATACTTCGGCCACCTGATGGGAATAACTGACTCTTTGGAAAAGACCCTGATGCTGGGAAAGATTGAAAGTGGGAGGAGAAGGGGACGAGAGGATGAGATGGTTGGATGGCATCACTGACTCAATGGACATGGGTTTGAGTAAACTCCGGGAGTTGGTGATGGACAGGGAAGCCTGGCGTGCTGCAGTCCATGGGGTCACAAAGAGTTGGACACGACTGAGTGACTGAACTGAATTGAACTGAACTGAACCAAGATTCCAGCATATAGATCTGTCTCCAACCACATTTCTCTCTCACATTCTTATCACATTTGATTTCTGCTGAGATGATGGCACACAGCACAGGCTGCCTGGAATTATACTCATTTGTCTTTTTACCTATCTCCTCCAGATCTTGCCACACCCAAATCACACCCAGAGTTCCCTGAGAACAAGCATTTGGTTTTACTTCTGTCTTTCTCAAAGCCTTCCAGGTAAAGTTATGATGATATATGTTCCAGGATTATTTTTTCCAAATTATACACCCTGTTGTCCAAAAAATGCCTTTCATTTCAGTGTTAAGAAAGTAGATAAACCTTACACAAGAGCCTGTGAGCTATGTCATTTCAGTCGAGTCTGACTCTTTGAGACCCCATGGACCGTAGCCTGCCAGGATCCTCTGTCCACGGGGTTCTCCAAGCAAGACTACTGGAGTGGGGATGTCATGACCTTCTGCAGGGGATCTTCCCGACCCAGGGATTGAACTTGCATTCCTTACATTTCCTCCATTAGGCAGGTGGGTTCTTTACCACTAGCGCCACCTGGTGTTAAATAAATATTTGTTGCATGAATGAATAGTCTCTGTTACAGTTAGTTGAATTGAATGATTCTCACATCTATAACCTAAGCCCTGTATCTATTGTTTGCTGTAACATGTATCCACTTGGGTATCTCACTGATATCTAGAATTTAGTATGCCAGGCAAAGTTCACTATCTTCTTTCCCATGACAGAAAGGAGCAACATGGATACTGTTGTTGCTGAGATCCTTTGGTGCCCCTACTCTTCCAGTCTTCCCCCTCTTGGCCCCTCATATCTAATATTCATAAATGTCTTGACAGTTTCTCTGCAATGTTAACTGTTTCCCTGGGGCCTAAATAAGGATAAGGGAGAAAGGCATGGTTTCTAATCTCTTCCTCTGAGTTCAGGGTGGGGGGAGTGGGGAGGAAGGAAGGAAGGAAGAACGGAGAGAAAAGTGAAATAGTGGGGGAAATGAAGGCTTTGGAGTCATACAGACTTAGAGTTTACCTATGGCTTCATCACCTACTAGCTATAGGACTGTGGATAAGTATTCCTAAATTTCTACTTCCTCATGTATAGAATGAGGATACTAGTAGCGACCTTGTTGTGAGGAGAAAATGAGGCAATGTGTCAACTCTCAGTGTCTGGCAGTTATCAGCCTCTTCATCATTAGGAATTAAAGTATACGTGAATTTGGAAGGTTTGGAGATTGAGAAGTTCACCCCAATTGCCTAGGTTTTCTTTGTGAGGTGAAAAAGTGAGGTCACCTGCTGAGAGTAAGGTGCAGTATAGAGTGGAACAAGACAGTCCCCACAGGCTTGATGGAAAGGAGCAGTAATCTGAAATCCCAAACAACCCAAATTTACTAGTAAAATCATGGGAGACTAGCTGGTTCCATATAATTGTATCCAGGTTAGTGTTGTACCAGGGGTCTTTTCTGAAGGGTTCCCTTTTAGTGTTTCTAAATGTCTGCTCTTTATCTCCAGCGAGGCTGTTAACAACTTTAGACTAGAGGCCAGAACCTCTGTGTCCAGTACCTAGGAGAGCAGGGGAAGTCTCTGTTTCTACTATTTGATTAGTCTGCCTCCTCTCCACCCTCCCACACTGAGATAGTGCCATTGTCCACATGCCACTTAAGTCTGCTGGTATGCTGTCAGCTGCAGTGACAGAATATTCCAACTCAGCTGAGTTTAAAATAAGGAAACATATAATCTAAGTCCGGGAACAGGGAGCTTTTGAGTTGACTAATTCAACAGTTTAACATTGTCGTTAAAAAATTCTTTATATGAAGAAAGACTCTTTCCAACTTTCTGATCTGCACCCCTCAGCCTGCTGTTCAGCAACCCTCATGGTCACAAGGTGGCTGTTTTATTTCTGGCATTGCATCCAAACTTGGAAATACCACCGATGATAGGAGAGGAAGGGCTGTCTTCCTGTGTGTTTATTTTTATTACTCAGGAAACCTTTCCCAGAATCGCCCTACCATGCTTCCCCTCATATCTCAGTGGCCTGAGTTTCATTATGCCTATAACTAAACCGACAACTGGCAAGGAGGATGAAATGACCATGACTGGCCAAGCGGAGAAGTGAGCCATGTGGAGGAAGGTGGGGTACCTGAAAAATGAGGATTCTGTCCACAAGAAGGAAGGACAAGGACTTCCCTGTGGTCCAGTGGATAAGACTCCAGGCTCTCGATGGAGGGGACCCAGGTTTGATCCCTGGGTAGGGAATTAGATCCCACATGCCGCAACTCAGCCCCAATACAGCCAAATAAGAAAATAAATAAAGATAGATAGATATAGATATGTAAAAAGAATCTACCTGCCAGGGCAGAGGACACGGGTTTAGTCTCTGGTTGAAGAAGTTTCCACATGCTGTGGGCAACTAAAGCCCATGTGCCACAACTACTGAGTCCGCATGCTTTAACTACTGAAGCCCATGTGCTTAGAGCCCTTGCTCCCCAACAAGAGAAGCCACCATGATGAGAATCTTGTGCACCATGATGAGAATCTCCATGTAGAGAAAACAGGGCTGAAGACCCAGCTCAACCAAAAATAAAATAAATGAATTATAAAAACAAAAAGAAGGAAGTGAGAGATGCCTGTTGAGTTGATAAACAATCATGTCTGCTACGATGCCCTAGAGATTACAGCCTGCCAGGCTCCTCTGTCCATTGGGTTCTCCAGGCAAGGATACTGGAGTGGGTTGCCATGCCCTCCTCCAGGGGATCCTCCTGACCCAGGGATCGAACCCACGTCTCTTACATCTCCTGCATTGGCACTTTACCACTAGCACCACCTGGGAAGCCCTAAAATGAAAATGCTGCTACTGCTGCTAAGTCACTTCAGTCGTGTACGACTCTGTGCGACCCCATAGACGGCAGCCCACCAAGCTCCGCCGTCCCTGGGATTCTCCAGGCAAGAATACTGGAGTGGGTTGCCGTTTCCTTCTCCAGTGCATGAAAGGGAAAAGTGAAAGTGAAGTCGCTCAGTCATGTCCGACTCTTAGCGACCCCATGGACTGCAGCCCATCAGGCTCCTCCATCCATGGGATTTTCCAGGCAAGAGTACTGGAGTGGGGTGCCATTGCCTTCTCCGAAAATGAAAATACTCCTGATCAAAATGAAATCAGAGTGATGGTTGATAGCTTAAAATACCATTTATTCTTTTTCTCGAGCAGAAGCCAAAATCAGGTTCCTTCATCTATCCCTATGCCTGAACTGCAACAGCCACCTTGCAACTTCCAAATCCTGTAGCATCGCATCTGGCTGCAATCCTCATATTGCCTTCTGTCTCGGCAGTCAAATCTCCCTCTGTTTCCCTCTCATAAAGAGACTAGTGATTACATTTAGGGCCTACCCAGATGATCCAAAATAGTCTCCCCCTCTCAAGATCCTAAATTTAATCACATCTGCAAAGTTCCTTTTTGCCATATAAGGTAAAATTCATTGCTTCCCAGGATTAGGACCTGATATCTTTGGGGGCCCATTATTCAGCCTTCCACAGTAGGTAAAAATTCTTCAAGCTGTGCAATTGAGATTTGTGCATTTTACTTTCGCTAAATTATACCTCAGTCAAGAAATGCACATACTCCAGGAAAAGAGAAAATGATTTAAGTTCAATCATAGTAATGAATTAAAGGCCTACCAGATCTACTTTCTTCCTGCTGGGAGGACCATGGACCTGATTCAAAAGAGAAGCTAAGCTTCAAATGTGGGTCTAAAGACAAAAATAGGTTGAAGCCTAGTTCAAAAGAACATTCATTCTGACTTCACCTTCCCCATGGACACCAACCTTCCCCTCAGAGTCTGGGCTTCCAGCTCTAGCTAAAGAAGCAGAGAGTTACAATGACTAAAAGCCAAGGCCCTGAGGTGCATACTGACAAGGAATGGCAAAGGCTAACATGGTTATTTGGGCAAAGAGAATAGAGGACAGCTGTTCAGCACCCACAGTGGCGAGCGGGAGGTAGGGAAGCCACAGCCATGGCCACTCTGTGAGGAATGGACAGGCTGTCCTAGAGGGTTGAGGCTGCATCTATAGATAGGTACTGAATCCCAGCCAGCGCTATGGTGAGGTAAAGTAGGGTGGGGTCCTGTACCCCCAGAGTTTGGAGATCCTGTCTCTACATCCCCCATGTCCATGAAACCTGGGCCTGGGTTCTATGAAAAGGACAGCCAAGCAAGGAAGATTACTTTTGTTGCTGCCATTTCCGGGGTCCTGGCAGCTGCAGGACAGAAATATCTTTAATTCCATGAGTGGTCATATGAGGTGAGGGAAGCTGCTTAGGGCCTATAGCGTGGACTTAGTTTTAGGGATTGGAGCGAGTCAAGGGCTGAGGGCGTGTATGGTGGAAGGTTGACTGTGGTGGGGGCAGACATGTAAAGATGTCAATTGCTTTTTCTGTCCACAGGCAACATTCTGCCGGGATAACCTGCCCCTGGGCCAAGAATCTTGTGTTAAATCTTGTGTTACCTTCCTCTTCAACAAGAAAAGAAGTTCAAGGCTCACAGATGTGTGCACACAGCTCAGTACACTCAGCCTCCCCTGCCCACTCCACCCCCATTTACAGGAGATCGACTCCTGCTGTGCACATAATCTTGGATAATTGGGTCTCTCAACATTACTTCGAGTCCCAAGTTCCAAGTACCGGTGGGCTAGGGAAAGGGTGCTGTTTTCCATACACTTGGCTTTTGTGTGGCCTGTTATACCTGATCAAGAGATATAGAAAGACTGGAATGTGACACAAGACTCTCCTTTCAGAATCACAAAGGCTTATACTTTGAGCCTTCCTATTTCTATCCCTTACCTTGCATTTCTTTTAATGTCCCTGACTCCCCTTTGATCCCAGTCCTCATGTTCGAGGCCTCACGAGGCCAAAACCCTGTAGTTCCTTTTCTCAAGCTCCCCTGACTTTAACACCATCAGATTCAACCCCTGACCTTGCCCCTGTCCCAGCAGCAAGCAGCTAATCTTTTAGCAACTAATCTTTTGTCCACTAATCTGCTTTCCAAACTCTTGGCACCTGAGCTATTTATAAAGCAGTATTTTATGCCCCCCCAGGACCCCATTCTTCTTCCCTGACCCCCACCCATCTGAAAATTCACAGGACCTTGGGTATAAGAGGTTGGAGAGGTGAGCATAGCAACCAGAGCTGGAGACGGATGTGAGCTTCACCTTCCTCCCCAGGTAAGTAGTCCAGAGTCCTCTTATTTCCAGCCCATACTAGGTCTCATATCTCCTGCCCTTAGCACCTTCCTCAATATATCAAGAAGCATTTGAGGGGCACCTTTCCCAACAGCTGACAGGCACTCAGGCCGAGATACCCTGGGAGACACCTCTGAAAACTCCCCTAAGCTCCTCTCGGGCCAGATCTAATACACATCAAAGAAAAGCATCAGAGAGATCTCTTTCTCTCTCTAAGGATCCCTACTCCAAGGCTTAGCACCTGGGGACATTGATGGGGGTAAGAGTGGGCAAATTTGGGGAGGATGATGAGAACAATGAATAGGTTCAAGGAAGGCTTTCAACTTCCACAGAGGCTTCTGCCACCAACAACTAAGAGCATGAGGGCACCTTTACTCTCCTGCACTTTTTTCCTTTCTTAGCTGTGTTAAGGTCACCGTGAGGTGAACTCAGGCTCAGAATCCATTGCAGAAACCAGAGTCTGGGTTTTGTTCATTCATTCATTCATGGATCTAACAGACATGTCTTGGCACCTACCCTGTGCTAGGTGATGCTCAACCTCATCCAGTACAATTTTCTTCATACTTTCCCGGATGAAGGCCTTTCTCCAAACAAATTCCTTCTCCTAAAATGCTCTCGAGAGGAGAGGGCCCCAGCTATTTAAAAAAGCCTCATCCTTTCTGGAGAACAAACAGCATGATTAGTCAATAATTTGGAAAAACTAGGGGAGTTTTTTTCCTGTGTCCTGGATGGGTAAGAGTATGCCTGAATACGTAACGTTGATAGGAGGGAGAATAGGAAGCATGGATGGTGGTGAGGTGTCCAAGAAGAAAGGTTATGTCACACCAGGTGTGTCCAGATGGTATATCAAAGCCAGGTAAGGAGAATGGGACCAAATGATTGAGCCTCCCTCCTTCCCCTCTTGCCAGAAAAGGCTCAACATCCACACCATGGCCAACATGTCCAGGTAAGTAAGAACTCCTAATTCTCTGCCCCTGTGACTTGTGGCTTACCCAAACCCAACGACTTGCCTTTGGGGTGGAGGGGTTTGCATCCTCTCTTCTATTTGTGTTGCCTTCACCTGGGTGTCACTTCATTATCCTTGGGCCTCTTCCTCTAATCTTAGAAATATTTCCTTTTCTCTCCAATTCCCTTTCTTTCCTTTCCCTTCTTCTCCCCCTCCCTTCTCTTCCAATCCCCTTCCATATCCTCTGATTTTCTCCTCTTAGGGTGTTTAAGAAGACCTGCTCCAATGGCAAGGTGAGAGAACCTGACCCAGCTGGGCCAATGAAAGGGGAAAAGGGATAGGTGTGTACATCCTTCAAGGTCTCATGGATTTGGGTTGGGGTCTTCAGGGGAATTCATTACAAGAAGATGCTGAGAGTAACATGGGAGGTTGTTCCACAACAGCTATCCATCTACCTGGGGAAACGGGACTTCGTGGACCATGTGGACATGGTGGAACCCATTGGTCAGTGAGTCCGAAAAGGGAAAGAGCCTGGGGAGAAGGGGAGTGGGAGCAAGGGAGTGAAAGAAAGCCAAGAAAGGACCATGCAGAAGAGGAACTTCTGTTTCATAGTCTGAGGACTTTTCCTGACCAGAGTGCCGTCTCTCCCCCTCTCCATAGATGGTGTAGTCCTGGTTGATCCTGATTACTTAAAAGGCCGAAAGAGTAAGTAAAAAATCCTTGTTGGTCTGTGTATATGCCAGGGACCCCAATCTAAAATGTCACACACACCAGACAAGTAATCTGAATGAGTGGACTGGACGAGTGGACCAGAGGGTTATAAGAAAATTAAAAAGTGGTGGGAACTGTGAATGTCTTATCTGATAGAAGCTAACAACTGGGAATTTCAGCCCAGTGTGGCCAAATTTTCTGATTGTTACAGAGGATCTGGAAATAAAGGTCAGAATAAGACTTTGAGAGGCTCAAAGTCTGAAAAGATTCTAGCGCCTCTTCCCAAATAATATTTAAAATAGATATATTTCTAAAGCATTAATTAAATTTTCTTTTCCAAGATCACACAAAATTTACATGTGTGCTGAAATTAAATGCTTTTTTCTAAAATCTCCGATTTTCTCCCTTATTGTTGGTGGGGCCTTTGCTTCACTGCTAATCTGAACACACACTTAGACTGCCTATCGAAAGATCCAGTACACCAGAAATCCATACTATTAAAATATGGATTAAATTATTAAAATTTGCATTAAGCGAATGTCCTGATTTTCAAATGTTGGCAGCTAATTAAGAGATTTTTTTAAAGCCCTGGATAAATCAAAAAACTTTATTTTTCCAAGGGCTGGATGTGACCTTCAGGCTGCCACTCTGCATTTCTTTTTCCCTTTATTTGCATATGTCTTTCCGTATCTCCTTTGTGGAGGGAAACCCATTTTTTCCATTAAAAAAAATCCCAAACAAAGAAATAAACAAAACAATAACTACAGCAAGTAACAGCAAAAGACATTACTCTGGTTACAGTATTATAGTTCCAGATTACACTGAAATAATTGCTTTGCCATTTTTTTCTTTAATTCTTGCTCTATGATCCAACAGATTGAAAATTGGGTTCAATTTGAAAAAGGTTCAGAACAAATTGATGAATACTAGTTCAAATGTAACCTTTAGGTATTGTGGAATAAACCAAACTTAATTGCTCAGATTAAACAGTGTGGATAAGCAGTCCACCCACTTTTAAATATCAGAGGAATTTTGGGGTATAGCCAGTAAATTAATCAACTTATTTAAGACTCTCAATTACTCTGTAGTTCTAAGCCCTAAATCATTTTTTCACAGCCCTACAAAATTTTCAGAATAACCTACAGAAAAAAATCTTTAGTTTAAAAAATGTATGTCGACCCAGGAAATAAAATGTGTTTATTTCTTTAATTTTAATCTTCATGTCCCCTAGTAGTTTTATATTATTATTCATTTAAGCTGTATGTATTTAAGTTTATTCCTTAGCTTTTTTATATGCTTTGTTACGTTTATCAAGATAATCTTACTTGCATAACATTTCCAAATATGTATTTTTTTCTTTTGAGGTGCATTTGTTGATGTAAAATACGCTAACACTATGCCACTGAATGAAAAAGGCCAGTTGTAGGGCAATATATGTGGTAGTGTGAATGAAGTGTGGTTTAACAAAAATTGATGTGGGATCTCTATTATTTCTTACACTGCATGTAAATCTACAATAATCTCAAAATAAAATGTTTCATTTCAAAAAGGCAATGAAAGAGAAGTCATAAATATCTAAGGTGGCCTTATATTTAATTACAGAAATAAAGTTGGAAAGCAAATGAAACAAATTAAGAGCAGTTATCTCTGAAATATGTATGATGGCAGAACTTTGATTTCTCTTTTTGTTCGTGTTTTCTAATTGTCACACAACTAATATGTATTATTTATATAATAAACACAAATATAAATAACTTTAGAATAGATGTTGAATTAAAAAAACTAAAACAAGCTATTTCTTAACACAAAAAATGATGATTGTAAACTGTCAGAGAATCAATAAGATCTTGGGGGTGGGGTGATGCCCTTCCCACCACATAACCACAGTGGGATGTGACAAGAACAATTCATCTGATTAACACACCCTGAGCTCAGGGGCTATTAGATACCCTTTTGCCTGGCCCCTCCTCTTTTTCTGATTTCTCATCTCTTTCACTTCATCCCTTCCCTTGCTTCCTTCCAGCCACCTTGTTTCCTCATCTTCTCTGTTTTTTCCTTTCCTTTGCTCCCTCTTTCCTTTCCCTATTCTTTCTCTCCCTTTTCCCACTTTTCTTTGGCATAATTGGGAAACCAAAATGAATTTAATTTGTTGTATCTTTTGAAAATTGTTAAGTTTGTCTTCATGTAGAAACATTAGAAAGTACAGATGAAGGAGAAAGACTGTAATCCTCTCACCCAGAGATAATCACAAATATTTCAGTTCACATTTATTCATATTTTCTGTGTAAAAATACATTTTTATTTTAAATGCTATATTATACATAATACTTTCTAACCTTTTTTGCCTATGCAATATGTAAAAATCTGTAAATTTTTTGGTTGCCTAGTACTATATTGTATGAGTGCACTATAATGTATTTAGCCAACTTTAACCACTGGATATTTTTTGCTATGACAAACAACCCCATAAAGTACATGCTTGTAAGTATTTCTTTTCATACTTGTCCAATTATTTCTTTAGACTAAATGCCTGGAAAAGGAATGAATGGCCAAAGGGTAGTCACACATTTTTAAAGCTTTCTATCACTAAATCACCCTTCAAAATGGTTGTATCAATTAACTCTCCCTCGTGCAGGGTATGAGGCTGCCCATTGTTCCAGTCATTATCAGCACTATCATTATCGTTATTTTCAGTCTTTGTTGTATCTTTTGAATATAGATTCATTTTCTTTGCTTGTTTTTAATTTTAAAAGCAGATAATCTCGCTGTTGGATATTTTGATTTCTTAAAAATACAAAAATAAGTTGGTTTCTACTAGTGTGTGGCTCTTATTGTAGTTTTCTTTTCTTTGGGTCAGGGCTCCTGATTAAAAATAAGATTCCCAACCCCTATTCCATTTTTTTCCCCAACTCCTGTTGTAAATCTTTCCTTCCCTCAGTCTCTGTCACTGTCCTTGGACAGATATCTCTCTGTACCCCATCCCACACTCCACTAGGGCACTGAAGTAGCTTTCTATTTGTCCCAATAATCTTAGGTACTAGCTGTAATGTATAAGTTCAACTTTTATTGTTCTATTTCTCTAATATTCCCGTGATCATCATCATCGTCCACATCCATAATTTGAATTTCCACAGGGATTTCTCATACATCACCTCCTTACAACCATCCTGTGAGTTAAGTTGGGCATACGAATCTGGGCTTTAGAGTCATGTCTGAGTTAAAATCTTGGGCTGTCATTTAGCTCCTCTGAGCTCATTTTCTCTACCTGTAAAACAGAGATAATAATTGTAGAGCTCTTCTGCAGTCCTATTATTGACAGGTGAATTAACTGAGGCTCAGACAACACGAGGGATTTCTACAAGTCGTATGCAAACCTAGGTTCTGACCTTAGAGAATTATGCAATGAATACCCTGTACCCATCACCTAGTTTTAAAAAGAATTACAGAAACCAACTGAAGTCTCCTGCGTATCCTTCCCTAATCCCATACTCCTTCCTCCCTCCCTCCTTTCCTTCCTGCCTCCACCTCAGGAAATAACTATTCTGAATTTGATATTTATTATTCCTATGATGTTTCTATACTTCTAACTTTATATTTATATATCAGTGAGCAACTTTGGTATTGTTCTACATGCTCTTCAACTTTATATACGTGGCATGATTGTGCATATCATCCTGCAGCTAGCTTCTTTTACTCAACTTTTGAGACTTAACCATGTTAATACATGGAGTTCAGGTCATTATTTTAATCTGTTTAATATTCCACGATATGAATAGACCATAACTGTTCACCCACTCTCCCATTGATAGGTATTTAAATCATTTCCAGTTTTATGCTATGACAAACACTGACGCCATGGACATTCTCATATGTTTCTCCTTATAGACAAGAGCAAGAGTTCCACTAAATTCTTATTTCATAAGATATGAGCAGATTCCACTTTACTGGACAGTGCCCAACAGTTTTCCAAAGTGGCTGTACAAACATATACTCCCACCACAGTATGTAATCAATTGTTTCACATTGGGAACATTGTTCAACACTTAGTGCTGTCAGACTTAAAATTTTTTGACAGTCTGAGGAGGCAGAAATGTTATCTCATTGTGGCTTTAATTTGCATTTATCTGACTACTAATAAGACTGGACATGTTTTCATACTTCATTGGCCATTCCATTCCACGCTTCCGTGTAGAGCTTATTCATACATTTTGTACACTTTTATATTGGAATGTTTGTGGTTTTATTATTGATTTGTGGGAGTTCTTTTAGATACTATGAACACTAAACTTTTGTTACACGTGTTACAAATATTTCCTCTCAGGCTTTTGCTTGTTTCAGTATTTATAAAGATTCTTAATGTAAAGGTTTAAATTTTACTGTAGTCAAATGTGTTAATCCTTTTCTTTATGGCCACACTGGTTTGATAATATTACACTGTTTCTCCATGTCTTCCTCTGAGCTTCCTCTGACACCATTAAGATCTCCTTTCCCCCTCAGACCTGACAGGTCACTCTCTTGTTCCTTTGCCTGCAGTGTTTGTCATGTTGACCTGTGCCTTTCGCTATGGCCATGATGACTTGGATGTGATTGGTCTGACATTCCGCAAAGATCTGTATGTACAGGTCCAGCAAGTGGTCCCAGCTGAGCCCAGCAGTCCCCGGGGCCCCCTCACAGTCCTGCAGGAGCGACTGCTGCACAAGCTGGGGGACAATGCCTACCCCTTTACCCTGCAGGTACTGACCCCAAGCCCTGGGTAAGGCTTCCAGGGAAGCTTAAGAGAGGAAGCTAAACAAGGAGAACAGAGGAAAGGGGTCCCTATTTCTTCTCATGGCTGACCTCCTTCTGATCCTTTAGATGGTTGTCAACCTGCCCTGTTCGGTGACACTGCAGCCAGGTCCTGATGATACAGGAAAGGTGAGGTCTGGGTTCTCAAAAAGACGGACAGAGGGATAAATGGACAAGACTGGAGAAAGGGACAGCTAAGGGATGGGATCAGACATTTCCTTATAAACCCATGAGGAAGGGAGTGGGCAGTGTCAGAAATGAGTTCTCTTTGCCTCTGCCCCTTTGCAGGCCTGCGGTGTTGACTTTGAAGTGAAGAGTTTCTGTGCCGAAAACCTGGAGGAAAAAGTCTCCAAGAGGTGTTTCTGTGGTCAACTTCAAAATCCCTGCCTCTAGCCTGCACCAGGAAACAGATCTTGCTCTCAGGACAGAAACATCCTTACTTCTAACCTCTGTAGCAGCATCACCACCAATTCAGATGCCCATTTCTGATTCCCCTCTAATTTCTCTTCTCTGCTCTAGAGCATGGGTCAGCAAACTCTTCTGTCAAAGGCCAGACAAGAAATATTAGGCTTTGTGAACAATGTACTTCCTGTTGCATCTACTGAACTGTGCCACTGTAGCATGAAAACAGCCATGGGCAGTACATAAATGAACAAGCATGGCTGTGTTCCAATACTTTATGAACAATCAAAATTTAAATTTTATATAATTTCCACATGTCATGAAATATTGTTCTTTGATTTTTTTCAACCACTTGAAAATGTAATGACCATTTTTAGCTTGTGGGCCACACAGACACAAGCAGCAGACCAGACTTAGCCAGTGAGCCATAGTTTGCTGACCTATGGTCTAGATACCTACCTTGAGGGTCCAGAGGCATTCTCTGAGGGAAACCTTCTGCCACCTCTACCACCCAAGCGAGGACTGGGCTATAGGTTTGGCACAAGAAAGGTCTGTGAGTCCTAAGGAGATGTTCTGGCTGTCCCCTTGGCCTTTACTTAGAGACTCTGTGCGGCTGGTGATTCGGAAAATACAGTTTGCCCCCCTGGAACAAGGCCCCGGCCCCTGCGCCCAGACTGTGCGCCGCTTCCTCCTGTCAGCTCAGCCCCTACAACTCCAGGCCTGGATGGACAAGGAGGTTTGCGACCCCTATCTCTTGCCCCCTAGCATCCAACCCCTCTGAAACCCTTTCTTTATTGATCTCCTACTTGGGAAGACAAGGGTGGAGGCCAGGTCGGCAAGAGTGTTGAGAAAACAAATTCTAGGTCTTTATCTGAGTGTTCTCCCTCCAACCTTATAACAGGCCTCTCCTCCTGCTTTAGGTAAATTATCATGGCAAACCCATCTCTGTCAATGTTTCCATCAACAACTCCACCAACAAGGTCATCAAAAAAATCAAGATTTCAGGTGAGCTTCTTTTCCTGTCTCCCTGCCCCTGGTCCCAAATCCATAGGTCTTTTTCCAGAACTCTGCCCCCACTTACCCAGTCTGCATTCATCTAGGCTTTCCCTCCATTGCAGGCTTATCAAAACATACATCTCTGTTCATCATATATGCACATCTTAGTACATGACATGAAGTGTGCCCATGTACAAGGGCAGTGAGTTGGGGTCTTGAGGATGACTAACTATAGTCATGTGCTTTTCCTGGCTCTTCAGTTGACCAGATCACAGATGTCGTCCTGTATTCACTAGACAAGTACACCAAGACTGTGTTCGTTCAGGAGTTCACGTGAGCTGGTGCTGGGGCTGGGGTCAGAGAGCTGAGAGGTAGGGTGGTGGAAAGAGCGTTGGGGTCTGGAGGCAGAGAAAAGGATTGGGGAAAGAAGGAAATGGGGAAGAGGCCAGGACTGAGGAAGGTCAAGGTGAGGGCTGATGTGGAAAAAGGGAGGGATTCTCAGGAGAGCTAGAGGGAGGATACCCACAAGAGGATCATCAAATGCTGAGAGAGGGTGGTGGCATGAGACGATTTCCCACCAGAGTGAATCGTTCCCACTCTCCACAGTCAGACATGTCAGCTCTCTTGGATATTCCAGTAGGTTCATGGAATTGTGCAAAATACTCTTGGGAATGAGAATCATTTAGTTGGCAAGCCTAGCTTAAGTTCGTCTCTTCTTTTCCTTTCAAAGGGAGACTATAGCTGCTAACTCCACCTTCTCCAAGAGCTTTGCAGTAACCCCGCTCCTGGCAGCCAACTGCCAGAAACAGGGCCTGGCATTGGATGGCAGACTCAAGCAGGGTGACACCAATCTGGCCTCTAGCACAATGTAAGCTCACATGTAACTCCCAGCCTTTATTTTCTACACCCCAACCCATTCTGTGTGCTATATACACAGTTCTGAGGTTTCACCTTCAATGAAGCCTACCTGTTTCAAAAAAATTTTAAACATTCAGAGACACCTCTAGGGAAGAGGGCCATCAGTAAGCTAAATAATACCCATGGGAACAATGACTGGCTTAGGTCAGAGGCAACAAGAAAGGAAAAAGTGGAAAGGAAAAATTCCTTATGTTGTATAATATTTTACAGCTCAGAAAGGTCTTATGTATGGTACTGTTATCCTCATAAGAATCCCATTAATTAGGCTGGATATGTGTTCTTATTCTATTTTACACTTAATGGCCCTGAGGCTCGGAGAGACGAAGGAACTTGTCCAAGTTTGCACAGTGGCAGAGGTGGAAAAGATGTCATCTGGCTCTAACACTGCGATCTCTGTAGCAGCTACTCTATAGTGAAGATAGAAGTTCAGTGGAAGACAGATGAGAAATGGAGAGAAAAGAGGACAAAAAAGAGTATGATAGGAACTGATAGAATTATATCGTCATTCATTTGGTCCTATGCCTAACACTTGGAGGCCCTAGTGTAAGATGTGTCTCCTACCGAAAACCATCTGCCACCATCTGACAAGCATTCATTCCTACTGCCTTTCTCTGTGCCTTATCAATTATGTAGCAATACATTGTTATTGCTTGAAAGAGCCTGAGAAATCATCCCAATAGCATTACTTTGCAGATAGAGGATCAGCATCCCAGGGCAATGGAAAATCTTGGAAAATCTCCAAGATCATATAGCTTTCTGTATTTTCCTTTTCTTAAAAGCATCTCGTTTGCAGAGCACGGGCTCTAGAGTGTGTGGGCTTCAGTGGCTGTGGCACAAGGGCTTAGTTGCCCTGCAGCATGTGGAATCTTCCCGGACCAGGGACTGAACCTGTGTCCCCTGCATTGGCAGGCAGATTCTTATCCACTGTACCACCAGGGAACTCCTGTGCCTTATTTTTCAATCAGTCGGTTTTTACTGAATGCTTGTTACATACTCATTCCTATGCTAAGCAATGTGGGAGGGTACAAAGAAGTTGAAGATAGTCTCTGCCTTCAGTCAGTTTATGGCTTAAATGGGGAACAAAGTGGAATGCGAATGCCATCTATCAGTTAAATGTTAGTATGTGTAGTTCAGATTATAAATCCAATAGGAGTTCAAAGAAGCCAGCATAGCTGGAGGAGACAGAAGGAGCTAGACCTTGAAGAATGTGTTGGATTTGGATAGCAATAGAGGAAGAAAAGAGAGTTCCAGGTTGGGAATATAGCCTGGGGAAATGTTAGAACGGCTTGTTCTGAGCAAGGAGAGAGGATGGGTCCGGTTAGGTCGTATCCTAGGTGTTAGGGAGTTAGGGCAGGAAGGTTAGAGGCTAGGTGGGGCCAAATTGTTAAGGGTTGTGAAAGTCAAGCAGTGTACTAATTATATTCAGAGAGGTAGCCTCCTGAGCAGAGGGTGACGTGGTAAAACCGGATTTGAGGGACAGAAATGCGATCCCAATGAGTAGGAGATCAGAGCCTGGGAGACCTGTCAGATGACAAAAGATGCACAGGAAGGGACTAGGGGACTGAATGAGTTAGCTTTCCACCGCAAAACACAACTCCTCGCAGCCGTTTCCCCTCAAACACACAACAATGAATACTACTACCTCCCAGTCTTCGACCAGGAGTGGACAAGGAGCTGCTGGGGATCCTGGTGTCCTACAAAGTCAGAGTCAACCTGATGGTGTCCTGTGGAGGGTGAGTGAGAATGCAGGATCTGTCTGGGCAGGGGCTGGGGAGCCACTTTTGTTTTCCTCCCAGTTAGACTGACCCATTCAACCCACTCCTTCTCTGGACCCGTTTCCCAAACCTGTGAGCTCCATGAGCAGGCTACCTTCCCTTTCAGAAACCGATTCTGTGGTTGAGTTGGCCTTACAATCCCTAATTCCCCTGTCAAATTAGGTTGCTACTTTCTATTTCCAGTTGCTAATTTTAGGGTGTCATTCTACCCTCAGCATCCTAGGCGACCTGACAGCCAGGTAAGAGACTGTGGGGTGGGGGAAACCGGGGCAAGAAAGGGAGGATGCAATCAGGAGACCAAAAGAGTGATGAGAGAGAATCTAAGGGCATCCTAGGACCAAAAAACTGAGGGAGAGAGGTTCAGGGAGTGGCCTTGGAGGGAGATCTGTAACTCAACCTTGGGATCCTTGCAGTGATGTTGGTGTGGAGCTCCCCCTGATCCTGATGCATCCAAAACCGTCAAACGGTGAGTGACCAGGTGGGACTCACAGAAACAGTGGTCCCAAGGTTTGAGGACCAAGCAATCCTGATCTCATGACTCTAGGACTGGCAGTTTGAGTAGAGATTCTATAGCAGTAAGTAGGTTGGGTGAATAGGTTTTCAGGGCAATTGTGTGTACGCGTGTGTGCACACATGCATGTGTTTGTGTGTTGTGTATATATGAGAGGGAGACGGTCAAAAAGGGAGAGGAAAGAGTAACAAGACATTTCTTCAGGGAACTTATCAGCTTTAATCCATATTTCCTTCCCTTTCCATGCTCACTACAGAGGCTGCTAGGTAAGAAAATGTGAGGCCTGGAAACCTTGCCCCCACCCCTTTCCCCACTGCCACTCTCCGTTTTATGACAATGGAAATGTTAAAAAGCTTCCCTGGAGTGTTGCTTTCAGTAGGTGTGCAGTGGAAACATATGGTTTAACTTCGTGTTGTAGTTTAGTGCAGTGCTTTTCATAAGCCCCTTTCCCTTTTTGCATCCCCCACCCTCCACCTCCTGCTCTTCTCCCAGTTGTCCTTCCCCCTCACCCCTACCAGTCTTTTCTCTTTTCCCTGCCTCCTAGCCCTTATTTCTCCTGTTTTTCATTTTTCCATGCCTTCTCTCCTTCCCACTCCCCATTCTTATTTCCCCTCTGGTGGGAGGGGGACTTTTGTGTTGGGAGATTGGGGAGGAAATGAAGGAAACAAGCCCAGTGTGGTCCATGTGGGGCACGGGCAGCTGAGAGGGGATGAGGGTCTGAGCTGAGTGGCAGGGAAGGGATCACTTCTCTGGGGTCAGGAATGGGAGTGGAAGATGCTCAGAGAGTTGTTCCTAACCCTCTGTTCCCTTCTGCTGCTTCTGAAAGCTCTGAGGACATAGTCATCGAGGAGTTTGCTCAGCAGGAGCCCAGTGGAGAGGAGAGCCAGGAGGCTTTGGCAGCTGAAGGGGATGAGGGCAGCTGAGCACCTGGCTCCAGTACCTATGTGTGGGAGCCCCACTGCAACACTCAATAAATCAGCCTGTCCGGATGTGCCTTCTGATCTCTTTGGTACTTCCTCCTCTTCGAGGAGGGTAATGGAACTATCTAGAATGAACCAACTTCCCCTACCCAAGCCTCCCACCCTGACTCCACACTAGTGATTAGATTTCCTGTAGCACGTGCTTTTCCTCCAAACAACCCCCGACTTCCCTCTGACAAGGCCACCTACCTTCTGTGAGTGCTTCAGCTTTCCTGGCCATCCCTGCTCTCATCCCACCCTCAACTATCCCACTCCCAGGATCACACATGGCCTGGCTGCCCCACCTCAGGGCTGTGGGCAGGGCCTGAGAGGGCATGGCTCCAAGCCCAGGCCTGAAAGTGACGCTGATGGTTGGATGGAGTGCCATGTGACCCCAGGCAGCAAGTGCCACTCACCTGCCAAGCACAAAGCACACCACGAGGCCCACCGCTGAGGCTTCAGCCTGGGATTCATTATACCCGAGCACCAGTTTCTGTGCAAATCCAAGCCCTGCAATCCTTGGCTGGCAGAGTGGTGGGGGCCTAGGTTGGGCTTTGGGGATAGGAAGATGTGATGGTATGGAATGGAGTAGGGGGCTCTCAGGGGAATCAATATCTTTTTCACCCAGGGTGTCACTTGGCCTACTTGTCATCACCCACTTTATGTACAACAGCTTGGAAGGCACCTGCTGGGTGAGCCCAGTACAAGGCATCACACATTTTTGCCCCCTTCTTTGGCCAACTTACCTGGGGATTCTTTTCCTCAAAGTTATCTACTGTTAAGCATTGAAAAGTTGAACCAGGACACTTTTCAAGGGCCATTCTCTACTTCTGGGTCTAAGACTGCCTGGCACTGGGGGTAGAGGAGGGGTACCAAATAAGTATCTGCTCCTCCTTTGCAGCCAACCTTTGGCATTGACTTCCTGCCTAAGGTCATGTCCTTGGAGGACCGAATAGTGAGTGTTCACTCCCACATCACTAACCTGGTACCTCAACCACTTAGGCCTGTTCACAGTAGGGTAGCACCTACTGTGCTGTGCTTACTGTAACGTAAGCCCACATTACCTGTGGATAAAGGAGAACTAAAAAGTGAAACCTCTACAATAATAACTAAATAAATAAGAAAAAAAGTGAAACCTCCCCAAATCACCAAACCCTGTGCTGTTTCTTATTCTGTCTCTTCTCATCTAATTTCTACTTGTATGTAACAAAGTACAAGTAGTCTCGAATCCTTAAATCTGTTGCTCTGTAGGATCTTCCTTAATGAAAATAGTCTACTGAGATAGGACCTCTCTCAGGACGGTAGGCACTTACTTGGTTTGTGGCCATAGCTGCTACTTTTCAGGAACCCAATTTCCTTGACTCTTTTGATTTTCCCTTAATTAAATTCTAGCCTTTAGAAAGCTCGTTAGCTGCAGTTATGGAACACAGCTGGCTAGAAGCACTTTTGCAGCCTAATTTCTAGCAACATTCGTGATTCAGTTATTGCTGTGGTTGTCTTTGACATCACAAGTGGGTGTTATGCCGCGTTGTACCTGAAAAGGGGATTGCAGGAAGCAATAGAGAGGTTGGTAAAACTAGCAGAGAGAATAAAAAAATACAAGCATGAGTGCATAAGAAAAAAAAAAAGACTAGCAGAGAGAAAGACAGGTACGTTATTCTCTTTGAATCTCAACAAAATGTTTCAACCCTCTGCAACACATTGTCCTGTAGACATCAATTTTTTCAAGGAAACAGATAAGTGGGTAGAAGATGTATGGGCAGAGAGAGGTAATTATGTCATCATCAGGTTGGTGGGTAACAAGATTGATCTGAACAAAAGGAAAGGCATAACTACAACTGCTTCTGGCATATCTAGCTCATTCCCAATGGGGAGGGTCTCAGTTCAGTTCAGTTCAGCCGCTCAGTTGTGTCCAACTCTTTGCAACCCCATGGACTGCAGTGCATCAGGCTTCCCTGTCCATCACCACCTCCCAGAGCTTGCTCAAAATCATGTGAAGGTATAGGGTCCTTGCCCTTGTTGTTGGTTGGTGTTCAGTCATTAAGTCATGTCCGATTCTTTGCCACCCATGGACCAAAGCACACCAGGCCTCCCTGTCCATCACCAACTCCTGGAGTTTGCTCAGACTCATGTCCATTGAGTCAGTGATGCCATCCAACCATATCATCCTGTGTCGACCCCGTCTCCTCCTGCCTTCAATCTTTCCCAGCATCAGGGTCTTTTCCAGTGAGTCAGTTCTTCGCATCAGGTGGCCAAAGTTTTGGAGTTTCAGCTTCAGCATCAGTCCTTCCAATGAATATTCAGGACTGATTTCCTTTAGGATTGACTGGTTGGATCTCCTTGCAGTCCAAGGGACTCTCAAAGAGTCTTCTCCAACACCATAGTTCAAAAGTATCAATTCTTCAGCACTCAGCTTTCTTTATAGTCCAACTCTCACATCTATACATGACTACTGGAAAAACCATAGCTTTGACTAGATGGACCTTCGTTGGCAAAGTAATGTCTCTGCTTTTTAATACTTTGCTCTATTTACTTGGGAGATTTACCTGTGTCAGAGATTAGAGCTTTGAGGCTTCTTGGCCCTAGGGAAGCATCATTATGCCTCAGAAAGGACTATCCCTATCCAGTAACTCTGGGTCAGAAGCGGGTCATACCACTATCTGATCACTTACTTCATTTCTCATTTATCCAGACAAGTCTCTACAGAGGAGGCAGAATTATTGAGCCCAGTGCCAAGATCAATTGCAATGCAAAAAATATAACTCATGTCTCTTTATGATCTCTCCATTGCATTTGTCCCTAGTTATTCACCATGGCTTACTCTTTTGGATAACCTTGGCTTATCCTATTGTGGGGTGGGGGTAAGGTTCATCTCCCTACTATGCAGTGCAAAGGCCTGGAATCATGTCCCTGAACCTGATCTTTGTTTTTTTTTTTTGCACAGAAACACACACACACACACACACACACACACACACACACACACACACAGATATTCCAAGGCATGGCTTCTGCCCTTCTTTCCAGAAGTTAATTCCTCTCTATTGAAGGAAGAGGAGAGGATCCTTTCTCCCAGTCTTGCTGAGGTAGGGAGGGTACAAGCAGAAAAGGCAAACTTCCTTTGCTGAGTTGATGGCCAGGCCAATTTTTCTGCCTGACATACTGAAGGGGTAATGGGACTAACTTCAGCCCAAAGCAGTGGCCTGGTTTGCTTTTAGGTGAAAGGGATGAGAAGATAAAAACTTCTTTTCTGTGTCTCCTAGAAGATGCCCCTGAGAGTTGAGATCTGACTTCAGCCACTTCACTCTGTTACCTTCCTTCCTTTACATACACTTTGGTGGTGAAATCCAACTGGGACCCTCCAATGAGTCAGGCATCAAAAACCATTGTTCCAGTTGACAGCTTAGGCTATCTCTCTGCCTGATTTGATAAATTTGCCGCATTTGGGCTTCCCAGTTCCAGTCCTCCCCTACCTCACATTTACGGTTTAAATACTTGGCCACTTACAAAGCTCTTATTCAATTCCTAGGCTTAGGAGTAAAACAGAACCCCTGAAAATGCTATCTTTTTTTCTTGACCACTTCTCACAGTTACAAGTGGAAAGTTCTTTCAGAGTCCAGGAATCAATCCCACCTGACCACATGGGATGTCTTACTGATAAATGACATCTGCTGCTACTAAGTCACTTCAGTCGTGTCTGACTCTGTGCAGCCCCACAGACGGCAGCCCACCAGGCTCCTCTGTCCATGGGAGTCTCCAGGCAAGAGTACTGGAGTGGGCTGCCATTGCCTTTTCCAATGCATGAAGGTGGAAAGTGAAAGTGAAGTTGCTCAGTCGTGTCCGACTCTTAGCGACCCCATGGACTGCAGCCTACCAGGCTCCTCTGTCCATGGGATTTTCCAGGCAAGAGGACTGGAGTGGGGTGCCATTGACGACATCTGCAGGGGATGCAATTCTACAGCAGCTAGCATATCTCAAAGACCAACATAGTTCCTTATCCACTGTTTTCTTATCTACACCTTCAATATGACAGGTCCTTTCACCTCAAGTCTCTTATTGTTTGCGCCTCCTCCACACCATACCTACACCTCCACAATGCAGCTGCACCACGCTGGTGTCCCAACACAGAACCATTCTAAGTACCTCAAAGTAAGAACCAATTTAGGGCAAGAGGATTTTCGCCTCTTAGGCCTGTGGCACCTGGCTGGGACTTTTTACCCTGTTCGCTACACTGCTTAGATGAGTTGTTTTAAAACCTTTTACCCACAGGGAGAGTCTTGAACCTCAACATTCAGTAGACGCAGCCAGCATGCCTTTGTGCAAGCTATCTCAGCCCCTTGTTTCTTACTCAGATGGCCACTGGGGGGCAGCAGAGCAAACAGGAACATATATTCTATGTGGGGCTACAGGGGGATTTCACTGGTGGCTCAGATGGTAAAGACTCCACCCACAATGGAGACCCAGGTTCGATTCCTGGGTCAGGAAGATTCCCCTGGAGAAGGGGACAGCAACCCACTCCAGGATTTTTGCCTGGAGAATTCCATGGACAGAGGAGCCTGGTGGACTACAATCCATGGGATCACAAACAGTCGGACGCGACTAACACTTTCACTTTCCAGGAAACACAGAGACAGCTAGATTGAATGCACCTCCAGCTCTGCTCACCAGAATGTGGCTACCTGACAGTAGCACTGAGCCTCTAGAAGAGGTGCCATAGTAGAGCTGGGGTTGGGGGGTATTTATAGGAAGAACCAGAACTTCCTCACAGAGATATGTCACTACTATTTAGAACAGTTTCCCATATTTGAAGACTTACTCAAATTCATTAAAAAAAAAGTGGCATGGAAACCCTGGTTGATTAGTGCTTGGCAGAGTCAGTAAATTGGTTGGTTTGTGCAAAATTTGCGGAGAGTAGAGTGGTAAAGTGAGTTAACTGTGGCAACATGAGTAGAAGTGGTGCTGAAAGTGCCGAGGTGCAGCCTTCTAATTGTGATTTTTGAAAACTGAGGTATAGTTGATGCACACAATTGTACTGTGACTTTGAATAAAAAGATCTTTAAGTACAAAAAAGTAAAAATAAAAAATAAATATATATAAAAAAAATCAGACATCTAGGCTACATCTCAAACCAATAGCATCACTCTTCAGGGGGAAGGGTCTCAAAATATATATTGAAGTTTCCCAGGATTCTTCAAGGAAAATTTGGGACTTTCATTATGGGGTACAACTTCACCCCATACCTCATTAGATAACTTTCTATTCTTAATGGGTATTGTGAACATGTCAATGGCATTACATATAGCCTGGAATATCTAACAATGGATTGCTAAGAACATGGCAGAAGGCTATTTGGGGGTTGGGGTGAAGACAAGGGGGAAATCAGCAAGCAGTCAGTACTACTCAACCGACCAGGTGGAAATTGGGAACTGATTGTTTACTGCTAAGCAAATGTATTACTGAAAAGAAATGCATCTAAGCCTCTCCCTTAGTTTATGTTCCAGATAAACGAATCTGGGAAAAGAGAACTATATTAATACTGGCCCCTGCACAGAAGTGGCCATAGTTCATGGGGGAAGGGACACCGTTTGCTCCAGTACCCTTCACCTTATACCATTCCTCAGTCATACTGCAGATAAGCTTCCTGGGTCTCCCTAACGTTCTGGCCAGAAAGAGATAATTGTGAAGTACGTACAGTGTTGCTCTGTTGTTTCTAGTGGTTCCTCTCTTTGGAAGAGCTTTTATTTTTATCTCAAAAGCATTTAACACCCAACCAGTATCATTCAAAAGTCACACCAACATGTCCTCAGCATTGTTTTACTTTTTTGCAGGGAGAAAATAGAATGAAGGAGGGGAGGAAAACAGGGTTCCACTGCAGTCTCCAAAGTGTATGGGTATACACTGCTAGTATAAGGATGGGATGAGATGGTCAGGCAGATTAGCGGGGAGGCCCCCAAGATCCTTTTTTCTACTGATTTGTATATGCTAATGAAAATGACATGCCATATGTGGAATTGCCTAGCACATGGTATTCAATAAATGTCAGCTGCCTTCTCTAGCAGAGTTCTCCACAGGCTAAGAGATACCTAGACATCACCATCCTTCTCCTTCCAGGGTATGAAGCCCACATAGAAAACTAGGGAACTCAAAGCCCAGCACAGTTGGGAAAATGCAGTTGGCTGGCTGGCTCAGTGCAGGGTCTCGCTGTCTCCCCATCCTCCCGACTCCACTCTCCCAGGGTGAGGCTGAGAGTAGTTTCCCAAGTGGGTTCCCTGAGACCTAGCTAGCTTGTCCTAGGAGATCCCATGTGGAGGGCTGTGGGTTGCAACTCTCTAGTGCACAGTCCTCTCTTTCTGGCGATGATAATCTTGGGGAAAACAAGAAAGAAAAAGAAGAAAAGCACAGATTATTTTTTGGCCTGAGCTCACAACTCCCCATCACCAACTTGTGGGGCCTCTAGTAATCAGTATTTAAAGAGTTCCCACTGAGGGTCCTGCCAGTTAAGCTAAAAAAAGAGAGGCACTTACTGTAGGGAAAGAAACGGACCCGCATGCTGATTTCTCGAGCTGTCTTCAGGATCTCAACAGCCTGGAAGGAACATGGCAGCTTGTACAAATGAAGAGATACAACCCAGGACAGAATCATAACAGGAGGAACCACTCTAACCTTTTGGGTCACCAATAGCTGCCTCCCTCTTATCAAGGTGAAATTCTTTCTTATCAAGTTACACAGTAGGCTAATCTTATCCACTGCATCCTACCTGGGATGGTTGCTAGCCTCATCACAGCCCAGGTGCTGTGCTCACCTTGCTGTGCTCAATATCTTGGAAATCCACATCATTCACAGCTAGGACTTGGTCCCCTTCCTGAAGTCCTGCTCGATGTGCATCAGAGTCAGGAATCACCTGTTGGTAAGGAAAGAATATATATGATCAAGGTAGGATAATTTCAAACAATGTAAGTGAAATTAAGTGCCGTTCAAATGTAAGGTACTATACTGGATGTGTGTGTGTGTGTGTGTGTGTGTGTGTGTGTGAGAGAGAGAGAGAGAGAGAGAGACAGTGCGGGGAAACACGTGGCTTGCAAGGTAGGAAGGTGTAAGTGGGCAAGGACAGTCTCACTATGCCCCTTCTATAAGTCTACTGAATCATCCTTCTCCTCAGCCTTGGGACATCAGGGTTCAGCAATCTGATAACAAAGGGAAGTAGCTATCCATATTGCCTACCAGGCAGACGCACCTTGGAGATAAAGATGCCCAACTGGGAGGCCTTTCCTCCTCGGATGTTAAACCCCAACTGTAAGACAAGGGCACAGAAGGGGGCTCAATACAGACCACAAACACAGGAACATCTAGTAGCATCAATGTATGATAGCTTGCCTTATGCCCCTCAGAAAGCAGTCAGAAGTTGTAGAAGTGGCATCTCAGCTTTTCTGCTCATAAAAGGAAGTTTCTTTACCTCCTTATCTGCTTCCCAATTCATACCCCCCAACCGTGGCCAACTTCTGGGCCTGGTATGGACAAACCTAGCCTGGAATAAGAGGCAATTGTTCCATAAGCTCACCTGAGCTCCAGGGGGCTTCTTCAGTGTAACGATGCGGGGCAGAAACTGGGTCAACTCATTGTTGTAGTCTGGATGGTATACCCTCTGCAAGACACAGCAACCCTGGAAATCTTATTATCAGGCTTACTACTTTCATCCAGAACACAAATGCATCACCCTGAAGCCAGGAAAAAGTGAAGTCATGGACTTAGTTTCAGTAAAACAAACAATACTGTCCAAAAAGGTAGATAGATAGCAATGGGGAAATGGCTCAGGAGCCCCTCACTTCTTTACCTCAACAGAATGGAAATTAGGGCTCTGAATTTCCAGAATTCTCTGGTGTAATGGACTTTGGTAGGAAGATTCCACAAGAAGCTCCCAACGGGCCCAGTTGCTCAGAATCCAACTTCTAGCTAAGATTCACTCTCCATTGAGCTTTCTTTCTTTTTTTTTTTTCCATTGAGCTTTCTAACTGCCATCCTACCTTTCATATATCATCCTGTGCTTATGGGAAAAAACTCCTTGTACAGATGGTTCCCACCTCATGAGGAGGAATCCATGCTGGGGGATTCTCATAGGCAGGCAGGAAAACCACTGGGTAGTCATCGTAAGGAAGCCGGCTGTCCATCTCCAGCAAGGATCTGGAATGGAAGCGTGAATCAAAGCTGATGAAAATGGTTTAAAAGGGAAAACTGCCCAGCAAGTTTTAGAAAACAATCCTAACCCATTCCAAGGCTGTCAGTCTATACGCCCAGCCCACTTCTAGGTAGGTGATAGATTTTGGGAGAGAAGGAAAAAAAACTACCAACTTGGCTGAGTATCTGGATGCTAACAACCTGTTAGGTACACTATAGAAATGATCTGCTTTCTCACAACAATCTTGTGAAACATATGTTACCGTTCTCATTCTAGAGAGGAGGGAATCAGGATCGAATCTAAAAATATCTGACTACTTTCGAAATTCAACGGAATGCTGATTCCAACTATCCATAGGAACTCGGGGAAAGGCACCGCCCCATATTCCCTAATGTGATCAGTAATGGTGGAGGTCTGCAGATTGGCCTTTCCTTCACCACCAGCCACCTTCCAGATCTCTTTCCCGCATCGTGCTGAGTCCTGTGCCCACAGCACTGTAAAAGTTGTCTTACTACCTCTCCAACCCGCAGGCCTCAGGCGCCGAGTATCAGCTCACCGCCAAGTCAGCCAAGGAACCGGAAGCGGATGTTAGGCGGAGTCGCAAAGAGGCAGGGTCAGGGCGCGACGCGCACGTCCCCCTCCCGTGCGTCTTCCTGCGCGCGCCGCGTGCGTGCTCCGCCCTCAGGCTATCTGCGTTTCGATTGGCTAGCGCCTCCAGGAGTGATTTGAAAGTTGGCGGTTAAAGCTCTGATTAGGACAGGGCGGCGGGAGACCTGGTAAGGGACGTTTAGTTTGGTGAGTTAAGGGGGCACCTTAGCTCAGGATCTGCCCTTCCCGGTACCCTGGTGCTTTGGTTCTTTGTCGTCGTCTCCGCTGGACTTTTGCTTTCCATTTCAGAGGCCACTTTGCTGTTTTCAGAGGGTCAGGGTGATGGGCAGTCCTGTCGTGGCCAAGTCCGAGAGTCAGTGACTTTCCCGAGGCAGCGATCCCGCTGGGAGGGAGAGGCTGCCGCCGTAGGCTACCGCAGACTTCCCTAACCCACCACACCCTCCAAGGAGGGCCAGAACTGAAGGAGGACCCTCTCCCACTCCTGCCGACCTACCAAAGTTTATCAAAGAGCATCTTTTTTTCTTTTTTTTACCCGCAGCAGAGACGGTGCGGAAGTAGGATCATGAAGGAAGAGGAGAAGGGCATTCCTGTAAGAGTGGCACTGCGATGTCGTCCTTTGGTCCCCAAAGAGATTAATGAGGGCTGCCAAATGTGCCTTTCCTTCGTACCCGGGGAACCTCAGGTGCGTAGCGGAGTCCTGGGCCTCCCTCTGAACAGCTGGTGCCAAATAGCAGTGAGGGGCATGGTCTAGCCTTTCTTTTTTTTCCTTACTCCTTGTCCCTTGCCTTCTCTAGGTGGTGGTTGGTACTGACAAATCCTTTACCTACGATTATGTGTTTGACCCCTCTACTGAACAGGAGGAAGTCTTCAATACAGCAGTAGCACCACTCATAAAAGGCATATTTAAAGGTGAGACTGGTTGATTCTTCAAACGGTTCTTGAACATACACTATGTATCAGGCACTGTGATTGGGTGCTGCCAATACAAGAATGGATGAAACATGAGTCCTGCCTTCAAAAAGCCCACAATCTAAGAACTAACCCAATGAAAGTACCTTTATACTATATTTGCTTTCTATGGTTCTGCTCATCTGTGACTTATATATGTTTTTGTTTGTTTGCTGTGAAACCTCGTTAGATTCTAAGTTATTTGATGGGTGTTGATGAGGCACTAGTTGAGGCCCAGGCATTGCAAAGCCTCTTGAGGGATTAAGAGGTAAATAATACAGCTTCTGGGCCCTGGAAGAGTTCAAAGTCCAGGGGTAGGAGTGAAAGTAGATGACTACATACACACTTTTAAACACATAAGAAATATTAAACTTTTTGCTTCATTTTTTTTTAGACAAAAGTATTTTAAATGTTAAAACCTTTGAGATTTCCTAAAGCCCCTGAATACACTGACCAGTTAATAATCTTGATCACAGAAGAGAAGCCAGGGCTTTAGTGTTATTTAAGACTATGGCAAAGTTCTGAAGAAGGGAGCAGTGCCAAGGGGTGTCTAATTGTTAGCCTAGTACAGTGATTATTCAAGATTCAAAGGATTTAAAAGAAGTAGAATCATAGTATACTAGTCCTTTAAAGTTGAAAGGGATATTTATATATCATCCAGTCTATTTTTCTTTCCATCCAAAGAAAAATACTTTCTAGCAATATCTCTGTTAAGTGAACTTCCAGCATCTGGTTAAAATTTTTTTCTTTGACAGAAATATCACAGATTGGCTTTTGGACTACTCTAATTGTGTTAGATTATACTGAGATGAAATTTGCTTCCCAGTAATTTCTACTCAGTGACATTAGTTCATCCCTTTAGACAAACAGAAGCCTTCTTCCAGGCAACAGCTACTCACATTTTTTTTTCCACTTTTTAAAATGATGTCATGGCTTAGGACACATTGAACACTTTGTTTCAGATTTTTAAAATAGTAAAGCAGTAATTTCAAACAAGTGTTACAAGAACAACATAAAGTACTTTTTTTTTCTGAACCCTTTGACATGAGCTGTTGACCTGATGATCCCCTGAATACTTTAGTGTATATTAGCTGCAAACAGGAGCTTTCTCCTGTGTAAATACAATATGACAATCAAAATCATGAAATTAGCATTGTTATAGCACTACCGTCTGGTACTCAGACCTCATTCAAGTTTCACCAGTTGTCCCAATAATGTCCTATATAGCAGAAGGATCTAGTTCAAAGTCATTTGTTGTATTTAGTTGTACTGCTTCTGTAGTCTTCTTTATTATAAAACTCATTTGGTCTTCTGACTTTCATGATCATGACAGTTTTGAAAATCACAGGCCAAGTTTGTAAATGATGTTTGTTTAATGATAAGATTCGGATTGTATATCTTTAGCAGGAATATCCCAGAAGTGGTGCTATATTCTTCTCATTGAATCCTATGGGACAGCACACAATTTTGATTTGTTCCATTACTACTGATGTTCTTTATGATCATTCGATTAAGGTGGTATCTGCCAGAAAGAGAAGGAAATGGCAACCCACTCCAGTATTCTTGCCTGTAAAATCCCATGGACGGAGGAGCCTGCTAGGCTACAGTCCATGGGGTCGCAGAGTTGGACACGAGTGAGCGACTTCACTCACTCAGTGCCAGACATCTCCACTATAAAGTTAATCTTTTTCCTATCTATACATTTGTAGGGCCATTATTTTATTCTAATTTTCTTCTAATTAACCATCCCTCCTTTCCTTTAGCCGTTCCTAAAGAAAAATATGGCATCCAGACCCTGTATTATTCTGTTATCTTTCATGGAATGTACCTTCACATCTTCATAGGAATGTTAAAGTTCTACTTTTATATTCTGTTTCTTTTTTTGAAAGTGTGATTTTTTTTGTTGTTCATATATTACAAAAGCTAGGCTTCATTCACAATATGAATTACATACTAAATAGTTATTCCAGCATTAAACTTATTTCTGGAATCCCTAAATAATGTAGTGTGTTTTGCAACCATACTCAAGTTTTATGTTTTACATACAAAATACATTCTTTACATCAAAGTACATATTAACAAAACTAAGTTCTAGAAATCATATAGCCTCTAAGATTATTTAATGAAAAGTCTTTAGTAGGGAATTTAAAAAAAAATAATACATCCATTTGATAAATATTTTTGTAGACCTTAAATGAAGTTTATCTCTGGACTTTTTTTTTTTAGTAAATACTCCCTTTGTCAAACAGTTCTGCAGATGAATGGCAAACACCTATTTCTAAAATGAAATGGCACCAGAAAATAGCTAGTGAAATTTTTTCAAAGTAAAAGTCTGTCCTTTACTTGAGTTTCAAGAAGTTGTAGCTACATACTATATTAATAAAAATCTGAAATAAAATTATTTGCTGTTAATCCCTTTACAGTTTCTTAAAAAATATTAGTGGAGATAAATTATCTACCAGCTTTAAAATCTAGTTATGTTCACTGAACAAAAATAAATTTAGTTTCAGAACATTGCCTGTTAACAGTGAAGTGAAATAGTCCATGTTAAGCTTTTTTCAACTCATTTCTATAAAATATTTGATTAAAAATAAAATGGGAGAAACATTCAATACTTAATGGAAGATACCAACATCTTTCCAATACAGAATTTAACTCACAAAAAATTTAAATAAAACCTTAAATGTTTTAAAATATACAATACCAAGAAAGTTTCTAATGTAGATTTGCTTCAAAAATGTTAGTGCATTTAGAATTAACTAGCTTTCAAGCATTGATTGGAGAAGGAAATGGCAACCCACTCCAGTACTCTTGCCTGGAAAATCCCATGGACGGAGGAGCCTGGTAGGCTACAGTCCATGGGGTCGCAAAGAGTCGGACACGACTGAGCGACTTGACTTTCACTTTTCACTTTCATGCATTGGAGAAGGAAATGACAACCCACTCCAGTGTTCTTGCCTGGAGAATCCCAGGGACAGAGGAGCCTGGTGGGCTGCCATCTATGGGGTCACACAGAGTCGGACTCGACTGAAGCAACTTAGCAGCAGCAGCAGCAGCAACATTGATACCTTTGGAATACAACTGTGCTCTTTAATCCATAGGCATTTTAAAATTATACATTCTAGTTTATAGTTCTGAAAAAAAAATCTGAACTAAAATGCTCTTTCAAAACATCTTTCGTTGTCAGGAAAAAAAATGTTTGGCCCAGAATATACAGTTAGTAAACTGGTTTTAGCATGAGAGGTCCTCCTTTTTGTTTAATGAAAGCTTTCATTTTCTAGTTTGTGGTATTGCTTTTATATGAAGAATAAGTAGAAAAAAAATAAACACAAAAGTGTCAAAATGACAGGATCCTGTTTCTGACAATAGATACATACAAGGGCCAAGTTACACATTTGGAAGTGACTGCTCTAAAACTAATCTGAGCTGTAAGTGCTAAAAGCAACAGCAGAACAGACTGCAGACTTTAGATTCACAAGCTTCAGATTGACAAGGAGAGTTATGTGGAGAAACTCCTTGATGCTGCTATTTCAACAGTGCAGTGGAGATTAGTTTAGATTAGATATTAAACCACAAGAACTCATTCTAATGGCTTTGTAGCGTTTGGAAGAGAGGGCAGAAGGTACATAACTTGGCACTTTGGGGTTTTTGTGGACATATACCACCAATATTTCCCTTTCACTTACTGTAAGTATAAAAGTACTTTTTAGTTAATACTTAATAGTTAAAATGTTTGCTTTAAGGAGCCAGTAACACTTTCAAGATTTGAATCAAATTAAAAAAATTTTGCAAAGTACACAGAAATCAAGAGTTAGTAGCAATGTATTTTATTGTTTGACCAAGCTGTCCTCAGAGTAAGCTAGTTATTACACAATATAAAAATGACAGCCTCCTATTCAAAATTATTTACTTTAGATTTATATATCAGGGAGGGAGCTGGAGTGCTCAGCTGGCTGTTTCCCATGCTCGGACCTACTCGTGTGGGCACTTGGTTCACTGCTTAGACCTCCCACCAGGCTGTAGTTCCTCTGACTGTGTGACGGCCAAGGTTCAGGGCTGGTGTGAGAGGAACTCTAAGGGATACTTGCTGACACGACAGAAACTAATGCCTGGATAGAGGGCTGCTGCATCAGTGAAAGGCTTCTTGTTGGTGCAGGGAACTACATCGGGGGTTCGAGGTTTTGGTTTTCAAGTTGAAAACTGGACAACTGTCCTGCTAGAGTTGAGAGCTGGTTTAATGGGTTGTCAACCATGAGTTCTTGGGGGTCTCTTGGCAGGCCCCCTGTTGGTGTGGTTTTTACCATACTTTCATAGAAGTCAGTCTGGATATTTGGGATTTCACGGGTAAAATCATTAAGGTAGTCTGGCTCCTGAACCACTGTGAAAGGTGGGCTTAAGTTGATTAGTGCTTTTCTGCTATAGCTCAGATTGCTAATTTTCTTCTGTAAACCCCCGCACATTCTCTTGCTGCTTAAGGAAGACCTAATACCTTTAACCCAGTACCATTTTAGATTTGTGCTTTTGATGATGAGACAGGATGCTTCACTGAGTGCAGCAAAAGGAACACAATCCACATTTGTATGGTTTTTCTCCTATATAGAAACACATTTGGGCTTCAAGATGACGATCATAGGCAGATGCAAATGGGCATAAGTGACATCAATGAAGTTTCTCACCTGTGTGGATTTAAATATGTTCAGTGAGCCAGGTGGTGCCTTTTCTGGCATAGTTGCAGTATCGACACTTGAGCTTTCCATCAAAGGTCCTTTCAAACCCATTTACTAACATTCCTGAGTTTTCATCCAAGGAAACTTCAACAGATGGGTGATTGAGTCCATTTTGATCACCATCTGTTCCAGCTCCCTGAAGAGCCTCTGCTTCTTTGTCCCCACTAACTGATCCAGAAATCGTGTTGACCTGATGAGTCTGCTGAGTCAGGTATTCCTGGAAATCTTTCACGAAGTCCAAAGGCTCTGGTTTCTTTTCACTTATCTTTGTTTTTGAGCTATTTATATGGAGCTTACAGTTCGTTATACCTTTTCACCCCAAATCAATTCCCCCCTTTTCTTGCCACTCCAACATTGATGAAAATAGAGTAATTGAAATTTACTCTGGAGACACACCAAGGGACTCCAGAAGGCAATGGAGGGAATTCCAACTAAACTGAAAAGTCATACAGAGTTCACTTGACAGCCACACTGAGTAACCCCCACCACCTTGTTCAACGCTGCTGCTGTCATCATCAGTGTCTTCGTCACTGCCACCGCCCTGTTTGTGTGTCTCCAGTTCCCTTACTTTCATATTCTTAACTTGGGAAACTATGGGAATTATAGTCTTTAGAGGCAATATAAAGTAGAAAGTGATTTCAATATATATGTGTTTGGTTAATATTGCTCTCAGCTGCAAAGATAAAGCCAGTATTTTTCAGTCAGCTCAACAGCACCCTGAGTTTTTTGTAAAAAGTGCTGAAACTTGATTTCCCCAGTTATTAGTATATATACATATCTGTGATATTGCAGATGATTATGAACTGTTATTCTCTTGCCCCAGAGTCATGCCAGTTAATATTAGCAATCTATTACAGTGAAAATCTCAATGTAACATCTTAAGATCTTCCAGAACATCAAGGTTTTAATTTAGATGTAAGTTCTCTCAAAAAGGAAAAAAAAAAAAAAAAGGACATACATCACATTGAATCATACTTAAATGATGACATTTCTATGAGGAACCTGATAATAGGGTCCAAATGCGGTCTGAAAATTCAGATAGGAAGGGGTGCTTTCATTGACTGTAAAAACCAACTTTGTTACCTTTTCAAATGAAGACTTTGTTAATCAAAGAAATACATATTGGAATCCCTTCTATCTGTGCATTTTCTAAGACTTCCATTTAATTCCCATAATTTAGAATTGTTCAGGTAGAAAGCAAAATTCTAAAACCCTGAATGGCTTTTAGACAGTGACTTGCCACTGTCATTATCTCAGTCATATCTTTAAGTGTTTTACTTACTAGCTTTTAAGAGCTATCAAGAGAAGCACACATGTGGGTTTGATATCTTTCTTCTTTGCTTATTTGGAGTAGTGCAAAGTCATGGCACCCATATAATTTTTCTTTGTGTCTGACATTCCCAAGAGACCCTTGTGTGCAGAGAGCAGTCTCAGTTCTGCTACAAGTAATTACTGAAGGAAATGGAGGGTATTGATTGGGTGAAAATATTTGAGCCATCACTACACATGTGACTTCTGTTTTGCCAGGATACAATGCAACCGTCCTGGCCTACGGGCAGACTGGCTCTGGAAAAACCTATTCGATGGGAGGTGCATATACTGCAGAGCAAGAAAATGAACCAACAGTTGGGGTCATTCCTAGGGTAATACAAATGCTCTTCAAAGAAATTGATAAAAAGAGTGACTTCGAATTTACTCTGAAAGTATCATACTTGGAGGTAAATGATTTATCTTTATTCTGAATTCAAATTTATCTTTGGGTGGAAAAATAAATGCAAATTGGATTTTTCCTGGTATGACTCAAATTAATAAATTGAATTTTTAGTAAATTACATTTTAATAAATTGATAGTGAAAACTTACTGGCTCAGTTGGATCTGGCTCTCACCCAGTTCTTTCCTTGTCAGAATAGTCTGTTTAATCTGATTGTTAGAGAAGTTGGCATTCCCATGTAAAAAGAAGATAGGAATACTTTGAGTTTGGCCTCTATTATTGATTCCCTGTAGAATCTTTAGAAAATATTTGATATCCCTTTACTGTTTTGAGGCTTGAGTGATCAGGCTGCTACTCCATGAAGAATGTTTATAAAAATTGGGTGAAGTATTGATCTGTGTAAGTAATGATAGAGTGTTTATTCAACAGATATTTATTGAGTACCTACTGTGTTACAGGCCCTGTTCTAGGTATTTGGGATATATCAGTGAACAAAACATAAAGTCCCTGCCTTTGTGGGTATTTTCATTCTAGTATATAGTAGTATACAAATACACTGACCAATTACATCTAGCCCTCATGATACCAGAAACACATACCTAGAGAACTTAAAACTTCTGATAATCTACCTGGTTGATTCCATAGCAGTGATAAGACGTCTTATCTTTAAGGAGCAGTAATTAAATGTATATAATTTAACAAACAAACATGGTGCTTACTATGAAACAGTACTTAAAGTTCTGGTTGTTGTTGAAATATTCGTTGCCATTCACCCTCCAATAAGGACCCATTACTTACATTTTAACAAAATCGGTGAAGGTGATGTTGTTATGACCATCAAAGAACCGAATTTAGATACCCATGTAACTTTTCATTGTGTCTACTATTCCTAAGAAGTTCACTCTCAAGATAGCAGTTTTAATTTTGTTACAAGTAATAAATGTGAATTTATTCTTATAAGTATCAATGATTACATTTAGGGTTAAAATCCTTTTCTTAATTATAAAAAATATGTTTGTTGCAAAAAAAAATTTTTAATACAGAAAGTCAAAGAATTTTAGAAATCACCTGTGGTCCCACAACTCCTTGATTACCACTGTTAACATCTTGTTTTTACCACTTTGTTTTCAATAATGCCAGATTTACAATGAAGAAATCTTGGATCTTCTATGCCCATCTCGTGAGAAAGCCTCTCAAATAAATATACGAGAGGATCCTAAGGAAGGCATAAAGGTGTGTTTGTCTCCCATTTGATGTTATTTTAAAATGTTGGCCACTTCTAATGTTCACACTCCCTTTATTTGCCACTGTGGTTTTAAATGACTGTTAGCACCTCAGTCTTTTAGGTTCTGTGTGGTCCTAATTCCCTTTGTTAATCTAGAATTCCTAGATGGGAACTCTTGTGGGGAAGGAAGTTTTACCACCTTCTCATTACCTGTTGCTGCTGCTGCTGCTAAGTCGCTTCAGTTGTGTCTGACTCTGTGCAACCCCATAGACAGCAGCCCACAAGGCTCCTCTGTCCCTGGGATTCTCCAGGCAAGAATACTGGAGTGGGTTGCCATTTCCTTCTCCATATTACCTCTTGAAGGAATGCTAATATCAATTAAATATTTATTGGCTATTTACAGAGTTCTGAGGCTGGGCTGTCCGGTATGGTAGTCACCAGTCACAAATGGCTATTTAAACTTAAATGAACTGCAATTGAATATAGTTTGAAATTCAGTCTCAGTCACACCAGCCACATATCAAGTGCTCATGTGACTAGTGGCTACTGTATTAGATAGCACAGATATGGAACATGGTCATAGTAAATTTTGTTAGCCCTGTAATAGACATTGTGCTTGATCTCTGTAAGGATATTTAGAAAGTAAGATGACACAAAAAATTTGAGTTTGCCATAGGAAGAAGAGATCACTTATTTGAGAGGCTTCTGTCACATGGTATAGATGTAGGCTGAGGACCTGTAGCTGAACAAAGTTTGAGGCAAGGTTGGGAGTTTTGTATATGGAAGTGGGCCAAATCCGGAAGCCAGTGTTGAAAACAGGCAGAGTTTGGTCCTAGCAGCAGCTTGAGAATTCAGCAGTGGGAGAATTTGAGGAGGGGAGTAGATAAGAATAGGGTAGTGCGGACTTAGGACAACTTGGTAAAATAATACCTTATCCATCTCCCTCTCCTTCTTCTTCTCTCTGCACCAAAAGTTGAAATTTAGTCTGCAGGTGCCTGAGAGGCAAGTGCCTGTGCTTCTGAAATTTTTTTCCTTCTGAGCCATTAAGTTATTAGCCAGGCACTAAGGCAAAGCTTGAAGGGTCAGACCTATTTTGAAAGCCTGATAAGCGTGGAATACAGGAAGGCAATTTGCATGGTGGGGATAAGAAACCTGGGTAAAATGCATGCTATCATCAGAAAGAATGTTGGTACTTAGCCAGCTCTTGACCAGCTAAGATCTTCTGTGTGCCTAAACTATACTAGAGCAGGAATTAAATCCCAAACACTGTTTGAGGGGAAATTTGCAATACAGAGAAGTGTGAATTTCTGATTCAAATTGTGGTGGTTAAGGAAAAGTTTGTAAGTACTGTTCAGATGGGATGGATGGAAAGAAGTAAGTAAAGAAGTAAGGGCATTCTTGTAGTTGCTGCTGCTGCCAAGTTGCTTCAGTCGTGTCTGACTCTGTGCGACCCCATAGACAGCAGCCCACCAGGCTCTCCCGTCCCTGGGATTCTCCAGGCAAGAATACTGGAGTGGGTTGCCGATTCCCTCTCCAGTGCATGAAAGAGAAAAGTGAAAGTGAAGTCCCTCAGTCGTGTCTGACTCTTAGCGACCCCATGGACTGCAGCCTACCAGGCTCCTCCATCCATGGGATTTTCCAGGCAAGAGTACTGGAGTGGGGTGCCATTGCCTTCTCTGATTCTTGTAGTAAGGAATAGCTTAAAGCAGGAAAGCAGAAAATATACTCATGGGGGTAGTAAGACTAGGTCAGTCTGTCTGGATCAGAGGATATATCTTAGGGACTAATAGGAGCTATGTTAAGACCAGATTATGAACCCAGACTAAAGAGCATAGTTTCTACCCCTGTGAATAGTATATAAGCTACTTAATACTTCCAGTGGCTACTTTTATCAAGTTTTTATCTTATGTGTATATCTCTGACTAAGTTAGCTCCTGGGAGGTTAGGAGAATATCTTAAAATCTCTTTGTACTTTCATTATTTCACATGGGGCTTAGGAGTTTGGTGACATTTTAGGAAGCAGGATTTTCAGAAGGCTAAACAATGATTTGAAAAGGAGAGACTAGGATGAGGGAGGACAATTTGGGGAAATTGCCTTATTTTTCAGGCATGTGAAATAATACGGATATGTATTAGACAGGTAGATAGGGAAAGGAAAAGGAAGCAATGGGTTCAAAAGAAGAATTATGGAGAGTTGGTGATAGATGAAATATGGAGGAAGAGAAGGAATTAAAGGCAAATCTGAAGTTTTGAGAATAGAGATCTAGAAATGAAGAAGTAGTGGAGAGAATCACTGTTGGTGGAAGGAAGATGAGTTTGGTTTTGAAATGTAGGACTAGAAATTAGGGCCACAAATGTTGATTTGGGAGTTATGGCATACTAAAATCATAGCATATTGGGGCTAGAAGGGACTTCATTATCATCTAGTTCAATCTCCAGAGGCTCCAGGAGATTTTAACTTGTACAGATTCTCCTGGGTAGATACAGTACCAAGCCTAGGACCCTGTTTTCCTAATCCAGTGGAAGTTGTACCATGCTATTTTCCCTAGTGAAAATGAAGTATAAATTGGGCCCAAGATATAGGAAAGAGCATAGGGCCACATGGAGGAGAAAGTAGCACAGAGAAATACTACAGCTATTTGTGTTGCCCTTACTGTTCTTAGGGCCAAAGGTTGCCTTCACTTGGGGCTCCCTGGAAGGCACTTATCCACTGCTACCCTAAAATGATAAAGTATTTGAAGTTCAATTATAAGAGTTTTTTCTTTCTCTGAATTAGATTATGGGACTCACTGAGAAGGCTGTTTTCATTGCTCTGGATACTGTTTCCTGTTTGGAGCAGGGCAACAACTGTAGGACTGTGGCCTCCACAGCTATGAACTCCCAGTCATCTCGATCTCATGCCATCTTCACAATCTCCGTAGAGCAAAGAAAGAAAAGTGACAAGTAAGTTACAGTTTAAAGAGTTAAGATTTTTAATGTTAGTTCTACTTAAGTTGAATAATAGGTTGCTTCTTGACTTGACAAATAATCAAACATCAGTACTCTGAGCACTAGTAATGAATCGATTCATTTAGACTGACTGGAAAGAAAATGAGAGCAGGCAGATGAGCCTTGATACTCACCTACCCTCAAAGTTGTGTACCGTTCTCACTTACGTCCTATTATTTTCATAGGAATAGCAGCTTTCGCTCCAAGCTGCATCTCGTAGACCTTGCTGGATCAGAAAGACAGAAGAAAACCAAGGCTGAAGGGGATCGTCTAAAAGAGGGTGAGAGTAATTAAGGCCACAGTCATAGATAAAAACCTCTAATACTCTTACTGCTATTGTTGATGTCTTGACTGGAATATTTCAGGTCACATTCTAACGTTTGATGCTGATTTCAGAAATAGTGAAAAACTGTTTCTTTCCCTTGCACTAATTTCCTAATTTAGGTATGAGATTTGGATCTGGTCCTTGGTTTGATTTCATCTGGCCCAGGCAAGTTTCAGTTTTTGTTTTGTTTTATCCCCAGCTACTTATAATTAAAATCAGTATACTGATTGTGTCACTCCAAGTATTCACTATCCTTCCCCAGATGTTGTCACTTATAAACCTCATCAGCATGGTTTCCATATCTTCATTTAAGTTGTTAGATATAAATGATGATGCTCCTAAGGCTAGAAGAACCCCATGGTGTATGCTATTAATATTAGAAACCTTCATCCAGCATGCTAGTGACCTGGTAATCTGCATGCTTTGGGAATGGTCTTTCAAGCAATTATTAATCTAGCTAACAAAAATTAACAACCAGCTCCCATGTCTCAATTTACACTTATTTATCTTTTATCTCATAAAAGATTTTGTCAAATGCCTTGCTAATATCCAGATATACTATGTCTACCATATTTCTCAGGGCTACCAACTTACTAACAGTGCAAAAGAGAAATAAGGATTAGCCTAAATTGACTAGTGCTTATTCTTCCATTTCTAGGTTCTTGCAAGCCATCCCTGTAATAATCTAGAAGACTTATATCAAACTTACTGGTCTGTAATTTATGGAATTAACTTAACCTTTTTTTTTTCTGAAAATTGAAATTACATCTGCCCACTCTTCTGGAACATCCTTCTCTGTGATTCCTCAAATATCACTGACATAGCTTCAGCATTCTTGTTTGAAATTATTCACAGTTCCCTCAGCTATAATTCATCTGGTCCAAGATATTTGAACTCTTATTAAAGTAGTTGAGTTCTCGCTTACTACTTCTTTACTCATATTGGGCTTCAGTTCCCTCTTGGGAACTGAAAAGGCAAAAACAGAAATAGTAATTGAGGAATTTTACCTCTTTGTCATTTATCATTATTACACTGCTGACACAGGGTAGAGACCTATTTCTTCCTCATTCAGCTTTTTGTTCTGAATATATTTAAAAGTGCCCTTTTTGTACTATGTTTGTACTTTTGAGATTTATCCTTCTTAAGACTATTTTTAAAGGTTCTTGTGGCTCCTTTATCTTTTTTTAGGTGTACAGTTCTGAGGGTTTTTTAAAAACAGCTTTATTGAGATATAATTCACATGCCATAAAATTCACCCATTTAAACTGTACATTTCAACGGACTTTTGTATATTCAGAGTTGTGCAACCATCACCACAATCTAATTTTAGAACATTTTCATCACCCTCCCAAAAAAACTCATACCCATTAGCAGTCACTCCCCATCCACACCCCCTTCTTTAGCCCTAGGCAACCACTAACCTAAATTCCATATAAATGGAATCACATAACTTCTGGTCTCTTGTGACTGTCTTATTTCACTTAACATAAGGTTTTCAAGGATCATCCATGTTACAGTGTGTATCATTACTTCATTCCCTTTTATTGCTGAATCATATTCCATTATACAGATATACAACATTTTGTTTGTCCGTTCGTCAGTTGTATCCAATTTGACTATTTTGAATATTGCTCTGTGAACACCTATGTGTAATTTTTTATGAGGAAAAATGTTTTAATTTCTCTTTAGGTATAACCTAGGAGTGTTATACCTGGGTCATATGATAGCTGTTTATATTTCTTTAAAATATTAACATGTGATGAATATGCCATAAAACTCACTTTTTTAAAGTATACAATTCAGTGACTTTTTAGTATATTCACAAGGTTGTACAACCATCACTACAATAAATTTTAGAATATTTCATCATCCTCAAAAGAAACACACACCCATTAGTAGTCACTCATTTTTTTCCATTGTCTGCCTCCCCCCACCCCACCTCCAGGCAGTGACTAATCTTTCTGTCTTTATGGATTTGCCTATTCCGGACATTTCATATAAATGTAATCATACAGTATGTGAGCTTTTGTGACTGTATTCTTTCATTAACATCTTTGCTGGGTTCATTCCTCTTATAGCAGGTATCAGTACTTCCTTCCTTTTATTGCCAAACAGTATTCTACCACATGAATATATTGAGTTTTTATTTATCCATTCATTTGTTGATGGACATTGGGGTTGTTTCCACTTTGGGTTATTATGAATAATGCTGCTATGAGCACTGGTGTACAGGTTTTCCTGTGGATATATGTTTTCATTTATCTTGGGTATATACCTAAGTGGAATTGCTCAAATGATAATTGTATATTTAACTTTTTGAAGAACTGCCAGACTGTTTTTCGTAGTAACTGTACCATTCTACTTTTTTACCAGCAATATATAAGGATTGTAATTTCTCCAAATTCTTAGTTGTTTTATTACGTCTTTGATTATAGCCATCCTAGTGGCTATGAAGTGATATCTTATTGTGGTTTGGGTTTGCATTTCCTTGACAGCTAATAATGCTTTGTGAGCTTCTCAGCAATGTGTGTATCTTCTTTGGAAAAACGTCCATTCAGATTCTTTGCCCATTTCTTAAATTGGGTTATTTATCTTTTTATTATTGAATTGTGTGTGTTCTTTATATATTCTAGATACTAGCCCATTATCTGGAGAAGGCAATGGCACCCCACTCCAGTACCCTTGCCTGGAAACTCCCATGGACAGAGGAGCCTCATAGGCTGCAGTCCACGGGGTCGCAAAGAGTCGGACACGACTGAGCGGCTTCACTTTCACTTTTCACTTTCATGCATTGGAGAAGGCAATGGCAACACACTCCAGTGTTCTTGCCTGGAGAATCCCAGGGACAGGGAAGCCTGGTTGGCTGCCGTCTATGGGGTCGTACAGAGTCGGACATGACTGAAGCGACTTAGCAGCAGCAGCAGCAGCCTGTTATCAGTTACATGCTTTGCAAATGTTTTCTTCCATTCTTTGGATTGCTTTTTCAGCTTTTTGAAGGTATCCTTTGAAGCACACATTTAGGATTCTTTGATGAATTCCGTTCATTTGTTTTTTTCTCTTATTTCTTGTGTTTGGTGTCATATCTAAAAAGTCGTTGCCTAATCCAAGGTCACAAAGATTTATGTCTCTATTTTCTTCTAAGAGTTTTGTAGTTTCAGATGTTAAATACAGATCTGAGATCCATTTTGAGTTAAATTTTTTAAAAGATTTATTATGTATTTATTTTTGGCTGCACTGGGTCCTCATTGCTGTGCATGGGCTTTCTCTTGTTGCAGCGAGCAGGGGATCCTCTTTGTCGCAGTGCTCAGGCTTCTCACTTTGGTGGCTTCTCTTGTTGCAGAGTGGAGGCTCTAGGCGTGCCGGCTTCAGTAGGTGCAGTGCGTGGGCTCAGTAGTTGTGGCTCTCAGGAGTACAGAGTCAATAGTGCGGCACAGGGGCTTAGTTGCTCCACAACATGTAGGATCTTTCTGGACCAGGGATTGAATCCGTGTCCCCTGCATTAGCAGGCAGATTCTTAACCACTAGGCAGCCAGGGAAACCTTTGAGTTAACTTTTATATGTGGTGTAAAGTGGCAGTCCAAACTTTTATCTTTTGCATGTAGATATTCAGTTATCCCAGCATCTTTTGTTGAAAAGACTATTCATTACCCATTGAATTGTCTTGGCATCCTTGTCAAAGAACAGTTGGAATCTCAGTTCTATTCCATTGATCTATATATATAGATATATCCTTATGCCATTACTACACTGTCCTGATTACTGTAGCTTTGTAATAAGTTTTGAAATTGAGAATTGTGAGGGCTCTACCTTTGTTCTTTTTCAAGATTGTTTAGGCTATTCTGTTTCCTTTGAATTTTCACACGAATGCTAGAGTCATCTTGTCATATTCTGCAAAGAAGTCAGCCGGGATTTTTACGGGGCTTGTGTTGAATCTGTAGATCAATATAGGAAATATTGGTGTCTTTCAATTTTTTCAAGTATTTCAGTTCATAAACATCAGATGTCTTTCCATTTATTTAGGTCTTGTTTAATATCTTTCAATAGTGGTTTTTTTTTTAATTTTCAGAGTACAAGTTTCACACTACTTTTGTTAAATTTATTCCTAAATATTTTGTTCTTTTCAATGCAATGCTTTTGTAAATGGAATTGTTTTTACTTAATTTCATTTTCAAATTATTTATTGAGCTTTTGTATTGATCTTGTGTTTGCAAGCTTGCTGAACTTGTTATTTCTAATAGTTTTTTAATGGATTCTCTAGGATTTCTATTTAAAAAGTCATGTCATGTGTGAACAGAGATAGTTTTACTTCTTTCTGGTCTGGATACCTTTATTTCCTTTTCTTACCTAATTCTCCTGGCTAGAACCTTCAGTACAGTGTTGAATAGAAGTGGTGTAAGTGTATGTCGTTGTCCTGTTCCTGATCTTAGGGGAAAAGCATTCAGTCTTTTACTGTTAAGACTGATGTTAGCTGTGGATTTTTCATAGATTCTCCCTAGCAAGTTGAGGAAATTCCTTTCTATACCTAGTTTGTTGAGTGTTTTAATCATGAATTTGTCAAATGTTTTTTTCATCATCTGTTGACATGATCACATTATTTTCTGTTCTGTCAACATGGTATATTGCATTAATTGATTTTTGGGTGCTGAACCATCTTGTACTCCTTAAATAAATCTAACTTATTGTTTTTATACCTCTTGTGACTTTACTGGACTAATTCTATAATTCCCTGAGGTTTGTGGCCACAGAAGTATATGCTCAGTTACTTTAATAGTTAGCTAATGATTGGTCATATGTGCAAGTGTGCGTGCTAAGTTGCATCAGTCGTGTCCAACTCTTTGTAATGCTATGGACTGTAGCCCGCCAGGCTCCTCTGTCCATGGGATTCTCTAGGCAAGAATACTGGAGTGGCCTCCTCCAGGGGATCTTCCAGACCCAGGGATCGAACCCGCATCTCTTACGTCTCTGCATTGGCAGGCAAGTTCTTTACCCCTAGCGCCTCTTGGGAAGCCCAATGATTGGTCTCATTTCCTTCAATGCCTTGAGCCTATAACTCTCTTCCAGCATTTTCCTAGGGCTCTGAGTTTGTGTTGGGGCTTACCTTCAATGCCCAGGTTCTTTATAACTCTGTCTTAGTTTTTACTTCTTGAGCAGAGCCTCAAAGTCAGCCAGAGGTATAAAATGAGGGCCTTTGAGGTCTTTCCTGAGCATGCATACAGTCAGCTTTCTACCTCTCCAGCAATATATCAGAGCTTTTTTAAAGTCCCCAGTGGACATTTCATTCCCCAGATCTTCCTTTTAAGTTTTCAGCCAGGCTTTTGTTTGACTATGGCTTATTAAGTCTGGTGTGTATCATCACCAGATATTTTTATATGCATGGGCTGTCCTTGTGGCTCAGCATTAAAAGAATTCACCTGCAATGCAGGAGAAGCAGGTTCAATCCCTGGGTTGAGAAGATCCCCTGGAGAAGGAAATGGCAACCCACTCCAGTATTCTTGCCTGGGAAATCCCACAGACAGAGGAACCTGGTGGGCTACAGTCCATGGAGTCACAAACAATCAGACACGACCTAGCAACTAAACAACAGCAACAACAACATATATATATATATATATATATTTTTTTTTGCACATTTAGTAATACATTTGCTATATGCCTTTTAAAATTTTGGCATTGCTAAATTAATTTATTTCTTTTTAATTATACAAATAGTGTGCGTGTGTGCTAAGTTCCTTCAGTCATGTCCGACTCTTTGCAACCCAACGGACTGTAGCCCACCAGGCTCTTCTGTCCATGGGATTCTCCAGGCAAGAATACTGGAGAGGGTTGCCATGCCCTTCTCCAGGGAATATTCCTGTCTCAGGAATCTAACCCATGTCTCTTGAGTCTCCTGCATTGACAGGTGGGTTCTTTACCACTAGCGCCACCTGGGAAGCCCCAAAGTTCATGAATCAACAAGTAGTACATGAATCAATTCCTAGTATACAAACATAAGCAATAGGATGAAGATAAAATCCCCCTTGATTTACCATCTAATTCTAATCTAGAGGTAATTACTTTTACCTGCCTAGGGGGTAGCATTCAAGATTTTTTCTGTGTATATATTTTTATTGGTGTTTCCTGTTGTTTTTAAAGATAAATGCTATCATATTGCATATATTAGGGGTTTCCTCGATGGCTCAGCAATAAAGAATCTGCTTGCAGTGCAGGAGCCACAGGAAATGTGGGTTCAATCCCTGGGTCGGGAAGGTCCCTGGAGGAGGGCATGGCAACCCACTCCAGTATTCTTGTCTGAAGAATCCCATGGACAGAGGAGCCTGGCAGGCTATAGTCCATAGGATCACAAAGAGTAGGACACAACTGAAGCAACTTAGCACACATGCATACACGCAGAGCATATATTGTTTTTCAGCTTGCTTTTGTCTCAGCAATATATGTTTGAACTCTGTTTGTGAAGTGTTAGTTGCTCAGTCGTGTCCGACTCTTTGTGACCTCATGGACTGTAGTCTGCCAGGATTCTCTGTCCATGGGATTTCCCAGGCAAGAATACTGGAGTGGAAAAAAAAATACTGGAGTGGGTAGCCATTCCCTTCTCCAGGGGATCTTCCCAACTCAGAACTCTGTATCAGTTTATAAGTCTTCCTCATTTTTACAACTGTTACCTAGGATTCCAGAGTATATTAAGTTCACTTTGTTTAACTATTCCTATTTTGATTGACATTTAGGTTGTTCAATTCTTGACTATGGCAAAATGATGCCTCAGTCAACAGCCTTTTGCATGATACACACATGAAAGTGTTCCCTAGGCTATGTACCTGGAAGAGGAATTGCTAATTTGAAGTGTATACATTTCAGGTTTTTAAATACTACTAAATATTGTCCTCCAAAATGTCTGTCTCAGTATGCACATCACCTGCAATATATGAGACTATGTTTCCCTGTACTGCTGACAGTATTGAATATTACTGACCTTTTTCATTTGTGCCTATCTTGAACATTGCATGTTATTTTTTAAAACTTGTGTTTCTCCAATTATTTATGAAATTGAGCATCTTTTCATGTTTATTCCATTTCTCTTTCTACTTTTATGAATTGCCTGCTCATGCCTTTGTTTTGTTTTCTATCAGGTTGAATTTTTCTGGTTGACTTGAGTTGTTTCTATGTTCTAGATATTAAACCTTGTAACACATGTTGCATATATTTTTCTCAGTCTCATTTTTTAACTTTGTTAATCTTATTTATTTATTTGGGTGTGCTGGGTCTTATCTGCAGCACACAGAATCTTTAGCTGTGCCATGGGAATTCTTAGTTGTGGCATGTAAGATCGAGTTCTTTGACCAGGCCCCCTGCATTGGAAGCTCGGAGTCTTAAGCTACTGTACCACCAGGGAAGTCCCTAACTTTGTTAATCTTTTGATTCATTTCTTATGTGTGTATTTCTTCCCATATAGTTTTTTCTTGAGGTAAAATTTATGTGCAATAAAATGCACATATTGTAAATACTCAATTTCTTGAGTTTTGATAGTCATATGCACTCATGCAACTACTACCCCAAACATGATAAAAAAACATTTACATCTCCCCTAGAAAATTCTTTTGTGCCTCTTTCCAGTCAATTCACCCTTCCCATATTCCACTTTAAGAAATCACTTTTCTGACTTCTGTCACCAGATTAATTTTATGTGTTCTTAGACATCATATAAATGGAATCATTATTTTTTCATGTGTTTGGCTTTTGCTCAACATAAGATTTTTGGGGAAGATTTTTTTCATGTACTTTCTTTGATTAATAATGTGTTCCTTTGTACTGCTGAGTAGTATTCCATTATATGATTATAATACTATTTGTTCTTCCATTTTTCTATTGATAGAAATTAGGATTATTTCCAGTTTTTAGCTATTATGAATAAGACTACTCTGAACATTCATGTATAGGTCTTTTTGTTAACATACATTTTCATTTGAGGTAGATATATGCTTAATTTCATGAGTGCCAAACAATTCTGTAATACGGTTTGTACTATTTTATACTCCAGCAATATTATGAAAGTTCCAGCTTATCACAGCTTCATAAATAAAGATATTGTCTTAGAAATTCTAGTCGGTGTCAAATCTCATCATAGTGTTTTTTGTTTTGCTTTTTTTAACCACACTGTGCAGCTTACAGGATCTTAGTTTCCAGACCAGGTACTGACCCTGGCCCATGGCAGTGAAAGCGTTGCGTCCTAACCACTGGCCTACCAGGGAATTCCACCCCCCATATTTTTTTGTTTTATTTTATTCAAATACAGTTGATTTACAATATTGTGTTAATTTCTGCTGTACAGCAAAGTGAATCAGTTTATACATATTCATATTCTTTTCTATTATGGTCTATCATAGGATATTGAATATGGTTCCCTGTGCTATACAGTAGGACCTTGTAGTTTATCTATCCTATATATAATAGTTTGCATTTATTAATCCCAAACTCCCAATTCTTCCATCCCCTAACCCTCCTCTTGCTTTGCAGCCACAAATCTATTCTCTGTGCCTGTCAGTCTTTCTGTTTCATAGGTATGTTCATTTGTGTCATATTTTAGATTCCACATATAAGTGATATCATATGGTTGTTTGCCTTTTTTATTTCTGACTTACTTCACTTAGTCATCTCATCATAGTTTTAATTTGCATTTCCAAGATGACAGTGTTGAGCCCCTTTTCATGTACTTAGTTCAGTTCAGTTCAGCTCAGTCGCTCAGTCGTGTCCAACTCTTTGCGACACCATGAATCACAGCACGCCAGGCCTCCCTGTCCGTCACCAACTCCCGGAGTTTACCCAAACTCATGTCCATCGAGTCGATGATGCCATCCAGCCATCTCATCCTCTGTCGTCCCCTTCTCCTCCTGCCCTCAATCCTTCTCAGCATCAGGGTCTTTTCCAATGAGGCAACTCTTCACATGAGGTGGCCAAAGTATTGGAGTTTCAGCTTCAACATCAGTCCTTCCAATGAACACCCAGGGCTGATCTCCTTTAGGATGGACTGGTTGGATCTCCTTGCAGTCCAAGGGACTCTCAAGAGTCTTCTCCAACACCACAATTCAAAAGCATCAATTCTTCAGCGCTCAGCTTTCTTCACAGTCCAACTCTCACATCCATACATGACTACTGGAAAAACCATAGCCTTGACTAGATGGACCTTTGGTGGCAAAGTAATGTCTCCACTTTTTAATATGCTATCTAGGTTAATCATAACTTTCCTTCCAAGGAGTAAGCACCTTTTAATTTCATGGCTACAGTCACCATCTGCAGTGATTTTGGAGCCCTCAAAAATAAAATCTGACACTGTTTCCCCATCTATTTCCCGTGAAGTGATGGGACCAGATGCCATGATCTTAGTTTTCTGAATGTTGAGCTTTAAGACAACTTTTTCACTCTCTTCTCTCACTTTCATCAAGAGGCTTTTTAGTTCTTCTTCACTTTCTGCCATAAGGGTGGTGTCATCTATTGATATTTCTCCCGGCAATCTTGATTCCAGCTTGTGCTTCATCCAGCCCAGCGTTTCTCATTATGTACTCTGCATATAAGTTAAATAAGCAAGGTGACAATATACAGCCTTGACGTATTCCTTTTCCTATTTGGAACCAGTCTGTTGTTCCATGTCCAGTTCTAACTGTTGCTTCCTGACCTGCATACAGGTTTCTCAAGAGGCAGGTCAGGTGGTCTGGTATTCCTATCTCTTTCAGAATTTTCCACAGTTGATTGTGATCCACACAGTCAAAGGCTTCGGCATAGTCAATAAAGCAGAAATAGATGTTTTTCTGGAACTCTCTTGCTTTTTCAATGATCCAGCAGTTATTGGCAATTTGATCTCTGGTTCCTCTGCCTTTTCTAAAACCAGCTTGAACATCTGGAGGTTCATGGTTCACGTATTGCTGAAGCCTGGCTTGGAGAATTTTGAGCATTACTTTACTAGCATGTGAGATGAGTGCAATTGTGCGGTAGTTTGAGGATTTTTTGGCATTGCCTTTCTTTGGGATTGGGATGACAACTGACCTTTTCAAGTCCTGTGGCCACTGCTGAGTTTTCCAAATTTGCTGACATATTGAGTCCAGCACTTTTCACAGCATCATCTTTCAGGATTTGAAAAAGCTCAACTGGCATTCCATCACCTCCACTAGCTTTGTTCATAGTGATGCTTTCTAAGGCCCACTTGGCTTCACATTCCAGGATGTCTGGCTCTAGGTGAGTGATCACACCATCGTGATTATCTGGGTCATGAAGATCTTTTTTGTACAGTTCTTCTGTGTATTCTTTCCACATGTACTTACTGTCTATTCATATATCTTTTGTGGGGGGTATCCAAGTATTTTGCCTATTTTTAAAAATTGTGTTATCATGTTTTTATTAATGATTTGCAGTTCTCTATATATTCTGAATTCAATCATCAGATATGTATATTTCAAATATTTTTTTCCAGTATGTGGCTTGTGTATCTTTTTATTGATGTCTTGTTGAATAAAAATTTCACATTTTTATTGAAGTATAATTGATTTATAATGAGTTAATTTCTGCTGTACAGCAAAGTAATTCAGTTATATATATGTATACATTCTTTTTTATATTCTTTTCCATTATAGTTTATCACAGAATATTGAATATAGTTCCCTGTGCTATAGAGTAGGACCTTGTTGTTTATACATTCTATATATACTACTTTGCATCTGCTAGAACCAAACTAGATGGAGAAACTGTGGAAACAGTGGCTGACTTTATTTTTTTGGGCTCCAAAATCACTGCAGATGGTGATTGCAGCCATGAAATTAAAAGATGCTTACTCTTTGGAAGAAAAGTTATGACCAACCTAGACAGCATATTAAAAAGCAGAGACATTACTTTGCCAACAAAGGTCCGTCTGGTTAAGGCTATGGTTTTTCCAGTAGTCATGTGTGGGTGTGAGAGTTGGACTATAAAGAAAGCTGAGCACAGAAGAATTGATGCTTTTGAACTGTGGTGTTGGAGAAGATTCTTGAGAGTCCCTTGGACTGCACGGAGATCCAACCAGTCCATCCTAAAGGAAATCAATCCTGAATATTCATTGGAAGGACTGATGTTGCAGCTGAAACTCCAATATTTTGACCACCTAATGTGAAGAACTGACTCATTGGATGAGACCCTGATGCTGGGAAAAATTGAGGGCAGGAGGAGAAGGGGACGACAGAGGATGAGATGGTGGGATGGCATCACCGACTCAATGGACATGGGTTTGGGTGGACTCAGGGAGTTGGTGATGGACAGGGAGGCCTGGCGTGCTGCAGTCCATGGGGTCGCAGAGTTGTATGCGACTGAACTGAACTGAACTGAGAACCAAACTCCCCTTCCATCCCTCCCCGATCCCCCTCCCCATTGGCAACCACAAGTTTGTTCTCTGTCTGTGAGTCTGTTTTGTAGAAAAGTTCATTTGTGTCATAGTTTAGATTCCACATATAAAGGATTCATATGGTTTTCTGTCTTTCTGACTTACTTCACTTAGTATGATAATCCCTGGGTTTATCCATGTTGCTGCAAATGGCATTATTTCATTCTTTTTTATGACTGAGTAGTATTCAGTTGTGTGTATGTACCACATCTTCTTTATCCATTCATTCACCATTGGACATCTGGGTCATTTCCACATATTGGCTATTGTGAATAGTGCTGCTATGAATGTATCATCATTCAGGGGTGCATGTATCATTTTGAATGACAGTTTTGTCTGGATATATGTCTAGGAGTGGGATTGCTGGATCAGAAGGCAACTCTATTTTTAGTTCTGTGAGGAACTTATATACTATTTTCATAGCGACTGCACCAACTTAAATTCCTACCAACAGTGCAGGAGGGTTCCCTTTTCTCCACACCCTCTCCAGCATTTGTTATTTGTAGGCTTTTAATGATGGCCATCCTGACTGATGTGAGGTGGTATGTCACTGTAGTTTTTATTTGCACAAAAACTTTAATTTTGATGAAGTTCAGTTTTATCAACTTTTGTTTTCTTTAATGCTTAGAGCTGTTGGTATCTTGTGCAAGAAATCTTTGCATAGCCAAAGTGATGAAGATAATTTCCAAAGTTTTCTACTTGAAGCTTTATAGTTTTAGCTTTTACATTAGTTGTATAATCTATTTTGAGTTAGTTTTTGGTTATAAACTGAGATGTGGGTTGAAGATCATCCTCTACCCACCATGAATATCCAGTTCTTCTAGCACCATTTATTAAAAAGAAATTCCTTTACTCCTTCTTTGACTTAGTATCTGAGTGTGTTAAGTTGACCAGTACAATGTGTGGATCTGTTTCTGGACACTATTCTGCCCTATTAGTGAATTTTTTTATTCTTAAACCTTTTATTGAATCTAGTTTGTAGTATGTTTTAATCTCTGGGAGGACAAGTTTCCCCTCACTTTTCTTTTATCAGAACTGTTTGGATTATTTTATTTCCAGGTGAATTTTAGAATCAAATTGTCAGGTTCTATGAAAAGTCTTTTTGGGATTTTTATTGAAAACCAAATTCAATTTATAATAATTGAGCCTACCCATCCATGAGCATGATCTCTCCACATTCATTTAAGTCTTCTTTTATGTCTTTCAGGAAGATTTGTAGTTTTCTTAATGTAATTATTACACCACAGATTTTGGTAGGCTTATTCTGGAATTTTATAGTTTTTGTTGCTATTTTGAATACTTCTTTTTCTATTTTATTTTCTAGTCTTGTTTAGGAAAAGTATTCATTTTCAAATTTCCATCTTATATCTAACCACATTGCTGAGTTGCTTTCTTAGTTTCTCGTAATTTGTCAGTTGTGTTTCTTGGATTTCCTAGGTAGATATTCACATTATTTTCAAATACATATTTTGGTGTCTTCGTTTCCAATATATATATATTTTTTCATATCTGTTTTTCAGTATAAGGTTGAATAGTACCAATGATAATAACCATTCTCATCTTTTTTTCCTTTTTTATCTCTAACCAGAATGTTGCTAGCGTTTCACCTTTATCTATCGGCAGATAGCCTTTATCAAGTTAAAGAAGTGACCTTTGAGTCCTGGTTTATGAATTACATATTTTTAAAATAAGAAATGAATATTGGATTTTATCATTGACTGGGAATTAATGAACATTTAGTATTTTCTTTTATAAATTATTGATAGAATAAATTATAAAAATAAGTTTTCTGTCATTGAATCATACTCAGTTGATGATGATAAATTACTCTTTCTGTACATTGCAGGATTTCATGTACTAGTGTCCAATTTAGGACATTACGTGTCTGTTCCTATGAGAGAGGTCTGTAACTTTTTTTTTAAGTATGTATATCTTGAGCCAATTTTGGTAATTTATATTTTCTTAGAAAATTATTTTGTCTGGATTGTCAAGTTTATTAATATAATACTGCATGCAGATTTACTATTTTTAATCTATTCTGTAATTATATCTCTCCTTTCAGTTCGTTTGCTTACATATCTTCACTATTTTTTCCTGTCATTATTTGACAGATTTGTATTTAACTGTACTTTTTCCCCTATTTAACTTTTTACTCTCAATTAATGACTTCCTCCCAGGTTATTTTATTTTGTTTAGATATATGCTTTTTATGGAGCTTCCCAGGTGGCTTAGTGGATAAAGAATCCGCCTGCAATTCAGGAGATGCAGGAGGCGCAGGTTCAATCCCTGGGTCGGGAAATCCCCTGGAGGAGGGCATGGCAACCACTCCAGTATTCTTGCCTGGAGAATCCCATGGACAGAGGAGCCTGGCAGGCTATCGTCCATAGGGTCACAAAGAGTTGGACAAAACTGAAGTGACTGAGCACACACACATGCATGCTTTTTGTGGCTTCCTGAGTTAAAAGCTTAACTCTCCTCTTCCTTTTCTTTTTTAAAAAGCTTTTTCCTGTCTTTTCACCTTGCTTATAGTTTCCTTTGTTGTGCAAAAGCTTTTAAGTTTAATTAGGTCCCATTTGTTTATTTTTGCTTTTATTTCCATTACTCTGGGAGGTGGGTCATAGAGGATCCTGCTCAGAATGGGAGAAAATAATAGCAAATGATGCAACTGACAAAGAATTAATCTCAAAAATATACAAGCAGCTCCTGCAGCTCAATTCTAGAAAAATAAACGACCCAATTAAAAAATGGGCCAAAGAACTAAACAGACATTTCTCCAAAGAAGACATACAGATGGCTAACAAACACATGAAAAGATGCTCAACATCACTCATTATCAGAGAAATGCAAATCAAAACCACAATGAGGTACCATTTCACACCAGTCAGAATGGCTGCTATCAAAAAGTCTACAAACAATAAATACTGGAGAGGGTACGGAGAAGAAGGAACCCTCCTCTTACACTGTTGGTGGGAATGCAAACTGGTACAGCCACTATGGAGAGCAGTGTGGAGATTCCTTAAAAAACTGGAAATAGAACTGCCATATGACCCAGCAATCCCACTGCTGGGCATACACACCGAGGAAACCAGAATTGAAAGAGACACGTGAACCCAAATGTTTATCACAGCACTGTTTACAATAGCCAGGACATGGAAGCAACCTAGATGTCCATTGGCAGATGAATGGATAAGGAAGCTGTGGTACATATACACCATGGAATATTACTCAGCCATTAAAAAGAATGCATTTGGATCAGTTCTAATGAGGTGGATGAAACTGGAGCCTATTATACAGAGTGAAGTAAGCCAGAAAGAAAAACACCAATACAGTATACTAACGCATATATATGGAATTTAGAAAGATGGTAATAATGACCCTATATGCGAGACAGCAAAAGAGACACAGATGTTAAGAACAGTCTTTTGGACTCTGTGGGAGAAGGCAAGGAGAGAGGGTAGTGTTGAAACGTGTATATTATCATATGTGAAGCAGATCACCAGTCCAAATTTGATGCATGAGACAGGGCGCTCAGGGCTGGTGCACTGGTATGACCCCGGGGGATGGAGTGGGGAGAGAGGTGGGAGGGGAGTTCTGGATGGGGAACACATGTGTGCCCGTGGCTGATTCATATCAATGTTTGGCAAAAACTACTACAATATTCTAAAGTAATTAGCCTCCAATTAAAATAAATAATTTTTTTAAAAAAGCTTTTTAAGCATGTTCAAAAGAAGCCAGGATGTTATAATGAATCCCCCATGTACCTATCATGCAATTTCAACAGTGACTGATTTATGACCAGTCTTGTTTCATCTGTATCCTAACCACTTTCTCCCTGTGATATTGTTTTGAAGCAAATCCCAGACATATGTTTTTATTTATTTCAGTTTGTATCTGAAAAAAAAATGAGAACTCTTTAAAAAACATAATCTAGAAATTAATAATAATGACTTAATATCATCAAATGACTAGTAAGTTTTCAAATTGCCAAGTCTCACTGATTTTATTTGTTTGCATCAGGATTTAAATAAAGTCCACGTTGTTATTACTTCATAGGTCTTTTAATCTATAGGTATCCCCTCCATCTCCCCTTACTCCTCAACTTCCTAGAATTTATTTATTGAAGAAAGCAGATTGTCTTATAGAATTTCTCATAGTCTTGAACTTCACTGATTGCATGCCCATGTAATTTTAACATGTTTGTCTTTCCTCTGTATTTCCTAAAAATTGCTAGTTGGATCTGATGAGGCTAAATCACATTCAGGATCAGTTTTTTTTTCTTTCATTTGTACATACTGTTTGATTATCTCTCTTTTGGTGGTATAACTCCTTTATTTTCAATTGTCCCTGTCTAAAAAGATATATTTAAAACTATACATTTTCCTCTAAGTACCACTTGAATATAATCTTATAATTGTGACAAATGGTACTCTAACTGTTCACTTTTAAATAGGAGGTTTCCTTTTTAAAATTTCGTTTGTTTATTTATTTATTTATTTTTCAGCAGCATTGAGTCTTCATTGGTACACATGAGCTTTCTCTAGTTGTAGCGAGCAGGGGCTGCTTTTCATTGTGGTGCACAGGCTTCTCATTGTGGTGGTTTCTCTTGTCGCAGAGCAAGGGCTCTAGGCGCACAGGGTTCAGTAGTTGTGGGAGATTTCCTCTTTAATTTTCTCTTTAACCTAATAATTAGGTAGAAAGTATCTCTATGTATTCTTTTGCTGTTACTTTCTGATTTTTTGCATTTATGATCATTAAGTGTATTTGATTTCTGTTTTTTGAAATTCTGCCTAATTCTTATTGGATCTCTGTTAATATTCCATGTATATTTGAAAAGTATTTTTCTGTTGGGTGTATACCTATGAAACTCATTAAATGTATTATTCAGAGTCTCCATGTCCCATCCTGTTATATGCTTAGTGTTATTTTCTTACAATCAAGAATTTGTCAATTTCGCCTTGTATTTCTTTATGTATTATATATTTTTAAGCTATGTTGCTAGCTGCATAAAGTATCATGGCATGTATCTTCTTACATGATTATATCTATTTTGTTTGATTAATATTTCTTCACCTACATTCTATTTGTTAGCCCTTGCTTGGTATGTCTTTTTGCATCCATTAATTGAAACCATGTATCTTGAGTTCATTCATTCATTCATTCATACACAATCAGATGTTCTTTTTTAACAGAGGGTTTTTTTATTCTACATGTTTTATTTAATGTTTGTGTTTGGACTTACTCCTGCCATATCCTTTGCTACTAGCCCCAGTGACCTACTCCTACTCTGGTACTACAACCAATTACCTTGATTGTTGTCCCAAGGCTCCCTCTTGTTTGCTGGATCCACTACCTTCAAGTCTACACTATCCATAGAGTTGATGCCACCTTTTTACAGCAGTTCTTTCCTGTATATCTTTTCTTCTGTTAGTCTGATTCAACTACTTTTAATCTCTCAAAGATTTTGCCATTTCTGATCCACCAGTGATAGTTTCACAAGTGATTGCTGGCTTTCTCACTTGCAGCATCTTCAAATCTCAAAGGAATTTAACTCAATTTCATTAGAGAGTTTTGCATACACATCCCAGGTTGCTTTTTTTTTTTTTTGCTTCAGAGCTTCAATTTCCTCATTTGTAAAATAGGATTTAAATATATACTTGAATATATACTTCCACATAGGTGTAAGGATTAAATGAACTCATATTGTAAAAAATACAACATAATTCCTGGTATATAGTAGCCTCTTAGTAATTATTAATTCCATCTTCTGTGTTTTCACTTGCTCTGTGTGGTGGTTAATATAGAATATAGGGGTCCTACTGATATTTATAAACAAGCTCAGATGAACTAAGACTTCTAGGAGCTTGCTATGGTGCTTATCATCATTTGAGATAAATTTTTAAGGGTGGAAGAGGCTTATGGGAATGTGACTTGTACCAGTGGAAATGTGTTATTTGGCTAACAAAATATCATTCCCAAAGCCAAGACCCCACTGTTAGAGGACATGATTTTCTACCTGTCAAGAGCTAAGAAGGTTGCTAGCCCCTCTAAAATATTTTCAGAGGGTGGATGTGGCTCATCAGAATTTTGTTTCATATTGCATTACTGGGTGTGGAGGAAGGAGGTCTACTCAAGTGTCAGATTTGATTTATGAGGCAAAGAAGTTTATGACAAAATCATAGTTGAGTCTTAAATCAAGTGGGAGATGCCATTGACTGAAAGGAAAGCTAGTGAGAAAACAAGCCATAGGTATATAGGAAGCAGAAAGCAGAAAGATAATGAGTTTGATTTTGGATGTGTCAGATTTGGAATGCATATTAGAAAAGTCCAGGAGAAAATAGGAAAATTCAGTACTGGAGTGTAAAAGGAGCATCTGGATTGGAGATAAAATATTTGGAATCTATGGGTGAGGTTGCCCTGAGAGAGAGTTGTAAAGAAAGACTAGATATTGAGAGAACCAACTCTAAATATCAGTGAGGAGCATTAATATTCAAGAGTCAAGGGTAAAGGAGCCAGCTAAAGAGGTTCAAGAGACACAGGATAGTAGTAGCTAAAAAAAACTGAAGTAAGAGTTTCTAGAAAGAAGGGATTGTCACCTGGGTCAGATGTTTCAGAGTGGTTCTGTAAGATGAAGACGGAGAAGAAACAGATGGATTTGTCTCTCCATCGATGTTTTTGGTGATCCTTACCTGAACAGTGTCAGTTGTGTGGTAAGGAATTGGGGCAGGTTGTGTCAGACTGAGATATGCGTGTACCTACCATTCTGAATGTGATGTTTATCTTTTCTATTAATTTCACTACTTTTGTTATCCCTTAATGATATATAGTTGGAGAAGGAAATGGCAACCCACTCCAGTATTCTTGCCTAGAGAACCCCATGGACAGAGGAGCCTGGTGGGCTGCTGTCCATAGGGTCGCACAGAGTCGGACACGACTGAAGGGACTTAGCATGCATGCATGCTTTGGAGAAGGAAATGGCAACCCACTCCAGTGTTCTTGCCTGGAGAATCCCAGGGACGGCGGACCCTGGTGGGCTGCCATCTATGGGGTCGCACAGAGTCGGACATGACTGAAGCGACTTAGCAGCAGCAGCAGCAATGATATATAGTGGTATTTTACCTGTTTCTAAACTTTTCATAAGTGATTTCAAATGTATTTGTCCTTTCATCACTGATTTTTTTCCTCAGTGTTAAATTTGTGATATTCATCCACCTTTTAAAAAATATTATTTTAAAAAGTATTTCTATATTTGGCTGTATTGGGTCTTAGTTGCAGCATGCAGGATCTTCGTTGGATCTTCATTGCAGCATTGAGGATCTTTCCTTGCACGGGCTTCTTTCTAGTAGTGGTGTACAGCCTCAGTAGTTGTGGCCTGCAGGCTCTCTAGTTGTGGTGCTTGGGCTCCAGAGCAAGGCTTTCTGGTTGTGGCACGCAGACTTAGTTGCCCCACAGCATGTGGGATCTTAGTTTCCCATCCAGGGATCGGAGGCAGATTCTTAACCATTGGAACACCAGAGAAGTCCTGAGATTCATCCATCTTGATCCATATAGCTCTAAGTTTTTAAGGGGCTTCCCCAGTAGCTCAGCTGGTCAAGAATCCGCCTGCAATGCGGAAGACCTGAGTTCAATCTCTGGGTTGGGAAGATCCCCTGGAGAAGGGAACAGCTATCCACTCCAGTATTCTGGCCTGGAGAATTCCATGGACTGTATAGTCCATGGGGTCGCAAAGCATATAGCTCTGTTCTAAGTTTTTTAAACTAGTCTTGGATTTTCTTAGTTTAAAATCATATAAGTAAAAAGAAAATTATCTCTTTGCCAATATTTATTCCTGTTTTTTAATTCTCTTATTTTTTTGTTTATTAGTAAGAAGCATGTTGAAGGATACATCCTGAGCTTGTAAAGTTGCATTCCTTGGGAGGAATCTAGTTTCTGATTTTAATTGGAATAGTTTTAGTGTTTTAATATTTGGAATGTTAATTGCTACTGGTTTTGGTAAATGGTATCTCATTCTTTTAATTCCAGAAGTCTTTTTTATGCTGTACTTTAATGTTCTTAAGAGATCTTTTTTAAGCTCAAGTTGTCTGCTTCCTTCAGCAACTCTTACATCTTCTATTCAACATTGTGTAAAAGGTTCATATGTTGCATATAGGCATAGTTCTTTTATTTCCATTTCAGTATTGTTTCCATTGAATGATTATACTACTATTTATTCTTTCTACTGTTGATGGATGGATCCATTTCCAGTTTTTGGTTCTTATAATCAATGCATTTTTGTTCAAGTATCCTGATGCATATGTGTAAGAATTTTTTAAGGTATATACCTAGAAGTAGAATTACTGGGTCATAGGGTACATATACACCTAGTTGTGTTCCAAAGTGTTCCGTTGTGTGCGAGTCCATGTTGCTCAACATTCCTGAGGTGGTTATAGTCCACATGTTTTAGCAGAATTTTAAACAGTTGCCAGTTCAGTGGGTATGGAGTGGCAAACTTCTTTGTGGTTTTAATTTTCATTACCTGGATGAATGGTTGATCACCTTTGCATATGTTTATTGCCCATGTATATTTTCTTTTCTGTTAAAGGCTTATTCTATTCTTGCCCATTTTTCTATTGTATTGGTCTGTTTGTTACTGATTTTAAAAGTAGTTCTTTATATACTGTACATTCTAGTCACTCTTCAGTTTAGTAGCTCAGTTGTCTCCGACACTTTGCAGCCCCATGGACTGCAGCAGGCCAGGCTTTCTTGTCCATCAGCAACTCCTGGAGCTTGCTCAAACTCATGTCCATTGACTCAGTGATGCCATCCAACCACCTCATCTTCTGTCGTCCCCTTCTCCTCATGCCCTCAATCTTTCCGAGCATCAGGGTCTTTTCCAATGAGTCAGTTGTTCACAACAGGTGGCCAAAGTACTGGAGTTTCAGCTTCAGCATCAGTCCTTCTAGTGAATATTCAGGACTGATTTCTTTTAGGATTGACTGGTTTGATCTCCTTTCAGTCAAAGGGACTCTCAAGAGTCTTCTCCAATGCTCCAGTTCAAAAGCATCAATTCTTTGGTGCTTGGCTTTCTTTATGGTCCAACTCTCACATCCATACATGACTACTAGATAAACCAGAGCTTTGACTAGATGGACCTTTGTTGGCAAAGTAGTGTCTCTACTTTTCAATATGCTGTCTAGAATGGTCATAGCTTTTCTTCCAAGGAGCAAGCATCTTTTAATTTCATGGCTGCAGTCACCATCTCCAGTGATTTTAGAGCCCACGAAAATAAAGTCTCTTACTGTTTCCATTGTTTCCTCATCCATTTGCCATGAAGTGATGGGACCAGATGCTGTGATCTTCATTTTTTGAATGTTGAGTTTTAAGCTAGCTTTTTCACTCTCCTTTTTCATCCTCATCAAGAGTCTCTTTAGTTCATCTTCACTTTCTACCATGAGGGTGGTGTCATCTGCATATCTGAGGTTATTGATATTTCTCCCAGCAGTCTTGATTCCAGCTTGTGCTTCATCCAGTCCGGCATTTTGCATGATGTTCAGTTCAGTTCAGTTCAGTAGCTCACTCGTGTCCGACTCTTTGTGACCCCACGGACTGCAGCAACCCAGGCCTCCCTGTCCATCACCAACTCCCGGAGTTTACCCAAACTCATGTCCATCGAGTCGGTGATGCCATCCAACCATCTCATCCTCTGTCATCCCCTTCTCCTCCTGCCCTCAATCTTGCCCAGCATCAGAGTCTTTTCAAATGAGTCAGCTCTTCCCATCAGGTGGCCAAAGTATTGGAGTTTCAGCTTCAACATCAGTCCTTCCAAAGAACACCCAGAATTGATCCCCTTTGGGATGGACTGGTTGGATCTCCTTGCAGTCCAAGGGACTCTCAAGATTCTTCTCCAACACCGCAGTTCAAAAACACCAATTCTTCGGTGCTCAGCTTTCTTTATAGTCCAACTCTCACATCCATACGTGACTACTGGAAAAACTATAGCCTTGACTAGATGGACCTTTGTTGGCAAAGTAACGTCTCTTCCTTTTAATATGCTGTCTAGGTTGGTCATAACTTTCCTTCCAAGGAGTAAGCGTCTTTTAATTTCATGGCTGCATTAAATAATCAAGGTGACAATATACAGCCTTGACGTACTCCCTTCCTAATTTGGAAACAGTCTGTTGTTCCATGTCCTGTCCTAACTGTTGCTTCTTGACCTGCGTACAGATTTCTCAGGAGGCAGGTCAGGTAGTCTGGTATTCCCATCTCTTGAAGAATTTTACAGTTTATTGTGATCCACACAGTCAAAGACTTTAGCATAGCCAATATAGCAGAAGTAGATATTTTTTCTGAAACTCTCTTGCTTTTTCAATGATCCAACGGATGTTGGCAATTTGATCTCTGGTTCCTCTGCCTTTTCTAAATCCAGCTTGAGCATTTGAAAGTTCTTGGTTCATGTACTGTTGAAGCCTCACTTGGAGAATTTTGAGCATTACTTTGCTAACGTGTGAGATGAGTGCAATTGTGTGGTAGTTTGAGCATTCTTTGGCATTGCCCTTCTTTGGGATTACAATGAAAACTGAACTTTTCCAGTCCTGTGGCCACTGCTGAGTTTTCCAAATTTGCTGGCAGATTGAGTGCAGCACTTTCACAGCATCATCTTTTAGAATTTGAAATAGTTCAACTGGAATTCCATCACCTCCACTAGCTTTGTTCCTAGTGATGCTTCCTAAGGCCCACTTGACTTCACACTTCAGGATGTCTGGCTCTAGGTGAATGATCACACCATCGTGGTTATCTGTGTCATGAAGATCTTGTTTGTACAGTTCTTCTGTGTATTCTTGCCACCTGTTTTAATCTCTTCTGCTTCTGTTAGGTCCATACCATTTCTGTCCTTTATTGTGCCCATCTTTGCCTGAAATGTTGCCTTGGTGTCTCTAATTTTCTTGAAGAGATCTCTAGTCTTTCCCATTCTATTCTTTTCCTCTATTTCTTTGCATTAATCCCTGAGGAAGAGTTTCTTATCTCTCCTTGCTATTCTTTGGAACTCTGCATTTAGGTGGATATATCTTTCCTTTTCTCCTTTGCCTTTCACTTCTCTTCTTTTCTCAGCTATTTGTAAGGCCTCCTCAGACAACAGTTTTGCCTTTTTGCATTTCTTCTTCTTGGGAATGGTTTTGATCACCACTTCTGTACAATGTTACGATCCTCTGCCCATAGTTCTTCAGGCACTCTATCTATCATTCCTAATCCCTTGAATCTATTTTGTCACTTCCACTGTAAGGGATTTGATTTAGGTCATACCTGAATGGTCTAGTGGTTTTCCCTACTTTCTTCAATTTAAGTCTGAATTTTGCAATTAGGAGTTCATGATCTGAGCTGCAGTCAGCTCCCAGTCTTGTTTTCGCTAACAGTATGGAGCTTCTCCATCTTTGGCTGCAAAGAGTATAATCAATCTGATTTTGGTATTGACCATCTGGTGATGTCCATGTGTAGAAGTCTTCATAGAACCATTCAACTTCTTTGCCAGCTTCTTTGTCATTGGTGGTTGGGGAATAGACTTGGACTCCTGTGAAATTGAATGGTTTGCCTTGAAAATGAACAGATCATTCTGTTGTTTTTGAGACTGCACCCAAGTACTGCATTTCGGACTCTTTTGTTGAGTATGAGGGCTACTCCATTTCTTCTAAGGGATTCTTGCCCACAGTAGTAGATATAATGGTCATCTGAGTTAAATTCACCTATTCCAGTCCATTGTAGTTCACTGATTCCTAACATGTCAATGTTCATTCTTGCCATCTCCTGTTTGACCACTTCCAATTGGCCTTGATTCATGGACCTAACATTCCAGGTTCCTATGCAATATTGCTCTTTATAGCATCGGACTTCATTTCCATCACCAGTCATATCCACAACTGGGTGTTGTTTTTGCTTTGGCTCCTCTTCTTCATTCTTTCTGGAGTTACTTCTCCACTCGTATCCAATAGCATATTGGACACCTTCCAACCTGGGGAGTTTATCTTTCAATGTCATATCTTTTTGTTTTTTCATACTGTTCATGGGGTTCTCAAGGCAAGTCACTGTTCAGTTATATTTATTGCAGACCTCCCCACCTCCACATGTTTTGCTAATATCTGTTCATCTCTGGCTTGTTCATTCACTCTCGTGTCATTTATGATTCTTTTATATTATGTCTTGTTTAGGAAATCCTTCAGTACCCCCAAGGTATTCTGTACTGTCTAATAAAAGCTTCACAATTTTGCCTTCACATTTAAGTCTTTAATTCACCTGAAACTATTTTATGAACATGGAATGATGTAGGGGTCCAATTTTCGTTTTCCATGTAAACACCCATTTGTCCTAGCAGTATTTATTGAAAAATCCATCCTTTTCCCTCTGAGGAGCAGTGCCACTTCTGTCATATATTAAGTACCCGAATATACCTTGGTCTGTTTCTGTGTACTCTGTTCTATTAAGTAAAAATAAGTCTTCCAAATCTATGTATATCTCCTCACTTATTGAGGAGTTCTTTAATATTTCTCAGTAATTTTCCTTATAGACATCTTATACATCTTTTGTTCTATTCTTGGGTAATTTGTATTTTGACTCTATTGCAAGTGATATTTTTAAACCCTTTTGGTAAAGTATGATATACAAACAGAAAAGTACATATATCATAAGTGAATAGCTTGCTGAATTCTCATAAACTGAATAAATTGATGTAACCAAGATAAATATAATCTTTTAAAATTTTATATTCTAACTTTGTTTTTGGTATATGGAAGTAAAATTTATTTTTTAATACTGGCTGTATATCTAGGAACCTGATTCACTGTCTCTGTAATCTATACCCACCTTGCTAAAGCCACTGTGTAAAAGATCACCAGTGATATCTTAATTGCCAAAATGAATTGGTTCTTTTCAGTGTCCATCTTACCTGACTTCTCTGTGGCATTGACACTTGAACATATCCATCTTGAAACTCTTCTTGCTTGTGAATCCTCACTCTCCTAGTTCTTTTCTTAACTCAAACTACTCCTTTTCAGTTTCTTTTGCTTCTTTCTATTCTTAATAATATGCTAATTACTGAACTCAGCATGATTTCCTTGACTAGTAATGAGTACCCATCACCTGCTGTTAGTTCTTCCTTAGCAATATTGCCGAGATTCACCCACTTCCAGTCTGTCCCTGCTGCCTCTGCGAAGTCCATGCCTTACCCGACACATCTGGTCAGGAGTCTAGTAACACTTTCACTCTGAGGACGTTTTCCTTCTAAATATCATAGCTATGCTGATCTCCTTAAAATACCACTTTGTGCATGGCACCTCCTCTGCTTAGAAACTAAGTGGCACATCACTGCTTATAGGATGAATTCTAAAAACTGTAGCTAGGCCTTCCAAAACCTTTGCACCCTGGTCCCAGTTTACCTCCTCAGCTGTCTTTCACAGCTTCTCTGCCCATGCTCTCTACTCCAGCTACATGGCCTCCACAACATGCCCTGCTATTTCTGACTTCTGTGTACATATCACAGCTGTCTCCTCTTCTCTCCCACACTGAAGTCATTCTCCCCATTCCCCATCAAACTATCTGCAACATAGCTATCTTTCAAGGTCCAACTTAAGTCTTGGGTTTTTGATGTCACTTTTTGTAACTATTTTATCTTCTAATGTATTTCTTCTCTGAAATTCTGTACTACCAGGGAGCTACCTGGTCATTTTATGGCCCCTCTGTATTTCCAGCTTCATCTCTCACCACTTCCCCACAAACTACAGGAATCTAGCCATAGCAGTCTCTACTCCCTGCTTTCCAAACAGTACTGTTGTTTCAGACCTCTGCACTGTGGTACTTGTATTGGCTTTCCCCCCTCAGCATAGAAACATACCAATGTGTTTCTCCTACTTTAAAACAAACAAAATCCTTCATCCTCCTCACACTACTGCTCTTTTCCCTTTTCCTTTCACTCTGCATTTTTGGCAGCCCTCCATCCTCATCCCATTGAAACTGTCCCTGCTGAGATCAACCAGTGACCTGAATAACTGAATCCATTCGGCTCTTTTCAGTCCTCCTCTTACTTGGCGACTCCATTGTGTCTGACACCCTGCCTCTTCTTCTGGACAGTCTCGTTCCTCCCTTGGATCTGTGACACTACCCTCTCCTGGGTTTCCTGTTACTTTTCTTTCTTTCTTTTTTAAAATTATTTATTTATTTTTATTTTTGGCTGCACTGAGTCTTTTTTTTTATTAAATTAGTTTCTTTATCTATTTTTTAACTTTACAATATTGTATTTGTTTTGCCATACATTGACATGAATCCACCATGGGTGTACATGTTTTCCCTTTCCAGAACCCCCCTCCTACCTCCCTCCCATCCCATCCCTCCGGGTCATCCCGGTGCACCAGCCCCGAGTGCCCTGTGTCATGCATCGAACCTGGACTGGCGATTAATTGCTGCACGAGCTTTTCTCTAGTTGTGGTGAGTGGCAGCTACTCTCCAGTTGTGGCACCTGGCTTCTCATTGCAGTGGCTTCTCTTGTTGTGGAGCATGGGCTCTAGGCACCCAGGCTTCAGTAACTGCAGCACGATTGCTCAGTAGTTGTGGCACACGGGCTCAGTTTCTCCTTTCTGGACCAGGGATCAAACCAGTGTCCCTTGCATTGCATATCAGATACTTAACCCCTGGATCACTAGGGAAGCCCTTCCTGTTACTTTTCTGAGGACTCTTTCTCAGGCTTCTCTTTTTCTACCTGTCTATAACTGAAACATGGCCCAGGTTCTGCCTGGGATTTTTTTCTTTCTCTTCCCACTGTTCAAGCCCCTCACCTTGCCACCTCCACACCACCCTAAATTATCTCAATCACGTAGATGGTTATAGCTCCTACCCATAGGCTATTGATCCCAAACCTCTGTCTCCAGCCCATATCTTGCATCTATATTTCAGCCTATAAATGTATTTGCCTATGGGGTATCTCATGAACATCCCACAGGTGAACTCCTCATCCCTCCCTGCCTCTGTTAAACCTGGCCCTCCATTACCTGTTCAGTAATATGAGCATTCCCCCAGTCACCCAAGCCAGAAACCAAAGCATCATTTCACATTCTTCCTTCACTGTGACTCCTCCTCCCAATCCCATCAGTCACCAAGTCCTGTCAGTCTTACTTTCTCATCCTCAAGTCACTTTCTTTTCTCTATCCTTACTACCACTACCTTCATTCAGACCTTCATCGTTAGCATATAGCAAGCTTTCTAACTGAATTCCTTATCTTCAGTTAGGCACCTGTTCAAGTTATCTCACCACCAGCAGCCAGGATGCTCTCCCTAAACTGGAGAGCCCTTCTTAGAGCTCTTCCCAGAGCTCCTCTCTTTGTACCAGGCACTTAGTGTGGCCTTCACGCTCCAGCCTTGCCTACCTGGCTAGCTTCTTCTCTCCCCAGCCCTTTGTCACAATCTGCTTAGCCACACTAAGTGTGCTAAGTTCTCACTTGTCTATGTGTCTTTGTACATCCCGCTCCCTCTGCCAAAAATGCCTTCCCCCTGTCTTCACGTGGCTTATTCTATTTCACCCTTCACTACTCAGCTCCAGTTTCATCCCCTTGACGACCTCCAGTTCTTTGACCCCCTCCAACTTCTCCCACCCCCAACCCCTGCATCTAGTGCTTGCTTCTTTCCTACACTAACACTACCCAAACTCTGTACTATAGCCATCTCCTTGCCTGAGTCCCAGTATATAGCAAGCCAATCAAAAGTGGAAATTAGGTCTTATTCATCTTTGAACCCCTAGGGCCTGGCATAGTGCCTGACATATTGTCATAGGCCCTCATTGAATGCCTGAGTTTTTTCTCCCTTTGGTCTGACTGGTAGTTCCTACTAATATTTCAATTCACAGTTTGGATGTCATCCATCTATAAAACCTGTTTCTTGGGTTGAAATCTTTCCATCAGCTGATGCTCCCATACTGTTTTTTCCTAACATTTTCAAATTTTCAAAGAGACAACAAAGATTATACAGGAACATTTCTACATCTAGCATCTGGATTCCACCATTAATATTTTATTAGATTTCCTTTATTACATATCTGTCCATTTATCTGCTTATTAATCTACATTCTTTTTTTAAATGCATTTTTAAGTAAATTGCACACTTAGTACACTTCCTCCCAAATTCTTTTTTTTTAATTAGTTTATTTATCTATTTTTTAACTTTACAATACTGTATTTGTTTTACCATACATTGACATGAATCCACCATGGGTTTACATGTTTTCCCCCTCCAGAACCCCTCTCCTACCTCCCTCCCCATCCCATCCCTCCTGGTCATCCCAGTGCACCAGCCCCGAGCGCCCTGTATCATGCATCGAACCTGGACTGGTGATTTGTTTCACATATGATAATTTACATGCTTCCATGCCATTCTCCCATATCCTCCCGCCCTCACCCTCTCCCATAGAGTCCATAATACTGTTCTGTTTATCTGTGTCTCTTTTGATGTCTCGCATACAGGGTTATCTTTGCCAATTAACTAAATACCATATATATGTGCTAGTATACTGTATTGGTGTTTTTCTTTCTGGCTTACTTCACTCCGTATAATAGGCTCCAGTTTCATCCACCTCATTAGAACTGATTCGAATGTATTCTTTTTAACGGCTGAGTAACATTCCATTGTGTATATGTACCACAGCTTCCTTATCCATTCGTCTGCTGATGGGCATCTAGGCTGCTTCCATGTCCTGGCTGTTATAAACAGTGCTGTGATGAACATTGAGGTACACGTGTCTCTTTCAAGTCTGGTTTCCTCAGTGTGTATGCCCAACAGTGGGATTGCTGGGTCATATGGCAGTTCTATTTCCAGTTTTTTGAGGAATCTCCACACTGTTATACATAGTGGCTGTACTAGTTTGCATTCCCACCAACAGTGTAAGAGGGTTTACAAGCAATAAATGCTGGAGAGGGTGTGGAGAAAAGGGAACCCTCCCAAATTCTTGAGCTTATGTATTATTAACTGAAGTTTAATATTTGAGTAGATTTTTTAATGTAAAATTTACAATGAAAAGCACAAATTTTAAGTGTATCTTAGCTGAATTTTGACAAATGCGTTTACCTAAAAGACTAATCCAAAGCATTTTCATGATATATAAAAGATTATCTCCCTTCTCAGTCAATTGTTAGCCTAAGTCTCACAGCATTCTCTCTTTTCATTGTAATTATATTTGTCTTCTTTTCTTGTTAAGTTTTGAGTTCCTTGAAGGGAGAGACCAGTTGGTATTTTCTTGCCACCTGTGCTAAGCACTGTGCCTGACACACAGTAGGTGTTCTGTAACCATTGACTGACCAGATATATGAATATCTGCCCTACTCCTAAAGTATGAGCACATGCTGTATTCATTCTCTTTCTTTCTTGTCTCCCGCATCCAAAAAGTCTCTTGGTTATGTCACTTTTATGTCTTAAACACCTTTAACTTCTCAAGACTTTGTTCCTCTCTCATGGTTCCAGTCCTTAACATCTCTCAACTGAACTATTAAAATAGTCTCCTAAATGGTTTCTTAAACACCAGTTTTTTAACTCCCAAATCTACCTTCCAAATGACTACCAAAGCAATATTTCTAAATCTAAATTTGATCATGTTTATGCCCTCTTCAAAACCTTTCATTTGTGTCCATCATCTACAACAGATGTTTTTAATCTGCCTTCCTTTTAAAGCAGAGGAACTATTTTTAGAATGAAGTCATAAATTCTCACGGTTGAAATAAATTAAGAAACAGATTTGAAATTCACATATTTTGTAAGTTCAGATTTATAACATTGAGTAGGTCAATCTTCAAGCAATAAGAATATTACAGTTATTTTATGATCACAATTTCTTTCTTTATATTCACTTGTATATCATGAAATTGTTCATGGTAAAAATTGCAATACATTTAACAAAGGGCTTGTATCTAGAATATATGAAGAACTCTCAAAATTCAATAGTATAAAAAGCAATACAACTAGAAAATGAGCAAGACATGAACAGATATTACACCGAAGAGAATATACAGATGGCAGTAAGCACATGAAAAGATGTTCAGCATCCTTAGTCATTAACGAAATACAAGTGAAAACCACAAAAAGATTGCATACCTCTCAAAATAACTAAAAGAAAAAATACCAAATTCTGGCAAGAATGTGGTGAAATTGAATTTCTCATACATTGCACTATTGAACATTTATTCCAGAGAAAGTGAATGTTCACACAAAAACCTGTACATAAATGTTCATAGCTGCTCTGTTGCAATAACCAAAAACTGGAAGCATCTCAAATGTCTACCAGCAGGTAAATGAATGGTTAAACAAACTGTGGTACATCCACACTATGTAATACTACTCACAGTAAAAAAGAATGAACTATTGAAACAGACTCCTTGGATGGATTATTATTATTATTATGCTGAGTGAAAAAAAAAGGGGCTAATCTCAAAAGGTTATACACTATATGCGCTGTTTATATGTTGTTTAACTAGCAAAATTGTAGGGGAGAAAGATTAATGGTTGTCAGGGCTTAGGGATTGGAGTGTGAAGAGGTAAGTGTGCCTAGAAAGGGTAGTACAGGAGACCCTTAAGATGATAGAAAAGTTCTGTATCTTGATTTTGGTGATCATTTCATGAAGTTATACATGTGATGTTATACAGAACTATACGCATACACAGAGTATATATAAAAACTAAATAACATCTGGGGATTGTACTAATGTTAATTTCCCTTTGCTGATTATTGCACTATGGTTATGAGAGATGTTATCATTGGAGGAGGCTGGGTGAATGGTACACAAGACCTTGCTGTACATATTTCTTGCAGCTTCCTATGAATCTATAATTATTTCAAAATATTTTTAATTCAGTATAAAGAAAAATATTTTTTTTTCTCTCTCCCCAGATCCCTTGTCTAGGTGTTTAGACAGTCTCTCTATTTAAGTGGAAGCATTCTATGTACTCTCTTCTAATCTACTCTTTATTTATGGAGATTGTTCCATATTAGCATATACACCTCTACTGTGTTCTTTTTCATGTCCATATATTGTATAGATGTACCATTGTATTTATTACACCATTTCGCTATTGATGAATATTAGATTGGTTCCAGACTTTTGCACACTAGGCTCCAGTGAACATTCTTAGTTCTTAGTATATGACATGATAGGGATTCTGGATGACAACTGCAATCTTATTTAAGATTTTGTATCTAATTTTTTCTATAATTTTTTCTTGTCATACATTATCAAGAAAATCCTGATTCATACTAATACATAATTGTGAGTTATAAATATTTTTTAATAGCGTACTTTACAGTCTCTTCAATTATTAAACTGATCTAGGAGCTTCGATGAGAAGTGATAGGACATTTAAATTCAATGTTGGATCACTAACGATATATTTCCTAATTTATGTTATATAATAGCTATTAGTGTCTAACAAGACACTCACAAAGCTTACAAGAAGCACTGAAATCATCTTTGTTTGAGTGCCATTGGCTAAGTGCTTCATATACACTATTGCATTTCATCTTTTTTTCCCAGCTTTATTGAGATATTCTTGACATATAGCATATGTTATGTGTAGGATATACAATGTGATGATTTGACACATGTATTTATTGCAAAATGATTACCACAATAAGGTTAGTTAACACTTCCATCTCCTCATATGATTACCATTTTTGTGTGTGTGTGGTGATAACATTTAAACTTTACTCCCTTAGAACAGAGTAGTGGTTACCAGAGGGGAAGGGGGTCAGGAAAAGATGAAATGAGTAAAGGGAATCAACTGTATGGTAATGGATGGGAACTAAAATTTTAATGGTGAGCACACTCTAGTGTATATAGAAGTAGAAGTATAATTTTGTGCACATGGAACATATATTGTTATAAACCAATGTTATCTCGATAAAAATGTTTTCATTAAAAAAAGATTAACTCTCTTAACAACCATCAAGTACATAATACAGTACTGTTGATTATAGTCACCATGCTGTAGTGAAATCCCAGAACTTACTCATCTAATAGCTGGATGTTTGCAGCCTTTGACCAACATCTCCCTATTTTCCCTACCTCTCAGCCTCTGGCCACCACCATCCTACTCTCTTTCTATGAGTTCAGCTTTTTTAGATTCCACATATAAGTAAAGACATACAGTGTTTGTCTTTCTCCATCTGATTTATTTCACTCAGCATGATGCCCTCAGGGTCCATCCATGTTACAAAAAGCAAGATCTTTTTGTCAGCTGAATAATATTCCGCTGTGTGTATGTACCACATTTTCTTTATTCATTCATCCATCAATGGCTACTTAGATTGTGAAACTGTCTTTAATAGCATATCATAACATGTGGAGTTCCATATTCATTTGGTACCCACAACTGACTGTGAAAATGTGATGAGCACATGAATTGAGTAACTGCTTCTGTCTGATACAAGCTCATGTGCTACAGTGAATAGTTATCGGTACAATCTTCTGTGAGTGTGCATGTGAACTGGGCAAAAGTCTTGTGCACAGCTACAACCTTAAATTACACATTTGCAGAAAATTCAAACATATGTACAAATAATAGAGGTATATTCAAAGACTGCAGAAAAATTAATTAACCTTGCTGTACAAGATAATGTGTCAGTAGACTCCAGTGTGTTAAGATTTGATTTATAGCATATTAGAATGAGCCATTTGAATGCAGTTTTATTTAAAATAGTTAAAATAATTTTAAATAGCAGTGATGGCTGCACAACAGTGCAAATGTACTTAATGCCACTGAACTGTACACTTAAAAGCTGTTAAAATGGTACATTTTATGTTATATATATTTTACCACAATAAAAATAATTTTTAGAACAAAATTCAAATTACAGTTACAGAAACTCTGCAGTATTTTTGTGGGTCCCTGAAGTATCCCTAAGGTTCTGAGGAACACAATTTGAAAACTGCTGTTCTGCAGGGTAAATACAGATACCTGAGCATGACATATCCTGTTTATGATCTGCCCCTAATTGTCCTCTGGCCGCATTATTTGTTACTCTTTACGTCGTAGCTTGCACTGTTTTCCTATTGAACTACCTGTAGTTCCTAAATATATGATGCCCTCTCTCACAAATATGTGCCTTGACATATGTTACTTCTCCCTCTCTCACAAATATGTGCGTTGACATATGTTACTTCTCTGCCTGGAATGCCCTTACATTCTTTTTTCCTACTCTTCCCTCCTCCATCAGCATTGTCCTAGTCATGCTTCACAATTCAGCTCAAATTTTCAATTCCCAGTCCCTCCTATGAGAACTCATTTTTACTATCTTTATCTTTTCCTTTAATATTATGTTTGCAATTGTTTTTTGTTGGTGTATCTCTCTCCCTTTATATTTTTAACTCTTTGAAAGTAGGGATTGTGACTTATTCATCTTTGTATCTCTAATGCCTAGCACAGTGCCTAGAATATTGAACATATTCACTAAATGATGAAAAGGACTCGAATGTGTGAGGTGAGAATAGTGGGAGAGTCCAGGATATCTCAGATTTGCTGTTTGTTGGGTGACTGGTTAGATGGTGAGACAGTGAAAAGGAACAGTGCTGGAAGTGAAATAGATTTGCACTGAAAGATGAATTCTGTGTTGTTCAAGTCTGTGTTATGCAATGTCATTGTGTGCACAGCCCACTGGAGGTTCTTCAGTCGGCAGATAAAATATAGCTTTGGACAATAGGAAAGAGGTCTGGTTTGGAGATGCAGATTTGAGGGAGTCATTAATACAGACATTTATTGGAACTCTAGGCAAGGATGAGATAACCCAGGAAGAATCTATGTAGTAAGCAAAAAGCTTAAGACAGTCCAAAGAGAATACCAACATTTAATGGGCGGGTATTGGAAAGTCTACCCCATTAAGTAGACTAGGAATGATTGAGAATGGGGGATACAGTAGTCACCTGGCTCTGGAGGGAAGACTTGAGAGTTCAAGATTTCTTTAAATATAGTTTCTACCAACTCCATATTTTCAGCCTCAAGTCTCTCCTCTTTCCAAGGTACCTGGTGCCTCTAAGGGAGCAAATCAGCTCATTTCCATACAGCATAGAGGTTAGGATCATGGACTTTGGAGCCCAACTGCCTCCATTTGAATCCTGACTCTGCCACTTATTAGCTGTGTGACCTTAGGCAAATTACCTAACCTCTTTGTGCCTCAGCTCTCATATCTGTTGACACAAGGATAATCATGCTTTATGCACACTTTATGGGACCACTGTGAGGGTTAAGTGAGGTAATATGTATAAAGTTCCTAGAACAGTATCTGGCTTATAGTAAACACTATATAAACTTAGCTGTTATTATCACTGTCATCATCATTATTGTCCCTTTGCAGGCATTTTAGATTAAGGCTCCTCCATCTTGCTGAGTCAGTTATTGCTCTCCACCTGTACTCTAAAAACATTGAAATCTCTTGCCTGTTGGTATTTCCTCTCCTATGCTCTGTGATCTTATGGGTTATTACTTTCTAAATTCCTTTTAATGCTATCTTAGTGGGGAAAGAAATGCTGATGGTCAGTCTCCTATGTTTGAACAGAACTTCGTCTAATGTTCTCTGTGTTTTTTTTGTATGTTGTTTTGTTACATTGATTCCTGTGAAGCTATATCAATTTTTTTATTGGAATAATGTGTGTCTAAATAATTACAATTTTATTTTTTGAAAGCTTTTCATACTTTTCCCCCTTCAGACTTTCGGTACCAGAAGCATAACTATCTTTTCCCCTGAGTTTTAGAAATCTGTTTTCTTAACATCTAGCGTACTGATATCTGACCCTGCACCTTGGTCCCCTACAACCAGATTCTCATCATTTCACTTACACTGTCAGTTCTTCCATGTGTGTCAACTTGAAGGCCAAAGCAGCCATTTCCTTCTTGCAGTATCCTTTTGCTGAAGAGATTGTCATGAGAATAGATAAGGACTGTATTGGGTGCTCTGTTTTCAGTGTCATGTAACTTAGCAAATAACTACATTATCTAAGTTTCTCTATCCTATTAATAATAACTTACATGTGGATAGCACTTTATAGATCACATTTGATTTTTATCATAGCCTCATGAGGTAAGTAAGGTATGTATTGCACCTGTTTTATGGATAAAAGGAAAGTTTTAGTGACTTGTCCAAAGTCATACACATCGATAAGTACCAGAGGCAGAGTTTGAGCTAAGATTCTGTCTCCCAATTAAGTTCCTTTTTACCCTATCACCTCTCAGTAGTTACTCCTGTAAGTCTTGTGACCAATTACAGTAACAGATCATTCCCTTTCTCTCTAACTATGCAGAGAGTATCTATACTATCATATTACTTCTGTTTTTTCCCCCTAATCTTTTCGACTGTGCTACCTACCTTAGGCTTATACATGTTTTCTTCTCATACAAAGCAGGGTGTCTCAGCTGTTGCACTATTGACATTTTGGGTCAAATAATATTGGGAGGCAGGGACTGTCCAGGGCATTGTAGAATGTTTAGTGGCATCCTTGCCTTCGACTCACGAGATGCCAGTAGTACCCCCCTGACCTCGCAAGTTGTGACAACCAAAATGTCTCCAGATATCACCAAATGTCCTCAGTTCAGTTCAGCCACTCAGTCGTGTCCGACTGTTTGTGACACCATGGACTGCAGCACGCAGGCATCCCTGTCCATCACCAACTCCCGGAGCTTGCACAAACTCACTTCCATCAAGTCGGTGATGCCATCCAACCATCTCATCTTCTGTCGTCCCCTTCTCCTCCTGCCTTCAGTCTTTCCCAGCATCAAGATCTCTTCCAGTGAGTCAGTTCTTCGCATCAGGTGGCCAAAGTATTGGAGTTTCAGCTTCAGCATCAGTGTTTCCAATGAATATTCAGGCCTAATTTCCTTTAGGATCGATGGTTTGAACTTCTTGCAGTCCAAGGGACTCTCAAGTGTCTTCTCCAACACCACAGTTCAAAAGCATCAATTCTTTGGTGCTCAGCTTTCTATAGTCCAACTCTCACGTGTATACATGACTACTGGAAAAACCATAGCTCTGACTAGATGGACCTTTGTCAGCAAAGTAATGGCTCTGCTTTTTAATATGCTGTCCAGGTTAGTCATAGCTTTTCTGCCAAGGAGCAAAGGGTCTTTTAATTTGATGGCTGCAGTCACCATCTGCAGTGATTTTGGAGCCCCCCAAAATAAAGTCTCTCACTGTTTCCGTTGTTTCCCCATCTATTTGCCATGAAGTAATGGGACTGGATGCCATGATCTTACTTTTTTGAACGTTGAGTTTTAAGCCAACTTTTTCACTCTCCTCTTTCACTTTCATCAGGAGGCATTTTAGTTCCTCTTCGATTTCTGCCATAAGAGTGGTGTCATCTGCATATCTGAGGTTATTGGTATTTCTCCCGGCAATCTTGATTCCAGCTTGTGCTTCATCCAGCCCAGCATTTCGCATGATGTACTCTGCGTATAAGTTAAATAAGCAGGGTGACAATATACAGCCTTGATGTACTCCTTTCCCAATTTGGAACCAGTTTGTTGTTCCATGTCCAGTTCTAACTGTTGCTTCTTGACCTGCATACGGATTCCTCAGGAGGCAGGTCAGGTGGTCTGGTATTCCCATCTCTTTAAGAATTTTCCATTGTTTGTTGTGATTCACACAATCAAAGACTTTGGCATAGTCAATAAAGCAGAAGTAGATGTTTTTCTGGAACTCTCTTGCTTTTTCTATGACCCAACGGATGTTGGCAATTTGATCTCTGGTTCCTCTCCCTTTTCTAAATCCAGCTTGAACATCTGGAAGTTCACAGTTCACGTACTCCTGAAGCCTGGCTTGGAGAATTTTGAGCATTGCTTTGCTAGCATGTGAGATGAGTGCAATTGTGCAGTAGTTTGAACATTCTTTGGCAATGCCTTTCTTCTGGCATTGGAATGAAAACTGACCTTTTCCAGTCCTGTGGCCACTGCTGATTTGATTTAGGTCATACCTGAATGGTCTACTGGTATGTATGGTTGATCACCATAATGTATTTGTTGAAATCATATACTAATAGAGTGAAGGTAGATTTCCAGTCTTGGAAATGATGAATATTTAGAATAGCTGCCATGGTGAAGGAAGAGTGAAAAGAGAAGATGGTCAATTGACCAAGGGTTCAGCCAAGGTCATGTTTTATAATGGATGAATACAGTCCATTTGATTATGTAACTTTCTTCAGCATTGCAGTGTAGAGAGAAACACACGTGTGCGTGTGCACACACACACACACACAGCTGGTTTAACCTAGGCCTGGGAATTGACATGGTGGGAATGGCAGAAGATCATGGGTTTAATGAGTGCTTGGGAAAGTATAACTGAAATGACTGCAGGGTTCGGAATAGGTAGTTTAAGGCCCAGGAAAGATGATCTACCCAGGGTATTAGAAAGAGTCAGTAGGTACTTCCCTGCTGGTCCAGTGGTTAAGACTCCACGCTTCTACTTCAGCAGGTGCAGGTTCGATCCTTGGTTGGGGAACTAAGATCCTGTATGCCATGTGGTGCAGCAAAAAAGAAAAAGAAAGAGTGTCAGTAAATTTGTAGCCACAATAAGGGTGAAGAACAGCATCCATGAAAGAAATGGGAGGATGGTAGTGGGATGCAATCAGAGAGGAATTTTGGAGTTAAGGATCTTATAGATATAGTTGTTATATAGATCTTATAGATACAGATCTATAAGGGAGTCCAGTGGCTGAATAAGTAAAGTAGAATAGCACTAACAATCATAATGCCATTTATATATCATATAACTTTGTTTTGTGTAAGGTATCTTATTAACTCCCCACACAACCTATGAAGTGGGTAGATTTGCCCCCTTCTGTAGAACTTACCCACAATTGCATAACTAGTCAGTGACAAAGCCAGGATTAGAACCTAGCCACCATTGCCCATGCATTTAACCATTATACTATATAGACTTTCCATGATTGTAATCATTATACTATATAGACTTTCCAAGATAAACATAACCATGGGGGCTTTCAAGGGACCTCAGAGATTATTACAATGTTTAAAAAGTAAACCTTGGAATTTAAGAAATGGAAAAGAATGTTTACTCTATTTAAAGCAAGAAGAGGAAAGTATAAAAAGTCAATAACTATACAAGCGGTTGTTGTCATGGTGATCTGTTATCTGTCTGTCTTCTTTGTTTCCATGGAAAAGGGCAAGAAATGCCAACCAAATTAATTGTGCTTTCACCTTTGCCCTTTGAACTTTACTTAACTGGAAGACCAACTATTTGAAAGAGGAAGAGATGGAAAGAAAGTAAAATATCAGAGTGGACATCACCAGCTTCTACCAGCATTATGTTTATTCCCATTTCTACCTATACCACCTAGGGAAAATATGGTGTTTCTCAAAGAGCATAAGAATATTTGATAAGAACACTAAAGATTTTTAAATAATGTTTTTCTTTTATATAGAGCTTTCTGTTTGGGAAAAAAAAAGACACTCTCAGAAAAGTGAACAGGATTAAGAGGTTTCCTTAAGATTGCTGACTTAATAATTCTATGGGGTCTTTATTCTTTTCTCTTTCTCAGGATAGGTTTATGTTAGATGTTACCAAGCAATTTAAATTTTCTTTCCTGCTATTAGGTATTAATATTAACCGAGGCCTCCTATGCTTGGGAAATGTAATCAGTGCTCTTGGAGATGACAAAAAGGGTGGCTTTGTGCCCTACAGAGATTCCAAGTTGACTCGACTGCTTCAAGGTAAGCCCAAAGTGCCTCTAAAATATAAGAGAGTAACTTAGAATGATAGTAATGAGAACACAAAGATAGGACAGATATTAATAAAAAGCCAGATTTTTGGACTATTACATACAAAGCTGTCCAATTGATAAACAGGAGAGAGACCTGTTGGCAAGCAGGCTTCTAAGGTAATGGAAAAATGTCTTCAAATATGGATTTGAAAGCTAAAAAAATCTGTGGAGTGTCAACTGTACTTAGCACTTTGTATCTGGAAATGAACTTGCTTACTGTATTTATTAATGATGACAAGCAAAATTCCCTAAAGAGTTAAAATCTACCTAGAGGAAGCATCCAAAGAATGTTTAATCCTAATAGTGGCTCCTAACTTATTTGGCCCAGGCCCCAGTTGTTTTAACCTGATTAACTGCTGATGTCACAGTCTCACTTAAGGAGGACACATGCAATAGGATGCTAAACTATATCATTTTACACAACAGAAATCCTTAATGTTTTTATATTGATGCAATAGGAAATTTGTAGATACTTAAGAATTATTTTCTTACAGCTCTGAGATTGAAGTCTCCAACCCAATGGACAGCTTTGCTTGTGTCCTACTTGTTGGATTTCACTTCCTTCCATTATTCTTTTGCAGATTCTCTAGGAGGTAATAGCCACACTCTTATGATAGCCTGTGTGAGTCCTGCTGACTCCAATCTAGAGGAAACATTAAACACTCTTCGTTATGCTGACAGAGCAAGAAAAATCAAGAACAAACCTGTTGTTAATATTGATCCCCAGACAGCTGAACTTAATCATCTGAAGCAACAGGTAGAAGGGACTTAACATTTGATGGGGAAAATTACAAGTATGTGAGTGGAATGATAGAGCTCCTATTTCTCAGCATTTTCTCCACCAGGACTTTAGAGATGTTGGTTAAGCATTCTGTTAGTATGAGGACATGTTAAAGTAACTCCTATGAACATGATTTTTGGTCATATTTAAGATTAGAGGGTGACACTGGATATTTCACTGATAAAGAAGTGAGCAGTGAGAGATGGGGCAAGAGAGGTATGCAGGAGTCAGATCCCAAAGGTCCTTATATGACTGGTTAAAGAATTATAATAACTCAAGTAAACACTCTGGCCTGAACTAAAGACAGAAGCAGTAGAGATAAAGAAAGGGGGACAAATTATTGATAGAAACAAACAAAAAAAAAACAAGGAGATAGAATATATAGAGCTTACAAATGTGGTTACAGATTTGATGTGAAAGGGTAGGTAGGGAGAATCAAAGTTGATCCCCAGGTTTTTTGCTTGGACAACTGAATAAATGGTAGTAACAATCACTGAGTCAGGGAATTTAGGAGGAAAATAGAGGTCAGGCACAGAAATGGAAATGATGAAATTCAGTTTTGGGCATTTTGAGTTTGAAGCTCTTGGGGGACATCTAAGTAGAGTTATTCAAACATGGCTGGGTATGCGGGTTTAATGTAGAGAGGTCTGAAGATACAGATTTGTATGTCATCAGCATTTAGCTATGACAAACCTAGACAGCATATTAAAAAGCAGAGACATTACTTTGCCAACAAAGGTCCATCTAGTCAAAGCTATGGTTTTTCTAGTAGTCATGTATAGATGTAAGAGTTGGACCTTAAAGAAAGCTGAGTACCAAAGAACTGATGCTTTTGAACTGTGGTGTTGTAGAAGACTCTTGAGAGCCCCTTGGACTGCAAGGAGATCCAACCAGTCCATCCTAAAGGAGATCAGTCCTGAGTTTTCATTGGAAGGTCTGATGCTGAAGCTGAAGCTCCAATACTTCGGCCACCTGATGTGAAGAACTGACTGATTGGAAAAGACCCTGATGCTGGGAAAGATTGAAGGCAGGAGGAGAAGGGGATGACAGAGGATGAGATGGTTGGATGGTATCACCGACTCCATGGACATGAGTTTGTGCTAGCTCTGGGAATTGGTGATGGACAGGGAAGCCTGGCATGCTGCAGTCCACGGGGTCGCAAAGAGTTGGACATGACTAAGCAACAAAACTGAGAATTTAGATGGTACCTGATGTTACAGAGTAGATGAAATCGAAGAGTGCCTGGCATGTTAAAGGCACTTACTCAATATTTGCTGAGTGAGCAAATGGCCAAGAAGAGAGACGAAGGCTAGATAGAACTCAGGGGTAACAGCAGTATTTAAGGAAGGGGGAAAGGAGAGCCGACAACAAGAGAAATGAAAGAGCAAACAGGTAGGAAGAAAATCAGTGGTTCATGGAAGACAAGGGAAAAAAGTTTCAAGAAGGGCTATCAAAAGTATAAATTTATAAAGAAGTGTAAAGATAAGGGTTAAAAAGGTCCATTGCTTTTTTTTATCAGCAAGGAAGCTATTGATGACTGCAGTGAGAAGAGGGTCAAGGGAATGATAGGAGCAGATTGCTATGGGATGGACAGTGAATGCTAGACAAGGAAGTGGAGGAAGTTGGTAGGCTCTTCTTTCAAGAAGGCAAGATAAAAGAAGACAGTGGCTGGTAGTCAAGGGTCAAGGGATATAAATCTGTGTTGTTGTTTTTTTTTTTTTAATATGGAAGAGACTTGAACATATGAAAGAACCAGTTCGGAGAGACTGAGAATAGGAATGAGTTGATAAGGTGTTTTCTTTTAGTTGAGATCCTCTGCACAAATAAAGAGGGCTTCACCTGAGACAGTAGAGGGGATACCTGCCCATAAGACTAGAAGAAAAGAGGTTAGAATAGGAAGGATACAGTGACACTAATTTAGGTAAACAAGAAGGGAAATTGAGCGATTTTCAGCCTGATGACCATTTTCTTCTCAGTGAAGTAGGAGACAAGGTCATCTTCTAAGAGCAATCAAGCAGATGATAGCATAGAGGGATTGAAAAGACCTCAGAAGGCTTAAAGTTTTGGAAATGTAACAAGTAGCTGACTAGGAACAGGAATGACTGTACAACAGCTCAATGGCACTGGCAGAGTAGCAGGTAGCTAGATTGACCCCCTTGGCAGGGGTGTCAGCTTTTCTTGGTATAGTACTCTTCCCAGTGGGAATCTAGTGTTTCTCAACAGTCTAGTGCTCACTCCATCTCTAGCTTCCTCCTCAGTGATAATAATTACAACTCATTTAATCTGTTGTCTTTCTTTTATTGTCCTTTATTTCCTTCCTCCTAAGGTTCACTATAGAAAATATAAGTAATTTACCTGTTTACAAAATCACTTTAATTATAAAGTACCTTATTCAGTGCTGCTTCTGTTTGCTTTCATGTGTACTCCTATTGCCAGAAATGCTTTTCTTCCTGGTCATTTATTTGTTCATCCATTCCAACAATAAATATTTACCGAACACTATTATGTGCCAGGTACTGTGCTGGAATATACATTGTTGAACAAAGAAAACACACTTTCTGCCTTCATGGAACTCTCCTAGTGGGAGAGACAAACAAACATTAAGCACACAATCATACCAGTGTATTATAAACTGGAATAGTGTACTATAGGGCACTGTGAAGGTATGAACAGGATCTTCTGTTAAATATCTACTCTGAGAAGGCTTCCCTGAGGTAGAGAAGCTACGTACGTTTGAGCTGAGATCTGAAAGATGAAGTAGGAATCATCTATGCAGAAAAGAAAGAAGAAGAGTCCAGAGAGAAGAAATACATGTTGTTGTTTAGTCGCTAAGTTGTATCCAACTCTCTGTGACCCCTGGGATGTAGCCCACCAGATTCCTCCATCCATGGGATTTCCCAGGCAAAAATACTAGAGTGGTTGCCATTTCCTTCTCCAGGGGACCTTCCTATCCCAGGGATCGAATAAGCATCTGCTGCTTAACAGGTGGGTTCTTTACCACTGAGCCACCTGCAAAGCACAATAGTGTGTGTATCAAAGTATAATGGGAAAGAGTATTGACAATGCAGCCAAGCTGCCCAGGTTCAAATCCTGGCTCTATACCTCACTAGCTATGTACCCTGGGCGAATTCTCTGTGCCTCAGTTTCCCTATCTATAAAACAGAAATAATAATAATAATAGTACCTGCTTCGTAGAGTTTTTATGAGGGTTAAATGAGTTAATACATATAAAGCACTTAGAACAGTGCCAGACATATAGCATGTCTGCAAAGGTCTTGAGTTAGGAAGGAGCATAGTGCATTTGAATACCTCAGAATGCCATTGTGGCTAGAGTGAAGAGAGCAAGGAATGGGTGATCCAGGCTGAGACTGGAGAAGAAACAGAGGCCTGATCAAAGCCTCATGTACTATGTTTAAAATGATTTTAAGCAAGGTGGCAGCATTAATAATTTACACTTTTGAAAGATGGTATGGCTGCTGTGCACAAATAGATTATAGTGGAGCAAAAATATACTCATGGAGACCACTTAAGAAGTTACTGCAATGGTCCAAGAGAAAGAAAAGTGGTGGTTTGGACTTAGGGTGGTGGTGGTGATAGAAAGAAGCGACCAGTGGGTTAGATAAGGGTGTAAAGGTATGACACCCAGCTTCCTGGCATGTGAAACTGCATATTTACTGAACCAGAATACACTAGAGAAAAACCATGTTTGGGATAGCAGACAACTACCTGGAAATATTAAGTAGATAGTTCAGTATAAAGGTTCTAAATTCAAAAAAGTTGAGAAGATCCCCTGGAGAAGGAAATGGCAACCGCTCCAGTATTCTTGCCTGGGAAATCGCATGGACAGAGGAGCCTGGTGAGCTACAGTTCATGGGGTCGCAAATAGTCAGACATGACTGAGCGACTAACACTTTCAATAATAGTAATACTCAGTTCCCAGTATTATTTATCAATAATATTAATATTTCCCAATAGTAATACTCAGTCCCCTCAGGGCTGATTTGAGGACTAAATGAGACATTATGTCTAAACCATCTTCCATGGTGTGTGGCTCCAGGGGCTAGACTCAGGCCTTAAAGAAGCTCCCTTTGTTTTAGATTTCCTGTCTCACCTTGACATGGTTCAGAAAAACCCTTTTATATTCATTATTTAATTTTATCATCATAATATGCCAATGAACATAGCAGTCATCTTTATCCCCATTTTAAGACACTAGGGTCTAAAAAATGAATATGGTGGTTCAGGGCAGGCTGACAGGAACCAGGTCACCTGATAGCCAGCCCTTGACTTTTCCCACTCTCTCCCCAATGAAGTGGTAGTGGCTTTTCAAGGAACAGAGAAAGTTCTCCCTGCAATTGGATGTAAGTCTTACTTGCAGGTTGCAAGGGAGAGAGAGCTGGATTGGAGGGAACAGCACTCCCCTACCAGCAGTTCCTTCACTGATGGCCAGCAAATCGTCCCTAAGCCTTCTGCCTGAAGGCTCCTGTTCATAAAATGGAGGTAAAATATCAGTTTCTCCCTATCAAACAACCTTGTTCCCTGTAAATGCTTTAGAAACCTGTGCTGTTGTTGTTGTTTAGTTACTAAGTCATGTCCAACTCTTGGCAACCCTATGGACTGTAGCCCACCAGGCTCCTCTGTCCATAGGATTCTCCAGGCAAAATACTGTAGTGCCATTTCCTTCTTCAGCGGATCTTCCCAACCCAGGGGCTGAACCGATGGCTTCTGCATTGCAGGCTGATTCTTTACTGCTGAGCCACTGCAGAGAAATCTGTGTGGTTCAAATGAAATCACATGTGTAGTCATGCTTTGGAAATAATGATGTGATAGTAAATGTAAAATACTAGTGTTCTTGCATTTTAAAAGTTCTAAATTCAGAAAGATCTGTGTTTGAGATAAATTTGGGAGTCACCAATTTTTATCAATAAATGGTAATTGAAACTATAGGCAGAGAGATTTGAGGAACTTTATCACCTAAAGGACAATTGGAGCAAAGATGAACTAAGAAATTGACTAGAAGATCAGCTTGAAAAATAGAAGGAAAAGCAGGAAAGTGTGGTGTCTGGTAACCCAAATGCTACCAAACAGTCAAATAAAATGAAGACTATAAAATGCCCATGGAATATAGTAACATGCAGATCACTGGTGACATTATCCAAAGTTATTTCAGTGGAATGTTGTGGGCACAAATCATATTAGAATAGGTTAAAGAGCAAGTGAGAAAAGAGCAAGGGAAATTGAGGCACTGGGTGTAGACTATTCTCTTAAATTTTATGAAGGACAGAGTGATAGGAAGTGGGATTGGGGAAGGTGCTTTTAAGATGATAGAGACTTGAATATCTTTTAATCTTAATAGGAAGGATACTGTAAAAAGAGAGAAGTCACATATATAGAAGAGAGAGGAGATAATAAATAGAGTAAGATTTATCAGAAGGCAAGAAGAGTTGGGATCCAAAACTCAAGCAGAACAGCTCCTCTTTTGTCATAAGAGGGAATGGAGACAATGATTACAGGTGCACTCTGGTTTAAGATCCATCCCCACAAAGCCTCCTTTAGACTATTGTGGGATTTTACTAATTTGCTTCTTCTCAGAACCCTAAAGTACTTAAGTATACTTGATGACTTAGCATCTTCTGTCTTGTGTTATTTCCTACTTTTTCAGGCCTTAGTCTTGTCTTCATCAACTAGATTGTAAACTAGATAATAAATCACAAGAGTTTATTTTGTGCCCCGCCCCCCACATTGCCTAGCTCAGTGCTAAGTCTGATTTAAAAAAAAAAAACAGAATAGAGGCTCAATAAAAACTCATGAAGATGCTTAGGCAAAAGAGATGACATCTAAGTACTAGTTATTCATGTAGTGCTGATTGTCTTTTTATCATTGAATCATCAACCATATTGCTTTCTGTAATACCTAAGATATGCCTTAGATTTCATAGGCATCAAGTAAAATTCAATTCAGCTCAGTCGTGTCCGACTCTTTGTGACCCCATGGACTGCAGTACGCTAGGCTTCCCTGTCCACCACCAACTCCCGGAGTTTACCCAAACTCATGTCCATTGAGTCGGTGATTCCATCCAAACATCTCATCCTCTGTCGTCCCCTTCTCATTCTCTGTCATCCCCTTCTCCTCCCGCCTTCAATCTTTCCCAGCATCGGGGTCTTTTCCAATGACTCAGTTCTTCGCATCAGGTGGCCAAAGTATTGGAGTTTCAGCTTCAACATCAGTCCTTCCAGTGAACACTCAGGACTGATCTCCTTTAGGATGGACTGATTGGATCTCCTTGCAGTCCAAGGGACTCTCAAAAGTCTTCTCCAACACCACAGTTCAAAAGCATCAAGTAAAATTACCCTACTGCTAATCATGATCATTTTGCTGAGTAGGGGTAAGCTGACTATTTTTCTTTGCCTTTTCCAGGTCCAGCAGCTACAGGTCTTGTTGCTACAAGCCCATGGAGGTACCCTGCCTGGATCTATAAAGTAAGAGCCGTAGACTAATTTTAAATGTATATTCTAACAGAGCCTTTTTCTCCTTATAATTGTTTCCCCCCTGATATTCTAAAGTTTCTGATAGCATTCGGTGTCAAGGTAGGGATCTTAACAAACTTGCTGTCTATTTAGGACTTAGCTAGTTAGCTTTGAGACAACCTGATATAATAGAAAAAGCATGGGTTCTGGCCCCATAAATTTATTAATTGGAATCCTACCATGAGGAAGAGCTATTTTTCTCCTTCTACCACTTATTTATCTGATTATGTATTTATAGCCATATAGACCCATGGGTATTTATTTTATTCTATCCATTAACACCCAATACTATCATCATTTGTTTTATATCTTGTTTTATTTTTTGTTTCTTGTCCACTAGGAACACCTTCAGAGTAGCTCTTGTATTCTTTAACACACCGTCAAATTTTTAAGCATTTCCACCAGATGTTGTATTTTCCCTGCCTCAGCTCTGGAATCAACCATATGTCCAAGGAGCCCTGTTTTTTCTTTTAGTTGGAAAATGCTATTTAGAAATCAGATCTGAGCATTAGGTGTGCTCATTGTTATTGGGATATCACTACTTCTAGGCCCTCTCGGTGAGTGGAGCTAGGAAATATCTGTATGTACAGTAACCCACACACATATATATATTTTTATATCTATTTAACTGAATATATGTTAAAAACCATGACTTTAGACTGATACCTCTGATTCCAATCTAACACTACAGGGTTTATTTTAATCTTCCCACTCTTTTTAATTTTACTTAATTTTATTTTTTTTTGTTTTGCCATACATTGACATGAATCCACCATGGGTGTACATGTTTTCCCCTTCCAGAACCCCCCCTTCCATCTCCCTCCCCATCCCATCCCTCCTGGTCATCCCAGTGCACCAGCCCCAAGCACCCTGTATCATGCATTGAACCTGGACTGGCAATTCGTTTCACATATGATAATTTACATGCTTCCATGCCATTCTCCCATATCATCCCACCCTCACCCTCTCCCATAGAGTCCATAATACTGTTCTGTTTATCTGTGTCTCTTTTGATGTCTCGTATACAGGGTTATCTTTACCAATTAACTAAATACCATATATGTGTGTTAGTATATTGTATTGGTGTTTTTCTTTCTGGCTTACTTCACTCCGTATAATAGGCTCCAGTTTCATCCACCTCATTAGAACTGATTCGAATGTATTCTTTTTAATGGCTGAGTAATATTCCATTGTGTATATGTACCACAGCTTCCTTATCCATTCGTCTGCTGATGGGCATCTAGGCTGCTTCCATGTCCTGGCTATTATAAACAGTGCTGCGATGAACAATGGGGTACACGTGTCTCTTTCAAGTCTGGTTTCCTCGGTGTGTATGCCCAGCAGTGGGATTGCTGGGTCATATGGCAGTTCTATTTCCAGTTTTTTGAGGAATCTCCACACTGTTCTCCATAGTGGCTGTACTAGTTTGCATTCCCACCAACAGTGTAAAGAGGGTTCCCTTTTCTCCACACCCTCTCCAGCATTTATTGCTTGTAGTCTTTTGAATAGCAGCCATTCTGACTGGCGTGAAATGGTACCTCATTGTGGTTTTGATTTGCATTTCTCTGACAATGAGTGATGCTGAGCATCTTTTCATGTGTTTGTTAGCCATCTGTATGTCTTCTTTGGAGAAGTGTATGTTTAGTTCTTTGGCCCACTTTTTAATTGGGTCATTTATTTTTCTGGAATTGAGCTACAGGAGTTGCTTGTATATTTTTGAGATTAATTGTTTGTCCGTTGCTTCGTTTGCTATTATTTTCTCCCATTCCGAAGGCTGTCTTTTCACCTTGCTTATAGTTTCCTTTGTTGTGCAAAAGCTTTTAAGTTTAATTAGGTCCCATTTGTTTATTTTTGCTTTTATTTCCAATATTCTGGGAGATGGGTCATAGAGGATCCTGCTGTGATTTATGTCGGAGAGTGTTTTGCCTATGTTTTCCTCTAGGAGTTTTATAGTTTCTGGTCTTACGTTTAGATCTTTAATCCATTTTGAGTTTATTCCCACTCTTTATTTATAACTTCTTTCTCCAGCAGTGAAAAACCAGCTCTCATTATCTGCATTCTATTTACTTACTAGTTCAGGTCTAGTATACACATAAAATAATTTTGGAATTGCTAGCCCATAGCCCTGTGAGAAACACTTTTAGTAACTAGTTTACAGCATATATGTACAGTTCTTTTTGTCTTTAGACTTTAAAGTATCCAGGCAAGATGCTATTTCCCAGAGTTACTATTTGTATTCCATTGTGGATCCCCCATACATCTTGCTTGGTTGGTTTTAATTCTTAATATTTTGGGTATATGAAGAGTATGTGAACCATTATTGATGGTCTAAGAGTCAGGGTTTTACAAAAAGATATACTCGGAGCAGAGAAATGCAGATCAAAATCGCAATGAGATATCACCATACACCTTGTCAGAATGGCTACTATAAAAAAAAAAAAACAGAAAATAACAAATGTTGGAAAGGATGCAAGGAGAATGTGAAGAAATTAGAACCTTTGTACATTGTTGAAGGGATTGTAAAATGATATAACTGCTATGGAAAGCAGTATGGAGGTAGCTCAAAAAATTAAAAATAGAACTACCATATGATCCAGCAATCCCACTTCTGGGTATGTATCTTAAAGAACTGTAAACAGAGTCTCAAAGAGATATTTGCTTACCCACCTACTCATAATAGATCCCATGGACAGAAGAGCCTGGTGGGCTACAGTCCATGGAGTCACAAAAGAATCGGACATGACTTAGCGACTAAACAACAGTATATACATACAGCAAAATGTTGTTATTATACTTGTTGTTATCGTTCAGTCTCTCAGTCATGTCTGACTCTTTGTGACCCCATGGACTGCAGCACACCAGGTTTCTCCATCCTTCACTATCTCCCAGAGTTTGCTCAAACTCATGTCCATTGAGTTACTGTGCCATCCAACTGTCTCATCCTCTGTTACCTCCTCCTGCCCTCAATCTTTCCCAATATCATTCAGCCTTAAAAAGGAAGGAAATCCTATCACATGTTACAACATGAATGAAACTTTAGGACATTATGTAAGTGAAATAATCCAGTCACAAAAAGACAAATACTGTATGATTCCACTTATATAAGGAATTTAAAGTAGTCAAATTCACAGAAATAAAGAGTAGCATGGTGGTTACCAAGGGCTAGGGGAGGGCCAAAAGGGGAGTTATTATTTAATGGGTATATAATTTGAGTTTTACAAGATGAAAAATTTCTGGAAATCTGTTTCACAGCAATGTAAATATACTTAATGCTACTCAATTGTACACTTAAAAGCAGTTAAGATGACAAGTTTTATGTTATATGTTTTTTGCTGTACTGTGCTATGCTCAGTCACTTCAGTCGTGTCCGACTCTTTGTGACTTACAGACTGTAGCCCACCAGGCTCCTCTGTCCATGGAGTTCTCCAGGCGAGAATACTGGAGTGGGTTGCCGTGCCCTCCTCCAGGGGATATTCCAGACCCAGGAATTGAACCCTATCTCCATTGTCTCCTACATTACAAGCAGGTTCTTTACCCACTGAGCCACATGGGAAGCCCATGTGTTTTTTTACCACAATATAAAAAAAAGAAAAAACCTGCAAGAGAACTAGAAAAAAATATAGGCAAAATTCTCTGTGCATATAGGTGAAGGTAAAGAGCATTCTATGAATAAAAGCAGTAACAGAAACTAAAAGAATAGACCGGGGATGGAGAGTTGCTGTTGAATGGGTATGGAGTTTCAGTTTTACAAGATGAAAAGGTTATGGAGAGTCATTGCACAACAGTGTGAATATACTAACCCTATTGAACTGTACACTTAAAAATGGTTAAGATGGTAAATTTTATGTTATGCTTTTTACCACAATGTTTTTTAAAAAGAAAAACATAGGTATACTCAAAGAAATGTTCCTGTTTGTCCCTGCTATCCTGTCCCCATTCCACCCTTATTTCCACTCCTTTACCACCACATTCTCCTTACCCCTGTATTTAATCAATCTCTTTAGTTTCTTCCTATATTTCTTTTGTACAAATGAACGGTTACTTGCGTATTATTTCATATCCCCTTCTTTCTCGTATGAATGGTAATACACTATAAATTTACTTTGTGGCTTTGCTTTTTTCAGTATTTTCTAAAAGTCATTCATCAGCTCATAGAAGTCTTTCTCATTCTTTTTTGTACAGCTCCATGGTACTCTTATTGTGTATATGTGCCATACGTAGTAATTCACCTTCTCTCCTGTGTATGGGCATTTAGGTTGTTTCCAATATCTTGCAATTACAGACATGCTGCAGTGAATAACTTTTTATGTGTATATTTTCTTCCTTTTTCTTTCTTTCCTTATTAGCTGCACTGGGTCTTAGTTGCAGCATGGGGAATCTTTAGTTATGGCATGTGAACTCTTAGCTGTGGCAGGTGGAATCTAGTTCCCTGACCAGGGATAGAACTCAGACCCCCTGAATTGAGAGTGTGGAATCTTAGCCATTGAACCACCAGGGAAGTCCCAGCATATATATTCATATTGTTAGTTTTCTTCAGAGTAGGTTTCTAGGAATGGGATTCCTGGGCAAAGGTAAGTGCATGTGTGGTTTTGTTAGATAATGCCACATTCCTTCCAGGATTATACCCATTTGTATTCCAAACAGCAGTGTGTAAGAGTGCTTTTTTCCCCACAGCCTCGCCAATAGAATGTGTTGTCATATGTTTTCAATTTTTGCTAATCTGATAGAAGAGAAATTCTATCTCAGTGTTGTTTTAATTTGCATTTCTTTAAGCATGAATGGATTTGAGCTCTTTTTCCCAAATGTTTCAGGGCCACTTTTATCTCTTTTTCTGGTAAACTGTCTGTTCATGTGTCCCATTTTTTATTGGGTTTTTTGATCTGTTGGCCTTTTTTAAAAAAATGTGACTAAATATGCATAAAAAATTTTACCATTTTAAGTATACAGTTCATTGGCATTAAGTATATTCACAATATTGAGCAACCAGCAGCGCCATCCATTCCCCAAACTTTTTTCTTTCATCTTGCAAAACCGAAACTGTACCCATTAAAAAATAACTCCTTATTTCCCTTTCTCTCCAACCCCTGGCAATCATAATTCTACTTTCATTGATTACTCTAAGTACCTCATATGAATGGAATAATACAATAGTTGTCCTTTACTGACTGTTTGTTTCACTTAGCGTGATGTCTTCAAGTTTCATCCATGTGTGAGAATTTCCTTCCTCTTTTTAAAATATTTATTTATTTGACTGAGTCGTGTCTTAGTTGTGGCATGGGGGAATCTTTGTTGTGTCATGCAGGATCTTTCATTGTGATGCACAGACTCTCTGGTTGTGGCATGAGGACTCAGTAGTTGCAGCACATGGGTTCTCTAGTTATGGTGCGTTGGCTTAGTTGCTCCGAGGCATGTGGGATCTTAGTTCCCCAACCAGGGATCGAACCACGTCCCCTGCATTGCAAGGCAGATTCTTTTTATTTTACTATTATTATTATTATTATGTTGGCTGTACTGGATCTTTGTTGCTGTGCATGGGCTTTCTCTAGTTGAGGCAAGTGGGGAGGAGCTACTCTTCATTGCAGGGGCACAGGCTTTTCATTGTGGCGGCTTCTCTTCTTGTGGAGCACAGGCTCTAGGCATGTGGGCTTCAGTATTTGCAGCACAAGGGCTCAATAGTTGTAGCACATGGGTTCAGTGGCTCCCTAGCATGAGGAATCTTCCCAATTCAGTTCAGTTCAGTTCAGTCGCTTAGTTGTGTCTGACTCTTTGCAACCCCATGGACTGCAGCACACCAGACTTTCCTGTCCATCACCAACTCCCACAGCTTGCTCAAACTCATGTCCATCGAGTCGGTGATGCCATCCAACCATCTCATCCTCTGTTGTCCCCTTCTCCTCCCACCTTCAATCTTTTCCAGCATCAGGGTCTTTTCCAATGAGTCAGTTCTTCACATCAGGTGGCCAAAGTATTGGAGCTTAAGCTTCAGCATCAGTCCTTCCAATGAATATTCAGGACTGATTTCCTTGAGGATGGACTGGTTGGATCTCCTCATAGTCCAAGGGACTCTCAAGAGTCTTCTCCAACACCACAGTTCAAAAGCATCAATTCTTCGGCACTCAGCTTTCTTTATAGTCCAACTCTCACGTCCATACATGACTATTGGAACCATAGCTTTGACTAGACGGACCTTTGTCAGCAAAGTAATGTCTCTGCTTTTCAATATGCTGTCTAGGTTGGTCTTAGCTTTTCTTACAAGGAGCATGCATCTTTTAATTTCATGGCTGCAGTCACCATCTCCAGTGATTTTGAAGCCCAAAAAACTAAAGTCTGCCACTGTTTCCATTGTTCCCCCATCTGTTTGTCAGTGAAGTGATGGGACTGGATGCCATGATCTTAGTTTTCTGAATGTTGCGTTTTAAGCCAACTTTTTCACTCTCCTCTTTCACTTTCATCAAGAGGCTCTTTAGTTCTTCCCTTTCTGCCATAAGGGTGGTGTCATCTGCATATCTGAGGTTCTTGATATTTCTCCTAGCAATCTTGGTTCCAACTTGTGCTTCATCCAGCCCAGCATTTCGCATGATGTACTCTGCATATAAATTAAAAAAACAGGGTGACTATACAGCCTTGATGTACTCCTTTCCAAATTTGGAACCCAATTTGGAATTTGTCCGATTCTAACTGTTGCTTTTTGACCTATATCCAGATTTCTCAGGAGGCAAGTAAGGTGGTCTGGTATTCCCATCTCTTTAAGAATTTTCCACAGTTTGTTGTGATCCACACAGTCAGAGGCTTTGGTGTAGTCAATAAAGCAGAAGCAGATGTTTTTCTGGAATTCTCTTGCTTTTTCTGTGATCCAGCAGATGTTGGCAATTTGATCTCTGGTTCTTCTGCCTTTTCTAAATCCAGCTTGAACATCTGGAATTTCTTTGTTCATGTACTGTTGAAGCCTGGCTTGGAGAATTTTGAGCATTACTTTGCTAGTGTGTGAGATGAATGCAATTGTGCAGTAGTTGAAACAGTCTTTGGCATTGCCTTTCTTTGGGATTGGAATGAAAACTGACCTTTTCCAGTCCTGTGGCCACTGCTGAGTTTTCCAAATTTGCTGGCATATTGAGTGCAGCACTTTCACAACATCATCTTTTAGGATTTGAAATAGCTCATCTGGAATTCCATGACCTCCACTAGCTTTGTTCATAGTGATGCTTCCTAAGGCCCACTTGACTTTGCATTCCAGGATGTCTGGCTCTAGGTGAGTGATCACATCATCATGGTTACCTGGGTCATGAAGATCTTTTTTGTATAGTTCTTCTGTGTATTCTTGCCACCTGTTCTTCATATCTTCTGCTTCTGTTAAGTCCATACCATTTCTTCTGGTTTCTGTTAAGTCCTTTATTGTGTGCATCTTTGCATGAAATGTTCCCTTGATGTCTCTAATTTTCTTGAAGAGATCTCTAGTCTTTCCCATTCTATTGTATTCTTCCCAGACCGGGGATCAAAGCCATATCTCCTGCATTGGCAGGAGGATTCTTCTCCACTCCACCACCAGGGAAGTCTGCAAGGTGGATTCTTACCTACTGGACCACCAGGGAAGTCCCAGAATTTTGTTCCTCTTAAAGGCTGAATAGTATTCCATTGTATGTATATACCACATGTTGTGTATCCATTAATGTGTCAATGGACATGGGTTGCTTCTACCTCTTGGGTATTGTGAATAATGCTTCTATGAACATGGATATGCAAATAACCCTGCTTTCCGTTCTTTGGGTATATACCCAGAAGTGGAATAGCTGGATCATATATTTATTCTCTTTTTTATTTTTAATTAAATCACTCCACCCTTTTCCATAGTGGCTACACTATTTTACACTCCTCCATAAGTGCACAAATGTTGATTTATCCACATCCTTGCCAGTATGTGGTATTTTCTTTCTTTTTTTTTATGATAACCACCCTAATTTTGACCCTTATTTTCAATAGTTCTTTGTATATTAGTGATATTAGTCTTTTGTCTGTAGTGTGTGTCACAAATATTTTCTCCTAATTTGTTTTGTACTTCGTGGTTTTTTTGGATCATCCAAAAAAATAAATTTTTATGTAGTAAAAAGTTTATGAGTCATTTTTTATTACCTCTGGATTTTTTTAACCTCTTGATTTATTAAGATATAATTTATATACCATTAAATCCATTCACTTTAAGTATACAATTTGATGGGGGGGGTTCAATTTTTATGTACTTATTTATTTATTTATTTTTTGGCTGCACTGGGTCTTCCTTGCTGTGCACAGGCTTTTTTCTCTGGTTGCGGTGAGCTGGGGCTCTTCTTTGTTGTGGTGTGAGGGCTCTTCATTGCCATGGCTTCTCTTGTGGAGCACAGGCTCTAGGCTCATGGGTTTTAGTAGTTGCAGCACTCGGGCTCAGTAGTTGAAGCACACAGGCTTAGTTGCTCTGCAGCATGTGGAATCTTCCTGGACCAGGAATTGAACCCATGTCCCTTGCATTGGCAGGCACATTCTTATCCACTGCGCCACCAGGGAAGTCCCAATTCAATGGTTTTTAGTAAATTTACAGAGTTTTGCAACTATCACCACAATCCAATTTTGGAACATTTCCATCACTCCAAAAAGATCCTTTGTGCCCAGTTGTAGTCACTCCTATTCCCACTCCCAAATCCAGGAAATCAATAATCTGCTTTCTACAAGATTTGCCTATTATGGACGTTTCATATACGTGGAATCTTGCTGTATGTGAACTTTCTGTCTGATTTCTTTGATCTATAATATTGCTGAGATTATCAGTATTTCATACCTTTTCATTGTTAAATAGTACTCCGTTGTCTGGATATACCACATTTTGTCTATCCATTTCCCAGTTGATAAACTTTTGGGTTGTTTCAACTTTGGGGCTATCAGTAATTATGCTGCCATGAACATTCAATTGCAAGTTTTTGTATGGATATATGTTTTTTTATTGGGACGGTACAAGTGGAATTTCAGGGTCGTATGTTTAACTTTTAAAGAAACTGCCAAACCATTTTCCAAAGTGGCCACATTGTTTTTATGTTCTCCTCATGTTTCTGAATTTTGATTCATAGTTAGAAAGCCTTTCCCTATGCCAAGATTAAAGAGGTATTCACCCATGTTTTCTTCTAGTACTTATGTTGCTTTTATTTTGTACATTTCATTTTTCCGTTTGGAGTTTGGTGTGAACCTATTTTATTTTAATATCCTTATTTTTCAATAACTCAATAATTTTTTCTGATTATAAAAGTGATACATTGCTTCTTGTAGGACATTTAGAAAAATATAAAGAATAAATCTTAAAATTGTCATAATTTTATCACCCAGAGATGACTGCCTTTCTCTTTGAATTTCTCCCTCTTTGGATCATTTAATCTTGGTTTCCTGATAATATTTTAAGAATGTTGGATAAAGAAACTGAGGAAAGCTTGGATCTTTTAAAGGGTCTGCTAAACATTCGTTCTAGTATACCCAGTTTAGAAGCAGTTGACCTATCTTCCTTTCCTTTCAATTTAGTATAGACTTGTTTCATGTAAGACAAGACTAACCAAAACCATTTCAGACTTCTGACTACCTAGAATAACCTATAGGATATAATTTCAGCTACAAAAGTAACAGATTCTAAGAAATAGTTGATGAAAGAATCAATTTAACTCAATTGTTCAATGTTTTTTTTCAGAGAAATAAAGATGCTGCTTCTTTCCTCAAAAATGTACACTTATATTTTTAGAGACGTTTCTTAAGGCTTTTTAACAAAATTTAGTTTATATACATGAATTTTTTTTGCTTTTTTCCTTAGGTTATATACTTTTCTTTTTGAATGTGTGTCATTGAAGCTTTTGTATAGATTTTCTGAGCCTGTTTGTCAATTTGCACATATTCAACTAACTTGAATTCCTAGTAGCATTGGCACTTTAATAGCATCTGAAAAGAGGAAACATTGGTTTCCATTGTATATTCTCCATTTGGAGAAACCTTGGCAATTTTTAGAGGGGAAAAAACTATTGAGTAAAAAGTATCATTACTTTGGAGCTTGCCAACTTGCATGAACGATACATGGAAGTTTTCAGTTTAATAACAAGAAATCAGAACAATCTAAAATAACACTAAATTTACCCATAGTTTATTTTTATAATCCGCATTTTAATTGAACATTCCTTCATAAGAGTTCTAATAAATTCTCAAGAGTATAATATGAGACCCTATACTGTGGCCTTGCTATTAACTTTTTGATGAAGAACATGCTAATAAGATCTTCTATAAGAATTCATGGAAGTCTTAAACTGGGTGAGAGGGCATCTGTTCTTAAAATCTTTTTCTGTCCTTTCTTGAGATTGAGAACAGCTGTTCCCTATCCTTTTTTTTCTCTTTATTATATCCTTGCAACTATTCATTCCCCCCTGCCATTTCCTTCAAATCGAATCTTCATATTTCTTCTGATCTTTTTTTGCCAGTCCTATTTTCCAGTCTTTTGAACAATTAATCCCAGTGCATTAAAAAAAAAAGCAAATCAAAACTGCTTTTTATTGATCTGCTTCATTATTCTGGAACTGATATAGCAAATTATCTGCATAAATTCCAAACGTTCTTATCTTTTAAACTATTTCTGTCCCTTCCTTTCACTCCTATTTAAAATGAATGCTATTGTTGCCACCACCCACTCTAAGCCATTAAAAATTGATAGACAAATGAACAGGAGGCTGTGGGTCATCAGTTTGAGGCAAGGCAAACATTTAGAAGGGAGCACTTTTTTATGGAGAGTTGTGAAATGTGTTCTTAGTGACCACAGATCATCATTTCAACATTTTGATTCCTAAATGCTATTTCCCTAAACTGTACAACAGATCAGTAAGTCACTTACTTATGTTGATGAGCTTAAAGTTTGACCGTGAGGAGTTTCACTTCTACCTCCTCCATACCTCTTCTTTCTTTGCTTCCCTAATCTTTAATGAAGGATTGAGAATGAGAAGAGGGAAACTTCTTACATATTTGGAATAAGTAGAAAGATCTTAAACCAAGAGCTAAGGGTAGAAGTTAGTCATTCCTGTTGCAACCATCAGTTCAGTTCAGTTCAGTTCAGTTCAGTCGCTCAGTCATGTCTGACCCTTTGTGACCCCATGAACCACAGCACGCCAGGCCTCCCTGTCCATCACCAACTCCCGGAGTTCACCCAAACCCATGTCCATTGAGTCGGTGATGCCATCCAACCATCTCATCCTCTGTCATCCCCTTCTCCTCCAGGCCCCAATCCTCCCCAGCATCAGGGTCTTTTCCAGTGAGTCAACTCTTCGCATCAGGTAGCCAAAGTATTGGAGTTTCAGCTTCAACATCAGTCCTGCCAATGAATACCCAGGACTGATCTCCTTTAGGATGGACTGGTTGGATCTCCTTGCAGTACAAGGGACTCTCAAGAGTCTTCTCCAACGCCACAGTTCAAAAGCATCAATATTTAGGTGCTCGGCTTCTTTTATAGTCCAACTCTCACATCCATACATGACCACTGGAAAAACCATAGCCTTGACTAGACGGACCTTTGTTGACAAAGTAATGTCTCTGCTTTTTAATATGCTGTCTAGGTTGGCCATAACTTTCCTTCCAAGGAGTAAGCGTCTTTTAATTTCATGGCTGCAGTCACCATCTGCAGTGATTTTGGAGCCCAAAAAAATAAAAGTCTGCCACTGTTTCCACTGTTTCCCCATCTATTTGCCATGAGGTGATGGGACCAAATGCCATGATCTTAGTTTTCTGAATGTTGAGCTTTAAGCCAACTTTTTCACTCTCCTCTTTCACTTTCATCAAGAAGCTTTTTAGTTCTTCTTCACTTTCTGCCATAAGGGTGGTGTCATCTGCATATCTGAGGTTATTGATATTTCTCCCGGCAATCTTGATTCCAGCTTGTGCTTCCTCCACCCCAGCGTTTCTCATGGTGTATTCTGCATATAAGTTAAATAAGCAGGATGACAATATCCAGCCTTGAAGTACTCCTTTCCGTATTTGGAACCAGTCTGTTGTTCCATGTCCAGTTCTAACTGTTGCTTCCTGACCTGCATACAGATTTCTCAGGAGGCAGGTCAGATGTCTGGTATTCCCATCTCTTTCAGAATTTTCCAACCATATCTGGCTCTAAATTATTACTTTCCTCCAAACCATTAATTTAAAGTAGTTCAGGCATACATTTTTATTTATCCAGTATACTACCTGGCTGGAAGAATGGTCATACTTTTTCTAGATTTGCGAGGGGTAATTTTAAACCAAGCCCCCCAAAGGCCTATGGGATATATATTTTTAATCCACCTCTAATACAGGTATTATTGATCAGATATTTTTCTAATATGTTACTTTCTTTGTTTTAGTGTGGAACCATCAGAGAATCTTCAATCCCTAATGGAGAAGAATCAGTCACTGGTAGAGGAGAATGAAAAATTAAGTCGTGGTCTAAGTGAGGCTGCTGGTCAGACAGCTCAGATGTTGGAGAGGATCATTTTGGTGAGGCTCCAAGACTAAACTAGCAGTCTGGACATTTACTCGCTTTAGTTTCTGAAATATTTAATGTGCTTCTCATTATGAGAGACAAGTTACATGAAAAGAAATGGATTAGTATTGCCATATCCTCCATGGAACCCCTCCAGGGAAAATCCAACAAAGTATAATCAAACATATGAGAAGTTAAATGAATTATACTGTGAACACCTATGTGTCTACCACAAAGAATCTTCATGAATCCCATTTTAAAATGGATTTATTCTTAAAGAGCAGAGAGGAAAAATCCAGGTCCCTCTGTCAACTTAAGTTCTGCCTAATCATCCATAATACCAAGTAACTATCTCCTCACTAAGATTTTAGTTCCTTTCTATCTCCCTTCCCCAAATGTTGTCACATTTCACATACCATCCTAACTGCTGCCATGATGAGATGAAACATCTGGGGAATTAATTTTAGCTCCTTTTACATATGGTCAATTTTCAAATGGTGGATCACAGTGTAACTAACTACACCAGTTTTGTGTCCTACTACCTGTCGGATAGTAACCTCCTGGATCAGTGCTGGCTCTTGTCACTAGCATTTTTCTACTAGTCTAAATACAGCTTAATCTTTTATAACACAGCTATTGCCAGCAGTGAAAATGAGTTTCCACTAAAATGTAATTGAACATCTGTAATTTGTACACCTTCATGCATCAGTGTACTCCAGTCAAGGAAGGGTAAGCTGCTTAAAGATTTCTTTAAAGGGGGCCAAATCCTAGGTCCATTGTAATGTCCATTACTAGCAGAAGGGTGAAAGTGGGATCCAGGGGATTTTTTATATACAGTTTTCTATCTCCAGTGCTACATTTTATGTCTTTGAAGTAACTCTAGAAGCTGTGCTTAACATGTGAGTGTGGCTGACGTAACAGACAGTACTGGTTATTCTAGCCACATACCCATCTGACCTTTTTAAGGTTGTTACAATGGCTGCCCAAAGGGTTTTTGTTTGATGTCTTGTCAGAACTTCATAACAAGCACAGCATTTTGTCCTATATAAACTGCCCTTCCCAAATCTGTTACAGCATCTAGCATGTTACAGATACTGTGATTAAAATAAAATGAAAAGTATCAATCACCCTTTCCAAAACGTAGCTGTCTCTGCCATTTTGTCTTCTCTGCCATCATTCTTATACCTCATCCTTTTTCTTGTTTTATTTTGCTAAAACTATCAGGCAAGTGGGCTTTTTGCAAACAGCAAGGAATAGCATGCCAGGAAGTATTGCTTTTTCCCCCAGTTACAAGGTTCTCTATGGAATTAAGGCTTCATGCTCCACCCCATAGCTGAGCTTCATGACAAGTAGAAGACCCAGCTGCTTGGATGCTATTTTTAGTAGCTCATGTTGACTGAAGGGCTAATTTCCATGATTGTTAAAAAACACATTTCTAAATAACCAAAGCCCAGTAAATCCTCTATTACAGCAAATGAGGCAGCCCCTCTACCTAGGTTTTAATCCATAAGAGTAGAAGAGAGGGCATAATTAGGTGAGGCTATCAGACACTGCCACTGATGATCTCTTGGGTCTTTGTTGCAGACAGAACAAGCAAATGAAAAAATGAATGCCAAGCTAGAAGAGCTCAGGAAGCATGCAGCGTAAGTTTCCTCCCAGATGTTTGTAAGTGACCGATACCACCTTAGTGCATAACCATGGACTCGCTGGCCTTTGATTAACCCTTAGGTTCCTTTGCTTAAATTTTCAGCTGCAAAGTGGATCTTCAAAAGCTAGTGGAGATTTTGGATGACCAGGAATTAAAAGAAAATGTAGAGATAATTCGTAACCTGCAGCAAGTGATTACCCAGCTATCGGTAAGCCAAGTAGGGGCAGTGTAAATAGGCATATTGCTTTCGTTTGCTTCTCTTGATGCTTATAAACCCATCTAATTCTGTACCCTTTGCTGAAACAACTCGATTGTGAGCTGTTGAGAACAAAGATCATGAGTCATTGGATACAATCTGAATATTAGTTAAAACACTCATAGATCACATGTGCAATGGAACATTATTATTTCAGTATTCTAAGCACACACTGGAAACAACAGCACAAGGGTGCAAAATTGCCTAGGTAGCTCAAGCAGCAGTCATTGATTTGTTGTCCTTTCAGTGTAGGCTAACTTAATAAGAGGCCTTATACCATACCCAGATTTTAAATAAGCAGGATTCTGACCCATAGTGTAAAGCCTCCAGGGAATACCATAGCTCTCTTTTATAACCAGTAATAAATTAGTTTGACTGATCATTCTGCTATAAGTTCCAGTTTCTATTTATTTTTAGAACTATTATAGTAGTTGTGGGTGGGTTTTATTGGGACGGTGGTTATTGTTTTTCCCAGATGAAAAATTCTTACAATCCTACCATCCTAAAAACCTCTTATTTTGATGTTCCTTCTCTTAGTTCTCAGGCATAAATACTTTTTTAAAAAATCAAAATAATATTATGTTCAGGGTCATGGTTGGTAAAAGATTAGGGTTTGTTTTGTTCCATCTGTACTCTCTTGTTTATTATTATGAAGCAGTAATGTGTATGTAAATGCCTGGTAGATATTCCTAGCTCTGAAACAGAGGTTTTAATTTTACCACAACAGTGATTCTCTACCCTGGGACTTGCCCTGTGGTGTTGTAGAGTTGTCAACAGAGTATCATAAAATCATCCAGACCTCTATTTTACTCTTAAAGAGTCAGTGAAAAAAATACCATACAATATTGTGGGGGGAATGTTTAACATGGCCAGTTCAAGAGATTAAATGAGTAAACTACCAAAAGACTAGAAAGCAGTGTTTTAGAATAAGTAGTAGTGTATAAAATTATAACAGGTAGTCCAAGATGACAGTTAATTTATCCAACAAACAGGCCATAGTATTTGAGAATCTGAGTTCCAGAGCCAGAAAAACCCTGGTTTGAAGTCCATTCTGCCACTCACTAGCTGTGTAACCTTGCTAGGTACTGCATTAATATCAAAAGAAAATAATTCGAGTGACTTAAGTCAAGATTAAAGACATTATTCAGCTGATGTACTCAGGGATCTCCTGAACTCCAACTAACTCCCTGAGTTGAAATATGATTGGAGTTGCATAGGGTAAGAAGAAGGGAAGTGTATCTTTGTGGTTTGGCTCAGGTGGCAATTTTTGTTGTTAATTGCTATGAATCTTTTGATTGGAGGATGCTCCAGTTTTCATGCTTCTTGCTCAAGAATTTTGATGCAATCCCATGCTGCTAAATATCTAATTACTTTCAAGAATTGTTCTTGCAAGTCTTGTTTTCTGTCAATTGGTCAAGGATGACAGGTGGGAGAGATGGCAAAAAAGGGAGAAAGGAAAAGGATGCAAGGAAAACTAGGAACCCTCTCTCATGTCTGTTTTAACCCTCTTACATCAGCAATATGAGAAAAGTGTGATGGGAGCCCAAAGGAAGGGGTGATTAATTCCCTAGAAAATTCAGGAAGAAGAAACCAGGCCCTAAAAAATGAGTAGGAGTTTGCCACACAGAGAAAGGGGAAAGGATGATCTATATAGAGGAAAATGTACTCGCAAAAGCAGAGGTATAAATGTTTAGAACATGGTAAGAACATCATTGTGGCTGAAGATAGAGTGCATACTAGAAAATGACTATCACAAGATTCAATTTCACCATCTGTAATAGAGGTGAAGCACCTTATGTATGAAAACTTTGTGAGAGACTGCCTCAGAATTCAGGCAGTCAAGGCTGCAGAACCCTACTGGAGCAAAAACTTATCAAGATCATAAAAGAGTGATCCAGGGCACCATTGTTCATAGCCACTACACTGATCTTAAAGGATTCTACATCATCTTATTTCTGGGTCTTTGGGTCACACGGGAAAGATGAAGAAGGAAATCAGTGGAACAAAGTTAACAAAATAATAGAAGTCATATCCTCAGTGAGGATCTGGCAGTATGACTGGTGCCTGGCGTGCCTACGGAGGAAGTTGCTAGTGGTGGCTGGCTCAGAGGAACTCGAGAGAATTGCAGTGTCTGCCACTAAAATTCACTCGGCATACGCAGCAGGAGGGTGCTAAAGATTGCCACAAGCTGATAAAGTCCCTGGCTTCCATCCACTGTCACCATTAGGTAGAATAACCTTTTTACTCAGGGCTCCTGCTGGACTTTTGAATCAAAGTTTTCTGTGTCTATTGTTTGGAAACCCTCCTAGCTACTTATTTTTTTGGAAATACACAACAATGTATCCTGTGGCTTTTATTAAGACTCACTACAGTGAAAGCAAAATGTTTCAAATGTAAATGCTTGTGCCCTTCATTTTGGATTAAAACTATTTTTATTTTAAGTGACGGGCGAACACCCCCTTTTCAGTTATGAGGCAGTCATTGTTCCTGGACCTTTCTCCTGGGGTTTTGAGTGCTAAACTGTACTGTTTCTTCCTTTAAAATATAATTGAACCAAACCTCCTGTAACAGTTACCTGTGAGGAAATTCACGCAGTCCTTTCAATTCCCACAAAATCGAAAATTTTTGTTGTTATTTTTACCCCCTCCTTCAAGACCAGTTCCATGAAAAGATTTTTGCATGCCAGTAATGCTATTGCCTACAGCCTATAAGCACAAACTTCATTTTGGTGGGTATTGCTGGTTAATGTAGCTCAATGTACCATGGCCTTGTTCGCCTGACCACCACCTTCAGCAAATGTATGTCTTTTTATTATAAGAGGTTCATAGTAGCCTTAAAATAAGGAAGAAAAAGGCTATTAGGTTGAAATAAATCCTATTGTTATATATTTACATTTAGGATTATAAAGGCATAATCCTGACATGTTCACACAGAACGTCACCAAAGCTTAAACCTTAGCATTGTGAAATTTTGGGGGGCCAAAAAGTAAACTCACAGTAAGGACATGTCTTCTTTGGAGCATGTTGAATTGGATCTACTCTGATCCTGACCCTCTGGAAGGTCCTAGAAAAAGTCTCCAAAAGCCAGTGTCATAGGTCCTGTTAATCTAAGATAGGCCTATAACTAGTCCTTTTACTGATACTTACTGGGAGGGAGAAAAAGTAGCCATTAACCTATAGTATTTTGAAGTGCTCTGTTTTTTAAGAAGAGTTTAGTATGTCCTAGCCTTGGGAATCACCAGTACTGTAAATCATAATAAGAAAGGATGTGAGAATACTGGGTCTTCCTTTGAATTCTCTTTGAGTCTCACTGATTAGGAATTTCTGGGCAGAATAAGGGAAATACTTTGCAAACAGCATTTACTAAGGGCCTCTTTCTTTCTTCTTCTCTTTTTGGCCACACTGTGTGACATGGCAGGATCTTAGTTCCCCAACCAGGGATCAAACTCGTGCCCCCTGCACTGGGAGCATGGAGTCTTAACCACTGGATCTCCAAGGAAGTCCCACTAAGGGCTTCTTTCACTCCTTACCTTAAAGGTAATAAGATTCAAGTTTCAGTAACTGTTATGTTTCACTGGGCTCATGCAGAGACTCCCTGTGCTAACCCTAAATTCTCTCCTTGCTATTGAGCCAATAGCTCTTTTACCTATGACCTAAATCATATGACATCTTGAAAATAATCCTTTCTTCAGGACTTTGCAGAATGGCTTAAACAGAAGTGGTAATCCTTATGTTTCAATGCCAAATAAAGCCTAAATTCCAGTGGGGAAAACAGAGCTTGCTCATATGATAGCCTGTAAACGAATTTGTCATAATAAATGGCTTTAGGTTTCCCTTTTAGATGGTTGTTATTCTAATGTCTCAAAAAGGATTGTGCCCTTATCTGAGAGGAAATCAATGTTTACCCTTTCCCTTCAAGTAACCACTACCTGGAGTAACTGCATATGATTGGTTCCTATGCATATGACTGACAGAAACTGAAGTATGTTTGTCTGACTTCATGAGCACATTTTTCTGGGACATTTATTTCCTTGTAGAGTAGACTCTTGCTACCTTGACTGGCTATAAAATAAAAATCGAAAATAATCCTTCATCATATTCACTTTTCTGCTGCATTGCCTTTATTTGCTATGTCTGGCCTTAGGATGCTGTGTCCATAAGAACTGACTAGATCTGTACATTACAGAGGTAGACTTAGTGGTAAAAAACATAAAAAGAAAGGGTAGCATCTATAAAGTGGATTAAACTTTGGCCTGTTCGAATGACTGTTTCACTCTAGTTCAGTGATCTCTGGCAGAGCAGGGGAGGTGCAATAAATGTCAGTTGCTACATGACCTTATTTTTACAAAGACCGCACAATTGACCTTTACAAAGAAGACAGATTCTTGAGAGTTGGGAATTGGAAACATGTGTTGGTGGGGGGGGCGGTGGTATATGAGACTACAAAATTGGTCCAATACCTTAAATGATCTCTATATACACTTGAAAACAACTAAATAACCCATATAAAACCCACCAGTAAGCTCCTAAACTGAGACATCATTTGTCATTGCAGGATGAAACTGTTGCTTGCCTGTCTGCAGCCATTGATACTGCAGTAGAACCAGAAACAGTAAGTAATTGGCCCCTTTGTGTAGAACCAGGAGATTTAACTTTGCCATTTCTTATAATTTATCACTCAGCTGAGGAAGAGAATCCCTGATTGTTACCATCCTCCATAGAATACCCTGGAAATCTAGAAATCTTGAGTATAAATCTCAGCTAAGTATAAAATCCTTAACTTAGATAGGATCTCTCTCTAGTAGTATTACTGGTAATGGATGACGGGGCTTCTCAGGGATGCCACTTTCTATATTTGCAGTCTGGCCTACTGATTTCTTGTTAGATGCTTGTATTCTGCATCAACTGTCTAGCACATTAAGACAAGGAAGGAAACAAATTAGGAAATGATGGCAAAATCGAAAAAGCATTAGAAATGAAATGGAAGAGAATTTTTTCTCAGCATGCTTTTCTATTGATGCAATGGTTAGGGGCTAAAAGAACCAAAGGAAATATTTTGAGCATTCAAGTCGCAAGAATAGATCAAATGTATTAGATATTGGCTGATGGTTATAGAGCAGAGTCAAAATAAAAGGCTGGACAATGGTTTGCTTGAGACAGCTTTTTCCCCCTAAAGCAAATACATATTGGTATTTTTTTAATATTCTGAAAGAAGAAAGATAGACGATAAATCAGGTGCCAGAGGTCAGCTCTAAGAATAAATGAAAACCTCTCCTCCATTTCCACCATTACTAAAGTGCCATTTCCAGAGCCCTCTCTCCTCTAAGGACCCCTTAGAATAAAGTTAAAGTGAGAAATGTTGGCCAGACCTATAAAGAAAAGAGCAAGAAACTTGGTTCATTCTAAAAGAGTCAGTCAAAGGATATAAAAAATAAGGTGCTTGTGAGAGCAGGGAAATGGGTTAGCTCAATTTATTTCTGATGTTTAAAGCAAATGTATGAGAAGCCAATTTTAAAAGAACAGAGGGACTGATAACGGAGAAGTGGATGTGAGACTTGATGAAACAGTGCCTAAGGACTTCAGTTGCTTATTTCTCTTTACAAATCATTATCCTGATCTTTTCCAGCAAGAGGCCATCAGTCCAGAGAGCAGCAGGTCTTCTGATGCTTTCACCACTCAGCATGCTCTACGTCAAGCTCAGATGTCTAAGGAGCTGGTTGAGTTAAACAAAGCCCTTGCACTAAAAGAGGCCTTAGCCAAGAAAATGACTCAGAATGACAGCCAACTACAGCCCATCCATTTCCAGTACCAGGTAAAATATTTACTAGGGCACATGATATTCATGTCGACCATCTTTCTTTAGTTATATGGGAATAAAACAGACACACCGTTTTTGATGATGACAAGGCAACATAAAATGCACAGTATGACTGGAGTTGTACTGTTGGTTAAACACAGAAGGGTACATTCAGGATGAAGAAACTGTAATTTTCTTTCATTTAATCTAATACCTTACTTATACAACAGGTAGTTAATAAATAGATAATGTTATAATGAATGTGGTCCCTACTTGTAGAGAAATTTTGTTCTAATAACTATGCTGGAATTCTAAGGAAGGTACATCTCTTAGTAGATGATCTGGGTTCTAGAGAGAATTATGAGGACACTGGTAATGGATGTCTCATGACCTGGCAAATGGGTAAACTGCTTTTCCTAATGGTAGTCCTAAGTGGCTCTTGCTAATTAAAATCAGGTCTTTAGTTAAAGACAAGTCTTGGTCTTATAGGTTGTCCACAAGGTTACCCTTGCTCCAGACCTTATTTTCCCATGTAGCCCAGTATTTCCCATCCACAAAGGGATGTCAGCAGAACTGGAAGGGGAGAGGATGGATTGTTTTCCTATTCAGACCCCCAAAGTCCTATATGTTGTTCTCAAGAAATCCCTATATTATACATTTCTACCACCAGCTCCCGTAAATTTTCAAAATGAAAGCAAGTAAAGTGTTTCTCCTAAGTAATTTTCACCACTTTTTTTTTTCTATAGAGTAGAAGTTGCTTCCAAAATAATAGCCAAGTTGCCAGTAGAGGTTGTATTTCCATTTTGTTATCACAGTCTTAACATTTTTAAAACTTATTCTTTGTGTCACACAAATGCATGTATATCATTTTTACAGGTCAAATAGTACAATACTCAGAAAAACCAAAGCAAACTACCTTCTCTCCTATTCCCTAGGCTTACAGTTTAAGTTTTTAAAGCTGTTTCCTCTGACATTTACCTCCAGATTTCTAGATAAGAGTTGGTAGTATAGTTGTTACTTTAAAATTTTTATACATTATCAATTGACTTCCCACTATGGAAGATGGGACTATTAGCTCTCTTATACCTTCCCCCATGCACATTGCCTCACCTGTATCTTTCAAAATAGCTGTATCACAGTTTTTGATTAAATGAATATTTACTGTTTAAATTTTATGATTACATAAGTTTTATAGCTGAGCCACATAGTATAATATGATTCCATTTTCTTTCTTGTACAGACTTTTACATTTCCTGAAGTTAATAATCTCCTTTTGGGGAGTTCCCTGGTGGTCCAGTAGCTAGCACTGGGGGCTTTCATGGCTATGGGCCCGAGTTCAATCCCTGGTCAGGGAAATAAGATCCCATAAACCGAGCAGTGCAGCTAATAATAATCATCTCATTTTTTTATTTACTTAGTCTTCTGTGTACCAGTCAATAATTTATCACCCAGAACTTCCCTGGTGGTCCAGTGGTTAAGAATCCGCCTACCAATACAGAGAACATGGGCTTGATCCCTGGTCTGGGAAGACCCCACATGTTGCAGAGCAACTAAACCTGAGCGCCACGGCTACTTAGCTCATGCAGCTAGAGCTCATTCTCCACAACAAGAGATGTCACTGCAATGAGAAGCCTGTGCACCACAACAAAGAATAGCCCTGGCTCCCCACAACTAGAGAAAGCCTTTGCACAGCAATGAAGACCTAACATAGCCAAAATAAATAAATACAATTTAGAGAAAAATAACTTATCTTTAGAATTTCCCTTGTGGTCCAGTGGCTAAGCCTCTGTGCTCCCAATGCAAAGGGCCCAGGTTCAATCCTTGGTCGGGAAACTAGATCCCACATGCTGCAACTAAGAGTTTGCATGCCGAAACTAAAGATCAAAGATCCTTTGTGCCACAACTGAGACCCAGCGCAGCCAAAGAAATAAATAAAAATAATGTAAAAAGAGAATTTATCTCTAAACTTCTTAACAGAATTATAAAGCTCCTCTCAGTAGAATAAATGTACCAGGTAGTTTATCAGCCCATTTCTTTCTTGAAGACAACCCTCCTGTCTTCTATCTTAGTTTGTTTTCTCTAGGCCTACTGCCCAGCCATCAGCCTGGGACCATTGTTTACTGGGAGCAATGCTTCACTGCTCATCTCTGTGTTGAAACCGATTCTATGTCGTCCTCATTCTTGGGCCACCTGTTTGTGTTGGTGGAGTACAACCCAAATAGCTTTCTGAGAAAGTGTACATGAAAGGAAAATGTTTTAAACCATTCACTGCATGCCTGAAAATAGCTTTTTGTTTGTTGTGGTGGAAGTGATAGTGCTGTTTCTTACACTTGTTAGTTTGTCTGGGTTTAGAATTCTGCAATGGGAATTGTTTTTCTTCAGAATCCTGAAATATTTGCTCCATTATCTTCTATTTCCAGTGCTATTGATTAGAAGTCCATTATAATTCCTGATACTTTTTTTGTGAGGAGGAGGGCACACTTAACAGCTTTTGGGATCTTAATTCCCATGTCAGGGATTAAACCCATAGCCCCCCTACATTGGAAGCACAGATTCTTAACCACTGGACTGTCAAGGAAGACCCCTGATTCTTTTTATTTGACCTGTATCTTCCTCTCCTCTGGCAACTTGCAGGATCTTTTCTTTGTCCCAAAGTATTCTTGAATTTCACAATGATGTGCCTTAGTGTGTATCTGTTCTCACGTATTGTGCTTTGTGCTTTGTGAGTCCTTTTTTTTTTTTTTTTTTTCGTGAGTCCTTTCAATCTAGAAATTTGTATTCTTCTCTAGTGGGAAGTTTTCTTGTATTATTTCTTTAATAATGCCCATCACTATTTTCTGTTTTCTCTTTTCTTGCACTCTTAGCCAGATGTTGGATTTCTGAGATTGAATCTCTGCTTTTCTTACCTCCTCCCTCATATTTTCTATTTCTTTGTCTTTTTATTCCACTCTCTGGGAGATTTCCTTCCACCCCTGGTAAATTTTTTATTTTCCTGTTTCTAAGATTTTTTTTTAAATCCTCTAATTGTTCCTTTTTATAACCTCTTCTTTTTTTTCATGGATGCAGTCTCATCTTTAAGGATAGAAATTAAATTTTGTTGAACTTTTCTTCTTCCTGCCTTGCCACTGTTTCATTCAAATTCCTTTCTTTAGTGTATTTGATTTGGTCTTTTTCTAATGTAAGACGTTTTCTTCAAATTTCCAGTGATTTTTGGTTATCCATTGATAAGAGTGAGACACTAATAGCCAATAGGAGAAGCCACCACAATGAGAAGCCTGTGTACTGCAACAAAGAATAGCCTCCACTCACTGCAACTAGAGACAGCCTGCATGCAGCAAAGAAGACCCAGCACAGCCATAAGTAAATAAATTAGCCAATAAGAAGTTCTTTATGCATAGGTTTCTCTGGGCTGGTCAGTTACCAATAAAGAAATCTTTCATTCTGCCTAGAGTTGTGTGGGGAGAATAGCAATATGCCCTATTTCTGGTAACTCAGAGCAAATAGGAGAGTAGAAATCTCTCTGGTTATATACAGACTTCTTATTTAATTCCCTATCAATAGTGTGTTAATTTATCCCTGCCTTTTGTTGTGGCTGCTGCCTATGAGTCCAGCCTGTCAGGTTCAGCTTCTCCAGAGAGGAAAGCTCTGCTCCTCTTTGTGATTTTGATACAAATTGGCTTGTTTCTTCTTGACATTTGTCCTATGGGAGTCATAGTTTAACTTTTTTAATTTACTCTACTAAGTCAGTTACCACTTACACAATTCTTTTCCTCTTCCAAAAAAGTTTGTTTAATTTCTTGACTGCTCTCTTCATCTTTGTTGATTTATACCCTTTGGGGAGGTCATTTTAGTAGGTTTTCAAGAGAGGGCAGGTTAAATACATAGCTCAATCCTCCATATTAACAGGACATACAATGCACCCTTTTTTAGGTCAAATGTATTTTGGCCTTTTCAGGATAAACAAAGGATTAATGATAAGGCTGAGAAATTATTCCCCTCTTTCTTGTACACTTGCCTAGAAACTCAGGAACATATGTTTCCTTAGTGTACTTCTGACCCTATGATGGGTGCTGGTAATGAGCTAGAGCTATAGGTGTAGCAAGATAATGTATCCTTTTTTTCCCCTTGGAATCAAATATGCTTGAGCTTCCAAACTTTAAAGTTAAAAGGAAATAAATTCTTAGTGTTAACTGTACCTTTTAATCACATGTAAATATCTCTCTTTTTCTAAGAAATAAAGGTAGTTCTTTGTTCTAAACAATATTTTCCTATCACTGTGAAGAATTTCTGTAGAAAAAAAATTTAATATCTATTTATTTATTTGCCTCACCAGGTCTTAGTTGCAGTATGTGGGCTCTTTGATCTTTGTTACAGTTCACAGGATCTTTAGTTGCGGCATGTGGGATCTAGTTCCCTGGCCAGGGATAGAACCTGGGCCCCCTGCATTGGGAGAATGAAGTCTTAGCCACTGGACCACCAGGGAAGTCCTGCTATAGAAAAATTTGAGGAGGTATAAGTTCTCGTTAGTGCAGATTACCATTAATTATAATAGCACAGTAGTCAGCTATTTGAATTATTTCCCTTGTAGAGCCAGTGAGACAATGATTGACTGAATGTGGCATACATAATGAAGAGATACTGGTTTTTTACCCATCCAATTAATAAAAATTTTGAAATGTAGCAATACCAAATGTTGACAAGGGTGCAGGGAAACAAGTACTCTCATACATAGCTAGTTAGAGTGTCAATTGGAATAACCACTTTGGTGGGCAATTTGGCAGTATCTATTAAAATTGGAAATGTGTACCCCCATGAACCTGTAATTCCACTTGTCTCTACCCTAGAAGAGGCTTGCAAATGTGCACAGAAGGCATGTACAAGAATGTTTCATTATGCAAAAAAGAAAAAGATTGAGACAATGAGACAGATCTGTATGCACTGATATAAATAAATCTCTAAGACCAAGGTTTTTTTTAAAAAAAGCAAGTTACAAAATGTTATCTATGTATAATGTGACTATCTTTAACATATTTTAGTAGGTATCTACATACGTGTACATATATGCATATGTATGTGTGTATATATTATTTTCAAATCTATTTACATATATATTCTAGGCATTGGCCACAACATATTTAATAAATAAATGCACACACTTCCATGTAAGTGTCTAGAATATGTACATGTCCAGATACATAGTATGTAAATGTCTAGGATAAAGTATCTGGAAGATCTGGACCAAGTTGATGACAATGGTTACTTCTGGAGAGAGGTCTGGAATTTTGGCAGGAGTGCAGCAGTCAAGGGAACTTGCCCTTTATATGTATTATCTGGATTATTTTTTGTAAGAATGTTTTCATGTGTTACTTCTGTAAGTACACACACATATGTTATTGTCAGTTTAAATATACAGGGTATATAAAGCAGTGAGATTGGTTTTCATTGTTCATATTACACTTGATCTTAGCCAAAAGACCGAAAAGCGATCATTGTTCATATTGAAATGACTAAAAATGTATTTCTTGAAAAATAGCTCTTGCCTATTTAGATACAGCCCTACCTAACCTGCCTCTGCTTCTTTGTCTCATTTCAATACTGGTCAAAGGCCTTCATATAATCTTCTTGGATACTAACCACTCATTCAGCCAGTTTCCTATGAGAGCAGAAAGGAATATATTCATTGAGTTTTCCCAATCTTAGAAGAGCTACCAAACTTCCATTTCTAGAATTTGTTCTCTAAATGCATGCAGAACCGCAGTTGCTGTTACATGCATACATTTGAAAGTTCTGAATATAAGAATGTGCAGCTCTTTACAGTTTACAAAATATCTTTACTTTTTTATCTTATTTGATCTTCCCAACAGCCTGTAAGGTAGACAGTGGTGTTAATTGTTTACATAGATAAGACCACCACCAGGTTCAGCAGTTCACCAAGAGGAATCACAGGACTCAAATATAGTCATACTCACAGCTAAGGTTTATTATAGTGGAAGTATACAAAACAAAATCAGTAAAGGGAAAAAGCACATGGGGCAAAGTCTGTAGGAAACTGAGTGCTTCCAAGAGTCTTCTTCCAATGGAGTCACATAGTATGTACTTAATTCCTCCAGCAATGGGTTTTAACAGTGTGTGTGAAATGTTGTCTATCAGGGAAGCTCCCCTGAGCCTAGGAATCCAGGATTGTTAGCAGGGGTAATTCATGTAGGCATTCTTTCCCTAGCACATAAGAAAATTCTAGACTCCCAGAAGGAAAGCAGTGTGCTCAGGATAAATCATATTGCTTGCACAGTCCAGGCATAATGAGCCACTCTTAACAGTTAGGAAATTGTGGGAATCCTACCAAAATCCAAGTTCCCAGACATGAGCCTAGGTCCAACTTGCAAGCAGATCTGTTTTTAGGACTGATAAGTCTCAGACCTGCCATGTTAGCTCTTTTTTACACAGAAACTAAGGCTAAAAGAGATGAAATGGCTTTCCTTAAGCTATTTACATAGAGTATGCTGGACTCAAGGTTCAAATCTAGGCCTTTGGATTCCAAGCTTGTACTTTTCCCACTACATAACTCTAATCTCCATCAAATCAAGTAGAAATGTTTTTAGTGTGCAACTGAAGTGGTAGAAATTGAATGCATAGTTCCTTAAGATGTGAGATGTTGGAGTGATTTTCTTCTTTTACCTTGTAATGCTTTCTTTCTCTCAACCTATAACATTTCTAGAATAACATAAAAAATCTAGAATTGGAAGTCATCAATCTGCAAAAGGAAAAAGAAGAATTGGTTCTTGAACTTCAAACAGCAAAGAAGGATGTCAACCAAGCCAAGTAAGAAAAAAAGTCAATAAATACTATTTCACGTTCCTAACTGTGTGTGAAGAGCTGTAGAGGAAATAGAAAAGTAAAAGAGCCATTTCCTGCCCTTAGAGATTTAAACCTAATTATGGAGAGGAGACTTAAAGCAAAAGAAAATTAAGGAATTGAGATTTTAAATAACATTTCATGGTGACAGTAAATGAATGCCATAACACAGCATATGATTAATAGCCAAATAAATTTCTTAGGCAGTAATCGCTTTAAGAGTTCAGAGGCAGAAGATATCAGTTCAGAGTGGCATAATCAAGGAAGGCTTTATAAGAAGTTAGCATTTGAAAATTAAACAGAATAAAAATAAAGTTAGCATTTGAGCTAGATTTTGAAAGATTATCAGACCTACCAGACCAGCAGTTTCTTGGTCCCTGTGCTGATGGTAAATTAGCTTGTGAATAAAATTAATATTCAGGCTAATAAATGAAAAATCAATCTAGCCATCCCTTATTCAGTTAAGAATAAAGCCAAGACAAATTACCAGAGTATCCCACTGTCCCTTAGACCTTTGCCTTATTGGCTATTCTACCTTCTTTTTACTCAGTGATTCTATTATATGTCTCTATTGTATCCAAAGTTCATGTTCTTAGAAGTTATGTTGAATGTTTGCTTTCTATCTCAGACTTGTGTAACAATCATCAGAATTATTCCTTATAGCTAAAGTGAAGTGAAATGCTTTTAAAGAACCATCCTTTTAACACAAAGTAGCGGTGGGGAGAGGGGAGTAGTATTGAGACAACTGCATAGTTATATACTCAAAAAATTTCCTTTACTCTTTGTATTAAACTCTAATTTTTGAGACAGTTTTAGTTTTTTGGGTAGTATTCATTTTTTTAAATTTCTATTTATTTATTTTTGGCTGTGCCAGGTCTTTGTTGCTGTGCATGGGCTTTCTCTAATTGCAGCGAGTGGGTAATAATACTCTCTAGTTGCAGTGCCTGGACTTCTCTTGTTACAGAGCACAGGCTCTAGGGTGTGCAGGCTTTGGTAGTTGTGGTAAGTGGGCTCAGCGGTTGTGGGGCACGGGCTTGGTAGCCCCAAGGCATGTAGAATCTTCCCAGACCAGGAATTGAGCCCCTGTCCCGGCATTGGCAGGCGGATACTTATCCACTGAACTACCAGGGAAGTCCAGTCTTCCTTATTTAAAGATGGCTATGTGACTAGTCACCTATATTATATATATCAAGATTGTAAACCTGCGAGTCTAATATTATGTCTTTTGAAATCAGACTTTGCTCCTGCTAGTCCTTATTGCTACAAAATTTGTGTTTAGGTTGAGTGAGCGCCGCCGGAAACGTCTACAGGAGCTAGAGGGTCAAATAGCTGATCTGAAGAAGAAACTGAATGACCAGTCTAAACTTCTGAAGCTGAAAGAATCCACAGAGCATACCGTCTCCAAACTGAACCAGGAAATACGAGTAATAAACTCTCATCCATCCTTGCATTTGCCCTGTAGAAACTTGACAACCATAGGTGTCCTATTAGAATTATACTACAGAGGTGTTTTCAAGTGAGTAAGTAGCTTGAATCTCTCCAAATGTCCTTTTTGTAAGGACATTGTGATAGTAGTCATCTAGAATTTGAATAACAAAACTCAGTTTTGACATTCAGAATTTTAATGTTAGATTCTCTGAAACCAAAGGGCAAGGATACCTTAATATTTAGTGGTGATATTTTGACCACTTTCCATGATCATGTGGAATAATTTTGCAAAGTGATTACAAAATGACTGACACCTAGAGAAAATTTTCGGTCACTGATGTTTGACTTCTGACATTTACAAAGTGGTGGTTACAGGTCATTGTACTAAACCTATTTGAATACAGTGGTTGCTAGGTAGATTTGTCCTTGAGACTTAATAGATACTTCCTTGAAATTTCATTTATATGCAGTGAATTGAGAGCTGGTTTTAGCTTGTAGGCACATTTTTTTATACCAAAAAGATCTTAATGACCCAGGCGACCGTTAGAACTGAATGGAACAGACTGGTTCCAAATTATGAAAAGAGCATGTCAAAGCTGTATATTGTCACCTTGCTTATTTAATTTATATGCAGAGTACATCATGCAAAATGCTGGGCTGGATGAAGCACAAGCTGGAATCAAGATTGCCAGGAGAAATATCAATAGCCTCAGATACGCAGATGATACCATCCTTATGGTGGAAATCGAAGAGGAACTAAAGAACCTCTTGATGAGGGTGACAGAGGAGAGTGAAAAAGCTATCTTAAAACTCAACATTCAAAAAACGAAGATCATGGCATCCAGTCCCAACACTTCATGGCACATAGATGGGAAAACAAAGGAAACAGTGAGAGACTTTATTTTGGGGGGCTCCAAAATCACTGGAGATAGTGACTGCAGCCATGAAATTGAAAGACACTTGTTCCTTGGTTGTTCTATGACCAACCTAGACAGCATACTAAAAAGTAGAGACATTACTTTGCAGACAAAGGTCTATCTAGTCAAAGCTATGGTTTTTCCAGTAGTCATGTCTGGATGTGAGAGTTGGACCTTAAAAAAAGCTGAGTGCTGAAGAATTGATACTGCTGAACTGTGGTGTTGGAGAAAACTCTTGAGAGTCCCTTGGACTACAAGGAGATCCAACCATTCCATCCTCAAGGATATCAATCCTGAATATTCATTGGAAGGACTGATGCTGAAGCTGAAACTCCAGTACTTTGGCCACCTGACATGAAGAACTGACTCATTGGAAAAGACCCTGATGCTGGGAAAGATTGAAGGCAGGAAGAGAAGTGGACGACAGAGGATGAGATGGTTGGATGGCATCACCAGTCGACTTGATGGACATGAGTTTGAGCTAGTTCCAGAAGTTGGTGAAGAACAAGGAAGCCTGGAATGCTGCAGTCCATGGAGTCACAAAGAGTTGGACAGGACTGAGTGACTGAACTATTTTTTTCTATTATTTGTTCAGAGTGTTCATTTGTATAGTCTATACTTGAAAACCCTGTGCAAGCATAGTAAGCAGTATTGCAAGCATAATCAGAAAATCTGTTGGCAAACTTTTCAGCTCAGCTCTGGTTTTTCTCTCCTTAATTTTTAGTCTATCCATCTGTATATCAGCTCAGAATACGTGCAGATGACTACTACTTGTGCTGATTTTTGTTTTCATAGGTGATAAAAAACCAGCGGGTACAGTTAATGCGTCAGATGAAAGAGGATGCAGAGAGGTTTAGACAGTGGAAGCAACAAAAAGACAAAGAAGTAATCCAGTTAAAAGAACGGGTAAGTAACTGCAACTTCTCAAAGTCCTACCTAATGAATGCTTTTCTGGGCTGACTAGCATTAACGCCTCTCTTCAAACAACTGGATCTTATATGATACATTCATGAATTTAACATGAATTTTTTAAATGTCTACTATGTGCAAGGTACTATCCACTAGATACCATGGAAAATAGAAAGATGAGTGGTATACATGTTCTGTCCTTGAAGAATGTCTTATCTACAAAGAGTGGTAGAATATAATTTCTAAAGGTGGTGGTAGTTTTATTTTTTAACCGAGCATTATAAAAGAAATCTGTTGTAAAAAGAGAATTTCTTGTCTAAATGGGAAAGTGAGACATAAGCATGGTTTTCTTCAACAAGTTAGTGTTCCAATATATTAATTTGAGAGTGATGTTAAGATAGTGAAGTTTATATAATATTTGTATGTAATGTAGTACCAGGGAGGATAATAATCAGGAAAGCAGAAAATAATGAAAATCTTTTTTTTTAATTTGTTTACTTTATAAAATATTGTTTATTTTTGCCTGGCGGGGGGTGGGGGGGTTGCTTTGCCGTGTTGTATTGGTTTCTGCCTTGTATCCTCATTGGTCAGCCATGGGTGTACATATGTCACCTCCCTCTTGAACCTTCCTCCCACCTCCCTTTTTCTTATTGTTGTTCTGACATCCAGCAAGGTTCAGCCCAGGTGGTTACCAAATACATACATTGGAGACTAATTAGAAAAGAATATGTTTAAGAAAAAGAGTGTACTATTTTTTTAGATGTTTTATTTAAAAATATTTTTAAATTAAAATATTTCTAAAGTAATTAAAAATTATTTAGAAGGTTTAAAAACCTCATGGAATTTTTCAAAGGTCTGAAAACAGTTCAATATAATATTATCAGTTGTCATATCTTCTTATAAGAATAAACAAAAAAATTAAAACCATGAAAAAAAAGCATAGTTTTCTTCAATACAAAAAATAAAGAGATTTGTACTTTACAAATTGTCTAAAATGCCAATGTAGTTAAGAAAGGGAACCGCACTTCTAGTTGGACTAAAAAGATAACTGAAAAGGCCTTGAACAACAGGGAGGATTTTGGCAGAGGTAAATGCCAGCATTCCAGATAAATGGAAGAACAGGAATGAAGATACAGAGATGACAGCTTTGTCAGAATTTTCAAGGAATAGCAAATGATCCATGTTGGATGAAGGATAGTCAGAGAAGATTTCCTTGGAAAGACAAGTTGAAGCTGGATTGTTAAAGATTCAGGAAATTTGAAATTTATTTTGTTAGTGTAAAGATTTTTAGGATTTTTGAGAAACAAAGTAATATCAGCAAAGTACTGCTTTCTAAGATATATCTGGGATTCAGGTGTTAAACAAACTAAAGTATTGGGAATCTAGAGGCCAGAACACAAGCAGATATTGCATCATCTAGAAAGATAATAGGGACCTGAATTAGAGTAGTAGCAGTGATCTTGGAAAGCACAGGAAAGGACATTAATTTGGGATCATTTTTAGAACTGGCCAGAATGTGATATGTTGAGTCAAGAAATGAGAGAAATGTTTTAGGAATGGTGGCGCGAGGAGCTTTGTGAACTCTCTTCCCAGCAGAAGAAGCGCAACTGGTGACATTTATAAAAACAACCATTAAAAGTCTCTGGAAATTGTCTTAAGGGCATACAGGAAGTAAATGCTCATTCCAGGAAATCTATTTAATCTCAATAAGAACAGCAAAGACATCTGTAGCCTTTGAGCCTCGAGCAACTCCCTCCCACCTCCCCAACAGCTCCATTTTGCTGAAGCTTTTTCTTTTTTTTTTTTTTGAGTAAGAGCACCCAAGAGGTCTGGGGATCCCTTCTTCCATCTGACCCCCATGCACAGAGTGGAAGCTGTACCCCTGCTGCAGAAGACCACAACTACTGGGGTCTGACTATCCTAACCCCTCTAATCATAGGATGTAGGTTCCATGTCAAGAGAGGCAAACCAAGAAAAATAGGGTACGCTGCCCCTGCTCAACATCCTAATGATAGAACAGAGATGTTACTCAGAGAAGTGGGCTGCTGTCCCACCAAGTCCTAAACAGTGTTACGGATGGTTCTGCCCAGGGGAAGAGGCAGGCCATAGGGATGCAGTTCTCCCTAAGGGGACTGACTTTATTTGCCAGCAGAATCTGGGGAAGTTAAAACCTAAAGGTGCTGTCAAAAACAATCGAAATTTTGGTAGTGAGCAATTAGGAGGAGACTGGTAGCTCCATGAGAACAATAAATGAAACAACAGTTAAAATATTTTAAGATCTAATGACTGAAAACTTTCTAAATTTGATTTAAAAAAACATTAATCTACACATCTAAGAAGCTCAATCAACTACAAGTAGGATAAATTTACAGAGATCCACACCCAAGACATATCATGTCCAAATGTTGGAAGACAAAGCCAAAAAACTTAAAAGCAGCAAAATAAAATGACTCATCACATATGGAGAAATCCCAATAAAATTAACAGCTGAATTCTCATCAGATCAGGAACAAGACAAGGGCATCCATTCTTACCACTTCTATTCAACATTGTCCTGGAGGTTCTAGCCAGGACACTTAGGCAACTAAGATATATGAAAGGCATCTAGATTGAAAAGGAAAAGGCAAAACTATCTCTGTTAGAGATGACATGATCTTGTATGTAGAAAATCCTATAGAATCAACTGAAAACTGTTAGAACAAATACATGAGCAGCAGGGTTGCAGGATATAAGTTCAATGCACAAAATTTGGTTATATTTCTCTTCACTAACAACTTAACAATTTGAAATAAAATTAAGACAGTTCCACTTATAATAGCATCAATAAGAATAAAATACTTAGGAATAAGCTTAACAAAACAAGTGTAAGACTTGTATACTAAAAACTACAAAACGTCCTTTAATTAATTGAGGATCTAAATTAAAAGAACAATAACCCATGCTCATGAGTGGGAAGACTTAATATTAAGTTGGAATACCCCAAGATTGATCTACAGATTCAACACAATCCCAGCCAAAATTTGTCTAGCTTATTTATAGAAATTCACACGTTTATGCTAAAATTCATATGGAAATGCAAGTGACCCAGAATAGTCATAACAATCTTGAAAGAGAATAAACTTGGAAATATTTCCTGATTCCAACAAATCCATGACCTCCTATAGTTACCCTTTATTTTCAGTGTGAGAACACTTAAGATCTACTCTCTTAGAAGATTTAAGTATACAATATAGTATTGTTAACTATAGTTACTTTGTTATACACTATAAGTTTTATACCCTTTGACCAACCCTTCCCCATTTTCTTCATCCCTCCCCCTCAGTCTCTGATAATTACCATTCTACTCTCTGGTTATGAGTTTAACTTTTTTAGATTCTGCATATAAGTGAGAGGGCTTCCCAGATGGCGCTAGTGGTAAGGAACCTTCCTGGCAATGCAGGAGATGTGGGTTCGATCCCTGGGTTGGGAAGATCACCTGGAGAAGAGCATGGCAACCCACTCCAGTATTCTTGCCTGGAAAATCCCATGAACAGAGAAGCCTAGTAGGCTACAGTCCCTAGGGTCACAAAGAGTCAGACATGACTGAAGCGACTTAGCACATATAAGTGAGATCATATAGTATTTGTCTTTCTCAGTCTGGTTTATTTCATTTACCATAATGACTTCCAGGTTCATCCATGTTTTTTCAAATGGCAGGATTTCCTTCTTGTTTGTGAATGAATAATATTCCATTATGTATACAATTGACCCTTGAACAACATGGATTTGAACTTCATGGGTCAACTTACACATGAATTTTTTTCAATAGTAAATACTACACTACTGTACTATTCAGGGGCTTCCCAGGTGGTGCTAGTAGTAAGAAACCCGTCTCCCGGTGCAGAAGACATAAAAGACATTCGATCCCTGGGTCAGGAAGATCCCCTGGAGGAGAGCATGGTGACCCACTCCAGCATTTTTGCCTAGAGAATCCCATGGACAGAGGAGTCTGGCAGACTACAGTCCATAGTGTTGCAAAGAGTCAGACACGACTGAAGCGACTTAGCACACGTGCATACATGCACTATACTATCCACAATTGCTTGAATGTATGGATGAAGAACCACAGATATGGAGGGCCTACTGTAAAGTTACACACAAATTTTCGATTGCATGATAGTTGGCACCCCTAACCTCGTGTTGTTCAGGCATCAATATACTCCACATTTTCTTTATCCATTCGTTTGTCAACAACTTATGTCAACTTAGGTTATTTCCATATCTTGGTTATTGTGAATAATGCTGCAGTGAATATGGGAATGCAGGTATTTCTTCAAGATACTGATTTCATTTCCTTTGCATGTATACCCAGTAGTGAGATTATCAGATCATATGCGCTTTCTATTTTTAATTTTATAAGGAATTTTCATTCTGTTTTCCATAATGACTGTACTGTTGAAAGACTCTTCAGTTACATTATAAGGTTTTATTTTAACTAGCTGAATAGCAATTGAAAATCTGACTGTTTTCTTCTTAGGACCGCAAGAGGCAATATGAACTGCTCAAACTTGAAAGAAACTTCCAGAAACAGTCTAATGTGCTCAGACGTAAAACTGAGGAGGTAAGAAAATCCAATCTGCTAGGTCAAGTGTATTATCACTTTCAGGCTTTGATGCTGGCAGAATAGCATCCCCTAAATGAGCCAGTGTCCTGAGAAACCAGGGATACCACCTTGACAGCAATCTTGATCCCTGTTGGTCATAAACTGAGAGCATAAAACCTACTGAAAATGGCACTATTCAAATAAGGCACCTTGCTTCTTTTACAAAAAAAAAAAGTAATACTGATATGTGACATTTCTAGATACTATTCAAATAAGGATTTTTTTCCTGATTGAGCTTGCTTCTTTACAAAAAAAAAAAAGTAATACTGATATGTGACATTTCTAGATACTATCAGTCTACAGTACTTGCTTGTAGTAAAATATCAGTAGAATAGATAAAAAGAGGACATCCTTGCTTTGTTCCTAATTTTAGAAGGATAGCTTTCAGTCTTTCACCATTAAGTATGATATTAGCTATAGGTTTTTGTATCAGGTTGAATAAGTTTTTGTCTATTCCTGGTTTGCTGAAAGTTTTTTATCATGACTGGATGTTGGGTTTTTCCAAAAGTTTTTTCTAAATCCTCTTGAGATGATCTTTTGATTTGTTTTTACTCAGTATGGCAAATGGCATCGATTTATTTTATTAAGATATAACTGACTTACAGTAAGATTTACCCTTTTTAGTGTAATACAGTTCTGTAAGTTTTAATGTTTAATGATGTTAAAACTGGTTATTATCAAAATATAGAATAGTTATCCCCTCCAAATTTCCCTGTAACACTTTGTAGTCAACTCCCACATCCATCCTGGCCTTTCATAAACAGTGATCTGCATTCTGTCATTATTGTTTTCACTTTGCATTATATCGATATCATATAACTGGAAACATACAGTATGGCTTCTTTCACTTAGAATAAGGCATTTGAAATTCATCCAGGGAATAGAACTGCCATATGACCCAGCAATCCCACTGCTGGGCATACACACCAAGGAAACCAGAATTGAAAGAGACACGTGTACCCCAATGTTCATCGCAGCACTGTTTATAGTAGCCAGGACATGGAAGCAACTTAGATGTCCATCATCAGACGAATGGATAAGGAAGCTGTGGTACATATACACAGTGGAATACTACTCAGCCACTAAAAAGAATACATTTGAATCAGTTCTATTGATATGGATGAAACTGGAGCCCATTATACAGAGCGAAGTAAGCCAGAAAGAAAAATACCAATACAGTATACTAATGCATATATATGGAATTTGAAAGATGTTAACAATAACCCTATATGCAACACAGAATAAGAGACACAGATGCATAGAACAGTCTTATGGACTCTGAGGGAGAAGGTGAGGGTGGGACGTTCTGAGAGAATAGCATTGAAACATGTATATTATCATATGTGAAACAGAACACCGTTCCAGGTTCAATGCATGAGACAAATGCTCAGGGCTGCAATGGGATGACCCAGAGGGATGGGATGGGGAGGGAGGTGGGAGGGAGGTTCAAGATGGGGAACACATGTAAACCCATGGCTGATTCATGTCAATGTATGGCAAACACCACTACAATCTTGTAAAGTAATTAGCCCCCAACTAAAATAAATAAATTAGATTTAAAAAATTAAAAAAAAAAGAAATTCATCCATGTGTGTCTGTGCGTGCTCAGTCATGTCCAACTCTTTGCAACCCCATGGACTGTAGCCTGTCAGGCTCCTCCATCCATGAGATTTTGCAGGCAAGAATACCAGAGTGGGTTGCCATTTCCTCCTCCTGGGGATTTTCCCCACCCAGGGATTGAACCCGCATATCCTGTGTCTCCTGCATTGGCAGGTGGATTCTTTACCACTGAGCCACAAGGGAAGCTCATCCATGCTGTTGCCTATATTATTCCATTGTATGGATGTTCCTTTATCTATTCACCTGTTAAAGGTTATCTTGGAGTCGTTTTTCTCCTAGTTTTTGGTGCTCATGAATAAAGCGGTTATAAAAACATTCTCATACAGGTTTCTGTATAACAAAGGTAGTCGTCAGTCATTCACTTGGGTTAATACCTAAGAGTGAGATTGCTTGGTCGTATGGTAAGTGCGACCATATAAAGGACAGGGAAGCCTGGTGTGGTGCAGTCCATGGGGTCACAAAGAGGCAGACACAACTTAGCGACTGAACAGCAACAACAATGTAAGTGTATGTTTAACTTTACAAGAAATTGCCAAATTATTTATCTAGTTGTTCAGTGCTGGTATATAGAAATACAATTGACTTTTGTATATTAATTTTTATCTTCTGACTTTATTAGTTTTGTAGCTATTTTGTAGGTTCTTTGGGACTTTCTACATAGATAATCATGCCATACATACAGTTTTATTTCTTCTTTTATAATATATATGTCTTTTATTTATTTTACTTGCCCTATTGCATTGGCTAGGACATTCAGGATGATATTGAATAGGAGAAAAGACAGTAGAAACCCTTCTGTTCCTTATCTCAGGGGAACAATATTCAGTCTTTACCATTAAGTGTGGTATTAGCTGTGGGTTTTTCATAGAGGTCCTTTATCAGCTTGAGAATGTTCTTATCTGTTCTTAGTCTGCTGTGAGTTCTTATCTTGAATGGATATAATTTTTTTTTGGCCACACCTGCAGTTTGCAGGATCTTAATTCCCCAACCAGGGATCAAACCCAGGCCCCCAGCAGTGAAAAGACTGGGTGGGTTCTAATCACTGGACCACAAGGGAATTCTCGATGAGTGGATATAAATTTTGCCAAATACTTTTTGTATCTAGTTTATTGATTTAGTGAATGATTTCGATGTTCAAATATCAAGTCAGCCTTGCAATCTTTGAATAAACTCCATTTAGTGGTGATATATCATCCATTTTATGTACTGTTGAGCTCGTGTGTGCATGCGTGCATGCTCAGTCGCTTCAGTTGTGTCCGACTCTTTGTGACCCTATGGACTATAGCCCACCAGGCTTCTCTGTCCCTGGGATACTCTAGGCAAAAATACTGGATTGGGGTCCTCCCAGGGGTATCTTCCTGACTCAGGGATTGAACCCAGATCTCCTGCATTGCAAGCAGATTCTTTACTGCTAAGCCTGTGGGGAAGCTCCATTGTTGAGTTCAACAATATATAAAATTAAAATCTTGCTAAAATAAAAATTTTGTGTACAATTTTTATATCTGTATTCTTGAGGGACATTGGTCTGTTGTTTTCTTATAATGTCTTTGCCTGGTTTTGGTATCAAGGCCTCCTAGAATAAGTGAGAAAGTATTGCCTCCTCTTCAATTGTCTGGAAGAGTTTGAATAGAACTGATATTGTTTCTTCCTTACAAGTTTTGTACAATTCACAAGTTAAGCCATCTAGGCCCGAAAGATGTTTCTGTTAGTTGTTGCTTTGGGTCAGAGGAGGGGTTAACTGTAATGCAGTTTTTTAAATAGATATAGGGTTGTTCCAGTTATATATTTTCTCTTGAGTGAGCTTTGGTAGTTTGTGTGTTTGACATGAATAACTTCATGCCAAACACATGAATGAATAAATCATAAAGGCAAGAAGTTATTCATAATATTCCCTTATTCTCCTCCTAATATCTGTAAAAGCTGTAGTAATGTCCTCTATCTCATACATATTATTGATATTTTGTGTCTTTTCTCCTTTTTCTTGATTAGTTTGGCTAAGGTTTATCAAAGAATTAGCTCATTCTTACAAATGGTTAAAGTAGTAAGCTTTATGTTGTGTATATTCTACCAAAGTTAAAAAAACTATCCCCAAAGCCCCAGTTCATTAATTTCCAATCTGATCTTTATTATTTCCTTATTTCTGCTTTGGATTTAATTGGCTTTTTTTCAGTTTCTTGAGGTAGAACCTGAGGTCATTGATTTGAGTTCTTTTCTAATATAAACATTTAGTGATATAAATTTCCCCTTTAATACTCCTTTAATGAAATCTAAAGGATGTTATTTCGTTTCTAAATATTAGGGGATTTTCCCAAATATCTTTCTGTTATGATTTCTAATTTAATTCCATTGTGGTTAGAGAATATACTTTTTATGACTTGAATTCCCTTGAATTTATTGAGATATATTATGACCTAGAATATGGTCAGTCTTGGCAAATGTTCACACTATGTGTACTTGAGAATGTATATTCTGCTATAGTTGGATAGAGTGTTCTATAAATGTCAATCATGTCAATTTGATAGATTGTGCACTTCATTTCTTCTGTTTCCTTGCTGATTTTCTGCCTACTTGTTCTATCGATTACTTAGAAATGGATATTGAAATCTTAACTAGAATTATGGGTTTGTTTTTTTCTTCTTATAGTTCTAGATTTGCTCCATATATTTTGAAGCTCTATTATTAGGGGCATAAACATTTAAGATTAATTGATCCCTTTATTATTATAAAATGATCTTTTTTATTCCTGGCAATATTCTTTGTTCCGAGATCTACTTTTTCTGATAAGTCCCTCAAGCTTTCTTTTAATGTTAGCATGGTATATTTTTTTAAATCCTTTTAGCTTTAACCTCTTTGTTCCTTCTTTGTTTTGTTTTTAATTTATTTTGATGGCAGTGGCTCTTCATTGCTGTGCACAAGCTTTCCCTAGTTGCAGGGAGCAGGAGCTACTCTTCGTTTGAGGTGGCTCCTCTTGTTGGGAGCACTGACTCTGGGCATGCAGGGTTCAGTAGTTGTGGCGCACGGGGTTAGTTGCCCCATGGTATATGGGATCTTCCTGGACCAGGGATTGAACCCGTGTACCCTGCATTGGCAGGCAAATTTTTTCTCTTTGTCCCATCCGTTCTTCATTCCCTTTTCCTTGTTTTCTGGCTTCTTTTGGATCAGTTGAGTATATTTGTGATTCTACATTATTTCCTTTGTTGGCTTATATATTATTTTGTTTCAGATATCTTGGTGCTTTGTATATTATGTACATTAACATTAAGGATTAAGTTCTTGACTAATTGACTCCCTTACCATTATGAAATTATCTTTTTTCATCCTTGACAATATTCCTTTTTTCTTCCAATTTTATTGAGATAAATTGATATACAGCACTGCATAAGTTTAAGGTGTACAGCATAGTGATATGACTTATATGCATCATTAAATGATAATCACAATAAGTTTAGTGAACATCTGTCATTTCATATAAATACTAAATTAAAGAAAGAAATTTTTTTTTTGTGATGAGAACTCTTAGGATTTACTCTTTTAACAACTTATATATAGCATATAGCAGTGCTAACTATATTTATCATGTTGCACATTATATCCCTAATACTTACTTATCTCATAACTGGAAGTTTGTACCTTTTGACTGCCTTCATTCAATTCCTCCTTCCCCCACACCCCACCTGTGATAACCACAAATCTTACCTTTTTTGCTGTGAGTTTATTAGTTTATTTGTGAAGTATATTGACCTACAACACCATTAGTTCCTGTTACACAACAGTGATTCAATATATGATCACCATGATAAGTCTAATTGCAATATGTCACCATACAAAGATATTATATAGTTATTGTCTGTATTTCTCACACTGCACATTTCATACTATTGACTCCTTTATTTTGCAGCTGGAAGTTTGTACCTCTTAATCTCCCCCACCTATTTCTTTCCTCCCTCTATCCCCTCCCCCTGGCAGTTACCTTTTTGTCTCTATAACTCTGTTTCTGTTTTGTTCATTTGTTTTGTTTTTTAGATTCTACTCATAAGTGAAATCACATAGTTTTGTCTTTGTCTGACTTATTTCACTAAGCATGATATCCTCTAGGTGTACTCATGTTGTCGCAAATGGCAAGATTTCATTCTTATGGCTGGGTAACATTCCATCTTATATTTACATATATCTCACATCTTTATCCATTCACCTATTGATGACACTTAGGTTGCTTCCATTTCCTGGCTATTGTAAATAGTGCTGCAATGAACACTGGGGTGCATATATAGTTTCTAATTATGCTTTTTGTTTTCTTTGGATAAATACCCAGGGGTGGAATTGCTAGATCATTTGATAGTTCTATTTTTAATTTTTTGAGAATCTCCATACTGTTTTCCATCGTGCCTGTACCAATTTACATTCTCACCAACAGTGCACGAGGGTTCCCTTTTTCCCACAGCCTCACCAACACTTGTTTCTTTTGAAATTTTTTTAAACTTTGTGTTTTATATTGGAGTATAGTTGATTAACAATGTTGTGATAGTTTCAAGTGTACACACTGCTATATTTAAAATGGATAACCAACACTTATCATTTGATGTCTTTTTGATAATAGCCATTCTGACAGGTGTGAGGTAATATCTCATTGTGGTTTTGATTTGCGTTTCCCTGATGGTTAGTGATGTTGAGTATCTTTTCATATGTCTGCTGGCCATCTGTATGTCTTTGTTGGAAAAATGTCTATTCATATCCTCTACCCATTTTTAAATCTAGTTTTGTTTTTGTTTGTTTTTGATATTGAGTTCTGTGTGTTCTTTGTGTATTTTGGATATTAACCTCTTATCAGATATATCATTTGCAAATATCTTCTCCCTTTCAGTAGATGGCCTTTTTATTTTGTTGATCGTTTCCTTTGCTGTGCAAGAGCTTTTAGTTGGATGTAGTACCATTTGTTTATTTTTGCTTTTGTTTCCCTTGCCTGAGGATACTTAGTAAAATATTATTAAGACTGATGTCAAAGAGCTTACTGCCTATATTTCCTTCTAAAAAGATTTATGCTTCCAGGTCTTAAATTTAGGTCTTTGATCCATTTTGAATTTATTTTTGTGTATGATGTGAAAAAGTAGTCCAGTTTGATTCTTTTGCATGTAGTTGTCCAGTTTTCCAAGTACCATTTATTGTAGAGGCTGTCTTTTCCCCATTGTATATTCTTGCCTCCTTTGTTATAGATTTATTGCCCATATAAGTGTGGGTAATAATATTCTTTGATGCAAATTCTATATTTGTTGTTGTTCAGTCACTCAGTCATTTCCAACTATTTGCAACCCCATGGACTGCAGCACACCAGACTTCCCTGTCCTTCACCATGTCCCAGAGCTTGCTTAAACTCATATCCATTGAGTCAGTGATGCCATCCAACCATCTCATCCTCTGTCATCCCCTTCTCCTCCTGCCTTCAATCTTTCCCAGCATCAGAGTCTTTTCCAGTGAGTCGGCTCTTCACATCAGGTGGCCAAAGTATTGGAGCTTTAGTTTCAGCATCAGTCCTTCTAATAAATATTCAGGATGGATTTCCTTTAGGATTAACTCATTTGATCTCTTTGCAGTCCAAGGGACTCTCAAGCGTCTTCTCCAACACCACAGTTCAAAAGCATCAGTTCTTCAGCATTCAGCCTTCTTTATGGTCCAACTCTCACATCCATACATGACTACTGGATAAACCACATCTTTGACTATACGGACCTTTGTCGGCAAAGTAATGTGTCTGCTTTTTAATACGCTGTCTAGGTTGGTCATAGCTTTTCTTCCAAGGAGCAAGTGTCTTTTAATTTCATGACTATAGTCACCATCTCCAATGATTTTGTAACCCAAGAAAATAAAGTCTGTCACTGTTTCCATTGTTTCCCCATCTATTTGCCATGAAGTGATGGGACTGGATGCCATGATCTTCATTTTTTGAATGTTGAGTTTTAAGCCAGCTTTTTCATTCTCCTCTTTCACCTTCATCAAGAGGCTCTTTGGTTCCTCTTCGATTTCTGCCATGAGGTTGGTGTCATCTGCATATCTGAGGTTATTGATATTTCTTCTGGCAATCTTGATTCCAGATTGCCAGAATTGATTCCAGATAAATATCAAATAATTATATTTGATTAATAATTAATAATAAATTATTAATATAAAAATATATCCACTCTAGCTTTCTTTGACTACGCTTAGCATGGTATATCTTCATCTAAAAATGAAAATTTTCATTTTTTGAAAGTATTTATTTTTTATTACACTGGATCTTCATTGCGATACACATGCTTCTCATTGTGGTGGCTTCTGTTGTTGTAGAGCACAGGCTCTATGCACATGGGCTTCAGTAGTTGCAATACATGGGCTCAGATGTTGCAGTGTGCAGGCTCAGTTGCTCCATGGTATGTGGGTTGCTCCCAGACCAGGGTTCGAACTCATGTCCCCTGCATTGGCAGGCAGATTCTTATCCATTTTACCACCAGGGAAGTCCAGGTTGCCTTTCTAAAAACTGAATTTAGTTAATTTTGTTTGCATTTTTTAAAATTCCATTGATCTATTTTAAAGATTAATAATGGTTATCTGTTTATTAAGTAGAACAGGTGATCAAAATATACTTCAGTTCTGTATTATAACTTATCATGGACAAAGGTTAAGGAGAAAATGGAGAAGGTAAAGACAGAATATATAGAAATGCTAGGATATCTGAAGAAAGATTTTCTGCAGAAAGCTTTTCTTGTGACCTTTTCGGAAATTGCCACTAAAGGCTCTTAGAGCACTATTGGGATTTTTGGTGAGTTTTGGCACAAAAGGAAATCTCACTTTTACTTACTTGGGCTCTGGTTCAAGTGAAATTAAACCTGGAGTGAATCTAGCCCATGGGCCAGAGGTTCTTCATCCTTAACCTAACATGACTGATTTATCTTCTAGAGTTGGCTTGCAAATGAAATTGAGGTAATGGTCAGTACTGAGGAAGCCAAACGCCATCTGAATGACCTTCTTGAAGACAGAAAGATTCTGGCTCAGGATGTGGCTCAACTCAAATTAAAAATGGAATCTGGGGAGAATCCACCTCCTAAACTCCGGGTAAATGCTCTGTGGAAATATGTTGCCAATGATCATCCTCTACACTCCCCAGAAGCCCTCACTAATTTGGAGAACTTCTTTTCAATTAGAGCTTCGCCCTCATCCCCACTTCTTCTTTACAGAGGCGAACATTCTCACTTGCTGAACTGCATGGTCAAGTTTCTGAGTCAGAGGATTCCGTCACAAAGCAGATTGAAAGCCTAGAGACTGAAATGGAATTCAGGTAATGGGACTATCTCTAAGGCATTATAAAAATTTATGCCTTTAATCAAAATAGAAGCTATCAATCAGTGATTCAAAAGCTTTGTGATGTGGGAGAAACAGGAGAAAATAATGATTTTTTGAACTATACACTTCACTAGGCATGTTAGATACATTTTCTCATTCAGTCTCTCTGAGGTATATACCTTATGAGATACGCATCATTCTTCTCACTTTAAAGATCTAAAGTTGAAGGGTCTTAAAAAATTTGCTAAAGATTATACAGAACCAGGATTTGAAATCCATTTTATCTAATTCCAAAATCTGTTATCTTTATGATATATCACAAGAACTGACAAAAAGAAACAAACTTTAGAGGAACCCAATAAATGATACCAGAAGATCAACAACCTGGTAGAAAGAATTTTAGAGACCATCAGCAAAGTAGATAAAATGCATAAGTAAACTATCATGAGAATTAAATGAGATTAGAAAGTAAAGTATAGGACTTCCCTGGTGGCTGAGTGGAAAGGAGTCCTCCTGCCAATGCAGGGGACACAGGTTCAATCTCTAGTCCAGGAACATTCCACATGCCTCAGAGCAACTAGGCCCATGCACCACAACTGCTGGAGCCCGTGCTCTCTAGGGCCCAGATGCCACAATGGCTGAGCCTGCGTGCTACAACTACTGAAGCCCATACACCTGGAGCCTGTGCTCCACAACAAGAGAAACCACCACAATGAGAAGCCCAAGCACCTCAACAAAGAGTAACCCCCACTCACTGCAACTAGAGAAAGCCTATGCAAAGCGACTAAGACCCAGCACAGCCAAAAATAAATAAATAAAAAGAAAGTGCATAACACAGAATTTGGCATATTAGAAGTGCTCGATGAATGCTCTTCTCTTTAACCACTATTACTGTCTTTTAAATATCTATGAAATCTAGAAGGAACAGAACTTTGATAGATATTTTATACTGTCTTAGGTATAATAGAATTTTATTGCCCAGAAGACCTTGGAGATCATTTAATTTGCTTTCAGCAACACACACTAGCTGTATATCTTCGGATATGTCTTTAAGTCACTCAGCAATTGATGTTCTGCTTTGTGCTACACTTGGAGAAGGAAATGGCAACCCACTCCAGTATTCTTGCCTGGAAAATCCATGGACAGAGGAACCTGGTAGGCTACAGTCCATGGGGTCAGAAAGAGTCGGACACAACTGAGTGACTTCACTTCACTTCACTTTGTGCTACACTAGATGTAGTTGGGATATATAGAAAGTATCGATGGCATTGTCCTTGCTCTCAAGTAGAAACATATTGACTGACAGTGGCATGTTGAAATTGTTTGTTAAAATTGCAGGAATGCTGTAAACTGTTGATAGCTTACACTCACTCGTGGTGAAAATATTTACACTATGGAAACTAGCAAAAGCTACAAATCAGATCTGGTATTTTTAGGTGCTGTTTGTTAAACATTTACCTGCACACCATTGTGCATAAGTAAATGATTATATAAATGTAGGGCAAGTGCCAGGTAGAGTGCAATTAGACCAAGGTGAGTTTAATCAAAGGAATTTCTCTAAAGACAGGAAAGGGCATTTGATAGATAAAACAGCTCTAAAGTGTTCTGGTCCACCTCTTCCAAGAAGCCTTCCCTGGCTCTTCATCCCTCACTAATTTTCCTCTTCTCTAAACTCCTTCAGAAATTACAGTACTTAGTCATGTAGTACAGATGATATATGTTATCTTGATATTTATTGGTTATTTTACATCTATTAGTCTTGTCAATCTAGACAGATTGAAAGCTTGTTGAAGGAAAGGACTACATATTAGACCAGGGTTCTCAAAGTATGGTGTACAGTCTCCTGGGGATCTCTGAGACCCTTTCAGGAAACCTATGTGACTCCCTGTTTTTATAATAATATTAAGAAATTGTTTGTCATTTTTACTATGTTGACGTTTGCCATAATAATGCCAAAGCAATAGTGGACAAAACTGCTAGCACCTTAGCTTGAATCAAAGCAATGGCACAAACCTGGGCCACGTGTTGTGCTCACTCAGTCGTGTCTGACTCTTTGCGACCCCATGGACTGTAACCTGTCAAGCTCCTCTGTCCATGGGATTTTCCAGGCAAGAATACTGAAGTGAGTTACCATGCCCTCCTCCAGTGGACCTTCCCAACCCAGGAATTGAACCAGCATCTCTTACATCTCCTGCATTGGCAGGCAGGTTCTTTACCACTAGCACCACCTGAGAAGCCCAGCACAAACCTGTACTAGTGATCACTGAATACTTCATCACCACACACTCTCATTTTTTTAAGAGTCAGTTTTACTCAAGAATGGCTGTGATAAGACAATAAAAATTGTTAATTTTTTTAAATCTCAACTCTTGAGTTCAGATCTTTATAATGTTCCATGTGACGGAACAGGAAGAATACATAAAGCACTTGTGCTGCTGTCAAAGGCTGATGTTTGTCTCAAGGAAAACCATTTGTGCGGTTTGAGGTGTGAGCTCGACAGGCCTCTTTTTTTCACAGAACATCAGTTTTACTTGAAAGAACTACTGACAGACAAAGTATGGTTATTCAGACTTGGGTATTTGGCAGACATTTTCTCAAAAATGAGCAGAGTGAGCCTGCCACATCAAGGAAAACAACTGTCAGTGTTTTGTCACCAAAAATAAAATTTGAGCTTTCAAGTAAAACTTAGAATTTTGTGTATGATGTGTATCCATAACTGTTAACTTGACAGTTTTACATAACTTTTCTAATGCGCCCAGTAGTGATATTAACAATTGTTATCTTATTTCTATTGTGTAACGAAATGTGTTGATTTGAAGGTTCTGTCAGTTCAGTTCAGTTCAGTTGCTCAGTCGTGTCCGACTCTTTGTGACCCCATGGACCACAGCACGCCAGGCCTCCTAGTCCATCACCAACTCCCGGAGTTTACCCAAACTCATGTCCATCGAGTCGGTGATGCCATCCAGCCATCTCATCCTCTGTCGTCCCCTTCTCCTCCTGCCCCCAATCCTTCCCAGCATCACGGTCTTTTCCAATGAGTCAGCTCTTCGCATCAGGTGGCCAAAGTATTGGAGTTTCAGCCTCAACATCAGTCCTTCCAATGAACACCCAGGACTGATCTCCTTTAGGATGGACTGGTTGGATCTCCTTGCAGTCCAAGGGACTCTCAAGAGTCTTCTATGACTGTCCAAATGACATGTTACAGAATCATGTAAGAGTAAAAGATCCATTCAGTTGGCAAGTAACTCTTTTAAGCAACTCTTAAGGAACTTGTTGGGTTTTGATGTAGTCTCAAAGAATATCCACAGTTTTCTGAAAAGGCTGTTAAAATGCTCCTCACAGGAATTTCTGGGTGGTCCAATGGTTAGGACTCCGTACTTTCACTGCAGTGCCCTGGATTCAATCCCTGGTCAGGGAACTAAGATCCCACAGGCTGTGTAGCGAGGCCAAAATTAAATTAAATTAAAAATTTAAAAAAATGCTCCTCTCTTGTCCAACTACATATCCACATGTGGCCAGATTACCTTAATTTATATCAACCAGAACGTGTCACTAAAGATTAAATGCAGAGGGACATGTGAGAATCCAGCTGTCTTCTACTGAACCATACATTACAGAGATATGTCAATGTAAAACAATCTCACTCTTCTTACTGCATTGTTTTTTGTATTGGAAAATGTTGTTGTGTGTGTGTGTGAGAGAGGGAGAGAGAGATACTCACGTGCACACACACACACACGCACATTCATGTCCTTCTCAGACCTTAGAATGTGACTTTATTTGGAAATAGTGTCACTGAAGGTATAATTGTTAAGCTCAACATTCAGAAAACTAAGATCATGGCATCCGGTCCCATCACTTCATGGCAGATTGATGGGGAAACAGTGGAAACAGTGGCAGACTTTATTTTTCTGGGCTCCAACATCACTGCAGATGGTGACTGCAGCCATGAAATTAAAAGACACTTACTCCTTGGAAGGAATTTATGACCAACCTAGATAGCATATTAAAAAGCAGATACATTACTTTGCCAACAAAAGTCCGTCTAGTCAAGGCTATAGTTTTTCCAGGGGTCATGTATGGATGTGAGAGTTGAACTATAAAGAAAGCTGAGCACCGAAGAATTGATGCTTTTGAACTGTGGCGTTGGAGAAGACTCTTGAGAATCCCTTGGACTGCAAGGAGATCCAACCAGTCCATCCTAAAGGAGATCAGTCCTGGGTGTTCATTGGAAGGACTGATGTTGAAGCTGAAACTCCAATACTTTGGCCACCTGATGCGAAGAGCTGACTCATTGGAAAAGACCCTGATGCTGGGAAAGATTGAGGGCAGGAGGAGAAGGGGACGACAGAGGATGAGATGGCTGGATGGCATCACCAACTCGATGGACATGGGTTTGGGTGGACTTAAGGAGTTAGTAATGGACAGGGAGGCCTGGCGTGCTGCGGTTCATGGGGTCACAAAGAGTCAGACAAGACTGAGCAATTGAACTTAACTGAATGGATTATTGTGATTTTAAGTGAATTGATAAATATTTTTCTCACTTTTACTTTCTAATAGTGTAAATATCTATAGATATAATGTATATGAGCAGAATTTCTTAGAGGTCCTCAATAATTTTTAAGAGTGTAAAGAGGTCCTGAGACCCAAAAAGTTAAGAACTGCTACCTCAGATTATTTTAGTATCCATTTTCTTTATACTACCTTATTGCATGTTACACACATGCCAGTACACTCCCTCTCACTGGACACCTAGCAAATTTAAGAAGGAAGCTATTGATGAAACTGAAATATTATGCAGACCTTGGTCTCAGGCCATACTTGATCTAAAGTATCTGGAAGCTATAACCAGTATCATGATATCTAGTTTTCTTAGAAACTTCTCAGTCCTTTGGCAAGTACTTCAAGACAGCTTCTCACAACACCAGCCATAGGTATGTATGTGATGTTCGATTCCAGCAAAGACCATCTACCTGTTCTTTTGAATTTTCCTTAAAGTCTCTAACCTCAATCTCGTCCTTGTAAATGTGAGCCACCATGTCACAATTCCAGCTTATATGGCCTCAAGACAAAGTCATATTATAGTCAATGTGCTACAACAAAAGCATCACTAAAACAAATCTTTCCAAGCCCACTGTATGATCCACTTATTTCAACCAGTATCTAATAAAATAAAAACATTTGGATAGTCTTAGAGTCCCTTTGAAGCTGAAACTCCAATACTTTGGCCACCTCATGAGAAGAGTTGACTCATTGGAAAAGACCCTAATGCTGGGAAGGATTGGGAGCAGGAGGAGAAGGGGACGACAGAGGATGAGATGGTTGGATGGCATCACCGACTCGATGGACATGGGTTTGGGTAAACTCCAGGAGTTGATGATGGACAGGGAGGCCTGGCATGCTGCGATTCATGGGGTCGCAAAGAGTCGGACATGACTGAGCGACTAAACTGAACTGAGAGTCCCTTTAGAACAAGATTTGAGATACTGTATAAAATCCTAACCAGATGACTCAGTCACTATTTAAGTGATATACATGGGTTTGGGTATACTCTGGGAGTTGGTGATGGACAGGGAGGCCTGGCTTGCTGCGATTCATGGGGTTGCAAAGAGTCGGACACGACTTAGCAACTGAACTGAACTGAACTGATACCTCTGTCCATAAAAGTATTTGAAGTTTCTCCTTAGAGCTCTTCCCTCTCCTTGATGTTGAGGCTACTAGCAATAAGGCACACTGTTTCTTTCCCTGAAGGAGTGCTCAAATTGCTGACCTACAGCAGAAGCTGCTGGATGCAGAAAGTGAAGACAGACCAAAACACCGCTGGGAGAATATTGCTACTATTCTGGAAGCCAAGTGTGCCCTGAAATACTTAACTGGAGAAGTAAACATTTCTTCCTATCAGCAATTAAGGGTCTGGTTTGGTGGTTTGAAATAAGATGTTAGCCTGAAATATTGTCATAATGCTATTGCCACTGTTCGTGGTAGAAACCACAATGACACTATCATTAGAGAAATAGTTTTATGGGTAAAGGTTTGTGTGAGCAAGTACAGTCTGGTCACTTAAAATATATATATGACTTGCAACCTGATACTCATCCCTGGCATATATCAGGTGCTCAACAATGTTCACTGTTATTATTATGAAAAGTTTAAAATACCATAGTAGGCCACTGATCAAACATACTATACTACTTTTTTAAAACACCTCTGCTATGTATTATATTCAAAAAGTTTTCAGTACAATCTAGGAGAGAGAAAACCTTTGACATATAAAGATTCATCTTAAGGAAAATCTGTCTTCACTGACCTTAAAATAATATATCATCATCCACTGTCACAAAAGGAATTAAAATTGATCACCTCTGGTGATTGAGGCAAGCATACAAACTCTAACTCTGCAAGTTTGAACAATGCTATCCTTTATACATTTTTGTGTTGGGTTAGCAGATTTATCCTACTAAGGAAATCCTTATTAATCTTGTGAACACTGGTATTTATGATGTTCACCATCTGGGCTGGTAGAGAATATAAAACTAGGCCAGCATAGGATATCAATCCAGCCTAAAGAGCCAAAGCTGAAGTTTCAGTTAATGTGTCTACAAGTTCCAACATGTGAACACAGGCATTCTGAAATAGGACATAATTAGCCATAAAGGTGTGTCTTATGGATTTCTCTTTAAAATTAAGGAAGAACTTTTTGAATATCAGAATTTGGAATTGTCTGATACTCTTTGTGTTAGATTCATTCTTGCCTTGAAATAGAACAAGATTAAATGACCTTAGTGGTGGCTTCCAGCTCTAAGATATCTATCTCAGCAGATAACTATCTGGGCTCTTTCATTGCTTGTCTCCTCCAAAATACAGGTCAGCAAGCTTGAAAGCAACCTGAAACAGAACAAGGCCAGCTATTCTGACATGCAGAAAATGCTGTTTGAGGAACGAAATCATTTTGCTGAAATAGAAGCAGAGTTACAGGCAGAGCTGGTGAGAATGGAGCAACAGCACCAAGAGAGGGTAAGCTGGCGAGCCAAGAAGCTATACTGAGAAACAAACCATCATTGCTTTCTGTTGTTGGTTTAAAATAATAATAGTGGGAGGTATGAAGTTTCCTTCAAAAGGCCGTGTAGTCTTTTCCAATCTTTGCAAATAAGAAACCAGAAACAGAAAAATGACTTATCTAAGTTTACACATGCCAGTGACAGTGGCTCTTAGCTTCCAACTTTTTTTTTTTAATATTTATCTACTTATGTATTTGGCTGTCTCAGATCTTAGTTGCAGCATGCAGAATCTTTCATTGCAGCACACAGGCTTCTCTCTAGTTGTGGCCCGAGGGTTCCAGAGCACGTGGGCTCAGTAGTTGTGGTGCACAAGCTTAATTGCCTCATGACATGTGGGATCTTAGTTCCCTGACTAGGAATCGAACCCATGTTCCCTGCATTGGCAGGTGGATTCTTAACCACTGGACCAACTGGGAAGTCCCTTAAGGTCCAACTTTAATACCAAGATGAACATGCTGATAATACTGTGCCTGTGCTTTCTATTTCAAGCCATGAGAGTAAAAGTGAATAATTTTCTTTGAAATCACAGAGGAATAACTGCATCACTTCAGTTCAGTCCCTCAGTCATGTCCGACTCTTCGTGACCCCGTGGACCACAGCATGCCAGGCCTCCCTGTCCATCACCAACTCCCAGAGTCTACTCAAACTCATCTCCATTGAGTTGGTGATGCCATCTACCCATCTCATCCTCTGTCGTCCCCTTTTCCTCCTGCCTTCAATCTTTCCCAGCATCAGGGTATTTTCAAGTGAGTCAGCTCTTCGCATCAGGTGGCCAAAGTATTGGAGTTTCAGCTTCAGCATCAGTCCTTCCAATGAACACTCAGGACTGATCTCCTGTAGGATGAACTGGTTGGATCTCCTTTCAGTCCAAAGGACTCTCAAGAGTCTTCTCCAACACCACATGTCAAAAGCATCAATTCTTTGGCACTCAGCTTTCTTTATAGTCCAACTCTCACATCCATACATGACTACTGGAAAAACCATAGCCCTGACGAGATGGACCTTTGTTGGTAAAGTAATGTCTCTGCTTTTTAATATGCTGTCTAGTTTGGTCATAACTTTCCTGCCAAGGAGTAAGTGTCTTTTAATTTCATGGCTGCAGTCACAATATGCAGTGATTTTGGAACCCAAAAAAATAAAGTCTCTCACTGTTTCCGCTGTTTCCCCATCTATTTGCCATGAAGTGATGGGACCGGATGCCATGATCTTAGTTTTCTGAACGTTGAGCTTTAAGCCAACTTTTTCACTCTCCTCTTTCACTTTCATCAAGAGGCTCTTTAGTTCTTCAATTTCTGCCATAAGGTTGGTGTCATCTGCACATTATTACTCCCAGTAATCTTGATTCCAGCTTGTGCTTCATCCAACCCAGCGTTTCTCATGATGTACTCTGTTTATAAATTAAATAAGCAGGGTGACAATATACAGCCTTGACGTACTCCTTTTCCTATTTGGAACCAGTCTGTTGTTCTATGTCCAGTTCTAACTGTTGCTTCCTGACCTGCACACAGATTTCTCAAGAGGCAGGTCAGGTGATCTGGTATTCCCATCTCTTTCAGAATTTTCCACAGTTTGTGGTGATCCACACAGTCAAAGGCTTTGGCATAGTCAATAAAGCAGAAATAGGTGTTTTTCTGGAACTCTCTTGCTTTTTCGGTGATCCAGCAGATGTTGGCAATTTGATCTCTGGTTCCTCTGCCTTTTCTAAAACCAGCTTGAACATCTGGAAGTTCACATTTCACATATTGTTAAAGCCTGGCTTGGAGAATTTTGAGCACTACTTTACTAGCGTGTGAGATGAGTGCAATTGTGCTGTAGTTTGAGCATTCTTTGGCATTGCCTTTCTTTGGGATTGGAATGAAAAGTGACCTTTTCCAGTCCTGTGGCCACTGCTGAGTTTTCCAAATTTGCTGGCATATTGAGTGCAGCACTTTCACAGCATCATCTTTCAGGGTTTGGAATAGCTCAACTGGAATTCCATCACCTCCACTAACTTTGTTTGTAGCGATGCTTCCTAAAGCCCACTTGACTTCGCATTCCAGGATGTCTGGCTCTAGGTGAGTGATCACACCATCGTGGTTATCTAGGTCATGAAGATCTTTTTTGTACAGTTCTTCTGTGTATTCTTGCCACCTCTTCTTAATATCTTCTGCTTCTGTTAGGTCCATACCATTTCTATCCTTTATTGGACTAAACTGAAATTCCTTTTTCCTCTTATTCCTTTGGTACCATTGGGTTGTATTTTTCTCTAGGTGCTGTACCTCCTCAGTCAGCTGCAGCAAAGCCAAATGGCAGAGAAGCAGCTAGAAGAGTCAGTCAGCGAAAAGGAACAACAGCTGCTGAACACCCTGAAGTGTCAGGTAAGGACATGAGGCAAAGCTCTCCAGAGATGGGGTCCACAGGCCTGACTTAGAACTTTATCTAATTTATACCATTGTTTAACCTGCAGAAAAAATTACCTACTGAAAAGAAGTTTATAATGGCAGCCTCTGTTGCTTTGTTAGCCCTATTTGGTCAATTTAGGGATGTTTAGGGTGTAGCCATACATAGGATAACTTCTGTTTTGGTACAGAAATGAGAGTATATACTCTGTACTAGACTTTAAGGCCTTCTCATTCTTTCTCTCAACCCTGAGCTCTAAAGAATTAAGAAAATTAAATCATCCAGTAGAATCCTAGGGGCATTTAGCTCTCTCTTCCTGTGCCTGCTATGAGTTGAGACCTGACCTGTTTGTAAAATGCCTGGGGTCTGCATTTCTTCCAGAGTCTGGAAACACCACACCCTTTAATAGCATGTTGGAGCACTATTTTATCCAACTTAGCATCTTTTTCCTGAACCACCAGTCTCTAAGGTTTCCTTGGCACCTCTCATTGAAGACATAACCAAACTTGTTAAGGTCATATACATGAATCTAGTTGTTTTAAGTGCCAAGAAAGTTTAATCAGGCTCATTAGTGCAGCAAATAAACTGCTTAATCTGTGTTGAGAATCATGGACAAAAGCATCTAAAGACATCAAAGAAACAGCTGACTCTCTGGGTCAGTTTCTTTATTGGCATCCTGATGGGAATAAGGGATATGAGGCTAGAAAATAGAAAAAAATGAAGAAGGTGTATAGGGCAGAGCCTATGCTTCCTGCAAGTTTGGTCATGGCTGCTTGGGAGCATTGGAATAGAGGTGGCATTCAGGACATCTAGGAATTGGTGGGGATCAGGCATTTTTCTGGGTGCCAGTGCCTGCTGTGCAAAAACCATATGCTGCCAGCAACTTGGCAGTAGTGTGTTTTCATCTCTGAGTTGTTTGGTACCCATATGTAGTACCCAAAATAACCCCACCTATCACTGCATTATCTGGAAACAGGATGAAGAACTTGAGAAGATGCGGGAAGTGTGTGAGCAAAATCAGCAGCTTCTGCAAGAGAACGAACTCATGAAGCAGGTACTGCAGCTTCCCACCCATTTAATAAGGCCTGGGAGACCCTGTTGCAACTGAGACCAGCCCTTGCTGGTCTCAGTATATATAGTGACTTGGCTCTATTTTATGAGGTCTTCATCTAGTTTCCATGTGATATGATCATGTGCATTTCAGATGATATAAAAGCCATATTTAAATTTGCTCCTTTCTGAATCTAATACTGATCCTGTAAAGTGGGAATCCTTCAACGTACTTTGCTATTATCCGGCCTCACTTTACCATGGCTTAAAATTAAGTTAATTAGGATTCTATGTTTTATCCGTGAACACTCTCAGAAGCTTCCCTGCAAAGTACACTTTGTCTCTTCTTTTCAAATAGAAACTGAACCTCCTCCAAGTAGCCAGCAGACAGAAATCTCATCTTCCTAAGGATACCCTTCTATCTCCAGATTCTTCTTTTGAATATATCCCACCTAAGGTAAACTACTCAGTGCCTGTGATACCTTCGCATAGCCAAGATTTGTGGTGAGTGTGCAAAAATCACCTTTTTAGAAGTGATTGAGAGTTAAAATTCCCACATTCCAGCATCTCAAGTTTCCTTGGAGTCCCAGATAAAACTAGAGTACAATCTTGAGGAAAATAGACTTTCTCCCTCCCTAGAAGCCTGTCTTTAGGCCATGTACAGGCATTATGCAACACAGCTGAGGAGGAGGAGCAAAGAGCAGTGTTCAGCTGTCCATCTAAAGATACTTATCATATCTGATTCTCTCCCTCCTCCCTCAGATTACTCAGCCTCTGTCCCTTCAGTTTCTCTCCCTTCAAAGACTGTAAAGTCAAAGGCTAAAGCAGAATTTTCTTCTGATTGGTAAAGCCAAGTGGAGTATCTTTGAGGGTGTCTAAAATCTATGCTCTGAGAATATAGCTGGAAGCAGCTACTGAGAAGAGAGGATCCACGTGGTGTTGTTAGTCTTAGTTAAATAACCATTCCAAACCTTTTTTCTTAGCCCAGACCTTCCCGTTTTAAAGAAAAGTTCCTGGAGCAAAGCATGGACATCGAAGATCTAAAATATTGTTCGGAATATTCTGTGAATGAGCCTGAGGACAGTGATGGTGATGGTGGCAATGGAGATGATGAGGAATGGAAGCCAACAAAATTAGTTAAAGTGTCCAAGAAGAACATCCAAGGGGTAGGAGGCAGCTCATCTCTTTCAGGAGTTCTATTCATTAGTCTTCACTGCCAGTGAGAATGTGCCAGCCCCTCAATCCCATTCAGAGGCACTGGCTCCACTGAGGGGCGTTCATTGGGCAAGCTCTATATGGAAACCAGGGCTAATTGAGAGGGCTGCCTGGGTGCACAGAGGGGTTCTTTTCACATTTTCAGATTCTTACCCAGTCTGAACAGGTAGTAGTGTTCTATACCGTCTCATTGAAACTGGTTCCAGTGTGATCATTATAACCTTTCACATTTTTATAGCACTATACAGTTTATGAACTATTCTTATATGTTACCTCTTTTCATTGTCACCAAAAAAAAAATCCAGTGAGGTGTTTATTGTTTGTATTTTACAGCTGGATCTGAGACTCAGGAGAGTGAAATGACCTTGCCCAGGGACATAAATCCAAGTGAGAATCAGGACTTGAAATCAAATGTTCTGACTCCAAGTCCAGTTTATTTTTACCACACCATGGTCAAATCAGTAAAAACCACAGCCCAACTTTAAAATCAAACACACCAAAGTTAAGGCTAGTTAGGAACAATCTGACTTTGAGACATGCTCTATTTACTTACTGGAGAAGGCAATGGCAACCCACTCCACTACTCTTGCCTGGAAAATCCCATGGATGGAGGAGCCTGGTAGGCTGCAGTCCATGGGGTCGCTAAGAGTTGGACACGACTGAGCAGCTTCACTTTTACTTTTCACTTTCATGCATTGGAGAAGGAAATGGCAACCCACTCCAGTGTTCTTGCCTGGAGAATCCCAGGGATGGGGAAGCTTCATGGGCTGCCACCTATGGGGTCGCACAGAGTTGGACACGACTGACGTGACTTAGCAGCAGCAGCAGCAATGATATATAGTGGTATTTTACCTGTTTCTAAACTTTTCATAAGTGGTTTCAAATGTATTTGGCCTTTCATCACTGATTTTTTTCCTAGTGTTAAATTTGTTATATTCATCCATCTTTTAAAAAATACTTATTATTTTGAAAAGTATTTATATATTTGGCTGTATTGAGTCTTAGTTGCAGCATGCAGAATCTTCGTTGCATCTTCATTGCAGCACTGAGGATCTTTCATTGCATGACTGAAGCGACTTAGCAGCAGCAGCAGCTATTTACTTACACAATGACAATGCTACATATTTACCAAACCTAGATGTTTTATGTTGAAACACTAACTTCCCAGGCCTTACTGTTCACTACTACCCCAACTGTGCCCTGCAGCCACATTCCACTTAAAGGGAACAGCTCACAAATTACCTTAGGGAGATTCCTAGAAGGTTACTCCATTTCATTAGCTGATAGCACACCACTAGAAAACTGAGCCTTGTAAAGCCACAAACACCAGAGAGAAGCAAGTCATGAGAACTAGACCATTGTGGTGGCATTAAGTTATTTGCAAAGTCATCAGGAATACAACAAAGTCACCATGTGCTCTTGGTGGAACTAAGAGCTCATCCTTAGCCTCAGAGAGCTTATAATCTAATGGGAAAACAAGACAAAGAAATAGGAATGCATCATAGTACCTCGGGGCTTCCCAGGTGGTGCAAGTGGTAAAGAACCTGCAAGAGACATAAGAGACACGAGTTCGATCCCTGGGCCAAAAAGATCCCCTGGAGGAGAGTACGGCAGTCCACTCCAGTATTCTTGCCTGGAGACTCCCATGGACAGAGGAGCCTGGTGGGCTATAGTCCATAGGATCACAAAGAGTCGGACATGAATGAAGCAACTTAGCATGTACATACACATAGAACCTCAACCTACTCATCTCAGGGACATGGATTGAGGGGCCTTTAAGAGTGACTATAAAGCCAAACCAAGTAGATAGAGTTTAAGGTCATGCCATGAAAGAGATGACTGTTGCTACATTATAAGACAGAAAGGGAAATACAGTCTTGGGAGACCATTTTCTGGCACAGTGAATAGCATATTGCAAAGTCTTGATAGGAGAGGTAGCAGCAGTGTAACCGAGTTGGGACATTGAGAGAAAATGGGGCAGAACATGTCTTTCATTCATTTACTCAGCAAACGTTTATGCTATCTACTGTGATTAAAATGGAAAGCATGAGCTGAATGTTGATGAAAAAGTCAGCCGGGTAATAGGAAGCAAAGATGAGAAGTACACACAGAAACAAATGGTAGAGGACCTAAAACCCTGGGAAGGAGTTTCCAAATAGGAAGCAAATATGGGTATACTTGTATATATACACACATGTATATATATATGCACTATTGCTATAAGCTTAAAAAAGGAAATATAAAAGTATAGCAAAATATTGCCAGTAAGTAATAATTGTTATCAATGATAAATCCTATGTCTAAAACACTGAGAGATGATTCTTTTCTAGGCTTTTCCCCTGATTTTATAACTTGAGAATATAATTGAGCTTTAAGGGGGGCAAGTTAACAATTGAGTTTCTCCTTTTTGGTGACCTCAAAGTACAATGGATGCTGTGACCGCTCTTTGATCAGACTGCTTGCAGACATGTCAGCTTTAGACCTTGATACTTTGCATGAAGACCATCCTGATTGTTACTGTTGCAACCCAGCGGAATCACTAGGTATCTGGACAGGAGACTGCAGCAAGCACCAAACTGATGACTTGTCCAAAGCTAATGCTGAAAAAATAGGTTTCCTCATTCAGCTGTATTTCCTATATGTACTAAGGAGATGCCAAAGGATGAAGAAGTGATAGCTTAGAAGCCAGGTAGACATGAGTTCTGTCTTGACTTTGCCACTGTTTAGTTGGATGGCCTTAAGCGGGTCACGCAATCTCTCTGGGCCTCAGATTTCCTTATTTATGTAATAAAGGGATGAGACTAGACTAGTGATATATAAGGTCTCTTCCAGCACGAATATCCTGAGTTAAAGTTGTATGTATGGGTTTTGTTGTTGGTTTTAATATGTGGTTTTTAATAATACCACCTTTATATGGTGTTATATGGTGTCTGAGAAGTTAAAAGAAGGAATATATGTGAGAGCACCTTGTAAAGGATAAAATGCCATGCAGGTATTGGTATTAAAGCACTGTAACCACTATTACAAATATTCCCATTTGTCCCCTTTGGCAGAAAAGAAGGAGCAGGTATTCTGGTCTCTAGTAATAAAAGAATGGAGATGAACTGGGATGGAGTGACTTGTCCAAGGGCATGCCAAGTATTGACTATAAGACTAGAGCCCAAGTCTCCTAATTCCTATCCTAGTATTCTTTATGTTACAATTTTTACCAGTTTTTATCATTCTGAGATATAATATAGCACTGAAATCAGTGCTAGAAGAATTATAGACTCTAAAGAAATAATTTTCAACCCTGGTTGCACATTAGAATCCTCCAGGGAGCTTTTAAACACAGGGAGCCTGAGACCCCATGCCAAGATATTCTGATTTAATTAGTCTGAGTTGGGACCTGGCCTTTTTGAAAAGCTCCCCAGAGATTTCTTATGTGCACATGGACCTCACCAGATGGTCAGAGTTGAGAACCACTGGCATAAAGGAACCCCAAAGGTCTTTCATCTGCACTTCCCACTCTATATAAAGACTCTCTATTATAGTGGTTCCCAACTATGGTGTTGGGACATGCTGGTTGGTTGCTAGCAGTTGTGGTACACACACATGTGTGTACACACATATACCACATACATCATATTTGAGATTATGTCTGTGGAAAGGTCTTGCTCCCTCTCTTATATTTTGATCCCAGTTTGGGAGAAAACAGGATGAAGTTATAGTGAGTGCACATGGCATTCATGTGACATTCATCTAACGTGTATGTCATGACTGTTCTATAATACCACTCCCAGGTATTTATCTAGCCTCTGCTTGCTTGAAAACAAGCAGTCTACTAGGGGGAAGCTCACAGTCTCACAGGGAAGCCCACTGTATTCCAAGTGGCTGTTAGAAAGTTGTACTTTGTTGAGCTAGAGTATGCTGTCCTATATATCATCCCAATGAGACTTTGGCTATGTAAAAGTTGACTTGTTCTTCCTTATAACAACCCCTCAGATACCACTCTCCTACCATTAACCCTTTGGATAAAATGAAGACACATGGCCTGGGTAATAGTGTTTGTGAGGGAGATAGATAAATGTATAAATGGTCAAGGGACCATACCCAGCATATAGCAATCAATGGATCAATGTCATTCTGGTGAGGTATCTCTAGGACATGTCATAGAACGCTGTCTTTTGCTCTGTCTTATTCAAAGGAGTGAAGTTGAGTTTTGTTTTGTTTTATTACATCCAGTGTTGGCAAAGGTGACTGAGGTGGGCATTTCTGTCTGTTGTTGTTAAGAATGCAACTTGGCATACCTTTCTAGAAAGCATCTTGCAAATATGTATCGGAAGTCTTAAAAATATTCCTATCGGCAGGGAGGTTCAAAGGGAGGGGACATATGTATACTTATGACTGATTCATACTATTCATGGGGTTCTCAAGGAATAATACTGAAGTGGTTTGCCATTCCCTTCTCCAGTGGACCACATTTTGTCAGAACTCTCCACCAGTATGAAAAGGCAAAAAGATATGACACTGCAAGATGAACTCCCCAGGTCGGTAGGTGCCCAATATGCTACTGGAGAAGAGTGGAGAAATAACTCCAGAAAGAATGAAGAGGCTGAGCCAAAGTGAAAACAATGCCCAGTTGTAGATGTGACCGGTGATGGAAGTAAAGCCTGATGCTGTAAAAACAATATTGCATAGGAACCTAGAATGTTAGGTCCATGAATCAAGGTAAATTGGAAGTGGTCAAACAGGAGATGGCAAGAGTGAACACTGACATTTTAGGAATCAGTGAACTAAAATGGATGGGAATGGCTGAATTTAACTCAGATGACCATTATATCTACTACTGTGGGCAAGAATCCCTTAGAAGAAATGGAGTAGCCCTCGTAGTCGACAAAAGAGTCTGAAATGCAGTACTTGGGTGCGATCTCAAAAATGACAGAATGATCTCTGTTCGTTTCCAAGGCAAACCATTCAATACAGAGTAATCCAACTCTGCCACAACCACTAATGCTGAAGAAGCTTAAGTTTTGCAGAGCCAATCACAATGGGGACGGTCTGCAGCATCTACATCACAGATGGTCAGTACTGAAATCAGATTGATTATATTCTTTGCAGCCAAAGATGGAGAAGCTCTATACAGTCAGCAAAAGCAAGACCAGGAGCTGACTGTGGCTCAGATCATGAACTCTTTATTGTAAAATTCAGACTTAAATTAAAGAAAGTAAGGAAAACCACTAGACCATTCAGGTATGACCTAAATCAAATCCTTTACGATTATACAATGGAAGTGACAAATATATTCAAGGGATTAGATCTGATAGAGTGCCTGAAGAACTATGGATGGAGGTTCGTGACATTGTACAGGAGGTGGTGATCAAAACCATCCCCAAGAAAAAGAAATGCAAGAAGGCAAAATGGTTGTCTGAGGAGGCCTTACAAATAACTGAGGAAAGAAGAGAAAGCAAAAGGCAAAGGAGAAAAGGAAAGATATATCCATCTGAATGCAGAGTTCCAAAGAATAGCAAGGAGAGATAAGAAAGCCTTCCTCAGTGATCAATGCAAAGAAATAGAGGAAAACAATAGGATGGGAAAGACTAGAGATCTCTTTAAGAAAATTAGAGATACCAAGGGGACATTCCATGCAAAAATGGGCATAATAAAGGACAGAAATGGTATGGATGTAACAGAAGTAGAAGATATTAAGAAGAGGTGGCAAGAATACACAGAAGAACTGTATAAAAAAGATCTTAACGATCCAGATAACCACAATGGTGTGATCACTCACCTAGAGCCAGACATCCTGGAGTGTGAGGTCAAGTGGGCCTTAGGAAGCATCACTATAAACAAAGCTAACGGAGGTGATGAAATTCCAGTTGAGCTACTTCAAATCCTAAAAGATGATGCTGTGAAAGTGCTACCCTCAATATGCAAGAAAAGCTGGAAAACTCTGCAGTGGCCACAGGAATGGAAAAGGTCAGTTTTCATTCCAATCCCAAAGAAGGGCAATGTCAAAGAATGTTCAAACTACCACACAATTGTGCTCATCTCACATGGTAGCAAAGTAATGCTCAAAATTCTCAAAGCTAGACTTCAACAGTACCTGAACCAAGAACTTCCAGATATTGAAGCTGGATTTAGAAAAGGCAGAGGAACCAGAGATCAAATTGCCAACATTCATTTGATCATAGAAAAAGCAAGAGAATTCCAGAAAAACATCTACTTCTGCTTCATTGACTATGCTAAAGCCTTGATGGTGTGGATCACAACAAACTGCTGAAAATTCAAGAGATGGGAATACCAGACCACCTTACCCTAAGAAATCTATATGCAGGTCAAGAAGCAGCAGTTAGAACCGTACGTAGAACAATGGACTGGTTCCAAATTGGAAAAAGAGTACATCACGGATGTATATTGTCACCCTGCTTATTTAGCTTATATGCAGAGTACATCATGCTAAATGCCGGGCTGGATGAAACACAAGCTGAAATCAAGATCACCGGGAGACATATCAATAACCTCAGATATGCAATGACACCACCCTTACAGCAGAAATTGAAGAGGAACTAAAGAGCCTTCTGATGAGGGTGACAGAGGAGAGAGAAAAAGCTGGCTTAAAACTCAACACTGAAAAAACGAAGATCATGGCCTCTGGTCACATCACTTCATGGCAAACACATGGGGAAACAATGGAAAGAATGAGAGACTTTATTCTGGGGAGCTCCAAAATCATTGGAGATGATGACTACAGCCATGAAATTAAAAGACCCTTGCTTCTTGGAAGAAAAGCTATGACCAACCTGGACATCATATTAAAAAACAGAGATATTACTTTGCTGACAAAGGTCCATCTAATCAAAGCTGTGTTTTTTCCAGTAGTCATGTATGGATGTAAGAGTTGGACCTTAAAGAAAGCTGAGCGCCGAAGAATTGATGCTTTTGAACTGTGGTGTTGGAGAAGACTCTTGCAAGTCCCTTGGGCTGCAAGGAGATCAAACCAGTCAACCCTAAAGAAAATCAGTCCTGAAAATTCACTGGAAGGACTGATGCTGAAGCTGAAACTCCAGTACTTTGGCCACCTGATGTGAAGAACTGACTCATTGGAAAAGACCCTGATTCTGGGAAAGATTGAAGACAGGAGAAGAAGGGGATGACAGAGGATGAGATGGTTGGATGGCATCACTGACTCGATAGACATGAGTTTGAGCCTGCTCTGGGAGTTGTTGATGGACAGAGAAGCCTGGCATGCTGCAGTCCATGGGGTCGCAGAGAGTCAGATATGACTGAACGTAATGTAATATATGGCTGATTCACACTGTTGTATGGCAGAAACCAACACAACATTGTAAAGCAATTATCCTCCAACTAAAAATAAATTTAAAAAAATGTTCCTTTCCTTCAGCCCTCTAATTATACACCTAGGTATTTATACTAAGGAAATATTCATTGATATGTAAAAATATTTATAAATCATTTTTGAGCATCGGCACTGCTTCTAGGTGCTGAGGATACAATAAACAGACACTTCAGATCCTTGGCCTCATGAAACTGAAGACATTGTTGTGGAGAGAGACACATAGTGACCAGAAAACAAAATAATTTTAGATGATAAGAGATGAAACAAAAATATAGTCAAATCTTAGAGAATGATGGGGTAGGAAGAGAGTACTTTGGAAGAGGCCTCTCTAAAGTGGAGATATTTAAGCTGAGATCTGAGCAAAGTGAAGGAACAAGCCAGGGAAAAAATCAGAAGAACATTTCAGGTAAAGGAAACCGTAACTGCAAAGGTCTCAGGGTAGGAATGATCCAGGCTTATCAAGGAGCAGCCAAAAAGGTCAGTGTGGCTGGAGGATATTGAGAAATGAAAGAGTACAGTACAAGGGCAGGTCAGAGGGGTAATCAGGGCCCTTGTCAGTCATGGTAAGACTTGGATTGTATTTATGTACCAGGATATTTGCTGTATGTAACATGATTTATAATGGTAAACAATTTCTTTCAAAATAATCTTAATATCTAACATTAGGTGACTGATTAAGTAAACTGACATTTCCACATAATGAAAGGCCATATGCAATTGTTAAATATTAAAAATCATGGTTTTGATTTTCAGATGTTATAGAATACTGTATGTTATTCTCATAATAAGGAGGGATAGATGTTTTAATGGTTTCTTTTACCTTCACAACTACAGAACAATGGTGATGGTTGTCCATATGAAAGAGAGTTGAGGGCTTGAATTTAACTATAAATGCAGTATGAATCCACAAGGATGGAAAGCTAAAAAAAAGTTACTGTGATTTTAGGACTCATAACCAGAACTATTGAGTTCATAACAAGGGAGGTGGTTCTCTCAATCTACTTCACAATGGTCACACCACATTTAGAGAGTTGTGCTCATTTCTGCATGTCACAATTAAAGATGAACTTGGACAAATTGATATATAGCTAAGGTACTGAGAATTCTTGGAAACCATGTCATGTGGTGAATCATTGAGGGAGCTAGGTATATTTAGCTTTGAGAGGATTTGGACAGAGTGGGACTGGGGAGTGAAAATGATACTCATGGTTTGAACATCTGTGCTGTGAAAGTGGGGTTAAACTGATTTCATGTCATTCCAGATGGCAGAATTGGGTCCTGAGGTCAGAATTTATATAGAAACTGTTGTCTCAGGATAAATAGATCGTTGGATAATAAGACCAGAGATTGTTAGAGTGGGGCTTCATACATCAAATCAGGCTTTAAGTGGTCACTGAGGTCTTCTCTGACGAATCCATCATTCTGTGAGCTCTGCCACCTATATTTGTTCCAAGCCAAACTATCCTATTTTCTTCCACCATTTCTCTTATAACACCACTTCCTGTAATGCTGGTCACCCGCTGCTTTTTGTTTAATGCCCTCTTTATGAATCAAGTGCACACAGTCAACTCCTGAATGTGTGTGCAAGGGAACATATTGATAAAATGGGCTTAATATGTGGAAAGCACTTATAACAGTGTCTGGCACACGTTAATATAAGCTATTACTACTGTAGCCTTTTTAGTAAGGGTGAAATATGGCACTGTGACGAGTATGGATCAGTTGTGGCATATCCATAGAGTGAAGATGAATGGAACAGGAGCTACATGCATCAACAGATCTGTGGTAAAAGACACATGGATAAGCATCTAATTCAAGAAACTGCCCCTGAGAGGGAGGGAGGTGAATGGGTTCAGGAAAGGGTAGACAGGAGGCTTCAGTTGTATCTGTTTTTTACTCATCAAAGAAGGGTTGGGGGGACTTCCCTGGTGGTCCAGTGGTTAAAATTCCACGCTTCCAATGCCGGGGGCACAGCCCACATGCCGCAACTAGTCAAATTGACGATCAGGAACATGAGTGGTTTTTTTTTATTGTGTACACTTTTTATATTCCAAAAAAAAATAATGGTGCCCTAAAATAGAATATGTTATTTCAAATGGGATCTGACTGACCCAGGTATAGTGAAGCAAATTTCTTCACTTCTTGTGATTTCTGAACTCCAAATTTCTGCCTGACTTTCTTTTTGACAGCCATTTCACACTGTTGACTCGAACCTTGCTGACACCTCAAGTCCCTAGACCTTTTTTGCACAAACTACCTTTTTTGTTTTGTGTGTGTGTGTGTGTGTATTTTCGGGGTTTTTGTTTGTTTTTGCCCCAGTTGTGAGTGCAGCTTGTGGGATCTTAGTTCCCTGACCAGGGATTGAATCCAGGCCCTCAGCAGTGAAGTCTCAGAGTCCTAAAGACTGGACTGCCAGAGAATTCCCTTCACAAACTTCTTTTAAGCCAAATTTCCCCTCATATTTATATGGCTGGTTTAAGGGGGAACCTAAATAGTAGGCTTATATTTATCCCTGCTATAACTTTTCTGTCTACTTCCAGCCCATGATTCCAGCCTGTCAAAATATATTTGAATTATGATTCTGTTATCTTACATATTAATCATCCTTCCAGCTTTATGTCATTGTTACCACTGATGAATATACCTACCTTGTAGACTGGCTATGAGACTCAAATGAGATTTTGCATTTCTATATATGAAAGTATTCAGAAAACTGTAAAGGGCTGTATAGATATAAATTATTTTATTTCGTATCATCAGTGATTTATTAAAATGTTGAATGATTAAACTGCTGAGGACAAAGCCGGGGCCAACACTAAACAAACTAGAAATGTGAGTTGGATGAAAGTGCAGCTAGGCAGATCTCAAGATACTGAGCAGCTCTACTCAGTTATTAAATCTGTCTAACTCTACTCCCATCCAGCTCACAGTCCTTCACTTTGGCCATAAAATCATCATGAGAATCTTTGTCAATTGCTCTGCATTATTATGGTACCCTTCCAATCTGTCTTTCAAGTACACTATCCCAAAAGTGTGGCATGACTTGTTCTTAGAAAACCTATGGTGGTTCTTGGTGATCATTGTTTCACTAAAGAAGAGAGGACTGCAAAGATAGAAGTTTTTCATTTTTTCTAGAATGGCTTGCGAATGAAGGGAAGGTACTTCAAACCTCGTCTTCTGACTCAGTAATGTTTCTTTCCACAAACCTGTTTTGCAGTGTTCCTGCAAGGGCTGGTGTGGGAACAAGCAGTGTGGGTGCAGGAAGCAAAAATTGGACTGTGGCACAGACTGCAGCTGTGATGCCACAAAGTGTAGGAACCGTCAGCAAGACAAGGTAGGATCAGTGCTATCACCCCTCACCATCCCTTCAGATCTCCCAGCTGTCTGTACCCTTTTCTTCCACCTTCAATCTTGAAACCTGGAGTCTCCTGCTCAGCCCTTACCACCCTCCTTCCCCCTGAACCAGAAAAAGCTATTTCGTTTCTCAGTCCTTCTTTCTTGCTGCTAGCCTGTCCACACCACCCCTCCAGAAGCCACAGCCCCTCCCAGGAGATTCCCAGATATGCAGTTCCTCACCCCCAGCCTTGGCTATAAAATTTCTGTGCAATGTCTAAGGCAGGAACAAGGAACCAGAGAGCAAGCATTTACAGGCATACAGCCACACGGGATCAAACTAGTCCGGAGGCTTAGCTGAAATGGTAAGGGCCACGTGCTGAGGTAGCATCTTCCAGGAAAGAAGTTAATCCTTCTGACATCTTGAGACATTGGTTACTTAGACCTTCGCCATAGGAACCAGCTATTCCATGGCTCTAGGAAAAGACCCACAGGAACTTGGTCTTCCTGATAAGCACTGTTCATGAACCAAACTGACAGTAACTGTTCTTACACTGCTCCTGGGAATAGCAAACTCAGGTAAACAAAATGTGCAGGAGATGGGCAGCACCAGGAAGGTCAGATCCCCGTCCTTGCCTTCTGCCCACCTGTGCCCACGAGCAAAAGTTCATTCCTACCACTTTCTGTGTAATACACAGGAATTCCAGCAAGACTAGTTCACCATGCATTTCTCAGTTTTGCCCTGGGTCTTCTATTTAAAAGACTTCTGGGATAGGTAGTCATTAGAGAACTAAAATGGCAAGCTAGAGGTCAGGCTAAGAACTGTAGAAGTAGCATTATAGAAAGACCTTAAGGATTCTCTGTTCCCATGCTTTTCTCAGTTTAGGTTCTAGAGTCCTACAGTGGCTCCAGGCAGAGGAGAATGGCCCAACTCAGTTTGACCACATGCCAGCCAAAGCAGCTTGCTCTTGTTTATTTATCAAGTTTCCTCTAAGAATTTCAGTTGTAAAACCACTGATCTAGTCCAATACCGCCATTTTACAGAGAAGGAAACTAAGGCCCAGAGATAAGCCTCAGTGACTCGCCTGATATTATACAGCTGATCATGGCGGCTAAGATTAGACCTCAGGCTTCCTGACTTTTAATCCACTTCAGTTTCCATGACAACAGGCTATAAATCTAATCCAAGCTCTACCACAGAGTCGCCTTGTTACCTAAGCAACTCCTCTCTCTTGGCCTCAGCTTCCTCTCTGAAAGGAAGACTGATACAGGCAACACTCTGTAGAAATGCTAAAAAGGATACTGTAGATTGTGGAGGGGAGAGGATTAATCGAAGAAATGGCCAAGGCTCAGCCTTGTTTTAAACCTTGCCTCATGATGTGTCCTGTGCTCTCCTCTCCAGTCCTTTGCCTTCAGAGGCTTCCTTTGAGCATTGTTAGCCCTGCCCCAGCAGGATCACCCTAAGACTTGCTTAGACTGTCTGATAAGACCCTCAGAGCTGGTACCTCAGTGGCTGAAAGGGAACAGACCAACTATGTAACCTTAGGAGCTGAATTTCTAACATGCCAGTCGGCTTGGTTCTCAGGATAGCCTGGGCACGGTTGAGCGGACTCAGGATTCTGAAGGCTCCTTCAAACTGGAGGATCCCACAGAGGTGACCCCAGGATTGAGCTTCTTTAACCCTGTCTGTGCCACTCCCAACAGCAAGGTAGGTGGGCTAAAAGCCAGGTGTTTCCAAATGTATCAGTGTCCATCTCTGCTTTAGCACTGACAAAGAGCTGTAGGGTGGGGAAGGGAAATAAAGGTACAATCAGCTTGCTGAGAATTGGGCATCGGCTAGAGTCTGTTTTCTTCAACAGAGCAATTTTGGGGGTTACCTCTGGGAGTGTGCTAAGTATTTGTAGTGGCTAGGCTGTGCTGAGCCTCTGAACCCAGCCCAGATCTAGTCACAGCTGTCTCTGTCCTTCCTAGATCCTGAAAGAGATGTGTGATGTGGAGCAGGTGCTGTTAAAGAAGACGGCTCCAGCTGCCTCCTCCCTTGGCCTCTCAGAGTCGAAACATGTAGCAACAGAAACCCAAGGAAATAAAGCTCTGGGGAAGAAAAAGAAACGAGCCCTGGCCAGCAATACCAGCTTCTTCTCTGGCTGCTCCCCCATTGAAGAAGAGGCCCACTGAAGCTGGATTCATCATCTCTGCCCCAGTCTGGCCTGGGAGATGCATTCACATTGCAGCCAGAGGGGTTTTTTAATGACTCCTCTTGATTTCAGACTCCTTGCTGTGGAACAAAGAAACAGCACGTTACTGAAAAAGAGTGTCCGGCACCCCCAGCCCCAGACTACTACTCCCCTCTCCAGAAGGGTGCTGAGCTACCTGCTGAAGAGAGAACCAACTCTCTTCAGAGACCTTCCCAGTGACTCATCAGGAACGAGGCTGAGGCTGTCTTATCTCGAGGTTGTCTCAGCTTAACGGCAGAGCCTGCTCTGTGTTGGAGGCCTGGCACAGATCCTTCATGCCACCTCCAGAACGGGGTTGGGATCTTTCCTGTCTCTGGATTTCAATGTTTTAACAGCACCCTCAGTTGTCGTTCATGTTCCTGGGAGGTAAATGAAATCTTTTTAAATGTTAATGTTAAGTAAATAAATAAATCTTAGTCCATCTGCTGTTTGGAAAGATTCTTCTGTGCCAGAGGGAGAAATACAATTTCAACCCGTGTTCCTCCACCCCTGGGAATGCTATTAAGGAAGCCGGTGCAAGTATCCAAGCCTCACCGCCTTGTAGCAGCGCTTTTTCCCCATGGGGTGTGTGGAGCAGCAAGCCATGTGTCTTCATGTTGCTGTTACCTCAGGAAGTTAGAATAATGCTAGCAAGGCCGGTGACCTGAGCTTCACTGGAGAGCCTGCCTGACCTTCAGATTTTGGGGGAAGGAACCATATTTACTAAGCATCTCCATGTGCTTGCCACAATTTTATTTGCTCCTCACAAAAATGTTCAAGGTGAATAGGTCTCATTTTGCACATGAGGAGACAGAGATACAAAGAAGCTGTCACTTCACTGAAGTCACAGAGTTAGTAATAGAGCTATGACTTGAATCCAGATGAGACACCAAAACTTATGTGACCCAAGAACGTCAGTGGTGGCCGTTAACTAATGCCCTGCAGCCTGACATGGCATTGTCTGGCCTTGGGATCTTCCTGCTGCCCAGCCCCCGGACAGCACCCTACTTGCTGCCTGCTTTCTCCTCTGGAAGGGAAGAGGAGGGGCATGGCTGACTCCTTGCTGCATCAGGGCTGTCTATCTTTGCTTAAGGCCCTGGTCCTAGGGCCTTCATATCCATGCATTCTGAATCCGAGCCCCCTCCCCCCCAAAAAAGCTCCCAAAGTACCCCCAGAATTTGGCATGTGAAAGCCAAGACTCCTCCAGAATCCAACAGAGTCCAAGTAGAGGAAACTGAAGGACAACCTGCCTAGAGCGAGGTGACCCTGCAGCCTTTGCTGGCCTCCTGCCAGCAAGTGGCCCTGCTTCTTTTTGCATTTTAATGCCGAGGGAGCAAGGGAGACTTTGCCATTGCCAACTAGAGCCTCTGGATACAATGGAAAGGCAGAGAAGGAGGGGGGCCAGCTCTTGGCATAAGAGAGCCAGTCATCTCACTGTTTTCAAATCCAGTGTGTTTGGGGGAGGGGTAAGCTTATTCCCAGAGAAGACATTCTTTCCCACCAACATTTTTGGTAAAAAAGTAAAAAAACCCAAAAGATAGAGAGGGAAGGTCAGTCAAAGCCAGCCCCTAGTCCCCGGCCCACCCAGAGCCCCAATGCTTTAGGGCTAAGCTGACTCTACAACCCACTGGCCATCTCTCTCCTGCTGATGGTGTGGTGACAGCGTCCTTTGTATGTGTTCACCTTCGAAAAGCCGGTAACCCTAACATTATACACTCTTTGAGTGATTCTTGGAAAGAGACTGTAGATGCCTTGGGGTCAAGGCAGCTGGAATGATGCAAATCTCAGCACATCTTAAATGAGCATCTCCTTTCTGGGCTGATGGGTGGAAGAGAAGGGCTGCTAGTGTCGCTCGGGCCCCACCAGGTCCCCAGAAACCCCTGGTCCAGAAACAGGGTGAAACAAGAAGTGGCTTGCAACTCTGAGTTCTCTTCTAGATGCACCACCTTGCAGACGTGGATCCCAAGAGGGAAGGGGAAGCTGATGAATTAAAGCTCTCCTCCCAGGGACCTTGAGACTGAATGCTAGACTTACTCATACACATACACACTCTTTTCCAGGGGACTGACTGGGCCCCTGCTCCTTACTGCCAAGTTCCAAAGTTGTGTGGTCACCTCCCCCTAGCTTCCCGCCCACCCGTGCCCTCAGCCCTCGCTTCCCTGAGCCAGGACAAAGCCCCAGCAGTGACTGAGGGGAGAACAGGAGGAGGGACAGAGGGATGGGGAAAGCTGCACAAAGGAATTCCTCACCCCAAGCCCCCTAACCGGCGGCAGCAGCAGTGAGTAAAGAAGCAGATCTGCTCACCCTCCCCCTTCCTGCTTCCCATCTTCCCACCGACCCAGGACGGACCTCCGGGCACAGACACCACAGGCTACAGAGCAGCTGCAGCCCTTAGGAGAGGACCCACACAGCCTCCGGTAGGTGGCAACAGTGCCACCTGTTTGACTGGTGGGGCTGAGCCAGGGACTGGAAGAGGGAGGAGGCAGACAACTCAGAGAGAAGCTGGGAAGCAGTGCAGAGCACAGAGCGGAGCTGCTGCTGAGAAAAGGTGTGAGGGCTTGGGAAGGCTTGGGGCCACAGGCGGCAGTGGCGGGGAGGAGACCGGCTCTTGCTGGCAGGCATTGGGCCCAGGGATTGAGCAGCACCCCTGGTCAGCTGAGTTTTCTGACTGCTCAGCTCCTGGACCCATCCTACAGCTCCTGGAGGGAAAGGGGACTCTGGAAGCAGTGACTGGGGTGAAGGGGCAGGACCTGAGGTACGGATGGAGCCCGAGGCAGGCTCCTAGCACTTGGTGGTCCCACTATGGGAAGAGGCAGGGGACCTCCCTTTGGGTGGGCTTTTTCCTTAGAAGGGTGTCAGGGAGGGGAGAGATTTCCTCCCCTCAGGCCCTCCCTCAGCTCCAGCCCCCTAACTTCCAAGCCCTTCCCCAACTCTCCTTTCCAAAGGCAAGCAGAGGGTGAGAAGGGCTGTTTCAGGAGCAGCCACATCCTCACTCCTTTCAGGGCCCTGGCCGCTGTGGACCCCCTAAGACTCCACAGCCTCAGGGGAGCCCAGACCACACACACTTTGGGTGTATCGAGGGCCACCTTTGCATATTCCAAGTCACCTAGAAACCTGTTTCACTACCAGCCATCAGTGCACACACACATGCAAATGCTGACACAAACCCTACACCTTCTCATGTAGACTCACAATCACATGCCCAGCCTCGTCTGGGGATCAGTAGGCCAGCTTGGTCTCAGCTTGACCCCAAAGCACAAGGTCCAGGGATCCCCTGCCCCAAGACAACCACACACCCCCATGCACACCTTTGCCCTGTATTTGTTGTACTTTCACCAAAGTGACCTCAGAGGGTGGGGCCCCTGTAAGGGGAAAGGCGGTGACTTGGTTCCTGGCTGAGGTGGGGGGATGACTGGGCAGGAAGGGACAGGACTGGGGCGAAAGGGCTTCGATTTTCCAGGTGTGTGCCGGCAGGAAGAAAGTTCCTTCAGAAGGTAAGGAGTGACCCAGGCAAATCATACTCCTCAAGACTTCCCCATGCTAGTGGTGCCCCCTGCCCTCCAGAAGGTGGAAACAGAATCTTTCAGTTCAGGGCTTTGTGATGTCGCCAATCTGTATCCACAGCAACTGACCAACTAGCCACTAGCCAGGCCTCCCTGGGTTCCAGGCCAGGACTGGTGCCTCTGCTTCAGGTTTTTCCCAGTTCCTGTGGTGGAAGCCTCCTCACCATGGGGCTGCCTGAAGCTTGGCCAGATTTGCCTCAGCTTGCTAAACCCTGTTTGCCCCACCCCAGGCAGTTTTTCCTGAGTCCCCACCCGAGGCAAGCACTCCATCCCCAGATAGGGATGCTGTTAAAAGGGGAGGAGCTGGACAGGGTGGGTGTGTATCCGCCTAGAGGCTAGACCTCCTGAGTGTTCCACTGACTTTCCAGGTGTGCCGTTGAAAGGAAGACCCCGGAAACTGTCCCCTTTGCTCATCTCCTCGTCCAATCTGGCACTTGGAGCCTGCCCTGTAATCTCCGTTGCTGAGCAGTGGCCCAGGCCTCCGCTCCTCCCCCACTGGGCTCCTCACTGGGAGGGAGGCTGGGATCTGCCTTCTGCCAGGGTCCCTGAGAGCCAAGCGTCCCTCCCCCCAGGCCCTCACCATGGCCGAGTCCCCCGGCTGCTGCTCTGTCTGGGCCCGCTGCTTCCACTGCCTGTACAGCTGCCACTGGAAGAAATGCCCCAAAGATAGGATGCAAACCAACAAGGTGAAGTACAGATGGGGAGGTGGGTAGGGGTGGAAGTCCAAGGCGGGGACCACTTGGAGGAGAAAAGAAAGCCAGGTGTGCTCAGAGACAGTGAAGGGGCAGGGATGGGGAAGGGACTTTCTCTCTCCAGGAGGAAAATCCCTTCAAATATGGAAAGAACTGCCTGCAAAGCAGAGCAGCCCCATGCCTTGCAGGAAACCCCCTTAAGCTGCCATCCCCTGGGGACTCTGAGCCGAAGCGGGGATGTGAGCCACTATGAGCTTCTCTCCTGCCCCTCTGCAGTGCGAATGCATCTGGTTTGGCCTGCTCTTCCTCACCTTCCTCCTCTCCCTGGGCTGGCTGTACGTCGTGCTCATCCTTCTCAATGACCTGCACAACTTCAATGAGTGTGTCACGGACCCCCTTCCTCAGCAGACATGTCCATCTACTCCCCACCCTGGGACCCCTGGGTGCTCAGCCTGGCTTGTCCCCTACCCAGCCTCTTTGAAAACCCTTCCATGAAGTCTCTCCAGACCTTGGAGCCCCTGACCCCATGAAGGGCTTCCCTTCACTCCCTTCTAGCCCTGGTCCTGGATCCACCCAGCCCAACTCCCCTCAGGCCACTATTACCACCCTTCCCCCACTCAGACACCTCCCTCTCCCCTCCCACAGATTCCTATTCCAGCACTGGGGGCACTGGATGGACTGGTCCCCAGCATTCCTGCTGGTCATCTCGCTACTTGTCACATATGCATCCCTGCTCTTGGTGGGTGCAGGGACAGCTGGCCTAACCTTAGCCCTCCCTTCCTCACAGCTCTACGCTGTCACTCTCATCCTGGCCACTGAGGGGAGGGTAGGAGGGAGGGGTCAGCCTAGGAAGCTCACTCAGCGACCCCTCTTGGCACATCATGACTCCCACCACCTCTGCCCTTAGCTCCTGGCCCTGCTCCTGCGGCTCTATGGCCAGCCTCTATGTCTGCACACCGTCCACAAGGTAGAGTGGGGATGGGTGCAAGCGGGAGAGGGGCGCACTGGATCCGATGCTCAGCCAGCTCTTCTCTTCCTGGGCACAAGCCCAGGACCCAAAGCCCAGTAAATATATGTTGAATGAAAGGAGGACAGCAGATGAGCCAGGAGAAGGGAATACTCCAGTTTTCATAGAGTGAGGGGCAGCCTAGGCAGCCCAGGTTGACACAAATGTGCTCCTCACCCCTGGTTCCCCAGGTGCTGCTGCTCCTCATCATATTTCTTGTGGCTGCTGGCCTTGTGGGACTAGAGGTCCAATGGCAGGAGGAGTGGCATAGCTTACGTCTGTCACTGCAGGTGAGTGGCTGATATCCAGTGCTTGGTGGGATCCTTCGCCTGTGGCCAACCCCAGGACACAGTGTGCTCCCTGGTGTCCCAAGACTGCAGGAAGCTCTCAACCTCAAAAGTCAGCTCCTAAGACAAGAAGGGGAGAGGTTCTTAGGAGAAGAGCCCTCCTTACCAGCTCTTGTCCACAGGCCACAGCCCCATTCCTTCACATTGGAGCAGCTGCTGGCATCACCTTCCTGGCCTGGCCTGTGGCTGATACCTTCTACCATATCCACCGAAGAGGTGCCAACTCCACCCCCACCCTCCAGTCCCCTTAACGGCCACCAGTGTTTCTGCCTCCTGCTGCTCCATTTCCTACACCTGTGCTCTGTTTTCTGCCCTGAGGGCCCACCATCGCCCTTTCTCCATGGCCTGTACCCGACTCCCCACAGGTCCCAAGATCCTGCTACTGCTCCTATATTTTGGAGCCGCCCTGGGCATCTACCTGGCACCCCTATTCATCTCCTCAGCCTGTATCATGGAACCCAAAGACCTGCCACACAAGCCTAAGTTGATAGGACACCGAGGGGCCCCCATGGTGAGTGTGGGGCAGAATGCTGGCAGGGTGGGGAAGGTCTGCTTCTCCAGGCTGCTGCGGCCAGGTCTGTGGGTTCCCAGGCTCCCACCCTTCCCTGCTCCCTCACCTTTCCCAGCTGGCCCCCGAGAACACCCTGATGTCCCTGCGGAAGACAGCCGAATGTGGAGCTGTTGTGTTTGAGACCGACGTGATGGTCAGGTGAGGGAAGCTGGGGCCCCTTCCCCCACCCGAATGACAGCTGGGGAGCAGTGATGACCAGCCCCGGAGCATGGTTCTCTGACTCCCCTTGTGCCTTCAGCTCTGACGGGATCCCCTTCCTCATGCATGATGAGCGCCTGACCAGGACCACAGATGTGGCCTCTGTGTTCCCAGACCGAGTCAACAGCCACAGCAGCAACTTCTCCTGGGTTGAACTGAAGAGGCTCAATGCTGGGGCCTGGTTCCTTCAGGTGAGGACAGCCTTCTGCTAGAGACAGCCACGTACAGCGGCACTCTGGGCAGAGTTCATTCATTGATAACCATCTGCTGAGCCCTGTGCTGGGCAATAGGTATACAGTCTCTGCCCTCAGGTCGTTCCTTCCTAGTAAGGCTATCAGAGTAGGAAACCTCAAATGAGAATAAGGTCTGCACTGGGTAGAGAGGAGAGAGAGGTCACTGTTGGTCAGGGGCAGTGTGGGAGAGGATCAGGCGTGGGTTCACGGGAGAGGATGCCTAAGCAGCATATAAAGCGAGGGTAGTTTTTAAGATGGACAAGGCAGGGAATGAGAATTCTAGTTAGAGGGAAGAATGTAGGTAAAGCCCAGAAATATGAAGAAGTGTTTTCAGGGAATGAAGAGTGGCTCCGTAGAAATTTTCTGGCAGTTCAGTGGTTAGGACTCAGCACTTTCACTACCTTGGGCTTGGGTTCAATTCATGGTTGGGGAACTAAGATCCCCCAAGCTGTGCGGGGTGGCCAAAAAAAAAAAAAACAACAAGACAATGAAAAAGTGGCTCAGTGAAAGTGGGAGATAATGATGTATGGGAGTCATGGGAGCTGAGGCTGGCTGGGGCCTGGGGGAGCAGAGTCTAGGTCTCCATGAGACCAAGAGAAAGTGTAGTGAGAGTGAGGAAGTTAGGAAACCCAGAGGGTAGGAGGTTGGGGTCAGAGAAAGGTGTCAGAGGGTCTAGAAAAGGCCACAGTTTGGAAAAAGGAAAAACCCTGACTCAACAGAGGGCTGAAGCTGTTCACCAAGTGGGGGAAATGAGTAAAGATAATGAGGATGGCGGCACAGCCTGGAGGCTTCTTCTGGTCTTGAAATAATTTTCTTCTTCTTATAGAGGCAACCTTTCTGGGGGGCTAAGCAGCTGTCAGGCCATGATCGAGAAGATGCTGAGAGTCAAACAGTGCCATCCTTGGAAGAGATACTGAAGGAAGCTGAAGGCCTCAACCTTTCTATCATATTTGACCTGCGCCGCCCCCCAGGAAACCACACATATCATGACAGTTTTGTGAACCAGACATTGGAGACTGTGCTGAGTTCAGGAGTGCCCCAAGCCATGGTGATGTCAGGACCCCAAGTGCCCCCTCTTGCCTCTCTCCCCTGCCTTCCCTAGACCATGACAATAATGTTGAGGCATCCCCCCCCCGCCCCAGGGCCCTGCCCCACCTAATGTACCTCATCTGTGGTCATACCTCTTTGCCCCTGCTGCCACCCCCAGAATCCCCAGGCGTTCCCCAGCTTCATGCTCACCTGCCCTGAACCACAGGTCCTTTGGCTACCGGATGAAGATCGGGCTTATGTCCAAGAAAGGGCCCCCCAAATGCACCAGATATACGGACATCTGGAAGGCCATGGCACTGAGAGTCCCCAGTTTCTCAACCTCCCCTATCAAGACCTGCCACTGTTGGATATCAAGTGAGTGCCAGAGGAAAGGAGCTGAGGGGATCACGTGAGGCTTAATGGTGTAGAAGAGCCAAGGCTGGGAGGGCAAAGGCCATTCATTCATTTGCTCATACAACACATATTTATTGAACACCCACTATGTGTCAAGCTCTATTTATTGCAGGTTTGGGGTATGGGAAAGACAGATAATAAACCATTGCACAAAATATGCATGTTGGATAGTGATAAGTGACATGAAGACAAAAATTTAGGAATGGGGTAGAGATTAGGAGAGAGGGGAGAAGGTCACAGTAGGAAGAGTAGTGAAAGAGGTGGTGTCTGGACTGAGACCCGACAAGTCACAAGGAGGTGACAATGGGAAGAGCTGCAGAACAGCAGGAACAGCAGCCTCATGAGCAAGGGGAAGGTGAGACTGGAGAGGTTGGCAGGGGCCAAACTGGGTAGGACTTTGTAGGCCACCAGGATTTTAGCTTTCATTCTACACCAGAGAGAGGGTGGATCCAGGGGAGAGAGGCAAGAGAGTCCCAGATGTGAGTGGATGCAACCAGAAAACATAATAGACTTCAAAACCTGTAGTCACCAAACTCTCTTATAGGGAAAAAATGTGGACTGATAGCCCAGTTATCATATTAAGTATTTCAAGGACCTTTCCCCAAGGTGTCACCATGGGAGGAGACAGGATATCAGGTTAAGACTCCCCTTAGTCTCATCCTGATCAACATTGACTGCTGATCATGTTTCCAGAAGGCATGAATTGGTAATGAAAAAGATGATGGGAAAATGGAGGCCCCAGAAGGTCTAAGCACTCTAAGATGACAGGTCAAATGTACCAAGATGAAATGCAATGGAGATACATGTAAAGACCCATGCTCAGAGTCCTGAGGAAGCTTAGTTGCACAAAAATAAGAGAGGGAGACACGGCATCAGCAGGAACAAGTGTGAAAAAGACCATGATTTGATTGTACACTGTGCATAATGAATGAGCCAAAGTCATGTGACATTGCCAAAAACTAGCCTGACCCTGGGCTGCCTTCACATGGAAGTAGCGCCCAGAAGGCAGGAGGAGTTTTGCTCTCCTCCAAGCTAGTCCCAGCCCACCCAGGCTATCACGTTCAGGTGCAGGCTCCATACTTCAAAAGGAACATTGGTAAATGGGAGTAAGATCAGATTAGAGAGGTTTGTATGGTGAAAGGAATGATAACCCAGGTCCCTGATTGAAGCAACTGGGGTGGTTGGGCCTGGAGAAAAGAAGACTCAGAGGAATGTGGTCACACTGTCCCTCAGACCTCTTAAGTGATGGCATGGGACAAAGAGGAGAGACACATTTGTGTGACCCCAGACAGCAAAACTAGGACCCATGAGTGAAATCCACCAGGAGACAGAGGTGGTAGGGGCCTGCTATCCAAAGGCAGAACTGATGGCTCTGGAGCAGGGACACTGTGGATTCAAGCACGGAGAGGGGTTGTTTCCCTCCTATGCCTGGAGCCTCAAGATTCTGAATGGTCCCTATTTCTTCCCCGCCTACACAGGGCACTGCACCATGATAATGTCTCGGTGAACCTATTTGTAGTGAACAAGCCCTGGCTCTTCTCCCTACTCTGGTGTGCAGGGGTGGATTCAGTCACCACCAACGACTGCCAGCTGCTGCAGCAGATGCGTTACCCTATCTGGCTTATTGTAAGAGCTCAAGGACTCTCACCCCTCCTCCTCTTTTCCTATCCCTGCTTCTCCTTAACCCTGTTCCCCTCTTCCTTACTTATTTCCCCCCATACACTCCCTGGATCTGTATATGGGTGGCTCTGGCCAGTGACAGGGGCCTGTTTATTTTTTCACAGCCTGCTCAAACCTACCAAATAATATGGATCATTACCAATTGTGTCTCCATCCTGCTGCTTTTGTGGACTTTCGTCCTACAACAGTGAGTCCTTTGTGCCTCAGCTTTCTGGGTCTTCATTCTCTCTAGGGTCCTGGTGATGGGGCATATTCAGACTCATTGATGCTGCCTAGGGCTTGAGGTTTGATCTGTTTGGTCCCTTGGAGATTCTTAAACCCTTCCTTTATATGTCTAACTGGCTTGAACCTGGGAAAGTCAGTTTGAGGGAACTCAGGGTCAAAAGGTTGTGCTTGATGCTGGCTGAACTCACAATGCAAAGCTTTTTCTCCCCCCTGTCTTATCCACCAGGAGGCCTGTTTGCGAAGTTTCTCCCCAAGTGAAACTTAATGGAGGAAGAGACAAGGAAATTGCCAAGAGAATGTTTCAGATCTATGCGTAGGTGTTCATGTGTACAAGGCACAGGGTATCAGGGATGGGACAGCTCAGAACTGTGACTGAAGGAGATGACAAAATGGCCTTTCCTGGAGAACTATAAGATGATGGAGACATCGGTCTGGCTCCATTTACTGTCTCTCTTGACATATGCAATCTACCTGATTTCCTCCCTAGAGACTAGGGGCTAAAGAGCCCATCCAGCCATGTAATTCTGTGCCTGCAAGTGGCTTTTTCTTGTGCACAGTCTTTTCTTCAAGACACAGGTTCTTGACTCTTGTCCGTTAATCTGTTACTCAATGAATTTAATGCCCATTCGGCACAGTCCAATCTTTTCGGTGCTGGCGCTGGGAGGAGGAGGCACCTTGCATCTCGGGTTGTATGTGACATGACATTGAGGGGTCATCATGAGGAGAATCGGGGGTTGGCGGTGGCAAGTGGACCACCTGGGGCAATGAAGGGCTGCAAATGGTCAGCAGGAGCGCCACCGCCACAGGGGACATTCCCGGTGGCCCAAGCGCGCTGTGCAGCGTTGCGCTGGAGCTCCACCTTGTGGTCACCTGCCCCCAAAGGAGGGCCGCGCCCGTCATCACCTGTGAAGTATTAGCTGGATGCCACCTGTTTCTCGTGCCCGTTGGGGACCTGTGTTCTTGACTCCGGACCCCAAGAGCATGATCCGATTTCCACAAGTTCTTGCTTCTCCGGGTTGCGCGCAGGGTCTGGTTGCCCGACCCACCTTCCCCATAAGGAGCAAGTTCCCCGGTGTGTTTGCTCCTCGTGAGTCCCTGGGCTAAACAATTTAGATGACCGGCTCGGAGCTGGCCTACGATAATGTGTCTGACAGAAGTGGGGTAGGGGCTAAGGAAAACACAAGGACAGGAGGGGGCTCTGGCTGCCTCTTCAGTCCCCCACCACACCCACATTCGCCCCGGTTCGTTTCTCCACACGAAGGGAAATCGAACTAAGGGTCTGACGAGATCCAGGAGCTTCAGTTCTCAATTATTCCTCTCTCTGGGACCAGAGGTAGCGCTAGCACCTAGGGACAAGACCCTCCTGGGTTGCAGGGCAGGCAGCCCCGAGAACTACAATTCCCAGGATGGCCCAGGCCACTTCCGTTCTCGGGATGGGCCGACCGCAGTGAGTTTGAATCTGTGTTCCCGCCCCCTCCTCCTCCCGGACTTTGCGCTTTCGCTGCTCGCCTCCCCGCCCCCGCCATGCACACACAGTACCTCTTGACCTCTAGTATCTTGACTCCGACCCGGCAGGAATGCCACCTCATCCCTTGCCCCACCTCCAGCCTAATCTTCAGCCCCGTGCCCCTGACTCCGCCCATGTCTTCCTCCTTCCAGCAAGATTCGACTCTTTACTCCTTAGGGTCCTGGACTGGAGACTGAGACTGACAAACACTTGAGGGTGGAGGGCCAAGGGGAGCTGCTCATTGGGGTTCCAATGCAGTTGCTCTGGTTATTTTTAGCTGCTGACTCACAGCTTCTGTCACTAGGGTTTGGGGCTAGCAGGCTGGGCTAGGGGGCTATTAATAGAGCTGAGGCACAGCCCCGACCCAGTTCAGTTTAGAAGCACAGCGAGTAAGGAGCCTTCCCTTGGATCCTCTGGAATTGTTGTGGACTAGGGTAGTGGCTGGACTAGGACCACTAGGACTAGTGGCTGCCAGTACCTCAGCCTGGTATCTCTACCTTGGAACTCTTGAGGGAAAGCCCCTAACAAAACGTGGGGCACAGCTCTCCCCTAAGCTTGCCATGGCTTGGGGCTCTGCCACATTGAAGCTCCTGCTGCACTGAGTGAAGAGATGACTTCCAAGTGCAGGGATTATTGTGCCCACAGCTTTGGCCTGCTTGGACCTATTCCTGGGCCATAATGCTAGGTTACTAGGAGGAATAGCTGTGGATTTCTGGTTCCCAAAGGCCCTCATGATGATGGGATACTACAGCATGGTCCTAACAGAGAGAGCACAGAGCTGACAGAATTTGCTAGCTCCAAACCAGACACAGAACTAGCAAGCTGTCAAATTCTGTGTTACCACTTTCCTGTTCTTTTTGTTTCTTTACCTCTCATGCTCTGTGCCTACTCACAGGTGTCAACATATCTCAGGATCTCTCTCTACTCCATAGAGAAATCTAGTTGAGGAAAGCCACTGAGAAACTCCTATAGGACCTTTTTATCTTAATGGGTGGAAGTAGGATTTTCCTAATCCATTCATTGGGAATGGTGGGGAAATCTTGATACCTTAGTGAACTAATCATCAAAATTATTCCACCCCACACCCAATGTGCTAGAATTCCCATCCACCGAGGATGCACACCCATAACAATGCCCCTTACTCGCAAAGCAGAAACTTCCCGGTTTCAGCAAACCCAATCTCTGTCTCCCAGGTGAAAAGCCCCAAGGGCTTCGGGGCAAGAGTGGTTATTTCTTCACACGAAAAGACTGGGGTCACCCAATGAAGCTGTACTTTCAAGAATGAGCCCAGATAATCATACAGTAGCGGGCCACAGCACCCTCATCCTGTCAATTTGCTGAGGGCGCTGGAGAGACCGTGAATGGAAGTCAGAAATAGTCACTCTCCTTCCAAATCCTGTATCAGGTTCCTTGGTGGCTTCAGTCTCATTGTCAGTTCAATTCAGTCGCTCAGTCGTGTCTCACTCTTTGCGACCCCATGGACTGCGGCACGCTAGGCCTCCCTGTCCATCACCAACTCCCAGAGTTTACTCAAACTCATGTCCATTGAGTCGGTGATGCAATCCAACCATATCATCCTCTGTCATCCCCTTCTCCTCCCACCTTCAATCTTTTCCAGCATCAGGGTCTTTTCAAATGAGTCAGTTCCTTGCATCACGTGGCCAAAGTATTGGAGTTTCAGCTTCAGCATCAGATCTTCCAATGAATATTCAGGACTGATTTCCTTTAGGATGGACTGGTTGGATCTCCATGCAGTCCAAGGGACTCTCAAAAATCTTCTCCAACACCACACTTCAAAGGCATCAATTCTTCGGCGCTCAGCTTTCTTTATAGTCCAACTCTCACATCCATACATGACTACTGGAAAAGACATAGCCTTGACTAGATGGACCTTTGTTGGCAAAGTAATGTCTCTGCTTTTTAATATGCTGTCTAAGTCAGTCATAACTTTTTTCCCAAGGAGTAAGCATCTTTTAATATTATGGCTGCAGTCACCATCTGCAGTGATTTTGGAGCCCCCCAAAATAAAGTCTGACACTGTTTCCACTGTTTCCCCATCTATTTGCCATGAAGTGATGGGACCAGATGCCATGATTTTAGTTTTCTGAATGCTGAGTTTTAAGCCAACTTTTTCACTCTCCTTTTTCACTTTCATCAGGCAAACCCAGTTGCCTAACAATCTCAACCGCCTTCAGGGGCAGGGGTTGTTTTCCGCCTGTAGGGGCCGCCTGTCTCCCTGAGGTCTCAGGCTGGAGGTCTAGCAGTTGGGAGGGGGTTCCAAGTGTCAAAGCATCTCAGGGTTGCTGACCTCTTCCCAGGGTTGCCAACCATGTCCAGTCTGAGCATCAGGGAGCCTGTTAGAGTGGGGATAAGCTCACTATGAATGTAAATGGATTTTACTCATATTCATTAAAAATGAAAATGTGAAGGGGGGCAGTCAATGGAGATCAGACATGAGGAAGGCAGTTTAACCCTCTCCATTCACTCCAGGCTTAGCAATTTTTCTCCTGAGCTACTTTTTGGATGTAGAAGAGTCTAGCACTCCATAGTGTTGACAAACTGCTGAGCATATAAAAGACTTTAAGGTCCTGAGTTACCAGAGTAGCCTAGACTTGGTCATGAATAATAATTAACCCTAATCCACTGTGTACTAGGTAAAGTGCTCAATGTTTTACATTTAATCCCCACAAAACCCCTATGATTATTTCCATTTCACAGATAAACTGAAGCTCAAGAGGTAAAGTAATGGCCAAAGTCACAGAACTAGTGACTGGATTAGGTGTGATTGAGCAACCACTGTGTGCCAGGGGCTAAGAATACAGAAAACCAGACAAATCCAGAGGTAGGATCTTCCATAAAAACAACTGAGTTGTGCTTTTCTCTGCCTAATGAACACCTAGTCACCCTTCAGGACCAAACTAAAAATGTCATCTCTTATGACCACTTTTCATAAGCCCCTCGTCACCCACAAATAAAGTTGATAACTTGCTTTCTTATATACCCTCTGAAATAGCACTTTTTGCAGTTACTGTAATGGCCTGCTTCTGTATTTCCTTTTCTCCAGCTTCAAGCACCCTGGTGACAAGAACTGTTTACTATTTATCACCACTTGGATATCTGATAGACATCTCAAACTCAAATGTCTAAATCTGGACACCTGATCTTTTTCCCCCAAATGACATCTTCCTTAAAGCAGTACTCATTTCAATCGATGACAATTTCACCTTTCTAGTTGCTCTGGCCAAAAAATCTTGTAACCACACCTTATATTCAATCTGGCAGCAAATCCTGTTGACTTTCTTCTTGAAATACATACAGAATCCAATCACTTCTTATCACCTCCAGCGCTACATCCTGGTCCTAACCACCATCACCTTTCATTTGGATCACTGCAATAAGCCTCCTGACTGGTCTCACTGATCCATTGTCCCCTGTGATCCATTCTCAGAAGCCAGAGTGATGTTGCTAAACACAAGTCAGATCATGTCAGTTCTCTGCATAAAACTCTCCCATGGCTCTCTGATCTCCTTCGAAATCTCTGATCTTATCTGATAGCACATCTCCCCCTCCGACTCTGCTCCAGCTACTTGGTTCTCCCTGCTGTTCCTTGAACAAGCCAGATGCGTTCCTTATCCAGGACCTTTGCATTGGCTGTTCCCTTGCTAGGTATACACTTCTGCATGACTTTCTTCCTCACCTCCCTCAAATCTTTGTTCAAATATCACTTTCTCAGTGATGCCTACTTTGAAGAACCTATTTACGATTGCCTCTATTCTAATGTCCAGTTTACAGCAATACAGGGTATAGAGGAACAAGATAAATGACACCATGAGGAAAAAAAAAAAACCAAGCAAATCCATAAGTAGGATATTCTACAAAACAACTAACTTGTACTTTTCAAAAAGCCAATGTCATTCATTAAAAAAATAAATGGGGGGACTTCCCTGGTGGTACAGTGGCTAAGATTTCTAGCTCCCAATGCAGGGGGCCCGGGTTTGATCCCTGCTCAAGAAACTATATCCCACATGCCAGAACTAAAGAAGAGTTTGCATGTTGCAACTAAAAAAGATGCCACCTGTCTCAACTGAGACCCAGTGCAGCCAAAATAAATAAATAAATATATTTTTTAAAAAGATGGAAGACTTCTAGTTCTGGACTCAGCTGGAGTAGACATACTTCTCCCTATTTCTCCCAATAAGGACAGCTAAAACTCTGCATGTGATATGTAAAAATAAACATAGGAAGACTCTAAAAGAGGGAGAAAAGGGCAGTTTTGACTAAGTGAGCTCCCTGGGTTTTCTTGTTGCCTTATATCCCAGACTCTAGGCTGGAGAAGCCAGCCTGGAAGTGCCAGTAGGCACAGACAAAAAAAAAGCCTCAATAAAAGCCTGCTCTCTCTAGCCCAGAGACTAGCAAATGGGCAGCTTAGTCGGACAACACAAAACTCTTAGACAGTAACCACTCTCCTGCAACCAGACATCACAGAAAAACAAAAACAAAAAACTGCAGCTCCACCCACTCCAGTTAGCAAAGACCCAAGTGGAAACCAAAACTTTCCCTCTTGCCAGGCTCCCCAGGCTCACTGGGGTGGTGTCTGAGTAGGGAGTCTGGACTTCCATCCCCACAGGTTAACCTGCATGGCATCAGAGTATCAGAGGAAGGCCTAGTGGAGAGTCAAGACTTTAGCTGCTGCCCTGCTCCTCCTCCCCTCCCCATCCCAGTCCTCTATCATCTTCACCCCCACCTGCACCCCCACCCATGGTGAGTGGAAGCTACCTGGGAGCAGGAAGGAGGCCCTTCAACCCTTCCCCAGCCAGGGAGGTGTCAGTGGAGGCCTTGTGGGGAGCTGGAACTCTCACACCTGCCCAAAAGTAAAGAAGAACGCCCTCTTTGGGTATCAACCAATGTTAAGTGGGGAACAACTTGAACTTCTACCCCTACCTGGCAGTAGCCAGGCAATGGCCCTTTCCACGGATGGCAACAGTGTCAGAAAATGCCTATCCGAAACAAAAGATTTAAGTAGGATCTAGAGTCTGATAACATAATATCCGAAAATGTCTACGGTGCAATGGAAATTCACTCATCATACCAGGAACCAGGAGACCTTCACCATGAATAAGAACTAATCAACAGATGCCACCACCAAGGTGACAGAGAGCTTTCAATGATCTGAGAATGAGTCTAAAGGAGCCAACATTAGGGGGAAAAATGCTTCAATGAGAAATTACAAATAGGTTGGAAACAAATGAAAAAGATGGAAAGTCTTACCAGAGAAACAGATATGATGAAGTATCAGATAGAAATTTTAAAATGGAATAATACAATAACCAAACCAAAAAACTGAGGAGATGGGCTCATCAGCAAGATGGAGAAGACAAGGAAAAAATCAATGAACTGGAAGATAGAACATTAGAAATTACCTGATCTGAATAACAGTGGGAAAATAGACTTAAAAAAAAAAACAATGATCAGAGCCTCAGAGACATGTGGGACTATAACAAAAGACCTAACATTCATGTCATCAGGGAGTCCCAGAAGAAGAGAAGGAGAGTGGGGCCAAAGAAGTCCTCAAGAAACGATGGCTGAAAATCCCCCCAATCTGGCAAAAGACATAAACCTACAGATTCAAGAAGCTGAACAAATCCCAAACAGGATAAAGAAATCCATGCCAAGACATATTATAATCAAACTTTTAAAAACCAGACCAAGAGAAAATCTTGAAAGCAGTAAGAAACACCACTTTATCAACAGGGGGAAAACGATTCAAGTATCAGTGATTTCTCACAAGAAACCATGGTGACCAGAGGAAGTGGCACAACATATTTCAAGTGTTAAAAGAACTGCCAAGCCTGGATGCTATATTTAGTGAAAATATCCTTCAGAAATGAGGGATAAATCAAGATATCCTTAGAAAAAGGAAAGCTACGAGAACTTGACACCAGCAGACTCACCCTAAAAGAGTGGTTAAAGGCAATGCACAGAACAGAAAGGAAATGATAAAAGAAGAACTCTTAGACCATCAGGATGGAAGAAAGAATAGAATGAGTAAAAACATAAGTACAACAGACCTTCCTTCTTCTCTTGAATTGTCTAAATAATGTCTGATGGTTGAAGCAATAGGTATAGTATCATCTGATGTGCATCTCAATATATGTAGAGGAAATATTAAAGACAACCATAGTATAAATGAGACAGGGTAAAGAGACCTAAATAGAGTTAGGTTTTTTTACACTTTCCTCAATCTTTTTAACTGATGACACCAATAGGTCTTTGTGGTGACAAAATAGTTTTGTGTCTTGATTGCAATGGTTGTTATAGGAATCTCTACATGAGGTAAAATGGTATAGAACTATATACACATTGTACCAATATCAATTTCTTGGTTTTGATATTGTATATAATTATGTAAGATGCAATCATTGAGGAAAACTGGGTTAAGAGTACACAGGCCCTCTCTGTACTATCTATGCAATTTCCTTGTAAATCTATAATTATTTCAAAATAAAATTTTTTTCTGTTAAGATTGGGGCTGTTCTAGTGGCTAAAGACACAAATGCAATGTGACAGCCGTGATTAGATTCTGATGTTAAAAAATATAAAAGACAAGTTTGGAGAAAGTTGAATATAGACTGGACATTGTTGTTGTTGTCCAGTCGCTAAGTCATGTCCAACTCTTTGAGACCCCATGGACTGTAGCATGCCAGAGACTGGACATTAGATGATATGAAATAATTGTAATTTTCTTACATGTCATAATCATATTATGGGAGAATGTCTTTATCCCCACACAATGAATGCTGAAATATCTACGGGAGGTATGTAATGAAATCTGTAACTTACATTTGAATGATTCAGAAAAAATTGTAGATAGATTGATAGAGCGAATATAACAAGACATTGCCAGTTGCTGGCTCTCTGAGGAAGATATATAGGAGTTCATTGTACTATTCTTTCAGCATTTCTGTATGTTTGTAAATTTTCATTTTTAAAAAAGCTAAAGAGGATATGTGAAGGATGTATATGTGATAAAGCAAGTATAGTAATATGTTAATGCAAATCTAGGTGGCAATTGGCTGATCCCTGTAAAAATCTTTCAGTTCTTCAGTATGTTTGAAAATTTTCCTTTTAAAATGTAGGGGTAAAAAACTTGAAGAAAAAATGATCACAACCTCATATCCTTTCCTAGTACTCCCAATCCCTCTTTTTCTGCTCTTTTTCTTTTTTCCCACAGCACTTATCACCATATACAGTGGTATATACTTCACTTATTTATTGTACTAATTTTTGTCTGTGTCCTATCACTAGAATGTAAGCTACCCAGGGGCAAGGATTTATTGTGTGTGTGTGTTTTTTTCCCGTTTGCTGCTACATCCTTAAATCCTAGAACAGTGTCTGGCACATAGCACATGCTCAGAGAACATTCGTTGAACTAAAAATAAATTTCTGTAGCCCTAGGGCCTAGGTCAAGGCCTTGCACAGAGTAGGTGCACAACAAATATTCATTGATCTGAGATCTGCAGAAGTTAGAATAGACCTGTTGTACTTGAGTGGTTCTGAGTGTGGCCTCTGGAGTTAAATGGCTGGGATTCCGTCACTTCCACCTGTGTAACCTAGCTACATTAACATCCCTGAGCCTCAATTTCTCATTGGTATAAGTCAGACAATAATAGTAGCACTTTGTTAGGGGTTTTGTTTGAGTGTAAAGCACTTAGGACTTTGTAAAGACTCAATAACTGGTAGCTAATGACAAAACAAGAACAGCAAAATGACAAGTTTTCCCAGCATGTCATCCTTCTTCCATCCACCAAGAGGCTGAGCCAAGAGAGGTTAAGAAGATGCCCTTGGACAAGTATTCTCAACTTCTTCTCCAGACCCCCAGGTTTCTTTCATTTCAGACCTCTTCTTACCTTTCCTCCTGCCCTGGACTTTCTTTACTCTCTTGGAATCCTGAAGTGCTTTCCTCCATGATAACCATGCAGGAGTGGAGTGGAGGAGACAGGAATCTGTGCACCAGGGACAAAAGCTTAGAGCTTTCCTCTCCTCCTGTTCTAGGTGTGAGTCCCTCATTGGTGATAGAAGCAGGTCAAGTGTTAGGTTGCAGTCATTTCAAGGCCTAGAGATTGAGAGAACAATAGTCCTGAGGAAGAGGTACTGACAAGAGAATAGCCTCCTAAGCTGTCCTCTTCCTTGGTCCCGTTAGGAGAGAGCACCTCCCTCACCCTGCTCTAACGTCCCTTCGATCAGTTCTGCCGCCTCAAGTCTTTACTTCTGGTGGCCCCAGCTCGGAGCAAGGCCGGGGACCCATTGAGCATCTCTCTGCAACTCCCTCTTGGTAGTAGGGTGGGGTGGGGTGGAGTGGGCGGAGGACAGGCTGAAATTGGAGATGAAGGGGCATGAAATTGAGAGCTGAGCTCACCCATGGCCTAAGTCCCCTGTCTCTGACCTAGGGTCAGCCCTACCCCGGATATCTGGGGAGCTGGGGCTGAGCCTGGGGGCGCCACTGCCTCTGTTCCTTTAAGGAGCCGCTGTTTAGCATTCCTGCCGCTGCCGCTGCCGCTGCCGCTGCCTGACTCTGCACGCTGATTGGCTGGAATCAACTGAGAACGGAGCCAGGAGAGATGCTCTTGACTCCACTCAGATCCATCCTGGGGACCAGTGCAGGAGCGGTCCTCGCAGCACCCAGCTTCTGCCCAGGCTCCCGCTTCTTCTTTGCCGCTGGGCCTCGGCCCAGGAGCCACGACGGGCGATACGGAGCCGCCAGTGCTGGAGGGGGAGCCGTGGGTGCGGGGCAGCGTGGGGGGCAGAGGCCCCGGGACGCCCGCCCGGCCCAGGCCCCGCTCCGCCCGGGCGCCCCAACGGGTGCCCCCCCCCTTCCTGGTCCGAGCAGTGTGAGTGTGCCCGGGAGCCCGGCGGTGGCAGCGGCGGCGGCGTGGAAACCGGCGTGGGCTGGGGGGTCCGAGCCGCGGGGGGCAGTGCCATGCACAAGCACCAGCACTGCTGTAAGTGCCCCGAGTGCTACGAGGTGACCCGCCTGGCCGCCCTGCGGCGCCTCGAGCCTCCCAGCTACGGGGACTGGCAGGTACCCGGTGAGAGGCGCTTGACAGGCAAGGGAGGGAGGGGGAGGAGGCAAGAGACACGTCCCATGCAAGGCTGAGAGGCTGCTGAGAAGGATGGACTCTTTTGTCCAAGCAGCTCTGAAGTGTGTGTGTGCTGAGGGGGGAGCTGAAGCAATCTTCCTCGCCCCAGAACAGGCATGGTGCCTGGAGCCAGGCAAGGGGCAGCTGCTCTGGTTCAAGGACTGGCCCCCGTGGGGCATGTCCCCCTGGGGTACCTCTAGATGTGGGAAAACTTAGCCCCCCAGCCCTGACTTGGCACAGCTTGGGAACCCCTGGGTGCTGGGCACAACTCCGGCTTCTACTCCCAGCCTAAACTGCCAGCTTAGAAAATGGAAGGAGCATCTGTGGGAGAAGCAGCAAAATGGAGGCTGGGCCGGCAGAGCCAGGTCCCTGGCAGGCATGGCGGAGGGCCTGTCTGGTTATTCAGCTCTGCAGCCCCCAGGGTAGGGAGAGGGGAGGAGAAGGCTTTGCTGGGGAGGGCAGGTGCTGGATGCCCCAAGCTGGTGACCATTCTGGCAACCTCTGTCCCCCTCTGGGGATCGGATGGGCTCACTCAGAAGCAAGCATGGAGACTTCCTGGGGAAAGGAGTCCTCAGTTCTGCCCTTCTGCCTGTTCACACCGACTGTTTCCTGTGTCCCTTGCCTTGGCCCCTTGCCCTCTCCAGTGGGTTCCCCTCTCTCCTTTCCCCCTCCACCCTGGGGCCCTACCCTTGTGAACACTCTCTTGTGCTTGTCTGGCTCAACTAGGAGATAAATGCCAGTCCCAAGGCTAGGTGGGCCAGTTGGTCAAGGTTTCTTTGCCAGGACTGATCCCTGGATGGCTCCTGGCCCTGGGAATGGGTTCCCTGAAGGGGACAATGCGAGACTGGAGCGTGGAAGCCAGGAGCTGCTGGGTCTTGCCGGAGCTGGGCTTGAAGCATGGCTCTCACATGTGGGCACACATAAAAGAGCTGCATAGAGATCCTTTTGCCTGTGTGTCTGTTGCATGGTACTTCAGGCAGCTGTGTTGCTCTTGGGGCTCTTAAGAGCCATTAGTTCTTCCTCCTGGGATCAGGGACAAGAGTAGGGCTGCAGCAAGAATCTTCCCACCAGCTCATAGGGCTGCAGGGCAAAAAGTCCCGAGGCCAGGCTCAGGAAAGGTGGAGGCATGATTAGCCAGTCCTGTCCTCCTCTCTGCTTTTCAAAGCCAGAGCTGTGGGGTGAAGGCAGAAGCCGGGAAGCAGAGCAGGGCATGCAGAGGAATCTTCATCCTGGGTCTGCAGATTCCCTCTTCAGAGGAGGAGACAGGGTCAGGAAAGGGGCCTCACAGCCAAAGATGGGGGAGGGGCACCAGGTTCTCTGGAGAGACAGGCAAGAGGGCTCCTCCATTTGTGGGGATGAGAGTGAGAGCCAGGGAGCAGGTGCTACTTGTCTGTCCAGAATCACATTTTCACTTGACAGTGGCCACAAGTTTGTCCCGCGTGGGAGGCTACTTCTGTGGGTTGGTCAGACCAACTCTGTGTTTCCAACCCCTTCCCTTGCTTCTCCTCCCATGACTACTGCATGTTGAAGGCTATGGACTCTGCTGCCAGTTAGACTGTGGGTCATCAGCTTCTTCCTAATGGGCAAACTTGCCCACTCTGCTCCTGTTCCACCCTTAGCTTTGCCCCGACTCCTGACCAGATCCCCTTCTGCTGAGAAACAAAGGGTTCAGGATCAAAAGCCCCTGGATAGAAAATGGATTAAGACTTTGACTCCTTCTGCCCATTGGAGGAATTGGGTTCTTGGGGACACAGAAGGAGAGGCAGAATGAAGATTCATGAGGTATTCTGAGGGGGCAGCTTTTCTTTTGCCCATGAGCTTTAATGGGCAAGGCGATTGACTGGCCAGAACATCAATGGCCTCGGCAAGCTTGCTTGACTCAAAAGAGCACCTGGAGATCCAGGTTCTAGCCCCTGCTCTGCCACTAACTCCCAATGTGCCCTTAGGCACAATCTGTGTCCTCTTTGGTCCTCAGTGTCACTGTCTGTCACATGGGAGAGGTTGAACAAGATGGTGGCTGCTGCCTTTCCAGCTCCGACATGGTGGGAGTCTGTGATCCCCAAGTCAGGGAGACCTGTTGTTCAGAGAGGAGCAGGTTCCCGTCCAGGCATGGATGCTGTGTGTGGCATGGTTTGCCCGTCATGGTCCATTTCTGCCATCCCCCTCAGGCTAGCCCTGCATCCCTCCTAGTGAACCCTGAGGCCCTGGAGCCCAGCCTCTTGGTGAATGCACCATTGACTGGCTCAGTCCCAGACAATTGATCTGGGCTAAGTGAGCAGCTGGATTTGGCCTGATGTGGCTGGAAGCAAGGGGAGGGGAGCCTCCTCAGGGTCAGCCTGTCCCATCTGTGGCAAAGAGGTGTCCCAGGGTCAATTTGGGCTTCCCTACTCTGCAGGGAGTAGGAGGACAAGCAGGTTGACCAGCGGGCAGATGGTTGGGGTGGGGAGGGTTAGGCAGGAGGCACTTAGGGTCCTGCCTGTGTCTTTCCCCAGGTGAATGGCAGCGATGGCATGTTCAAGTATGAGGAGATAGTCCTTGAGCGGGTGAGTCTGGCAGTGGGGCAGGATGAAATGGGAGGGGAGGGTTAGAACCAGGTGGGGGGTTCCCGAACCTTGGTCTCAAGACTCATGGGGGACCTGCATTGAGAGGATGGGGAAACGGCCCTCAGAGGCTGCATCACTACATCAATCAATCAACCGACCGTGTGTGCTAAGTTGCTTCGGTCGTGTCCGACTCTGTGCGACCCTATGAACCGTAGCCCACCAGGCTCCTCTGTCCATGGGATTCTCCAGGCAAGAATACTGGAGTGGGTTGCCATGCCCTTCTCCAGGGATCTTCCCAACCCAGGGATCAAACCCAGATCTCTTATGTCTCCTGCATTGGCAGGCAGGTTCTTTACCTCTAGCGCCACCTGGGAAGCCTAATCAACCAACTAACAAATATTAATTGACCTTGCTTGCTGAGGCCTGGGGCTCATCAGCAAGCTGATGGCTTCGCTGAGGCCTCCACGCCAGAATGGTCAGCACAGGGTGGGAATCTGCCAGATTTATGACGAATGTGCCCCAGCCTGCCATGGCCCTTTCTGAGGCCTGGAGAAGCTGCTCTGGGGAGGGGCAGGGGTAGATGGGGCCCCAGAAACCCTCTCTTATGCCTTCTCTTTGAGCAAACCATGCCTCTCCACTTCCTTCTGCAGGGAAATTCTGGCCTGGGCTTCAGCATTGCAGGTGGCATCGACAACCCCCATGTCCCCGATGACCCTGGAATCTTTATTACCAAGATTATCCCTGGTGGAGCAGCTGCCATGGATGGGAGGCTGGGGTGAGGTGGTCTAGAAGCAGGGCCAGGGGTTGCAGGGCCAGAATGGAGATGAGAGGGGAGGAGGGCCGCCTGACAGGATGACCCTTCCATTAGATCTGAGAGGGGGAGGGGGAGAGGAGGGGAGGAGAGAGAAAGAGGAGGAGGTGGAGGGAGGGTGGAGGGGTGGTGGCAGAGTGTCATGCCTCTTGGGCTTCCCCCGCAGGGTGAATGACTGTGTGCTGCGGGTGAATGAGGTGGACGTGTCGGAGGTGGTGCACAGCCGGGCCGTGGAGGCACTGAAGGAGGCTGGCCCTGTGGTGCGGTTGGTGGTACGGAGGCGACAGCCTCCACCAGAGACCATCATGGAGGTCAATCTGCTCAAAGGGCCCAAAGGTGCGGCCCTCTGGGTTCCCGTGCTCTGGCCAGAGGCCCCTGGTTGGCCCTATAGGAATTGGAAGGGAATCCCCTCACCCCTGCCTACCTTCCCAGTTCAGCTCACAGCCTTCTTTCTTGACCTCACATCTCACCCTTACTGACCACGGGATGACAGCCTAGTGTTTGGGATCCCTGGGGAAAGCTCCTATGGGGCTGGTGGCTTGGCTGAGCATGGGGGATTGGGGTTGGGCTTGACTGAGCGCTCTAACTTCTCCTTGTGTCACTCTCCCACTCTTTGCTGGCTTCCTCCCAGGTCTCGGTTTCAGCATTGCTGGGGGGATTGGCAACCAGCACATCCCAGGAGACAACAGCATCTACATCACCAAGATCATCGAGGGGGGTGCTGCTCAGAAGGATGGACGCCTACAGATCGGGGATCGGCTGCTGGCGGTGAGACAGCCTTCCCAGGGATGCCCAAATGGCAGGGTGGGGAGGTGGAACTTTAGCAGCCTCTCCCTCCCGCTGAACCTCACTCCGGGACTGGGCATTATGGGAAATTTCAAGAGCATCATCTGAGGTGTGTGTCCCCAGATAGCAAGCCCCTAGTCCTCTTCATGGCTGGAACTCCCTCACCTGCCCACCGCTACCCACTGCTCCTCACAGCACTGTACTTGGGCCTCTATCAGAGAGAGCACCATTGAATTTCACTGAAAGAGGACTCCCCGTCCCGGGATTCCCTGGGGAGGCCCTCCCTTCTCCCCAGTGCTAGCCCTAAGACATCTTCCAGGTGAACAACACCAATCTGCAGGATGTGAGGCATGAGGAAGCTGTGGCCTCGCTGAAGAACACGTCTGATATGGTCTATCTGAAGGTGGCCAAGCCAGGCAGCCTCCACCTCAACGACATGTACGCACCCCCCGACTATGCCAGCAGTACGTACCCATCTGTCCTGTCCCTGGCCCGAAGCCCTACCCCCTGGTTTCTGGAGGGGAAGAAGTTTATACTCCTTGTTAAGAGAAAGAGAAGCGGCGGGGCGGGGGGTGCAGAAAATAAGACTAGTGCTGGGGAGAGCTGAGTGCAAATCCCAGCTGAGTCCCTTCTTCCTGGATGCCCTTGGAAAAGTCCCTTTCACCTGTCTTTAGTTTCCTCTCTGGCAAAAGGGAGCTAGTGATATATGTGCTGCCCTCCTCATAGGAGTGCTGCAAGGATCAAATGAGATCATGGACGAGAAAGCCCTTGGAAAACTGTATTAGGCTATAGAGATGTGAGGGGTTATTATTAGTCACACCTCTAGTCGTGCTTTTCTTTGTAGACTGCCTTGACTTTAGCTCTTTCTAAGACTCACAGGAGTGAGCTCAGGATTCAGAAAGGGACTGTGGAGGAGGAACCCTAGGGGGTGGAGTAGGGAGGAGACGCCTGAGGAATCAGCATCCCTTGGTCTGTTTTTTTTTGCATCTGAGGGAGTGGGGGCAGCCCGTGCTGGAGGGTGGAGGAGGTGGGGAGTGGTCTTGGAACTTCTCTCTCCCTTTCTCCATTCCAGCTTTTACTGCCTTGGCTGACAACCACATAAGCCATAACTCCAGCCTGGGTTATCTCGGGGCTGTGGAGAGCAAAGTCAGCTACCCTGCTCCTCCTCAGGTTCCCCCCGCCCGCTACTCTCCTATCCCTAGGCACATGCTGGCTGAGGAGGACTTCACCAGGTAATACCCCCACCCCCACCTTTTCATCCTATCTAGGGATGGGGAGGAGAGGAATCCTTTCTCATTGGCCACGGGCCTTCTTGTAGTATGGCAAAGAAGAGGATAAAGCCCTGCTCGCTCCTGTCTTTGGGGTCTGAGGGCCCCTCTCAAGCCCTTGGGACTCTATGGAGGGACAGAGGTGGCTGCAGGAACAAATTCTACCATCAGGGGGAGCGCCAAGTGTGTGGCCCCCTTTCAAAAGTGTGGAGAAAGGGTAGGACGGAGTGTTTAGGGGGCCGAGGGGGTGGAGGCTGCGGGGTTTCTTGCCCTGTGACGGTTGCAGCCCCCTCTGTTGCAACCATTCCACGTTAGAGAAGAGAGAAGTTCGGCTGGTGGGGCTGGCGGGCCAGGTGGCCTCGCAGGGATCCGCCCCGCCCCACTCTGGCGGCTGCCGCGGAACTGGCCACCTTCGCGGAACTGGTCGGGCCGGCAGGGGTTCCGGGGGACAGGTTTCTGCGGGGTGGGGCCTGGGAGGCTGCCGTGGAGCCGGAAGGGTAGGCTGACGGAGCTGGGGGGTAGAGCTGGAGGAGCCATGGAGAGGACACGCAAGTTCTCAGGCTCCGGCTTGGCCCTGGGCTTGGGCTCAGCTTCGGCCTCGGCCTGGAGGAGGGCTTCACAGAGGTGGGCCTGGCCGCTCCGCTCTCTGCGGCCTGGAGGGGATGCCAGGTAGGAGGAGAGGAGGGCATCCGGGTCTCAGGGAGGGAGCCCCGCACCTGAGGCTGGGAACAAGAGAGGGAGAGCCTCGGACCTGGGGCTCCTCTGATGAGAGATGCTTAAAGTGAAGGCAGTGAGCCGGGCAAGTGTGCCAGGTTTGGTTGTGTGACTACAGAGGAGCTGCTGCTGCTCTCACTTGATGACACTGTGACCATTTATAGAGGGGTTCCTTAGACATGGTTAGTTGGCGTTTTTATGTGCTCGGCTCCTCTCTTTGGTTAGGCTCCTAAGCTCCTTTTGGGGACCTGGGATTTCTTTATCTCTGTCTCCCACATAACCCATCAAGGGTACATAGTGGTAGCTGGTGACTAAATCTGTTGTTGGAGAAAGTAGGAGGGGTCATAGCTGGTGGGTGGATTTTTGAGACTGCAGAGGAGCATGTGTAAAGGAAGTATGCACAGTTTGTGGGTGGTGAGTGCAGTCAACCCCAGGGCCATTCCACAGCCCCTAACTGATTCCTCTTCTTGTGGCCCAGGGTCCACCACACCAGTTGGTAGGATGGGAGAATCTGGGGAGGAAGAGGACCAGTGAGTGGGCTCTGCGATATGGTCGCTAGAGCCCAGGGTAGGGGTTTGTTGACCTGAGAGAGTCAGGGACTGCCCACTGGGAAGTTCACTCCAAGCCCTCACAACTGAAACTTGGCACCTGGCAGCAAACAGCAGCCAAGCAGGTTTCAGTAGAGAAAGGGAGCAACAGAGTATCATACCTAGGGACCTAAGTCCTTCTACAGACATGTGGGCCTTGTTCCAGGCTGGCCCTCACAGGGACGACAGTTTATACCTACTTTGTCCTGACTCTTCCACTCTTTTCCCACCAGGGAGCCCCGCAAGATCATCCTGCACAAGGGCTCCACAGGCCTGGGCTTCAACATTGTTGGGGGTGAGGATGGAGAAGGCATTTTTGTCTCCTTCATCCTGGCAGGAGGCCCAGCTGACCTGAGTGGGGAGCTGCGCAGGGGAGACCGGATCTTATCGGTGAGGAGACAAAGGCAAGGTGGGAGGATGGGAGCTGGGCCATCTAAAAGGGAGGAGGGAAGACCTCACTTTCTCCAAGGAATGTTTCTTGAAGTGGGGGAAGGCTAAGAGCTGGAGAAAACATATTCTCTTTATACATATCCTTTGTGAGGAACAGGGACCAGACTTGTACTTAAAGAGGAAATGTATATCTCTTGGCTCTGAACCCTGGTTGACATTTGACCCCCACAAAGATAATTATTATCTTTAGGTTTCATCATAATAGGCAGGGATGGGCTACTGAGAAAGGCATCTGAGTAGGCTTAGGGATGGGTTACCCATCTCCCTCTCCTAACTGCTACAACAGAGAACTCCTTTCTTCCTTTTGAGGTGGCTCACAACACCTCTCTTTGGACAGGTCAATGGTGTGAACCTGAGGAATGCAACTCACGAGCAGGCTGCAGCTGCTCTGAAACGGGCTGGCCAGTCAGTCACCATTGTGGCCCAGTACAGACCTGAAGGTAGGAGAGGGAAGGTGGAACAAAGATGATTTGGGAAGATTAGACCTATTATTCATTGCTGGCTTTGCCGTCATAGGTAACAAAGCCACTTGACTAGTTCTCTTCTACCCTCACACAGTAACCTCTTCCTCTCCCCTTTTCTGGGTGGGTTGGAAGCATCTATTAAGATTGTGCTCAGAGGCTTGTGATTAGGGCTGCAGTGCAGCTGAAGGCCAGTAGTGGGCAGCAGCCTACGGGAGGAAGCACAGAGATTGGGGCGACTGGAAAAAGGGGAGGGGGAAGAGGGGGCAGAGGCGAAAAACATAACTGTACCCTGGAACAGAAGAGTAACTCTTGGCTAGAAGGACCCAAGGAAGAAAAGTACCAACTTCTCAAGAGAGCTTGGACCAGCCTCTGTGACCCCCACTTCTCCCCTCATCAGGGTGACCATGAAACACTCATAAACCCGCTGAAAAGGTGATGCTAGGTTCTCCGGGTTGGGACTTGGAAGTGGACATCCCCCTCCCCCTACGGGGGTTCTTTGTGTTCTCTGGGAGCATGTCCCCCGGCCTGGGCGAATGGGCAGGGCCAGTTATGCAAATGAAGACGTTTGATTGGCTGGGGCCAGCCAAGGCCCAGGTGCCGAGGTGAGCTGCGGGATGGCGCGCCCGAGCCAGCCCGCCGGCGGGGTGGCCATTGGCCGGCCGAGCGCGGCCTCCAGCCTCACGCCCCGCCCCCTGACCCAGGCGGAGGGCGGCGGGCGCCCCTCCTCCCCCCCCCTCGCGCGCCTCAGGCGTCTCCTCCTCCTTTCTCTCCCCTCCCCCCTCCTCCTCTTCTTCCCCTCCTCCCGCGCGGGCCCCGCTTTGTGTCCGTGGTCTCCCGCGCGGGACGGAGGGGCCGGCGGGAGCTGGCGCTTTCTCAGCACTAGACCTGGACTCCGACCCGGCGCCAGGTGAGGTGGGGCGGACAGGGGTCAGGCCCCTTCACAGTCCCCCCTAGCCTCTCTACGGTTCTATTCTCAGACTCTTTTCCCACACTGTGCCCCCAACTCTGCGCTCTCCCTGGAATCCCTGGGCCGTGTGTCCCCAGCTCCGCGCGGCGCGGGGCTTTGGAGCCCCTCCTGAGGGCCCCTCGCCGCCCCGCGGAGCGCCTCGCGCGGCTGAGCGTTCGCGCCACCGAGCCCCTGAGGGTCTCTACCTCTTGGCCATCACCTCTCCCCACCCACGATCTCTGCCCTTTCTAGCCCAGGGCCTCTGTACGCCTCCCAGCCTCGTTCTTGCCAGCGGCTGCGCCCCTAATTCCCGTCCTCTGAGGAATTTTCTCCGTCTTCCCCTCCCCCACACCCGTTACTACCCCCCACCCCCCCCGACCTGGTGACCTCTGGGAACCCCCGAGGTGGGCTTTGTATTCTCGCCCCAACCCACGCCCGCTTTTGCTTGCCAGCGTTTTCCGACTGTCGCCGACTCCTTTCGCCCCCCCTCCCCCTTGTCGGGCCGGTCTTTGTCCCTTAGGGCTGCAGTGCCTGGGCTCCTGGGACACCTAGGCCCCGCTGGCCGGTCACTGAGATGGAGGCAGGGCCCTCCCCCGGGCAGGTGCTCTGTTCCATGATGAGAATGGGGAGAGGCTGGCAGCTCTGCTGCAAAGCCGTGAGGGATGGAAAGCGCCTACCTTTGTCCTTTCCGCTGCCCCACCCCCACCCCTTGTTCAGCGCCTGCAGGCCAAGAAGAGAGGGGCCTGCCACCTTTTGCACTAGGCTCTTTTGATGGGGACAGGAGTAGGGAGGTGACTAACAGGAGAGCTTGTTGATCTGAGGTACTGGCAAAGAGGGATGCAAATGGACACCTTGAGTCATTTCTTTCCGTGTTGGGTGTCCAGTTTAATGACAAGAAACGCACATTAGGGTTATTATTTTTATGATGCCTGCGTGTGCTGTTTGCTTCTCCGTGTAAACCTCACCATCTGATTTTTATTAGCAACCAGTATTTATCTATTTCATGCCCACTGCTTAGGCAACCTAGGTTCTGCAAAGAAAATGGTTTCTCTTGTGTGTCTGTGTGGGTGTGTGGGTGTGTGTGTGTGAGAGAGAGAGAGAAATTGATGTATTTTGGTTTTACTCACTGATACTGGACATAGGGAAACAATACTGTGAATTTGGTGGTAGTATGTTGGAAACTGGTAATACATGTTTCTGTGAGTTTTGTTGGGAGAATGTAATTGGTTTCCATAAAGAGCCGCAAGTTGTCCAGGCTGAAGGGATTCCTGCAGTGTTCGTTGCTCTCTGGGCATGTTTCTGAGTGTTTATGATGTTTGTCGAGGTGCTGTCTTATGTTAGGTTTCTCTACCATTTGAGAAACAAAGCCCTTCTTCTCTTAGGATTTAGTTGAACCACTGTTGTTAAGGCTCTGCCACCCCAATCTCACTTCTTTCCTTGGTTTGGAAAATCCATCAGGGCCTCAACATGCAAATACTTTTTTTTTTCCCCATAAAAAAATGGACCCTTAGAAACAGGCCCAGAGGGACTATCAAGCATTCTGTGTTGGGCTCTGAATTTTCTTTGATAAAGTGGTAGTTTTTAAGAATAAGGACTGCATGCTAATTATTTTATAATTATATTAAATACTGTTCTTTGGAGGATTGCCTCACATAGGCATCTACAAAATGAATAATCCAAATATATATTTGTTGGCTAAAATGGCAGAGACTTCCATGTTATTGGCCAAATAAGTGTTCATCATTTGTATCTTTTTCACAAGGAATGTGAAACACTGGAAAGGATCACATTGTCCAACCCCTCACTGTGCAGATCAGAACAGCGACAGGAGAGCAGGGACATGACTTGCCTAAGGTCATGAAGGGAACGTTGCTGAGGGTCAGCGATTAGTATAATCCTAAAGTCCACCACTTGGGACAAATCGTGCTTGGGAATACCTGAGAAACCTGAGACCTTTTTGGAGCAGAGAAAAGGAACAGGGAAACTAATAGAAGAGAGACTGAGGGAAAGAAAAACGTATGTGTGGGGGAAGGTGCGAGCGATCTCTGTGGTGGCCCCTGAGGCACCATTGCTCAACCAGTGCAGCCTGTAGCTAGATATCCTTTAGTATGAGAACTTAAAAAAATAGCTTTAACTAATTAGAACAATCAGAGTAAGAACATTTTTTCTCCTTTTTTTAACAGCTTAATGGAGATATGATTCATATACCATACAATGCATCCATTTAGGTGTACAATTTAGTGGCTTTTAGTATATTCACAGAACTATGCATTCATCATCACAGTCAATTTTAGAACATTTTCATTACCCCTCTCTTTTGAATACATAGAGATGGTACAAGCATTGTAAGGGTGATAAGTGTAGGACAGTTGCTTCCTGATGTATCTCATCTGGGCACTTAAGCTGGATGGCAGCTCTAACTTTGAAATAATCTGGTTGCTTAATGGGTTGAACCTATAATGAAGATAGGAACCTTGTCTATCTATATAAACTTTGTATTATACCTAGCATGGTTGCTTTACAAACATTTGTATGATGAAGCTTTGGAAAATACTAAAATGGAAATAGAAGTGCTAAATGATAAGGTACCACAGTGAGAGATGCTGTTTAATAGTTTCACTCTTGATTTCTCCAAACTGTTGTGGACACAGCAATCCTACCTATTTAGCTAAAAATAGCATGATGTTCTTGGGCATGTATAATCCTGCTGAAAATTCAAATTGAAAACTTAAACAACTGGCTCTTGGCAAAGGCTCCCTTCCAGTCTATTCTAAAATAAAAAATATTTTTCTGTGACTCGTGGAATTGCTCTACCAAGGGAAGGATGGTTTTCGTATTGTAACATTTTGATTTTGAAACTATCATCTCTTACATTTTCCTCCCTAGTTACTTTCTGTCAGCCTCTGTTTATAAACTCAGATAGTATTTTTCTGGAAAGCCCTTTTGTTTTTAGCATAGAACCTGAACCCCAAATCAGGAGGAGAGCCAGAAATTGGTCACTAAGGTAGCTAAACTGGGGACTAGTCTCTTCAACTGGAATGTAAATCCAGACAGGCTGGGGTGGGGGTACAGGGAATGAAAAAGAATTAAAGTTTTCCATACTTACTTTGAAGCACTGAAGAAGCACACTTTTCACCATAGAAACACAGGTAAGGCCTGGAAGAGTTAAGGATCAGTGTTGATAATAACTTGTAAGCATAAAAGGGATGTTTTCCCCATAACATTGAAGTAACCATAATATCTCCCCTATTTGAGAATGAGGGATGTAATCGTAGCTGCCACCCTATCAACATGATCTCTCTTGAGAGGGTAGAGGTGAAAGTTTATCAAGGCAAAGAATCAAAGTCCTGAAACTCCTACTGCCATCCTAAAAGAAGAAAGGAAGAAAATGAATTCCTGTTAACAGCATTTCTACACTGAACAATTTGAAGGCAGCTACTATTGTATTTATCTTTGGGCCCCAGCACCTAGTCCAGAGCCTGGCACATATTTTGTTGAATTATTGAGTATCTCTATGTTCTCAGAACCCACCTGCCAATGCAGGAGACTTAAGAGACACTGGTTCGATCCCTAGGTTGGGAAGATCCCCTGGAGGAGGCCATGGTAACCCACTCCAGTATTCTTGCCTGGAGAATCCCCATGGACAGAGGAGCCTGGCAGACTACAGTCCATGGGGTCACAAAGAGTAGGACACGACTGAACGACTAAGCACACACACACACAATCCCTATTTTACAGATCAGGAAAGTGAAGATCAGAGAGGTTGAGTGACTTGCTCAAGGTCCCACAGCCAGTAAGGGGCAGAATCAAAATTTGAAGTCAGATTTACTGAGAAATTCCTGTCCCAGGCTTTTGCCAATAGACTGCCAACTACCTTTCTCCACAGCAGAGAAGCTGTGAGCCCCCCTACCCTACCCAGAAGATACTCTCTGAGAGTCCCAATTGTTAGCTTTTTAAATATTGATGACCACAAACACCTATACGAAAGGAGGTAATGAAACCTGAGGGAGAACCCCCTCTCCTGCAAAAGGAAAGAGGACTTAGGAAGACTGCCACAGAATGGTATTGTGGGGGATACCTCAGGAGGAGCCAAAAGATGAAAGTTGGTTGGCTTAACATAATATGTGCAGGCTTAAGAATACTAATGCAGTAAAATGGAGTTGTATTTGTAATTCATTTTTTATGACCTTACAGTTCACTCATTTAAGGGTGTAATTCAGTGGTGTAGAATTCACAGAGTTGTGCAACCATCATGTCAATCAATTTTAGAACATTTTCACCACCTCGAAAAGAAACTGAATCCTTTAGCTATCTCTCACCCCCCCCAACCTCCCCATCCCCCTCAGTGCTATTAATCTACTTCTGCTTATATGGATTTGCCTGTTCTGGACATTTTGTATAAATGGATTCATATATGGTCTTTTATGACTTGACTACTTTCACTTGACATAGTGTTTTTGAGGTTCAACTGTATGGTAGCATGTATCAATACTTCATTTATTTTTATGGCTGAATAACATTCTGTTGTATGAATATATCACATTTTGTTTATCTGTTTATGAGTTGATAGGCATTTGGGTTATTTCTACTTTTTGGCTGTTATGAATACTACTCTTTGAACATCTGTATGCACATAACTGGATCATATGGCAACTCTATATTTAACCTTTCGAGGAATACTCAGGCTGTTTTCCATAGTGGCTGTGCCATCTCACATTCCCACTAGCAGTGTGAGGGTTACAATTTCTCCACATCCTCGCCAACCCTTGTAAATGTCAGTCTTTTTGATTCTAGCCATTCTGCTGGGTGGGAAGTGGTATTTCATTGTGGTTTTTATTTGCATTTCCCCAAATGGCTAATGATGTTGAGCGTCTTTTCATGTGCTTATTATTTGCCAGTCGGTTTTGCTTTGCTTGGTCCCTCTGTTTACGAATTGACTTGAGACCAGAGCAAGCCAACTATGTCATTACTCAGGTGATTAGAGGGAAGTGGGAGGAAAGGTGCTACCTTTCACTCTTATCAACTGTGTGCTGGAGGGCTTAGGTGCAGATAATTTTAGCTAGGAATGCTGACCTGATAAAAATGATAGGGCCCACCTTAAAAAAAAAAAAACCCAGCTTATTCACATACCGTACAATTCACCCATTTACAGTGTACCACTCAGTGGTTTTTAGAATGTTCAGAGTGGTACAACTGTCAATTTTAGAACATTTTCCTCACCCCAAAAGAAGTCTTGTCCCATTAGCAGTCACTCCCTATTTCCCCCAAACTCCTCCCCTCTTCCTAGCCCAAGGCAACCACTAATCTACTTTATTTTTCTGTAAAGTTTCCTTTTCTGGCCCATTCATATGAATGGAATCATATAATATGCAGAATATGCAGTCTTTTGTGTCTGGCTTCTTTCAACATAGTGTTTTCAAGGTTCATCACGATGTAGCATGTAACACTTCATTCCTTTTTAAGGCTGAATAGTATTTCATCTTATGGTTATACCACAAATCGTTTATTCATTCTTCAGCTGATGGACTTGGGTTGTTTCCATCTTTTGACTGTTGTGAATACTGCTGCTATCAATGTTCATGGGAAGTTTTTGTGTGGTCATATGTTTTCAATTCTTTGGGGTATATATTCCTAGGAGTGAAATTGCTGGGTCATAAGGTAACAACATTGAACAGTTTTGAGGATCTGCCAGATTTTGCCAAAGTGGCTATACCCTTTTAGGCCCACCTGTTTTGCAAACTTAGAAGAGAAAAAAATGTTAGCTTTCTTTTCATTTTTGCCTCCTGGGGCTGAACTTTATATACAGCTCGCTCTCTCGCTCGCTCTCTCTCTCTCTCTCTCTCTCTCTCTCTGTTTGTACTTGCGTGCACTGGGCTTTTCTGTCTTCCATGTAGCTTAAGGACATGGTAGCTAGAGTTGGCAAAGCATTCTGAATCTAGCTAGACAGGTGCTTTCTTGTCCTTGTTAGATGGTTTGAGACAAAATCCTAGGAACTTTGGTGTCTATAAAACATTGGTTCTTCTGATAGGGTAGAATGATTAGAATAATATAGAGAATGAATTCTTATTTATTTATAGCTTTTTAGGATTTCTTTTTCTTTTTCTTTTTTTTTAGTTTATTAGGATTTCTTTTTAATTTAATGTGTTGCTTGTTGAAATCTTGACCCTGATATTTACACTGTTGCTTTCTTTGTTTAAAGCTTTAGACTTATATTCCACAATAGGATAATTGTTTTATTGTTTTTAATAGAGAAATAGAATAATTTGGGCCTATTCCTGGTGGCTCAGACAGTAAAGAATCCTCCTGCAATGCAGGAGACCTGGGTTCAATCCCTGGGTTGGAAAGATCCCCTGGAGGAGGGCATGGCAACCCACTCTAGTATTCTTGCCTGGAGAATCCCATGGACAGAGGAGCCTGATGGGCTACAGTCCATGGGGTCCCAAAGAGTCAGACATGAATGAGCGACTAAGCACACACACATATCATTGTCATTGAGATTAAAAAATATGGGTTTTGCTCCTTTTATCTTAAGAAAAGGAATCATCTTGGAGGAGTAGCCAAGGCCCTGGCTTCTAGTTCTGACTTTAAGTAGCTGAATGATTTTGTACTAGTCAACCTCTTTGGGCCTCAATTTTCTGATCTGTAAAATGATGGGACTGTGCAAAATGATCCCACATGTTTCTTCTAACTCAAATTCTGTGTTAGATAAGTGGAAGTAAGTTGTGAATTCAATTCATAAGTTCCTGTTTGTAACTAGAGTGTTACTGAATCACAGTCTTGAGTTAATAACAATCTTGCATTAATAAAGGTCTTGTCTTTCCCTCTTCTTTTCTGTGGCAATGCTTTCATCCTCTTTAAATGGATCTTAATATATAATTTTTAAAATTATATTTCTCCTGGATATATAAATATTGCATTCAGATTTGTAGAAAATTGGAAAACAACAAAATACAAAGTAAAAAAAAAAAGCTCAAATCACATGTAAAACTACCTTCAGAAATAACCATGTATTCGTGTGTATTTCCCTCCAAACTTTTATATCTCATATAGTACGTATGTATGTCTTTCAAGACTGGGATCATTGTATTTAAGCAGTCTTGTATCCATTCTTTTAACTTAGCATATGTCATTAATATTTTATTAAAATGGTTCTTAATAATTAAATATTCCATCGTGTGTGCCATAATTCATGTAATTGATTCCTTATTGGAGGGCATGTAGGTTGTTTGCAATTTTTTGATTTTATAAATAACACATTGATGGATATCTTTGTATGAGGCTTTTTGTGAATTTGTGATTATGTGTTCAGAATGAATTCCTTGAAATGGAATTATTGGGCCAATAGATATGAACATGTTTAAGACTTTTGATATATTTAATATGTATTTGATATATTTCTCTATCTCCAGCAACAATATGTGAAGTTGCTCAGTTGTGTCCGACCCTTTGCGACCCCATGGACTATAGTCTACCAGGCTCTTCCATCCATGGGATTTTCCAGGCAAGAATACTGGAGTGGGTTGCCATTTCCTTCTCCAGGAGATCTTCCCAACCCAGGGATTGAACCCGGGTCTCCCGCATTGTAGGCAGGCGCTTTACTGTCTGAGCCACCAGGGAAGTGTATATTTTGAGATCCTTGCTAACATGGAGTATTATTTTTTAAAATATCTTTGCAAATTAGGTAAAAATGTTATTTAATGCATATCTTAATTTGTATGTCTTTTTAATAATAGAATTGAACATTTCTGTGTGTGTGTTCATTGATCATTTTTTGTGTCTGGATTGCCTGTTCATACCCTTTCCCCATTTCCTTGTTGAGGTATATTTATCAGTTCTTGCATGCATGCTAAGTTGCTTCAGTCGAGTCTGACTCTTTGCGACCCTATGGACTGTAACCCGTCAGGCTCTTGGGATTCTCCAGGCAAGAATACTGGAGTGGGTTGCCATGCCCTCCTCCAGGGGATCTTCCCTGACCCAGGATGGAACCCGTGTATCTCATGTCTCCTGCATTGGCAGATGGGTTCTTTACCACTAGCACCACCGGGAAGCAGTTCTTACTGACCCGTAAAAGCTTTTAAGTAGTCAGTCATATATGTTGAAAGATTTTTCCCATTTTGTACTTTGCTTTTTATTTTATTTTGATGTACAGATGTTTTGTTTTTATGTAGTCAAATCTATAGTGTTTTCTTTTTTGTGTAATTTGCCTTTGCCCATAGCTTTGGAAAGGCCTTCCAAAATAAATGTCCACCTTTTTTTAAAAATTCTAGTTGTTTAATGTTTTTCTTTTTGCATTTAAAACTTTAACCTGCCAGGACTTTATTTATGATGTAAGATAGGATACTACCTTATTTTTGCTCCAAATATTTTAAGGAATTACCTTGGAACCATTTATCAGATAATCCATTATTTTCTTGGCTGTTTTGGAGTGCCATTGTTATTACGCGCGCACACACACACACACACAACCACACACACATGCTCATAATTTGGATTTTGGGTTTCTTAATTCTGTTCTGTGATATTTTACTCTGGGATTATCAGTTACTGAAAAATGACCACAGATGTTTTGACAAATAACCAGAAGGGTCTTTCTCTAGGTCTCAGTTTCTGGGTTCCTTCCACAGAAACTTGACCCAAAAGATCCAGTTGATACCCCAATAAATATTGTCAGATAATTTGTGATCCTGTTGGAGTGACCACTGTGAAGAATAGTTGAATCTAGAGTCTCAGTTGACATGTAAAACATAGAAATCAGGGATTTCCCTGGCAGTCCAGTGGTTAGGATTCTGCACTTCCACTCTAGAGGGCCTGGGTTCGATTCCTGGTTGGGGAACTAAGATCCTGCAAGCTGCTGGATGCAGCTGCAGCCACAAAAAGCCAAAACAAAACATAGAAATCAGTTACATACCTATGGCTGATTCATGTTGATATAAGGCAGAAACCAACACAATATTGTAAAGCAGTTATCCTCCAATTAAAAGTAAATAATAAAAAGAAAATGGTTACATTAACTCATTAGCAGGCTTAGTCATAAAATGTTGTGTTTCAGTCACTATATTGCAATATTTCTGTTAAGTGGGAAAGATTGTTGTGAACAAGAGTACCTGCTACCTTCAGAGCAAGGAAAGGTATAATTCTTTATTCATTCTCAGGTTTTCCAGATGAGGTGTTTTGTCTTGGGGTGATTCTACATAGACTTTGACTTATGGGTTAAAGGAGCTAAAGGCTTTGTTAATCTTGTATTTATTTGAATATGCTATGTGAAATTCTTTAGAAATAGAGAAAAGACCCTATTTGAAGCTTTTACCCTGATCGCTGGTGATTCAGTCTAGGGTGAGAAGAGCCAATGGCTAGGTGCTATGAAAAAACTTTTTCTTAGCTTGATATAAGATCAAAGCATTTTTCTTTCTACTCGTTTCAGACCAGGTGGCTGAATGTCATGGCACCTTTATATAGTATAGTGCTTTTGCTCAGTGCCCTTCCTGCATCCTCATTCAGCTCTTTAGGGGACACAAACATCCAGTCAGTAGGAATAATCTGGAATTTTTTATGGCATGCTGATGTCTTGTTTTCTGTTTTATTCCTAGTATCAGGATGCTATCCAGAACTCTGGTGATGTGTGTGTATGGCTGAGGAAGCATTGTGACAGTGGAGGGACCAAAATACAATGACACTGAAGTTTCTGTTCTGGGTTAGTCATAGTTCTGAGCCCATTGTTCTAAAAGTAGAGCTGAAATTTTCTTCAAGCACCATTTGCCCATATGGAGGCCTGTTTGCCATGTTTCTGCCCTCTCATATAGCCTTAAACTCTTTTTGTTTCAATTTATACTCCTTACATTGGTATTTTTTGACCCAAAGAGTTTAGAATTATTTGCAGATGTGAAGATTTCCTTCTTGTAGATCATGTTAAAATTTTTAATTAGACTAGTCTTAGGTTTGATTTCTTATGGACCGCATTGATTTGATTCTAAAATCATAGTTATGTAAAAATCAGAAGGGACCTGAGAAATTGAGTTTTAGAGGTGTCAGATTTTTTAAATAGTAGGCTCCATAATTAGAAACTAACCCAAGTAATAGGCTTCATATTATTTTATAGGGACAAGTTTGTGATTCTAAGAAATGTGCTTTTTGACAATTCATGTGCTTATCTCCACACTGACAGGTATCTTCTTTATTGGGCTTATTTTACTTTTGGCTCCTTTCATTTCTTTTGAAAACATGAACTATGTTGTTGGTACAGATGCTTGTAATTCATACAGATCCTGAGGGTTTGCATTCCACAGGCAACTGTAGAAACCTAAAACACAATTCATACTTATCAGAATTTGTGACTGTCTCATGTGATTTCTCTGAGCTCAGGGCAGCTCAGCAATGGCAGATGAGGGCTGTATGAATTTGAGATTTGAACACCTTCACTTCCTTAGGAACAAATGAGTCTTTGGGCAACTATTGACTTATTTTGTGATGATAGCCAACCAATTCACTGTGCTGTTATTCAGCTCTTTTACTCAGTATTTGTGTGGGGACTTAAGGTCAGCAAGTTACATTTCTCTTTTTCATTTTATTTGTATTTGTGTCTTTCCATTGTTCCTGCCTGTCATGATCTGTGTGTCTAAAGTCTCATCCAGTTGTCTCCCCAGCTTCATTGTCATTTCCGAATTTGGTAGGCATGGCTTTTATTTTATTTTGGAGCATTTACCTTTTATATCTTTATTCACACCATAGGTAGTCAGTGCTGTATGCAGACTAAGTACTCTTTGTTGCTTCTATTTGTTTCTTGTCTCTACAACATTTTCCTACCCATAATCCAATAGAACCAAATAAGTTTTCTATAGTTTAAGAAACTGAGCCCCTTTCAGCATTTCCAAATTACTGACAAGTGTCATTTCTAATATCAAGAAGACAATTTTTCTGTCATTAGAAAGGTAGATGCATTTGAGATCAAAGTCTTAGAGGGGAGATGGCTTTGGAGGCTTGGTTATGTGTCCATTTCATATTAGTGAACATTGTAGTTTCAGTCATCTTTGATGCTTTATTAGGCTATTAAATAGGTCTTGAAAGCTTTGATATGTTAGTGTTTTGCAGAAGTGGTTTGCAGTTTTGTTCAGTTTTTACCCTTTTGGGGTGAGTGGAAGGAGAAAGTTTTGTGTTCTTTTTCCATACATTAGTTCCTGAGGAGCCAGAATTTGAGAATTACAGTGTCCAGGTTTGTCCTGTCAGATCTTTATAGCGAGTTTACACATTCATTAAAGGTTGTTGACTCAACAAAGGTGCCGATTGCCATGCTAAACTTTGAGAAGGAAACAAAAACCACATCAAGGAGCTTATATTTTGTAAAGGAAATGACGTCACAAATTCTGGGCACTAGATTTTAAAAAGGGAGAGGCAGTGGAGGGCCTGGAAACCATGTTAGATGAAGAATGTTTAAGGAAGTAACAATATTTAGCCTGGGAAAGAGAGAACTTATTTTGAGCACATGATGGCCATTCTCTCTTATGGCTGATATTATCCCACCTTTTCCTGGTCTTTTAGGAAACAACTCAGAAGCTGCCTTTGATCCTTTCTCACCCTACATCCCATCAGATGTCAAAATTTCTCTTCTCTGGCTCCAGCATATTTCTTGATTCTTGCCTCTTTCTATCCTCAGTTGCCCCCACACTATGTCAAGCCTTTGAAGTCACTCTCTGTACTAGTAGAACAGGTTCTTGGTCTCTGTTGCCTTTGTCCCTGTTTTCCTTTCTATATTATGTTCTCAGAATAATCTTCCCCCAAACCTAGTTCTAATTGTATTACTTTCCTATTTAAACACTCAACAGTGGTTCCCACAGCCTAGTAAGAAAAGCCCCTACTCAAACTCTTATAATCTGGCCCCCAACCTGCTATCATTTCTCCTTCCCCTGTTCACACTCTACCTTCTATTCAGTCTTATTCAGTAGTCTTGGAACCTGTTCCAGGCTTTCCCAGCTCTTTGATTTTCTTTAAATTGTTCCTTCATACAGTTATACAGAAGAGAATCTGTCATGTATATACTGTTTTAGACACCAAAATAGGACCAGCTAACAAAAGAGATGGCCCTCAATCTAACAATTTTCTCTTGAATAGTGTTGTCTAATGATGAAGGAATAGAGAGCTTCCCAACATTGGGTATATTTGAGCAGAGACTGGGAGCTAGCTAGTTTGGATGCTGTAAAGCAGGCTGCCCACCCCCAGGCTGTAGGTGCTAGACAAGAAGAGAAAGCATGGTTCTCTGATCTGAAGAAACTTAAATCTACATGTGAGGCACCACACTTACTCTCCCCATGATAGCCAAAGTGATATACATACACACATGTTCATGTCAGTCTTTTACTTAAAATCTTTCAGTGACTTCTTTCTGTTACTTTTAGGATGGATGCAGAAATCCACAAGGTCATGTATAATCTGAGCTCTGTCTGCCTTCCTAGTCCGATCTGCCAGTATCTCCTTACTTCCCTGTGATCCAGATATTTTGTACCCCCACATATTTTGTTTCTTCTGTCTGGAATACTTTATCTCTCTCTCTTCCCCTGGCTAACTCTTCATCCTTAAAGACTCGACTTCAATGTCACTTCCTCATGGAAACCTTAGTTAACATCCTCCTATCCACCCCTCAGTAGGTTGGGTCACCCTGTTAGTCTCACAATCATATTAAACTTGTAATTAAATAGTTGTTTCTTTCATTATTGTAATTTCTAGGAACCATTTGATTACCTTTATATTCCCATCAGCTCTCATAGTGCCTGGCACACACTGGACATTTAGTTAATATTTGGATAAATAAATGAATGAAGAAGACTTCGGGGTGGTGAACAGCATAAAGGATGTTCAGTGTCAGGCAGGGAGGAAAATTTCAGGACAAGGGAGTAATAGCTAGGAACGAACAAATTGTGTTCAAGAGTTGCAGGCAGGTTAACTCAAAGGAGAGCCCTTGGGGCAGACTACCAGCTAGAGCAATACAGCAGGGGTCCAGAGAAGAGGTAACTATGTGACCTAAATCCAGGCAAGAGATAAAATAATAATGAGAAAACAAAAAGGCAATGACAATGGAAATTAGAAAGAAAGAGATGGATTGAGGAGGCAGTTAGGAAGAACATCAGCAAAACTTGAGGAAACACCGGTTGTGCACAGGGGAAAGGGAGCTGTTGTTTCCAGTACCAGGGAGGTTTGGCTTGAAATTATCAAGTAGGTGGATGCAAAGTGGTCAAAACTAAAGGTAGATAGTTCTAGAGGTAGATAGAATGTCATATAGGTGGTAGGGCAAGCCCTTTAAAATCAGCAATTCCACCCACAGGTGGACCTTTCCTGTGATTATGCAGAGAGAACATTTGAGGTTCCTTTTTGTCTACTCCAGAATGCAATTTTGGCTCTACTTTCACATAACCAAAATGCTTATTAAAGTTTTTTCTCCTAAAACGAAGAATCAATCTGTCCTCATAGGTAAGTTCTATTTCTTCAGGAACAGAAAAGCTGCTGGGAGCTTTACAATAGCAGTTTATCCTCACTTCCAGTAAAAGGGTTTCAGAATGTTGGGTTTCAGTTTGGTAGTGCCAGTCAAATTTTTTCATGTGCATATAATTTGACCCTGCAGTTTCAATTCAAGGAATCTATGCTATGGAAATGCTCATACAAATACACAGAGCAGCACTGATTGTAATGGAAAAAATCAACAATTTATAAATATGTATCAGTTGGGGATATGACTGAATAAATTATGATCTGTCCATAATATTGCAATACTATGCAGCTATTATAAAGAATGAGGTAGATCACGATTCATGTCAGTATAGGTTGCCATGACATATCAGAGAATGAAAAAAGCATGTGAATCTTTGTGAGTTGTTAATGTATATAAATGATATATACAGAAAATAAGTCTGGAGGGATACAAGCTAAAAATCCTAACTAGTTGCTTCTCTGGGTACTGGGATGGGGAAATGATACAGGAATGTCCAAAGAAAAAAATATTTTTTAAAATCATATGCTACTTTTATAATTTAAAAATGTGTAAACTCATTAGCTTTCTTTGCAGGCACATTGGACAGAGGCCTCTTTAGCACTTTCCCATGGAATTTGCAATTATATTACCATTTCTTTTTTTTAATGAAAGTTTTCCAACCCTCTTGTACTACCTTCTTTTTGAGACTGGCTGCAGGATACTTACCTTATCTTTTCCCTGAACTAACAAACAAAATTCAATTTTGTAATCAAGACCAGCAGTTCCAAACTTTATTTGGCATCAGAATCACCTTTATACTTGTCAAAAATACAGATTCTTGGGCCTACTCAGTAAGTTCGGAGTCAGTGTGTCAAGGGCTAGGGTCCAAAATCCTGGTTTTTCAGAGGGCCCCCAGGTGGTCAGTGAGGAACCCTGTTTGGGGGAATGATGTCTGATTGTCCTCCTACCTCCACCCACTTTTCTCTCTGTGATTAGTAAAGAGAATGAGGGAGAAGTGACTCACTATGGATATCTTTTGTGGATCACAAATAGTTTGGTTCATCTGAATGGGAAAAAATAAATATAACACAGTTTAGTAGACGTAAGATTTTAGTAATAAATATTCTTTAAAATAGCCTGTTTGAAGTAGGACGTTTGGGTTATAGAGGTTTGTCTGATGGGCTTCTAAGGCAATGACTTAGGCCTAGGATATGCCTTCCAGCAACGGGTTTGTTTTGAGTGAAAGGGGAAGAGAGGCCTTAGCAGATTGTGAGTCTTAGAATTCAGATACTGTTTAGGTGAAGCTTTTGTTCTTGGAAAATGATGCCTCTAATATTAAGATGAGGTACTACCTATCTAAAGACTATTCCAAACAGCTTTTTGTGAGAATTATTTTTTCTTTGTTATAAAGCAAAGTTTGCTAATCAGATGCCCACTGTGGGTTATTAGCATCTCAAAAAGGTGTTTAAAAAACATATACTCCATTTACTTCCAACAGTTAACCTTGGGAACAAAGGTAAGTGGGGAATACCTCTTAACTACCTTTCCAAGCCCTCAGTGAAGCTGGCAGCCATCAGTTAAATAAACCATTAGGTTTATTAGTTTGAGAACAGAAGCATCGACTTGGGCACAGTTTTCTAATTTGCTTCTCGTTTACCCAACAATCATTTATTCAGAGGCTATTCTCTGCCTACTGGACATTAGATAACTCTGCAAATAAAAGCCAGAGACCTGTGAGCAGCTAGAGCTCTAAGGGGATCATCTGAATGGGGAAAAGTGAATAAAACACTGTTTAATAGATTTGAAAGCTTAGAGGCATGTAGAAAACAGAAAATGACTTCCTTAAAGCAATAGCTTTGTTCTCTTTCTATAGTCTATTTTAAGTGGGCCCTCTGGCACAGTGTTATCAACCTTGGATTAGGAGCTTGAGGAAATGGTGGTTTGGTGGTTGTTTTTTAAAGGGTTTTTAAAGAAATGTAATTACTAAGCAACTGCCATGATCTGCTGCTAAGTTGGAGTTCAGTGGGCAAGCCAATTCCAAAGAAGAGAATATATAAACAAGTTGGGAGAGGGGAAAACAGCTCAAAGATAGATTGGGTGTTTTTTCCTGTGTTCAATGCATATTTCTGCCTTTTACTTATCTTGTGCAAGAAAGGGCTGCTTGGTCAGAAATCTCTTTGTCTCACCCGGTCTTCTCTCAGCCGGTGAGTGGGGAGGAGGGCCAGAAAGAGCCAACTAGAGAGGGTTGGGCTGGAGGGTTGAGCCTTAGGGTGGGACCCGTTCCTGGGCGGCTCTGGAGGTAGATAGCCCTGCTGCTGTCCAGGGCTGCTATGACAGATTGGTTACCGCCCTCTACCTTTAGATTGGGACGCCTCATTGATATTGATGTGTTGCCTTGTAACCCTCAGAACAGGGACATTGTTCAGCTGCTGTCTCTTTTTTTTCTTCCCCAGCATTTACTGGGTGAGTCAGTGACTTAACTGCTTCCTGCAGGATTTCAGGGATGGGAGTAAGTAATGAGGACAAATCACCATAACACCAGTGCGTGATGAATGGAAGAGCACACAAATTTAACCAGTTGGCTTCATTGGTATCAGAGTGAACAAAAAGAAACTTGGTTGGGAAGAGGAGATTTGTTTGAGTTAGAACTCTATTTTCTCCCCTTTAGGCTTTTTACTGTTTCCCTTTATACCCAACTGAAGGTCAGGTTGCTTTGCTGAGGTAAGGGGGAGTGTCAGGTGTTGGAACAGGTGTTCTGTTTTCTGCCTGTAGAGTCATACAGACTAGATGGGGATGCTTCTTGCCAGCCCTCTGTGGTGCATGAAAATGCTTTTGTGGAATATTTTCCCCTGGAAATGTATTTGTTTTTTTAAAGCAGCTCCCAACCTTCAACCCCTAGTATAAATTTTGACTTCCTTTAAAATCAGCTTCTCATAATGAAGTATGCCTCTTTTCTATCATTTTCACAGTCTGTGCCTTAGAGATATCCCATTTTATGTGGCCATCATAGACCTGAAAAATGTGTGAGGTGTGTGTGTGTGAGTGTGTGCGTCTGTATGTGTGTAGTAAATGTGAATATCACATTTGAGATGTACTAGGAGAATGTCACAGTAAAGTAACCCTATAAAAAGCCTTTTATAGTAGTTGATCGAGTTCATTTTCCTTTGTCAAGTTTTCTTAAATTGGGTATAAACCTGGAGTCACCATTCCAGAATGATGAGGCTTTTTCAGGCTGTGTGATGGTGTCAGTGGGCTACATAGTTGGTCACAGACTTACGATCCCACTGACTAGATGATTTTGGAGGAGAGAGATGTCAGCAGACTTCTGAGTTTGGGAGAATTTTTATTGTGGTGTTTGTTCAATTGTTACTGAAGCCAAAGACCCTGATTGTTAAAAGGGAAGTAATTCAGGAGAGCTTTGTGATCTCCTTTTCTGATTGTGAGGTTTGTTTTTACCTTTGTACTGCATTCCATTCTCCCCCCTCAAAAAAAAAAGTCACCTAGAAACAGATCATCTTCTTTGCCTAATAATCATGTAATGGCCTCAGGTCTTTTCCTGCCCCTCCACCCTGCGTCTCAGGGCCATCTGTTCTCTGCAATCCACTTTTCGGGAAAGTCTCCTTTCCCATCTGCTCTCCTTGGGCCTCAGTGTCTGCTCTAAAGATTTATGAAGGCTGCTCTGGAACCTCTTTCCAGTTATTTTTTTAAGGATCAGTAAGCTTTTTCCATTTGATTTGTCCAAAAGTTACTCCTTTTTCAGGTGTATTCTTTCATTCTTTCACTCTGGGGGTGGAGAGAAACCTTTCTGTGCTTGCCGGAGGTACTCTGCTTATCAAAGCAAAGATTGACTGGGCTGGCTCTGGCTGCTTTGAAGCCAAGGGTCCTCCTGGCCTTTTGGCCGCTGGCAGATAGGCTCAGTGCAGCTCCTTGGGTTCATTCTTTTCCTGTCCTTTCCCTTGTCTCCCTGACAGAGTACAGTCGCTTTGAATCGAAGATACATGACTTGCGAGAACAGATGATGAACAGCAGCATGAGCTCTGGGTCTGGGTCCCTGCGAACAAGTGAGAAGAGGTCCTTGTATGTCAGGTAAGTCTCACTTCTGAACACCAGGCTTTGTGTGACACGAGGGAAGCTCTGTGCCAACCCAGCCCTTCTTGTTTAACTAGTGGGATAGGGAGTGTGTACTCCCAGTACTAAAACAACACTTTGCACTGTATGCTCAGGTTGTGTACTTTATGGTCAGTATCTCCTCCCTTTTGTGAGCTGGCTTCTTCCTTTTCACTCCTGAATGACTCAGTATGGGAAATTTTCAGTGTGCTCTCTAATTGTAAAAGACTGTTGCTAGTCAGCATTCAAATAGCACTCAAATGTTCAAAGTACTTTGCTCACAATCTGTGATTTGAGGGGAAACTTGGCATTCCCACTTCCACATATGCATAATAGACATCAGACTTTGTATCCAAACATATCGGCTATCACTGTGTTCTGGTACAGGGTCTCTTTTAAGAGACCAAAGAACTGACAGGTTGCTACATTTTGTTTTGTTTGTTTGTTATAAGTTGTGTTTGCTCGCTCCCTGCTGCACTGGTCTGCTGTAAATGAGTCATGGGACATAGGATGGGATGATGTACCTTCCACAGGAAGAGCGGGTGGAACGGATATATAGCATTGGATTGCTGCTAAAGCTTTTCAGAGATACTGTCCAAGGTTGAGCTTCTGACCCTTGAGGCGTATTATAATACTTTATCAGGTCAAAGTACAAACCTCTTGGAGAGTTAGATTGCTAAATGAACACTATGGACTCCTAGAATTAGTGATAGTTTTCTTCTTCCTGCTTGGGCTTCTTGGCAAAACTCCAGCAGTCTGGGGTAAGTACACTGTATCTCTCCAAGGGTAAAATCCTCAGAGAAAGAAGTGGTAGGATTATTCCTCTGAGGCGTGTGTGTGTGTGTGTGTGTGTGTGTGTCCCCGTCCTCTGAGGCTTGTGTGTTTGTGTATGTCTGTTTGTTTGTGTATGTCTATGTGTTTGTGTGTGTCTGTGCTTTAATGCTTGTATCAAACTCTTGTTGAACTTTTTCTAGTGGTCTCTGATACCAGCTGTGGGGTGTGGAAGGGAGGCTACGGTTACTAGTTGCCTGGCAACGTGACATCTATTTTGTCCTTCGGGTTTGAGATGACGATAGCCAACCAATGTAAATGCTAATTGCAGCTTTTCTCTTGGTGCTTGATTTTCTTTTTCCTCAGTTGCTAGTCCCTGACCCTCCTACCAGGCGAAGAGCCAAGAGAGTCCAGATTTGAGCCTCAAGCCCACTGGACTCCTTCATGGTTCTTTTCTAGAATGAACCCTCAGCTTGATTCCCTCTGTGTTGAGAGCAGCTTTCTTCACGTTTGCTGTGAAGAGAGGAGAGCAAGAGGAAGGCTGGGCTACTCACTGGTGATCTTTCAGTCTCCTGTTTTCTGTCACTCAGCCCTTGTTCTGGGTCTGCAGCCTAGACATTGGGGTGCCAGTGGGGGGATTCAAATGTGCTGTTGCCTTCCGCAAAAGGATAATACTTATGTGACTTGGTCAGGATTGTTCCGTTCCCGTGCTTCCAGCCCCCGCAGATGTGGCACTCCAGTGTGCGTGGGAAGCTGCTCTTTAGGCAAGACGGTTTCTTTGGAGAGCTTTATTTTTAGATTTCCCCTCTCCGCCTATCTTGCACTAGAGCTGTCCTTGCCTGGGCAGGGAGAGTGGGGCATCAGCTCCCGACCTACAAGACCTGAAACACCCTTCTCTGGTCCTGGCAAGGGACACATTCTGTCTGACTCTGGGGAGAAGGGTGGAGACTGCACTCTGTTTCTAGTGAATCACTTTATACAGTTTATATCATCCGCTCTTAACCTTATCTAGATAACATCGGTATCCTCAGAGGAAAGTAAATATGGTTTAGAATAGTGAACATTTGTAATCACTAGAATTCATCAAGGGAAATAATATTTTATGGCCAGAGTAGTGAGCTAAGGTATTTCGCTAAGCTAACCCTCTACCAAAGCTTGGAGCCTGGCTCATTCTACTGCCTTTCATGCCTGTTTTTGGCCTAAGGTATTTTACTGAGCTAACCCTCTACCAAAGCTTGGAGCCTGGCTCAATCTAGTGCCTGTTTTTGGCCTTTTTTTCTTTTTTAACTCTACAGTGGCTTCCTTTTGTTAAGCATTTAACCATATTCAAGTTTCTTTAATTTTTGAAAAGAAAAAAAATTTCCCTCCATACCAACAGTCCCGTAAACTATTGTCTTGTCTGTCTTCTGCTGACCACATTTGCCAAATTATGTGCCAGGAGACACTGGTTCCTCAAGATGTTAAGTATTGTGTGAAAAATCAGTGGTTCAGTAAGTTGGGCAAATACAGGATTAAACAGAGGAAAATAGGGTTCTTTACTGTGATTAATCTCCAGGAGGGACTGTACTAAGCAGTGTTTCCCCAAAGATAGGAGCATAGAAGCCTTATTGGGAGAAACCAGTCTTAGCATCCAGGCTGGAAAATGTTGCAGTCTTCTGTACTTGCTGCTGCTACTTCTTCAAATTGTCTCTCTTTCAGTAGGAAAGGAAGTGTGCATCTGCTTTTCAGCATGATGGTATGGTTCCAAGCAACTCCAGAAGACTCTGGAGGGGCAGAAGCCCAACTCTTTTGGGGCGACTGGTTCAATGATTCTTTGCCATTGGTCTGACCTCTTCACCACAGTACTTTTCATGAATTTACCAGCTTTCTTCTTTAAAGGCTCTCTTTCTACCTTGCTGGCCATTCTTCAATACCTTTCATTAGCTCTGCCCCATAGATAGCAGTGTCATTTATTTTCACAGCTTCAAATTTTGTCATCATGTAAATGACAACTCTGATTCCTTTACTGAACTCCAGACCTGTGTATCAACCACTTGCTGGACATGTGCTTGGAGCTGCCCTTCCAGTGCTTCAAACAAGCAGTGTGTTCCAAATGGACCCCTCCCCTCCACATACACAGACCTACTCCTCCTCACTGTCCTTATCTTAATTAATTGCATCACCATATCTTGTGGAAAAGGGATTAGATTTGTTCTGTCACCCAAGGCATATCTCAGTTCTACATAACGAAGAAAGAGCTAATGATTAAAACTGTCTGAAAATGGAATGGACTGCTTTTGGAGATAGTAAATATGATCCTTTGTCACTGGAGGTGTTACAGAAGAGGCTGGGCAACCATTTGTCTGGAGTTGCAGAGCAGGTTGAAGCTAATGATCTGCTCAGAGGCTTTCAGTATTTCCTAGTATCTTCAGGATGAACAGAAACAAATGTTTAGGGAACACGTGCTCTGCGTTAGGACCTGTGTTTATTCTCTTTAAATTGCTTTTAAAATCCTTTTAATAATGCTACATAGTAGGTATCGTTGTTCTCATTTTGCAGGTAAGAAAACTGAAACTCCAGTTAGACAGCTGAAAAGTTCCGAAACTGGAATTTGAACCTGGTTGTTCTGACCAGAATATGGTTTTCTCAGCAGTTCGCAAACTTACTGATAGGAATCAGCTGGCATGCTAATAAACATACAGATTCCCAGGCCCCTCTTCTATCAATTTGGATTCACCGGGTTTGGGGAAATTATGTTTTTAACAAGCAATCATAATACTTAGGAATGACAACTGATTTGTCACAATAGATGTTTATTTCTGTTTTCACTTGAAAACTGAACATAACACTTACTTTAGCTCCTGCTACGTGCAAAGTAGTAAAGCACAGGCTTGAGAAATTAAGTGTGGTTGTGGGGGGTAGATTCAAGGAAGCAGTAGAAGTGGTTCCTGCCCTCCAGCACCTTACCATCCACACAGAAGATAGTGTGCAGCAGGTAGTTAAAGTTAAGGGACACTTTTCATGGGAGTTTCACCTCTAATTCTATTCTCTGTTGCTTCCCCTTCTGACATGAGTCTCCTCTCTTCCCTTCCCCTGAGTCTCTATCCTCCTCTGGTGTGCATGGGCTTGCAAAACTATCTTGAAGCAAATACCACCCTCTTGCAGCTGCACCAAGGCTGTAGCAAGTGAAGCCCTAGGGAGCTGCAACTGCACCAACCACAGGGGAGATGGGATTTGTGGAGCAAGTCAGCAAGAGAAAGGACAGATAACAGTGTTTGGAAAATGAGACTTGGTTTTAAAGTCACTAGTGACTTAATGGAAAGGCCTTTCCCACACTTCACCATACTAGAAACCTCTCTTAAATAGTATAGACAGGGTGAACAGAGGCCATCTTTGTGCCCAGTCTAGGGCCTCTGCTCTTCTGGTTCATTTGCCTTCCACCCTGGAAAAGTCCATAGAAATATGCTTCTCCAGCCTTTTGCTCAGGGTCAGGGTGACCAGGTCAGGTTTAACTCAGGCTGTTCCTGATGTGAAGGTAGTAAAAAGACACAGGGAAGTTTAGCGTTCCAGAGACCTCCAAGTTCTATATTCATATTTAATTAATTAATTTCATAAATAATCAAAAGACCTTGTCCTCCAAAAGTTGCCAAGAAGTTTGATAGTACATTTGTAGAAATAGTTTTTGAAAGTCTGTTCCTGTTATCCCGGCTACATTGTTTGCAGCCATGGGACAGCATCAGGCATTTTGGGAGTCCTGGCCTTCTGGCTGGCCATCTGCCATCCTAGCCTTCTTCCTGCTCTTGGAAGGAAATCATGCCCTATCTGTAGTCCTGATTCAAGAAACAGTGTCAGAAACATTGGCTTGGTCATCAGTGAAAGCTGGAAGATGCTCCTTCTTGTTAACAAGCATTTGTTAACAAATGTGCTTAGCCCAGGATGATGCTTGAGAGTGTCCAACTTTGTCTTGCTCATTAATGAGTTGCAGTTGTGGATTAAGATGTCAACAAGTTGTAATATTGCCAGGTTTCACTATCTGACACAATTTGGGAGTGATGATAATCTGCATCTTAAAAAGCAACAAGAATTTATATAGTGTTGGGGGTTACCATAGGATGGGACAGTTTCCTGTATCAGTGATTCTGGAACTGCCTGTCGTATACCCCAGACACCAGTCCTAGACTCATCATCGCCTCACCTGATCCAACAGGTGCTGTGAACCCTGAATATTCACACATCAGGAAACTGTGAATGCTCCTCTAACTTCATAATTGCACTCTAAGGCCTGAGACCCTGAGTTAGGCTGATGAGAACAGTGTCCTTCCCTGTTCTCCATGTTCCCTTCTTCAAGATGTGCCAGGGACTCCTGACTGGCTGCCAGTTGCATTCGCTCTTCTTGTGATGGCCCATCTTGTGTCTACTTAAGTACTCGAGTTTGGGGTTTTCAGTTGCTCTTCAGAAGCTGCTAGAAACTTTGACTCTCACGCTAAGGTCAAGGGATGATGAATTACTGGCACTGCATAGCTCTCTGTGTATCCTTTAGATGGACCAGGCAAGGGAGGGGCTGCTCAACTTTTGAGTAATATGTGCCTTTTATCAGGTACTTTCTGTCTCAGGTAGCTTGGGCTACTACAACAAAATACCATAGGCTTGAGTAGCTTGAACAACAACCATATATTTCTCACAGTTCTGGAGCTGGGAAGTCCTAAGTTCCAGGCTCTGGCAAATTCAGGTTCTGGTGAGCCCCCTACTCCCCCCGCTTGTTGTGTGTTGTGGCCACCTTCTTGCTGTGTCCTCACATGGCCTTTCCTGGGTGTGTTCTGAGAAGAGAGCCTGGTCTCTCCTGTCTTCCTCTTCTCATAAAAGCAGTAATGTTAGGATGAGGATCCATCCCTCATGACCTCATCTAAACCTAGTTACCTCCTCCCAAAGGCCCCACCTCCACTTACCATCACATTAGGGGTTAGGGCTTCAACATATGAACTTGGAAGGGGGGCACCCAAATATTTAGCCCATAACACCAACCAAAGGAAGAAAGCAGAATCTCCCAAATGGTATGGGAGGGATATATCAATACTGTGGAAGAACATGGGGCTTCCCAGGTGGCTCAGATGGTAAAGACTCTGTCTGCAATGTGGGAGACCTGGGTTCAGTCCCTGAGTGGAGAAGATCCCCTGGAGAAGGAAATGGCAACCCAGTCCAGTGTTCTTGCCTGGAGAATTCCATGGACAGAGGAGCCTGGTGGGCTGCAGTCCATGGGGTCAGAAAGAGTTGGACATGACTGAGTGACTATCACTTTCACTTTCATGGAAGAACCTGTTATGGGGTGGTAACTGGGAGTGTGTTCTGTGCTCCCTACCCCAGCTTGGTCTAATCACCATTCACAAATATCATACATGGCCTTAGTCCTCAAAGGGCTGATGGTTTCTATCCCTCAAAGGGATATAATATGAAAGATTAAAAAACTGCAAGAATGAAATAGCAACAAACAGAAAATTTTTTTTTTCTTTTTTTTTTTTATTTTTTAGTTGGGGGCTAATTACTTTACAATATTGTAGTAGTTTTTGCCATACATTGACATGAATCAGCCATGGGTTCACATGTGCTCCCCCTCCCGAACCCTCCTCCCACCTCCCTCCCCTTCCCATCCCTCTGGGTAATCCCAACGCTCCATCCCTGAGCATCCGTCCCATGCATAGAACATGGAATGGTGTTCCGCTTCACATATGACAATATACATGTTTCAATGTTATTGTCCCAGAACGTCCCACCCTCACCTTCTCCCTCAGAGCAAACAGAAAATATTAAGAAAGATCACTGCTAAATACATAGTATGAATTTGGAAGAAGGAAATTTGGAGTGGGCACAGTCACAGACAAGGGTGGAACTTGGGTTGTGCCACGGAGGAGCTGCTGCATTGGCAGCAGATTCTTTACCACTGAACTACCAGGGAAGTTAGTGGGCATCTCTTAGGGGATACTATTTGAAAGATCACCACTTAAACAACGTATATTTCAAGACCTTTGATGATGCTTTCTCCTTAGGAAACACAGTGGCATTTAAAGCTGATGTGCTGAAATTTAGCTTGGGAACTTCAAGGGGACAGGCAGAGCCTCCCAGGCCAGGCAGATGGCTGGAACCACAGGCAGAGAGGTGGTCACACTACTAGGTGAGCACACGGAAGCAGCTACTTGCCTTTGAGGCTGAAGTGCTGTTGTTTGCTCTGAGAAACCTGCTTGACAAGTTTCCTGCCATTTTCTTTGCATTCCTATTCCCTAACACACAGGGGTGACTGGGCCAGATGCTTTTGCTTTTTCTGGATCTTTCAGACCCAAAGTTTAAAATTTAGGACCTAAATTGCAGAGACTTTGGGCTGGTAATCTGTTTACTTTGAGCTGATTATGTTCCTGCTTTCCCTCTTGGCAGTGAGGTCCCAGCTGAAAGGAAGATTAGGCAAAGTCCTCCAGAGTGCATACATCATCCCTGTAGGCAGCTCTTGTTTTTGCTTAGTTGATCAGTCGTGTCCGACTCTTTGTGAACCCATGGGGTCAGGAAGATCCCCTGGAGAAGGAAACGGCAACCTACTCCAGCATTCTTGCCTGGAGAATCCCGTGGACAGGAGCCTGGCGGGCTACAATCCATGGGGTCACAGGCAGTGGCATTTAAAGATGATGTGCTAAAACTTAGCTTGGGAACTCCAACCTGCAGACCCTGGGAAGTGAGCATCTGCTTTTTGTGCTGGTGTGACGTGGTTCCAGAAGGTGGCTTCATTGCCTGCTTTCTGTTTTTATGTGCCACATTTTCCCTGGGACATGCTCTTTACCCGCTCTTAAGACTTAAGTCAGTATGTTTTGGCCTGGCCATGATGTTTGGCAAGTGGCTCTCCTTTGCTTCACAGAGGTGCATGGGCATATCCAGGGTTAAAGAATAATCTTTTATGTAGACCACTTGCTGTGCTCTTAGGCTGTGGATGATAGTATTTTCATAAGCTTTGTTCTCTCCTTCTGACCTGACCAGTCCTTAACTTGGAGACCCCCATGAAATTCTTTTTATTTAGACCAGAAAAGGTAAGGAGTTGCTGAGGTTTCCAGTCTCTCAGCACAATCTCTTGTCAATAAGCTCACACATGAGATGGGACCAAGGTGACAGAGTCATTAATTATGGTCTTTCTTTCGGTGTCCAGAGATATATAGGTGTTGCTTTTTCCTTCCTGCTCATCCATGGTTTGAGTCAGAAGTTGAAAAGTTTGGTCGCTGTGTCATCTGGGCTCTGCATGTGTAGCATTTTTGGCTCTGGAACACTGGTTTAGTCTGATTTAAAAGGGGTGGTATGTTATTGCATTTGACTTTCCTGAGTGCTTGCCCTAAGGATAAAAAGGGGCAGGCAGGAGGATATATTCTTGTTGTGGAGAAAGGTGCCCTTTGATCCTCTTACCAAGCCTGACTGGAAGCTTTTGTAACAAGGTGCCAATCCCTGTCACTTCCTTATGTTTCTAGGCTGTTGATAAGAGAGACTGTTATTGCTAGATGGCTACAGTTTAGCATGCTTCTTAAAGATCTTAGGTAGGTAGTCGATATTTTTTCAAAATTTATTAAGGGCTAATTTACATACTTTTTTTTTTTTACATGAAATGTATGTCATTTGAAAGGTGGTTTCACTTTACTCTCAGGCCTGTTCTTTTAGTCAATTGCCTTCCATATGAAAGTTTAGCCCAGTAATGATATTAAAAAAAAAGAAAGCAGAGGCAATGAAGTCGGTCACACAAGGCCTCCTAAATGAATGCCAGACTCCTTAGCTGGTCTCCAGGCTGTTCACAGGCAGGCCCTGGCCTGCTGCTCTCCCTAATGCCCTGCCGTGTGGCCAAATGTGGATACTGGTGACCCCAGCACACACCCTGGGCTGCTTGCCTCGGAGTCACTGCTCATGCTGTTCCTTCTCACCAGAAGGACCTCTCCCTATCTCTGTCTTTTGAAACCTGAACCCTGTTGAGGCCCAGTTCAAAAGTCAACACTTCCTCATAGATTCCCCAAGCTCAATATGACCTATGCTCCCTCCGAAGACTTTGAGGCCTTGGTTTGTCCTGTCCTGTGCCTCTCGCTATAACACACTGTACAAGGCCAAGACTGATTTTGCTTCTGTATTTCCCGTCTATCAAACACAGTGCTGCCAATTAAAGTCAGTGAGTATGTAAATAATGGAAGAAAGGTATTTTCCAGACATAGCCAAGTGGGACAGTTAGCTTTTTTTTTCTCCTTTTTAAAACGTGTGACCTTGACTTAGACCACATGGAATTTTTCTGAGATTTAAGAGCCCTGGTCTGTGAGTTGACCACCAAACAACTCTAGATGAGGCCCTGTGCATCTCTGGGACTGGTTTTCATTGTTTGTGAGGAACTTTTCCAGCTCTTAGTCAAACAAAATTTCAGCAGGAAGAAATTTGGAAAACAAAGCAAGATCATGACAATGGAAGGACTGTTGAAGGAATTTTGAATGTTTAGCCTGGTAGAGAAGACCTAGGAAAGACTGAGACTCACTAAATGCTTGCACTGAAAAGAAATTTATAGAATATTAAAGGGATTTTCTTTTTTAAGATAGCAAGTGGGATGAAATGACATTTGAGGCTTTGATGTTCTACAAAGCTCTGTATTCATTTGCAGTTCCAAGTGATAGAAAAGGAAATTCTTGTTAATTCACCTTTTATATTCTCAACTGAGAATGATATTGTAGTTCAGAATTTCAAATACAACTATTGTGCTGCTATGGTTTTAACAAAATCATGGTTTAAAAAAGGCATTGTCCATTCTGTTGTTCAGTGTTGCTGATTCACAAATTTATGAGATAGAGTGCAGGTACCACATTTTATTGGGAAGTTAACTTTTTTTTCCTTGTTTGCCAGGGAACTTAGAGCCAAACATGTTCTTCATCTGAAGTAAATGACTAAGTCAGAGATGTTTGGTTTATTGACTCCTCCCTGCCCCGCGCCTTTTTTTTTTCTTTTTTTAAAAGTGCCTAGAAGAGTAGTATCTGGTCATGTTAGATGGTGATAAATATTTTCTTAATTAATGGATATCCTTAAGAATAGATTGTTGTATCATAATTAAAAATATTAGTTTTGAAAAATAGTCAATGATATTTCAAATATTAATGAAACAATTTCAAGTGATAACTAAGGTTGCAAAATTGTGTATACATAGCATGTTTTTAACTTAGTGAAATATGTGGTTTTTTGATTTGTGTGTTTATTATACAATATTATACAATACCACAACAGTATGAAGAGTTACTTCTAAGATACATTAAATGTGATTTTCCTTTTTTTAGTCTTTATATTTTTCAGATATTCTACAATGAGCTTATATTAATTTTTAATGAAATTAATGTATATGGATAGTTAAAAAATCTCAAATATTACAATAGCATATGCAAAAAAAACCCTTGCCTACTTACCCCTTTTCTTGCTGCACAAAGGTAAATTGCTTTCAGATATTTTAACTTGCTTTCAAATACTGTAACAGAAATAGTAAATCTAAATAGCTTTCTATGTGTTAAATAACAGAGCTACAAAATAAATACAGATGTAGAAATGTAGTCAAATGAAAAATCAGACATTTATTTCCACCAGGAAAAAAGATAGAAAAAGTTTATAGGAAAGGAAGGGTAGTCATCTATGAACACCACTTACATCATGATGTAAAATTAAATATTGTTTAACCAAAAAAATATGATGTAATTAAATTGGGACAGCAGAGGAAAAAGGATGGGTGAGTGCTATAGAAAACCAATACATAATGCCTAAAATATAAAAAACAAAACAAGCAAGAAGAAGCAGTTGTTTAGAAATGTTAGAAAAGAAAAAGAAACACCTAAAAATTTGAAAGCAGTTCCTTTTAAAATTGACTTACATTTTTTGAAAGTCGTAAAAGGAACACATGCCTGTGGTTACAAAACAAGTCAAACAGTTCCATTCCTGACACTGCAGTGGGAACTGCTGGCATTCTTGTTGCCTTGAATCTGTACTTATTTGGTTTTTACTTAGCTTGTGTTATGTGTTTTAATATTGTAAAGTGTCTGAAATTCATCTTAGAAGTAAACTGGTCTTTTAGTTTTATTTAAGTCTCAGATGTTTAATCAATAACCAATAATTGGATTCCTCATCCACAAAACATTTATGTCAACTTTACCATATGTACTTCGGCTTCTTACTGCTGTTGCCAAAGATCAATATAGTTCTGTGAGGTGCTAAAATATATATTGGATTGTCCCTTTTATGTTTTAAACTTATAACCAGTAAACTCTCCCCTCTAATCTTCTAGAACCTCATCCTAATCTCTCCTAACTCATTTAAACATCTTCCTTCCCTCTCCGAACTGATTTGTTCTGGATCCAAGCTCTGTTCTTTTCCTTACTACATTTGTTTTAGTCTTTGAAGCTCAGAATGACATTTAGTGTTTCTCATTGTCACTTAGAATAAGGTCTTTACCATGCACCTCTTCATAGGAACCTCTGACAGAATACCTTCCTTGCTTTAGGACACTCAGTTTCGAATGCAGTGTAAATGCATTCAGATTTGATTCTGTCACACAAAGCCCAGAAAAAACCCAGGTGGAGTGCCTCCTTAACCTGCTGACCTTGGCTTCTCTCCTTATTGCTTTGAGTGTGTAAATTGAGGGAGATAAAGGTCTTCTAGAGCTTCACTGGTGGCTCAGTGGTAAAGAATCCGCCTGCCATTCAGAAGACCTGGGTTCAATCCCTGAGCTGGGAAGATTCCCTGGAGAAGGGAATGGCAGCCCACTCCAGTATTCTTGCCTGGAAAATTTCACAGACAGGGGAGCCTGGCAGGTTACAGTCCATGGGGTCACAAAGAGTCAGAAATGACTGAGCACACACACACAAAGGACTTTTGTCAAAGTTTGGGTATTTTCATTTTCAAATAATCTGACAATGATTTCTTAGGGATTGCATTTTAAGAAGTTGGTGGGCAACTGTCCATGGGGATGCAAAAGATTTGGACATGACTTAGTGACTAAACAGCAACGACAGTATTTCACACTCCATAGTTTTACAACCTTCTCCATTTCATTTGGTCTGGCCTGCACATGGGGAAATAGTATGTTTTACTTTGCAGCTTCCAGCTGAGCCACATACCACCGTACTGCAGGTAGAAGTCTAAGTCTTAGAACTAGTTCTGGGAACTCTGCTTGGCTGTGTGTGTAAAGGTGTTAACAGAGAATATGAAGACAGCCTAGACTGCAGGTAGAAAAATACAAACTTCTCACTCACCCATTTGTTGTGACTCCATATGAGGAGAGATCCAGTGGAGGAGAAAAGTAGATACTTTCATGTAGATGGATTTGTTACCTGATCAGGGGAGCTCTGCTGTCAAGAACCAGCTTCTCCAGAGCAGGAATCAGTGGTGTGTCCTGAAGGATTGAGCTTGTAGCTTTGGTTTAAGTTTGCCTTCAAATCTACCCCCTTTCCCACCATCTGATCATATATGAGGTCAGATTAATGTTTCTAAGGCTCTTTTGATATGTCACTTCCTTACTCCCAAATCTTCAGAGGTCACTGGATCAGGTCTGTTCAAGGCCTTCCAAAATTTGCCCCAGATCTTTATTTCCAACCTCATTTTCCATAACACTCACCTACAACCTACCTGGTCTCCACCTTTTTTTTCAAGCCTAGATGGTATAGCTCTCTTCCCACCTTCTCCTACCTTCCCATTTAATCTTTATTCCACATGTCTTGTCAGAGGACTTGAGTTCTATCCCAGATTAGTTTGGTGCGTGACCTAAGTCAAATTATTCTTCCTCCTCGAGTCTCCATTTTCCCATACATGAGAGAGAGAAACTGAATTGGGAGACTTATTTATCCAGCCCCTGTCAAGTTTATCATTGTGTGGGTCAACATCAGCCTTAGCTTTGTTGCCACAGAACCCAGGGCCTTTTTCTCTTTTGTATTTCTACAGCATTTACCATTCATTGTTTGGGATTGTAGTTAACATTTATGTCCTATCTTCAAGTAATTTTTGAAGATTTGTTGTAAACTGAGACAGCCCATTGGCAGAGCTAAATTGTTTCTGGAGGATGTGTCTGAGGGAGAAGACTAGCAAGGGTGTTCTGCTTTGGACTTTTACTTCGTGTCCAGAAGCTGGGAGGAGATGGGAGTCGTGAAAGATTTTTTTTTCCTTGTGTACCTTGTTGGGAGAATAGAATATTTACATTGTCAAGACTGAAAGAAGGATGCAGTCTCCCCACAGAATTCCTTCTGGTCTGCTATAAGGCTGCTGGGTCTGTGCTTACTCTTTGGATTGGCCTTCCTCCACCATCCTGCACCACCCTTACATCCATCTAGGGTTGAGACAACAGCTTCATCTTTCACTCTTCGTTTACAGAGCCTTGTTTGATTATGACCGGACTCGGGACAGCTGCCTGCCAAGCCAAGGCCTCAGCTTCTCCTATGGTGACATTCTACACGTCATTAATGCATCTGACGATGAGTGGTGGCAGGCGAGATTGGTGACCCCACATGGAGAAAGTGAGCAAATCGGTGTGATCCCCAGTAAGAAGAGGTGAGTTGTCATCCTGGAAGGCTGTCTTTCTTGGGGCATATGAAACCATTTGTGGGTGTCTCCCTGGCTGTATACCCTTTCGGAGCTGTGGGGACCCTGCATAGAGCCTGGCTTCATCATCTAGCCAGAAAGGCCAGCCTCAGCTCTGACCGCCCTCCAGACCAAACAAAGCATGAGGGCTCTATCCATTCACCCCTTTTCTTCTGTGAGCTTCGCAGGCCAAAGAACTTCCGGAGCAGTAGAGGGAAGAGACATGGAGTAGATGGCTCTTTGTTTATCAGTGGCACCTTAGGGAATGTGTCCAGGAGGCTACAGTGACCTTTGTCATTTAGGATGTACCAGTGAGTGCTGTGAGTCTGGATTAGGTAGAAACCTCTAACATCCCTACAACATTTTCCTGTAAACATAATTTTTCCTCTTACATCAACTTTCATTTAATCTCATAGATTCCATTTGTGAGAGGTGGTCTTTTATTTAGCTCACCATTGTCTCCATTTTAGTTTTTCTTGCATGCTTTAAAATCCATTGTTCTGTTTTTTTTTTTTTCTGTCCTTCCCCTCCATCTTCATGTTCTTTCACAGTCGATCAAAACGAAACGTAAAAAGAGTTTCCGCCTCTCTCGAAAGTTTCCATTTTACAAGAGCAAAGAAAACATGGCCCAGGAGAGCAGCGGACAGGAACGTAAGTAGCAGCAGGGAACAGAGAGCAGACCACCCACAGCCCCACCCTCTGTGCCTCAGTTGCACTGAAGACTGGGAAAGTGTGTTTTGTGTGTGTGTGCGCACATGCACGCACACGTGTCCATCCGTCCATTGTGTGCATGCATGTTTTTGTGTGTGTGTACCTGCGTATTTGCAGAGTCAGGGTAGAAATTGGTCTGTACAGGGCGACGTTGGGTCTTTTTTGTCCAACTCTTCCTTCTGAAAGGATGTTGGAGGCTCTGAGGTAGAAGTGATTGCAGGGGGGCCCAGTGGGAAGTCCTGGCACCACTAGTGTTGGGAGTGCCAGGCTGAGCTCTGCTCTGGTGCTGATGAGCAGTTACCGGCTACTGTGTCAAGTTTAGAAAATGGTTTTTCAAGAGAATCAAGTCTAGGGACTCAGTGTTGCTCTCCCGGCTTCTTTCGCTTGTGTTTTCTTTCCCTTATCTTTGCTCATCTATGTCAAGAGAAGAGCCTTTTCTTATCTGGACACCCAGAGTTGGGCCGAGTTCTTGAATTACATGCATGTGCATATGCACACAGAATGTTCGTATGGCTCTAGCAGACTCAGCTGTCTTTCAGAGTGATTATAGGGCCAGCTTTCAAAATAAAATCCTTTTGCTAAAAGGAATTGACACCAAACACGAATTACTTAACATTGCCCAAATAAAGGTTAATTGAAGAAACACAAAACTGGTTTGGTAGGAAAGGCCATAAAGCTGGGCTAAATTAACTTGCAACGCTGAGAAATATTCTTTTTCTGCCATATGCCTCAGAAATTAACTGTTCTCACCCTAACCTTAAACACCAGGTCAGGCTGTTGAAATATTTCTCATGTGGCTCATGGTGAATTGTAAACCTCTGTCCTGGGCTGTTGGGACAGCAGGAAACTAGTTCTGGAAGGGAATGTCCTTTTTCTAGGCCAGTGTGTTTCGTGGTCATGGGATACGTGGGTCTGGGGTGGTAGCTGGTAGATTACAAGGGTGCCCTTGTCCTGATGGAGGTTAGGGCTGACAGTCTTGGGGAGCTCAATAAAAAGGCGATCTGAGATAAGAGACCTGAGGTGAGGTCACCACAGTTCACCAGACAAATTCCAAAAGTTACCCGCTGAGCCCAACCTAGGAGGGTTCACTGTTGAGTGGCCTAGCTGAGTGGGGGAGGGAATTGGCTGTCGGGTAAGAGTTGAAACTGCCTAGTGCTTATTCTTCAGAAGCTGAGCTCATCCCCTGTGGTCTGCACAACTCATGTCAGCTTGGAAGGCCACACCTCAGACTGCATGAAGCTTTCCCTGAAGGGCTTGGACAGAGCAAGTCAGTATTGGGAAGCTCCTTGGGATGATGATAATTGTACCTGCCTCTCTGCCACACATAGATGTTTGCTTTTTCATTCACCTTCAGAGGGAAACGATGATTTCAGGGGCAAAGCAGAAATGGCTCTGTAACTACAAATTTAGTCAAAGCAGGTACTCCAAGCCTTGGTAAGTCACCTGTCTGTCTTGTCAGCCCATGTAGGCTCTAGACCACCTCAAAGAGGTCATTCACTCCGAGGCCTTCTGGCAGCAAATTGGGCAGCATGAAGTCCAGGCATTGTATCTGACCCAGGATGTTATTCCTGTAGCAAAGCTCTTAACCTCACTGTAGCTGTAGGTCTCATGGTGTTTCATACTTCTGTCACTGATGCTCACCTGGCTCTGTATTCTTCCTTCCCCTTGTCTTTTTTCTCTATTTTCTTTCTTCTCCCAAATTCTTTCCTGCCCTCCCTCCCTTCTTCCCTCCATCCCTCTTTGTTCTGCTGTCTGTGAAATTAGGACTTCCCTGGGTTAAGTGACGATTATTATGGAGCAAAGAACCTGAGTAAGTCAAACTTACATACTGTTAACTGTATTTCTGGCATGAGTGGAGATGCTGGGGTTGGGGGTATAAGGGACATGGGGTTGGATGGAGGGGACGGCAGTGAGAGAGTTTGTGAGAATGGATACCACCACAGGAGGAAGTAGAAGTGGCTCTGAATGTCACACTTTTGCTCTGGATCCCTGGTACCATAATAAAAGCCTATCATTCATGTCTGTTTTTTCCTTTTGTACCTTGAAATGGTGTGGAGCTGTCTTGGCATTCCACCTTACAAGTGAGGGGGGCAGCAAGTGCTTCTCCAAGGGTGACCACTCAGCTCATCTCTAGCCTGTTATTGAGGTGAGGGGTGCCTGCCCACTATATTCTTCTCCCAGTGACACAGCACTAAAGAATCGAGCTTAAGATTTAGCTGTTTTAGTCTGTCTAAACGGGGTGATAGTGCTGTGAAGCCCTTTACCCAGCAAACATCTGGGATGTCCCAGCAGGTTCAGGACCCTCAGCAGATGATGTGGGCTGGCTCTCCAGAGCGTCTCTAAGGGGCTGAGTGGGTAGGGGTCTCAAGAGCGTTTTATGGACTATGTATATTTGGTGCTTTAGCTTGGAAAACTCTGACCATCCTCTCACCTCTGGAAAATAATCTTAGAGTTGAAAAAAGAAGGGGCCTAGATGACAGGGCCTTATCCTCCCTGCTGTGCACACAGGTGTGTGTGTGCACACATGCGGCCATGCCTGGCGGGTTCTGTCAGCAGATACTCTCTTTCCATGAATAATGAAGGCATGAGGGTAAAGGTGCTTCCTCTGTGGGTTACTCAGGAACTAGCATGGGTGGTGAGTCAGCCAGTCTTTCCTGGGGGCCACAGCATATCACAGTCTGGAACAGTGTCATCTTGGCTGAAACGAGCAATGCCTCACTCCATAGTTTGTTTTGTTCATGTTTCATCTCCATTTGCCTGTCATCTTGGGAATAGTGCATTTTGTTTGGGCCAAACTGCTTTGTGCCTCCTATGAGTACAATTGCTCTGCCCACTCAGATATGGGTGGGTCCCAACAGTCTGAGACAGGAGGATCATCTTATCTTCCATGTGTTCTTCTTCATTTGTTGTCTCTGTTTTGCCGTCTTCTCATGGATGGAGGAGCATCCCCTTTCACCACTGGGGCCAAGCCCTCCTTCCGGGTAGCAATGGCAAGGAGGGCTGTTGGTTCCACCAAATGGCCAACATGTCATTCCCTGGTGACTGCTCATCCAGCCCAGTGCTTAGCCTCCTAGTCCTGAAGCACCACACAATTCTGTTCTTCAGGGGTTCTGTCTGGGGAGGAAATTCAAGAGCAGCCTGCTCACTGGGCTCCTCTTTGCTACTGTCACTGCTTTTCATTTCCTATTGATAGCATTGGGAGATGCATTCTGAGATAGGATTTGGAAACTGTCCAAGTTAGTTCTCTTGATTCAGATGAAGAATGGAAGCTGGTAGTCTATAATGGAGGGCCTTGGAAGACTGAAAGCACCCTGGGGACAAGTGTGAGGTGGCCAGGGACTCAGGATTGGAGCTGCACCTCCCAGCTGGTAGCCTGATGTGGCAGGCCTCCCGTGGCTTGACTTGGTTGGCAGCTCAGCGTCCGGCTCTTGGAGCATTTGAGTTTTGTGCTGCGTGTGACCTCTCAGTGGTGTGTTCTGAATCAGAGTCTCTTTCTTGTTGGCTTGCAGAGGGAGTGACATCCAACACCAGTGACAGCGAAAGCAGTTCCAGTAAGTGTGTGTCATTCTTCCCCATGTCATGTAGCTCTACCACGTGTCCCAGCCATCCTCATTCCAGCATTGCACGGCTGCCATATCTGTTCAGAGGCTAGTGCTTCTTTTAGCCATGTACACTTGGAGATCCTGGAAATGCTGTGGCCATCTTGTCCCTGTGGGATGAGGTTTAGGCTGTGGATATAAGGAGAGAATATATGCCCTGCACTTCTGGCCAGGACTTGACTTAGCAGCATCCCTGCTGTGGGCACATGGGGCTGTAGGTGCTGCCAGTTTCACATATTTGCTCAGAGACCAAAAGGAGAATGGCTCTTGGGGGATATTGTCCTGAATTGCCTTTCCAGGTCACTAGTACCTCCTGGGTGAAGGCTTGGTGGCTTTGCCTTTTCGCTGGGCTAAATGACCAGGTGACAGCTCAGGTTTCCTTCAGAAATCCTGTGACCAGGCCAGAGAAGCCACAATTCAAACCCCATGAACTTTGGGACTACTGGCCTTTTAGCCTTTTAGAGGCCCTGAGTTCCCAGGCTTGATGCAAATATTGATGCAAATATCACTGCCTTCCCTAGCACTGCCATCGGTCACCAGTTGACAGGGCTGTTTTCTGGTAGAGGTTGGGGTGCAGTGAATGTTATAGAGAGATGAGGATACAAGGAGGCAGATTATAAAGTGCTAACATGTCTTCAATTTTTGTTGCAGAAGGACAGGAGGATGCTATTCTATCATATGAGCCAGTGACACGGCAAGAAAGTAAGCCCACTTCTGAGAGTCTTGCCTTTGAGCTAATCTGGTAGTCATGGGACCCAAACCAGTGGTTGGCCATGGAGACAGAGAGATTGACGAGAGATGGCAAAGGTCAATTTCAGTGGATGTGTGGCCACTGCTAGAAGAGAGGCTCTGGTCTCTCTCTTCAACGGCTGCTCTGAAAAACCTTGCTCAGCTGTTGGTTCCCATGCACAGATTTCTCCTGAATCTGTTGGAAAGGGAGACGCTTCTGATTTCATACTTGCCTTGGACTTAGATATTCTCAAATTAAAGGCTCTTTGATGTCTTTGTAGTTAAAAGGCAAAATGGTTGAAGATGTGCTGCTCTGTCTGAGCGGTGGCTCCAGCACCTCATTGCTCTAGGCAGACTAGGAGGGAGGTTGGGCCGTCTGGTGAGGGCCTCACTGACTGTCTCCATGCTCGCTCTCCAGTTCACTATGCAAGGCCTGTCATCATCCTGGGCCCCATGAAGGACAGAGTCAACGATGACCTAATTTCGGAGTTTCCACATAAATTTGGATCCTGTGTACCACGTGAGAGCCCAGGGTGTCTTTGGGAGGGAGGCATTGGTGCCCTTGGAATTATTGTTGCTCTCATGTTTTATGGAGAGGGCCCACGGCTGGGTTCTAGGTGTCTCTGGGAATAGGGTGCATCTAACCCCCCAGAAGAGATTAGGCAGCCATATATTCCCCCAAAGCTGATGTGGTGGGAGGGTTAAGACATCAGGCCAGCTTGCTCGCTCCCTTAGAGAGGAATTTGATTGTTGGGAACGATTGGATGCTTGGGGTGCCCAGCCCACAAGGCGTGGGTGCAGCCCACTGGGACAGCTTGTTAGGCTTGCTGGCTCCCATACCACGTTTGTCACCGTCTCTCTGCCAGATCTTGGCCCAGGAAACCCCATCTTTCTGGTCCAGTTGAAGCTAAAGCAGATAGCTCCTTGTGTGTGTGAGACCTGATGATTAGAAGAGATGTAGGCAAGATAAACTTCTAACCAGCCTCTTTCTCCCATTCATTTGGAGTGACTCTGGGGCCCCGCAGCGCGGGGGGGGGGGGACAAGTCAGCCCTCGGTGGCTTAAGGTAGGACATTGTCCTTGTGCCACAGAGCATTTCCTCTCTTCCTGCAGATACTACGCGGCCTCGGCGTGATAATGAGGTGGATGGGCAAGACTACCACTTTGTGGTCTCCCGAGAACAGATGGAGAAGGATATTCAGGACAACAAGTTCATTGAGGCAGGCCAGTTCAACGACAATCTCTATGGGACCAGTATCCAGTCAGTGAGGGCAGTTGCGGAGAGGGTAAGGAGAGAAGTGGTGGCCCTACAAAATTACCCTTGAAGGGAGCACAGAAATGCCCCTGCCAGAGTGCCACATGGATCCTCGTCCTTCCAACACATGGCCTAGCCGGTGGCAGTGCTGACCAAAGCCATGCCCGTTCTGCATGTTCCCAGCCCCTGGTTGGAGATGTCTCTCTCCTCTGTGTAACTCACCCCAGAGCATCACCCTGCCTGCATCTACAGATGTGGCCTTTTCTGGATAGTAGGAGCCAAATGTGGGGCCTGGGTACCTCAGAGGTAGAATCTTCCAGGCCTCTCTAGGTGGCCCCACATTTCCCATAGGTGGATGTTGGGGTCAGCACCATGGGTAGATGGGGACTAGGTGGACTGATGGCAGTCCTTTCTTTTTCAGGGCAAGCACTGCATATTAGATGTTTCTGGCAATGCTATCAAGAGGCTGCAGCAGTCGCAACTTTACCCCATTGCCATTTTCATCAAGCCCAAGTCCATTGAAGCGCTTATGTAAGTATTTGCTGAGATTCTCAGCTAGGAGAGGGCTCTGGAAAGGCAATGAAAAATCAAGTGGTTTGTTGGGCAGGGGTAAGACCCAATGTTCTTCTGTATCTTTGGAAGGGAAATGAACCGAAGGCAGACATACGAACAAGCAAATAAGATCTATGACAAAGCCATGAAACTGGAGCAGGAGTTTGGAGAATACTTCACAGGTAAGTCTCCCCATTGTGCAGCTGGGGTAATGTGGAAGCAGGCAGACACCTATTCTGTGAGGTTTTTCCAAGAGGCCTAGATGCCTGGCACAGTTTCTGGCTGCTTTTGAGCTCGAGCATTTCCAAAGTACTTGAGTGCCCTCCAGCCAGAGTAGTTTAGCCAGTTTATGGTTTCAACCATCATCACCAAATGCTCCCTTTGATTGTTTTGTACATTCTGTCTTCGTGTCTTCCTAGATTGTAGCTCCCTGTTTTAGTTTGTTTCCCTCCCTCCCGGGCTCCCCCATCCAGCATTGGCTGCCTTGCATGTTTTACATGCTGAGTGAACGTTTGTTGATGATGATGATTCCCTGGTGTGGTGTTCAGGTTCTCTGTCAGTGTGTGCACACACGTGTGCATGTTTACATGGTCACCTACTTTAGAAGGGCAGTTCCTAAAAGGTTGGGAAGGCTTCTGTGTAATATGTTGCTTACCTTTTGAAGTATGGTGACCTATGTGTGCAGGTTGGTGCTGAGTAAACTCTAGCTGGTGATGCTACAAGGTTAGCTGGCCGCAAGATTTATAACTGTTCTCTCATACATACCTTGGGTACTGGAGCTCCCTTTTCTGCCAGCAACTGTGTCCTTGTTTGCTGGGCTGACCTCTGACATAATGCAGATGTGATGGCCCCAGGAGCACTGCATCTTGCCAGAAATTGTGACTTGCAGCTCCTGCTCTGGATAACCAGGATTTTCCAAGTCTTCCAATGAGGCTGCATCAGAATTGCCGGCTGCTGGCCTTATGGCAGCCAAGAGCAGTACGAACTGCAAGGTCTGGCATCTAATGGGTGCTCAGTAAACATTTTTTTGAGCAACACATTTTCCTACTCACTGCCGCCCAGTGTCACTGTCTCAGCAAGTTGACTTCAAGCCCTGGGCCTTGAGTGCCTGCCAGTTTCCCCACCGCCCCAGGCTCTTGGACTGGCACCTAGTGAACAAGCTGGGCTGAACTGTGGGCTGGTTGGGATGGGCCAGACTGTCAGGGTTTGAGGGGTTGCTGTGGACCATAATAATAATTCTGTTTTCCTTTTCAGCCATTGTACAGGGTGACTCACTGGAAGAGATTTATAACAAAATCAAACAAATCATTGAGGACCAGTCTGGGCACTACATTTGGGTCCCATCCCCTGAAAAACTCTGAAGAATCCCCTCCAACCATTCTCTTGTGAGCAGAAGAAATCAAGTCCCTCTTCCCTTCTCCCTCTTCATTCCTATCCCCACGGGGAGAACAAATGACTACTGTTCTTGTCCCCTTTTTTAGATATGTCCAAAAATTAAGTTTTCTAGTCCTGTTCTGTTTTTTTAAATTTTTGTTTTGTTTCAGTTTAATTTTTGGGATGATGCCATCTCACTCATCATGTGACTGTGCCCATTCCTGCATGAACCTTTCCCAAGCACTAGCACAGGTGCAAATCCATCAGAGTCATTGTTTTCATAAAAACCAAGCAGAAGAGAAGAGAGGAGGACTGATGGAAAGACAGACTGGACAGCTGCACGGCTTGTGAAGTGAGCCCTTCACACCACATGAGGAGAGGCTCCCGGGCTTTGCTACGATCTGTATGTGGCCTTGTGGCTCAGGACAGCGCGACGTCATGGCGACAGAAAGTATCTTATTTATATATAGATATATATATGTAATTTATATAAAATATATAGAAATTATTATATATATATATTATACTCTCTCATATAATATATATATATATTCACACGCATTTGGACTAGAAAATCTATGGAGACTTCATCAACGGTACTGTGTTATTAGAGAAATGCTTTAATTTTCATATTCTAATCAGATGGCATCTTATATCCCAACTGGTTGGGGAGGAAGTGAAAGTGGTAGTAAGTGCTGGACCAAGGGCACCCACATCGGTCATTCTCTTGAGAGCTAGGCTTTTCTCTAGGAGAGATCAGCCAGAGGACAGTGAGAAAGGGCTTTTGCCCGGGGGTCAGATGCTTGGAGCCGTGGCCCTAGAGCCGATGCTGCCCTCGGGGCAAGTCAGGCCCGCGTGTGGGGAGCCAGAGAATGGCTAACGGTGCTCTCGCCATATTAAATTGCCGATTGTTTTATGCCACCTGATGTGTCTGCATGAGAGGTTTCCTTTTTGTTCATTTTTAAGCTGCTGTTAAACCAAAACCATGTTGTGCTACTGTGTCAGCCTTTTCATTCTTCCAAATTTTACTTTTACTATTTAAGTGAATGCGTAGAATCCAATTTGACTGTGTTCTAAAGGCTCATAATGTTCTGGAAGAGCCGGACCTCGTGATAGACTACGTGACCCAGGTTGGGCCGTCCCATCAGCAGAAGGGGAACAGGTGAGAACTGACAGGAGCCGGGGCTCCTACTGTAATGTGTCCCTTTGCTCACCTGCCAGGGATATGCTGGGCTCAGCTGAGGCCCTGTCATGGGGCCCACTGGCAGGGACGGGGAGTCACTTGCTGTCCAGCCCTGTGCTGGGACAGTGGGAGAGCCCTGAGCTTGACCAGCCGCGTGATGAAAAGTTTGATTTGGGTTTTTTCCACAGCTGCTTCATATGCCCTACCTACCCCACCCCCTCAGTAAAAGCTGGTAGCTTACTGTTTCTTCAAGAAGAAAGTAGACTTTTAATGCTGTCAGTTTGAGCTATAGAGCTAAGATTCACTTACTGTTGAGATGTGAAGCTTTGTTGCTTTTTCCCAGAGTCATACAGCGGTGACTGTGGTCAAGGGGCTTTTTTTCTCTGACCACAAATGCAGGCGGCAGGCACGGCTCAGGCCCCATGCCACCCTGCTGTGCTCCTTTGAAGCCGCCATGCCTCCCTCAGCTCCACACTGGAGCCACAACACAGGGGAGGAGACAGTGGATATGCTCAGCCCTAGGGTTGAGTCTGTTGTTTTGTAGCCCGCTGTGTCACAACCACTGCAAACGACACATGTTGAAGATGCTTTGAGTGCTACCATCCAAACTTAGGGAATCTGTTAACAGTTCTCCTACCAGCATGACGAGGCTAAGTGTAAAGTCTGGGGCCCAGAGTGTGGGTGAAGAAAGGGTGGCAGCTTTCCCTGGGCAGTGCACTGGATTGAAGGCAGGAGGGGTGAAGTGGTGGCCGATGATGACTCTGGTGAGGAGGGGGTAAGCTGGGAATGTTGTTGATTTCTCTGATGTGAAGTGATGTAGTCTGAATGATGCTCAACCCTCTACCCCTCCCAGGGAAGAAAAGCAGAGATTCAAAGCAAGCATGACACTAGTTGGTTGACCAGTGTTCCTTCCAAGGAGACATATATTTTTTAATAAATGATAGTTGCGATGAACTGTGGCTCAGAGACCTTCTTGAAGTAGTTGAGAGGGGATGGTGGGGCAGAGCAGTGGGAAAAATGCCCCAAAACTTTGGGGGCCAAAAGGCTCTCTCCCTAGTGACCATCAGCTGCCCGAGTCAGGTTTTCTTCTGGATGGCTCTAGACTCCTGTGGTTCTAACAGGTCCTTTGTGAAGGCTGTATGCTCAGTCTTCCATCCCCGCCCCCGAACACTGCCTCCAGAAGTGCTGGCCAGGTGTGTGTGGAGGGCATTAGCATCCTTTGGGGCAAAATGCCAAAGGTACACAAGACAGGAGGTGCCTACTGCAGCACAGACATTTGTTAGAGAAAGCAGGAGCCAAGGGAGCAGCAGAAATCCAAGTAATAAGTACGGTAAGCAAACCCAGCTACCAGAAAGTGTTACTGTGCAGGGGAACCAAGGGTGAGATGGGACCAGGTTGCAGAGCAGGGTGTCAGTCATTCTGGCAGCCCTCTGCTGAGAGGAGGAGCACTTGGAGCAGGTGTCTGTGACTTGGCTGATGTCCCTGCAGCTCGTGTGCAGAAGCCTGAGGTCGTCCTGCTGTGATTCAAGTCTAGAGCGATGACTGAGTGTGTGGGGGCTGAACTGCAGTGGGGATGACTCCTTAGCTGTTTGGGGCTCGTGGCAGTTTGCATGGTGCTTCTTTTCACACATTCTCTCATACACCAGAAGGCAGCCTGACAAAAAGAAGTCCCCAAAGCACTCTGTGGGGTTTTAAGAAATCTGGCTCCTAAGTGCAAAGGGTCAGAGAGCTGGCCTCTGATCCCACTGTGCTGAGACTCTGGCTCCACAGCTGCTGTCCCTCCTGGAGGCGGTGCAGCTGGAGAAAACGCAGCCCCGGCGGGAAGATGCTGAGCAAGTTGGAAAGAGCAGAGGGGGACACCCCGACCCTGATCTCTACCGCCACCATCTCCACAGGGAGGCAACACTGCGTTCTCTCCCAGGCTTTGCTGCTGACAACACAGCCAGTCACGCCCCGGGTTCTTCGTTTAACAGACCTTAAAACATTACTAGGATGATCTCGTGACTACATAAAATACAGATACAAATGACCAACTTTATCTTAAGGTGAAAGTGTTTCAAGAAATTAGCTAATGAAAGCAAAGATCTTTACCCAAATCAAGTGTGGAAGTTATGCTCAGAGATGAAGCTAATACGTCAGATACAGAGGAAAGTAGGGGCTGAGCTGCAGGACTGGGCAGAGACTAGAGGGAGAGTATCCTGAGTGGGTCAAAGTCAAGAAAAAAAGTAGGGGACTGAAAAGGGACACTGGGCTCCTTGAGCACAAATGCTAGTGTTAAAGGACAATGGAGCCCTCTCCACAGGGACAATACTCGCCTGGTGCCAGCCACTGGAGGTCCGTGGCGTCAGACTGGCTGCTGAGAGAGCCTTCGCTTCTCAAGGCAACCCCAGGAGCAAGTGCCCCCAGGAGACGCTCGCCTAGGTGCCCAGTGCACTTGCCTCAGTTGCTCCCATGGTTTGTCCTTTATCTGTGTTCCCACCTAGGATTTCGTGACCTCGATGCCACTAATCCTCTTACTCATTCAGTCAGTTCTGTGGCATCTTTATGACTTCTATTACTGCAGGTAACATTATGAAGCTAAAATTCCAATTTCCTCAAAAACTCTCTTCTTCATCACTTCCCAGAAATCGCAGAACTGGTGTGCCCCCTTCCCATCCCCCACCCCATGTACCTTGATTCTTGTGGAACCAATGTGGTCTTGGTAGCAAGAGTTGTCACAGAGAATATTCTGTTTGACAGTGAAGCCCTCACTAGATTTTATCTGCAGTATTGGGTTGATACCCACTGGTGGTTTACGTGTTAGACCTAATGGAGTCCCTCTGCATCCTGTCCACCCTGGCACTCTCAGAAGCATTTATCTCGTACAGGCCAGAGGACTGGAAAGTGGGTGGTTTGAGAAGAAAGATCAGACCTGCCTGCTGGTAGTAAAGAGCAGCTGCAAGAGGTTGTTCTCCTGAGACTGGCCTTCCTGTTGCCACAACCATCCTCCCTTCAAGCTTGGAGGGAAGAGATTTGATGAAGCCCAAACGTGGTGAATGTGAAGTTTGTTTTCTGTTTTGTGGAGAACTTCCATTCTGGAGTCCCTGCTACTTCTTCTCTGATCTTGCTCTGTCAATTAGGACTCCTTTTCATTTCCAACTGCTTCCTCTTCTTTAGCACCCTTTCTTTTCACTCTGCTGTCTTCTCACCAGGAACTGAACAATCTCCAAATCTGCTCCCTCTTACTGACCATTCATTGGTTCAGTACAAGTTTATCAGGTAACCAAAAGCTCTCAGGGTCAGCTAGGACCTCCCAAAAATGATTTTCAAAGACTCCTCTCTCAGCATCACAGAAAGATAAACATCTTTCTACACACCCCCTACTCCTTGTGACTCCATTCCTCCCTGGAGCACTTTGGCTTCAAGTAAGACTCCTTCACTCTTCTCCCCCATCCTAAATGCCCAGCATTTTCCTAGTCACCTAGGCTCAAAATCTGATTTCTCTCCTTTGGTTATCATATCCAATCTCCTACTAAAAATTGATTCTTTATGGTGTCCATTCAATTTAGTGCTTTGTTTTCATTATCACTGCCACTACCCTCACAATAAGAAGAGCCATGACCAGCGAGCTCCTCATGAGAGGCCTTGTGCTTGGTGCCAGAAATACAATGGCAAATCAAAAGAAGACAGTCCCTGCCCTCAAGGAGCTTCTAGTCTAGTGGGGAGAGGGCAACAAACAAGTAACTAAGTATATAATTACATGTTATACTAAATGCTGTGAAAGAACTAAATAGGATGTGGCAATAGAGGGTAGTAATACAGAGAGGGGCCCTGCTTAGAGAAGGTCTCCAGGGAAGGCTTCTCTGAGAAGGTGACATTCAGGTTAGAGCTATAAAAGTTCAGCAAGGCCAGCTTGGTGACAGGAGTCTGGGTTGTGGGGGAGGGATATACTGAACACCCTCTGCAGGCCCTGATCTGCTTTTCCATATTACTTACTCTGTTTCTCTATAAACCACTCTAGACTTGCCTTTTAACCTGTGAGCAAAGCCTCTGTCTGGAATGTTTCCAGTCCTGATCTCTATGGAACCCTTCAACTTTCAGCTTCAGTGGCATTTTTCATGGTAATGCCATTGGTCTTTCCAGAAGACCTTCCCCCTCCCTTCCTTTGCACCACTTTAGCAGTTTATATGAACTTACTCTGTTCTTCCTTGTCCATAACGTACCAACTAGACAGAAAGCTTCTAGAAGGCTGGGATTGCATCTGGTGTATCTTTGTATCCATCACAGCAGCTAATACATGCTAGATGCTCAATAAATGTTTTGTGAATGAACTCCCCCTTTCTGGGCCTCACTGTCTTAATCTAAAACAGGAGGAAGTTGCACCAATGAGCTCTACAGCCTCTCCTAGCTCTAAGGCTTATGGACGATGATAAAATAGAATTCTCAAGGATGTGTACTATGCAGAATCCCTCACAAAAAGACAGTTCATGCCTTTGGTGGATTTGCAGTTGGAAAAAACCAATGAACAGTGATGCAGATGATGTGAGAGGCTTAAATACAGCTGCCAAAGAACACAGCCCAAGAGCACATTAGGTTTATACATGATCAAACATTACATGCTTGGTGCCTGCTGGAAAGGAGGGAGGAAAAGGATGCATAGGAGGCATGTGGACTAGGATGTGGGAAATTTCCTTTTCCCAGCTGCGTAGAGGTGTAGGATCCCAGGACAGCTTGAAAAGTAGAAAACTGATAGAAGAAGGTGCCGATTCTGATTACTTACCCTCAAAGAAATTGTGCTAGGAAAATATGTAAATAGAGGTGTCAAACATGCCACTAGACGCCCTCCTAAGGAGAGTGTAGGTGCCACATGGTGACAAATAGTAGCTCCTGGTGGTGGTTCTCACGAGAGAGTGAGGGCTGTCAGCTGTGAGACTCCAACCAGGAAGTGCTTCTTGGTTCTGAGGCCCTGCAGGCAGTGATGGGCTTTTAGGGCAGTTGCTGGCTTTGTGTTTGTTAAATGCGAGCTTTTCAACTTTAAGCTCTTGAGGCGTTAAAAAGATTCCCACTCAAAAAAAGGTTCCCTTACCTTTGACTTATCAGAGAGGTTGAAGTTCCCTAGGCCGAATGAGGGGAAAACTGCAAATAAACTCAAAATGTAAAGGTAAAAAAGATTCTGAAAAAGTCAAGGGGGAACCCACCCCCTTGCTGTTAAGTAGAGGGGACAAAAAAGGCCCTCCCTCTCTGGGGTCTACTAGAGTTCACCCCACTATTTCCAGAGAAGAAATAACAGACAATAGAGAAGGTAAAGGGGAATAAAAACCAGTCAAGACTCTGATGAGCAGAAGACTGCAAAACAACAGAAAAGAAGGTAAAAACCCCACCTCATTCTGCTTGCTGCATAAAGATAGGAAGCCTTTCTTGGGGCTGGGAAATTCAGATCTTGTGGAGAAACAGAATGACAAGAGGGTGTCAAGAGTTAGTGGGTGCAGGGAAACACGTGACCCTGCTAGAGAGCAAGAGCCAAATAATAATTACAGACCTTCAGAAGGACTTGCTGTAATAGGTGCCAGGCATTGCTCTACCAGCTTTGCATGTATTTACTTATTTACAACAACTCTATAACTTGTTATGGAACCTTTATAAGCAAGAAACAGGTCCAAAGTGAGGTTAAGCACCTCACCCAAAGTCGTACCGCTAGGGAGTGGGAGAGCAAGGATTTGAACCTGGGCAGTTTGGTTCTGCGTTTCGCTGCTGTGCTGCTTCATCTATTTCTTACTACTTCCCGCCTTGGTATTCTTTGCAGTCTGGCTTTTGCCCTCACCACTGCATTGAAATTGCTCTCACAAGTCATCATGAATTCCAAATCACCAGATTTTATACTTTTACAGAGGTATACAAAGCTCTCTACCATATTTCACGCTGTTGAAACATTCTCCCCACCCAGACATGAAATATTTGCATCGTGTTTATGTCTCTCATAGTCCTCACATCCACCATCACTGTTTTTACTGTTGTTATCCCAATTCAATTCTTCATTATTTCATTCATTCAACAAACATAATTCCATGTGTCAGGCCCTGGGGATACAACAGTGAGCAAAACAGATAAGTCTGCCCTTATAGAACTCACTGTGGAGGAGACAGGCATCAAACAGTCATAGAAATAGATATTTACAAACATAAGTGCTATTCATGAAGAGTATGGGGTCTTATAAAAGGGTGAAATAGAGACGTTATAATAATTTACAAATTAGGCTTCCTCTAGCCATCTAGTCAAGGCTATGGTTTTTCCATAGTCATGTACGGATGTGAGAGTTGGACTATAAAGAAAGCTGAACGCTGAAGAATTGATGCTTTTGAACTGTGGTGTTGGAGAAGACTCTTGAGAGTCCCTTGGACTGCAAGGAGATCCAACCAGTCCATCCTAAAGGAGATCAGTCCTGGGTGTTCATTGGAAGGACTGATGTTGAAGCTGAAACCAATACTTTGGCCACCTGATGCGAAGAGCTGACTCATTTGAAAAGACCCTGATGCTGGGAAAGATTGAGAGCAGGAGGAGAAGGGGACGACAGAGGATGAGATGGTTGGATGGCATCACCGACTCAATGGACATGAGTTTGGGTGGACTCCGGGAGTTGGTGATGGACAGGGAGGCCTGGCGTGCTGTGGTCCATGGGGTCGCAGAGTCGGACACGACTGAGCGACTGAACTGGACTGAGACTCTACCTTCCAATCCACTTCACCCACTGTTGCCCTGATTAATGTTCCCACAGTCTGTCTCTGACCATACCACTCCCCAGCTCAAATTCTTCCATGGCTTAGAATCAAGTTCAAATGCCTTAGTCAGGTGTTGGAGATCCTCCATAATCTGCTTCCAACCTATATTTCAAAGCTTTTCCCCAATATTTACCTTAAGCACTTGATACCGTACATAAAAGGAGCCACTCACCGTTTCTACCACCGGAAGACTGTGCCTTTGCCATGCTGAATTTGTTGTTGTTGTTTTGTTTTGCCTAGAATACTCTTCCCCTTGTCCCTTATGTCCAAATCCAGTTCAACCTTCTCCACAAAATATTTCCTGATCCCCTCCTTTGGAATCTCAACGCATTTCCTCTACTTTTATATTAGTCACATTCTATCTTTAATATTATAATCATTGTAATACATTAATTGTAAGCCTAACCAGTTCCTTTATTAGACTATAAGATCACTGAGGGTAGGATCTGGGTCTAAACCACAATTACTCATTGGCTAGATGGACAGATGAATGAAGGAATGGTTGATGGCTTCTGGGTTGACAATGTGGAGGGGGCCATAAGTATGCCAACATAGTATGAATGTTTTCTCTGATCATGTATTTTCATTGCAGTTTAGCAGCGAGCCATGGTAAAGCTATCAAACAAATGCCCACTTCCACCTTCCTTCACCTCTTGATTAACAGGTGGACATCTGGTAGGAATGAATCGCCCCACCAAAGGAGACATAGAAACTATCCCCAATGACTATTGTGACAGGAAAATTCAATGACATGATTGATCAAGTGTTTTTTTCCCTTACAAAAGAAAACTGGTACTTTAGAAAAGAAAATATGGATGGTGAAATAGCTGCCTATAGAGATGGAATTGCAGAATAGGATTTCTTTGTCTGGACTATAGTTTAAAATATTGGATTGCTGGGCTCTTGGCTAGGGACAGAGTTCTCTATGATAACTGGGAAAAATGTGTTTACCCAAAGCCTTGCCGATCTGATAAAGAGAACTTTAAATTGAAAATGGAGGGGAAAGGAGGAAAATGACCTGATAATATAAAATCAATTATTATGAGTGATATCAGCTATGACAACAAGAACAGCAATGGAAGAGACACCTGTTCAGTCATAAGATAATACATCTGGGAAAAGTCATAAGTAGAATTTATGGCTTAAGCTGTTTGTGTATCAATGCACAGCACATGCACTGGGTTGAACCACATGAAATTGCCAATATTCTACTGCTTTGACTTACCAAAAATGGCAACTTCATATGGTTCAACCTAATATTACGAGGTAATCTTGAAATTTTACCTGAAGGCAATAAATATCAACTAAAAGATATCATTAAGACTTGGTGGAATGAATCACAACTAGAATTTGGTATCAGGAGCATACTGTAGAGAAAGACTCCCTTGAGAATGGGAGATGGCATTGTGCTGTGTGCACAGACATCTACAAACGTGAGGACAGAGTCCTCTACAGAGTTTCGGTGAAGTTGAAAGGAGCAGGAGTAATATAGTGTAAGCATGTCACACAGCACTTTACAAAATGGGAGAAATGGCTGATGTATTCCTGACACAGATCACAAAAATGGCATTGGGCAAGATTTAGCAGCAATGAGGTACTTTGTCCAGGGTTTCTATTGTTTCATTTGCTTAAAAGCAGAACATTTTGAAATATTTTACTTGTCTTGCTGACAATATTTCCCCTCAGAAAGTAAATCCACAAGCAAACTGTTTGCTCTCCATGACCTAATTCTGACCAATAATGAACTGATTAGTGAAGTGGAAACGAAGAGTAACCATAATAGCTCTGGATTTTTGACAGCATAAGGCTGGACATAGTAAGGTAATTTGCTCTAGAATTTAAGAAGGCAGACTTCAGATGGTTCAGAGAAAAGGTAGCACGAGCGCAAAGAGCAGGGGTCTAATAGATCTAGCTTTCAATCATGACTCTGCCATTTACCTGCTGTGTGACCTTGATTAAGTGACTTAAACTCTCTGAGCCTGTTGCCCACAGAATGACAAGGAATGACAGGGAAGGAGGGAGAAAGAAAGGAAAGAAGGAAGGAACAGTAACAATAGAATGGCACCACCTCCTTCCTAGGGTTGTGACAACAATTAGACGGGATGGCACACATGAAGGGCTCCGTGCTTAGTAGGGATATATTCACTGTTAGTTTTCCTGCACTTTCTACTCAACTGCCCTTCCAAAAGGGTTTTAAAGCTCTTAGAAGCTAAATTCTGACCTTATAATTGTGGGGTATTTTAATGAAGAACTGAAAAAAAGTATGGAAAGAATGATGTAAATGAAGTTCTTTGATGATGAGACATTTAAAAGGTGAAGAGAGGGCATCTGACCACAGATGAATATAAAATAGTAACATGGAGCGGTCAAAATCATATCAGGAAGACCTGACCCCAAATGAGCTAATGCTAACAGTAAGAAAAAGAGGCTTGTTTTCAGTTTGTTTGCATCAAGAAGCAAATCAAGTAGGACATGAAGTCTGCAAGTTGGGGCAGAATAGTGAAAGTGAAGTCGCTCAGTCGTGTCCGACTCTTTGCGACCCCATGGACTGTAGCCCACCAGGCTTCTCCATCCATGGAATTTTCCAGGCATGAGTACTGGAGTGGGTTGCCATTTCCTTCTCCAGGCGATCTTCCCAACCCAGGGATTGAACCCGGGTCTCCCGCATTGCAGGCAGACGCGTTACCATCTGAGCCACCAGGGAATCCCCTGGGGCAGAATAGTATGTTTTAATTAGAATTAGTTTTTAAAATTTTAAACGTAATATAAACACATGTAAAAAGAATTCCAGTAGTACCACAGGGTATAAAATGAAAAATGAGAGTGTAATGTTGACCAACCTCTTTAATTCCTCCTTTGCTCTAGTCTTCTCCACCATACAAACTGTCCATTAGACTGGAAAGGGTCAAGCAGACATTGGTAAAGAGGGAACTGAGGATCGTAGTAAATAAGAAAATTGTAGGAAAGCATCAGAGTGCTTTAAATGTTTTTGAGTCTCCTGGCTGAGACAGGTTGTATTTCAGGATGTTGAAAGAACCTGTAGATGAGATCACTGCACTGATGTTTGTAACCATGTGGAACAAGAAAAATGCTGGCAGCCTAGAGAAGGACATATACTCCTTTTTAAAGGGAAGATGGTAGGTTTCATAAGCTTTAGATAGGCAAATTTCATATTAATCCCAGGCAAGTTTCTGTGTTATGGAAAGGATGGTTTGCATGAGACCAGGAAGGGAAGTAGTGATCACAAAGGGTTTATAAAACTCTTTACATAAGAAGAGTACAAGACAGACTAAGCTCATTTTCTTTTCTGAAATGAGGTGAGCATATATAAATGGGTAAAGCTGGGGAACATTGTAGACATAGTGTATCTAGATCCAGCAAGGCACTGACTGACAGCCACTCATGTGTGACTTTTTCCTTGTGAAAAAGTTGGGCAAATGTAGATAGTACAGTTATGGAATGGGTGAGTGATCATCCCAGTCTGCTACTTAATGGATCAAAGTTTAGTTTATTTATATACTAATTTGTCACCTCCACTTGGATGTATGCTCCTCGAAGGAGAGACCTTGTCCTCTAATTTGTTCATGACTTTATCCCCAGTACCTATAACCATGTCCAATACATAGTAGAAAGTATTCAGAAAGTGTTTGTTGCATGAATGAACAAACTTGTGGGTAGGACTGCAAGGCCTGTCACCAAGCTTTGTCTCAGCCCTTCCCTATTAAGTACATCTTTTCACCTACTTGGATGAAGACATAAGGTGGTGCACTGATGAAATATGCAGATAATGTGGGTCTGAGAGGGATAACACGGTGACAAAGATAGAAATCTTAAAAAGAATAACTGGTGAGAGCAGTTTAATAGTGATAAATGCACTTAGACTGGAAGTACAAGCTGAGACATCAATTAATAGCAGGATATATGAAAAAAAAAACACCTTAGTTTTCATTCATTAACAAGTATACTTATGGAAAGTGCCAGGCACTGTGCTAGACACTGGGATATACACACTATCTGCCCTTCTGCAGCTTAAAGACTATTGAGGGAGACAGATGTTAAATTAGTCCACAAGGAAATATGTATTTACAAACTATGAAGAATAAAACAGAGCACTAAGACAGCATATGACAAGAGAACCTGACCTGGTTGAGAAAGGTTTCTTTGAGGAACTGACACTTGAGCTGACTTCTGAAAAACTAAATAGGAAAAAACCCAAGGTGAACACTGGGGAGAATAAACAGTAAGTCTGAGTCAATAATATGAAATGCCTGCTTAAATGTAAATGTGTTTCCTTGCCCTTCCCTTTGGTGGGGGGCTCAGCAAGGGACTCAGCTTGCTCCTTCCCTGGGCCGGGAGCTTGGCTGATGACTTGTCCAGTGTTTGCCAGGGCTTTTTGGCTGAAGGGGCAGCCCTCATGGTCAGTATGGTGGCATTAGGACTGAGGCCTGACTGGGAGATTGTTCGTGAACAGGGAGATTGAGCAAATAAATGAATATCTGAAGTTAATAGGAGTCAGGTTTCTCAATGTTGGCAGAGATAGTTGCAAATATGGAAAAGGATGAAGGCTAGAATAAACCCTCCAGTGTTGGATTGAAAATGGAAGTTATCAGTATGAACTGGATAAGGATCAGTATGTTCACATCAGTATGAAGCTTTATATATACATATGTTCACCAGGTGGCGCTAGTGGTAAAGAACCCGCCTGCCAATGCGGGCGACCTAAGAGACTCAGGTTAGATCCCTGGTTCAGGAAGATCCTCTGGAGGAGGGTACAGCAATCCACTCCAGTATTCTTGCCTGGGGAATCACACTGACAGAGGAGCCTGGTGGGCTACAGTCCATAAGGTCACAAAGAGTCGGACACAACTGAAGAGACTTAGCAGAGCACACATTCACCTATAGGTATGTACACACCCACACATTTATTTCCTAATTCTGTCCACTGAGAGGCTGTAGAAACAATTGCACCCTAGTACTAATGAGTACACCTAGCACCCAGATCTTGGATAATAACTACCATTCTCCATTAAAAGGAATATGGGATCCTTGGAGAAATAACTGATTCCAGTGCAGGAGCAGGGAAAGTACAAGACGAGCCTGCAACATCTTATTTTGTCACAAAATAAGGAATTGTTTAGTGAATGATGGGGACATGTCAAAAGGACACAGGAGGCAGCTTTGAGTAGCAAAATAGTGTATTATAACATTGAATAAGATAGGAATCCATTAGTCTATACTAAAATATGTTCGAAATATGAATAAATAAGGGAAGAATGCTCTTCTTTACACATGCCAACTAATAAATGAAGAGGGAATGACAGAAAGTTTAAAAAATCAAGATTTAGTAACCATCACAGTAAAAATGGATTCAGGCAAGAGTCATCAGTGGATGCTAAAACTAGTGAGAGTTTAATGAGGAACAGGATATTTGATGTTAAAGTATCTTCCACAAGATACTTCATAATTACTTATCAATTATTAATATGGCAGACACTGTCTTAACATCAATGGAACAAACTGACATTGTGTGTCTGTTGGTATGATGCGCTGAGAACACATCACTTCTGTGGTGTGCTTACCAAAAATGCATAAATTAATCATTAGGAAACACCAGCTACACCGAAGTGTAGGTTCATGTTACAAAGTAATTAGCCTATATTTTTCAAAAGTGTTAAGGTCATGAAAGATCAGGCAAGACTGAGAAACTTTTGGTTTGCAGATGAGAGAAATGACATCTAAAAGCAACTTATGATCCTGAACTTATAAAGGACTTATTAAGACAATCAATGAAATTTGAAAGAAGTCTGTGGATTAGGCAGTAGAATTGTATCATTGTGAATTTTCTAATATTGATCGCTATACTGTGGTCATTTGGGAGAATAGTATTCTTGTTTTTAGGAAATACACAATGTGGCAAAGGGGTAATGGAGTAAGAAGTCTGCAAATTAATCTTGAATGATTCAGAAACACCGAGAATGGTAAGGCAATGTGGTAAAATATTAACAAATGGGGACTCTGGGTAAAGGATATGTAGCAATTTGCACCTTTTCTGTGAGTATGAAACTATTTCAAAATCATAAGTTAATAAATGTTAATACAAAACAACTGGGGAAAAAAGTCAGTGTAATTTTAACAGTATACTAATGCAACTCTAGCCAGATGAGGTTGCTGAACTCTTGTGTGGGTCAGACCTCACTGGAACGTGGGCTTTGGCTCTGGGAAAGGTGAGGTAACTACATCATACGAGGAACAGGAGAGGGAGTCTGAGGATGTACAACCAGAAGAAAAAAGCCAGGATGATAGGGGGACAGAGGAAACAAACTTGCTATGAGACAAATTTCTGTTCAGTATGAGGAAGCGTATTTTACCAATTAGCAAAAAAATGTGGATTGCATTGTCTCAGGATTGCGTTTTCTGTCAGGATATGTTCTGATAGAGCCTGGACAACCAAGTCTCAAGGATGTCATAGATTTCATGAAATCTGATCAATGCTGGGCCCACAGACCACTAAGGTCTGTCTGATGAAGAGTGTTATGTTCAGGTATTGGGAATTAGAGCACTTCTCAAATAAAATGCAATCTGTATTGAATCAGGATGAATATCCCCTTTTGTTCACATGGGGCATTTATCATCTTGCTCTCACATGGGCTATTTCAATAGTTGCTCCACTGTGTCCGACTCTTTGCAACCCCATGGACTGTAGCCCTCCAGGCTCCTCTGTCTATGGAATTCTCCAGGCAAGAATACTGGAGTGGGTTGCCATTTCCTCCTCCAGGGGATCTTCTCATCCCAGGGATTGAACCTGGGTCTCCTGCATTGCAGGAAGATTCTCTACCGTCTGAGCCACCAGGAAAGCCCAATATGTATATGTATATATGTTCCTTAGCACTTTGGAAAAATCATTTGTCCCTCAGAAATGAGCTGGTCACAACAGTAACGGTCAAAATGCTTTTATTTTTGGAAATTTCACTTAACAACATGAAAACAGGGTAGGAGAAAACAGAAACAAGACAGCAAGTTTGGTAAGAATTTTAACATTCAACATCTTAGAACCACAGATCTTCAAGTTGCTGTCAGCTTGCCAGTGTATATACCTTGTTCCAGCAGTTCTCACTCTTCATTAAAAGCTGAGCCCTTGGTTTTATTCATTGCTTCCACAAGCTCACTGTACAGAGTATGCACCTGGGAAAGAGAACAGCAAATAGATTTCTTGAGAGGAAGGGAAATGTGGGAAAGCTTCCCAGACCCATGTTGATGGCATGAGAATCTAACTTTTACCTTCTGAGACCTGAAGCACGACTCTGGGGAGAACATACACTGCTCTCTTGGGGAAAAGGGATCCCGTGACACTAGGTTTAATTTTACTAGCAGCTATTATAAAAGATAAAGTACTTAAAAGATAAAACATTCTTTGCTCTTATTTGATACAAAAACTTTTTCTCCATCAAGCCTCTCTTGGTGAGCTAAGGGCCCAGAAATATTTCTGCTCAAAATAATTCCTACACAAAATGTCGTTTTAAACAGTCATTGTTTGCAGAGAGGTCTTCCCTATGTGCACTGGCACTGACAGTGATGCATCTTTCCTGAGCTCACCCCTGGCATTTTTCTTAATTTGATTCCACTTGCTATTCCTAAATTTGCCTTGTTTGCCATGTTTTCCTGGTTTGCCTTGTTTTCACTATAAGAAATTACTGTTTATAGTCCCGTAACTCTTGCAGTTCATGAAACTACCAAGAGAAACAATGGCCAAGATCCTTTCCTAGTCAAGGAAGGTAGGGTTGTGTTCTTACTGAGAGCTAGATAGAACCTCTCTATCCCCTGAGTCATGCCATCCACCCCAACCCTCTTCTTCCTCACCCGAGTTTCATAGGTGCTCTTGAGGGAGCCAAGGTGGTCAAGGAGACGCAGTGCCAGACTGCACCATTTTTCAGTAGATATATACATGCGTTTACTGTACAGATATATGCCAATATTCCAGGACTTAATCATCAGCCAGAGAATCTCCATTTCTGGGTAGCCTTCCTAAAATCCAAGAACAATAGGTTTACAGGTATTACTGTTACAATCACTTGTAGCACTGATTCTATCAGAGCTGCATCCCATTATTATTAAACAATGGGTGCTCTGCCAACACCGAGGAAGAAACCCACAGCTTCTGTGAGCAATCCTGTGCTCTGGAAGAGGAGAAGAGTACCTTTAAGTTCTGTCAGCTGTAGCATGTTCCATAGCAAGACCTCTTGAAGTGACATATGAACTAAAACAGCAGTGAAGCCCTCTTGCACTGAGTTCTGTTTTTTCTGAGGCAGGAGAAAAACCTGCTTGGACCCTTATTGCTGTCCTCAGTCATTATCTCCCCAATACCTATCTCTAATTTTCAGAGAAGCTTGTCAAGAATCAGTTTTACTGAATCTGCAGTTTTATTGAATCTCTTAAATTTTCTTGACCTGAATCAGTCCTGTGTTTGGAACAGAACTTATATTAATCTTTATTTTTTGCATATATCAATAGAGATTTAAGGAACTGGCTCACACAATATAGGGGTTGGCAAGTTTGAAATCTGTAGAGCAGGCTAGCAGGCTATAAATTCAGGTAGGACTTGATGTTGTGATCTTGAGTCTGAAATATGTAGGGCAGGCCAGTAGGCTGGAAACCCGGGCAGAATTTCTGTTAGAATCTTGAGGCAGAAATCCTTCTCCAGGAAACCTCAGTTTTTGCTTTGAAGGTAAAAACTGATTACAGAGGGTAATCTGTTTTACTTGAAATCAACTTATTGTAATTTAAAACTATTAATCTTTGTGTTGACAGTATCTACCTAGCTATGAATGCAGGACACATTTCTTTTTAAATTTTTCTTTCATTTTATTTTTAAAATTATGTATGATAACATATGTATAGGAGACTTGGAAAATACAGAACAGAGTTACATAGAGTTTCACTATATATTACACTTATTAAGTAGATAAATTCAGATTTTTAGTTGGAGTTTCAATATCAAACTCTCAAAAATTAATAGAATGAATAGAATAGAATAGACAGAAAAGTAGAAGGATGCAGCAGATTTGAAAAGCACTATGAACCAACTCAACATAATTAAGATTTACACAATTTTCACAAAAGAGTAGGATACAAATTAAATTCTATTCAAGTTCCCAAAGACTATAAACCAGGAGACAGTAAAACATATCCAGGGAAATAAAACAAGGTGCAAAAATCTCATGGTCAAAAGGTTTTGAAATCATACAGGGTCTTTAACCACTGTGGAATTATGTCAGAAATCAGTATCAAAAGATATTTGAAAATAACCCACGTATGCAATGTGACATGTACCAAGAGAGATCTTTGACTTAGCCACTGAAAGCCTCAATAAAGTTAAAAGACTGAAAAAACACAGGGTGATTGCAGAGAAGAAAGCATTTAAATAGGAAATAAATATCAAAATGAGAGATTAATATCAAAGATATTTAAAAAAACCCATGTATTTGGAAGTTAAATGTCCACTTTTAAACGATGGGTGTATCTAAGAAGCCGTAACAAGGAAAATTAGAAGGTATATGCAACAGAATAAAAATGAAAAGAGAATTTATCAGAATTTATTGCATGCAGCTGAAGTTGCTCAATGCAACTAAATACAAAGTGGAATCTTGAATAACGTATGAGAACAAAAAAATTTTATGAAATTTGCGTAAAATTTTGTGAAATTTGAACAAAACCAGTAATTTAGTTAATAATACTGCATCACATGTTAAATTTCCTGTTTTTTAAAACATAGTATTTCTTTATATTCTCTTTATATTTATAGTATCTCTTTATATTCAAGCCTCATTCAAATTTTTTAAATCACTAAGATAATAAGCTTTCTAGACTTTTAGCAGTAATAGTATGTGCCAGAATAAATGGAATTGTATTAAAGTTTTGAGTGAATATAAATTAGAAATCTTGCATTCTATTCATACTTAGTCAAACAAGTGGAATCAAAATGTCATAAATTTTTTAACTAGGACAAATTCATAATTTTTCTAAAATATATACATATCATAAATTATATATATGCATATGCATATATACACAAAACCTTTTCTACTACACTTGATAAAGCCTTGAGAAAGAACAATAAAAAGAGAAACTGGAAAACAAACTAAATGAAATAGAAAAAGTGAAACAAACTAGATAAAAATAAAAGATTATCATAAAGTTCAGTTGTTTTTAAACATGGCTGCTCATAAGAATCACATCTGGAGCTTTGGAGGAAAAAACAGTATCTGGGCATCTGTATTTTTCAAAAAATTCCAAGGTAATTCTAATGTGCATTTGGATTTTAAAAAGTAATTACATAAACTATCTGATACAGCCACTATGGAAGACACTATAGAGATTCCTTAAAAAACTAGGACTAAAACTACCATATGACCCAACAATCCCACTATTGGGCATATACCCTGAGAAAACCATAACTGAAAAAGATACATGTGCCCGAATGTTTACTGCAGCACTATTTACAATAGCTAGGACATGGAAGCAACCTAGATGTCTGTTGACAGATGAATGAATAAAGAAGCTGTGGTACATGTACAAAATGGAGTATTACTCAGCCATAAAAAGGAGTGCATTGGAGTCAGTGCTAATGAGGTGGATGAACCTAGAGCCTGTTTACAGAGTGAAGTTAAGTCACAAAGAGAAAAACAACTATCATATATTAATGTATACATCTGGAATCCAGAAAGATGGTACTGATGAACCTATTTGGAGGCAGCAATAGAGATACAGACATAGAGAACAGACTTATGGACACCGGGGGCAGGGGAGGAGAGGGTGGGACGAATGGAAAGAGTAGCATGGAAACAGTATACACTACTATATGTAAAACAGATGGCCAGTGGGAATTTGCTGTGACTCAGGGAGCTCAAACTGGGTGGGATGGGGTGGGAGGTCAGACGGAGGTTCAAGAGGAAGGGAACATATATATACCTATGGCTGATTCATGCTATTATACGGCAGAAACCAACATAATATTGTAAAGCAATTATCATTCAATTAAAAATAAATGAAAAAAATTTTTAAAGTGATCACAGGTTTCTCTATTAAATGGTAGTTTTAGTGATATAGAATTCTATTATTTTCTGTTGACCAATCATGATAGAAAGGTATTAAATGAGTAATAGTTACATAATCACAATACTAAAGGATGTTTATCCATTTTCACAATCCATAGCCAGACAAAAAATAAAATATAATTACAATCACAAGCCATAATGGAAACATGATTAGCCTAACAATACAGAATAATTACATACAATTTAGGGGGTTAAAAGCAGAGTGAGGTGGTAAGTGTAAGTGCATATAAGCACGTTTTCATCTAGCCAGCCACTCTATGTCTTTTGGTTGATGCATTTAATCCATTTATATTTAAGGTAATTATCAATATGTATGATCATAGTACCATTTTCTTAATTGCTTTGTGTTTCTTTTTTTGTAGATCTTTTCCTTATCTTGGGTTTCCTGGTGCAGAATTCTCTTAACTTTTGGTTGTCTGGAAAGCTTTTGATTTCTCCATCAAATATGAATGAGAGTCTTGCTGGGTAGAGTATTCTTGGTTGTAGGTTCTTCTCTTTCATCAGTTTAAATATATCATGCCATTCTCTTCTGGCTTGCAGAGTTTCCATTGAGAAATCAGCTGATAATCTTATGGGAGTTCCCTTGTATGCTATTAATCATTTTCCCTTTTTGCTTTCAATATCTTATCTTTGTCTTTAATTTTTGACAGTTTGATTACTATGTGTCTCGGTGTGTTCTGCCTTAGATTTATCCTGCCTGGGACTCTGTGTGATTCCTGGACTCAGGTGACTATTTCCTTTCCCATGTTAGGGAAGTTTTCAGCTTTTTGTTTTCAAATATTTTCTCAGGTCCTTTCTCTCTCTCTTCTCCTTCTGGTACTCCTGTCATGCAAATATTTGTGTGTTTAATGTTGTCCCAGAGGTCTCTTAGGCTGTCTTCATTTCTTTTCCTTCTTTTTTCTATATTCTGCTTTGTGGCAGTGAGTGAATTCCACCATTCTGTTTTCCATGTCACTTATCCATTCTGCTGCCTCAGCTATTCTGCTATTGATTCCTTCTAGTGTATTGTCCACCTCTGTTTATTTGTTCTTTAGTTCTTGTAGGTCTTTGGTAAACATTTCTTGCATCTTCTCCATTCTTTTTCTGAGATCCTGGATCATCTTCACTGTCATTATTCTGAATTCTTTGTCAGGAAGGTTGTCTATATCCATTTCATTTATTTTTCTGGGGTTTTATCTTGTCCCTTCCTCTGGGACATAACTTTCTGCTTTTTCATCATGACTAACTTTCTGTAATGTCATTTTTGTTATACCCTCTGTGGGACTCTCCTTTCTTCTGTCTGTCCTCTGATGGAGGAGGCTAAGAGGCTTGTGCAAGCTTCTTGATGGGAGGGAGTGGTGGGGGGTAAAACTGAGTCTTGCTCTGGTGGGCAGGATTATGTTCAGTTCAGTTGCTCAGTCGTGTCCAACTCTTTTTGACCCCATGGACTGCAGCACGCCAGGCTTCCCTGCCCATCACCAACTCCTGGAGCTTACTCAAACTCATGTCCATGGAGTCAGTGATGCCATCAACCATCTCATCCTATGTCGTCCCCTTCTTCCACCTTCAATCATTCCCAGCATCAGGGTCTTTTCAAATGAGTCAGTTCTCTGCAACAGGTGGCCAAAGTACTGGAGTTTCAGCTTCAGCATCAGTCCTTCCAATGAATATTCAGGACTGATCTCCTTTAGGATGGACTGGTTGGATCTCCTTGCTGTCAAGGGACTCTCAAGAGTCTTCTCCAACACCACAGTTCAAAAGCATCAATTCTTTGGTGCTCAGTTTTCTTTATAGTCCAACTCTCACATCCATACATGACTACTGGAAAAACCAAAGCTTTGACTAGACGGACTTCTGTTGGCAAAGTAATGTCTCTGCTTTTTAATATGCTGTCTAGCTTGGTCATAACTTTCCTTCCAAGGAGTAAGTGTCTTTTAATTTCATGGCTGCAGTCACCATCTGCAGTGATTTTGGAGCCCCCCAAATAAAGTCTCTCTCTCTTTTCATTGTTTCCCCATCTATTTGCCATGAAGTGATAAGACCAGGTGCCATGATCTTAGTTTTCTGAATGCTGAGTTTTAAGCCAACTTTTTCACTCTCCTCTTTCACTTTCAAGAGGCTCTTTAGTTCTTCTTCACTTTCTGCCATAAGGTGGTGTCATCTGCATATCTGAGGCTATTGATATTTCTCTTGGCAATCTTGATTCCAGCTTGTGCTTTATCTGGTCCAGCATTTCTCATGATGTACTCTGCATATAAGTTAAATAAGCAGGGTGACAATATATAGCCTTGATGTACTCCTTTCCCGACTTGGAACCAGCTTCTTGTTTCATGTCCAGTTCTAACTCTTGCTTCCTGACCTGCATACAGATTTCTCAGGAGGCAGGTAAGGTGGTCTGGTATTCCCATCTCTTTAAGAATTTTCCATAGTTTGTTGTGATCCACACAGTCAAAGGCTTTGGCATAGTCAATAAAGCAGATGTTTTTCTGGAACTCTCTTGCTTTTTCGATGATCCAACTGATGTTGGCAGTTTGCTCTCTGGTTCCTCTGCCTTTTCTAAATCTAGCTTGAACACCTGGAAGTTCATGGTTCACGTACTGTTGATGCCTGGCTTGGAGAATTTTGAGCATTACTTTGCTAGCGTGTGAGATGAGTGCAATTGTGCAGTAGTTTGAATATTCTTCGGCATTGCCTTTCTTTGGGATTGGAATGAAAACTGCCCTTTTCCAGTCCTGTGGCCACTGCTGAGTTTTCCAAATTTGCTGGCATATTGAGTGCAGGACTTTCACAGCATCATCTTTTAGGATTTGAAATAGCTCAACTGGAATTCCATAATCTCCACTAGCTTTGTTCATAGTGATGCTTCCTAAGGCCTACATGTTGACTTCACATTCCAGGATATCTGGCTCTAGTCCAGTGATCACACCATCGTGGTTATCTGGGTCATGAAGATCTTCTCTTCTTGCCTTCAATCTTTTCCACCATCAGGGTCTTTTCCAATGAGTCAGTTCTTTGCATCAGGTGGCCAAATTATTGGTGCTTCAGTTTTAGCATCAGTCCTTTCAATGAATATTTGGGGCTGATAACCTTTAGGATTGACTGCTTTGATCTCCTTGCCATCAAACAGACTCTCAAGAGTCTTCTCCAACACCACAGTGCAAAAGAATCAATTGTTTGGTGCTCAGCCTTCTTTATGGTCCAACTCTCACATCTATACATGACTACCAGCAAAATGATAGCTTTGACTAGACAGACCATTGTTGGCAAAGTAATGTGTCTGCTTTTTAATATGCTGTCTAGGTTGGTGGTAGTTTTTCTTCCAAGGAGCAAGTCTTTTAATTTCATGGCTGCAGTCACCATCTACAGTGATTTTGGAGCCCAAGAAAAGAAAGTCTGTCGTGGTTTCCATTGTTTCCCCATCTATTTGCTATGAAGTGATGGGACCAGATGCCATGATCTTCGTTTCTTGAATGTTGAGTTTTAAGCCAACTTTTTCACTCTCTTCTTTCACTTTCATCATGAGGCTCTTTAGTTCCTCTTTGCTTTCTGCCATAAGGGTGGTGTCATCTGTGTATCTTTCACTTTTATCAAGAGGCTCTTTGGTATTACTGTTCTCCAGTTTGTGGATCACCTACCTGGCAGGTATGGGATTTGATTTTACTGTGATTGTGCCCTTCCTACGGTCTCATTGCAGCTTTTTCTTTGTCTTTGGATGTGGGGTATATTTTTTTGGTAGGTTCCAGGGTTCTACTGTTGATGGTTGTTCAACAACCTAGCTGTGATTTTGGTGCTCTTGTAGGAGGAGATGAACACATGTCCTTCTACTCTGCCATCTTGAACCAATCTCCCCTTTGCCTTTTAACATGGCTGATCACAAGATTTCATGATAGCAAAAAGGATTAGGCTAAGGAGCTACTTTCACAATTCTCATATAGAAGATGGACCACAAAGGGAGCACTTGTGAGCTCATTCCATGTTAAAACCCTTCATCTACACAAGAAGTTTTGAGCCCTTGAAAGGGGACATGTGATAGAAGACCTGAGCAGCAGCTTCTTGAGAGTGTCAATGACATTATCTAAGCTGTACTTTCACTCATGTGGATTTATAAAAAATTACTATGCATAAAACACTATGAGAATGAGGGTGCTAAGAGGGAGAAGACAAAGCTTTTATCCTAAATAACACATAATCCCTCTGGGGAGACATTGTATAAAGTCATCCATGTATAAAGAGGATCACACCAGTTACATGATTAAGGAGTAGTCAGAGTGACACAGACATTAGATGCTCCAGCTCAGTCAAAGGAACGAGCACTGGGCTGCCAGTCAGAGGTCTAGATTTCTGCTTGAAATGCCACCACTCCCACCCAGTCCTTATCCACCTGATAAAGTTCTACTTTTTCTTCAAATTAACAAGCAAAGTTATTCTTTCCTCTGTTCCCACAGCAAGCTTTACATTCCTCTAATACAAACTTATATCACATTGTTTTTAAACTGTGCATTATGTATCTCCTCTACCAGGTTGAGCTCCTTGAGTATAGGGAACTTTTCTTGTTCATCTTTGTATCCTCAGGGTCCAACACTGTGCCAGGCACATAATAAGGGCACAATACATATTTGCTAAATGAATGAATGAACAAATCAATCAATATCCAGTCAAATGCTACCTCCTCTCAGGCTTTCCCTGACTCTCCACAATGAATACATATGTACCACTTTGTTTCTATGACACTTTGTTCACAGCACTACAGCAGCAGTTACAAGCTGTATTGTCGGTCACCTCCACTAGGCTATGCTATGTGCTTTCTTTAGTTGCTCAGTCATGGCCGACTCTTTACGACCCCATGGACTGTAGCCCACCACGCTCCTCTATCCATGGGGATTCTCCAGGCAAAAATACTGGAGTGGGTTGCCATGCCCTCCTCTCAGGGGATCTTCCAAACCCACTACGCTGGAAGTTCCTTAAAGACAGAATGTCATCTACTTTGCATATTCACAACCTGACATGACTGTGTTGTGATTTTTAACTAATTAACTGAACAATGACTAAACAGACATGATCTTAGGGTAGATGCATAGGTGATCTAGCTATAGAGAGGTTATATGAAATGTCCAGAACAGGCAAATCCAGAGAGACAGCAGATTGGTAGTTGCCAGGGGCTGGGGGAGGGGGGAATGGGGAGTGACTGCTAATGGTTATGGGATTTCTTTTCAGGGTGAAGATGTTCTGGATTTAGATACTGATGGTATTTGCAGGATTTTGTGTATATACTAAAAAACCACTGAATTGTAGACTTTAAAATTGTGAATTTTATGATAAATGAATTGTATCTCAAAATATATATACAGAGAAAGAGATGGGCATTTCACGTGGGCAGAACTGAATCAATAAAGACTTAGACTGTGTTTGAGTCTGAGGGGGACTAATGGTCATCTGGCTCAAGCAGACAATGGACGTAGGGAAATTAATGGGAAATAGGGCTGGAAATGTAGGATGGGGCTACCTAAGCTTTTCCTTAGAACATTAGTGTCATGAAAAATGTTAACAGATGGTGTATAAAAATAGGGTTCTTTAGTCAAATACATTTTGGAAGTACTGCATTCTATATACAACCTCTTGGAGCGTTATAATGAACATTAGTTCACTAAAAATTTTAGGAAGTTTTACAGTAATGAAACCATGGAACTCTGTTTAATCCAGAGTATGTAAATCATTTACTAACATATTGTGGAAGTTAATTTGTGAAACATTGGGCTGGAGTGTTAAAGGTTTTGCCTAACAGGCTACAGATTTTGAAATTTATTCTGCTGGCAATGAAAAGTCACTGAAACTTTCTGAGAAGGAAAGTTATATGATAAAAGTGGAGTTTTAATAAGACTGAAAGGATAATGGTATTTAGAACAGACCTGAGTGTGAGAAAACAAATACAGTGAGACTAAATGGTCTTGTAAGAGACAAAGTATGAAGTGATGAGGGTCAGAACTAGCATAGTGACAATGGAAATGGAAAGATGTAAGAAAAGTTCTAAAGGAAGAATCAGTATAACTTGGTTTGATATGGGGAATGGAAGATAGGTCAATTAAAAATAGCCTAAAGTATATAGTTTGAGTGGCTGAGAGAATGCTGATACCACTAAAAGAAATTGGAAGAAAATGTTTCTGGGGATAAGGAATCAAGATAATGGTAAGTTCTATTTTAATTATGTTGAGACTGAGGCAACTTTGGAGATATGTAGGCTGTTGCAGATATGGACTGGAACTCAGGTTGAAGAATATCAACCCATTTAAAGGACAGAGTATAGAATATGGAGAAGGAAAGAGTAGAGAATATTAGAAATGTTCATAGTTGGGTGGTAAGAGGAAAAAGATAACAGAGAGAGTGATGAGAAAATAAAGGACAAAAGAAAAGACAATTTCAGTAAAGAGGCAGTGGTTAATAATGAAGGCCAGGGTAAAGAAAGAGGTCCAAAAATTTGTCTAGGAGATAGCAACTGGCGGCCTTGTGTAGTGTGGTTAACAGTAGAGAATGATAGAAAGAGTGAATCAAGATGAGGACAGACAGGTAAGCAGGCCCTTGTAGGTCATGTTCAGGATTTTGGTTTTTAAGAGCAATGGGAAACTATTGAAGGAGCTAAGCAAGGTCATATGTATTTGAAAATTTAAAAGATCACTCTGGTTGCTAGAGGGAGAGATGAAGAAAGCAAGAGATGCCAGGAGACCAGCTAAAAGTTTCCTGTAGTAGCTGAGGTAAGAGATGATAACCTGAACTAGGTTGGTGATGATGGAAGGTGGGAAAAAATGAATGAACATGATATTTAGGAGGCAGAATTGATAGGACTTAGTAATAGAAATGGGAGTGAGGGAGGAGTTGAGGATAACTCCTAGATGTCTAGCTTGGACGATCAGAAGAATGATAGTGCCATTCAACGAGTTAGGGAACTGGAGGAGTTTTATTTTCATTTGCATTAACTACCCCCCTGTCCAGCACTGCTCAGGTGAACCATTAATCTTCAACAAAGAAATGCATCTATGCAGCTACTCACCCCAATGCAACATAGGCTTGCCTATGGTAATATACAAATCAACTCCAGCAAATAGAGGTGTTTGCACTTATGACTTTCTGGGGCTCATATCTGAAGCCAGTTTTCTCTGTCCTTAAGATCTTAATAAATATAGCAATCATCATATCTCTAACAAAATTGTAGATGTTCTGGAACACAAATGCCATCTTTTCAGGCTCTCTTCATGGGTCCCGAAGTATATCAGCTTTATTGAGATATAATTCACATACCATATCATTTACCTACTTAAAGTGTACAATTCAATAGCTTCTAGTATACTCACAGAATACTAAATTTCAATTTTAGAATATTTTCATCCCCCTAAAAGGAAACAACCATGCCCATTAGCAGTCAATACCCATCTCCCCCAATCCCTGGGCAACCATTAATCTAATTTCTGTCTTTTATAAATTGGACCATTTTGGACATTTCAGATAAATGTCCAAAGTCACACAGTATGCAGTCCTTTATGATCGGCATCTTTCACTTAGCATAATGCTTTCAAGGTCCATGTTGTAGCATGTATCAACACCTCATTTTTTTTAATGGCCATATCACATTTTGTTTATCCATTCATCAGTTGGTAGATATTTGGGTTGCTCCCATTTTTGGCTATTATGAATAATGCTGCTATGAACATTTCTATATAAGTCTTTGTTTGGCATTTGTTTTCATTTTTTATGGCTATATACCTTGAAGTGAAATTACTGGGTCATGTGGTAACTCCATGTTTAACCTTCTAAGCAACTTAGGCAGACTGTTTTCCAAAGCAGCTGTACTACTGTAGAGTAACACAGTGTATGAGATCACCAATTTCTCCACATCCTTGTCAATACTTATTATTATATGTCTTTTTGATTATACCTATCTTAGTGGGTATCAAATGGTAGATCACTTTTTCTTTGACCACTGTGTTCTGATGTATCTATCTCTGATGACTAATGATGTCAAGAATCTTTCATATGCTTACTGGTCATGTGAATATGTTCTTTGGAGAACTGTCTATACAGATTCTTTTCCCATTAAAAAAATTATTTGTCTTTATATTATCGAGTTGTAAGAGCTCTTTCTATATTCTAAGCATAAGTCCTTTAACAAATATATGATTTCCCAACATTTACTGCCCTTCTGTGGGTTGCCTTTCAACTTCCTTGATGGTCCTCTGCAGAAAACTTTTAATTTTGCTGTTGTCTAATTTATTGATTTTTAAAACTTTATTGCTTGTGCTCTTGGTGTCAAGCAACAGAACTGTACATGGAACAAGAGACTGGTTCCAAATTGGGAAAGGAGTATCTCAAGGCTGTATATTGTCATCCTGATTATTTAACTTATACGCAGAGTACATCACATGAAATGCCAGGCTGGATGAAGCACAAGCTGGAATCGAGATTGCAAGGAGAAATATCAATAACCTCAGACATGCAGATGACACGACCCTTCTGGCAGAAGCGAAGAAGCACTAAAGAGCCTTTTGATGAAGGTGAAAAAGGAGAGGGAAACAGCTGGCTTAAAACTCAACATTCAAAAACTAAGATCATGGCATCTGGTTCCATCACTTCATGGCAAATAGATGGGGAAACAACAGAAACAGTGAGAGACTTTATTTTCTTGGGGTCCAAAATCAGTGTAGATGGTGAGTGCAGCCATGAAATTAAAAGATGCTTGCTCCTTGGAAGAAAAGCTATGACCAACCGAGACAGCATATTAAAAAGCAGAGACATTACTTTGCCAACAAAGGTCCATCTAGTCAAAGCTATGGTTTTTCCAGTATTCATGTATAGATGTGAGAGTTGGACCATAAAGAAGGCTGAATACTGAAGAATGCTTTTGAACTGTGGTGTTGGAGATGACTCTTGAGAGTCCCTTGGACTGCAAGAAGATCACACCAGTCAATCCTAAAGGAAATCAATCCTAAATATTCATTGGAAGGACTGATGCTGAACCTGAAACTCCAATATTTTGGCCACCTGATGTGAAGAGCCAACTCATTGGAAAAGACCCTGATGGTGGGAAAGATTGAAGGCAGGAGAATGGGACAACAGAAGATGAGATGGTTGGATGGCATTACTGATTCAATGGACATGAGTTTGTGCAAGCTCTGGGAGATGATAAAGCACATGCTACCATGTGGACTGGCATGCTTCAGTCGTGTCCGACTCTGTGTGACCCCATGGACAGCAGCCCACCAGGCTCTTCCGTCCACAGAATTCTCTAGGCAAGAATACTGGAGTGGGTTGCCATTTCATTCTCCATTCTGACCATAATGACCATAAAAAACTCAAGATCAGTTACAAGAAGAAAACCAGAAAAACCACAAAGATGTGGATATAAAACAACATGCTACTGAAAAACCAACTGGCCATTGGAGAAATCAAAAGAGAAGTCAAACTACACCAAAAAACAGATAAAACATAAATATTCCATACCAAAATCTATGGGATAGAGCAAAAGTTGTTCCAAGAGAAAGGTTCATAGTGATGCAGGTCTACCTCAAGAAACAAGAAAAATCTCAAATAAACAAACTAAATTTACATGTAAAGAAACCAGAAAAGAAAGAACAAATGAAACCCAAAATTAGTGGAAAGAAGGAAATAATAAAGATCAGAACAGATATAAATAAAGACGAAAAAGATAATAGAAAAGATCAACACACCCAAGAGCTGGTTCTTTGAGAAGACAGACAGAATTGACAAGCCTTTAGTTTAGACTAACCAAGAAAAAAAGAGTACTCAAATAGATAAAATCAGAATTGAAAGAGTAAAAGTTATATTTGACACTACTGAAATACGATGGATCATAAGAGAATAACATGAACAATTATAAGTCAACAAATTGGACAACCTAGAAATAATGGGCCAATTCTTAGAAGCATACAACCTACCAAGACTGAATCATGAAGAAACAGAAAACCTGAATAGACCAATTACTAGTAAAGGAGATTAGAACAGTAATCAAACACCTCCCAACAAACAGAAGTCCAAGATGGAATGGCTTCCCTGGTAAATGCTTCCAAAAATTAACGATTTACTACTTATCCTTCTCAAATTCTTCCAAAATATTAAAGAAGGAACATTTTCAAACACATTTTATGAGGCCAGCATTACCCTGATACCAAAACCAAACAAGAATACCACAAGAAAAGAAAATTACACGCTAATATCGTTGATGAACACAGATGCAAAAACTCTCAACAAAACAGTAGCAAACCAAAGTCAACAATTCATTAAAAGAATCATACACCATGGTTAAGTGGGATTTATTCCAGGGATGCAAGGATGGTTCAACATCTGCAAATCAATCATCATAATATACCATATAACAAAATGAAGGATAAAAATTATACCATCTCAGTAGATATAGAAAAAGTATTTGATCAAATTCAACATCCACTTATGATGAAAGCTCAAAAAAGTGGGTAGCAAGGGAATGTGTCTCAACATAATAAAAACCATATATGACAAAAACTATGATCTTAGTTTTTTGAATGCTGAATTTTAAGCCAACTTTTTCACTCTCCTCTTCCACTTTCATCAAGAGGCTCTTCTTCACTTTCTGCCATAAGAGTGGTGTCATCTGCATATCTGAGGTTATTGATATTTCTCCTGGCAATCTTGATTACAGCTTGTACTTCATCCAGCCCAGCATTTCTCATGATGTACTTTGCATATAAGTTAAATAAGCAGGGTGACAATATCCAGCCTTGACGTACTCCTTTTCCTATTTGGAGCCAGTCTGTTGTTCCATGTCCAGTTCTAACTGTTGTTTCCTGACCTGCATACAGATTTCTCAAGAGGCAGGTCAGGTGGTCTGCTATGCTCATCTCTTTCAGAATTTTGCACAGTTTATTGTGGTCCACACAGTCAAAGGCTTTGGCATAGTTAATAAAGCAGAAAGAGATGTTTTTCTGGAACTCTCTTGCTTTTTCAATGAGCCAGTGGATGTTGGCAATTTGATCTCTGGTTCCTCTGCCTTTTCTAAAACCAGCTTGAACATCTGGAAGTTCACGGTTCACATATTGCTGAAGGAAACATTAAAAGAATGGCCTTCAAAGACAGAAATACTTGAGGCTTGAATCTCAGTTGTTCAACCTTCTAGATCTTTAATCTTAAGGGAATTTTCCAATACTTTGGCCACCTGATGTGAAGAGCTGACTCATTTGAAAAGACCCTGATGCAGGGAAAGATTGAGGGCAGGAGGAGAAGGGGATGACAGAGGATGAAATGGTTGGATGGCATCACCGACTCAATGGACATGGGTTTGGGTGGACTCTGGGAATTGGTGATGGACAGGGAAGCCTGGCATGCTGCAGTCCATGGGGTCACAAAGAGTCGGACACGGCTGAGCAACTGAACTGAACTGATGACAAACCCACAGCTAACATCATACTCATTAGCAAAAAGGTAAAAGTGTTTCCTCTAAGATCAGAAACAAGACATGGATGTCCACTCTCACCTCTTTTATACAACATAGTTTTGAATGTTTTATCCAGAGCAACTAGGCAAGAAAAAGAAATAAAATTCATCCAAATCAGACAGAAAGAAGTAAAACCCATGATTTGCAGATGACATGATACTACATATATAGAAAACCCTAAAGACTGCATCAAAAAACTGTTGGAACTAATAAATAAATTCAGTAAAGTTACAGGATAAAAAATATACAGAAATCTGTGGTATTTCTAAACACTAATAATAAACTATCAGAAAGAGAAATTATGAAAACAATCCAATATACAATTGTATCAAAAAGAGTACGATACCTACAAATAAATTTAAGCAAGGAAGTGAAAGAACTGTACCCTGAAAAGTGTAAGATTCTGATGAAAGAAATTGAATCCATGTTCATAGGTTGGAAGAATTAATATTGTTAAAATATCCACAGCACCCAAGCAATCTTCAGATTCAATGCAGTCTCTATCAAAATTCTAAAGGAATATTTCACACAACTGGAAAAAATTTAAAAATTCGTATGGAACCACAAAAATATCCTGAATAGCCAAAACAATCTTGAGAAAGAAGAACAAAGCTGGAGGTACACCACTTCCTGATTTCAAAGCATACAATAAAGTGATAATAATTAAATAGTATGGTCCTGGAACAAAAAGACACACAGATCAATGCAACAGATTTGACAGCCCAGTAATAATTCACCCATATAGACAATTTGGGCTTCCCTCATAGTTCAGTCGGTAAAGAATCTGCCTGCAATGCAGGAGCCCCGGGTTCGATTCCTGGATTGGGAAGATCCCCGGGAGAAGGAAATGGCAATCCACTCCAGTATTCTTGCCTGGATGTAAATCTAACAACACATATATAGGACTTGTATGTTGAAAATTACATAATGCTGATGAAATAAATAAAAAATCTAAATAAACGAAGAGACATACCCTGTTCATGGGTTGGAATATTCAATATAATAAAGGCATCAATTCTTTTTAAAAACTGACATATAATTTAACATGTCAATTCCTGATATATAGGGTACCAGGTTGGATGTAGCTCCCCCTCCAAATTCATGTCCTTCCCGGTACCTCATCATATGACCATATTTGGAAATAGGGTCACTACAGATGTAATTAATTTGAGATCATACTGAAGTAGAGTGAACCCTTAATCCAGTAATGGATGTGCACTTATGAGAAAAAGAGAAAGACAGACAGATGGGGAGAATGCCATGTGGTGACAGAGACTGGAGTGATAAATCTGTAAGCCAAGGAATGCCAAGGTTTGACAGCAACCACCAAAAGAGGAAGAGGCAAAGAAGGATCCTCCCCATAGAGCCTATGGAGAGAGTACAGCCTGCTGACACCTTGATTTTCAGATTTCTAGCCTCCAGAACTGTGAGAGAATAAATTTCACCTATTATAAGTTACCCAGTTTGTGGCAATTTGTTATAGCAGTCCTAGGAATCAAATACAGTTTAATGCAATTCCTATCAAAATCCCAGGAGGAATTTTTGCAGATTTACAAAAGATTACTCTAAAATGAATATAGAAAGGCAATGGAACTAGACAGCTTATAACAATTATGCAATAGAACAATAAAGTTGGTGCAATCACTCTACTTGCTTTTAAGACATTATAGTAATCAGGACTGTATGGTACTGGCAGAAGGATTAACACATAGAGAAAATGAAGAACCCAGTAACAGACTCACACAAGTATATCCAATCAATTTTTGTCAGAAGTACGAAAGCAATTTAATGGAGGAAAGATAGCCTTGTCAACAAACGGTGCTAGGGCAACTAGATATCATAGGCGAAAATGAAACTCAGCTTAAATCTCACAACTCATACAAAAATTAACTTGAAATGTATTATGAACTTAAATGTAAAACATAAAACTTATAAAAAGAGGAGAAAATCTTTAGGATATAGGGCTAGGCACAAAGTATACTAAATACCAACTTAAACTGAAATTCCTAGCAAGAGCACATAAATAAGACATGTGTTCTGGTGGAAAGAGTTCTGAAATTGAGGTCAGACAGTTCTAATTCTTTCATTCACTAGTCATACGAACTTAGGCAAATTGATAACTTGACATTTTTGAATCTTAAAAATTCTCTCATTTGTAATTCAAGGATAATACCAGTAGAATTACTGGGGGTGGGGTGGTCAAATGTAATAATGGATGTAAGAATGCACTGTAAAACGTAAAGCACGATAGTGTGGGCCTGAGGTTTTATGTTTGTGCAACAGCCATTTTGCCACTGTATGGACATACTTGATAATGGTTATCTGCTTAATAAGTAATGAATGAGTGACTGGTCATCAGAAAAGTCAAACAAGGGCAAAATTTTTTTCCCAAGCATTTAAAACAAAAGGGGTGCATACCACATTCAATCAAACATTAAAAAGCAACATATACTATATAAGGAGATAAGAGGGTTATTAAATATCTGCATAAAAAGCTAACTATTCCATCATGTTTCAGGGAATTAACAATTATGGATGGGGACTGGTTAAAAAAGTATAAAAATATTAACCTAACAGGCAATTCAAGAGTCAGAGAGATGGAACAGTAATACATTAGACGGAATAAAAGTGGAAAAAACAAAATGCTCAGAGCAGTTCTGGCCTTATATAGAGACTATGGAAATTGATCAATTTGAATTTATAGTACAATTTAATTTTAGTTTGTATTCGTTACTATGGCAAACACATCTGAAGCTCCAGATGAGGCTCATGGCTTAGAAATTAAATTATTTCTTCTTCCAAAAGGAAGTTAAAATGAGGAAAAAAAAAAGATGTATGTATGTCCAAAATGTTGAATGCAGAAGTTTTTTTTTTTTTTTAACTTAAATTCACACTGGCCATAATTACATAGTTTCAGAATTCTGGGTTTCTGTAAGACGATGCTAGTTTGTACCAGGTTGTCACCCTGCTATATTATTCCACCATCTGTTGTGGTTTGCAGACATTTGTATATGAAGAAGCAATCAGGCAAGTCAGGATCCTTGGATATTAACATGGACTCAAATAATGACTTTTTGTGTGACTTTAAGCAGGCCATTTAACCTTAATATTTTATAGCTTCCTTACAATAACAATACTACCTTACATGTATATGAGCTGCTAAAGTTCACAACACATATTATTATTTCAGTTGATTTCTTAGAACCCATGCTGTAGCATGTATCAGCAATGAAAAGGAATGGCCTTGTTATTGCTGAATAAATAGAATACTATTCTGTTGAATCAGTATGTCACATTTTGTTCACTAGTTGGTAAATATTTGTTTCCACTATATATCTATATACTCCTTAAATAGTATCCTATATATCTCCTTATATAGTATATGTTGCTTTTTAATGTTTGATTGAATGTGGTGTTTCTAAGAGAAAGTATTATTATTTCCATTTTACATGAGAAAACTGAAGTCAAACAGCAGAGGAGGAATAACCTTATGCAAAAACAAATGAGAAACCATTCAGATCCTTACCTCATACACCATAAACAAAAATTAACTCAAAATGAATCATAGACCAATATGTAAGAAATAAGAGTATAAAATCTACAAGAAAAAAATAGAAGAAAATCTTTGTAAATTTGGAATAGGCAAAGACTTCTTATCATGACTAAAAACATGACCCATAAAAAGAAGATGACAAACTGGGCTTCATCAAAATTCCGAACATTTGCTTTTTAAATAATGCCACTAAAAAATGAAAAGACAAGCCAGAGACTGGGAGATAATACTTACAAATAGTATATTTGATAAAGGATTTGTATCTAGAATACATAAAGAACTCTTAAAACTCACTGAGAATCCAATTTTAAAAATGGGGAAATAATTGAATAGGTATCTTTCCAAAGAACAAATGGCACATGAAAAAAAGATCAACAGTGTTAGCTACCAAGAAGTTCAAATAAAACCAACAAAATGTGACATACTGATTCAACAGAATAGTATTCTATTTATTCAGCAATAACAAGGCCATTCCTTTTCATTGCTGATACATGCTACAGCATGGGTGAACCTCAAAAACAGTAAGCTAAATTGAAAGAAGCCAGACACAAGAGGTCACAAGTATGATTTCATTTACATGAAGTATCTAGAAAGAGAAAATCTATAGAGATAAAAAGCAGATCAGTGGTTCCCTGGACCTGAAAATGGAAGCAGGGATTAACTGCAAACAGGCAACGGGAAACTTCTGTGGGTAATGGAAATACTCTAAAACTGGAGTATGGTGACAGTTGCATAACCACAAAATTTACTAAAAATCATGAAATTATACACAAACAATGAGTGAATTTTATGTATGTAAATTACATCTTAATAAAGCTAATTTGAAAATTACTGAATTAAACCTGCACTGAAAAGGGAAAATCAGCAGAGGAAGGACTAAAATGTAAGTCGTCTTCAGTGTTCCTTCTACTCTATTACCTGTCTCAGAAGTGGCAGGAATAACAATAAACTTTTCCAAAGAGTTAGTATCATCACAAGGAAATAACAATTCTACCAGATTTGAAAATACAAAATAATTAAAAATGCCAGATGGTACACTTTGACCTATTCCATAGTACACTCGTATTAGAAATTTTCTACTTTTAACTATTAATATTTACATTTCACAAACCCAGGGAAATTTTATAGTGTGTAACCACATTTTAAAATGAACTTATTGAAAATAAAACTCATATCAAAAAGCATTATGTAATTCTTTGTAATTTTTAATACATAAGACAATTCAGTTCTTTAAAATTAGCTTAAAGTTTAATATCATTGTTTGACTTACGGTGTGGCTAATGAAGATCAGAGCATCTTCAATATTATCCCAAATTTCTCCCATGGGACAGAGTTCTGTATTCGGCACCCCATCTGGCACTAAGAGGTTAACCAAGTTGTGCATACATTTGCTGAAAATCAAAAAGAGAAAACCCATCCTATAAGGAAAGAAATCATTGACTTCATGGCTGAGATAAGTCAAATCTGGACCTCATCCCAGACTAAGAGCTTCAAAACACGTCTGTTCTTCCTTCAATTTTATCTGGCCTCCAAGCTCAACGACAGATTTTTGAAAATATAAAAGGGGCTGACCAATCCTTCATTTTATTATGCCTGTGGCTGTCTTTCACTTTTTTTTTAGTTTCCTGAACTAAGAAGTTGTGTCTGTTTACTATATTTTATGAGCTGGTTTCATCTACATGCACTTTAAAGCATCTCATTACATCCTCAAATGGGGAAAGGGAATTGGATTTAAACTGGGAATAATTCCAGGAGAACTGTCTCTCATGTCTCAGAAAAGGAAGACTATTATGAAGTTTTCCAGAGAAAAATCACACAATATCTATTTTTCCCCCATGTCTGGGAATAGAGAACATAAAATCTCCAATAAATATTATTTTATATTATGTACAGCACTTATTGGTCCTTAAAGAAAGGTGCTTAGAAAAAAATATGAGGCAAATGTGCCAAAATGTTAGTATCTGTTAAATTTGAGCAGTGGATACATTGGTGCTTGTTATATTAATCTTTGTACTTTTCTGTACAATTGGCATATTTAGTACTGAATGAAAGGTATCAATACTTAATCAATAATTTTATTATATATAAAGACTCACAAAAAGTAGTAACTTTCTCCTTTTTTTCCTTTGGGACAACCAGATTCCTTCACCTTGCCTCGGTCTATGACACAACTCTAAATATGGAGCTGTTCTGAGGGCTGAGGGCTTTTTAGCCCAGGAGTTACAAGTGTACCCCAATCATCTTTTGAGTCAGTTGAGTATGATTGATAACAAATGGGACATTGATTATGGCATTTTTGGCTATCAAAAAGCTAGGATTCCATGTTGAATTATATTTACCAACCTGTATCTCAAAACATCAATCGATTCCTTCCTTTTGTGGAAAAACAAAGCCTTTTTCAAGGCCTTCAGAGCAATAGAAGGATAGCATGCAGGCTTTTCCATTGCTAATGCTATAAGAAGGGAAGCAAAAAGATTGTGAACATCATAATCTCATCCACTGAGTTTTCATCCTAGGTTACAACTTGGTTTTCTCTAATGAAACTGACCTGAAACAGATACAAAAACAAACACAAAACTCGAAAAATGAATTTCATAATGTGATGAATCCGTGGTGGCTTTCAGAGATAGCTTCTACTTTCTGGGCAGAGTAACATGGTAGGATCAGTAGGTTATACATACATATATTTTTTTTTTCAGTAAACATCAACAGAGAACCTACTGTTTCTGTGACTCAGTACATAGTCATATAGGCAAAGTAATAATCTTATGAACCAAAGTGAAGGAGAGGCACATGAAGAAAAAACAGAAAGCAGATCAGTAAAAAGGTACTAATAAAAATCACATTTATATTCTCCACAATCTGCTTTTACTGAAGTGGATCAATAATCAAAGCAGTCAAATCTGAGCATCAGAAAACCTCTTAGTTTACCAGATGCATGATCTTTATAGTTCCAAAAAGCAAAAGAATAATTTAAAACAATAAGGTGTGTGTCTGTGTGTGCATTTGTAAAGGTGACAGTAGATAACTGAGAACTTACTGGTGGGTGAATGAGAGTGGACTGAGGGTATGTGTATATGCAATGCTGATCAGTTCTGAGCAATGATAAAAAGGTTTTACTATAGACCTTTATAACTATGAAAATTTCTACACTTGATCTGAGCTCAGAATTAATGGGAAAAAAACCCCAGATTTATACTACAATATACTGTTTCTATCTAATATTAAAAACGGGAAACCCTTGGCGTAAGAGTACTTATCAGAGATAAAACTCTCAAAACTTCTAGATGCATTCACAAGGCCTCTAGAATTGGAGTTCCATTATTCAAGAGCAGTGGTCATCATTACATAGCTATAAGTTATACACCATCAGCTTCATGTTCCTAGAAATTCTGTCTTGGCAAGACAAGGAAAGGCAAATGTGACTCTTGTACATTTGGGGCTATCCAATACCTTTATATTAGCCATATACAGGCTCCTGAGGAGGGTGAAAGATATAAAGGGAAGATAATTAGGCCATGTCTTGCAGTATATCCCCACAGAGGCTGAGTCCCCAAATACCACCTGTAGCTCAACGAAAAATTTGAGGTTGGCAATTATGTTAAAAATATCACCAATATTTCTCTGTACACTTTAATAAATGACTAAGATTGTATCACCTTTGATTAGTGAAGCAGCTGATTATCTATTTCTAGCTAGCTGAGCAAAACTTTCTTAAGTTTGAGCTACTATCCCTATTGTGTAGTTACATTATTTGATTCTACACAAAATAAATATAAGCACCTATTATGAGCAATGCACTTTGCTAGGGTTTATAAGTACAGCAAATGTAAGTAATTATTACTCATGATTCTAAGGAGCTTATATTTCATATAAAGAATAAGATAAATGGACAAATGACTGTAATACAAAATAGTTCAAGAATTATTAGAGAAGGAGAGCAAAGTTCTATGGGGATACATTGCTTCCCACCTGGATTAAAGAGAGAACAGAGAGAAGAAAGAAAAACGTAGTAAGATTTAAATGGGTATCAGCCTTCCAAAAACAAATATAGCTCTTACCTGCAATTGTTTCAAATGCTTTACTTTCTAAATGAGGTAGTTCCCACACACTGATTCAGGAAGTGGTCCAGTAATGGGTCATTCAGTTTGGCTCTCACTTCAAAACTCATACAGCACAAGCAATGTCTCGCATGGATCCCTTGAGAAGTCCCCACTAAGAAAGAGAGGCAAAAGTGCAACATTCTCTGTGATTACATTTCATTATTCTCTCCTATTCTAATTTCTCTTCTGGGGAGATTTTCCTATTGAGGAAAATTAACTCTACTTACAATTTGAGGTTATCTCAGCTCCTTTAGATACATCTTTTACATTTTTAGAACTATAAACTTACCAATACTTTCACACCCTGAAATGCATTCACTAAAGTTGTCTACATTTCCTGAAATTATTGCCATGATATTTCTAAATAGCCTGGAAAAGTCTTGCTGCTATCTAATTCAAATATAATGTTTACCTGCCTTACTTTAATGACTGAGTTAACCAGAAGATTCAGTGCAATATAAAACAACTGTAGTTTTATTTTAAACTAAGTAAGGGAAAGTTTCCCAACTGTTTCACTTAGTCAGTCAATAATATTTATTTCTTGGTTATCACCATGGGCAGAATCTTGTATCAGGTGGCATATATCATACTATTTGAGTTGGTTTCCAATCACCCTTATTAGACTGAATGTTTTCAAAAGTTTTGAGGTATAGTATATATACAACAAACAAGTGTATTAATCTTAAAACAGTGTGATGAATCTTTATGTCTGTTAAAACCCATATAACCCAAATCATGATATAGAACACTTTCAAAACTCGTGCTCCTTTCCAGTTAATACCACCTTTGCAGAGTTTAACAACTATTTTGACTTCTATCACTACTGATTGTAATTTTTATTATTGAACATCAGTGACAGCATGTAGAACTATAATCATCTTTTGAATATTGACCTGTATCCTGTGACTTGCTTAATTCATTTACTAGTTCCTGTAACTTTTTTGGTAGATTCTTTGGACTTTCTATATAGAGAATTATGTGTCCTCTGCAAATACAGATAGTTTTATTTGATCTTTTTCACTCTACACATCTTTTCCCACTCTTTTGCTTGCCTTATTGCATTGGTTAGAACCACCAGGATAATGATGACCAGGAGTAGTGAGACTAGATATCTTGACTTGTTTATGCCCTTAGAGGGAAAGTATTCAGTCTTTCATCATTAAAACGACATTAGCTGTACGTTTTATTTTTTATGGATGGCTTTTATCAGGTTAAGGAACTTCCCTACTATTTCTGTTTAGCTGAGAGTTTCTGTAATAAATGGATGTTGAATCTTGTCACTTAATCTGTTGATATGGTGAATTAACTGAGTTTATAATGTTGAAACCAGGACAAACCTCACTTGGTTAAAATCTGTTAGATTTTAAGCTATGAATTCAATGGGTATAGGACAATTCAAGTTATCTGTTTCTTCTTGTGGGAGTTTTGGTAGTTGGACTTTCAAAGGAATTTGTCAGTCTCATCTAACCCTTCAAATCAATGGGCATAAATTTGTTCAGAATATTCCCTTGTTATCTTTTTTTAATGTCTGTAGGATCTTCAGTGATGTCTACACTATCATTCTTGACACTGTTAATTTCTGTCTTGATCTGCCTGGCTAGAGGTTTCTCAATTGCATTGACAAACAGCAACAACAAAACAGCTTTTGTTTTCATCAATTTTATCTATTGTTTCTTGTTTTAAATCTTATTGACTTCTGCTTATATTATTCCTTTCAGTTTACATGTGTGCATGTGTATATCTAAAGAATTTTGTAAAACATTTATTAATTTGTTTGGCTACACCAGGTCTTAGTTGTGGCATGCTGTATCTTTAATTGCAGCATGGGGGATCTACTTCCCTGAGCAGGGATCAAACCTAGGCCTTCTGCAGAGAAGTCCTGCTGTATAATTTTTTTTAAATGTTGAATTCCTGGGACAAATCTTACTTGGTTATAGTGTATTCTTCTTTTTACATATTGCTGAATTCAATTTTCTCACATTTTGTTAAGATTTTTGCATTTATCATTTAAGATACTGACCTGTATTTTTCTTTTCTTGAAATGTCCTAGGTCAAGTTTTGTCATCAAAGACATGCTGGTCTCATAAAATCAATGTGTTGCCTCTTTCTCTATTTTCTATAAAGGATATTTTTACAGGGTTGCTATTATTTCTTCCTTATTTGTTTTGAAGTATTTATACCAGTGAAGACATTTTCTTTTTGTAGGAAGGTATTCATGTGTAAAATTACTATCACAGGTAATTTCCCTTTGGACCAATTTTCATAGAGATATCTTTAAAAAAGTTTGTCCATTTTTGTCAAAATATTCAAATTTATTAGCATAAATTTGTTCACAATGTCCTTTTATTGTCTTACTAATGTTTGAAAGATTTGTAATAATGCCTACCTTTGAATTACTGGTATTAGCAATTTGTGTTCTTTTTATTTTTTGATCCATTTTGTTTGGCATTTAGCAAACATAGTAATCTTTCCAAAGTATCAACTTTTAGCTTTGTTGACTTTCTCTACTGTATGTCTGGTTTCTATTTCATTCTTCTCTGCTCTTATCTTTGTAATGTTCTTCTTTTCTACTTTCTTCAGGATTTAATTTTCTTGATATTTAAAGTCAAAGATTAAATTGATGATTTTCAACCATTCATCTTTTCTAATATATGCACTTCAAGACATAGAATTTTTCCTTATTTTAGATATATCGCATAAACTTTGATGTCATATTTCCCATTTTTAAGTTCAATATATTCCATAATTTTCATTTTGATTTCTTCTTTTGCCAATGGATTATTTCAAGTGGTTTTTTTTTTAAGGATTTTCAACAATGGGGGTTTTCTAATCATCTTTCAGTTGAATTCTAATTTGATTCTATTTTGGTAAATGCTACAAGTACACCTACAAAAAATGTGTACTCTATAGTTTATAGATGTATTGTTCTCTCTATATATATTTTGAGAAACTTTCTAGAAATCAATAGTAAATGTTTGTAAGTAAGCTATGGTACACACCTTACTCTGAGAGTCATTGTGTCTAGATAACTGTACAGGAAAATTTTCAAACACATCTGTATTTTTATAAAAGAAACTGTATATACAAAAGCAAACATACTAGGAACAGGGAGACTTGAATGACATTCCTAACTAGGTCAGGCACTTGGGAGAAGGAATAGTGCGTATCATCATAAATATCTGGGAACTATAACGAACCTGTCGCCTAAACCTGTGACCCTCTTCTAAATTGCTTCACTGACTCCATAGTCCTATAATCAAAGTTCCTACTCACTGTCACTAGGGTTTTGCTTTGTATTATTAGCATAAGCTTATGTTGTTTGTGAGTCATAATTTAAGTAAAATGCTGCCAGAAGTGAAGATTTTTAGGAGAGCAACTTCTATCTGAGATACTTGTATATATCCAGATAATGGTTTAATCTCCTTTAGGGGAGAAATCCTAAATAGCGGTTCTCCTATTTTTATGGCCTAGGTCCTGGCCCAAAATGTATACTAGAAAATTCACTCAAATTTTGCCATTTTATTTAATGTGCCTCTGGATCTTGCCTAATCTTAAAATTATCATCTCTGAGAATTTTTATCCATTGAGAACTAATCTTTGAGCCAAAAGCAACCCAAGATTTATTGCTAGTTATTAAGCCAATGGAAGGAACAAGCAAAAGCCAGGTGCTCAAGGATAAGCACTTAATCCTAGTTTTGGTGTGGGTGTACAACTGAACAGATAAAAATTATTTCTAATTCCAACATGAGACTTGATAGATTTTATCTACTACATTTGAATAAATTAGAATGACCTTCTAGTTCTGGACTGAGGAGACCATAGGCTATAAATATCAATACATAATATAATAAAAACAGAGACAATCCTATGCCCCGCCAGCTGAAGATTTGCCTTTTTGCTGGTAGAGGATCCTTGCTGGGTTTTGATTTAAAGCTTTCAGGTCCTGTTGCCATAACCACTAACACTTAAAATTAAAAAAAAAATTTAATTTATTTTTTGCCCATGCTACGTGGCTTATGAGATTTTAGTTCCCTGACCAGGAACTTAACATGGGCCCTCCAGCAATGGAAGTGTGGAGTTCTAACCAACAGACTTCCAGAGAATTTCCATAACCACTAACACTTTTGATGATGACACTCGATGAATACTTTGCACCAAAGTCAAAATTATAGTACTGGAGATAAGTGAAATTCTTCCTTGCAATGACTTATAAAAATAAAGGCTTTTCTCCAACTTCATGTTTTTGAGATTAAAAATTCACTCATTTGACAAAATAAGTAGCTTTTAGAAATCTACTTACTAAGATTACTCTTGGCCCTAACATGTGATAACTCTTCACGTAGAAACTAACTCCAAGGATGTTTCTGGCAACATCCAAAAGTTAAGTTCTTAAATGGAGATCCTCAAAAAGAGCCAGAAAGATATTCAGGAGCTGTTGTGTTAGAAAGGTTTGAAGAGTCTTAAAATCATACGCAGTCATCTTTGGTATAATCCCTACTTCCCTTTAAATTTCCTTTTTTCTTTTCATGGAAACCTGATCTGCCTTTCTCTGCCCTATACCTGTATCCCAAGTTGAATATTTTAAAGATATTTTTCTAAATGTTTCTTTCCCGAAGTGTAAACTTATAATGACTTAAGTACTCCCAGAGATCTCTGCAAAGAGGGCTCTCAAAGACCAAGATGCTCTAATATGCAAAAAAATGACTTTCTAATGAAAGAATTTCTGGCACTATAGCAGCATTTCATTTAGTAAATATACTTTAAGCTTTTGTATATGCCAGACAGTTTTAGGAGGTAGGGATAAAGAATGAACAAGACAAACAACTTTTCTGCCTGCATGGAACTTAAGTTCTGGTTGAGAAAAAATTGATATACACTATATAATATCAAGTAGTGATGTGTGTTGTAAAGAAAAGTTATAGGTTAAGAGAGGAGATAGTGATACAAATTGTTATTTTAGAAAGGGTGTGGTCAGGAAAGACCTCTCTGGAGGGGGTGACCCTTGAGCAAAGGATGTGGGGGAGCAAGCTACATGAATATCCAGAGGAAGAGTTCTAGGCAAAGGGAATAGCAAATACAAAGGCCCAGAGGCAAGAAAGTATAAAGTATTACTAAGATATTGTAGAGCTAGATTATAGTGAACTGGGGCAGCGTGATGGGAGATTAGGTCAGAGAGGAAACCAAAAGCCAGATAATCTATGGCCTTGTAAATAATGGTAAGGACTTTGGATTTTAATTCCAAGTAAATGGGAAGTACAAGATGACTACGTGATCTGACTTATAATACTTTGGCTGTTGTGTGGCTACTGGATTTTTTGAAGGGCAATTGTGGAATTAGAAAGGATAGTTGAGAAGCTATTACAGTGGTCCAGGTGAGAAACTTGGACTAAGGTGATACTAATTGCCTGATTTACTATTGAGAAGGGGCACACCACAAATCACACTACTTTCAGCCTCACCTCCCACTAATATAACGACCGAATAAGAGACAGTGCCAAACTAACAATGCTCCCTTGTACTCCTGGCTTTTGTTTACTCAGTTCCCACAGCTTTTAATGCCTTCTACTTCCTTCTCTAACCATTAAAATCCTACTCACTATTCAAGTGTAAGTTCAAATATTACCTTTTGAAATGGATCATTTCTTCTTTTATGATTCCACACCCTCTATATGTCTATTAGTGAAGTCATTTCATTTAGCTTTGTATATGTGTAACAGATTATGTTTCTGATCTCATTTCTTCACTAAATTTATGAAGGTTAGAGACAGTAACACATTAACTTATATTTTCACAATAGCTAGTAGCCCCTAGTAATTTAATAAAGACTTTGTAGACTGAATGTGATAAGCTGCTTCCCTTAGGTCACTAACATAATGGTACATCAGGGTTAATACTTCTGTAAAAGTCAATTCCCATAGCACTAAGATTTCAGACACTGTTTATATGGTTCTTAATTAACTTTGATTTGGAATAGATTTTTAAAAGGTTGGCATTTTCCAATTCCCCCCCAGGAGCTTATGATTCACCAGCTTTGCAGGTTCCCTTAATTTGTCTATTTACAATTGGTAGCTTAATGATTTATTTACATTACTCATTTTATTCATTGAAAAGTTCAAACAATATAAAAGTAAAATAAAAAGTAAATGTCTCCTAAACTCACCAAATCCAAGAGGTAGCAAATGTTCAGTCTGGTGTGTATCCTTCCAAGACTTTATATATGATATATGCACTCATATGTATGCATGCTTAGTTAGCCCTCCCTATTAGCAGGTTCTATACAGGCAGATTCAACTAACCACGGATCAAAAATATTAAAAACAAACAAAAATTCCAGAAAGTTTCAAAAAAGCAAAACTTGAATTTACCATGTGGCAGCAACTACTAACATAGTATTTAAAGCTATTTACATAGCATTTACCTTGTATTAGGTATTAGAAGTAATCTAGAGATGATTAAAATATACAGGGGGAAATATATAGGTTATTTACAAGTACTAAGCCATTTTATATGGACTTGAGCATCTGGAGATTTTGGTATCCATGGGGGGTGCTGGAACCAAATCTCCTGCAGATATCCAACTCTTGATTTTGCCCTGAAAAGTCACATCTCAAATATAGAAAATATAAAACAATGTTTTCAGGATATCTTCTAAACCTAAAATTATCTTTGAGATTTCCTAAAGGGCCCCTGGAAAACTGCAAAAATTTATTCTTTCTCCTCATAAAGAGAGAAATATAAGAAGTAATTAGGTTTGTTTGATGGGTTACTATTGTTAAAGAGTTGCATGACAACAGTTTCAAAATCAGAAGAGATGCTTAGCCTTCTCTGTTAAATTTTTTTAGGTAAAATATTACTAATATAAAAATTTCAGAATTTTACACTTTATGGGCAGTTCCTGGAGATTTCTGTCTTCTCTGTTCCTAGTATATTTTTACCTTCAGATAAACATAAATCATATATTTTATGAATAATTTTCAAAAATGGATAGAATATGTAAATAGAGGATCAAAAGGAAATAGAAGATGCCAACAATACTATAAACCAATTAGAACTAACAGATGTTATATATAATACTCCATCCAACAACAGCAGAAAACACTTTATGCTCAAGTGCTAATGGAATATTCTCCAGTAGAGACCATATATTTGGCTACAAAATGCTGCTGCTAAGTCACTTCAGTCATGTCCGACTCTTAGTGACCCCATGGACTGCAGCCGACCAGGCTCCTCCGTCCATGGGATTTTCCAGGCAAGAGTACTGGAGTGGGGTGCCATTGCCTTCTCCGGCTACAAAATAAGTCTCAATAAATTTAATAAGACTAAAATCATATAGAGTATATTCTCTGACCATAATGGAATGAAGCTAGAAATCTATAACAGAAAGAAAACTGGAAAAGTCACAAGTATGTGGAAATTAAACAACAAGCAATGAGCCAAAGGAAAAAAAATCATGAGAGCTTAGAAAAATACCTAGAGATAGTTGGTAACAAAAACAAAACAAAATGAAATTTATGGGATGTAGTAAAGGCAGTACTGAAATGAAAGTTTGCAACTATAAATACCAATAAAGGAAGAAAAATTTTAAGGCAATACCACAAATTTAAACCATGAGGAACTAGAAAAACGAGCAAAACAAATTCAAAGCTACTAGAGGAGCGAAATAATAAAGAGCAGAAAAAAATGAAATAGAGGATAGAAAAATAGAGAAAATCAATGAAACCAACAATTTGAAGAGATTAACAAAATTGACAAAATTTAAGCTACACTGACGATAAGAGAAGATTCATTATTAGAATTAGGTCCTAGTAATTCAAAGAGAGGTTTCAAAAGAGGGGACATTATAACTGACCCTACAGAAATAAAAAGGATTACAAGAGATTACTATGAACTGTTGTATGCCAACAAATTAGATTTCCTAGATGAAACAACAAATTATTTTCTTTAATTTTTCCTTTAGTTTTAACCTAATGTCCTTTTTCTTTTTAAAAAATGTATTTTTAACTGGAGGATAATTGCTTTACAATTAACAATGTTGTGTTGGTTTCTGCCATACAACAACGTGAATCAGCCAAAAGTATACCTATATTCCCTCCCTCTTGAACTTCCCTCCCACCCCTGACCCCATCTCACCCCTCTAGGTTGTCACAGAGCACCAGGCTGAGCTCCCTGTGTTATACAGCAACTTTCCACTAGCTATCTTTTTTATATATAGTAATGTATATGTTTCAATGATACTCTCTCAATTTGTCCAATGTGCTATTTTCCCCACTGTGTCCATAAGTCTGTTTTCTATGTCGGCATCTCTACACCTGCCTTGCAAATAGGTTCATGAGTACCATTTTTCTAAATTTCATATATATGCATTAATATATGATATTTTTCTCTGACTTACCTTGTATAACAGGCACTAGGTTCACCCACCTCACCAGAACTGACTCAAATTCGTTCCTTTTTATGGCTGAGTAATATTCCATGTCCCCCTTCATGGATCACAGCTTTGTCATGGTGAAAGAGCTTGTGTAACTCAATGAAGCTATGGCCCTGCAGGACCACCCAAGATAGATGGGTCATAGTGACGAGTTCTGACAAAACATGGTCTACTGGAGGAGGAAATAGCAACCCACTCCAGTATTCTTGCCTAGAGAACCCCATGAACAGTATGAAAATGCACAAGGATATGACACTGGAAGACGAGCTGCCCAGATCAGGTGTCCAATGAGGTACTGGGCAAGAGGGGAGGGCAATTACTAATAGCTCCAGAAAGAATGAAGTGGCTGGGCCAAAGCACAAACAATGTTCAGTGTCCAGTGTCTGGTGGTGAAGGTAAAGTCTGATGCTGTAAAGCAAAATATTGTGTAGGAACCTGGAATGTTAGGTCCATGAATCAAGGTAAATTGGACGTGGTCAAGCAGGAGATGGTAAGATTGAACATCAACATCTTAGGAATCAGTAAACTAAAATGGATGAGAATGGGAGAATTTAATTCAGATGATCATTATATCTACTATGGTAGGCAAGAATCCCTTACAAGAAATGCAGTAGCCCTCACAGTCAACAAAAGAGTCCAAAATGCAGTACTGGGTACAATCTCAAAAGTGACAGAATGATCTCTGTCCTTTTCCAAGGCAAACCATTCAACACCACAGCAATCCAAGTCTATGCCTCAAACACTAATGCTGAAGAAGCTGAAGTTGAACAGTCTATGATGACTTACAAGACCTTCTAGAACTAATGCCCAAAAAAGACATCCTTTTCATCATAGGGGATTAGAAAGGAAAAGAAGGAAATAAAGAGATACCTGGAATAAAAGGCAAGTTTGGCCTTGGAGTACAAAATGAAGCAGGGCAAAGGCTAACAGAGTTTTGTTGAGAGAACACACTCGTCACAGCAAACACCCTCTTCCAACAACACAAGAGATGACTCTACACATGGACATCACCAGATTGTCAATACCGAAATGAGACTGATTATGTTCTTTGTAGTCAAAGATGGAGAAGCGCTATACAGTCAGTAAAAACAAGACCTGGAGCTGACTATGGCTCAGATCATGAACTCCTTATTGCAAAATTCTGGCTAAAAATTGAAGAAAGTAAGGGAAACTACTAGGCTGTTCAGGTATGACCTAAGTAAAATCTTTAACAATTATACAATGGAGATGACGAACAGATTCAAGGGATTAGATTTGGTAGGCAGAGTGCCCAAAGAACTATAGATGGAGGTTCAAAACCATTGTACAGGGGGGCAGTGACCAAAAACATTTCAAAAAAAAGAAATTCAAGCAGGCAAAGAAGCTTTCTGAGAAGGCTTTACAAATAGCTGAGGAAAGAAGAGAAGAGAAAGGCAAGGGAGAAAGGGAAAGATATACCCAACTGAATGCAGAGTTTCAAGAAATAGCAAGGAGAGATAAGAAGGCCTTCTTAAATGAACAATGCAAAGAAATAGAGGAAAATAATAGAATGGAAAACACTAGAGATCTCTTCAATAGAGTTGGAGCTATCAAGGGAACATTTCATGCGAGGATGGGCATGGTAAAGGACATAAATGGTAAAGACCTAACAGAAGAAAAGAGATTAAGAAGAGGTGGCAACAGAAGAAATCAAAAAAGAAATAAAAATATGCATAGAAACGAATGAAAATGAAAACACAACAACCCAAAACCAATGGGATACTGTAAAAGCAGTGCTAATGGGAAGGTTCATAGCAATACAGGCTTAACTCAAAAAACAAGAAAAAAGTCAAATAAATAACCTAACTCTACACCTAAAGCAACTAGAAAAGGAAGAAATGAAGAACCCCAGGGTTAGTAGAAGGAAAGAAATCTTAAAAATAAATGCAAAAGAAACAAAAGAGACCATAGCAAAAATCAACAAAGCCAAAATCTGGTTCTTTGAGAAGATAAATAAAATTCACAAACCATTAGCCAGACTCATCAAGAAACAAAGGGAGAAGAATCAAATCAACAAAATTAGAAATGAAAATGGAGAGATCACAACAGACAACACAGAAATACAAAGGATCATAAGAGACTACTATCAGCAACTATATGTCAATAAAATGGACAATTTAGAAGAAATGGATAAATTGTTAGAAAAGTACAACTTTCCAACTGAACCATTAAGAAATAGAAAATCTTAACAGACCCATCACAAGCACGGAAATTGAAACTGTAATCAGAAATCTTCCAGCAAACAAAAGCCCAGGACCAGATGGATTCACAGCTGAATTCTACCAAAAATTTAGAGAAGAGCTAACACCTATCCTACTCAAACTCTTCCAGAAAATTGCAGAGGAAGGTAAAATTCCAAACTCATTCTATGAGGCCATTATCACCCTAATACCAAAACCAGACAAAGATGCCACAAAAAAAGAAAACTACAGGCCAATATCACTGATGAACATAGATGCAAAAATCCTTAAAAAAAATCTAGCAAACAGAATTCAACAACATATTAAAAAGATCATACATCATGCCCAAGTGGGCTTTATCCCAGGGATGCAAGGATTCTTCAATATCCGCAAATCAATCAATGTAATACACCACATTAACAAATTGAAAAATAAAAACCATATGATTATCTCAATAGATGCAGAGAAAGCCTTTGACAAAATTTAACATCTTTTAATGATAAAAACCCTCCAGAAAGAAGGAATAGAAGGAACATACCTCAACATAATAAAAGCTATATATGACAAACCCACAGCAAACATTATCCTAAATGGTGAAAAACTGAAAGCATTTCCCCTAAAATCAGGAACAAGACAAGGGCGCCCACTCTCACCACTACTATTCAACATAGTTTTGGAAGTTTTGGCCACAGCAATCAGAGCAGAAAAAGAAATAAAAGGAATCCAGATTGGAAAACAAGAAGTAAAACTCTCACTGTTTGCAGATGACATGATCCTCTACATAGAAAACCCTAAAGACTCCACTAGAAAATTACTAGAGCTAATCAATGAATATAGTAAAGTTGCAGGATGTAAAATTAACACAAAGAAATCCCTTGCACTCTTGATTTTCACTAGACAGCTAGCATTGTGACCTACTTTTTAAATAAAAGGCACTAAAGGTATGAATTTCACTCTGAGCACTACTTTAGTAATTTACATTCTGTTATAAGGTATTCTAAGTATCATCTTCTAAATATTTCATATTGCTGCTGCTGTTGTTTAGTCGCTAAGCCAAGTCCAACTCTTTTGCAACTCAATGGACTGTAGCCTGCCAGGCTCCTCAATCCATGGAATTTTCCAGGCAGGAATACTGGAGTGGGGTTGCCATTTCCTTCTCCAGGGGATCATCCCAACACAGGGATCAAATCCAAGTCTCCTGCATTGGCAGGCAGAGTCTTTACCACTGAGCCAGCAGGGAAGCCCAGATATTCCACAGTTACTTTTGTGTTTTCAAATGTCCAAGTGGTAAAGGATTTTGTTTCCTAATTCCATTATTAATTTCTAGTTTTACTGTATTGTGAAGCATTGTGGTCAGATAATGCTATCTGTTTTATTTTTATGTTTTAGAATTTATTCAGGTTTTTCTTGTGATCAATTCTGTAAATGTTCAAAGGGCACGTGAAAAGAAAATGAGTTTTCTATTATCAGGCTATAAAGTATATTTTCAGGCTATCTGGTGTATTTCTATTAAATCTTCCATGTTGAGTATGTTATTTAGGTATTTTCTATCCTTTCTTTTTATTTTTTTTATTCTTCTAAATGCCTGCCATAGATTGAGATAGGTGAATTAAATTTTATGTTTATGTTCTTTCTTATAATTCCTATAGTTTGATATAAACATTCATCAAAGGTATCATGAATATACACATAAAATGACAGCCCAAACCAATTTTGCCACAGAGCAGTTAAGCCTGTGCCCCACAACTACTGAGCCTGAGCTCTAGGGCCCATGGGCAGCAACTACTGAGCCTGAGTGCTGCAAGTACTGAAGCCCATGCACCCTAGAGCCCGCATACTGCAACTACTGAGCCTGTGTGTTGCAACAACTGAAACCTGCACACCTACAGCCTGTGCTCCGCATCAAGAGAAGCCACTGAAACAAAAGCCTGTGCACTGTAACAAACAGTAGCCTCTGCTCGTCACAACTAGAGAAAGCCCATGCAAAGCAATAAGACCCAGTGTAGCCAAAAATAAATAACTAAATAATTTAATAAAAAATAAAAGGCATGAAATTCAATTCAGTATGTATAGATTTTTTAAAAATTCTAACTAAAACAGGAACAGATGGACACAATATAATAAAGTCTATCTAATATTACCATCCTTAATTAGGAAACCATAGCAAGCTACTGTGTAGCTTCAAATGGTTTACTACTACACAGATTATTTCATTACAAAATGTTAATAGTATCTGATATTATCATTGTGGTTTGGAAGATTCTGTACCCTACATTTAGTCAAAGTCAAAATCTGTTTAAATTGGATATCAAATCCAGTGACCTAAGAGCAATAAAGTCATATTGAACAATGATGGTCCTATTTTTATACTCAATAGTACAATGAAAATCAAGCCCCTGGTGGTCCAGTGGCTAAGACTCTTTGCTCCCAATGCACGGGGCCCAGGTTTGATCTCTGTTCAGGGAACTAGATCCCACATGCCACAAATGAAGATCTTGCATGCTGCAACTAAGACTCAGCACAGCCAAGGAAATAAATAAATATTAAAAAAATATTCTTACTCTAAGTAGTGTGTCAAAGATTCAAAATACAAAATACAAACACAGAGTGGGGAAAAGCTAGTTCTTAAAGAATCATTTGGCTGGTTATCAAGTATTTCAGTGGCACAAATTTCTGTTGATAAAAGACTAGGTTATTCAGATCCAAAACCCGCTTTGTAGCCATGTTACCATACTCCCAGTCCCACTGTACCTGTTGTTTTCAGGTGATTCCAGATGTCTCTGCATTTATGGATCAGATCAAGTGCACGATTTAGGAAGCCGGTCTGTTCAGTAAGAAAGTAATGAGAAAATCAGTCTCAACCAAACAAAACTTTAAGCAAATAAAAATCATATCATTAAATGCAGTAAAAAATTAAACTAGAAAAAATGGAAGTATAAACTGAATATTTTGGGACTTATATATAATTATTAGCCTCTATTTTTTTTCTCTTTCCTTTTCTCCCCCTAGTTTTATTGAGGTACAATTGACATATCAGCAGTGTTTAAGATACATAGCATAATCACTTTTTTCTCTTTTTTTTTATTAGTAAATTTATTTATTTTAGTTGGGGGCTAATTACTTTACAATACTGTAGTGGATTTTGCCATACATTGACATGAATCAGCCATGGGTTTACATGTGTTCCCCATCCTGAACCCCCCTCCCATCTCCCTCCCCATCCCATCCCTCTGGGTCATCCCATTGCCCCAGCCCTGAGCATTTGTCTCATGCATTGAACCTGGAATGCCGTTCTGTTTCACATATGATAATATACATAGCATAATCACTTAACTTACAGGAAATTGAGGATTAAACAAAAAATCTTGAGTGTTATCAATTTTTTTAAATAATCTAGGCAGAAGAAAATTGCTTCCAGAATGGTGATATGAGGAGATCTATGGATCCTCCCCCCAGCAAAACTACCAAAACTGGTGAAAATGATAAAACATGATCATGTAAAGTCTCAGAAAATTGCCCTAATGGCATATATTAATAGCCAATGGGGAAACATCTATTCCAGGAAATCTACTAAAGTCTCAGTAAGAACAGTGAGTACCTATAGCAGTTGAGCCATGATCTGGCCAACTCCCCTCCCCAGTTCAGTATGATGTAAGTGTACTTTAGGTGGGTATAATCAAGAAGATAGGGCTCACTATGCCCTCAGCTTCCAGGCTAGGGACGACCATAAGGGGCATGTTGCCAGGACTTCTCATTCCCCTCCCCAAGATCTGTATTGCATGAATTCTGTTATGTGCTGTGCTTACTTGCTTAGTCATGCGTGACTCTTTGCGACCCTATGGACTGTAGCCTGCCAGGCTCCTCTGTTATGGGGACTCTCCAGGTAAGAATATTAGAATGAGTAGCCTATCCCTTCTCCAGGGGAACTTTCTGACCCAGGAATTGAACCTGGGTCTCCTGCATTGCAGTCAGATACTTTACCAGCTAAGCTACCAGGGAAGCCCGAGTTCTGTTATAAATAAGCACAATTAAGAAGCCTGGCACTCTCTTCTTCTACCCAGTCCCCCCAAGCACTGCAAGTTGAAAATACTGGGTCACAATTGCCCTCACCTCAGCTTCCTTATAAGAGTGTTTCCATGCTGGAAGAGGCAAGCCAAGAATATTAGGGACTACGACTTTTGCTAGACCCTGACTTACAGAGCAGTATTGTCACTCTGATACAAATGAGTCATGGTCCCTGCCTCTAGCTCCAAAGCAGGGTATAGAGTTTCTTCTCAGGAGAAGAGGAAGGTCATTAGAAGAGTGAGCTCTGTAGTCACCCTAAGGATTTTGACATTTATTGAAATAGAGCTTGGGGAAGTTCAAGCTTAAAGGCACTATAAAAAACAAAGTGAAGATTTTGGTGTGGGCAATTAAGAGGAAGCTGGTAACTCAGTGATATTGACAAGCCAAACAGCAGACTACAAGTTTATAGAGAGAACTAAGGGGAAGAGAAAGCTAAGATTACTTATCCCTTCAAAGGGGCCTTATGTTAATTGGATCAGACTGTGGAGCAATTTATACCAGAGTTATTTTCAAATGTGTGTGTGTGTGCATGCACGTGCACAAGCACGCACACACACACACACACACACACACACACACACACACACACACCAGTCACCTAGTAATTCATCAAGACTTACACCTGTGTATGATACCAATAGAAGACCACTCAGAAGCTTAACAGTGTGATCATGGAAAGAGATACTAAAAAATAACCCTGCTAAAACTACTTTCATTCCTTTCCAGGGGAGGGGTCATGGTGACTGCAAAGGCAAAGACTATGATCTCAGAGGAATAACATTAGAAGCTCTATACTACTATACAGCTGCAGAAGTAAGACTTCACTGAACTAGCCCAGACAAGTCACTAATCAAACAAACAAGCACATATTAACAAGTCCCAGAGAAGGGGAATCAGTACCCAAAGATGTTCCAATACACTATGCAAAATGTTCAGTTTTCAACCAACAATTATAAAATATGCAAAGAAACAAGAAAGTATGACCCATACACAGGAATAAAGTAGGCAAGAGGAACTGACTTTTGAAAGGTCCAATATTGGAACTTAGCAGACACAGGTTTCAAAGCAGCTGTTTCAAATATGTTAAAACAATTAAAGTAAACCACACTTACAAAAGGAAGGCAAGATGACAATATCAGGAAATGTAGAATACTGATTAAAGGCAGTGGGATAACATATTCAATGTGATGAAAGAAAATAGGCAACCAAGAATCTACTACCCAGCAAAATTATCTCTCAGAACTGAAAGCAAAATAAAGAAATTCCCAGATTAAAAAAAGTTGCATCTTTTTGCTAGCAGAACCATTTATAAAAATGCTAAGAGAAGTTCTTCAGGCTGAAAGTAAGTAACAGCAATTTGAATACAAATGAAAAAACAAAGTGCACTGATAATATATTTCTTCTTTCTTTTATTTTTTTAAAATACAACTGTGTAAAACTATGTATAGTTTATTTTTATATCTAAAAGATACACATAGACCATTTCATCAACCCAAGAAGAAAATACATTCTTTCTCAAGCACACATGGCACTTTATCCAGGACAGACCATATGTTAGACCACAACACAAACTTCAAATACATTTAAAATAACTTGAAGTCACACAAAGTATGCACTCTGTCTACAGTGGAACAAGATAAGTTCTTCTACAGGAATTAAGGCCTCTATCCAGGTGGAGGATGATAACCTTAGGCTGAGGAGAAGCATGTGGACCCCAGACTGGTTGGAACCAGAAGGCTGGTATCAGACTGAGATGATGACCATTCTATTACCTCACCACCAGCCAAATAGAGAAGAGTTATCTATGCACTCTGCAGTGCCACCTTCCCAAATGTTGCCTATAAAAACTTCCCTGAAACCCACTGGGGAGTTCAGGTCTTCTGAGCACGAGTGACTCATTCTTATTGCATGGCCCCTGAAACAAGCCTTTCTCTGCTCCAAACCCTGACATTTCAGTTTGTTTAGCATGAATTTCAGTCTGACAACATCCTTACTTATGAAGAAGCAAAATGGTTGTTTTGGTTTTGCTCTGAAGCTTGTGGATTCTTTCTCATCTTCTTTTACTATGGAAAAGTTTCTAAAAAGAGGTCCCTTTACTACTCAGGACGAGGACTTTATATTCTTTCTCTCTACTAACTAGCAGAGTGCTCGCTACTCACATGATTTTTTGAGTTGAACTCAACAAGGGAAAAGAAAGGAAAGAAAATATGTTGGCAGAGACCTACTGAGAGCTTGTTTCAGATGTGAAGAATCATATGAAAGAACATATTAACAGAAGGAACAGAATAAGCAGCAAAAAGGATTTTGTACCAACTGGAAAGAAAAGAAGCTGGCAAGTATGGGAAATGAGGAAGTTTTCTTTGGCTAGGTAAGAGAAAAAAACAGAGAGATCTAGAAGTTAAAATCACACAAACATGCTAGAAGTCCAATTTGGTGACAACTTTCCTAGCTTGAAAGAAGGAAGGTAAAGAACTAAAGACCAATCAGTGAATACTCTGGTATATGGGAGAGTGAGATATTGATGTTGCTATCTCTTTAAAAGGTGTAAGGTTTAAGCTGAGAGTGGAACTCAGGCAAAAGTAGATATTTTGTTTTCTTGTTGCTAAAATTGAGTTAATGTGGATCACAATAAACTGCGGAAAATTCTGAAAGAGATGGGAATACCAGACCACCCGATCTGCCTCTTGAGAAACCTGTATGCAGGTCAGGAAGTAACAGTTAGAACTGGACATGGAACAACAGACTGGTTCCAAATAGGAATAGGAGTACGTCAAGGCTGTATATTGTCACTCTGCTTATTTAACTTATATGCAGAGTATATCATAAGAAATGCTGAGCTGGAAGAAGCACAAGCTGGAATCAAGAATGCCAGGAGAAATATCAATAACCTCACATATGCAGATGACACCACTCTTATGGAAGAAAGTGAAGAAGAACTAAAGAGCCTCTTGATGAAAGTGGAAGAGGAGAGTGAAAAAGTTGGCTTAAAGCCCAACAGTCAAAAAACGAAGATCATGGCATCTGGTCCCATCACTTCATGGCAAATAGATAGGGAAACAGTGGAAACAGTGGCTGACTTTATTTTTCTGGGCTCCAAAATCACTGCAGATGGTGATTGCAGCCATGAAATTAAAAGACACTTACTCCTTGGAAGGAAAGTTATGACCAACCTAGACAGCATATTAAAAAGCAGAGACATTACTTTGTCAACAAAGGTCCATCTAGTCTAGGCTATGGTTTTTCCAGTGGTCATGTATGGATGTGAGAGTTGGACTATAAAGAAAGCTGAGCGCCGAAGAATTGATGCTTTTGAACTGTGGTGTTGGAGAAAACTCTTGAGAGTCCCTTGGACAGCAAGGAGATCCAACCAGTCCATCCTAAAGGAAACCAGTCCTGGGTGTTCATCAGAAGGACTGATGTTGAAGCTGAAACTCCAATACTTTGGCCACCTCATGCGAAGAGCTGACTCATTGGAAAACACCCTGATGCTGGGCAAGATTGAGGGCAGGAGGAGAAGGGGACGACAGAGAATGAGATGGTTGGATGGCATCACCGACTCAATGGACATGGGTTTGGGTGAACTCTGGGAGTTGGTGATGGACAGGGAGGCCTGGCGTGCTGCGGTTCATGGGGTCACAAAGAATCAGACACGACTGGGTGACTGAAATGAACTGAACTGAATGATAAAATATACAAGAATGTGGGTCAAAGAAAGCACATGCAATTGAGTGACAATAAACAGTTTCAAAAAGAGAATCAAAAAGAATTGCATGAAGGAAGGCAAACATATCAAACAGCAGATTGAATGCTTGCATTTTCTTTGAAGGTTGCACATTACCTGTTCAACAGCTGTTGAAGCTTTTCTTCCTTGCTCTAGATCAACTGCAGCTGCCATGAATAAACATGTTTTCTGTGCAATCAGAATTACTTGATCAGAAGGACAAAACTTGGACAGCTGATAAGAAATAACCAGAACATCAATGAATAGGGAGAATTCTGCCAGGTGAACACAAACAATCAGAATGAAAATCAGCAACATCCTGTCTGAATACAAAATTCAGCTGGAAAACCACATCTCACCTTAAAAATGATATAGGCTATAACACTGATTTATGGCTTTAATTTTATATTACTTTCCATTTTTTAGCACTTTGAGAGATTAAAAAGCTTCATTTCTTCACAATTTTCCTGTCTTTCCCAATGACAAGTACTGTCATTTGGCCCTGTATGTTTATCTAGTGATTTGCTTCTTGGCTTATGTTGTAATTTCTAAGTGATTTTTCCCCTGGCAAATAGATTTTTCCTTTGCGTTGAATAGAACTGAAATTAGTGCCTATATTGTTCATGGCTGAAAGAAACAATGCCAAATCTTGACAGGCATTAGGATAACCTCATCATTAAACCTTGTACTCTACCTTTAGAAAAAAACTCCCATGGGGTGTGCTTAGAGTAGGGGGCCTGAAGAAATGGCTCCTCTGTTTATAACACACCCAACAGGAATCTGGGTTCATTGTGACAAGGGGTACAAAACTTGTGGCCTTTCTATGAACAAATACCCCAACACATGTCCCTCTGTAGCTCCACACGGCTGCTGGTAGGACCAGTGGGGCTTAATACTGGAAGAAAACCTACAGTATTTAATGGTGAAGTTTGCCAACTAGAGCTGGTGAGGTACACACATGAGTGGGCCATGGATGGTCTTATAAAGACTTTGAACCTCTCTTTCCAAGGGAAAAAAAGAGAAAAAATAGATTACAACTGCATGTCATTCTGGAAAAGATAAAACTATGGAGACCATAAAAAGATCAATAGTTGCCAGGAGTTTGGGGGGAGAGGAGAGATGAATACACAGGGTACAGAAGTTTTATGAGCAGTGAAATACTGTGTATCACATTATAATGATGGATATATGTCATTGTACTTTTGTCCAAACCCACAGAATATGCAACACTACTCTCACTTATTAAAGCGAACCCTATGGTGAACTGTGGACTTTGGTAATTATGATGTGTCAATGCATTTCATCCTTGGTTTTTTTTAAAAAAGGTACCACTCAGTTAATCATGGCTATGCATGTGTGGGGAGGGGATATATGGGGAAATTCTGTACCTTCCTGTCAATTTTGTTGTAAATGTAAAACTGGTTTAAAAAGTAAAAAAAAAGAATTAACACTCAGGTTATACATTTTTGGCAAAACTTTTGTTTCTCTTTTATGTGTGTATACATGCCATATACAAAATCAACAAAGTTTGTAGGCCACTCTAGCCAAGTTATGCTGGCAAACAAAAGCACAAATTAACCTCAAAGAATAATCTCCCAGCATTGTACTACAATAAAATTCTAGGCTACTCAGGATTCTAACATGGAATTCTACTAGTGCTATCACAAATGTCAAAACTAAAACTGATTTATTCTACCTCATTAAAATGGCAATTATACCTAAACTTTCAAATATTATTTCTTACTCTCCTCAAATATTTAGTGATCATAATCATCACTATCATTTAACTACGTAGCATTTCAAGACACCCAATCTCTACATCTCAGGTAACTCATATATAAAGTGAAGGAGTTGTGCTAGATTACCTATGTAGTTTTTTCCAGTTCTAAAACATTTAATCTATCTCAACATAACAGATTTTATACTCCTGAATGTGTATGAGGGATATTCTTTACCACCTCTCCTTTCATCCTCTCATCAATGCTTGTTCCTTTTTCTGGCATTTAACCTCTACCCTGCAGGCTAACAGCTATTTTTAAATGCTTATAATTGCAAAACAAACTCAAATCCCTACACATAGAGCTTGCTCTCAGAAAAATATAAAGCAGATCTAAACTTCTTAGCATCCTTTTAACCTCCTGTTGTCCCCAGATACCTATTCTATATTCCTATAGACTTATACCCAGAACCCTTCCTAATGTTTCGGTAATTTACAACTTCTTAGAGTATTTCCTTCTAAAAATAGTTATATTTTTATATAGGACTTTGAGAGACTGAAATTCCTTCAAAGATAAAGGAGTAAGTCTCTCATGGTAGAACTTTACGCTCCAGGATGGTTGTTTGTGATACTGTGGTATGGGGAGATCTACCTCATGTTCTCATATTATATCCTCTAGGGATCAGTTTCTCCTTAGGTCATTCCTGATTAAACGTATATTAAGAGTTCCTAGATTAAAAGCCAATCTCACTCTATACTTAGTCCTTGACTATAGCCATAGTGGTCATATCCTTGTTGTGGTTCATAATGAGATCCTTGTTAGAAGAGACTTACCTTATAAGAAAGTACAAAAAACTCTCTCATTGACAGTGGATCTTTCTCACATAGCACAGCCAAGTTCCAAGCTGAATATTAACATGAAATAACATAATTATGAAAATTCACTGTTTAATCTGTACCATTATAATCTCCACAGATTTATAATCTCCACATCCTTAACATTAACATACTAATATGGGGTTTCTCAAGGATTAAAAAAAGCTAACTTTAGGTTTTTAGGGAAATTTTTTCAGGTAAACTTCGAGACTTCTATCACTTCCAATCTTTAATTCTAGGACAATGACTAATGGCAATAGCGCTGAATTTTTTTTAAATCAGGATTATACAATAAATTCTTAGTTGACAAGAATTCATCTAAAAAATGAGGATCACACTGAAGAGCTCACTAACTTCACTTGGTGAAAGAAAGTTAAAATTCAGCAAAGAACAGGTATATTAGAATCAAAGTTTGAGGAAAACTGATGGAAAGATTCACATCTTTCATAGAGCTGTGGACATCCCCATTAGTCAACATTCAGCATGATCTTTACCTTGAAAAATCAAAATTAAAATTCAGTAAAACAAGTACTGAGAAATAACTTTTCAAACTTCCAAAACATCAAAGTCATTAAATCTTTCTATAATTTAAATGTTTTCTATTTTCCATTATACACATAAGTTTCCCAGAAGCCAGATTGCTATATTTATTCCCTTTTCTCCTAGAGACCCAGTAAACCCCATAGAGCAGAAAAAGGTTCATGAAGAACCAGTTAACCTTATGACACTGATGCTTAACTGTTCTTGCTTACTTATCACTGGAGTGTAAATTTTGTAAACAGAATCTACATAAAGTAAATTACATAGCTCATAACTGTATAACTTGATGAATTTTCATAAAGTGTAACCAATCCAGGTCAAAGATCTTTATCATTACCAGAAACCCAGAAGTAATCCCACCTACTCTCTTCAAGTACTACTCCCTTCAAAGGTAACCGCTATCCTAAGTTCTAACACTGTAAATTAGTTTGCCGGCTTTTTGTTTCTTACTGTATATAAATGGATCCATGCAGTATATACGTAACATCTGCCTTCTTTTGCTCAACATAATTTTTGTGAGATTTATTCATATTGTTGCATGTAGTTTATTTTTCATGATTCACATTTAGAGATAAATTGGACACTCTAGAACAAGTTTAGGCACATAACCTTGGGGACCTGCAGTTCTAATTCATTATTTTATTCTTAGATTCATTTCAATAAAAAGTGAAGAAAAGTAACAGTGAGTACATAGTATGTCCCAGGTTCCCCATTTTTTATAGTAAAACTGAGATTAAATAGTAAAACTGAGATTAAGCAAGTTAAGCAAGTTATCCTTATACCCACAGCTATAAATTTAAGAGCTAGAATTTGAATCTGTCTGATTCTGTCATCCCACAATGTTTCGCTTAGCCACAGAATTTCCTTTTACCTGCTTTTCGAAACCACTGAGCTTCGTTAATCTTAGAGGCTAAAGTCCAGGCTTCTGCTTCAAATAACTGAGTAAGTTTCAGGAGTGCTGCATCAAACAGGAAAATCTGATATTGAGGTCTTTTACTTTATACTCTAACAAAGTTGTTAATCTTGCTTTAGAAACAGTCAGACATGAGCCTGGATTTAGAAAGTTCTTTTTCAGTGTGTGTGCATGAGTGCATACCAAAAGTAATTAAAATGACAAAAAGCATTACCAAGCTGTTAGAAACTGTTAATTCAAACTTTGGAGAAAAACATCTTTGGAGAGATTTTTAATTAGAGTAATCATTCACCACCTGAGGTAGAAAGATACGATTTACGTGTAAGGAAAAAAAGAATAGAAATAATCATTTAAAACACTGAAATGAAGATTGAGGACTGGAAGAGTACTGATAGGTTGGCATAATATTTACTTACTGAACTCTTACACCAAGCAAAGTACAGAACCAAAATCTGTTGTCATCATCAGAAAGCATTTATTACATACTCTTGTGCCCTTCTGAGAGATAAGAATGCCAATAGTAAACATTCCTCTTTTGAAAAGCTGTGTTTTCTAAACTGCTTTGTTACATTTAACAACCTGTTGACAGATATTTGAGGTATAAAAGTGAACTAGTGCAATAAATGGGATAGAATTTCTAAGATATGGAGTTTTTGGTGTATTTTAGACTTAAGGAAATTGGTACACTGTTGTTATTTAGTCGCTAAGTCATGCCCAACTCTTTTGTGACCCCCATGGACTGTAGCCCACCAGGATCCTCTGTCCGTGGGATTTCCTAGCCAAGAATACTGGAGTGGGTTGCCATTTCCTTCTCTGGGGGATTCCTGACCCAGCGATTGAACCCACATCTCCTGTACTGCAGGCAGATTCTTTACCACTAGGCCACCAGGGAAGCCCAAATAGGTACATGGGCAGTAGAAATTGGAAGACCTATTAGGCAAAAGCAATACCAAGAAAGAAAGCATGGAGCTGGAAAAAGGAATTCAATGGAGCTAGGAAGTTAGCTGAATGAAGTGGGCAGGGAGGAATTATTAGTATACAGAGGAGATGACACAGACTTGTATAGATCGATGGAGAGCATCAAAATAACAGAGTGAACAATCTGAATTTGATGCAGACATCATGAAAATTAGTGGGGTTCAGAGTATTTTTGTTTTGATCCTTTTTTACCTGTTCAATTTCTAGGTTAGAATCAAGTGGAAACAGAGAAGGAAGGCAGGTAGGGAGGGAGGAAGGAAAGAACAGAAATGTCTTTTTAAAAACTGTAATAAAAACAGAGCTGAAATCACATTTGGAGATGAATGCTAGTGACAGCAAACTTTTCTCTGCTTGTGAATAAAGAAACTAGGTATACTGCTGTGACAAACGTTAGTAAAAACATGAAGCTTAACTCAAACATGAAGCCTGAGACAGTGTGCTCAATATACTTGGAGAATTTATATATTAATAGAGGATAGAGGCAAGATAAAAGAGTGAAAATAATCAAGGAGATATTTACCTGTATTGCAGTAAGCGAAAAGTCTACCCATTTCTTTCTTTCTAAAAAATAAAGAAAAGAATATTTTCCTGCTGTTCCAAAGCTTTACTACAGAAAAGTATCAAAAAGAGACTCTATTTGTGCCTGAGAGCTTCTCAGAGAAATGCAAAATTGTGAAGTTTGTTGCTCAAGGTGACAATCTATCATGTTACACTGTTTTTCCCATTATAGGATACTGTTCCTCAGCCCCAATGTCCACATATTTTTTTCCTCTCTTCCCCTTCTACACCTATTCTTAAGCAAAGGATTTCAATGACTGATAAAGTTTTATATTGTAGGGTCATAGAATTTGAGAGTAGGTAGTGATCTCTGTGATTTTCAACTTTTTTTTTTGAAGAGGGGAAACTAGAACCTGTGTATCAGATAAAATTTTATAAAACTCTAATATACAAGAAGAGACAGAAGTGTAGCTGCTCTGGTTGAACCATTTGTGGCCAGAGGCCTGGAGCCTCAGTTCCTGGAAGTCTCTGAGGCAGTGCCACAGAATTTCCAGGTTTCTAAGGAATATAGTTTAAAAATCACTTATCCATAACCTTAATTTTATAGATGAGAAAACAGATCTGGAAATTGGGGATGATTTGTCTAAGGTCATGCAATGACAATGTCAAGCCTTTTGACCATTTGTTAAGCTTCCTTGTGTGCTGTGCTTAGTTGCTCGGTCGTGTCTGACTCTTTGCAACCCCATGGTCTTTGTGACTGTGGTCTGCCAGGCTCCTCTGTCCATGGGGATTCTCCAGGAAAGAATACTAGAATGGATTGCCATGCCCTCCTCCAGAGGATCTTCCAAACCCAGAGATCAAACCCAGGTCTCCCGCATTGCAGGCAGATTCTTTACCATCTGAGCCACCAGGGAAGCTCTAAGTTTCCTTGGGTGGAGTACATAAATTTAAACAGAGAAAAACATCCTATTATGTTTAAACAAAGGATTAAAAATGGAAGTATTGGCTAACTCAACTAAAGAAGTTTATACTAAGTAGGGTAGAATATACTGCAAGACTAGCCTTATCAGGAGAATGTCTAGTATTATACAATGCAGACTGTGCTTCAGGAAAACTAGCAGCTTTCTAAGGGATAAACAATAAACATCTACTTTATATAAGGCAACTGTTAACATAAATTTCATTAATCTGAATTTAAGCTGAGCTAAAGTTGACTTCTTCACTATTTAATTCAGTGACCATCTAAAATAATCTATGAGGGGTCATTAATCCAAATAAATAGTACAAGTAAGAATGAGGATATGGAAAGGAATGAACAGTCTATTTAAGAGTCAAACTGCCTTAAAAAGTTTTAGCACACAAATTATTAATACTTAAGTAATTTAAAACCATAAGATTTTTAGAACAGGATAGAACTTTAGACATTTTCCAGTTCATCTTCTTTTATTTAATAGGTGAAGAAAATAAAGCTTAGAGAAGTCAAATAAATTGTTATTGTCTAAAGCAAATCAGAAGTTAGTGAAATAGCTGAAACTAGAACTCAATTCTCTTGACTCTTTCCACTGAATTAGGCCTTTTCCCCCTAAATTAGTCTAATCTATTTGTTAAATCAGGTCCTGACCTCTACCTGAAAACATTGCTAGTAGATGTTCTTTATTACTGTATTTACATGAAAACAATAAAGGCATATTTTTAAAATATTCTGTAAGTTTGTCCTTAATTTAAACAAGATGCCTTTCTTTTTCCCTATCTTCAAATTAGTTTTAATGAGTGGGATCTGACTGTGCATTGCAATTACATGGAGTATGAAGCACCCTGTAAGTCCAATACAAGATCTTATAAAGAACTGATATTTAGTCACCTAAACGAATTGAGTGACTATTATGTATCTGATACTGTCCTAGGTTTCAGAGATACAAAGATAAATATAAATGGCCCTAGCCTTCAAGGAGCTCTTATGTTCTATTATCTATCAAGGTTTATTCTCTGAGTTTCCTATTTTATTCTTTAACTTTTCATTGTTGAAAATTTAAAAGAAGTTTATATGTGTTAAGAGATGAATGAACCCCCAGGTATCCATGGCTTAGCTTCAATAATTATTAACTCATTATCAATCTTATTTCAATGATACCTCCACCTAGCCATATTATTTTGAAGCAAATTCCAGACATCACATCATTTCATCCATAAATATTTTAGGGTGTGTCTATAAGATAAAAGGATTCTTTAAAAATCATAACTACATTACCATTATATGCTTTAAAGTTAATAATTAAAATATTTTTTTTTAAATTATTTATTTGGCTGTGCTGGGCCTTAGTTGTAGCATGCAGGATCTTTTAGTTATGGCATGTGGGATTTAGTATCCTGACCAGTGATCGAACCAGAACCCTGAATTAGGAATGTGGAGTCGTAGCCACGTACCACCAGGGAAGTTCCAATAATTTCTTAATATCATCAAATATAATCATTATTCAAATTCCAATTATCTCAATATTTATTTTTTCTAGTTTCAGTGCCCTTCAAATGGATTCATAGAACCTGTAAGGAAGAGGCAAACCTTAACCATACAGGTATGGGTAGAATTTGTATCATAAAAAAAGTTATGTCATCAATCTAATATTATCTCAGTTATAGATGGTTCCCAATGAATTTAGCTGAAAAAATATTATACCTCCAGGTACAAATATACAAAGCAAAAATGAAGTAGTGGTATACTATTATAGACTTTTTCTTCAAGCAGAGACAATAGAGATGAGTGATATTTCTCTGAAAGTCATCCCTAGTCAAGATCTTGAATAGTTTTCTTTTAAATTATTAGGAGTAAATGAATTTTGTGAATGAAAAATGGGTAACCTAATTCTTCCACAAATTGTTAAGTTCTTGATATCATATACCACAGAAACTGTGAGCAGAAAGATATTTGAATACTCCCAGCTGAGCTGACAGAATATCTGAATCAACAAACCAATCAGGTTATTTATGTTTCTGTGGGAAAGTACGAGATACATCTATATGTAAGTCTCCTGTTAAGAAAGGGAAAAACAGACTTCCCTGATGGTCCAGTGGTTAAGAATCCGCCTGCCAAAGCAGGGGACACAGGTTTGATCCTTGGTCTAGTGAGATTCCACATGCCACAGGGCAACTAGCGCCATGTGCCACAACTACTGAAGCCCATAATACTGAGTCTGTACTCCACAACAAGAGAAGCCATCGCAATGAGAAGCCCTTACACCACAATTAGAGAGAATTAGCCCCAGCTTACTGCAACTGGAGAAAGCCTGCATGTAGCAACGAGGACCCAGTGCAGCCATAAATAAATAAACGGGGAAAACAGATGCAATACCATAATGAAATCATAGCTAATGTTACTGAGGGCATGTTACTGGCAATATTTTAAGTGTTTTACACTTATTTATTCATCAAGTCATCACAGTAACCTCATAGAGTAGGTACTATTATTACACCCATTTTACATATGGGGAAACAGAAGCCCAGGTTACATATCTAATAAGTGGCAGAGCCAAAATATAAATCCAGGAAGACTAGCCCCAGAGTCTATATTTCCCTTACCCATTATACTATATATTTCTCAATATTAGGTTTTTAGTGGAAGTTTTTCTATTTTTTTTTTCTAATGGTGAATACATCATTTCTGTTGAATTATAACTTACTTGTTTTCACATTCTGGCATTTGACAAACTCTTGGAAGAAAAAGATGAAGCAAACACCTGTATGATAAAGTAATAAAAAAAGTGATGCTTAGAAAGAAATCAAGTTATTAATCTTGATTACCCTAGGGGGTGGAAGTAAGAAAAGAGAGGGGAAAAGAAGATTAATTATTTTATTTATACGTCTTTGTATGCCTTAATGGTTGCAATGAAAACATACCAACTTTGTAATTTTGGGAGAGTAATTTAATAAAACAATTTTAAAACAAAAGCATTGCTTATTAGACATTCTTAAATAGTTCAACAGTTTATATCATTGCCCCAAATCACCTGCTGGAACATTAGGCATAGTGTACAAGTCTTTTATATTTTTCTTTCTATAAAGGAACCTAGAACTGGCTGTTGAGTTCCATATAAACTAGGATAAGTACTTTTTGAAGGGATCTGGCAGCATGATGACAAATTGACACAATAAGGTATTTTGTGACGTTTAAAACCTTAAAAATCTTTAAAAATAAAAAAACACAATCAATCATCCTGGATGATTTTAGATATTTATCTGACTAAACATATGCAAGTATCTCAAGACTCCTTCTGATATTATTATATCTGTGATTCCATTTCCCTTCAGAAGAGTGGACTCAAGTATAGTTGACCAACAGGATAATCACTACAGAACCCTCTGGTTTCCAGTTTTTCCACTGGCATATTCTCAGTTACATCATTAGGGGTTACCATTACCTCAGCCTCCTCTGCCTTATTATTGTATGTAAAAGTTCCCTTTTGATAAACCATTTTCCTTCATAGAAGGAGATAAAGAAAAGATCAGATTTAACTGATATGTTCTTTTTTTACTTTAAGCATTCTTACAAAATTTCCAATAGCATTTTTCACAGAAATAAGAGAAAAAAATCCTGAAATTTGTACAGAACCACAAAAGACCCTGAACAACCAAAGCAAGCTTGAAAAAGAAGAAGAAAGTTAGAGCTATCACATTTGTTTTCAAACTATACTACAAAGCTATAGTAATCAAAACAGCATGGTACTGGCATAAGAATAGTCACATAGACCAATGGAATAGAGAGCCCAGAAATAAACTCATGTATATATCATCAACCAATATCTGACAAGGGAGACATGAGTACTTAATAGAGGAAATATAATCTTTGTCAATAAGTGGTACTGAGAAAACTGATATACACACACAAAATAATGAAACTGGATCCTTATCTCTCACTACACAGAAAACATAGATAAAAATGGATTAAAGACTTAAATATGACTTAAAACCAATTAAAAAACAAATAAATTAAAAAAAAACTTAGAAGCATAAAACTCTTGGAAGAAAACACAGGGAAAAACTCCTTGATAATGACTTTTTGGATATGACACCCAAAGCACGAGTAACAAAAGCAAAAATGAGTTAAAATGAGTAAGTGGCGCTAAATCACAGTAAAAATCTTCTGCATAGCAAAGGAAATTATCAAAAAAATGAAAAGGCAACTAACGGAATGGGAGAAAATATCTGCAAATAATACATCTGATAAGAGGTTAATATCTAAAATATATAAGGAACTCCTACAGCTCAACTGCAAAAAACAATCTTATTTTAACATGGGCAGAAGCCCTGTATAGCTATTTTTCCAAAGAAGACCTCCAAATGGCCAACAGGTATATGAAAAGATGCTCAACATTATAATCATCAGGGAAATGCAAATCAAAACCACAGTGAAATATCACCTCACACCTGTTAGAATGGCTATTATCAAAAAATAAGAGATAATAAATTTTGTATAGAAAAGGAAGCCTTCATGCATTGTTGATGGGAATGCAAGCTGGTACAGCCAATGTGGAAAAAGAGCATGGAGGTTCCTCAGAAATTAAAAATAAAACTGCTATACAATTCAGCAACCCAACTTTGGGGTATGTATCTAAAAGAAAGGAAATCAGTGTCTTGAAGAAATATCTGCACCCCCATGTTCACTACAGCATTGTTTGCTAAGAAATACATTTGCATTATATAGCTAAGAAATAGAGACAACCTTAAGTGTCCAACAATGGAGGAATAAAGAAAATGTAGTATGTGTACTTGCACACACACACAGGAATATTATTTAACTAGATAAAAGAAAATCCTGCCTTTTGTGACAACACGGACAGACCTTGAAGGCATTGTACTAGTGAAATAAGTCAGACAAAGAAAGACAAGTACTGGATTATCTCCCTTATATGTGGAATCTCTAAAAAAAAGAAAGAAAATAACAAAAAAAAGGAAGAAAATCCAAACACACAGAAACAGAGTAGACTGATGTTTGTTAGGGCCTGTGGGTGGGGAAAATGGAGAGATGTTGGTCAAAAGGTATAAACTTCCAGTTATAAGTTGAATACAACCCAGAGATCTAATGTACAGCATGGTGACTGTAGTTAACCACACTGTATTATATACCTGAAGGTTGCTAAGAGAGTAAATCTTAAATGTTCTCACCACATACAGTGCAGTATTTTGTGAGGTGATGGATGTAATCTTATTGTGCTAACCATTTCATAATATGAATGTGTATTAAATCACCAAGTTACTTACCTTAAACTTATAAAATACCACCATTTGTGAGTTATATCTCAATAAAGCTGGGGGAAAAAAAAAAACCACTTGGCACTGTTTCAGCCTGAAGCCAGCAGTACTATTACAGCAAAATTTATAGACCAAGAGTAACATGTATAGAGGAAATGCTGTTACATCCACAGGATATGGATTACTTACTTTAAAGCTGTAAGAACTTGTTGCGGCTCTTTCGAATATTTAGTTAAACTTTCCAAAGCTTTTACCGCTACAATTTGTTGGCCATTCTAAAAAGGATAAATATAACATGTTAAATTACACTTCAAAATGATACTTACAAAATACTGTCTATATTCCTGCCCATTAAGGACAAGAAAAAAAATCTAAACTTGTCTGTTTTGTATTCTCAAAAGAGTTGCTGCAAGATGGTAGAAGGATTATTCATTGAAAAAATTTTTACTAAACAGGTTCATATTGGCCCCAGAAAACCACTCCTCTCTAACCACAAACACTCATAGCCTTGCCAACACTGCCTTGATTCCACTAGGACTAATATTACTGTGTTCTTTATTCCTGTTTATTAGTGGTAACTAAAAGAACCCCAGACTCTGAGATCACCCTCATTTCCAGCATCCTAATCCACATAAGGGTTTCCCACGTGGCTCAGTGGTAAAGAATCCACCTGCCAATGCAGGAGACACAGGATTGATCCCTGGGTCAGGAAGATCCCCTGGAGAAAAAAATGGCAATCCACTCCAGTATTCTTGCCTGGGAAGTCCCATGGTCAGAGGAATCTGGTGGGCTACACTCCATGGGGTCGCATGAGTCAGATACAACTCTTTTTTGAATAAACAACAAACCTTTCTAATTTACTCCTTTTATCACTCCAGTAATCCTTCAACTGCATTAAGATCGCCAATACACTAACACTACTAACATTTCACCATTCCTAATCCCTTTCAAGTCCTCCTCTGTACCTAGTTTAAATTCCATGGGGATTCATTATAACCATTTCCTTCTTTCTTGATTTTCCTGCCCCTCTTTTGCTTCATTGTGTTCATCTGGCAAAACTATGTTGTTGTTGTTCAGTCACTAAGTCATGTCAGCACCCCCAAGCCTGGTTAAATTCAACTTTCTAGTCACTTTTGTGCCTGCATACATGCAGCTGAAACTAGCCGGATAAAAACCTGTACAACTATTTATTTTAAAATTTCATCAAATTGACCTTACTGCTACAAGGCAAACATACCACATACCCTTGCCATACACTTTTTTGATTTTCTGGATGATTAGTTGACATCTTGTCCTCTTTTCTCAAGTCCCCAACACCTCCTCTCCTATTCTTACTCTAGGGTGATGACCTTGTTTCCCACATCATTGAGAAAAGTGAAGTAGTCTGGAAAAGAAGTTCCACAGATTCCCACTACCACATCTACTCACACACCAGGAACCACACCCACATACTCTGCCTTCTCAACTGTTACCATAAATGAACTATCCACGTTTCTTCCTACTTGCTGTTGTTCAGTTGCTAAATCGTGTCCAACTCTTTGCAACCCCATGGGCTGCAGCAAGCCAGGATTCCCTGTCCTTCACTATCTCCCCAAGTTTGCTCAAACTCATGTCCGTTGAGTCGGTGATGCTTTCTAACCACTTCATGCTCTGCCTCCCCACTTCTCCTTTTGCCTTCAATCTTTCCTAGCATCAGGGTCTTTTCCAATCAGCTGGCTCTTCACATTAGGTGGCCAAAGTATTGGAGCTTCAGCATCAGTCCTTCCAATGAATATTCAGGGTTGATTTCTTTAGGATTGACTGGTTTGATCTTCTTGCAGTCCAAGGGACTCTCAAGAGTCTTCTCCAGCACCACAGTTCAAAAGCATCAATTATTCAGCACTCACCCTTCTTTATGGTCCAACTTACATCCATACATGACTACTGGAAAAACCACAGCTTTGACTATATGGACCTTCATTGGAAAAGTGATGTCGCTGCTTTTTAATATACAACCTAGGTTTGTCATAGCTTTTCTTCCAAAGAGAAAGTGTCTTTTAATTTCATGGTTGCAGTTAGCATCCACAGTTTTTTTGGAGCCCAAGAAAATTAAATCTGTCACTATTTCCACATTTTCCCCTTCTATTTGTCATGAAGTGATGGGACTGGATGCCATGATCTTATTTTTTTTGAATGCTGAGTTTTAAGCCAGCTTTTCCTCCTAGAGCCAATCCCTAAAATATACTTGTGTCCATTACTGTTTAATGACATTAGTCTAACAATTTTCATTTTTCTAACATTGCCAACTTTTGTTCTCTAACTGGGTCATTTCTATCAGTATATAAGCATTCTCATTTATCCCATTTCAAGGAAATAAACAAACCTCTCTATCCTATTTCTCTCACCAACTACCACCCAACTTCTTTTATTTTTCTTGCCCAACTTCCTTTCTTCCCTTTGTAGTAAACTTTTTTTTTCATTAAGTGTATAATTCAATTATTTTAGTAAATATGAATAACTGTGCAACCGTCACCACAACACAATTTTAGAAGATTTCTATTGCACCAAAAACTTCCCTCCTTCTCATTTATAATCTCCACTCCCACCCCCTCAATCCCATGCAATCACTGATGTGCTTTCTCTATATTCTCTTATCTCCTCTGGGAAATTCATAAAAATGAGATCAACACTGTATAGTCTTCTGTGTCTAGATTCTTTTACCTGGTATAATGTTTTTGACATTCATTCATGTCGCAGCATGGGTAAGTAGCTCTTTCCATCTTATTGGTAAATAATCTTCCATTGGAAGAAGATATGTAGTAAACTTTTCTACAGAATTGTCTATACTTATTGCATCCAGTTTCTCTCCTTCAGTTCTCTCTTGAGCCTACTGTAATCAGGCATTTGTCCTACCTCGACCAAAACTGCTCTTGTCAAGCTCACCAACGACCAACATATTATAAATTCCAATGGTCAATTCTCAGTCCTCATTGTATTTGACATATCAGCAACATTCAACATAGTTAATCACTCTTTCCTCCTTGAAACTGAGCTGGCTTCTAAGACACCACACCATGCTTGTTTTCTCCTACCTCATGGATTGTTCTCTTTCATTAATTACCCTTTACTGGTTCCTCTCAGTTCAGTTCAGTCGCTTAGTCGTGTCCTTTCAGGGGATGTTTAACAGGAGGATTTCTACGTCCTGTTTCTCATGAATCCTCGAATTGTCAGGGAATGTTTAACAGGATTCCTGCGTGCTGTTTCTCATAAAACCTCTGTTCCTTATCAAGTGGAATGGCACACTGTTCCCAGGACAGAGGTCCTGGAATAAGACGGGCTCGGGTCTCCTTCAGTAAACATTCTCCTTAGGCAAAACTAGTGAGTCTTAATCCTCTTTCTTGAGATATAGTTTGTCTCCTGACCTTATGACTATTATTATTCCCTTGTTCCCTTGGTAACGGTTGCTGTACGTTTGGTTTTCTGACCTTTATTATTGTCAAAAGAAATTTCTTGTAACACAGCATATATATATACTCATAAAAAGATCATTAAAGCACCCTTCCTCCATCAGAGGCTTAGGTCCCCATGTCTTTCTCTCTCTCTCTTTCCTTTTCTCTCTTATCTTTCTCTCTTTCATTTTTTTATTGTCGACTCTGGACCACCAGACCCCGGTTGATTAACGGACCCCAACAGTGTCCGACTCTTTGCGACCCCATGAACTGCAGCACACCAGGCCTCCCTGTCCATCACCAACTACCAGAGTTTACTCAAACTCAAGTCCATTGAGTTGGTGATGCCATCCAACCGTCTCATCCTCTGTCGTCCCCTTCTCCTCCCACCTTCAATCTTTCTCAGCATCAGGGTCTTTTCAAATGAGTCAGTTCTTCACATCAGGTGGTCAAAGTATTGGAGTTTCAGCTTCAACATCAGTCCTTCCAATGAATATTCAGGACTGATTTCCTTTAGAATGGACTGGTTGGATCTCCTTGCAGTCCAAGGGACTCTCAAGAGTCTTGTCCAACACCACAGTTACTCTGAACAGTTACTGGTTCCTCTGCTTTTCTCCAAACCATTAATGTTTGAGGGCTGCAGGTTCAGTCTCTGGTCATCTTCTCTATTTCATTTATACTCACTTCCTTGGTGATGGCATCCCAGTCTAATAGCTGTATATATCATCTATATATTAATGACTCTTAGTAAACATTTCTCTTCAAACCAGACCTCTTTCAGAACTCTAGGGTTTTATCAACTGACTACTTGGATCTCCATTTGGATGGTCTAACAGACATCTCAAATGCATCATGTCCAAATCGCACTCCTAACTGTCCTCCCAACTCGGCTCTATTTGCAGCTTCTCCTAGTTCAGTTGATGGCAACTCCATTTGATGACCCAGTCTCTTTCTCTTATACCTTTCATCCAATCTGTCAGCAAATTCTCTTATCATCTACCTCCATTTGTTATCTCCCTTATCTGAGTCACCTTAATCTTTTCTCTGGATTACTTTAAAAACTTCCCAATAGGTATCCTTGCTTCCACCTTGGCTCTTCTTTTCTGGCCTATTCTTAATATAACATGTAAGAGTATTTCTGTTAAATAAGAGTCAAATCATGTCACGACTCTGTTAAAAACACTCCAATGTCATTCAGAGTAAAAATCAAAGTACTTTCACTAGCCTACAAGGACCTATATAATCCAGACTATCTATTACCTCTCTGACTTGATCTCTCACTAATCCCACCCTTTATTCACTCTAGCCATACTGGTTTCCTTGATGCTCCTCGTACCTACCTTACAGGCTTTGAATTGGTGTTACCTCTGCCTAGAATACTGTTCCTCTTCAATTCCCCCAGATATCTACAGGGCTAACTCCCTCACCAATTTCAAGTCTTCGTACAATGTCATCTTCTTGATGAGACCTATCCTCATCATCCTATTTGAAAAAAATAACTCACACCAATTTCAGCCCATTCCCATCCGTGATCCTTTTTAATACTGCTCTATTTTTTCTATATTGCTATCAACTTCTAACATATTACGTAATTTCTTATTTATTATGCTTATTAATATTTTCTTTCCTCCTGCTTGAATGATAGCTCCAGTTATCACTGTTTTGTTTACTTATTTATACCAAAAGCCCAGAACAATGGTCGGCACATAGTAGGTACTCAATAAATATCTGCTGAATGAATGATAGTCTCATTAGCACTTGAAATTCCTTTTGCAAAGCAATTACACTAAGTGAAAACTGGATTCCACCCTTGTTCTTTTGTAGAAATAAATTCAATTTCCTGGGTTTGGCTCAACCATACTTCCTTCCATCTTCTAATTCAAACTACTTTGGGTTTCTTCCTCCCTGATTCTTTCTCTTCTATTAAAATTATTTGCTTTTGAGAAATATAGTTCCATAATTCTTCCACCACCTTTCTTCTGCTTTCCATCAGATATAACTTTATAAACCTTCCTTTAAAAATATATTTGCCTTTGGGTTCCCCATTACAGATTTTTCTCTCATTTTCTGCACAAACACATCCTGTATCCACATCTGCCAAATATTTTTCCTCTTCCAGGAGTTTTATTATCCTATTCATTAACATCAAAACACATATCACTCAAAACTGTATTCAGCTATTACTTTGGGCAAGATACTGGACTAGGTACTAGAAATACGGCCCTCAAGGATCTTGTAAGTCAAGTTGGACAGACAATTCATGCATTAGCAATATAAGGCAGTATATAAGATACGGACCAAATAAGTAGTATACACATTAAAAATGACTGCAATTCAGAGTAGGAGGAGAGCACTGAGAACTAGAATTGATTTGGGAAGTCTGTACAGTGGAAGGAAATCTTAAGTTGGACTTTGAAAAAGGTAACATTTAAATAAGAACATTTCTTAAAAGATAGAATGGTAAATAAGACACAGAAAAAGGAATGTGATTGGCCTGTTTGAGAAACACTGAATGTGCTTGGAGTTATAGAAGTCTTATGCCTCCACTATTCTAGACCCTGTGCCTAAGGTAATGGTCGCTTATATCACTATGATGATGATACAGGGGAGTAATATGAGATAAAGTAGAAGAGACACCTGTGGTCAGATTGTATACTGTTAATAACATACTGTTAATAACAACAAAAAACTATTAGATCAAGCTTCTCTGATTACAAATCACATTTTCAGCCATCTTCTCGGTTAATTTTCACAACAATCCTGGAAGTAGGTATTATTTTTATTTCAAAATGATGAAATTAAGATTCAAAGCAGTTAAATACTTAAGTGGCAGAGCCAGAACTCAAACCCAGTCCAAGAGCTTGACAGTTGCTACGATGCTTTTCCTAATCCTATATATTACTAAGATCAGAATTTTGCCAATAAAAAAAGGAGGTACAACTTACTATTGCTTCCAAACTAAAGTTGTTTTTCAGTTATACTCTAGAAAGGTCCATTAAGGTTCAAACTTTTTTTTTTCCAAACTAATGAGACAGATACATTTCCAAAAAAATAACTATTTTTTTGCATAGTATATCATTTTAAATCTCAAGTTTCTATTAAAAGTTAATGTTTTGCTATGTGTATTTTTTTATTAAGAACAAATATCTAACTTAACTTTATGTACTTTAAACCATAAACAAATGAAGAGAAATAAAACAATTCTACAACCAAACTTGGTGTGAAAATAATGAGGCAAAATAGATGGTGAAGAAAAGCCTCTCCTGTGCCTAACTGATAATGATTCCATTATAATAGTCTCTGAAAATGGAAAAGAGGTAAAAATCTCATAAATGGGTACATAAGAATTACCTCTAGAGCAAACTGGGCAGCCAAACTGAGAAGCATGGCACCTGAACGTTTCCTTGAAGATACATTATTCCCACGTTGCTCTTCAGCCATTAACAAATAGTCTAAAGTGATAACTGACTGCAAAGCTGAAAAACAAGGAGACAATTAAAGATGAGATACTCTTATCAAAGACAATAGCTATCTATGGTTATTATACCACAATAACTTTGGAATTCATTTTAAGAGCACTAATATCTTAAAAATATTAATTTTCAAAAGTCACCTAAATAACTAAACTGTTAAGGAGGACTTGAAAGTCATAAAAATGCCCAAGTGAGCAGTTCACCTCTTTGAATTTATTCCATTTACCTGCAAAAGTGAATAAAAACATACAAATACATTCACACAGCAATTTTTTATAAGAGTAAAATATCTTAAATTTCATCAATAATGAATGGGATAAATATAATTTTGTACATATAATACAGAATAGAGTAAAAAATTATATTCTATTTCATTATATACCTTAAAGATAGACCATGGTAAGTTAAATATATGTACTATGGACCTTAAGTAACAACTAAAATAACAAAGGAAAAAGTTATAGCTAATAAGACAAAGAATGAGATAAACATAATGATAAAACATTCAATTAACCCAAAAGAAAGCAGAAAAAAGAAAAATGGCAACATAGACCAGATAAGACAAATAGAAGACAAAGAACAAGATGCTAAATTTAATTCTAGCCATATCAACAATCATGTTAAAATATAAATGGTCTAGATGATCCCTTTAAAAGACAGAGACAGATTGAATGAAAGAAAGCGACTTTCAGCTATACGCAACTAACAAAAAACATACTTTAAAAATAAAGCCAAAATTGGTTAAAAGAAAATGATGGGATAATATACACTCTGGTAGAGGTTATCAAAAGAAAGCTGGAGTGGTTATATTAATATCACACAAACAGGTAAACATAAATTCAAAAATTCTCAACAAAGTATTAGCAAACCAAATGTGACAACACACTAAAAGGATCATACACCAGATCAAGTGGGATTTATCCCTGGGAGGCAAGGATTCTTCAATATATGCAAATTAATCAACGTGATACATCATATTAACAAACTGAAGGATAAAAACCATATGATCATCTCAACAGATGAAGAAAAAGCTTTCATCAAAATTCAATACCAATTTATGATAAAAATTCTCCAGAAAGTGGGCACAGAGGGAACCTACCACAACATAATAAACAATAATACAACATACCCACAGCAAACAATATTTTCAATAGTGAAAAACTGAAAGGATTTCCTCTAAGATCAGGAATGAGACAAAGATGTACAATCTTACCACTATTATTCACCATAGTCATGGAAGTCCTAGCCACAGCAATCATAGAACAAGGAAATAAAAGAAGTACAAATTGGAACAGAAGTAAAACATTCACTGTTTGCAGATGACCTGATACTATATATAGAAAACCTTAAATATACCACCAGAAAACTATTAGATCAAATCAATGAATTTGGTAAAGTTGCATAATACAAAATTAACATACAGAAATCTCTTGCATTCCCATACACTAACAATGAAAGATGAGAAAGAGAAATTAAGGAAACAATCCCATTTACCATTGCAACAAAAAGAATAAAATACTTAAGAATACACCTACCTAAGGAAGCAAAAGACCTGTACACAGAAAACTGTAAGATATTGCTGAAAGAAATCAAAGATGATACAAACAGATAAAAGAGATATATCATGTTCTTTGATCAGAAGAATCAATATAGTGAAAATGACTATACCAATGACATTTTTCACAGGACTAGAAAAGAAAATTTTACAATTTGTATGGAAACAGAAAAGACCCTGAATAGCCAATGCAATCTTGAGAATGAAAAGTGAAGCTGGAGAGATCAGATCCCCTGATGTCAGATTATGTTACAAAGCTATAGTCATCAAGACAGTATGGTACTGGCACAAAACATAAATGTACACCAATGGAACAGGATAGAAAGTCCAGAGATAAATCCATGCACTTATGGTCACCTAATCTGTGATAAAGGAGGCAAGAATATACAGTGAAGAAAAGACAGCCTCTTCAATAAGTGGTGCTGGGAAAACTGGACAGCTACGTGTAAAAGAATTAAATAGAACACTTCCTAATAACATGCACAAAAATAAACTCAAAATGGATTAAAGACCTAAATACAACACCAGACACTATAAACCTCTTAGAGGAAAACATAAGCAGAACACTAATCGACATAAATCACAGTAGGGTCTTTTTTGAACTACTTACTAGAGTAAAAAAAATAAAAATAAAAACAATAATGAACAAATAGGACCTAATTAAACTTAAAAGAACACAATTGCACTCATCTCACATGCTAGCAAAGTAATGCTCAAAATTCTCCAAGCCAGGCTTCAACAATACGTGAACCGTGAACTTCCAGATGTTCAAGCTGGATTTAGAAAAGGCAGAGGAACCAGAGATCAAATTGCCAACATCTGCTGGATCATCGAAAAAGCAAGAGAGTACCAGAAAAACATCTATTTCTGCTTTATTGACTATGCCAAAGCCTTTGACTGTGTGGATCATAATAAACTGTGGAGAATTCTGAAAGAGATGGGAATACCAGACTACCTGATCTGCCTCTTGAGAAAAGGGAATCCTCTTGCACTGTTGGTAGGAATGCAAATTGATACAGCCACTATGGAGAACAGTGTATGGAAGTTCCTTAAAAAACTAAAAACTACTATATGACTCAGCAATTCTATTACTGGGCACATACCCAGAGAAAACCATAATTCAAAAAGATACATGCACCCCAATATTCACTGAAGCACAATTTACAGCAGTCAGGACATGGAAGCAACCTAAATGTACACCAACAGACGAATGGATAAAGAAGATGTGGTATACATATACTACAGAATATTAGTCAGCCATAAAAAAGAATGAAATTGGGTCATTTGTAGAGATGTGGATGGACCTAGAGACTGTCATACTAGTGAAGTAATTCAGAAAGAGAAAAACAATTGTATATTCCTGGATATATGTGGAATCTAGAAAAATGATATAGATGATCTTATTTGCAAAACAGAAGTAGAGACAGAGATGCAGAGAACAAAAAAATAAACACCAAGGTACCAAAGTGGGGGGTTGTATGAAGTGAGAAATTGGGATTGACAGTTCAGTTCAGTCACTTAGTCGTGTCTGACTCTTTGCGACCCCATGGACTGCAGCACGCCAGGCCTCCCTGTCCATCACCAACTCCTGAAGTTTATTCAAACTCATGTCCATTGAGTTGGTGATGCCATCCAACCATCTCATCCTCTGTTGTCCCCTTCTCCTCCCGCCTTCAATCTTCCTCAGCATCAGGGTCTTTTCAAATAAGTCAGTTCGTCATATCAGGCGCTCAAAGTATTGGAGTTTCAGCTTCAGCAACAGTCCTTCCAATGAACACCCAGGACTGATCTCTTTTAGGATGGACTGGTTGGATCTTCTTGCAGTCCAAGGGACTCTCAAGAGTCTTCTCCAACACCACAGTTCAAAAGCATCAATTCTTCGGCGCTCAGCTTTCTTTATAGTCCAACTCTCATATCCATACATGACCACTGGAAAAACCATAGCTTTGACTAGACGGACCTTTGTTGGCAAAGTAATGTCTCTGATTTTTAATATTCTGTCTAGCTTGGCCATAACTTTTCTTCCAAGGAGCAAGCGTCTTTTACTTTCATGGCTGCAGTCAACATCTGCAGTGATTTTGGAGCCCCCCAAAATAAAGTCTGTCACTGTTTCCACTGTTTCCCCATCTATTTGCCATGAATTGATGGGACCAGATGCCATGATCTTAGTTTTCTGAATGATGAGTTTTAAGCCAACTTTTTCACTCTCCTCTTTCACTTTCCTCAAGAGGCTCTTTATAGTTCTTCTTCGCTTTCTGCCATAAGGGTGGTGTCATCTGCATATATGAGTTTATTGCTATTTCTGCTGGCAATCTTGATTTCAGCTTGTGCTTCCTCCAGCCCAGCGTTTCTCATGATGTACTCTGCATATAAGTTAAATAAGCAGGGTGACAATATCCAGCCTTGACATACTCCTTTCCCGATTTGGAGCCAGTCTGTTGTTCTAAGTCCAGTTTTGTTGCTTCCTGACCTGCATACAGGTTTCTCAAGAGGCAGGTGAGGTGGTCTGGTATTCCCATTTCTTTCAGAATTTTCCACAGTTTGTTGTGATCCACACAGTTTCAAAGGCTTTGTTTGGCATAGTCCAATAAAGCATATGTTTTTCTGGAACCTCTCTTGCTTTTTCGATTGATCCAACTTCATTATTTCAACAAATCAATCAAACATATTTAAAAGGATTCATACAAACTTATGATCATAGACTGAAACAGAATTAAATTAAATTAATTAAAAAGTTCTCTGAAAAAAATGCTCTGGAAATCTACAAATGTTTGTAAAATAAATAGCATACTTCCAAACAATCCATGGGTTTACACTGGAGTCAAGTCACATTGAAAAATATTATGACTGAATTAAAATGAAAACACAATATATAAAAATTTGTGGATTGTCACTAAGGCAGCACTTAGAAGGTAATTTATAGCATTAACTGTTTATATTAGGCCAGAATAAAGGTCTTAAATCAATAACCTCAGCTTTCCCACTTTGGAAACTAGAAAATAAAGAGCAAATGAAACTCAAAGTAAGTAGAAGAATGGAAGTGATAAAGATAAGAATATTAATAAATGAAACAGAAAACAGAAAAAATAGAGAAAAATTAATGAAACCAAAAGCTAGTTCTTTGAGGTCAATAAAACTGATCAACTTACACTCACTCTGACAGAGAGGAAAAGAGAGAAGATGTTAATTACAGATATCAGGAATAAGAAATATGACATCACTTTAGAATTTACAGATGTTAAAAGGATAATATGAATGACATAATGAATGATTTTAAGCCAATAATTTCAACAACTTAGATGAAACACACAAATTTCTTGAAAGACATAAACTACCAAAGCTCAGTTAGGAAATAATAGATAACCGGAAGAATTCTATTATCTATTAAAGAAATTGAGTTTATAATTAAAAACTTTCTCATAAAGAAAACTCCAGCCCCAGATGACTTCACTTGTGAACACTACCAAACATTTAACAAAAAAATAACACAAACTGAGCAACAAAAACTCTACCAGAAGATGTAAAAAGGAAGTGTATTTTCCAATTCATTCTATGCAATAAGCATTACCCTAACTGTAAAATCAAAAACATTACAGGAAAAGGAAACCAGAGACCAATATCACTCATGGACACAGGCACAAATATTCTTAAATAAACTATTACCAAATGAAATCTAACATTATATTTAAAAAAGAACACATCAAGACCAAGTGAAGCTTATTCCAGGAATGCAGCATTGGTTCAACAGTTGAAAAATCAATATAACTGACCATACTAACAAACTTCAAAAAATTGATCATTTCGTTTGCAAATATTTTCTTCCACTCTGAGGGTTGACTTTTCATTTTGGTTATGGTTTCCTTGGCTGTGCAAAAGCTTTTACGTTTGATTCAGTCTCATTTGCTAATTTTTGCTTTTATTTTCATTACTCAAGGATGTAGATTGAAAAAGATCTTGCTGCGATTTACCTCACGGGGAGTTCTGCTTACATTTTCCTCTAAGAGTTTTATAGTATCCAGCCTTATACATTTAGGTCTTTAATCCATTTTGAGTTTAGTTTTGTAGATGGTGTTAGGGAGTGTTCTACTTTCATTCTTTTATATGGAGCTGTACAGTTTTCTCAGCACCACTTATTTAAGAGACTGTCTTTTCTCCATTGTATATTCTTGCCTCCTTTTCAACAGATTAGGTGTTCGGGTTTATCTCTGGAATTTCTATCCTGTTCCATTGATCTGTATTTGTTTTTGTGCCAGTAGAGATTAATCTTTCCAAAAATACACAAATAGCTCATGCAGCTCAATGTCAAAAAACAACGCAATCAAAAAGTAGATGGAAGATCTAAACAGATATTTTTTCAAAGAAGACATACAGATGGCCAAAAAGCATATGAAAAGATGCTCAACATCACTAATTATTAAAGAAATGCACATCAAAACTACAATGAGATAGCACCTCATACCAGTTTAGAAGGGCCATCATCAAAAAATTGATAAACAATAAATGCTGGAGAGGACATGGAGAAAAGGCAATCCTCCCAATGTTGGTGGGAATGTAAACTGATATAGACACTATGGAGAACAGTATGGAAGTTCCTTAAAAAATTAAAAATAGAGCTCCAGTATAATCCAGCAATCCCACTCCTGGGCATCTATCCAGAGAAAACTTAATTCAAAAAGATATATGACCATTCACTACACCATTATTTACAATACCCAGGACATGGAAGTGACCTAAATGACCATCTACAGAATAATGGATAAAGAAGATGTGGTATAAATATATGACGGAATATTACTCAGCCACTAAAAAGAGTGAAATAATGCCACTTGCAGCAACATGGATGGACCTAGGGATTGTCATACTGAGTGAAGAAAGTCAAACAGAGAAAGACAAATATGATAACACCTATATGTGGAATCTAAAAAAAGGGTACAAAAAAATTTAAAAGGGTACAGATGAACTTATCTGCAAAACAAAAAGAGTTACAGATGTAGAAAAGAAACATATGACTAATAGGGTGTAAGGGGAAGGAGAGACAAACTGGAAGATTGGTATTGACATATACACACTACTGTATATAAAAGCAATAACTAATAGGGACCTACTGTATAGAACAGGGAACTCTACTCAATACTCTGAAATGGCTTATATTGGTAAAGAATCTAAAAAAGAGTCAACATATGTATATGTATAACAGACTATCTTGGCTGTACACCTGTAACTAATACAATATTGTATTAATACTTTAGTCTAATTAGTATTAAACTATACTCGAACAAAAGTTTTTTAACTTGATAATTTCAATAGATGTAAAAATATCATGACCAAATTCAACATCCATTTCTGATTAAAAACATCTAGGAAACTGGAAACAGAAGGGAACTTCCTCAATCTGATAAATAGTATCTATGAAAAACCTATAGCTAACATCATACTTAATGATTGAAAATTGGATGGTTCCCCTCTAAAATCAGGAAAAAGTAAAGGATGTCTGCTCTTTACCAATTTTACTCAAAACTGTGCTGGAGATTCTAACAAGTACAATAATGCATGAAAAACTGCACTCAGATTGGACAGAAAGTAGTAAAATTGTCTTTATTCGTAGACAACATTACAAGAAAGCTACTGGAAGCAGTAAGTGAATTTAGAAGTCTGTAGGATACAAGATCAATATACAAAAATCATTTGTATTTCTACATACTAGCAATAAACAATCAGAAACTGCAAGTTTTTCCAAAATGCCATTTGAAATAGCATAAAATCTACAGTATACTCAAGGATAAATCTGACAAAAGATGAATAAGACCAATATGATAAAAGATAGAAAAGATCTGAGAGAAATTAAAGAGCTAAACAAATGGAGGTATATAGCTTGTTCACAGATTGGAAGATGTTGATTTTCTCCATACTGATGTATATATACATCCAATGGAATCCCAGTCAATATTTACTTTTGTAGAATTTAAAAAAATGATTCTAAAATTCACAGAGATGTACAAAGGACTTAGCCCAAACAATTTGAAAGAGAAGAATAAAGTTGGAGGACCAACACCACCTGATTTCAAATTTACTATATAGCTACATTAATCAAGACAGTGTGGGAATGGTGTAAAGATAAATAGATCAGTGGAACACAATGAAGAGACCAGAAAGGGACCCATACACATATGACAGCAGATTTTCATTAAAGGTGCAAAGGCAATTCAGTTGGAAAAGGACAGAACTTATAAATAAATAAAACTGGAATGATTAGGTAGCCATGTGCCAATAAAGGAACTTCAGTCCATACCTTAAGTCAAAAAAATGCAAAAGGGATCACAGAGCTAACCAAAAACTTTAAGCTTAAAACCATAAAATTTCTTGAAGAAAACATAGGGAAAACTTTTTGTGACCATGGATTAGGTGAAGATTTCTTAGTTATAATACCAAAAAGATCCATAAAAGAAGAAAAAAATATAAATTAGACTTCATCAAACTTGTCATGAAATACAATAAGAAAATAAAAAGCAAAAAATTTATAAAACACATATCTGATAAATAACTTGTATTTAAAATACATAAAGAACTTTCAAAATTCAATAAGAATATAAAAGCTCCTTATATAAAACTGGGCAAAAGATTTATACAAATACTCCACCAAACAAGATGTATCAATGTCAAATATTAGACATTATGGAAATACTAATTATGACCTTATCATGATATCTCTACCTGCTAATTAGAATGACTAAAGAAATTTTCCAGTGGACAATTCCAAGTGCCAGTGAGGATGCAGATCAACTGGAACTTTAATACATAGCTAGTTAGAGCATAAAACTGTATAGCCATTTTAGAAAAGAGGTTGGCAGTTTCTAACAAACATATACTTATCATATGACCCAGCAAAATTATTCGTCAATATTTACCCTAAAGAAGTGAAATCTTGTCATTGCACAAAATCTGTAAACAGATGTTTATCACACCTTTATTCATAATCACCCACACTGGAAACCATTTGAATATCCTTCAACTGCAACAGTAAATTTTATTGTATGTTTCTTCAATAAACATGACTAAAAATGATCACAGATAAATGGGGAAGAAATAAAAAGACTGAGCTTATGCTATGGTTAAAAAGTAAAATAATTTTAATAGAATGTTAAAAGAAAAAGTTTAATAGGAATTCTGGTTGTGGGGGCTATTTTTTTTTTACTAGTAAAAAGTTCTTCCTTAATGATGGACATTGACAGCAATATTAACCTTGATAAAGAGCTGATTCCAATTTGTTATTCCTTAATTAATATACAAGTATACTTTACTACCCTAGAACATTTCTTTTTCCAAGAAAAAATATCTTTTTCTTAGAGTAATGAAGTCCACTGCACATAACAGTAGTATTCATAAATAGTTGCTTAACCGGATTAGTATAAATTCTGTTTGAACCCATTAACTCAAGTTTCTCAATTTCTCTCCTTGTACCCTTAACAAAGGGCAACCAGTCTGGATTTCACATTGCTCCAGGATTTGCTCAGTCACCCAGAGTTGAGCAGGAATAATATCACAGCATAGGGAAACCTATAACCAAGTCAAGATACCCATGTGTGCAGACAACTAGCAAGGAAACTATGCTTAACTTAATAGAAAGGACAAAGCACTAATGGGATAAGGTTCATGTGAGCAACTGTAACACTGTCAACTTTGTTGACAACACTGAAAATTCCATTTTCAGGGCCAAATATCTCACTGATAATCTCCCAGGTTAAGTGAAAACAATTAAAAGGTATCCTGGAGACTTCCATTCTCTAAAGACAAATTCTTAACTGACTGAATTATACTTTCTCCCTGCCCCCAGATTTTTAAGGTTAATTTTCAATAGGCTGGTTCAAATGACAAAGTATAAAAAAGTCTACAGTGACAAGCCTTCCCTGCAATTCTTGTCCCATATCTGCCTAGTTCCTATTCCTTCAGTAGGCAGACCTTTTGCTTTTATTTTTATGCAATCTTCCATAGTTTCTTGTTCCATGGTTGTATCATCTTTACACAGGGAAGCTAGCATATATATATCTATATATATCTATATATAGATATATATATTCAACTCCACTTTTTTCTTTTATGATCAAAGATGATTATTCTTTGTGTTAACAGACAAATATAATTAACATTTATACCTCTGCCACAGTTGCCCTCTAAGACTGAAAGCTTGAATAAATAAAACTGAGTGTAAGTATCTGCAGGATCACGTTGTAAAGCTTCTATAATCGTGATTTTAGCCTGAAAAAAAAAAAAAAAAGAAATATTAGTGTGCTTTTATAAAACATATAAGGAAGACTTAACCATATTTTACTAATGTTATCAATATAGTCACAATGGCTTAGGGACACTCATAATGAAAACACATGAACCTAAGAAAAATCTTTAAAGAACTGTTCTATCACAATGCAATAGAAATCATGAATTCTGCTCCTGAAAACAGGGAACATTATATATGTCAAACCAACGAAACACAGTTTATATGTCAAACCTACTTAAAATAAGCAAAAATGTTGGATAACATCTTTTTTTAATTCCAAAAGCAACTGACTAGTAAAGCAATCAACAAGAAATATCTAAGGAAAAGTGACGTCCCAGAGAAGTAAATGGAGATTTAAAGCCACTTAAAAAGTTTATTTATTTATTCATTTATTGGCCATGCTGTGCAGCACGTGGGATCTTAGTTTGCCAACCAGGGATCAAACCTGCACCCCTGCATTGGAAAAATGGAGTCTTAACCACTGGACCATGAGGGAAGTCCAGCCACTTTCTTTTTCTGGTGGGCATTTGTAAACCTAGGCAAATGCTAACTTTAATTTAGCAAAACTAGGTCAGGAAAATAGACATCAAAGTTCAAGGGCCCATACTCTTAGGTTAAGGGTAAATCAGAAGTAAACTCACTTTTATCCACATTCTCAGGAGACTGCAAAAAAAGTTACCTCGGTTCTGAGAAGAAGGAAACAAAATAGGGTAGGGAGAACTAATCCCTAAAGTATAATATGAAAAGACTCATGTATTTACAGACCCAAATCATATTATATGGGAGGCCAAAAGATATCAAGCTATGAATTTATCTTTCATTGATATCAAACAGGGAGTTGACTGTGGCACAGACCATGAATTCCTTATCACAAAATTCAGAGGTAAATTGAGGAAAGTAGGGAAAACCTCTAGACAATTCCCACCCGCACCGTCCAACACAATACTTTAGGTATCCTATAACCAGAACCGATTAGAGGGTGATTACCACTCTTCTATATATTATATTTCTATTGATGTTACTTGATTTCAGAAAACTTTCTTAGCATTATTGGGTTATGTTGAGCTTAGAGTCAACCAACAACTCCAAGAGTAAACATAGACATTCTAGGAATCAGCGAACTAAAATGGACTGGAATGGATGAATTTAACTCAGATGACCATTATATCTACTACTGTGGGCAGGAATCCTTTATCAGAAATGGAGTAGCCATCATAGTCAACAAAAGAGTCCAAAACACAGTACTTGGATGCAATCTCAAAAGTGACAGAATGATCTCTGTTTGCTTTCAAGGCAAGCCATTCAATATAATGGTAATCCAAGTCTATGCCCTGACCAGTAAGACTGAAGAAGCTGAAGTTGAACAGTTCTATGAAGATCTACAATACCTCTTGGAATTAACACCCCAAAAAGATGTCCTTTTCATTATAGGGGACTTGAATGCAAAAGTAAACACCTGGAGTAACAGGCAAATTTGGCCTTGGAGTACAGAATGAATCAGTGCAAAGGCTAATAGAGTTTTGCCAAGAGAACGCACTGATCATAGCAAACACCCTCGTCCAACAACGTAAGAGAAGACTCTAAACATGAACATCATCAGATGGTCAATACCGAAATCAGACTGATTATATTCTTTGCAGCCAAAGATGGAGAAGCTCTATACAGTCAGAAAAAACAAGACCAGGAGCTAACTGTAGGTCAGAACATGAACTCCTTATTGCCAAATTCAGACATAAACTGAAGAAAGTAGGGAAAACCACTAGACTATTCAGGTATGACCTAAATCGAACACCTTATGATTATACAGTGGAAGTGAGAAATAGATTTAAGGGACTAGATCTGATAGACACAGTGCCTGATGAACTATGGATGGAGGTTCGTAACATTGTACAGCAGACAGACAACAAGACCATCCCCAAGAAAAAGAAATGCAAAAAGGCAAAATGGCTGTCTGAGGAAGCCTGCTAAATAGCTCTGAAAAGAAGAGAAGCAAAAATCAAAGGAAAAAAGGAAAGATATAAGCATCAGAATGCAGAATTCCAAAGAATAGCAAGGAGAGATAAGAAAGCCTTCCTCAGTGATCAATACAAAGAAATAGAGGAAACCAGTAGAATGGGAAAGACTAGAGATCTGTTCAAGAAAATTAGAGATAACGAGGGAATATTTCATGTAAAGATGGGCTCAATAAATGACAGAAACGGTATGGACCTAACAGAAGCAGAAGATATTAAGAGGTGGCAAGAATACGCAGAAGAACTGTACAAAAAAGATCTTCACGACCCAGATAATCACGGTGTGATCACTCACCTAGAGCCAGACATCCTGGAATGCGAGGTCAAGTGGGCCTTAGGAAGCATCACTACCAACAAAGTTAGTGGAGGTGATGGAATTCCAGTTGAGCTATTTCAAATCCTAAAGGATGATGCTGTGAAAGTGCTGCACTCAATATGTCAGCAAATTTGGAAAACTCAGCAGTGGCCACAGGACTGGAAAAGATCAGTTTTCATCCCAATCCCAAAGAAAGGCAATGCCAAAGAATGCTCAAACTACTGCACAATTGCAATCATCTCACATGCTAGTAAAGGAATGCTTAAAATTCTCCAAGCCAGGCTTCAGGAATACGTGAACCATGAACTTCCAGATGCTCAAGCTGGATTTAGAAAAGGCAGAAGAACCAGAGCTCAAATTGCCAACATCCACTGGATCATCGAAAAAGCAAGCGAGTTCCAGAAAAACATCTATTTCTGCTTTATTGACTATGCCAAAGCCTTTGACTGTGTGGATCACAATAAACTGTGGAAAATTCTTAAAGAGATGGGAATACCAGACCACCTGACCTGCCTCTTGAGAAACCTGTATGCAGGTCAGGAAGCAACAGTTAGAACTGGACATGGAACAACAGACAGGTTCCAAATAGGGAAAGGAGTACGATGGCATCTGGGCCCATCAATTCATGGCAAAGAGCCTAGATAGAGGAAAAAGGTGGGTTAAACCTCAACATTCAGAGATGGCAATCAATTCAGGCAAATGATAGGGAAACTGGAAACTGACTTTATTTTTGGGGGCTCCAAAATCACTGCAGATGGTGATTGCAGCCATGAAATTAAAAGATGCTTACTCCTTGGAAGGAACGTGATGACCAACCTAGACAGCACATTAAAAAGCAGACATTACTTTGTCAACAAAGGTCTGTCTAGTCAAGGCCATGGTTTTTCCAGTAGTCATATATGGATGTGAGAGTTGGACCGTGAAGAAAGCTGAGAGCCGAAGAATTGATGCTTTTGAACTGTGGTGTTGGAGAAGACTCTTGAGAGTCCCTTGGACTGCAAGGAGATCCAACCAGTCCACTGTAATGGAAATTAGTCCTGGGTGTTCACTGGAAGGACTAATGTTAAAGCTGAAACTCCAATACTTTGGCAACCTGATGTGAAGAGCTGACTCACTGGAAAAGGCCCTGATGCTTGCAAAGATTGAGGGCAGGAGGAGAAGGGGACGACAGAGGAAGAGATGGCTGGATGGCATCACCAACTCAATGGACATGGTTTTGGGTGGACTCCGGGACGAGCTGGTGATGCACAGGAAGGCCTGGCATGCTGCGGTTCATGGGGTCACCAAGAGTCAGACACGACTGAGCGAATGAACTGAACTGAACAACCCCAAATGTTTCACATGTGCTGCTGCTAAGGCACATTTCATTTATTCTGTTCTTATACAGTTAGTTTTAGGTATCCAAGCACCGGATGTATTGTTGTTCCCTGTTTGTCTTCATCTTGTTAGAATGGGCTCATCATTTCACCTATTGAGATGCCTTCAGATCAGACTCTGTCATCTAGTACATTAGTTACTCTTTCCAGCTTTAGGTCATATGTACATTCAATCAATAATCACAAAACATCTTCATTTATGTATTATTAATTTAAATCCATATGGTATGTATCACAATTTGATATTCAATTGCATACTTTTTACTAATTCTTTCATGTGCATAAATCTCATTTTCACAATAGTATTTTAAGTTTATTTATAGAAAGGATTATGTCTTCTATTTATTCTATAGTTGCTGTTGTTCAGTCACTCAATTATGTCTGACTCTGCGATCCAATGGACTGCAGCACGCCAGGCTTCCCTGTACTTCCTCTTCTGGAACTTGTTCAAAACTCACGTCTACTGAGTCGGTGATGCCATCCAACCATCTCATCCTCTGTTGCCCCCTTCTCCTCTTGCCCTCAATCTTTCCCAGCATCAGGGTCTTTTCCAGTGAGTCGGCTCTTCGCATCAGGTGGCCAAAGGACTGGAGCTTCAGCTTCACCCTCAGTCCTTCCAATGAATATTCAGGGTTGATTTCCTTTAGGACTGACCGGTTTGTTCTTGCTATCCAAGGGACTCTCTAGAGTCTTTTCCAGCACCAAAATTCAAAAGCATCAGTTCTTTGGCATTCAGCCTTCTCTATGGTCCAACTCTATGTCTGTATATGGCTACTGGAAAAACCATAGCTTTGACTATACGGACCTTCGTTAGCCAAGTGATGTCTCTGATTTTTAATACGCTATGTTTGTCATAGCTTTTCTTCCAAGGAGCAAGCATCTTTTAATTTCATGACTGCACTCACCATCTGCAGTGATTTTGTAGCCCAAGAAAATAAATTCTGTCGCTGTTTCCCCATCTATCTGCCATGAGGTGATGGGACCGAATGCTGTGACCTTAGTTTTTTGAACATTAAGTTTAAAGACTGTTTTTTCACTCTCTTCTTTCAACCACATCAAGAGGCTCTTTAGTTCCTCTTCACTTTCTGCCATTAGGTTGGTGTAATCAGCATATCTGAAATTATTACATTTCTCCTGGTAATCTTGATCCCAGCTTGAGCTTCTTCCAGCCTGGCATTTCACATGATGTACTCTGCATATAAGTTAAATAAACAGGGTGACAATACACAGCCGTGACATACTCCACTCCCAATTTTGAATGAGTCTGTTGTTCCATGTCCAGTTCTAACAGTTGCTTCTTGATCTGCATATGGGTTTTCTCAGGAGGCAGGTAAGGTAGTCTGGTATTCTCATCTCTTTAAGAATTTTCAAGTTTGTTGTGATCTACACAGTCAAAGGCTTTAGCATAGTCAATAAAGGAGAAGTCCACAGTTTTCTGCAATTCCCTTGCTTTTTCTATGATCCAACGGATGTTGGCAATTTGATCTCTGATTCCTCTGCCTTTTCTAAATCCATTTTGTACATCTGGAAGATCTCCGTTCACATACAGTTGAAACCTAGCTTGAAGGATGTCAAGCATAACCTTGCTAGCATGAAATGAGTGCAACTGTGCAGTACTTGAACATTCTTTGTATGAGGCATAGAGAGTGTGTGTGTGTGTGTGTGCGCGCGCGCACGTGCGCTCAGTCACTCAGTAGTGTCTGACTCTTTGCGACCCTATGTACTGCATCCCACCAGGCTCCTCGTTCATGGGATTATCCAGCCATGAATAATGGAGTGGGTTGCCATTTCCTACTCCAGGGGATCTTCCCAATTCTGGGACTGAACTTGGGTCTCTTGCATCTCCTGCATTGGCAGGTAAATTCTTTACCACTATGCCACTTGGGAACCCCACCAGGCATAGATTAGGTTTTCAATAAATATTTGTGGACTTAAAACCTAAATTATAGTGCTTTTACATTGTGGCTGTACCGAGAATGAGTTACCATTAATCTTCACCTCAGGGTTATTTAGGTGCTAACTTTCTTTTACATCCATACAGAAACGTTTGTGGGGAAAGCTATACCTGCCAAAGAATCACAAAATTGCTTCAAAATCACTGACGAGTTATTATTGTACAAACAGAGGCCACAGTGCCATCTAGTGAATGTTACTCATTTACTTCTGTTGATCACAAGCTCATTTTCACTCCTATAATGGAAAGGCACGATTTTTGGTATTTCGTATAGCAAAAAGAACCAATATAAAACCAGCACATGAGACATGGTTGGTTGCACTTTAGGTTTTATAAATATTCTGTAAACAGTCTCACCTTGGGGCTGTTGTTAGTCTTATGACCATACTGTGCTTTGAGATTATGCTTTAGTTTTATCAATCTATAGTGATACAATGACATTCATGTATCTAAATTGCAAATACAAGCTGAGGATGGAATTTTTGTACTGAGTTAAAGAGTACTCAATTGTGTATGACTATTAACTTATAAACTATCACCAAAAGAATCCATTATCCTTCACTTAACAAATATTAAAGTTTTATTATGATTTGCAGTAAATTCCATTATATCAAGTTGTAATAAATTGCTCCTATACTTGTAACCCAAGCTCATTTCTCCCATACAAAGTCTGTCCATTCAAGTCTATGACTTTCACAAGCCAAACACATTGACATCTTTGAAAATAATAAAATTAGGGTATTGGGCTTAAGGTGCTACAAATTTCCCAAAGACAGAGTTGATGTCTATGAAACTACAGAGTTTAATATTGCCTCACAAAATGTACCGGAGATACTGAATAGATAATGGTGATTCAAAATTTACATTTCTACAAGTTAGAAAATAAACTAAAGAAACTACCTAAATTTAGCATTGTTATCTCAGAGTGATGTCACCAAATGCATGAACTGATGAATCTGTAACATAACCTACTAAGAGTTCAGAGGAATATACTCTCCAACCTCTTTAATCCATTCAAATTGACTTATGATCTATGATTCAATGTTTCATGTTAAAAGAAAGGAACTGAGCTAGAGAAAGGAATAATGGGATGATTTTTTAAATAACATAACCTCATTCACTTCTGATAATCAAAGACACTCACATATTTGGTTACTTTTAATTTCCAATTATCCACAGTAGGAAGGACAGAAATAGCATGAACAAATAGAATTCCTATATCAGGGAAACTGACAAGTATTTATGGAATCTCTATGACTATTTTTTTTAATGTAATGAGTGTTTACTATGCAATAGGCTCCATGCTAGATATCAGACAAAATAAAGATATGGCCCTATCTTCAAGGAGGTATCAATTTAATAGGGAGCTAAGATAGGTATAGGGCTTCCCTGGGCCTCAGGGTAAAGAATCTGTCTGTAATGCAGGAGACGTGGGTTTGATCCCTGGGTCAGGAATATTTCCTGGAGGAGGAGATGGCAACCCACTCCAGTATTCTTGCCTGTGAAATTCCACAGACAGAGGAGCCTGGCAGGCTACAGTCCATGGGGTTGCAGAGAGTCAGACATGACTAAGCACACACACAAAGACAGGTATACAAATAACTAGAATAGAAGACATAACATAAGTACCTAGGTAAAAACAGATGTGTAACAAAATCTTATAGGAAGACCAAGACTCAGAAATTTCCTTAGGAAGCTAAGACTGAGATTGTAATCCAGGCTTTGAAAAAGTTATTTCAAAAGATAGGGATCACAGAAGAGGTAATTTGCAATACAGAAGCATGGGAAAAGTTACAGAGGCAGAAAAACATATATTTATATTATGGTTAGGAAGCAGCAAGTACTTCAGTTGGGGACAAACACATTACAGGAAATAAGACAGGATTATTTTATTTAAAGATTACGGAGGACCTTAAGTCTAAGGAATTTGGTTTTTATTTATACTGAGTCAGTGAAAACTTTGAGCAAGATACAATAATCATTTATAAGATCATTCCAGTTATCTTAGAGGTAATGAAGGCTTGGACTAGGATAGTGAGGTAAAGATCAAGAGGAGACAGTTGGCAAAAATATTGCAGAAGTAAAAGTGACCAGATGTGGAACATGAGTAACTATAGAGGGAGAAGAAAGAATCCATGAATCTAAGATTTCAGTCTTAGATAGCTGTATGTACCCAAGGACAGCAGAAAGGTGGATGTGGGCTGTGAGACAGATTGGGGCTAGAGATACAGATTTGGGAACAGAGAGCTGAAGCTAAGAAAGCAGCTGATAGATTACTGAGGGGATAGTGTACAATTGAAATAAAAGAATAAACTCAACAAATGTTTACTGAAAAGTTATCATACACCAAGAAAATAAACTTAAAAATGTTTATTGAAAACTTATCATGTACCCAGTATGTTCATGGGGTATTAAGAGTCAGACATGACTGAGCGACTGAACTGAACTGAACGGAAGGATAAAATGGAGAATGAGATAAAGCATAGTACCTGCCCTCATCCAACATTTGGGAAAAGAGACTTCTGGTAACATAAATAGAAAAGGACGAGTCAGAGCACAGGATTAAGAGAGTATGTCACACAGAGAAAACAAACTTATGGTTACCAAAGAAGAAAGAGGGTAGAGGAAGGATAGAATAGGAATCTGGGATTAGCAAACACAAACTACTATATATAAAACAGGTAAACAACAAGGCCCTACCGTATAGTACAGGGAACTATACTCAGTATCTTATAATAAACAATAATGGAAAAGAATATGAAAACACATACATAGATATATCTGAATCACTTTGCTGTAAACCAGAAACTAACAACATTGTAAATCAATTATACTTCAATGAAAAAGAGTATGTTACAGACACCAAAGAGAAAGTTTCTAGAAGGAAAAATTAGTTGACAGTATTATATTCTTTTGTGCTAGAGAGACCAGAGAACAAGAAGGACTGAGAAAAAAATCACTAGACTTTATCATTAAAAGGTCAAAATCCTCCAAGTCAGGCTTCAGCAATGCATGAACCGTGAACTTCCAGATGCTGAAGCTGGTTTTAGAAAAGGCAGAGGAACCAGAGACCAAATTGTCAACATCCACTGGATCATCGTAAAAGCAAGAGAGTTCCAGAAAAACATCTATTTCTGCTTTATTGACTACGCCAAAGCCTTTGACTGTGTGGACCACAATAAACTGTGGAAAATTCTTAAAGAGATGGGAATACCAGACCACCTGACCTGTCTCTTGAGAAACCTGTATGCAGGTCAGGAAGCAACAGTTAGAACTGGACATGGAAAAACAGACTGGATCCAAATAGGAAAAGGAGTACGTCAAGGCTGAATATTGTCACCCTGCTTATTTAACTTATATGCGGAGTACATCATGAGAAATGCGGGGCTGGAAGAAGCACAAGCTGGAATCAAGACTGCCGGGAGAAATATCAATAACCTCAGATATGCAGATGATGCCACCCTTATGGCAGAAAGTGAAGAGGAACTAAAGAGCCTCTTGATGAAAGTGAAAAAACAGAGTAAAAAAGTTGGCTTAAAGCTCAACATTCAGAAAACTAAGATCATGGCATCTGGTCCCATCACTTCATGGCAAATAGATGGGGAAATGGAAACAGTGGCTGACTATTTTTTGGGGGCTCCAAAATCACTGCAGATGGTGATTGCAGCCATGAAATTAAAAGATGCTTACTCCTTGGAAGGAAAGTTATGACCAACCTAGACAGCACATTAAAAAGCAGAGACATTACTTTGTCAACAAAGGTCCGTCTAGTCAAGGCTATGGTTTTTCCAGAGTCATGTACGTATGTGAGAGTTGGACTGTGAAGAAAGCTGAGAGCCGAAGAATTGATGCTTTTGAACTGTGGTGTTGGAGAAGACTCTTGAGAGTCCCTTGGACAGCAAGGAGATCCAACCAGTCCATCCTAAAGGAGATCAGTCCTGGGTGTTCATTGGAAGGACTGATGTTGAAACTGAAACTCCAATACTTTGGCCACCTCAGGCGAAGAGTTGACTCATTGGAAAAAGACCCTGATGCTGGGGAGGATTGGGGGCAGGAGGAGAGGGGGACGACAGAGAATGAGATGGCTGGATGGCATCACCGACTCGATGGACATGAGTTTGGGTAAACTTCGGGAGTTGGTGATGGACAGGGAGCCCTGGCGTGCTGCGATTCATGGGGTCACAAAGAGTCGAACACGACTGAATGACTGAACTGAGTGGGATTTCCCTGGCAGTCCAGCAGTTAAGACTGTGCTTCCAATGCAGGGGATGCAGGTTCGATCCCTGGTCAGGGAACCAAGATCCCACATACCACATGGTATGGTAAAAAAAATTTTTAAAAGGTCACTAGTGATAGTCAAAAGAACAGTTTATAGAATCATGGACACAAAAATCATGAAGAGGGGAACAGATGATGAGGCCAAAAACTTTAAGAGTCATTCTTGTCTTTCCCTCTACTATCCTGTATGTGATGTGTCAGAGAATTCTCTCGCCTTCATTTTCATATTCTATCTAGAATCTGACCACTTCTCAGCATCCACACTTCCTCCATACTGGTTCATGCCACCATAATCTCTTGCCTAGATTATTTCAGTAGCCTCCTACCTTTTCCCCCTGCTTCCACTCTTACACCCAGCTCAGTCTATAAAACACAGTGAGTGAGTGATTTTATTAAAATGCAAGTCAGATCTTGTTACTCCTCTGCCTCAAACTCCCACTGGTTCTCCATCTTAAGAGTTAATGACACAAATCTTTACAATAAAATACAATTTATTTCTTACAGATCTGTTTTCCTGCTACTTCCTTGATCATATCTCCTATTTTCCCTAATATTCCCTCAGCTCCAGACACACTAGCCTCTCTGCTAATCCTCAAACACCACCCATATGCTCCTACTCCCATACCCCACAGCCTTTGCACTTGCTACTCCCTCTGTCTAGAATGTTCTTGTTTAAGATATTCATAGCTAGATCCCTCATTTCCTCAGGTTTCTACTCTAAAAATACCTTTTCACTGAGGCCTTCTGTAAAATTTCAACACTTCATTCCTCCTCTAAAACATTTAATATTACCCTTTCCTATTTAGTTTTCTCTAGCATTTATCACTATCTAATATAACAGGGATGAGCAACCTATGGCCTTTGCACTACATCCAATTTACCATCTATCAAGCTGTTTTACGTTTTTGAAAGGTTGAAAAAATTGAGAGTACTTTATGACACAAAAAGTTATAGAAATTCAAATTTCAATGTTCCTAAATATAAAGTTTTGTTAGCACAAAGTCATGTCAGTTTGCTTACATATGGTCTATGGCTGTTTTCATGGTACAACTGCAAAGTTGAGTACTTAGAAGAAAGACTATGGCCTAAAAAACCTAAAATATTTACAATCTGGTTCTGTACAGAAAATTTGCTGACCTTTTTAATATACCATAACATTTATCTTTTTATTGTCTGTCTCTCCAGTAGAATATAAACTCTGTAGGGGTAGACAGTTTTGTCCACTTTGGTCACTACTACATGCCCAATGCCTAGAACAGTATTTAACATGTAGTAGACAGTTAATAATTATTTTTTGAATGAATGAACACTAAAAAAATATAGGCAGTAATTTTAGGTTATAAAGTTTGGTAATGAAAAGAAGAACAAACTATAATTTGGGGAGGATGACAGGTTGAAGAGAAGCTTTCGGATAGAGAAGGCCTAAAAATAATTGTAGTGACAGGGAAAGAAACAGTAGAGAGAAAAAGATTAAAAAACTAACATTGAAATTTGTAGAGAAGGTCTCACGGGAAAGTTACTTCTTTCTCTAAGATAAAGGAGAAGAAAGAATGGATAAAGAGGAGAGGAGCTGATGTCAGTGGCTACAAGCCCAGAAAATTAGGGTTGTTTTATTTTTTCTAAAATAAAGGATAAAGCATGGGGCTTAGGGATAAAAAACGTTTCACAATTACCAAGGATTGGTGGAGAGTATGACAGAAAGTCAACAAGAGTCATTAAGAGTTAGTGTTTATGTGACTTAGTGCCTAAGTTACTTAGTGCTTATGTGAAAACTGTGGGTTTCCTGAGTGGAACAAGTTTTATCTATTTTACCTCTAGAATTTTGTCTTGATAAGAAATCAATTGCTGAACTTTTTAAAGAGTGGTAGAAAGGCAAGAGCCAACCCAGAAGTAAAAGAATGATATTTCATCCAAATATTTGCTCTCACTGAACGCTTGACAAAAAGTGTTTACCTTAAAATTTATTCTGCTTCAAAGGACAATACTTCAGATGGTTAGTAGCAGATAACTCTGTTCAAAATTCGAATGATACACTACCATGCCGAACAGAGTGTTAAAAATAAACAGTAAGCAATGGAATTAAGAGTCTATAAATTCTTTCTCCTATTGGGAAGTTCCACTTATTAATGTTCATAGTGTGTGAATCAAGAAACTATCAATTTGACTTTGTCCTGTGTGAAGGA